>VHKM01000288.1:0-1359176 GCA_007210695.1 Neogobius melanostomus | reverse complement strand
GACTGCCAAGCAAGTTGTAAAATTTTAAGACAAGTCAAACCGATGTTGTATTGTTGGTTAAATCAAGTGAAGACCAAACTTCTCAGGTTATACTTTGAACCAAATCAGAAATATACGAACAAATCAGAGGCGCCTTTGGGGTCTATCGCTGACAAGAGTTTTTGGAAATTACATACAAAAATCAAATCAGCTATATAGCTATGATCATGTTAGCCCTTTGGTTTGCTCGAGCTTCAGTAAAGGCCACATGAGGTTACAGGCGCAAGGCTCACGTGCATAAGAAACATGCAGTTTGTTGATAAAAGCCACAATATGATTAGTAACCCAAGCATCTGGAAAATGATTGAAAAAATACTGATTCAGAAATGCTATTTTGTTATAAAAAAATACAAGTTGAAACAATGCCTGAGAGAAAACAGACCAAAAAACAGAGCTTTAGATGTTATTACTGACCAGAATCACATGCGCATTCAACGTGACACCATTCAAGAAATGCATGGCTACAGCGTGACCTCATCGACTTACTTTGGAGTTTCATTGAGTTGGTGAATGAAAGTTTCCAAAGAACCAACAGATTTAAAGAACAGTTAAAAAAAAAGAAAAGAAAAGAAAAGTAGTATATGGATACATGCTTGAGTTGGCTTTTAGTCGTACTGGAGCTTTCTAGCAAGTTATTATCTGTATACTGGGTTGTTTTCCGCCCATACAAATCGGGAATATATCTTGGGTACAAAGGTGCCTCTACATTCAGATAACTGATTGAGGTATGTTCCCTGCATAAGCCTATGTTTCTGCCTCCACCAATGCCTCCTAGAAAAAAGAGCCATTTACAGCTCCCAAAGATAAGTCCTGTCCATTCTTTGAACGAGCTACGAGGTGAATGGAGAAGGACATTCATGTGCTCGAGTGAGTCTACTGGCAATGCAATGTTGTGTGATTGCTATTTATAAAAAAAAACATATTGTCAACAAATTTACTATCTTCTACATTCAAACTCATTATTACGCATCAATAATGATTCCAATTAAATACATTTACAGCGAGTGGCTTTTTACTTAGAGGATGTACAGGAAATGGATACCACGCAACAGAATAAATCTGTAGCGAATATTACGTTTGATAGAGTTCACATCCTTAAATGATTTTGCCGTTACTTTGCTTTATCACGGCTCTCATGTCGTAAACGCTGATACACTTGCCTTCTAATAATACTCCCGCTCCATCTTCATCGTCATATAGCCTTACATCATCATTAGTACTGTGCATGCTTCTATCCACGCTACGCTTCCTTGCTATCTCCCCATCACGCGGGTTGTCGTAATAAGTCTTTGATTTACTACCGAAATGATCCTCGGTGATTTTATTTGCGCCTAATGTTGTTTTTAAACTTGTCACATAAATCAAGTCGAATCAAGAGGAGGAAGAGGTGATTCTCCCTTCCTCCCTGGTGCATTAGCTCATCGCGCTCCACCGTCTCCCCTCCCCGTCTGGTCGTCTCTCGCTTCCCGTACATGCGCGCACTAAATGGGACAACTTAGATGCACTGCTTCCTTTTGACGACTCTCCGAGGTACATTTGACGCCGACAGCTTGTTTTCCGTGGCTGCCTCCCATATTCTTCTTGGTATTTTGTGTCTAAAGTGCTGCGGTTGTTATTGGTAGCATGGCTTTGAGAGACTATAGTGCTGCACCGGATTGATGGCCACCAGAGAGAGCGTGTCCGGGACATCCAGTCTTCCGAAGTGCCATGGAGGAGCAGCACTCTGCCCTCGTCCGTCATCGCAGAGTCCTTATCGGGCCGTGATGGAGAAGCTAGCGGATGCAGGACAATGTGACAGGCTTGTGAAAGTGTCAGGACGAAAATAATACAGTCCACAGGAGTGTGTTTGTCCAACAGAACTTTATGTATCCGATGGGATTAAGCAAAGAGTCTGTCTAAACAAGTCACTGTTAGCTCACCCGTCAATACACATACACATTTCAGTGTAATGACTTCCCACTGCCATGTATGAAGACCGTAACAAATCACACATTTGTCACACTGATATTATGGCACCTATATAAAAGATACATTAAAAGAAATCAAATGGGCCTACTCCCAGGTTTGGATATGGAGCTGGATGTGGGATCAGCGCCACTCGTCTGATGTACTGATGTTCCCCACAACTTCAACTTAAGTTGAAGGATACAAATCCTAACAGGGAACATTGGTATGTAATGTACCCCTGGTAAACCTGCTATAGACACTTGTCTCATGACTGATGATTCAGCTTTACCTCTGGTTTTCAAACTGTTTTACGATCTTCAAGTCGTACTCTCTTCATGAATTTGAGATCATTTCGTTCATGCTTTACAAATGCATTTAAGTTATGAGATTTTCCTGGTTTAGACATGGTTTACACCCAAGTTAGAACTAAAGGTGCATTATGCAACTGCAATATATTTGTGTGTATTTGACCTTGTTGTGGGCCAGCAGCTGTATGAGTGGTCAGCGTGGTGTCTTTACTTTTCATCACAGTCATCTCTAGGACGCTCTGGGAAAATTGTTTGGAAGGTTTTCACTGCTGACGGACCCTCTCACCGGAAAACCTACAAAACAATTGATCCTGGAGCTTTGTAGAGACCACCGTGATGCAAAGTAAAGGTGCCATGCTATTGCTCACCACTCATACAGCTGCTGGGTCACTACAAGGTCAAATGCGCACAAATATCAACTTTTTTTTCCGCATGAAAAGTTGCATAATGCACCTTTAAAGTTGGTCTCCATTTCAATTTAGATCCAGGCCTGGTGCCACTTGGAATATCAAATTATTTTATGGGGTGGTGGCCTGCTTGGTGTAAAACGTTATAGAACCACTGGTTTTGATGACAATGACCTGACTCGTGCTTGACTAAAACTTGCACATTGTAGACTTGGCCTTGATCTGTCTGAACTGATGACTTGACTCAGACAGTGACTTGGGCTGTGTCCAGACTATCTATGGGGCACCTATTCTGCTGGCAATTCAGACTCACAGTTACCACTTTATCCTCATGCAGATCACATGACTTTGGCGCTTGAGTAAAAACAAGGTTAGCTAAACTTTCCAATAAATAGCTTAATATTACAGTTAATCGATTTAATATTCATGAAGAAAGTGTCTTGAATTATTACAACTGTTTGTCTGAAAGCTTGACTCTTGCATTGTGGTTGTTGATGCGTTCGAGGCTCACTACTTTTCAAAGTGCAATATGGGGAAATTTGAGTCGAGTTCTTTTTCCTCTTTGGTCAGACACCACTACAAAATGTCGTGGCCACTATGTGGTGCACCACATAGGAAATAGTGTGGGACATTTGGAGACAGCCTTGGACTTGAACAATGAGTACTTGAGAGTGACTTGGCAACTTGACTGCAACACTCACTGCCTCTTACATTGTAGCTTGTTCTATTATGGCACTGATTTGGTGCAACTGGAATATGCTTAAAAACCTGACACCATAATATAGCCATATTAGAGATTAAATCTTTCTCACAACACTACGGAGGAAGTTTTCTATTACAAAGCTTTAATTATTATTATTGAAACCTAAATAGTGGTTTGTAATGTGATATTTGCAATTACTCTGTCGGTGTCGGTCACATTTCTCAAACTCAGGATCAGATTCGAAAATAATGCCTCATCAGCAATTACAGCAGACAGTGTTTTTCCCGCACAGCATCAATCACACACCACGGTCTTCCCACGTCTCGCCTACATTTTGTTATTTGTCAACGGAAATGATTAATTGTCACTTAGCGTATTATTTCACAGTCAGTGTGCTGCCACGGATGCCGTAATTACACAATCCTTAGCTCCTCAACTGTCAGCGACCCGTGAGGGGACAGATAAAAGAGAGATGAGAAGTTAAAATGCTTCTTCTAAAGACACCATGCCCCTGATGAAGATCTAATAACATGTTGGTGCACCTTTATCATAATATCCATCTAACAGAACCATATTATGATATGGGCAGGCTGACCCTTGCCTTGATACTTCCACTGTACTTTGCTGTACCACTATTGTTATATTCCTGCCTTCTCAGCAACTTTGCCCTTGGATATCTAAAGCAGAAATTTCAGAAAAGTCCCAGCTGCAAGTTGTTAAACTAAAAGCATTGCAATTTACTTTCACTTGCTGTCTCTCTTCCAAAACAGACCACATGGTTACAAAACAGGCTTGTTTTCTGACTCTGTGAAAAAGGTCTCGACTCTGGTGCAAAGTAGGAGTGCTTGTAATGAAACCCCATATGACCCTCATTGAGAGCGGCCATTATCAGCAGGCTCAGTAATGCATAAACTGTTACTGCAGGTAGGACTGTGGTCCATCTGTCAACGTCAGATGAAAGGTTCTGCGAAGACAAAGGCCCATTAAGAGCTCAGACTAAGTGTTTGCTCTTTCTGAATATTAGATGATAGCCATTTGTTTTCACTGTCGCTCACCGTAAAGTTATGATGGATGCACACCACCGAAAACATAAACCCTGTGTCTCGGACTATACTTATCCGCCATTGTTAGTGCTGTGGTGTCCTGTTTCGCTCACAATGTATTCATTCACCGGTGAAACACTTCCCTACTTTCTTGTATGCTGTGTGACGCTTAGATTTGTGATGGTCAGGGCAGCTGTGGCCATTGGCGACACATGTAACTCCCCACTACCGTGTCAAAGCCTGGCCAGCCAAGACATACATACATGCTTTTCCAAAATACAAAAAACGTACAGTCAAGAATAGAATAGAATCGATTTTTATTGTCTACCGAGGTTGAAATTAATCTTTGGATCGCCGTCACATAGAAACACAAGACAATATCAGCAGGCCCAGTAGAAAAGTACATAGGAAAAAAAAAAACATGGAATGGAAGCTTGGAATGGAATGGAAGCCTATTTGTATGGGCATGATTGATCGGTGGATTAATAATTGTGAACACATAATCCAACTGTATCACAAAGCAAACATGGGTGACATGGGTACCAAGAAATGTAAAAAGAACAAACAACATCACACAAAGAAATGAAAAACTGCACATATACCTCCTGCAAAACCAACAGATGGGCCACTAATAGCCTTGAAAACAGTTTTTAGAAATGTCTTGGTTGTCTATTGTCAAGTTTACATACATTTTTGTATTGAACTGAACAATTGGCAGCCCAAACTGATGCTGTAATGATTGATGAGAAGTAGTACTGCATTCGTCACCTATTATGTGCTTGGATCATAGACTGTAAAATTAAGAAAGAACTGAGGGAGCGAGGCTTCCCTCATAGTATTCAGTGCAGGATAGCTGAACCCCATTCATGCTAGGAATTTGGCTGGGTTTTTGGAGCCAGATCCATTAACTACAGTAGAACAGAGCAAAAATAAAAATAGTAAAAGGATACAATTAGGATGATTTTGCGCATGCTAAGACAAACATGTAAGAATGACAAGCCTGTGTAAAGAGGGGCTAATTTGTTTCAATGGAAAGTCCTTAGGAGCCAGGAACTTCCGGAGCCAGTCGCCATTTCCTTGTGATTATAGGAAGAAGTCGGCCACAATAAATCCATTCTTAATTTAACAGTCTATGGCTTGGATACAGGTTAAGCTATGACTGATGGCTCTTGTCATGCTTTTTTTTTAATTTATCTTTCACTTGTCACAGCTTCTTTTAAAGACTCCAAAAGAAGCTGTTCCTTGACCCACACCAAAGACTGTAGTAATAACAAACAGCGTTCATGCTTGCATACGGGAACCCCCTCTTTAAGATTTCATGTTCCTCCTTCCCCGCACCTCTCTGCTGGCGTCGGCCATTAAAGCGCTCATGCTGTTCACTTTATCATTCTTATGACCCCCATCTTCTGCGCGGTACCGAGGCTGTGCTCCCTCTCTCTCTCTAATTCATCATCCTTTATAGAGACTAATAGGCTTGAGGTGACACCAGGGAGGCCGCGATGACTCCTGGCCTCACGTGTTTGCATCTGCCTCCGACGCGCCGCAGTATTCATTTGTTGCAATGGTGCACAATTTTGTTCTTTTCACTTGTGTAAATGTTTAAGAGGTCTTGCAGACACTACATGGGGTACGAAGGTTTAGAGAGGATGTGAACAATAATGCAAGGAGAAGGTGAAATGATCTCCAAAAGGGATGAGGTTTTATTTTCATCATTTGCGTTGACAAAATAACATGAAAGAAAAAAAGGCAGTAAAGGTAAAAGCTGTTCTAGGCAGCCATGGGTGGTGTTTTTCCCCATTCTTCCTTACAAAAGGGGCTGGGCTGTCAGCGAGAGCAGTGTCTTACAACCACTGCTCTTAGGAGGTTTAGCCACAGATCCTCAATGATGGTCGGGAAACTATGAAGGCCACGCCAAAGCCTTCAGACTTCACCATGATGTGACCCATTGTGGATTTTGATGTGTGTTTGCGATGGTGTTATTTTGTCCTATTTGTTGGAACTGAATTGAATCAGTCCTTCATTCTACCCCTTCATTTTTAGAAGTTTTTTGAAGAAAAGTCCGTTCACATAAATATAAATTTGGATCCGGGATTCCCAAACACTGTCAGGTTTCTCTGTGATGTTCTATATATGAGGGTTGTTCCAAAATCACTTCATCAAATCTGACCTGATACCATATGTATGTGAATTACAACAAGGCCTATATGCATGCATCAAAGTCACTGTGTGCAAGTACGCTGATTCTACCCAAGTGCTTTTGCCACTCTAAAGACTAAGTGAAGCCATCAACGAGGTAACATATATATTTTCAGAGTGATTATTAGAGTCTCAAAGGGACTAGATGCAAGTTGGTCATTTTTTTATACTCACTACTGCCACCTCAGGTCTTACGCATAACTTCAGTTTCTATATTAAGCTCGTGCATGACAGCAATTCAGACCCGAATGAAAACCTTTTTGAGTGACGGTGCAGGAATTTAGAGGCAGTTGTGGTGAACAGGTCTCATTCTACACATTAGCACGTTGCTGGAACATGTAGGCGGAGGAAAATACTTAATTTTAACATTTCTAAACTCCGTATAGTCGCTTTACTGCTGGCAGAGCCTTCACAGTCAATATTTAAGATGTCTCCGGACCCTTCTTGTAAACATGCTGGTCACAGTGGCCTCCATTTGTGATACGCAATTTTGTTGTACAATCGTGTAATGCACTTCACCTTACCTTCACTGGAATTCAAACAGCACACAATATTTTCCTCAAATACGGATGTGGGAATCTCTTGATAATCAGTGGTATAATTTGATATCTGTGGTCCAAATTTCAGAATAAATATCCATAGTGAAAGAATCGATATCCAGCAACAGTACATCATAAAAATGGAACAACATACACAGCAACCTGGCCGTGCATGGGCGTTTGTATTCTTAGAATTCTCACCAAAAAAAAAAGAGTATTGAGCTGCAAGCTGCACAGTTCAGAGAAAACCAAAGGTATAAATTGCAGTTACAGTTATAGTTATAGTTTATACCTCTGTGTGCTCTGAGAAAAATCATTTTAAAGAGGGTGAGGAATTCAGATGGGTTTCTAATGGCAAACAAGCGAAGGCGTCATTAACATCCACGTGTCTTTTAGAACATCATAGGATCATTAAAAAGCATTCACTAAAGATAATTGCTTCTCAATATAATCTCGTTTATTGCGGCGGCTATGTGATCTAGCTTGTATTTAATCTCGTGTCAGAGGCCTGAGGCTAGCAGCTGCAGCGCTTCATGATAACTGAGCAAATAGCCTGGAGGTTGTTAACTTTGTCTCGTATTCATTTCAACTGACGAGACAAAGTACTGCACGGCACAGTCTTTTCAGAAACCAATTTTGGCCTTATGATGCGGATCCACCTGCAGTTTCAGAGTTTGGGAGTTTACATTGCTTCGTTCTTAAAGCGAGCGATGTACATGTATATTAAGTTTATGTCACGCCAATCCTGTGCACATGTGATTTAGAATTCTAATGAAAAGCAAATATAGGGCTGAAGCCTTGGTTGTTGCACACTCCTTGGTCTGCTAAACTTGAGTCATAAATCTTCAGAGCACTATGGGGTTTGGTGCAAAACAGCTAAAAGCAAAGGGCTGGTCATTAATATTTAAAAGTTTTTAAATGAATTTATGTGGCTGCAGAGGCATAAATATTAGAGGCCACTTAAGCAACAATAAAAGAAACCTGCCTAACGCTTGAAGAAGATTACCTTTCCAAAAGTGTTCGTCTAATCCACAGGCTGACTATTATCCGTGCGGGCTGAGTTATAGATCTCATTGTCTAAATAAATGAGGAATTATTAGGTGAATTAACGAGGCAATGATAACATCATTTCACCATCCCTAATTTTCGACTCCGTGGGAAGAAGATGCTAAATGACTCCGCTCAGAAAGCGCTTGTTCGCTAATAGTGTTTCCAATAAAGGGTAATAACGTTTGATTAACAGGATGGGTTTCCGTTAGGGAGAAAATATTAGGTTGAGAAATGTGTTTATTTTAACTGAATAACGAGGGATATTTATCCGGTAGAAAACACTGGCTTATTGACACACGAGAACGGACTCACTGGATGTAATTACATGAATTAGTGCGATGAGGTTGTAAGAGCTCTATGAGATGCGTTGATAAAGAATAGGATCCTTTATATAACTGTGAAACACAGTACTTACTAATGCAGAGGTTCACCATCACAACACATGTCAGAGTAAAGATTGTGAAGATTTGCCACAATCAGTTGAGAGCGAAACGAGACAGTTCTTTTGAGATACAGAGGCTGTAAGTTGTGGAGTGATTTTTTACTTTAACTAATAAAAAAAAAGTTAAATGTAAACGCTGGATTGTCTTAAAGCAGATTTATAAGCCACAGTGATCACAATATGTTCAGAAATACGGTATTGGTTGTATTACATAACAATGGCCTCACATTTGTTCTGCGCTGTTCTTTTAGTTCTTGGCTGATGATATCAACTTAGTTGACCTAGACATGCAAACATTTAGAGGAACCCTGGCCCCATGTGAACGGGGTCGCCTCTCTCATCTCACACTGATGATCGTAGCTGGACTGCCCATCTGTCCCGGAGCTGCGCCCCCCTCCCCTGAGAGTGCTTAAACAGACTGTCCTGAAATTAGCAGGTCAACTGACACTCTGCAGGACCCAGAAAGTTGAGAAAGTTTTTCGCTCAAGTTAACGATGCATGGAAACAGGTCTTCCTCATGTGGCTTTGAAAGACAAACAAGGTCATTGGCCTGTGACCATCACTCTGCAGTTTGGAACAAATGGACAGGTCATTGAGGCTTTGTTGCGTAGTTAATCCAAAACAGAAAATCAGAGAAGAAATTGAATGCACTGTCCTCACTTCATTTAAACATACACGTGTGCAAATCTACAGCCATTGCACAATGACAGCATACACTGGGACGGAGCAGGAGTCGTCAAATGCTGCTTTTTCCTGCGACTTTTTGATGCTGCGTACAATGCCATGCAGACACGGTGGGCCCCAGCATTTGTCTGATGGAGTGCTAGCAGGCAGCGTCATGAAATCAACTCCGTCCAATGAGAACCCTCTCGACCCACATCTTTAAGGTGCAGACATTGATCAGTATTCTTGACGCCTGGACCTATGGCAATGTGCCAAAATGATAACTGTTCATAAGGGACAATGGCACTAAGTGCTAAATCAATGGGGCCGTCTCTGCGATGTGGATATAGCGTTACTGAGAAGGCCAGTGGCACGAGGTGGAGAAGATGGTTCCCCGGGGAAGACTTTTGGAGACACAGCACCGCCACCATCAGGACGATCTCTGAGCCTTCATTATTCACTCGATCAATGCCAGCACCTTGGCAAAGTGCTCATTTTAGAGAAGCCATGTCTGTCTATCAATATCCTCGCACATGCTTTAATTGATGAGACAGACACTTATCTCACACATGCTTCATTTCATTGAGTTGGAAGAACATTGAATTAAATTCTATGTGATTTAGCTCTTACTCTCACCAATTGCTATTAGGGAATAAAGTGTGTCCTGTCCTTGTTTCAAGTCAATCTGTCACACCACATGACATCCAATTCTCAACTCTGTGAACACTATCATTTTCTGATTCTGATTCATTGACAGAATAATCTGGTCACTATGTTGACGTAAAAGTGCTTGTAGTTCTTACTTTTCTCATCCAGATCTCCCATTGCCTAAACCTACACTGCATAGCAGCAGCGTTTGATCGCGCTTCGCCCGGGCAGACTTTGGTGGCTTAGCGCGATCGTTATAGCCGTGTGGTGGTGTTCTTCGGCTCTGCAAATTAGCTCTCCCCTTCCCAAATGGACATTACCGGCACACACCACGCCAAAACCACACGGTCGGGGAGGAGCCTGGGCCGCGTTGCTGCCACATTAAGTTGTTTGTATCATTAGGCGTTGCTGGTGCTTATTTCCCATGTGAGCCGTGACTTGTGCTTTGAGGGATGCGTCTATCAAGGTTGAATGCGAGGCCCAAGTATTGCCAATCGGTTATGTGTCAATGATAATAGCAGACCTTTTGAATTTCTTTGTCTGTTTAAATTAAAACCAAATCCCTGGAAATGCATTGGTGGAAATGGGCGCTTTAAAATATCCAAAAACATTTGGCAAGTGAGTAATCGCTCAAATAACCGAATTATATATTTGCAATCATCTTCGCGGTAAGGGTCTCTACGTCTTACTGTGATAATGGTAGTCAATGCGGTGCAAAATTAGCCGTTGGAAAAAGGGTTTGTAAAATGTAGCTGCGTCTATCTTGGGAACATAAGGGGAAAATGTGGAAATTGGCAGCAGAGCAGTTGTGAGGGGAAACCCGATAGAGCTAGCCCCTCACCCAAAACTTAAAATACCAGCACAGATCAATAGAGGCATCATGTCATCTATTGTCGAGTGGAGGACCCCAGGCTCATAGATACCCACTCATCTGCAGTGGATCCCTAACAGTAGAATGGCATGTGGTATTTGACCCGCGATTTAAATGAAAGTGTTTTTTTTACTGTAACAATAACTATGAATAAATTAGTGCTGTATCCACTATTTCTATCCTCTCTTTTTACACCTGCACGTAACATTTTGCACACAATCTTCGTCTTTTTTAATATAAATCTCCTTATTTTGCCTGACCCCCCCAAAAAAGTCGACACAAAAAACGGTTATGTGCTCCAATATGTGGTTGTATCGCTTTAAATAAGCGCTGTAATCAAAGTTAATTGCTCTTGTATTGATGATGGGAGAGTGTGACCACTCCGCAAAGCCATCTCCAGCACATCCCAAAGATTCTCAATGGGGTTAAGGTCTGGTGTTGGCCAGTCTATGTCTGAAAGTAACGTCTCATGCTCCCTGAACCACTCTTATACAAAGTGAGCCCGATAAATCCTGGCATTGTCATCTCGGAATAGGCCGGTGCCATCAGGGAAGAAGAAATCCATTGATGGAAGTCATTCAGGAGGTTCCAGTCGCAGCTGATCTCATTCTTTGGGCACATGGCGTTGCTGAACCGCGACCTTACGAACTGCAGCAACCCCAGATCATAACAGTTAGTTAAATCTGTATGTAGCGCCGTGGTTAGCGCTCTCGCTCTCACAGCAAGAAGGTTGAAGAAGTGTTCGATTCCAACCTGGATGCGGCCTTTCTGTGTGGAGTTTGTATGTTCTCCCTGCATCTGCGTAGGTTTCCTCCGGGTGCTCCGGTTTCCCCTACCACTAAATACATGTACAATACATCACGATGAATGATGGTGGTCAGAGGGACCGTTGGCGCAGATGTGTGCAGTCGTGACAGCGCTTCTGTCAGTCTCCCCCAGGGGAAGCTGAAGCTACTAAGGTAGTTTACCACCGTGGAGTGAATGTAAAAAATTTCTCTGGGCCATGATTTTAGTTGTTTCGTCTTGATACTGTTTCCAGTACAAATGTTTGTGTCCTATGTGTTATTGACCTTGATATGATTATTGAATAAATGGCTGAAATCCTTCTGTAGTTTGTCAGTTTATTCATTTATTGGGCACTACACTCATAAACTGTAATGAAGGGTATTCTACATTCCTTGTCTGGATGGTGGTAAAACGTGCCACAATATTCAACATAATATTTAAGGCCTTATTCTTGATAGAACATTGATTAAATATTAATTGTTACGCCTTTTTTCTGGTTGGTTGCCAAAAGCCTATTTCATTAGAAGAGGTAAAGCGACTCATACAGCATATGCTCCACTTTTCAAACATGGATGGCTATATTAACACGGTAATTATACACATTCAATCTTATAGGAGACTTTGAGACACATGGAAGTGGCCAGGGATGGCTCTGAAGTGAGGCCTGAGGCGAAATCTATTCAAAAAGGTTTTAAATAACAGCAGCAATAACAGACCAGTTGTGGAACCGAAGACATTACTCGAAACTTTATTTGTTCAGACTTCCCCAAGAACACCATTAAATAAAAGTTTTTTTTTTGTCTAAATGCATTTTTCATCGACGGGAAGCAATAAAACGAGTCGTATATTAATATCTGTATCAGAGCCGCCAGCGGGCCGGCCAGGAGGCGAAAATGCAAATCCTTTTAATGAGCGCTTTGTTCACTTTTCTAAAACAATATTCCAGACGCAATAAAAACCCGTTCTGCTTTAAATAACGCAAAAATAAAACATTTCCGTGTATAATTAAAAGCGGACCGGCAGCCTGTGGGCGTCTGACGGAGACTCAAGCGGCGAGAAGAGATGGAAAGCAGATCCTGGGGTAATCGACAGTGAAAGTGCACCTTACGCAGACGCCGCTGTGGAATGTATTCTGGGGGAACGCACTGTCTGGCCTTCTGCCTGTCATCTTTGAGAGCACAAAGACAGAGCACTTGTGGCCTGTAGATTTATGGGCTGTTAATGTCTCGGCCTCCTTCTCCTGGTTTGTTTTGACGGAGTTCCAAGCAAATTCAGGGCTAAGACTCCCCCGAAACGGTCAAAGCATATGGAGAATGTTTTGTTTCATATCCACCGGACGACTAACCTGGCACGTCAGATGGCCGTTGACACAATAGAAATCATAGAAATGCCTTTAGCTATCTGAGCCTGTTCCTTCAAATGCGAACTTCTGTTAGCCAGCGGTTTACCGGGCCTGTTTGAGTTGAGCGCTCTATCCCCCATACAAATGAATGATGAAGCCGGGCCTTATATTAAAGTATGGCAAGGTATGACATGTCTGTTTCATGGCATTTACATAATTTCTCTGGTTTCTTTATCAATAACATATAATAATAATAATAATAATAATAATAATAATAATAATAATAATAATAATGCATCAGTTTCATATAGCGCTTTTTTGGACACTCAAAGACACTTTACATTGCACTATTCATTCACTCCATACTTGGTGGTAGTAAGCTACTATTGTAGCCACAGCTGCCCTGGGGTAGACTGACGGAAGCGAGGCAATCAGTCTGCGCCATGGGCCCCTCCGACCACCACCAACCACTCACTCACTCACTACATTTGCTAGGCTGGTCTCCCATCCAACTGACCAGGCCCTTCCCTGCTTAGCTTCCAAGGTCTGACGGGATTGGGCGTAGCAAAGGCGATATGGCCATCCTATAAGATGACGTTTAGTGGCCATTGGCTTTGTATCCGACCCCACGGAAAGCAGAAACTTACCGGAATGTGATTTAGCATTTAGCTCAGAGGACACTTGTATATGCTAATTTGTATATAAAGCAAAATCTTAAAAGATCTGTGCATTCATTCATGATTTCTAACTGGGCCTGGACCTCACCTAAATGTGGTCGATAGGTTGACAACAGCTGAAAACATCTGGATCGTCCATATTTTGCAAAGTTTGTTGGCTAAAGGCTAACAGCTATAGGGAAAATACATTGAGCAGGCTAACGGAAACGTTTCCTGCTGTAGCCGGCTTGCTAACTGTCCGCATATTATGTTAGTATCGAACGCTGCTTCTCCTTTTTATTCCTATGGTTGACACAGTACCTGGTCAACTCATACCGTTAAAAGTTACAATATATAGATAAGTCATTTGCACAATTGTAAAAGCACTGGTCCCACAAGTTGACACTGTTTAGAACATCAAATATCAAATCCGGCATGCAGTACCCAATTTCTCTTGTTAACTACAGGTATCGTTGTACTTTCAACCTTCATATTAGCAGTATCCAAATGCATCACATTTCTTCGAAGTTAATGTAAAGTCATTTTGTTTTGAAGCTTAGATCAAATGAACAGGTAAGATCACACAATTCATTGCACCACCAATAAGAAGATCCATATTTTCAATTTGTGCGTCTGTGCGGAGTGTCAGCTTGGTTTCCTCCGGGGGCCCAGGCTTGCCCTATCACCAATAACATGTACATTAGAGTAGTGAACACGTTTTGGGAATCTCAGTGAGACTTTGCTGCTTAAATAAAAGTCAAATCCAACAATAGCTAAAACAATGTGATGGGTTTGTACAACAAAAAATCGAAACCTGAATCAGTACAAGCATTTCACTCTAATTTGACAAATAGACTGCGTTATTTTCATCTTAACCGGTGACATTTTTGTGCCTCTTGTGTGTAATTGCAGTCACTTTGTGGCTTCCCTGCTGTCAAGTTGTCTCCTCGTAGTTTGTGGATGGTCCAACTCACAGAGGTCATCCGGACCCTGCAGGCACAGGGGGGGGGTCAAGTTTAGAGATAGTTTTCAGCAGATGGTGTTTGGAGTTTGGCCTGTCACTCAGAAAGAGGACAGAAGTGGCTTTAAAGCATCAATTGACTAGTGTGTGTGTCTCCATATTGACCTGAAGTCCTCCCTAAAACCATCCCCAAAATGAGACACTTAAGGTCAAAACGTCAGCAAAACACTCCTTAAACACCACTTATTCACCACTGGCTGAAATATTGATGATAATCTGAGTGGGTCAAATCCATCCACATCGGATTGGAAATCAATCCTTTTAGGCTCTTTCCAAACATCTTCAGAGGTACTCATTAATTTTGTAAGACGCACATAGGTTTGTTTAACGTTGTTGTGTCCGCACGCTGAAGCCACACAGCGGTTTCCAGTGATGTCCTTGCAAAAGCAAAATCTCAACTCAACCAGCAAGTAGCAGAACATGGATAATATTTACAAGTCATTCAAATGTTTACGTCTAACAAAGCCACTTAGCCATACTTAGAAATCAGGACATTTCAGAAAAGATCTGAAAATGATATCAGTGGGCAATAAGACTTGGATGTTTAGTACAGTACTTTATATGTAAAATGTTCACAAATGCAATTCAGTCGTGAAATTGCACATGCGATTTTAAACAAACATTTACATTTTACGTAATCTTGAAAGCTTGAGAAGTTAAAGTGCGTATGACAGGTTTTATTTGACAGAAAGTGACATAGATAGAGGTAAAGTTCCCATTGACATAACATGGCAACAGTTTAAAATTGTTTGCCTCGGTCTGTGTCACTTCCTGTCAGTGTCCAGTAAGGAAGTGAAACTATAAACATCACAAAAAATGGTCAAACTAAAGAAGCCTGGGTAAAAATTTAGCAAATTCTTAAATATAATTGTGTTAATTATGTAATGTGTCATATGCACTTTAAAGTGAGCATATGATTGTCAACATTATCTTTCATAGTTCCTGCTTTTATTTTTTTCATGACTGCATAGGTTACAGTATACCACCTTCAAGCTTTTTAAATGACATCAGCAGCATGGTAATTGTCAGTAATAATAAGACTACTGTTCAATGAATAACAACTGGAATCGTCAGCAAATGGAAACAAGCTACTTTATGTTTTCATCTCCGAAAGTTGATCTAGCTTCATGCCTTTGTTAACTTATCGTCTTGCCTCTCAGACTGAACTTACCTTGCCTGGCTCCACTTTTGCTCGCCTATCAATCATGCGTTTGGGTTGTTGGGGGAGCCATCGCCGCGTCTCCATGTTAATCAGATAAGCAGGGCATGTTTTACACAGGTTTACCAGCCCACATCCATCACAGCATGCTCGTATTGTAATGGAGTAATTATTGTTATGTTGATTAAGCCACTTGGGTAATTAGCATTTTTGATTGCAAACGCATCCGCAGGTGAATTTGACATAAACAAAACAACGGCCCGAACTGCACTCAGTCGCTCCGAGAAACAGTAAAAAAAAAAAGGACAGGGCTCGATTCGAAAGCGTGTTATAACAGAGAATCAAAATTGCGTTATTCTAGAACTGCTTGGTGTGGCAAAGAGTACAGAGCGGATTCGAATATACATGAATGTACGTAATAGACAGAAGAGGAGAGTTCAACTTGATGGTCGATGGAGCTGTCCTTCAGTCGGTTGGACCTGGCACAGATCGAGACTCCGCAGTCTTCCCCCAATGGCAGGACCGAAGAGTTTGTGCGATGAGTGCCATATTTCCCTCTGAAACAGCCTTGCCCTTTCTGCCGAGGGAAAGACGGTCAAAGAGGCCCTGTCCGGATCATTGCTGTGGAGCCATCATCTTGTATTCTGCCATAAATCTTCTCCAACAACATGATCTGGGAAGGGATGCCTAGTAGTAGAGGCAGATAATGTATTGTCCCCGTGAGGAATTTCATTCGCAGTGAATAAAAATATATACACAAACATTCTCCACTACAAGTCCAAACACTGACAACATGTAAAGAACAGGCGTGAGCTCAAACCACGCCCATATGTTTATTATTATTTGTTGATTTGATATGGAGATAACAACTGCATTGGACAAACCAGATACATTGTTTTTAGTGTTATAGCAAAACTGCTAATTTGCAACACTTGTCACATAGGAGGCTACGCATTTCACAAAACACAACACAATACAGTATACAAAACACAATGCAATACAGTAAATTATGTTAAAACCTTTACCTACTTTCCATACTAGCCCTCTCTGGACAGACCAGCTATACAGAACCTAAAAAAAATCTCAATTGGCTACTTAAGAAAATGAAAAATAATATACATAATCTGTATACTGTATGTATCTGTTTGTTTAAATGTAAAATGGTAATTTCTGGCACATATGACTGCCTGGTCCTATTTTAAGACAGGGCTGGGCACCTGTCCCTTTGACCTGAGGTGAGCAACTCAAACTCTCTAAACAGAGGATGTTTTGAGTCTGATAATATTTTATATTCAGAGCTCGAGCTAAATAAACGTCCTGCAGACCCTTCAGAGTAACGCCAAGGATTTTGCTTGCGACTGCATTTATGTTTCTAAGAGAGTTCTTTTGCGTCTGTTATGGCGCCGTACAAACAGACCATACAAAAAGTCAGAGCACTCTCCACAAAAGCATTGTAAAACATTTTCTACATCGTTTCGTCCACCTGAAAGGACACCCGTTTCTTATAAAATATAGTCTCTGTTGACCCTTTTCGTATGCTCAGAAACAGAATCAATGACCTCTCTTTTTGATGGATGTGCTGTGTGTAAACTCCCGCCGGAAGTCGATGGTCAATTCATTCGCCTAATGTCTTGACAGCCAGTCTAAATCTTTCACTAATGAGAACTAGCCATTACATAATATCAACACGATGTTTCCATTTTCTTTTCACTCACACATCATTCGTGCGTCTGATCAATGTTTTGTGGATCATTTAGGGTCCTTTTGTTGAATTGTGAGACCGAATAATATCAGTTAAACCAGAGGTGATTGTCCGAGTCAAAGGCAAATCTAGCGGCCTAGTGCTGTGGCCCCCTCTCGTCTTTAAGTGACTCATCTCAAGTTGCAGATGCGAGGCCTGACTTAAGGCAGTGTCTCTTGCTTTGGGAAAACACATGTGTTGAAACAGTCAACAGAGCTGTGGGCTGCTGCAGAGTGGAGGCTGTAGCCAACGCCGACTCGGGTTACTCCATATGGAAGCTGTGGCCACATGGTCCCCTTAGGCCCCGCAGCGCAGACCACATCTCCTGCCCTTCAGAGGGACAAGGGAGATGTCCAGACGCCACCGTAGATGTCTGCGTGCACTCTGTTTGGGTTTGTGCGAGCTGAGTGGCCTCTGGGTGTTGGTTCACGGTTGTCCTCTGGCTAGTTCGGCACACGTTTGAACGTTCACTGTTCACTATGCTTGACTGATTTTGAATGTAAATGTTGTTTTATTGTTATATGCTCCAACACACTGCATCAAAATGAGGAAAACACCAATGTTTTTTCAATGATTTGACATTAAAAAAACAAAAACAAAACTGGTTTACTTCGTTTTAAAGATCCTGTACCCCATTTGTAACAGAAGATGTTAATTTGCAAAATGCACATAACAATCCTTGTATAATTTAGGATTATTATTACAACGTTTTTGCAAATTGAATTTTAACGTCATAGCAACAGTGAAAACTTCCAGCACATACTTTTTGGGTTAAAAATTGATTTTAAAATAATGTACATGAAAATAGAAGACATAGATGAAAGTGATTGATTTTTTACATTTTCAAACTAATAATAAATGTCTTGTGTGAGGAAAAGACTATAAACGCCTTTTTTGTGTTATTTAATAGTTTTACAAGCAGTCATTTTATGCTAACGGCATGCTGACAAATCGGGTGATAGTCTATGGGCATACAATGTGTGTTCTACTTTGTACACAGCAAAATAAATATACATGGGAGCACTTCTGCTGTAGAAGAAGAAACAACCAAAGTGAGGAGGCTCATGCAAAACTGTGTGAATAAAGGAATATACTGCTCCAGGTACAGTATTGACAGGGGAATAATGTTAGAAGCTCAAACAAAAACGAAAAAAAGAAGATTTTATTCAATAGTAAAGATTCCACATGACTTTTTAAGCAATGTTGGGATATATAGGAACCGCTTGTTGCCTTAGCAGCCACAGATCTGTTGTGTCACCTTGCATTCATACGCTCATACAGTGTTGCAGCATATTTCTGAGGATTAAATGTCTGAGAAAGCCCTGATCCCAGTGGTTCCAGGGCAGGGGAGACAAAGCGGAGCGAACTGGGGGCTGGTGATGTGATGCTGGGGGTATGATGAGCGGTGGTGCTCATCCATCAAGACCACTTACCCGCCATAGGATCTGCTCTATAGCTGAGGGGGCAAATCCAGTTATAGGCCCACATCTGCTGATACCCGCGGCTTCATTAGAGCGCCCGCCTGCTTAGACAGCAACTGTACGGCACCAGTCACAACGCCGAAATCACACCAATGTTCTGGAGATGCTGGCAAACAATGGGCCAAAAAAACTAAAAACGTATCTGTTACAAAAGCTGGTGCTATGTCAGTGTTAGTTAGCGTTCAGATTGACTTTTAATCTTTCAGAATATGCTTTGAATGGCATGGAAATGTCTTTAATGTTGTACAATTTGAAAGCAAAACAATTTGTAACAGTAGCCAATTTGGTGCCCAAGGCAAGATTGGGCCTTTGGACTCATTTGACTTCTCTGCTCGACATCTCTACTTTCCGACACATAAGACTGGAAGTCTCTATTATCTTTTGTTCCAAAGTTATGCCCTAAAGTCGACCATGTTGTAAAATATGGGAGCATGACCCTCATGGGGTTCTAAAATGTCAGCCCCTCCAGCAGATGGCCTAAAGACCTGATTTGTTGCATTCACTCACTGTCACTCCTTAGCTGTCGTAACAGACCCATATTTGACTGGTTTCTCAACATGTACCAGCACAAAGGAGCTGTAGAAATGTGTTGGAAGTATCCATTTGCAAAAATATGGTGATTTTGTTTGGTTCAATGGTATCAATGTTATAGAGACAATATGGCTCTTTATACGAGCGAATATTGCTGTGAAAAGCACTTCTCCAACTTTTTTTTAAAATCCAAAAGTACTTCCGAAGGAGTCCTTTTGCTGACTAACCTCAAAAGTTATTCATTTGATCAATTTGAGTGTCAGATGGTAAACTGCTGTAATAGTTATAGAGCTCGAGCTCAGCCAAATAAAATAAAATATATAGCCGGGGTATAAATGGAAAGAGATCTTGTTTGCTTTCTATATGTATTCCACTGTTGCGCGCTGACTATGCACTCTCACTAAGCTCATTCATACCATCCATTTTTATATGTCAACCCAAATAGAGAGGACATCGCGTTCTTGAACAAAGAAATAAAAAAGGGCCAAATGTATACAGCAAACAGAAAGGACCAGCACATTTCACTTCACACTCATGACCACTCCGTTTCAATCACTGCTTCCCTGATGGCGCGTTTTGCCAAGTTTTGATTTCCTGGGCTGCCGGAAGAAAAAAAAAAATGATGTTGGGGTTGTACAGCACAGGTCAAACCGTTTAGGAGGGTACTTTGACTAACAAAAATCTGCCACATGCCAGTATTTCAAGCAAAATCGAAAATCTTAGCCTGGAGCCCATATATTCAAATTTTTTGATCCATGAACTCCGACTATCCAAACAAAATAACAAACCTACAAAATGTCTTTATCTTCAAAGACTTTCACAGTATGAATAAAAGCTTTTGGATCATCTGAAGCATTTCTCATCAAGCATTTGATTTCTGACAGTTGGAGCAGAGCCACCGAGGCCTGAAGTGTATGAATGATGGCACTTAGTAAGAAGCGGCCGTCCACAGTCCATTTAGCACCATCCTTCACACAAGACACGGCAGGATTCGGGCCAGTCACTGCCCCTATGCACTCTCAGCCTCTGTATGTTGTTTATGTGCTGTGACTGAGATGAAGGAGCATGCTGGCTGTCTACGTTACTGTGGCATAAGGGTACTTCCTCCACATGGGTTGCATTTCCCTCTTATCTAGATTCTTCTCAAAGTATGAAATGCTAATCGAATAATAGTCGTTTTATCGCAATTTTAAAGCAATGCTAATGGCGGTCAATCTGTGCCTTTATCCATCTGGCCACCACCACACATCAGTCGGTCGCACATCATGGTACTCAGGAAATGTGGGGGAAACGTCTTCCCAGGGCTGGATTGATAAGAAAAATAGAAAATCTGCCTTGGACTTTTTGTTTATTTTTTTTCAAAAAAAATTCCAAGTGACACAAGAGATACAAATGTACAGTGATTACGTCATCTTCACAATACATAAGATAGTAAGACATACATTTGGATGTGTGGAGGGTGTGGGAGGTGAGGGTTAAGAAGAACAACAAAACAAAAACAAAAGTAAGCTGGGTAGTGGTATGTTTGAGTGTGTGAATGAACATGTGGTTGGGCAGGAATAACGACAAAAGGAAAAACAAGAACAAAAGGCAAACAGGGCAGAAGTCTGTCTGAATGTATGGATGTACATGTGGTGCATTAATGTGAGGAATGAGGACCTAGTAAATATATATGTATTGTTATTAAAAAATAAAAACAAATCTTCTCAGTGCCATTGCTGTCAACCAGCACTGCCCCACCATCAATTTTCCCTTTCACTCTCCTTCCTTTAATGTTATTTGCTCCGCTTTGGTTATTATCACTATTTTCATTGTAAATGTATCTTTTTTTTTGGTGTGTGATAATGTGTGGATGGGTGTCGTGTATGTGTGTGTATCTGATCACTGTGTGTGGTTCAGTAGATTATGTGTGTTAGTTTATTTCCCTATGTAGCTAGGGGTATGTATGTGTCATTTCTCGAATGCGTGGCCAGTTAGATGGTAAGTATTACAACTGATAGTTTGTGATTATGACAATTAGACGGTTGTATGCGTGTATGTGTATATGCGTACATGCGTGGCATTCTTAGTGTTTTAATTTATAGGTTGAATATTGAGTTTGTAATAATCAATAAAAAGTTTCCATAATTCCATGAAATGTTGTGTTTTGCCTTGGACTTTTTAATCTAATGCTGTTTATTAGGTCGCAAACTTTGAACAGGGCATCTGATCTAATGTTTCCGTTTCTCTGAAAGTATGTTTCAAGAATGCGAAACATTACAAATTGACCAGGTTGAGACATGACGTGGAAGTGTGTGTTGTGACTGCCCTATCACACAACTTCTGATCTGACTGGCCCAAAGGAACCATTGGTCCTCCAGAAAAGCTCCCAGTGTTCCCGATGGCCAGTCCAGTCCTGTGTCCAGTCCTCCTCCTTTATGCCCAAAGACGGAGTCGAGATCAGATCATCAGCCTTTATGTCAGAATCCTCTACACATTTGCCCCAAATCCGAAATTACACATAAGGTAAAGGTAAGCCCTGCCACTTCCCACTGCGCCCTACGGGTCATCCAGTGGCGTCCACATTTCATACAGACAAATAAAGCACCTTTACCTTCCACAAATGTCATGATTCACCCTCTATCTGTGGAGTGTGTGATTTTCTGATGATTAGTAGTGATTTATAATAGAGCATGACAGCTTTCAGTGTGGCTGCAGTCACAGGTCAGTCACTTTTGAAATAATGTGTTTACATTGAGAAAAAAGCTGTAGTTCCCCTTACAAAAAAGTGACATGCTGTACACGCAGAAAAGGCGCTGAGGCAAGATGTTGCGTGGCTCGAAGCCTGACAGCGGCAAATATTACTCCATAAGTAAAAGTTGCTGACGGCTTTTAAATGGAACAAAACACACAACCAACTTTTCACTTTCTACTTATCAGCCTTTTCAGACACGTTGTAGAGTAGAAAGTGTCATATTTAGCTCTAAAGTGTAAGTGGAGGAAAAGTAATACATTTCAATATTGTCTCCACAGATGTTTTGTTATTAGTGACACGCAAAGTCTGAGAACCCCATGTTGAGACACATTGTTATCTCCTCTCATCAAAGCCTTTTTACAGTTAATGTCCATTAATCAGAGGTGTTGTTGAGGGTGACTGTGAGCCTTATGAGTCTTAAGCACCAGCTCAGATCCACAGATAAACCCGTGACTGAACGAGCCTTATCTCAGCGCCCTGAAAGAGGAGCCATGCTGGTACTGTATATAGTATTTATGTTCCGCGGCTCACACACTCTCAGCATTTCCTCTGGGTCGTTATTATGGGCCAACATCAAGGCTCGGCACTCCGATATCACCTGCGCACACCATGGGGGCTCCTTCACACGCTTTGAAAGAGACTTCCTGTGAAAATCCACCATTTAGATCGCTATCGCCAAGTAGCAAACGCTGTGCCAATGTTTCACGCGATCTCCCGCCGACGATTGGCTTCGCGTTGTTGTCAGATTAAGTTTTTCATTATCGCTTCTGTTTCAGCAGAAGGGTCAACGGTGTGATCTCGGAATGTAAGCTGAACACCCCACCATTGCTCATAATAATATAATATATGTTTTTGTACTTCCAAATAAAACGTTAGCGCTTGTGTTTCACAGCAAGAAGGTCCTGGGTTTGATTCCCACCAGGACGGGGCCTTTCTGTGTGGAGTTCTCCCCGTGTCTGCGTAGGCTTCCTCTGGGTACTCCAGTTTCCCCTACCACTAAAACATGTACAATAGGTGAATTATCCAGCCAGGTGATACTGACCACCATGCCTGGCTCCACATCTGGAAATGGGTCCCTCGGCGTGGAACTGCCGTCAGCCACTTCTCCTTATAGCAGGTGTACACTGTGCGATTTTTTTGTTGTCTTATAAGATTTTGAGATGTCACACTGCACAATGTGGGGATGGTAAAATTGTGAGCTGCTCTCGTGTCCATTGTACGACTCTTCAAAGAGACAATCGTAGCTACGATCAAAGTTTTGTCGTAGCAATTTCAGGCTTCAGAAGGCGTGTGTTTAGCTCAGATGAGTGCAACATGCTAGCGGTGTTCATTTTCCGCGGAAAAGTCCAGAGAAAGTCCTGTGAAATGCGTAGTCGGACCCGCTCATGCCCGGTCTCTGTTGCTGTGACTCTTGCTGTGGTGCAGCAGCATGTGCTAATGTGTTGACACTACACTGACACAGATCCTCTGCAGCAAGAAGATGGCTCACTCTAAGACTCCGTAGTGTTCCAAAATATCAGACACTGCCTGATGTCAATCGTAGCTCTTTGGTCGTACGCCTGTTCCATGTTAAATTGTTGTCCCTGTCTCACTGTACGACCTAAGACCAACGATTTTCAGCTATGACCTAAGATTTTGCTCATAGTGATCGTACGTCGTAGACGGCCAAAATCGTACAGTGTACACACGCCATTAAGGGTTGCCCAGGGATGGGTCAAATGCAGAGGACAAATTTCCTTACCTAGCCTGCCTCCCGTAAATGCACACTGTCGTTGTGTCCTTGGGCAAGATACTTCACCCTAGTTGCCTCCAGTGGTGTATGAATGAGAGAGTTCCTTACTGTAAAGCGCTTTGGGCCTGATAAATAGAAAAGCTGTTGAGTCCATTCACCATTTAAATGGATATTATGCACCACTACAGAAAATTATGTACAATTTTTCCCCCATGTGCATGTCTTAATCGGCAAAATGTTCACTCCAATTATAACTGTTGCCATGTTATGACTGCGTTGTGCAAATATGATACAATATCTTAAAAATAATTAATTATAATGGTTGTACAGTACAGTGCTAAAATAAAAGTAGCTACCTGGAATTAACTAACTGTTCTGGGGTCGCTGCAGTTGGTCAGGTTCAGCTAAACTGAACATTCTGAATGACCAGGTTATTCCATCAATGGATTTCTTCTCCCCTGATGGTACGGGCATATTCCAAGATGACAATGCTAGGCTTCATCGGGCTCACATTGTGAAAGAGTGGTTCAGGGAGCATGAGACCCCCCATTGAGAATCTTCGGGATGTGAAGGAGAAGGCTTTGCGCAGTGGCCACACTATCCCCATCATCAATACAAGATCTTAGTGAAAACGTAATGCAACGCTTGATCTTTTGAAATTGCTGGTTTATTTAAACAATGCCACAGCGAATGTCATCAATATAGGCGATCCAACGACATATTAGAGCGTCTGACCTTTATTTGTGGCAGCTCTTTCAATTTTTCAATCTCTTATTATTCCCTTGTAATGTCATACAGAAGTCCATTAATGTTGGATCATTTTCCATCTCAATTCCTCTCAGTTCTTTAAACCAATTCAGCTGGTTTAAAGAACTGAATTGAACCAAAATTCACCCTCTCTGTTTGCCATCTTGCCTTTCAAACAAAGCGCCTTTAGCCACCGTCAATTCCAAAGAAAACCTCAGCATTTTAAGCCCGGCTCCAGGTCAAAGTTATTTCCCTCTTGAGTTCATAATAACGCTAAATCCTGTCCCGTTCATTATGCCTCAAACATCGGCATGATGAGATTATCGACGTTATGCCTGCCTCCATGCTGGGTTATAGGATGTACTTTTGCTCCTAATTGTCCTTCTTTGATGCACTGGCTTTCCACTAAGGAACCATGGCGAAACCAATTTGCTGTCACCTGCCGCGCAACCGGGCATTAACTTTTTCTGCTTAATCTCTAATTATTCCTACATGGAACATTTGGAATAAGACTGCCATGTAATGCACTTTGTTCATTACTCCAAACTTCCACGTTTCGCTGTTAAGCTTCTTTTTACCCGCGCAATATTTTTGGGCCGAAATTGCACCCAGCTGGACTTCCGCGCCGTCGGACATCTTGACGATCCCATGTCAACCGAACATCTAACCCCGCCATCCCCAATTCGCACTAATTGAAATACCCCGCGCACTGTTGCCCAAATGTAATTATAGCGTCATGTAAGGGCACTGGAGAAAACAGCGAGAAACAAATTGAAATTTAAAAGTGAAATACAAACTGTCTCCAGCAGTGAACAAATGCTTATTGCGCCCTCAGGACTGCACGCGCCGGAGTCATGTGACCAGACACATCTAGCTTTTAACTTAAACAGCCAATCGCGTTAAGAGACGAGACGGGCTAATTCACCTCCGAGGAAATAATGGTGTGCCTTATATACGGCAGTAATGCAAATTAAGATGTCTTCTTCGCGCTAATGGATGAAAAGATGAGTTTGCGCATTCGTCCCCGGTGAGGTATTTGTGTTTGAGACAAATGTGAATTGATTATACACAGTAATAAGTGAAAAACAAAAACTCTAACCTTGTAGTTTGGAGACACAAAAATACAGGAATGTGTAAGGATGCACTCAAGCCCCGATTCAATTTGATTTTATGTTCCCGATCTCAATGAGTAAGCAAACCAAAATATATCTCTTAACATCTGCATTTTTGTCCTTGTAACAGAGAACTTTACATGACAAAAAAATAAATAAATAAAATACAAGACATGAAATTGAACTAAGCTATTGTGCTTTTTAACATGGATTCTTTTATTTATTTATTTTTACATTCATTCACATTTTAAGCAGTTTAAATGGATTTTCAATGACACACATATATTTTGGTGACATGAGAAATGCCATACAGTTTTAAATCAAAAGTCTTTTGATTTAAAAGTAGTATTTTGATCCAAAAACAGCAACACAAATTGATTATACATTAAAAATGATTTATGAAATGTTTTTTTGCAACCGTATTGAATCTATTAGGAGGAAATAGGGGGATCTGGGGGTCCTTCCCCAGAAATTTTGTCTCTGCTTTCATTCTGGCTCAGATATGAACTAGCAACTTATCACTCACATACAAATATACCTAAACCCAAAAGAAACTATTTTCAAAAGAAACTATCCTCACCATGAAGCTGTCCCTGACACCAATGAAGGGCGGGTCAAATGCATAAGAAGCAAACATCCTCTTTTGTAAATCATAGTTGTTTGTGAGGACTGTGAGGACATAAACAGAGGTTGGGAAATTTCAAAGACTTAAAATAGACTGAAAAGCTGGCCTTGTTTTATTAGTGCCTCATGTATCTCTTTCTCTCACTTACCTCATTCAAACGCTGACCTCATGCAGAAACGTGAAGAAAAGTGGTTGTGCCTTTGCACAGCCAAAAGCAAACGCAGCAGCATAAACATAGACATGTTTGAATAACTATTTCTATCTGACAAAATATCTCCTCTTTTTGCTCAAATGTATTTTTTATTTATTTCACCAATTGTATGCATTTATTACCAGTGAGAGCCAGCTACAAGCCTTGGCTGATCCCCCACCCAAATAACACTTTTATTAGTAATGCCCAAATCAGGTTATTGCAGGATAAACAATTCAAATTAGTTAGAATTAAAATATAACTTAATTTAAAATGCAATGACTCCAGATTTGCAAAATATACAATCCTTTCTAATATAATGGTCCGTCATTATTCGTATGTTCCTAAATATAAACAACAGAGATGGGTTGAACGTTGTTTTGTCACTTACATTTCATCACCATGCCACCACCGCCCGTATTACTTCTTCTTGAGTCATATATTCCTGAAGGATCAATACTTGATCAGTACCTTGTTTTATGGTGGTATTCTTTACGACATATAGGAAATTATTTTTTACTCTCACTTAATCATTTGGCCTCTGATCAAAAACAATCACAGCGGCGAGATTGCTTTTTTTTTTACCTTCTGTGTGCATTCCTCAAAGTTGCGCTCACGTTGAGAGCTCTCTCCGGCGGCCTTCATGTGCCGTTTGACTGGCGCTGTGACCGGGGCAGCTGTCAGCACGTCAGCGCGGCTCTCCGAGTGCAGATGACAGGTGGAAGAGCAGAGCCCGCGCTGGAATGAAAATGGCAGCGGCCGGACAGCATGGCGACAACGCGTTTCAAGAGGCCTGGAGATGCTGTCCAGATGCTGTCACTGCAGGGCTGGAAGTTTCTTAGTTTTCTTTATTTTATTTCATTTCTATTTGGTGTTACTGAAACAGGACCCGCTTCAGATATCGCAATTTCCTTTTGTCTGCGATTAGTTCTGCAGCCGTTGAGACACTTTTCATTGTTCCTGACGTCAGTGGGCAGTCTAAGATAGAAGTGAATGTTTGGATATTGGCCCAAAAACCCGGGCCGGGGACGTGCAGCGACTTGCTTTGAGAAGTTCAAGAGTCAGTTGATCGGTGACTCTTGTAAGACGAGGAAACCTGTATCAGCATGTGCTATATTTGTTTTTTTTTTCCCCAGTGTCCTTAGGCCTAGCTCGTAAAACATCATTACTTTGACTGCTATCAACTTTATGAGACCGCTAATAAGAGCTGTGCTTCCCATATAAAGTTACCATTACAAGCAGTCATGCCGATGGTCTAATGCGGCTGTAGTCATTTAAAGTGCGTCTTTATATCGTGTCTGATGGTTTTAAACACCAAATTGACACATCTTCCATCTGTGTCTGTGTTAAGACCGTGGACGTAGGCGATGACGGCATCCATACGGTATAGAAATATGTCTAAATGCATGAGTCAACCACACACTGTGAATTCTGATGGCAAACTTTACTTGGAAAAAACAAACAAATAAAGAAATCAGCTATGAATTAGATGCATACTATTTATTTTTTTCCCCCACCAAAATTATGTGACTTTATAATATACTGGAGGAGAGGTAAAGAAAAAGTACAATTACTAGTGTCAGGTATAGGGCCTTTAAAGTGCATGACAGGTTTTAATGCTTTTGAAAATATGACTTATTTAGAAGGATAACATCAGTTGCAAATTCATCAGTTGCATAATTATCATTTTATTTAGGTGAAGCAGCAATTTTAATGAAGAAATGTTGGGCAGAAAAGTTATTTTTATTTGAATTTTTAAGCTACTGACAGGAAGTGACATAGAAGAAGGTAGTTCCATAGCAGTTTGACTCACTCATTTCCATTTGACTTAACATGGTTGGCATGGCAGTTTGAAATTGTTTACCTTCTTCTATGTCACTTCCTGTCAGTGTCCAATAAGGAAGTGAAACTATAAACATAAAAGCAAATGGCCAAACTAAAACAGCTGGGTACAATCTTTACCAAAATCAAACAAATTCTTAAATATAATTGTGTTAACTATGTTTTAGCAAAGATTGTGTCTAATGTGTCATATGCACTTTAATGCTTACTTTAAAGTGCATATGACAGATTTTAATGCTCTTGAAAATATGACTTATTTAGATGGATAACATCAGTTGCGAGTTCATCAGTTGCATAGTTATCTTTTTTTTTTCAGCGAAGCGGCAATTTTAATTAAGAAATGTTGGGCAGAAAAGTTATTTTTATTTGAATTTTTAAGCTGCTGACAGGAAGTGACATAAAAGAAGGTAACATTCCACAGCAGTTTGACTCATTCATTTCCCATTGACTTAACATGGTTGCATGGCAACAGTTTAAAATTGTTTACCTTCTTCGATGTCACTTCCTGTCGGTGTCCAATAAGGAAGTGAAAACATAAACATCACAAAAATGGTCAAACTAAAGATAACTGGGTATAATCTTTAGTACAATCTTAAATATAATCATGTTAACTGCACTGTAAGAAATAACCGTAAAAATATGGCAATTTTTTACAGTAATAAACCGTTTTCTTAAGAAACAGCTGATTACCGTAAATTCCCACAGGAAATGACACAAATATATGTTCAGGAAGTCCAAGTTTAAATTTTACGGTATAATACAATATTTATCCAACTCAGACACATGCTCAGGCCTCCTGTCGTCTGAAGATCTCAATTAATTTCAGGATAATCATAAGGCATCTGGAGCTGCAGCTTACTTTACCTGACATTTTTTTTAAATATTTTTTGAAGAAGGAAGACAGAGAAGGATTTTCACATGGATCATTGCTTTCCTTTTGAGAAATAAGGTAAATGTTTTCTCTATATGTAGTACAAACAAACACTACACAGAAAGGCTCCTCGGCCTACAGCGCCGCCCAATTCAGATACAAATTTTTGGATTTCTGTTTGACAGCAGTTGAACATCAGCTAAATACTGGATGGGTGGTGGTTGGCTTGAATTCCATTAATAGACAGGAGCATTGTCTATCGGTTGAATGAAATTTGTACTGATTCATTCTTTTATATTATAAATTTTATTTCAGTTCCTGGCGAATGGATGTTAAGTCTTGAGGGCCAAGTGATTTGCCAAGGCAAAGCTGGCCTCAAGTGTGGTCTTTCTGCATATCATCTTTTCAACTTTGAAAACCAAGAGGAAGTCTCCATGGCCTTAAAAATTCATTCAGAGGTATGCAAATTATATCAAAATCTAAATGCATAGTGCTACTGTGATAAAACTAAATTAAACTAAATTAATATGTGTTGCTCATTAATTTGTGTTTATTTGTCTCCAGACGTTTCATTGCGATCTACACCGGAAAGGGCTCCAAGGCAGGTCAAGGGAATGTCATTTTGAAGACAACTGGGAAACTGGTAAAAAAAAGAAAAGTAAAACAGTGACCGTCAATCCTAATGTGGCAACCCTGATTAAAAACCTTATTGTCTATAGAAGGGGATTTATCTAACTGGTGGAAAAGGAAAAATGTTTCCACTTTCTCTATGTTTTACTCACTTTCTTTTAATTAACAGACACATTTGTTGGAATGTTGGAACATATTTTTCAAAATGTTTAAAATTGCAGATTTGTAGTTCAAATGTTTTGGATAACATGTTTTGATATACTACATTTGATTTTCAGAAATCTGTGTTCATTTGAAAATGTTCAATAAAGCACTGATCCTAGGAATTGCATTTGGAGTCTTATTTTGAAAAGCCCAGTTACTTCTAACAGTATGATGCCATAGGTAATTAATATTGTAGTTTACCGTTGAATATGATTACAGTAGTTCACCGTCAAATTATGCCAGAACATCTTACGGTAATCCCCCGTTAAAATAGAAATATTTACGGTTCAATACTGTAACATTTATACGGTTCCAAGCTGTTATTTTAAGAACTTTAGCAATATCGTAAATTTACGGTAAAGAGCTGGCAAATTTTGTTGCCGGTAATGTACCGTAAATTTACACTAATTTTTCTTACAGTGTGTGTTTTAGCAAAAATGGTGTCTAATGTGTCATATGCACTTTAAATAATAAATGAAACCATGTTACATACCTGTAACTGTTTATTTATTTTCAGTTTTACACTTTATACACCATCAGTGACAATAAACCCCACCGCATAATATTCCCCCAATAAATAGACCGAAATAGAAGCATTTATTTAGTTACAGATATTTTCATAGTTGAAAAGTATGATTGGACAAACATTTGTGTTTGCTGTGAGCGGCTCACAACTCATAAGATTTGACATTTATTTTACTGGGAGCGGGACGTCTCCATGGCGATGTTGAGTAAAGGCAGCCAAATATGAGATTCAAATAATAAGGCCCTCATCCAAATCCATTCTTTAATTTGCCCACTGCAAAAATATCCTTTTCTGTGTCGAGCCGGTCATTAGGGGCATGTTTTGTACTGGCAACAAGAGAATCCAAAATGTTTCACAGTGCATCTTTAACCTCTTATCCCCCCCCACCGACTGCATGTTCTCCAGTTCGGCTTTACTCAAATCTAAAAGCTTCTCGACTGGAGTTTACAGCCTATAGGCTAATTAATCAAACAAAAAAAATGTAAGAGTAGAAAGAGCAGATCTAAAATGTAGTGAAGTAAAAGTATGTAAGTACCTAAAATATAATGCTTTTTATATGTCTACTTTCCACCACCATCATAATCACTACCATGTAACTTATTATTGCAACATGTCGGCTCCATGCAAACCTCCATGTTTCAGGTTTGTTTAGTCAATCGTCGAAAAGTCCAGATGCAGCTGGAAGGAAAAGCGGTTGTTTTGTGAAGTGACACCCTCCTGCACCTGCTTCATCAGCGACATAAAAAACAGGTCCATTTTAATCCGCGACATAAATTAACTTAATGTGTCCTCCTAAATACAAGCCGGCCCTATCTGGTTTCCACCGAACTGCCACGTATATCGGGGGCTAATGCCGCTCCTCTCTGCACGCACGTTTTACCCTCCAAAATGGCAGCAGCTTCTCTCGTTCTTAATCCCGATGTTTTAAAACACTTGACACTTTTATGAGCGGACGGTCCAAAGCGGAGACGGAATCGCGCCAGCACGCAACACAACAATCCCCCTTGGTTACAGTAGCCAAGAATTCGGATACGCTGGAAAGACGCAGATGGGAAAGATCGCATTTCCGAAGATAACAAGTTTCTACAGTGCGCAAAGGTATGTGCCAGGCCTTCCACGGACGATCAACTTTGTCTTCGGGATGATTCTTTTTTTTTTATATTTACATTTCTTCAGGAATACTTGAAGAATTTTCAGCAACGGCGTGACAGCTGACAACTTGAAATAGCTGCTACGCTAGCGGGTTTCCATCTACCTACGGCGCCCTCATCGCTAAAAATCTAGTCATCACAAGTGGATTGACCTCGCTTTGTAACCGGAGCTTAGTTTTGCTTTGGAATTCGCAAACTTTCATCTCGCCAGTCAAAACCTTTCATCGCAAACAGCTCGCGCCGTCTTGATCTGCCGTCACTTATCTGCCAAAGGAAAAGGTAAACACGGGACGGCGGGGCGAAGCGCTAGGTAACGGGAGCGGACGGGAAACATTTTAATTGCGAGGAGATTAGAGCGTGTTTTACTTGTTGAAGTGATTCACAAGTCCGGGAGGCTCTGGGTAAACATAGCCAGGCCGTTTTGGACCATTTGGAGATGACAGATTCCGCACTGCCACCAGAAGTGTGATGGATCGTATCTGTGCATGAGTTTAGACTGCAATAAATTGTAGCGTAAAAGGGGATTGGATGGTCGTTTGTCTTTGTAAGAATGGAGACGTGACAGACATAAGGTACTGCCTACTGTGGTCAGGTATACTGTAGATAATATAAGAGTCTGTAGGAGAGACAATTGAATTGAATCCTCCTTATGCCCCTTGCATTCTATCGACAACATGTTTTCGACTGCTCTTCATAAAACCACCACTTTTCTGGTATAAAACTATAATAAGTACTGATTACAGCATTAACCATCAAACTTAGTAATACATGAGATACATAAATGTATGAGTGCTTCCTTATTACTAAGTACTTTAAGTGTCCAATTAGCATCCACTTGTACGCTCCCTTAAAAAGACTTGTGGCATTGTGCTGTATGTAAAACATTTCAGGGTGGCCTTTTATTGTGGCCAGCCTAAGGCACATCTGTGCATTATTCAGGATTTATACTCTGCTTCTTGTTATGCCACATCTGTGAGGTGGGATGGATTATCTTGGCAAAATAGAAGACCATGTTTGGGGGAAAAAAGGGTTTAGGGTTAGGTTAGGGTTTATATCTGTGAGTTCAACTCATAGAAAATGGGAGCAAAAACGAGTGTGGCAGTTACATTTTGTTAAAGGCATTATACCTGATTTTTTTTTTCAAATAATGAAAGAGGAAGCCGCTAAATTAAGTTGTTCATTGTGGTCCAAACTCACTCCTAACTTTCCTAAGATATTTGTAGCATCCCAGTTCTTCACAGGGACAAGTTTATAAGCACATTTCACAACCTGCAGTGACCCTCACTTTTCAGGGTCACCAGTGATGCCAGTAACTAATTACTTAGTAATGGATTACTGTAATTGGATTACTTTTATCAGTAACTAGTAATCTAACGTGTTACAATTTCCAAACAAGTAATCAGATTTAAGTTACTTTTCCAAATCACTGTGAGTTACTATTTTGTCATTTTCCTTTGGAAAAAAGGACATTTATTTGTGCATCTCGACGAGTGACGTAACATAACGTCGCAATTTCAGCCTAAAAACACTCACACTGGTCGGGCAGAGAGATGGAAATACGTCACTTTTCTGAGTCTGTGTCAGCTTTGTTGATGTTACTGTTAAAACACACTTCCAATAAAGTGAGTGTTGGTAAAAGGGTTTGTCATTAGTGTGTTGAGGCGGTGGAGATGTTGTTGGCCGTAGCTAAATGTAACTAATAAAGTAACTTGTAATGTAACTTAGTTACTTATAAATTAAGTAATCAGTAAAGTAACTAAGTTACTTTTCAAAGGAGTAATTAGTAATCAGTAATATATTACTTTTTCAAGTAATCTTTGGCAACACTGAGGGTCACTGTCACAGAAATGCAGGAAAACTAGCCTGCAAGTTCAGGAAATGAATTCAAATGCTTCATAATTAGATGTACAGTGTTTTTCCCACAAACGTCTGAGTTTACATTAAAGGAGGACAAAATACATTTAGTGCACTTACTTGGGGGAAAAAATCAGGTATAATGCCTTTAAGTATAGAATAGTGTAGTTTCTGTCATTCTTTTGTTTCTATGCCATAGTAATAGCCTAAAATAATAATATAAAATTAGTATATCCTCTTTTTTGATATCCTACTGTACAATTTTTTGTCAATAATTCAAATATTTATAAATATTATTGTGTAAAATATGTGGGTTTAAAAGCGCAAACAGACAGAGAATGTTACAATGGTTTCGGGCACATCCACCTTATTGATAACTTGCACTGGTGCAACCAACCCAAAATGTTAGTCTGGAGCCCTGGTTAATCCATATTCTTATATAGGGTGACCACGGCATTAGAAATACTTCTTAGAATAATAATAACACTCTTCGTAGTTGCCGGCAACATTCTGAACTGTGTTGTTGTATCTGCATCAAAGTCTATTCTCCCTTTGTGTAATATTAAACCTTGACGTATGATGATGCTATAGTGCGCTCGGTGTATTTGTTTTGCTGTGTTTTTTTTATATGGATGCTGTTGCCCTCCATTGACAAACTGGCAGATTTTGGCCACGACGTTCAATTTATAACATTCAGTCGTATACACAAGCCTGCAGGCACCAATCACGGCTCGTAACGCAAATCTAATCGCCGCTAAAGTTATCCCTCAAACTGCCTTTAACAAGAACCATTTGTCCGAGCGGATCGTTACCTCCACTGCATTTCATTCTCCGCTAACAAACTCTTCTTAATGCTCTTCCGCTTCCTCCATACGTCCACTGTTAAATAATGCACGCGCACCTGCCCCATTTGTTGCCGGCTCATTCCGATAATGACCGATCCAACACGTGCGACGCCTTGAAGATGCTTCCACACTTCCTTTCTGTAAAAAAAACAACAACAACAAAACACAGAGAGCAATCATTTCTTCATTAGCCTTTTATTTGTTTCGAACCGCTCCACTTCGGGGCTAGCGCACACAGTTTATTTGGCTACTCTTAATTACAAAAGGGAGATTGTGTGCCCTACTCGCCAAAATGAATGCGTCTTTGCCCAGTCACTCCCACAGGGCACCGCTAGCGCTACATCTGATTGCATTCCTGAGGATTGATGAAGTTATCGTGATAGTGGCTGAACTGACTTAAGGCTTGTGAAGTCGTTAACCTATGTCTCCAACCCTTGAGCTCCACTGCTATTAAAAGAAAGAAAAGCTTTATTTCCTATTTGTTACATTTGGCGATTTTCTTTCTTTTCTTTTTTTTTTCCTCCTGTATTTTCTGCAAAGGTTGCCCGAGGGTTGGGAGAGCGCAGTCCGGTTAAATTGCATTGTGGTGCTGTATCTCTCCGGATAGCCGTTCAGCAGGTATAGCTACCTCCAGGATCTTTTCATTTCTGCCGCTGTTATTAAACACAGTGATAGAATCGGTGGTCCTAGTTGATTCAGCTGTGTCAGGGTTTACAACAGAGGAGGAGATATTACCCAGTGTGCACAAGCGTTACCTTTGCCATGGCGACGTCGAGTCCCTATAAAAGGACCCAAACTTGTATAGAATCACCCCAAATTAGAGGTCATACAGATTCTGTGTGTAAGAATATTTATGTATGTATGAATTTGCGTGAGTGATTAATATGGCTGGGACAGAATATCGGATCGGAAAACGACAATGACAACAAAATGTTAAAGCAGTTGTAATCAATGTATTTTCTTGTAGTGGAGGATATATCTTTTTCCACCCTGGATCTACATTGTATATATAGTTAAGTGTTTTTGTTTTGTTCTGCCGAGTTCAGTTTTAAACACTGTCGTCTTTGGGCGGTAGGTAAGAGATTTTAGTCCTCGACTTCTGACTTCCAGGATACTTCAGGTTGTGCACCTTGAAACAGCATGGACACCGTTACCATGAATGGTGTAAACTGTGAGTGATAGTTTCCTGAAGTGATGTTAGTAATGCTTCCATGCATCATTATTCTGTATGCATTTGATTAACTTTTGTAAGTATAACATCAAAATTGTCAAGGGACTACAGGTGGAAATTAGCATTATTTTTTATCACGCATCTCTTCTTTTTTAGACTAATGTCTTATGAGCTTATGACATTGGAGACTTACAAATGTTGTTCTTTTGAAGCGCTGAAGAGGCACCAAGAGCCCCCCATCACCTGCGGCACCTTGGAGACGTCATAAGAGGTGCAACAAGAAACAAAAAAGGGACAAACGAGGGGGTATCTGGGTAAGACTCACAGCTAAGCCATACATGCTTTAGTGTTCTGGCTGATGGACGTTCACGGGAGAATAAAACAGATTAACTGCTAAGCTCTTCCCAGAAGATGTGAAAGACTGTTGTGGAGCGGAGAGAGCTGCACAGGGGTAAGAGGAAGGAGGAGGTCGAGGAGCTGACCAGTACAGGACACCACGCTCTAAAACCGGGACAAACCCAGGAGGTGGTGCACCGTTTCAGAGGAGACTGGAGGCAGCCAGCCAGGTTTCTTCCAGGTACTACGGTTTCCCCAACCTCCAAAAACATGCTATGGTTGTACAATGATAAACAAAGCACTTACTTAATTACTTACTACGTCATGTGGGTTTGAGATTTGAAAGAATGGGACTTCACTGGAGCCAGGATTCCCCTGGAAAAAAGATTTTCGACTTTCCTGCTTAAATTATTATTATTATTATTTTTTTTTTAATAAATAAAAAATGCCTAAATGATGTTGTCTATGGGGAAATAACACTTTGTGCGAGCTACTCATGCTCCACAAAAACCAGTGACCCAACTCATCAAGGTCCGCCTTAATGGAGTCGGCTGTCAGCAGTGGACTCGGACTTCAAAGACGAAAAGCCTGTTTTGACAACTTGAATATTCGGACCAAAGTGATGCCAAGTGGTGAGTGAAGTTGTCAAGTTACATTTTTGTCAAACTTAAAGGGTTCACATTATACTTAAAAGGGCTTTATCCTATTTTCTTCTTTTTTTTTTAAGTGGAGTGAAATCCATTTATAGTCCCCTACAGCATATTTCATTCTCAGAGATGAAAAAAGAAAAAGACAAGCACACAAGTGTCACTGATGACGGTACTTTGAGCCAACACAGCATTGGTGCTAACAATATACGGGGCTCATATGTGCATACAATGCCCATCCGGTTTCACGACTACAGAACATGCCTGTGAGCTCCAGCCATTATAGCCCACTTAAGCTTTGAACATATTGCATAACTTTGAGGAGTCCATTTGCTATATGGCTCCATTGCACAGACTCATCCACACACTTCCATTGGTTTTCTGCATGGGCCATTCTTTAATATCCTCCCAAAAACTATAGAGGGTGTGGCTAAAAGGCTTTAAATCTCATCCACAATTGATTACGGGCATGAAACTCAGTGTACATTAATTCAGTTTATGGCCATTAAAAGGAGAAGAATGCTTGGGCTTGCAAATGGCAAACTACGACTGTCGACGGCATGATATATGGGAGCTTATTATATTGCCCTCATTATGATTAATAACATAGGAAGGATCCTCCATTCTTGTCGGGATGGAAAATGTAATTAGCTGTGTGTTGGCCGGTGCTGCAGGCAGGCCTCCTCTTGGCTGCTCTCTTCTGCACAGGATAAAGCAGCCTGTTCACTCCAGATCTACAACCACTAACCCACACTGGTGATATAGTTTGTATATGCTTTACATGCCGAATCATACTAGCTTTACTGTTGTCGATGGCAAAATTAAGTTTTTTTATAAGCTGACTATATAATATTGTTCTTTTCAAATTCTCTCATCAAAAACATACCATGAAATAGTATTTTCCATTATACACACAACACTCTTTGTTTGTTTCCTCCTAAGTAGCAGAAACGATCAAAACTGCATATTCCACCACACACCATCACCACGCACATGCCCACCTTTGTACCCCTGACCCGCGGGTTGAGAAGCTCCGAGTGGGAAGAGGGTAACAGCTGGACGTGATGAAGTGACTAATACAGAGGAGCGAAGGGAGGGCATTCTCATCTCTTCAGCAGCTGCACCTGGACTCAGCACCGAGGAGACACATTCAGCTAAATATCAATTAATGCCGAGATATGCTCCCAGAGACCCCCGCGCTCACCTGGACCCGCTGCACTGGCCTGGATACTGCGGCGATAGAACCCACACCGAGCAACTTCTGTCTGTGTATAGGCTCTCAGTCGTTCACGAATTGGATATTCAAATTCTGTGAGTTGGGGCTAAAACTCATAAAGAAAGGGACACTTTCTTATAAGTTGGAAATGCATGTTGTGAAATCTTGAGGAGACAGTCCACTTGAATTTCCCTTAGAATCAGTGTGTTGGTAAACTAACTGCTGCCGATCCACCACCCACAATCACGCCATTATCCAAACTCAGCAACAGGAAACAGCCTCTTTCAGGGATTACTCTTTGATGATTCCATTAGCTAAGATTTCTCTGTCATTAACATAATATAAGGTCATGCTTAGTGGTTTTTGGACAGAGATGGCAAAAGTACTAGTGTTCAGTACTTAAGTAAAAGTACTAACACTTGTGCACAAAACTAGTCTGGTAAAAGTAAGTAAGTACTGCAACCTTTGCCTTACTTAAGTAAATGTGAAAAAGTACATACTCTTAAATGTACTTAAGTAAAAAAGTAAAAAGTAAATCAATATTTTTCCCCTCAAAAAAAAAAATCATGTTTTGACCTTCAAATTCTTTTTTCTTTTTTTACTCAGTCTGACATAAGTTACAGCGACAGGCTACAAGCTAGCACCAGCTTTGTTTCTAGAAAGCTAGTGTTCCCAAAGCATCACTAACACTTATATCATTTTAAAACCTCCCGAATTAATCAAATGTATACTAGTAACAACAATACGAAAGCTAAATAACAAACCTGAATGTGCTTCTTCAGATTGGATAGTGAATTCTTGAAAGCTAAAAGTTTGTGTTTTTTGGGCAAGCACAGGACGCACTGCATCCGCCATGAATCATTCTTATAGCCAACAACAACAAAGTTCTTTCAGGTAAGGCCATGGGTGCCGTGTTTCTTGTCTTTTGGTGTCTGCGGTATCATCCTCGATGACGCTGTCCTGCTCACTTTCCTCCATACCGACTCATTCACAGTCACAACAAACGCGGCGTGTCTATCCATGTGTTTGACTAGCTTGCGTCCGCTAGCTTCCTGTTTTTCAGCGCTTGTTGGACCATGTTGTCACACACCTTTGGAGATTTTAAAAGTAACAACCTGAACCAAAATAAATACTCAAGTAAAGTACAGATACCTGAACAATCTAGTACAGTAACGAAGTACAAGTACTTCGTTACTTCCCACCTCTGTTATTGGATGTGTATCCGACCCCACACAAAGCAGACCAGAGTATGATTTAGCATTCAGCTCAGAGGACACTTTTGTACGCTAATTATTATTATCCAAAGTAAAATGTCAAAAGGTCTATACATTGATTCATTTGAACAAGGCTTTGACCTTACCTAAATGTGGTCGATTATGGGTTGACAACAGCTGAAAGCATCTGGATTGTACTTAATTTGGGATATTTGATGGCTAAATGCTAACGGCTAAAACAATGAGCAGGCTAACGGATGCTGAACACTTTTCTGGACTAGCTGGCTTGCTAACGGTCCGCAAACGTTAGGATCTCCTTATTTTCCTTATGTTTCCTTATTCCTTATGTTTCCTAACATCTACTGTACATACGGACCACACACTGGCAATGTCAAATAAGCAATTTATGCCTAGCCAAGAACTACTATATCGGCAATGACGTCAGGTTACTTCTCTCAGCGAGGAAAATTTCACTCCCTTGTACAAGAAAATCACCTGCACATTTAATTTGCGCTCACTGCTGCGACTAGAAGGTGCAGTTAAATGGTTTTCTAATGTAGTGAGTGAATGATGAGGGCTAAACTAGTGAAGACCGGGCAGTCCAGCGGAAAAGGGGCATAATCAGATTACACATTAGAGCTGCTGAGTCCAAATGGTTTTAGTGGATGATTACACTTTCGCGCAGGTATCCGTAAGTGGATTACTGAGGCAACGTATAAAGAGGAAAGCAGAGGGTAGGCAGGTGCATCCTTCACTCGGTTTTTTGCAAGACAGGCATGCTCTTTGCAGAATGTTAACCCTAACTCTAACTTTACACGAAAAAACAAAGGCGGTTTTGTGTTGCTAACATTGCGATACACGTCATAACACTGGATCGTGACTAAAAACGTTTTCAAACGCTTCAGTCGAGACATACCTGAGGTGTTTTAGCCGTGCTTTGCTACTGTCATAAAGCGACACCAATGAGGAAATGCGACAACGTGCTGATGGAACATTTAGCTTGTTGGCACCTTCCGTCTTTGTCATATGAGTTGGGATTGCATTCCCCATTCGCAAATAGAACTGTATACCTTTCGACACCATGCACAGTGCGAACATATATTTAGTCACCACCTCACCCTGCCCTCTGTTCCACTTCCACCAGCCTCTTATGACGTTTACCAACAGAAATCAGTATCCATGTCGCAGGTTAGACATGCAATAATCGAAACAGCTGGACACTACTCGATTGTAACAGGCGATGTTTCGTCATAAACAAAATGACTTCTTCAGGGCCACAGATAGTGACTGCATCCCTGCACACAAGATGTCTGAGTGTGCAGTGCATGGGTGTTTAAAATTATTCACAGTCATCAGGCAAAGGGAGCCAAATTCTCGTCCAAATCAATCGAGAATTGTTAATAAGCAATAGCCAAGGAACTGGACACCTTATCAGCCAAATCGGTCAAAAAGTTGAAGAAGTGACTTGGTTGATTCCAGAAACATTGGCTGTTTGAATCAAAAAGACCGTCTCAATGTATCGGACTTTGCTTATTAATCTACCTTGAAGAAGATCGAGAGAGAAGCAGAAGAAGATGAGAGAGGGAGGCAAAGAGAAAACAAACGCAATCCACTGACGGCAACCTGAGCCGGCGCGCTCCCATCCATCACTCGCCACGTTTGCCGACGCCATATGAAAACACAAACAAGCAATCAATTGTGGTGCTCACAGCGAGGGGCCGGCTAATCGAGCGCATTTATCTGACGCCGCAGTGGTAGCCCCGGCAATACTTTAATTTGCAAGACATTATGTTGAGTTAATGCCTACCAGGTTGTGCCGTTCAACCGGGGGGACTTGGCACACTTAGCCTTCTTGTAACAAAGATGTCCGCCATTGCAGTGTTACGAACTGGGGATGTAAACAATCTGTGTACCTGTAAAGGCTTGCGAAATGAATTTATGATGGAATATTGTTCCTAGGAATATTGCATCATGGGTAATTAGGCTGCTGGAAGTGTGTGCCTTATATGGGAGTATTCATCAAACGAGATGGGATTGACTAAAGAGTGAAAGGGTAGCAGACTGTCTAATAATGATATTGCCGAAGGCCAAATGTGCCATTGCTGACTGCATCTGTCTGCGCACAGCCAGCTAACAAACACACACTCTTTTGACATGTTTGGGCCACCGTACATAGACTGACTTCCTGGAGACAGAGCCTATAGCCAAAACAAACTTAACCTTTACCCTAACGTTGATAACAGCCTTCTGAACAATATTAGGATGATATTACGTGACAGTACTTGGATTGTTGGGCGACAATCATTTTGCGCCTTCACAAGAGGTAATTGTATAAAATTATACCTTATAAAAACACATCCGTCAAACTTGTGTTGCCTCAGCATATGACATCATCTTGCCTCTTGGCGTTTCTTTACCGTCAATTAGAAAAAGAAGAATGCCTTTGCCTTAAGGCGCTCACAAAGGGCAAACTGAACTCAAATGGGTGAAGCACACCCTTAATTGTACTGTCATCTGACTGTAGCCTATCATTTCCATCTTCACAATTTGGAGAGAGTATATAATTGTAGGCTTTTGTTTTGTTTTGTTTTTTTCCCTGCATGCACGATCTAGAGATAAGTCAAGATTTTCGAGATTAGGACTGGTCCAGGTTGAGTCCAAGTTCAAGTCCTCGAATTTGCAAGTCCAAGTCCTTAAGGGTTTAAGGTTTCTTCATACCCGCAAGTAAATTTGTTTGCAGAAGGGAGTACGGCAGTCCACAACATACAAAATACACTGTAAGAACAAGCAGCAAACAATATACAGGTGCAATCTATCTACTGTCTTCAAGGGATAAAAACGCCACATTGACAGGGGGCTGAAAAAGAGTGAGGTTAGGGTTCCGACCCAAACCAGGATGGTGATTGCTGTGGGTACAAAACTCTCTGAAGAAGAAGAAGAAGAAGAAGAAGAAGAAGAAGAAGAAGAAGAAGAAGAAGAAGAAGAAGAAGAAGAAGAAGAAGAAGAAGAAGAAGAAGAAGAAGAGTGGCGCCCCCTTGCCTCCAGTGTCTGCGTACAGTGTGAATGGGTGAGTGGTTCCTTGCTGTAAAGCGCTCGAAGTGCCTAATGTACAGTGCATCCGGAAAGTATTCACAGCGCTTCACTTTTTTCACATTTTGTTATATTTACAACCCTAAACGTAAAGATTTTATTTAGAATTTTTTACTGAAAGTTCACACACAAGTAACAGACAACTGTGAAGTGAAAGCAAAATGATACATGATTCTGTTATTTTTCAAAAAATAGAAAAGTGAAAAGTGGGGCGTGCATAAGTATTCATAACGCATTTTCGGAGTGCATTAAATTGCCTTTATAACATTCCTAATGACTGCAGAATGTTCACACCTTGCCCTAACCATTAAATAGAGGCCACCTGTGCATAATCTACTCTTAGTATAATTAAGCTGTTCTGTGAGGGCCTCAGAGCTATGGTCAGAGTGTATTGGTCACTAAACAACATTATGAAGTCCAATAACACACCAGACGGGTCCGAGATAAAGTTATTGAGAAGTATAAAGCTGGGTTAGGTTATAAAAACATTTCCAAAGCTTTGAACATCTCTCAAAGTACAGTTAAATACATCATCCAGGAATAGAAAGAGTGTGGCATCACTGCAAACCTACCAAGACCCGGCTGTTCTCCTAAACTTACTGACCGAACAAGGACCGCACTGACCAGAGCTGTTACCAAGAAGCCTATGATGACCCTGGATGAACTGCAGAGAGCTACAGCTCAGGTGGGGGAAACTGTACACAGGACAACTATTAGTCATACACTGCACAAATCTGGCCTTATGGCAGAGTGGAATTTTTGAAAGAAAACCATAAGAAGACCCGTTTTCTGTTTGCTAGAAGCCACATGGAGACCACAAAAAGAAACCAGGCTGGTTTTCGAAATATTTTTTTTTTAAATCTCCTACTTAACGGGGGTCGGACTGTTAGCATTGGAGCTGCGCAAGCTACACGTCACGCAAGGGCCGAGTCTACAGTGAAGATCCCGCCCTTATGCCCTTTTGCTTCGTCAGAGCAGGGGAGGAGGAGTCTGTAAATCTGCCATGATTTCCCCCTCGAACGTGGTCATTATGGTAAACGGGGAGGAGTGAGTATTGACGGTCTATTAATAATATGTCTATGGTTCTAAGTCCTCAATCAAAAGTTTAAGTCGTGTCATGAATGATTGAGAAAATTCAACCAGAAATCGAATACAAATAACATTTCTATGAAGGCCTGTTACTCCTGGATACCAGTATGTCCTTACAAAGCTACTACGCTTAAAAAACAACAACAACAAAGCACCATTCTCAATATAGACACAAAATATGTGAAAAAATATTTCAGTATCAAAGCCACACAAAAAGCACATAATCTCACAGTTACAGTAAATGTGAAGTGCTAATAAATTATGCCATTACACAAATGTTTTTTGCTATAATTTCTTTTATCAAGTGACGCTCTGACATAAATGAAAAGACTTGGTAATCTCCAGCACTAAATCAAACAATTCCCTAAATGGATGACGCTCTCAAATGAGCATTCCTCTCCACTTACCAAAGAATACAGTCATTTGTGGGGCTTTGATGCATTTAGCCCAAAGATGATCCTCCCTCAGGCCCCATCTTCTCAACAACTTTCAGAAGGCTTCCCTCTGCTGCGCTACACCAAAAGTTGACACTACAAAGTTGCCCATACTAAAATAAACATGATCGCTTTCCAGGAACGTAATGTGCAGAGGTGGGTATAGCCATAGATTTTTAGTGTTCACTTTTTCGCAAGTAGAATTAAAAAAAGTATTAGGTAAAGATTGGATGTCAAGTCGGATTTTGATGTGTTAATAAAACCTGTTATCTCTAAAGAAAAATAAATACATTTGAAAATCTACAAGGCCTTGGTACCTGATTTTTTTTTTTTTTTTTTAGTAGTGACAATATTATTTACATGACAATATTATTCCCTGAAAGTATTATATCACATCATACTGTACATAAACTCGAAAAGGAGTGGGAGGTAAACTTATAAGTTCCCATCCCCGTAAGTATCATGAAACTATGATACTTACAGCTGTGGGAACCTATAAGTTTACCTCCCACCCACTCCTTTTTCGAGTTTATGTACAGTATTAAGTACGTATATATGAAAGCATGATAAAATGTTGTAAAAAAGCTGCATGTGTTAATGTAATATAGGCTATGTGTAATGGACATTGAACTCAGAATAATCAATCATTCAATCAAAGGTGTAAAATGTGCTTACAAACTCTTCTCTGTAAAGTATTGTGTTGGAAATATATGCTTTCCTCTTTCACTGTTTGTAGACAAATAAATAAATAAAAATCAAATCTTTTAACCAAGTAATTAGAGTGGGAAGAGTAGACAGATATTTTACCCAAGTATAAAAAACTAAACAAAAACAATGGAGTGCAAAATATAAAAACAAAAACAAAATCTTCAGACGCCCTTCTTAGCTGCATGCTGTAATGTAATTCTATTTTTTTTGCGATAGCCCATAGCTCTATTAAAACGCTAATAACAATAATAATTGAATAACCCTGCTTTGATTTCCCCCTAAACCCAGCAGTGGTTCATTATGATAGATGGCCCTCTAATGTTTCTCTTTATGGAGGCAGATGTCCCTACTTTAGCCTGCCTATTCCCTTCCCTCCCCTCCTCTCCCCGCCTCTTCCATCCGCACAGACAGCTTCGCTCCCCGCAGGCCATGCGCTCCATCCGTCAGCTCACGCACCTTATACCATCTAAAAACTCCCTCTCCGTGGTCCGGCCCCTGCGTATACGCGGACGCTTGGGTGCACGCGTGGGTCGCTGCGCTCGGGCCTGACAGGCGGCTGCTGGTGGCCCTTCAGTGGAGTGTACATACGGCTCGGAAATTGAATTATCTCTCCTGTTGCCGCTTTGTAAACAAGACAAAGCCAATGATACGGCCAATTACCCTCCAATGCGACGCGCGCAGTGTGACGAGGAGGAAGAGCGGCAAGAGGGCGCACGAAATAGAAAACAAAAAGCTTTGATTAGCCAATTTTTTATGATTTTATCCAAACTTTTTTTTTTTTTTTTAAATAGCCTATATTTTCTTAAGAAATCACCTAAAAGGCTAAGTTAAGGAGAGGCAGTGCAAATGTTGGATGATGACGATATAGCCTAATTGGTATGTAGCTTTAAACAAAATGAATTATTTAATTCTCGAGCGTTAACGTAAGGACGTAATCATTTTACGTTGAGATTAATAAATGTCTGAAGTAACGTTGCCTACTCTTTAATTCCTATCAAGTCTATAGCATAATATAAATATATAATACTCTCCAATTCTGCAATAGCCCTATTTATAGAAAGCTCTTGTTGTTACTGTTATTATATCTTTGTTATAATTATTATTGTTGTCATTATTATTATTATTATTATTATTATTATTATTATTATTATTATTATTATTATTATCACTTTTCACATATCCATCAAAAACCTTCAATGGAAACGTGGAAAGTGAGTAAAATAGGTGGTGTTTATTAGAGTAAATTAGATTGACCTAAATAGTTCACTGGAGGGGCCGGGCAGTTTCTGTAATCCACTTTAAGGTTCACCAACTTACTCAATAAAGCCCGAGCTCGGAATCTCTCTGTGGCCTAATCGATAGCATTATTTGAGGCAAACAGCTCGAAAGAGAGGCAAAATGAATCGAGCTGCGTTTAAAAGTCTAGACAAAGGAAAGAGCTCGCACTACTGAGGTGAGCTATAATAAAATAAGCGGCGCACAAGCTTCTCTATGATCATAATAATAATAATAATAATAATAATAATAATAACAACAATAACAATAATAATAATAATAATAATAATAATAATAATAATAATAATAATAATGTCCCATATGATTTGGACCACTTCTCTCTGGGCTGTTTTGTCTCCTGTCTTCTCCTCCATGGGCTCTTCCTCCTCCTCCTCCTCCCTCCGTCCAGCCAGTCGTCTGATCCGGCCTGGAGGCGCCAGGTTTCCCCCTGAGGCAGACGAACAGTCAAGGACTGAACCCTCCAAATGCACGATAATGTCATTCTACACTCGCAATAAAAAGGGTTCCACTGTTTGGCTGCTGATTCATTATACGGCCACTTATGTCTGCTCATCTTAATGCGCGTTTATCTTTAAACTCCACTCAATTTGGATTAGGTGTGTTCCAAACATAAAGCTGTTTGACCCATATTTCAGATTTGCATATCCTGGACATGTTGTTATTTCATTTTACTCATTATAAATTAACTTGAATAGGCCTAATTCTAGAAATGGCCATTTTCATAATTGAAGAAATTAGCAGTAGCCTACACATTATAATTTAAAATAATTGCTACAGGGTGAAATAAGTTAAGTCTCATCATGTCTGTTCATTAACATGCACTGTCCCAACACAAACTTGCAAGACAGGCTGACACTGAGTTTCGGTTGTGTGTCAGTCATTCAATCATTCAATCAACGTGCGTTCAGTGCGTCATGGGAAGATTTGGACAAAAGCAAATCTTAGAAATGTACCTCATTCATTTCTCATTAACACTTTTAAGGCTATAAAAGGACATCATCCAATACTGTTTCTTGACCTCGCCACATAGTTTCTAAGCATGCACGTGATCTGTCCATCCATGTGCCGATGGTGGAATCGTGCAGCGCACCAAGAGCGCAGCGAGTAAGAGGAGGATGACAGCCTTCGTCACAGTAATCTCTCACATCCTTGATTGGAAAGGCATTCTTTTTCCCCCCTCCCAAGTCTGGCCTCATTTCAGCTGTCACTTTAAATGTGTCTGTTATCGGACAACTTAGCAGCGAGACATCAATTACGGGACGCACCTACTGTCTGCCTCGCCTTTCTCTCGATCTGTAATCAGAAAGAGGTAGTTGGAACAGACTGGAAAAACAAGGAGCTCCGTGTCAAACAGAGGACAGTTCACCGTATCAATGTGATGCAATGCTTTCCAATGGAGTCACCTTCTGTTTGTGTGTGTGTTTTTTTTTTTTATCACAGCATATGTCATTTTCTGCACTGCATTTTGGTCCCTGTCCCTCCTATAGGTTATGTCCCACGTATGTTTTGGCCTACTGTAGCTTGGACATAACGATTAGTGTATTTGGCGGATTATAGCCTGAGACAATAGTGTTCGCTGGCTTAAAGCTATTTAAATCAAGAAGATGTTTGAGTCTGCTCCTCCACGTCCCATGATACTACCAATAAATAATGAATAATATAAGCTAGTAATATAGTTCAACGTTTAAAAAAATGGGGTAAAGCACAGTGTCCAAATCCACATGGCTAGAATGGAAACTATGCCTTTGCGCACGGCCATTTCTATGATTTAAATGTACACTGAATACAAACAAATATACAGTCCTAATTGTTCCACACACAATTAGTCTGCTTTCATTTGTGAGCGCCTGCAAACATCACACCTGTGCCATTGCGTGCTTCGCCCGGGCAGTCTACACTATCAATCAGCGTTTTTGCGCACAGCTCGCCGGCTGCTGACGCGCGCTCTTGATTTTTAATTTTGCCTGCGCACATGGACACTACAGACCCTCCGAACTAAAGCTGAGCGAAGCGGCGGAGCCCTGAAACCCCTTTGGGTGAGGCTGCCGGTGTGACAAATTCCCTTTGTCTGCTCTGCGCGGGTACTTTATTACCCAGACGAGCGGCGTGGCCTGGAGATAACGATTCATCACGCACAGCCGGCAGCCCCACACTACGCCTTTGGGCAAAAAAGAACCGTGCGGCGTGCGCGTGTGAGGAGGAGGAGGAGGAGGAGGAGGAGGAGGAGGAGGAGGAGGAGGAGATGGCCTTTCCGTAATTAGCCCGTTATTGCATTAGTAAAATTGCTGATTACGATCCAGCACGGCTTCATGACAACATTTCATTTAAAGTCTATAGGTATATCTAGCCCCCTGTTGACCTATTTTCCATACCTCTCTTACATCCGCTGCCGACCCGAAAGCTGCAGCTGATATGCTCTATGTGGTGTAAAAATAAATAAATAAATAAAAAATAAAAAAAATCATTTACATTCCTCGCTATAGCTTATTAAATAAAATTGTAATGACGCACAGGGGAAGCGGGTCACGAGACAGAACGATGTGTAAAAATAAAGCTAATGAAGATTCTCTAAACAAGCGTTTAGTGCAATGGACCAGACCAATGTAATAATATAGGCTATACAACTGCATCACCGCGTGTGCGCTTTATGAAAGCTTTAGGACAATTGTATTGTATTTTGTAGGCATTTAGGCCCATGTACTTATTTGTGTATTCGTACATTTTATATGTTTTTGTTACGTATGTTTGTCATTCATGGAGGTTAGCCTTTTTCTATTACAAGAACAATTTTAACTGTTGTGGCCCAAAATCATTTATACAACCGTCCCAACACATGTTGAACATTCCAATTCTTCACCGGGATATGTCTAATTTTGATAGAACCCACAGGCCATATAGGCTTATCACAATTCACGCGCATTCTCTTGCTTCACACTTGGCTAATTGTTAAATCCACCTGTTTATCACTTAAAGGCACACTGCGTAACATTTTGGCATTGACAGCAAAACAAAACATGTTCCAAATGACTAGTTTTCCCCCAGTGGGAAATCAAAGAATGGATTTGGATGAGAAGATAACCTATTAAATCTCATATTTAGCTGCCTTTAGCCAACATCTCCATGGAGACGAGCTGGAGACGTCCCCGCTCCCGATAAAGTTACAGTCAGGTCTGAGGAGAGGTGAGCCCCTCGTATGTTTGTTTGTTTACTTTTTAAGGCTTTTTTTTTTTAATTAAAAAAAATATTTACAGTCAAATAAATGCGTGTATTTCATTTGATTTATTGGATGACATGTTACACAGTGTGGCTTTAAGAACACGACGAAACTGACCAATAAGAGGAGTGAGCAGGTATACATATTTTGTAATAGATGCTCTATTTCCCCCACTTCAAATTTTTACTAATAACTGAATGACAAATCCAACTTTATTCCACTGAAAAACAAAACAATAGAACAGGTGGGGTATACTCGGGGCTTTAATTTTGCAGCATAATTATAACACATAACACAGATTTATCAAGCAACATAAAATCCGAATGAACGGACTCCAAGGCAAATAGTTAATTTATCTGCAAGCATTCTGTTCAGTAGGCGGGTGTTGTCAAATCCAATACAGTATAATAATCATTCTCATGTCCATCTACTGATGTTGTCTGACGAGTGGATGTGCGCCACGCTGCGCATAAAGGTCCGCACTGCCCACACGCGCAAATTATACGTGCATTTATTGGGCTTGAGTCTGACGTGGAAGTCTCAGCTAAGAATGACAGTAAACCTCAGAGGATGCCTTTATACTCAGCTGAGAGCTCTGAGCCACACAGACACATACGTTTATAGAAAGAAACGAAGACGGTGCAAATATAGGCCACATGTGACCTGACGGCGCTTGTGCGTAAAATCATTTTTACGCACGGTTCAAAAACTGAAAGAAAAATATCATTCATGACGATAATTGGATTAGGCTAGTGAAATAAGTTTAATTTATTTTTTTTATTTTTATTTTTTCCACAAAAAAGGGCTTTCAATTTGCAAATAATTGCATTTAAATAAAAAAAAAGGAAAAGGGTCTGATCTTTTTGTGACTGCACTTTTACTGAATCAAGACTCTGGTAAGACTTGACTGAGGCTTCCAAAGACTGTATTTTATTATCACGAAGCCATGTCTGAAATCACCGTAAAAAGAAAATTGCTGTTGGTCCAAAAAGCAGCTTCAAACACACTTGTCCGCCGTCCTGGCCATAGATCTTTCTGCTTTTGCATAAACGGCCAATTATGTTGTCAGAGCTGCGCCGAGGCTGCGCGCATCCTCTCGTCCCTATTCATTTGATTGTAAAGCGCGGATCTAAACAGGCCTAATAGCAGCTCCACTCGCGCTCATCTCGTCCCGGACCGTTATTGATATGGCCTTGAATTCACACAATTGATTTTTATGCTTCCCTCTAGCCACCTTGTGCTGTGGAGAGATATCTTTATTCGCACGGAAAGTGAAATAAGTGCGTAATAAAACGGTGATATATTAAATTCGTTTTTCCCCGTGTCGCGCTTTTATTACGAGCCATTTTTCATTTTTATTGAATTGAGACCCTGGCGATCTGCGTCGACGCTCCGGGCAAAGAAAGGTGAAATCATTTGTGCAAATCAGCAATGCCTCGATTCACACTCGTGGTCTGACGCCAACTACTGTGCATCCATCTCATTTCAGCCCCTTCTCTTTGGCACAATATATCCCTTCACCACATCCCCTGCGTTTAACACGTGTCCCTGTGATCTGATTCCTCAGACTATTGTTGTAAATAAAAGCATTGCTGTAATGTGGACGCGGTTATTTTGAACTTGTGCACAGATGAATTTATGGCTGCTTTATGCGCCGCGCATTACAACTTCAATCATGCATTAATCCTCGCAGAATTTATACTATGCAGCTGGACACCACAGTGCGACTAAGCTTTTGGGTCGCATTTCACGGGTTACATTCACACAAAGGGAACAAAAACAGGGTTTTAACTTACCATTTTATTTCATCAATCAAAATGAACAATTTAATAATGTAACTAGGACTATTATTTAGCACTGAACTAAACGCAATTATATATTATGCATTAGTAGCTAAATCATTTTGACAATAGCTAAAAATTCAATTGAATTATAGGCCTACTACCATAGCTTTGTTGATGACAGCCATCATTGCAAATATCAATATATATATATATATATATATATATATATATATATATATATATATATATATGTGTGTATATATATATATATATATATATATATATATATATATATATATATATATATATATATGTATGTATGTATGTATGTATGTATCTAATCCTAAAATAGAAAACAATTTCATATTTCCAATAGCCTTTTGAAATGAGACTTTACACAAAAAGCACCTTTTTAACATGTAGTTAAGTAGTCAGTTAAGTATACCCCCCTCCCTTTCATGTGTGAAGCGCTTTGGGTGTGACTTGTGTCATATAAAATGCGCTATACAAATAAGATTCCCTTCCCCTCCCCTTCCCTTCCCTTGTGTAATAGGCTATATATTTGTTTTATTTATGTATCTGAATACACGTGGAACACGTTTTTAATGACATTAAATGGATTTCCTTGGATGCTGCTTTCCATCATTTTCACTTTTCAGTACCAATGTGGTGTGCGCTCTCCAAATGTACACAATTCTCTTCAGCATATTTAGGCTATAGTAATAGCCTGTACAACCTTTTCGGCCATTATGTTGTGAGAAACGCATGCCTTCTCACAGACAAAGGAGGAATACTGGTTGAACGTGAGCCCCCTTGCTTTGTTTTGACAATGAGTGAGCGCTGTGTTTTGGTGCAAAATACCGTAACACCTAATGAAGTGCATATTAAACGCTTTATCTGTATCAGCTCCAAGTGTTGACAAGCTGCGGCGAAATGTTCCAAAAGCTTTGACCCGGGGCCTGAAGCACCACTGACGCTGCGGCTTCTTTAAGAGACGAGAGCAAAAAAAAAAAAAAATACAAGTGTCCTCGCTCCGAGAGAGAGGGGTGGAGGCGGGGGGTAGCGGGGAGGGAATCCGAGGGAGGGAGGGTTTGGGCTGGATGGATGACCGAATGGCAGCCTTTTACGCAGAGGCTCGTCTCACCTGCTGAAGCGCACTGCTCCCATTCACTCTCCAGTCATCCCGCGCGTCTTTCTCGTCTCTTGTTTGTTTACTCCATGCGTTTTGGCTTGTTTTGGTAAAGCGTTTGGGCTTTTTTTTATGCTTTTGCGCTTCCCTCGTGGATTGTAGGCGAACAAAGCGCGTCAAGGCTCTCCAGAGAGAGGCACCTCGGATGTGTGAGCGCTCCGGATAAACACCTGCTCGTTGGTGATTCCAGACCTGCCTTTTGTTTTAGTCCACTGGATACGCGTTTTACGATGGATTCACAAAGTAGTCCCACGGATGAGCGCTTCCTTTAGGGACCGCCGCTTCCACAGATGAAAATAATGGGCAGGTTTGGGGTCGCGCCGTTGGTTTCCAGGGAATAGAGAACCACATTGGGCCTGTGTCGGCAGTTAACCTGTACAATTCGATCCGATAAGATTCACTGACTGAAAAATACAAGCGATGGAGCACACCGGGATCGAGGAGGTGAGCCAGACGCACCAGCAGCAGCACGAACCCATTAGCTTTGGCATCGACCAGATCCTCAACAGCTCGGATCAGTCCAGCGGTTGCATGCTTCCAAATCGGACGGGCGAGCAGGATTACGCGCTGGCTCCAAATGTGTACAGCAACGGCTACAACAGCGTATACAACCCGGCCTGCTCCATGGCGGCGGCGGGGTTGGCCGGCTCCTACAACGTCAACATGAACATGAACGTAAGCATGAACATGAACATGAACGTTAACGTAAACTCGGGGGGCGCCGGGGGAGTGATACGGGTGCCGGCGCACAGACCCATGCCGCCTCCTCCGCCGCCTTCCGCCGCGGCAGCCGCGCCGCATCCGCCGCCCTCTGGGCACCCGGGGATCCCGCCTGTGCCCACTATGGAATGGGTAACGCGGGTAACTTCACCTTCCCGTGGATGGAGAGCAGCAGGAGGTTCGCTAAGGATAGACTCACGGGTAAATAAAAACTCTACGCACCTCTACGCACGGCACACACGTCTCATTCATGCAAAACCTAACTGGAGCTATACGAGTTCAATGCAGTTCAGCCTCATCAGTGAAGTTACATAGTAATTGGAAATGCAAGCATGTTAGACCATTATTTATAAAGATAGACAGCTCGAAAAAGTACAGTATTGGCTTTGTATTATGAGCAAACAGTTAACAATTACGCACGACTAACTACTTTTATGGGTTTTAAGGTAAGGGTTAAAATGATTGCAAACACTAATATAAAAATAAAAGATTGTTTATATGTTGTGAAAAGGTATTTGCCATGAGACAGGCCCAGAAAAATGACGCTAAATTTAATGTAAATGTTTCCTAAAGAATAGGTTAATATTGGCCAAACTATCAAAAGACCTTATATGGCCACAGCAACGTTCACTCAACGCAAAAAATAAAAAATAAAGCAATAAAAGCAATAATTGCCCCTTATTGCATTAATAAAAATAATGTGCACCACAGTAATGAAAGTTAATGTGTTCTATAGAACACAGCACGTTTAAGTTTGTTGGAAAAAGTAATGACTACGATAATGGGTGGTAAATTTAGACCACGTTTAACTGCCCATATTTGGACCAATATCTTTGAATATATAATTAGCCTATTTCTCCACGATAGCATTGTGTATAGCCAGATGCAACAGACGCCTATAACGCCTTTGTCCCTCATTCAACATCACACTGATTTGTAAAGCAGCCTCTGAAATACGCCAGAGTGTGTTCGCCGCGCGCCACGCACAGACAGTGTGTATCGCGGAAACATGGCTGATGAACGAGCGCACAGATTGACACGGACGCGCTGATGAATCGGGATTGGACCATCACTCTCCATTTGCAGCGAGCGGATCACGGATAACGACGCGGCTGCCCAGCGTTTCGGCGCCATGAATGAGATACAACGACGTGACACACGCGAAACCAACTTTTGCAACATTGTCATTATTGGCATTCAGAGCGCATGCGTAACTGTAAATATTATTGCCCCTGTAATGGGCTGTACATCAGGACGATAATTAGAATATCATTATACAATGACTTTTAAAGAACCTGCAAACAATCTGTCTTTAGTTGCGCTGCAGAGTAAAAAATAAATAAATTGATATATGTGTTATAAAAAATTAAACAATAAATAAAACTCATACTAGGTCTCCACTAATTCCCGTATGTAGCCCCAATTTTGTATATAAATTGCGATGCTTTACAAATAAAATGGCGTTGTTTAAACACAAAAAAAGACAAAATAAGCCACAAATACTAGCAATAGGCTTATAAAATAGTATGACTGAAACTATTGATAACATGGATGACATTAGCAATAATAATAATAATAATAATATGTTTGACTCTCAATCGTATACAGAAGGGTTCCAGCAAAAGTATTTTTTTTAAGTCGTCATCAATACTGTGTTTCGCCTTGTTCACCTTGTGGTGACAGGCCACTGCTCTAAACAGTACAGATGACCTCTTTAATAACAATAATAATTATAGTAATAATATAATAATAATAATAATATAATAATAATAATAATAATAATAATAAAGTCTGATAGTAAATGATCTTCTCTTCAATTGTTTTCACGTTTCGTCGGTGTATGTACGGTCACGAGGCGTTTTAAATAACCATCATCAAAACTTTATTAGGCTATAAAAAAAACTTTATTGCTATTATAATAACAGGCAACACAATGCTCCAATGACGCCGTTTCCCCCTTTTTAAACCGTACAGACTCCGTTACGCACACCGTCGCGATGAAGATGGAGTCGTGGCCATTTTTATCGACATGCATCTCTTGGCCATTAACGCCCCCCCCCCCCCCCCCCCCCTCTCTCTCTCTGACGAGGATGACAACGAAAAAGCGTATACGACTGCACGTGCCCCCCCTTACCGCCCCTCGCCTCACCCCGGACCGTGCATTAAAAATTCACCATTCCGTCCTTTATACCCGATGAATTATTAAATACTGGGGGACAATATGTCAACTGCAAAAAGATACAGTGTAAATAGGCTTATCAATTCTACCCGGGCACCTGAGGGCCTCTCGTTTAATTTCTCCCGGCTTTTGTGACGCTGTAATTATTTCGCAGCTTACAGTATATCTCCCTCCCTTATTGATCAGCAGCAGTCGCTTCGGTAACACTACACACACAGACACGTGATTTATACCCAAACACACACGCGCACACACACACACATACACACACGCATACAACGCAACACATCACGATCATCTATCTATCTGTCTTCATGGCCGGGGTGTGTGGAGGCTGCCATTTTTTTTAAAACGTCCCCACTTTCAACCCGATTTCCAAGTGGATACCAGAGGAGAATACGAACGGCTCCCTCTGCGCCCTTAGGCTGCTAGTCGGACAGCTCGACGCTTTTGGTGTGTGTAGCTATACAGATGTCCAACTTTTAATTGCGCCGTTGTAGCCCTTTCTCATTCTTCACGACGCCAAAAGAGTTTTCCCCGGCCCTGCCCTCTCCAACTCCCCTACAGCATAAATCACACTTTGCAAGGTAGAATAGCCTATTGTGCTCTATGTGATGAATATATCCGATTGCGAACCTGTTTATGGGAGAGCGGTGGTGGTGGTGTAACTTCTTGTAATCCATAGCCGCCAACGCCAACACATTACCCAACACGAGGGAGGCAGCCACGCGTTGTAGGGAAGGTTATTTTGCAATACAAGACCTGTAATCGTTGCTTTTTAACACAGTTAGTCTTTCAAAGAAAACAGGACGAGGAAAAAAACGAGAGGGGGCTGTTGGCAGTCAATTACGCACGTCTTTTTTCATTGACGTTCAACATAACATTAGAAAATATTGACAATATCATACTAATATTGACTGATTTACTCTACCTAGAGTAAGACATCGTGGGTATGCGTTATTGTCTCATAGAAAATGGTTGAGGGGGAACAAAAATCCCAAGAGATGTCAAAAAGTTAAATAGTAGTCATGCGTAAAGTGTGCGTAATTGCGTTTTAAGTCAATAATAATAATAATAGTAATAATAATAATAATAATAATAATAATAAAAACGTAATCGTGCATTTGGTCGCGTCGTATTCTCCGCAGGTCACGTAGCAGCGATAAAAACGTAATGAAAGCGTTCGCCGGGCTAAATCTCAGCGTGGCACTTAATGGCAGCAGAGCACAGATCCGATTTGATTTGAGTGAACTCGTCCTGTTTCCACCTGCTCCACGTCTCCTCCGCGCTACGGTGTTTTCTTTCTTTCTTTCTTTCTTTCTTTCTTTCTCTTTTTTCACCCCCTTCTTCTTCCTTCCCCCGGTGTGACAAAGCACAGTGGCTCCGTATAGTGTAATAAATAGCAATATATGTTCATGTTATATTTCAATATCCCCTTTAGAATCCTTCACGGCTATATTTATTAGATTGCTGCAGAGGTAATATCCGCAGTGGGGAAGGGAGGCGCTGTCACAGAGAACTGTTATTAAGTACAAGTGCTTTCATTACGGGGAGGGAAACGTGTTCTCTACGGTAGCATTTTATTTTGTGATATGCTTATGCCAATTGTATTACCCGGGCAGCAGGATTTAGTATCGTCTCCACCGCTTTATTTTTTCATTAGAAGGAAGCAAAACAGGATGTTATTTGCGGGGAAAAGCGGAATTGTCTGAATACATGCTTTTCTCCAGGCCCGTGTGGGGCATGAGGTACAGCAGGTAATGTTGTAATTCTAGGTTTAAGTTTTCAAAACGGTTTTGATCATTTGTTTGAAATTGCTTAATGAATGATCACATTCAACATTTTTTTCCACATAAAAGTACTTTGTGTCATTTGTGAAGAAATCAACCTGATGCGTGAAGTTTGCACTGTATTGTGATTTGTTGACGTTGTGTATGGTTGGCCCAAATAGTCAATTATGTGAAGAAAAGGGGTTTACCTTTTTCGTCATATATTGCCTCCGAAGGATGGCCGTGACGGTAAATATTACTATTTCGCCACATTTAGACTAAAAAGGTTTAAAATATATATATATATATATATATATATATATATATATAAAATATAATAAATACACATTTTGAACGTTTGGGGTACATTTTCTTTATTACGACTACATTTGTTTTGAGTTTCTTTAAAATATATATTTTATTGCAATTAGACCATCTATGCTTGTTTTGTTCATAAACTGTGAAATTTGTTTAAACTGAGAGCAGAGGTCCAAATATCCTACTACGTTTCTAAAGTCTGAATTCTTCACATGGTTTGAGTTTATCAGCAGGTTTTACAACTTATTGTCATGGTAACCACATCAACTATCCTGCTCATTCAAGATAGAAAATGCTTTACGATAAATACAACTAAATCAGGTTTCATCATTTACTCCGCATTTATTCTTTTTCATTATTTCCAACGATGCGAGTCTCTGGTGGGAAATTACCAGCTCACCAATACAGTGCTCACCCTTTATATATACGGCACATGACCTACACAAGCCACAATTATAGGGCTGGGAAAGAGCGCGCGGACATATCTTGTTCCTTAAAGGCCGTACACTTTGAGTCGAAAAAAAAAAAAGGACTGCTATCCGTGCAAATATCCACAGCGTCAGGCATTCATGTATTTTGTCAGTTTTTTATTTTTTTTTTTTGCACACGAGGCCCCATAGGCTCGACTGCAGTTGTCATACGGTTCCCCCCTCTAAATGTGCCCGTGCCTGGTTACTTAAGGCGGCACGGCCCAAAATAGCTGACCTAATGCAGTATTATTTAGTGCCAGACGAACGGCGTGTGCAACCTGCAAAGTGTAGTCAAGGGGGGAACGAGACCGCGGCCAAAATGTAACCTCATACGCTTTTGCTAAACATATTGCCCGTAATACAGCTGATATAAGGTTACAAATACATGCATAAAGTGTGGGCGATTATGTTGCTTTTTCTCAGAGTCAGTGAGAAGGTGACAAGAAATAAAAACACAGAACAACATAAATGAAAACAAACTAAAGCCCCTGTAACTGATTTCTTTTTCAGCGAATTCTAACACATTCTTAGCTGCGGTCCAAACAGAAGCTCTATTTTCATGATATGCAAACAACAGCTACCCTCCTCAGTCTAGTTAATGCTTCACAACGTTTTACTCGCCCCAGAAACATTTCACAAACAAACTAGCTCTTAACGTTAAAAAAAGCAATTCATCCAAATGTGACACGGCTTTCGTCGCGTCACTGCAAAACTCGTTACAAAGGAAACCGCGGACGTCCCCTAAAGACGCGTTAACCGGATACAATTAGCATTTTAACTATTACTGCAAATCAAACATCTGGACCATTAACATAAATGCAAATTACCCAGCGAGATGAAAACGATATTAAAAGCAATGACCTGCCGATGTTTACGCAAGGATATAGAAAAATTGTATTAACAATTGGACATACGGTATTTATAACATGGTCACACTATATAAGAGAGATTAGGAGAACCATCACTTTACTTTTTGTTTTGGTAAATGCAAATACAACTACAAGATAAGTATAAAATGTGTTTAATCAAGTAGGAGGAAGTAAAAGTACAAAAGTAGTTGGTGAAAATGCTACGTGTGTGTTGAGTTGTTGTTTGAACGACTGTTGCTATAAAACTACAATTGATTTTCACATGGTACGTGAAGCTTTCGTCACAGGAACGGTCTCTTCAGCATAACAATACTCAAGTCAAAGTTTAAAAAAAAGGAGCGTGTGATAATACCTGTGGGGAGGGGGGGAAAGTACTCAAATTGTTTATGTAAGTAAAAGCATCATTGCAGGAGCAAATAATCGACTTAAGCTAAATGAAAGTATGAGATCACTTTGTACAAGTATAAAAGCATCCACTTTGAAGTAAAAAAAAAAGTATTTTGCACAGATTTAGTATTTAGTATTTTTATGAAGGAAACATCTGAGCCTGAATGTTTCACTGACTTTTTCTGACTAAATTGTTGTGATGTGTCTGCTCAGAACTTCTATAATGCAGCTTTATATTCCCCCGTGACCTGTCTACAAAAACACAATCTTTAAATGAGCTTAGGTTGAGAAAAAGTACCTGAATGCAGACGTGTTCTCGCACTTTTTACTGCGTTACGTTCCGCCCCTATACTCTAGAGTCAAAGTAACGGCGTACCGGCCTGTGTAACCCAGTTTGCATCCAGAATGTCTTCCTTGCAAATTCATTCCGTTGCTTGGAGCAGCCAGAGTTGGAACAACCGTACTGCCATGCCCCCTGGAGACACCTACTGTATGCAGATGTTTATTCATTTTGGCCCTTGGTGCGCTTTCCGACAGAACAAAAACAAATCAACACAGTGTAGAACAGCTTCGGAGGGAGGGGCGACGCTCCAAACACGCACGGCTTCTTCCCCCCGTGTTGTTGATTTCCATTTGGTTTCAAAAGGAGACCGCGGCCGGGGGAGTGGATCCATGGCCAAAAACGATCGGGTTACGCCATATCGATCTTCTGTTTACCCCTGGCTGACAAAATAGACAGGATTCATAGATATTTTATGATGCTGCAGAAGAAGTTGTCATTAATACCCAGAAAACAAGGAGACGGGAAAAAGCAGACAGAGTGACAGTAAAAACATATAAAATAGCAACACACAGGTGTGTGTCAGTGCACATTCCAAAAGCAAAAGCTGTCTATGTGTGTGTTGTGGTCTGTAGATGCATGCGCAGATATGTGTGAAAACTGTGATGTACATTGCTTGTAAGCAATGCTGTATGCAATGATGTCTGCTGTATTAGCCTAGATTTAAATGCAGATGTTTACATGTATGTACAGTGAACGCTTCGGTTGGTCTGCAGGGTAAACGTAACACAAGAAAGTGACATATTATTATCAGCTAATATTAGACCTAATAAATAAACAATAAAACAAATAATAAATACACAGTTGATAAATAGCAGACACCAGCTAGAAATGGTTGACTTCTTTGTCAGCATAATCTTTCTACGTATAGTAGATGAAAGGACAGTGCTGGCTGTGTGTTTTCCTTGGAATAACATGATGCAGACCTGTCTGTTACTGCTCAGACAAACTCTATAGAAACATGAGGACAGACAGGGGCTGACAGTGATTGGCCTGTATGTCCAGGTTTGATGCATGTTTGTAGTTGTGCTGGTTGTCACTGATTGTCCTAATAGTTGTCCTGTAGAGGCACAGCCTGTGTAGAATAACCTAAACCCTGTTAACCCTTGTGTGTTCATGATATGACTCCTTCATGTGATTAGTGGCTGTGCCCGTGCCGGCTCCAGACAGGACCTGACTGTGTCTCCCTTTCCTTTAGGGGAGCAGGCAGAGGAGAATCGAGCAGCTGAGGCCACAGGGGGGCCGGGGCCCGCTGCGCCCCTCTGTCCTCTCCCCAAGGGAGACATCGGCAGGGTGCCTGTCTGGAGCACTGTGGAGACACTGGCCAAATGCTATTATCCCGAGCTCGCTCACCTGCGAGACAGCAATGGCCTTCTGGCAGATTATGCTTTCGCTAAGGGGGCTTACCCAGGTGAGTCTCCCTCCCCCACTACTTGTGAATCCCTTTCAGTGTTGATTTGAACTTTCAGTGGCAATATTTAATCCAGCGATTTATTGTTTTCAGTCGTTTGTGAAAATGTAACTACAGCTTTCTGCTTGAATTGGCAGCTTCTTGGCTATTCTTCACACCTCCCCAGACACAGGAGCCTTTCTAAATGGTCCAATAGACCTTACAATTATGTGGCTGTGCAGCAAAAACTGAGAGGACACACATTTGGGCTATTATTAAATAAGTGCTCGGAAATGTTCACATTGAAAGTAAAGTAAAAAGTCTTCTAACATGACATTTGTTGTGATTGCAGCGGCCCTGTCGCCCTTCTCAGTGACACGGCGTATCGGACACCCGTACCAGAACCGGACGCCGCCCAAAAGGAAAAAGCCGCGGACGTCCTTCAGCCGCGTGCAGATCTGTGAGCTGGAGAAACGCTTCCATAGACAGAAGTATCTGGCCTCAGCCGAGAGAGCCACGCTGGCCAAGGCTCTGAAGATGACAGACGCACAAGTCAAGACCTGGTTCCAGAACAGACGCACAAAATGGAGGTATGAAAACAACAAAGTCGGACTGCTTTTGCCTGGCTAAAATAAACACAGCTATTATTTTGCTGCAACATGATGGGCTCACTGAGCTGGGACTATAGTGGCTCTCTGCTCACCCTTTGCTTTTTACTGTAAAAAAAGAAAGGGGAAACTGCAGGAAACTGTGGCCTTACAAAATACTGTGTTGTAAGTCAAACCCCTTGTCTTGTCTCTTGTCACTTTTCACGAGTAAAGCCTGTATTATTTATCTGCTTGTTTAACATCCCCGGTGCCAAAGAGAATCGACTGCGTTCACTCAACAACAACACCTGCAATCTTTTGAAAGCATTTCGTCTTGGCCGTTGCAGCAGGATCACTCCGCCGTCAGCAACCCTCCCTCCCTTTCACTTCATTCTCCCACAGCCATAAATTGACATCATCGAGCAGCGTCGCCTGCGTTTCGTGCAGGAGAGGGCGGGTGATGAAGGGGAGGGGGGGTCCAAACTGCTTACTGTCTTAAACACGACTAAAAGGCCCCGCGGCTTGGGCATTAACGTTGCGTCCGACAACACAACACCTATTTTGCTTAGGCCAGCCTGCCATTGGAGGCCAGTTCACTTGACCAAGCACATTTACCCCATCCTCCCTGAAAGGCCTTTTAGAAAGCTGCTGTCCCAAGCAAAACGCTCACGGGAGGGGGGGGTTAGCCAAAGTCATAGAAGGGGGGGGGGGGGGGGGAAAGAAATGCTCCACTTCATTCTGAATGTTGTTTATAGCCATTTGGAAGTAAATGAGAGTGGAATCCGATTACTACGGCCTGCTGCCTCTAGTTAAAGGGACAGCGCACATAGCTCATAAGCAAATTACCTACGGCTAAATTAGCTTTTAGCGTTTTAATGTGTAAATGATCCTCGGCCAATGGAGAATTAGTTATTTTGAAAATCAATGGAAACGAGATTAGTTTAAAAATACTATTTGGGGTTGACAGTTTAATCAATAGAGAGTGGTTTGCATGAGCAGCTAAATTTTGCAAACAAGAAATAAACACGTTTGCCTTGGTGGATTTACAAATGTACTGCATATAATGTGAGAATGACAAAGAGCATACTATTATGAATCGTAGTTTTACACAAGTGAAGAAGCAAATGTTCGAGGAAAAGAAAAAACGTTAGCCTATTTTATAACATTTGTGACAGAGGAAGGAGTTCCATAGACCAAGGATAGAACTGGTTGCTCGTTGTATTCCATGACCTGTACCCATGCCCAATAAGGAAGTGAAATAATCTAAAAATGTCCAATCAGGGAAAAGTAAGTCAAAAATGTTCTTTGAAAAAATCTTAACTTTTTGCCTTGTTTTGGTGAAAAATATGTCTCACCTTTATCTGCTCTTAAAGTTCAATGATCTTGTCCCAACACTGTTTGATTCAATTCAATTCAAATAAATCCATGTCTGGGCAAATCCATTTGAACAGATTATTATTTTTTTTATAGTGCCAGGTGTCAACTCATTTCTACAATAGCAACAAAGTAGCCTGGCCGATATTCTCATGTACACGTTGAAAACGCGTAACAGGATAATCCATCAGCGGCCGCGCAGAGTACGGGGAATGGCGCTAACCGGTTTTAGCGATATTCTCGTTTTGCAGAGATTTATGCCGTTCCCTGTGGTGGGACCCGATATAGGGCGAGCGTGAGGGATGTCTTTGCGTGACGACTACGCTAGTAACAAGAGCGTGATCGAATCAACAGCCGGCCAATCGCATTATGATAATTCTGTTAACAATAATGTGTGGCTAATGGATGCAGCTTGGTGTGTATGAAAGAGTGTTTTAGAGGTGTGCCTGTGCACCTGCCACGCGCTATTTTTATACTACTTCTTATTATCAATATTCATTATACAGATTTAGCTATCGACTATTAATCGAATTTAGCTATCAATCAAGATATTGACTTTTGAGTAGAGTGAAAAAGGCACTGACTTGTAAACAAGGCTGGCTCCAATTTCATTAAATGATGCTGTATTTTTGACACATACTTCTTCCAAGATAATTGATTCAAAGTCATCCATTTTGGATAGTTTAGCATATTTAGATTTTGTACACATCAAGTAACGATATCAGCATAAAGATATTGATTTAGGTTTGCTGTAGTTTCGGTCCTCTTGGTTCATCCACGTTCGCAGGGCGCAGCAACCACTTTGGCCAGCAGAGGGCAGTGTATCAAAGCTGGATCTAAACATGGAAGCGGACCAAAAAATTAAAACGTCTGCAAATAATGAGTCAAATGTAAAGTTTAGCGCCGCGATATTGACAGACGACACTCTCCGGAGAACTCCGTGATGCCTGTGTTGAGTCGGCGATATTTAAACTTCGATGATGCGATGTTAGTTAGCAATGAGCCTTTTCTCTTTTCTGTTACGCCACTGGTTTTGGTTTCTTCGCTTTGTTTGCTTCTTGGTTTGGTTTGCAATTGTTGATTCATGCTTGTTGAGTCAGTGCACGTTCGCTCCAGGATACGCTTGAAGTGCATCTGAAGTGCTTGGCCTAATTTATTGGTAGCATACTTTAGCAGCAAAACAATAACATGCGGAAATGTGTGTGATTTAAAAGTGAAATAAGATGGTAATTACTCATCCAAACAGGACAGACACAATTCAGTCTGCTTCATAATATAGCATAATTTACAATCCTATACTATTCCGTTTGTCATCCAATTAGCATGTTACTACTGTGCTGCAAAGTGTAACCAATCTGTCCCTCCCTCAACAATCATTTCAAGTACGACACAGATAAAATGGTAAACCTAGGACATATATTACACAGCACACGCCCACCTCAACATGTGCTGCTCGTGTAAACATCTGCTGCTCACCTTGGGGGTAAAGCGCTTTCCCGCCGTGCCCTCTCTATTCACCTCTCCTCCTCACCTCGTGTCATTGTCTCCTCTGCAGCAGCTGTCACTCACTGGGATGACTGTCATGTAGCCTGGAGCAATTGCTACACAGGTGTTGAGTAAACGCACCGTGAATACAAGCTTTTACAGCAGCTCTTTGCGGGCCAAGTGCCGCCGCCGCTGACTCAATCTGCCCCCCCCCCTCCCTGTCTTTGCTTTTGAATCTCTGTGTTATATTTTTTTCCTGAATTTGAAATGTTATGTGCTGTGTGTGATTGAAGCTAGATCCGCTATACAAAGTGCTTTTGTGGCTGCCTGGTTGTATTCATTCATTCCATTTTTGTTCATCATTATTACTATTGTTTTTAATCATATTCACAAATTGTAAGTACCTAAAGCGCACCACCTTAGCCGTGGCATCCTTTTTAACATTATACAATGGGCTATGTTTAAATTTTTTTATATTTTATTTTTCCAATATTGACATGTAGAGTTTTGCTGTTTCAGGCAATGATCATTCGGGATCAAAAACGATCAAAACAACTTATCTGCCGTCATTTTCAGTGGCTCGCGACCGATTGAAAATAGTCAATACTCACTTTTGGATTCCAAAAGCTATGCCGCTTTGCTACATACTCAAAACACCTAAACACATAATTTTCCATTATGTGTTCACTCTAGGGTGACCAGATGTCCCAGTTTACCCGGGACAGTCCCAATTTTTAGTCCTTTGTCCCACGTCCCAATAGATTTCTCCAAAACCATTGATTTGTCCCAGTTTTACTCGTAATCTGTCCCAGTTGTCCCGGTTTTGGTCAATGTAGTACCTGCAATAGCATAGCATACACTTGAAAATGTATGTCTTTAGCCCGTGAGAATATCAAATACCAAGTATAAACCAATTCAAAATCTCAATTCAGGATGTGGATTGGTGTATGTCATAAGTCGTTGACAGTTTTACCATTCATCGAGGGTAAAGACCCCTGCGGCCTATTCCCGAATATTCTCCCAGTGTTTTAGTTGGAAAATCTGGTCACCCTAGTTCACTCCTTAATCGCACTCAGTGGTGGAAAGCTTGTGGAAAACAACATCAAGACTAGTACAAAGCGCTAAACCCAAGACTACAAGGCTAATTGCGTTAGAAATTGCAGTCGAATACGGCACCATTGGTATCTCAAAGACCCTGACTTTGATCAAGAGACTACTTGGCATTATTTACATTTCCTAAAGTATAGCTGCAAACCTGATTGTAATCCCTCATGTGTTCCCTCCAGGAGACAGACAGCAGAGGAGAGAGAGGCCGAGCGACAGCAGGCTAACCGGCTAATGCTCCAGCTGCAGCAGGAGGCCTTCCAGAAGACCCTGTCCCAGCCGCTGCAGCCGGACCCCCTGTGCCTGCACAACTCCTCCCTGTTCGCCCTCCAGAACCTCCAGCCATGGGCCGAAGAAAATAAGGTGGCCTCAGTCACCTCTATGGCTTCTGTAGTGTGACTGCGAGTGTGAATGGACCACTGGGGGTGACACACACAGTGAGGCAATATATAAGATAGAGCGGAGGAATTCGGATCAGGATGGTTTTATTTGTATTATTTGATGGACATTGTTCTTCCATGTTACCGTTACCAGCAACATTTTAGGAAAGAATCTTACAGTAAATAAACACTTGCTAATCTATATCCCAGCACAGAAAGACTAAGTTCTGATGGTGGTTTTCTTAAATATATTCAGCTCTGGACGAAAAATAATAGATAACTGCTGTTTAATCTTTTATTAGTCCAAAAACTAATCCAAGCCATTGGTTAGCTAGACCTTGCATTATCTCCTTGAGAAGTATGCTAATGCTAACCACTGCTGTCAAGGAAACTGAGAAAAAATGCTAAGATTAATGCATTTTTTATTATTATTTTAAAAGGTGAAGTGAAGCACTGCTACAAACAAGGTTGTTATGGCATAAAAAAGGAGTGATTTTGTTTGTAACAACGGTTTTCATTTGGGTTAACCTAAAAGCTTTCAAACTTCGGGCTGCATAATGAAGCAGCCCAACGGTGCCCCAAGCGGTGGGCCACAGACCAGTGGTCAGTGCTTTGAAACATGGAATTGCTGGGATTAAGATTTGGTTTGACTGTGCCCCCACACCGTTATCTTGGCTTGGATTGTGGTACCATAAGCTGGGGCTTCGGGTGTTTTCACACAAAGTATTTACAGCTGTATTTACCGGTACTTCGAAGTTAGTTCGGTTGCATTCACTTGCTCTCGCTCTAAAAGCTGCACCATCAGCCACGTTTCTCCAAACGTATTCCCACGACAACGGCATCCAGCAATCAGAGCCCTGTCATGTAGGCACATGTGTGCATCCCTGAGCTTACGGCGGTCATTTCTCGCTCTCATGGTTAAATACGATGAGGCTGATGCACGAGACTGAGGAGAGCTGCACTTTAATTGGCACATTTTCTGCGCAGCAGGCAGAGAAAGAGGCAGATGAGCCTGTGTGAAAACCCCAGTGATATCAGGTCCATCTCGTGGTACCACAATGTTTTTTTTTATTGCAATCATGAAGGTAAAGGATATTTAAAGTACACTATTGTATTCATATTGGGTCATTTTTGCTAGAAGCATGATGCCCAAAAAGTTGTTGTGAGCTACTATGTGCATCTCTTGCATTAACAACTAAAACATTGTATCAAAGTCACACTCATGTCATGAATCATGATGAGTGGTATTATAGACAATAACAGAGAGTCAAAGATGTCATGACAGTTTTGGTGGTATACCTTTCTAAACTGCCTTGATGAAATTTAATCTATTGGACACTTCAAAACAAACAAACAAGCAAGCAAACAAACAAATGTATATTTTGCAGTGATCTCATTTTTATCCAGAACTGTCCATTAAATAATACGTTTCCGCTTTCCCCTCCAGCTCACGGCCTAAAGAAAGACAGAGGAGGGCAGTGTATTCCCAAACGGACACCTCTGTACATGCCCCAACTATCAAGTCTGCCCCCCCCACACGTACTTTTGCCTCCGGACCACACGAGGCAGCAGAGACTTAATGCTGGCACACATGTCGCCGCATGACTTTTCTCCCCGCTTTTGACTTTGTAAAATATAATAAAAATGCATGTTTCGACACTTTTCTTTGCGCTCTCGGACATCCAATGAGAGCGGCTGCGGCTTTCGCGTTGGCGGGAACTGTACGCAGAAAAATGTCCAATTTGAGAAGTGTTTTATATTAAATAATATTGTGACTTTTTGAAAAGATATCAAACCACTGTTGTTGTTGTTGTTGTTGTTGTTTTTTTCCCTGTCTCCGAATGCATTTTCTTTTCACCATGCAATAATAGTTGATGAGTACTCAGAGCTAGGGGGACTGGGATTGATTACACATTAAAGTTTCAAACCACCCAAAGGTAAGATATAGTTGGATTGTATCAGGACAGAGCAATACGTCTTTTTTTTTTTTGTTCATAAAAACTGATGACTACAGCTCCCGTGTGTGGACGTGTGAAGAGGAGGGATGCCCAAATACAGGGGGAGCGGGCTCAGCAAAAGTGTCCCTGGATAAATATATAAGACTTCGCAAACACAAGGCGGCTCCAATTAGAGTGAAACAACAAAGTCAGGTTGTTGTTGTCAAGGTATCAAGATGGCAGGTCTAAAGTAAATAGGAATAAAAAATGAGACACAGCTTCCCAAAGTGCCTTGAAAACTTTGCAACACACCCTTTAACGTATTTAGCATGTTTCTATCGATGGCCACCTAGACACCACACAGCCTCTTATCACTGCCCCGGTCCCATCACGAAAAATGCTTATCCCACACGTCACAACAAAGCAGCCTATCTGGGATCACAGTGTACACATTCAGGATCCTTGCACGTAAATGGGCCTTCAAAACTATGATCGCCACTTGAGTCATATCTAAGCCCCGCCTCCTTTTGTTGACAGGAAGTGTAGCTCCATTCAACAGACTGTCAGGACAAGTCAGTCTCCTTATCTCGCCGATCCCTTCTGACAACGGATACGTAAATAAATGAGGCTTGACGGGCTCTGGGGTAAACTCTTTTGAGAATAGGCATAAAGCGCAAGTAAAACATAGCCTATTATTTAAAAATACACATCGATTAACTGACTCACATTTAGCTAATTAGCATTTTAGTACAAGTCGTTTTCAGAAAGTTGTGTGTTATTTCAGGTTTTATGCTTTGGTCTAGGTAAGTGTTAACATTTTGGTGAAATGTAAAGGAACCCCGCAGGAGGCATCTTGGGGCCCCAATTATAGTAAAGACAGCCCTGAATATACGATCAGTGTTATTAAAAAATGTTATTAAGTCTTTGCAATTCCCATTGCCACAACACCAGCCTTTCATGCGCTGATTTCTGGGTCGTCCTGCCTGGTTGGGATCCTGTCAGTGGTAAGGCTGTTTTCCAGGTGACACCTCCTCCAACCCCCATTTCCTTCTCTACATGCTGCTTTCATCTCTCCACTCCCTGGCTGGGGAGACGTGACTTGGCCCGGTTTACTCAAATTCTTCTTCACTGTTTTAGAAACAGTGCGTTGTGCCATACTGCAGGTGCTTGAGATTTTTTTCTCTCCTCTCCCAAAGTGCCCTGTCTTTATCCAATAAAATGTCACCGCACAAGATGAACAATAGGCATGAGAGAGAGAAAGAGAGAGAGAGAGAGAGAGAGAGGGGGAGAGAGAGAGAGAGAGAGCAGGGCATATCAGCAATGTTTTGAAGAGGGACACATAAAACTATTCCATTCTCAGTAAGAAATAGAGTCAGTGTTTATTAAGTCGTGTGTAGAAAGGCAGAAAGGCATTCAAAATGTAAGGTCCCATGAGCCTATGCACAGTTTGCATGTTCTCTCTATGGGTTTCCCCTGTCAACTCAAAACATGCTCAGTCTGGCTAATCCTTCCAAAACGCTGCACTGCGGTCGCCCAGTCCTGTCAGGTCGACCCATTCAAGTATGAGTCAAATGCGGAGGACAAAAAGTGTATCTTAACCAAAATAAATAAATTAAAAATGCATCCTCTGAATTTAATAATAATTAAAAAAAATACTCTGTTGCACGAACAATTTGTAGGCCATGTAATGACAGCATGCATAAAAATTAATAAATAAATAAAATCAAATGCCCTGCAGATAGACCTACAATTGTATGTGTTTGGTGGTAGAAGTAACTACCCTCACCTGCCAAGTTTTATTATGAGGTGCAACAGCATTTGTCCATTGAAAATATTGTATCATATTCCAGGTTTAGTAAGTATACCATATGTTGGTCTGGTTGTTGGTTCTGCAAACTATATCAGGTTGGATGACAGGAGGCTGGTGTATCGAACAAGAAATGTGGAAAGTCCAAAATAAATGGATCTGGTAAATTTTCTGGGCCATCGCCGACAAATGTCTGAGGAATAGTGTTGTGACTTCGCGTGATAGCAAAATATAGGGGTAAGTAAGTAAAGTTTATTTATAAAGCGCTTTTCACAGATAAAAATCACAAAGTGCTGTACAAACAGGAGCAGTATAATGACATTATTAAAATATATACAATAACAAAGTTAATACAAAATAATTAACAAGAGGTGGCAACCCCTCAACCAAAAGCTTTCCTAAATAGCACAGTCCTCAAGTGCTTCAAGTGGGGGTATATAGGGTCAAAATATAACAATTTACTGACATTGTATAGTGTGTCGATAGGAATGTTACAAAACTCGGGAGCCATGATGGGACGTAATAAAAGTTTTAGGGTATGCAGATGATGTCAAGACACATCAACAGGTGGGTGTCGAACTGTTTTTTTCCCCGTTGTCAAACAGTTTGGGCCGATGGTACAGACACATTCAATGGACCTAAAAGGAGAGTGTTCTCTACAGATTTTGTTTTTAAAAATAGTATGCCAACATTTTGTTGTAGCCTATAAAATCCTATTTGGCAACTCAAAATCATCTTGGGGGCCAGAAGATATGCTTGAGGGCCGTATTTGGTCATAACAACATAATTATAGTTTCATAATTTAACGCTCAGACTCATTTGGCTTCTGTTGCCATCCTTTGAAATAATTAGCATACCCTTCAATGTGAGCAATACAATGTAGCCTAAATGTAGCCAATAATTCGACATGACTAGAGCTCACTTGCAACAATGAAAAGAGAACGTGAATTTATTAGTTTATTTATTTATTTGGATGTATATTTATACCTCAGAATAAAAAAGAAATATTAATTGTACTAGTTGCTTATGTCTTTCAGGTATTTTTATTTCAAGGCAGAACATACGCTCCTTTTTCTTTTCTTATTTTAAATTACAATATACAGAAACAAACAAACAAGGTACGTTAAGCCTACATTATCAATGTCAGTAGCAAAACATAAAAGCAAAATAATAATAATAATAATAATAATAATAATAATAATAATACAAATACTAAAGTTTTTATTTTATTCATTATAGAGATGTTGCAAAATGTTTGAGCTCATTCTTCCTGTGGGTTACAGTGGGCTTAGTTTCAAAGAAGCGGCATTTGTGAATAAAATGTGTGCACACAAGTAATACATGATTGACCGTATAATCAATATTAATATTGTTCAAATGTATCCCAAATTTGTCTTCATTCATGGCTAAAGTAGCACATTGAATCCCCTTGGAATAAAGCCATCTCTGAAAGTCTTGCCTAAAACTTTGTATTACATCACATGAATAAAAAAGATGGTCTAGGTCTGCATTCTCTGTAGTACAAAATAATAAACTTTTCAGTTTCTAATCTAAATCTATGTTTTATAAATTTGTTGGTTGGATATAATACATACGCTCCTCCTACTACAACAAGCTGCCGAGTGATTGCTCCACTAATCCAATAGCTCGATCTAGTGGCCACATACTGGAACATACACACAAGCTCAGATTCCATTGGCTTGCGCTTTCTGAGTACGTCACCTTGATTTCGGCTCGCCATTGGCTTAGCGATCTGTCAATCAAGCTGGTTAACGGAAGTTCCGCTGCCCCTTTCAAAGATGGAGGACGACATGGTAGATACGAGCAAACCCCAAATGTTTTTATTTGGTGAGCTCCAAATTAACTACTAATCTTACATTTGTTCATTGCACAATCTGACTTACCCAAGTGTTATCATGCACAATTAGTCACTTTTTGCATTCAGACGATGACAAATAATTAGAATAACTTCTGCGGTTCTCGCGCCAACTCCATTGTTAGCGTTAGCTGAATGGGAGCGTTTAGCCAGCGTACTTGTATTACATTTCTAAAACATTGTTGCACGTGTGTGTGTTTCCATCTTTAGGCTGCACCTTAACATCGGCTAAGCGAGAGCATAAAGTTGAAAACGATGACGACGATGAGACGGAGCAGCAGCTATCCCTCAAAGCTGTAAGTGCTTCATACATCTAAAGATCATGAGAATGAGGAGTTGTCGTCACGGCACAGAGCCCCCCCGCGGATCCCCCCACCGCCGCCATAGTGGTTGCAGTCCGGCGGCAATACACATCGTTTACGTGTGTTGTTAACGCCGTAGTAGCGGAGGTTCTTGCTATTCCGCACTGTTTTACCATGCCTGGAAGTCACTGCTGCGTTAAAAACTGATAGACATGGAAAACGTAGGAACAATGGGACACAGTTTTTTAGGTTACAGAAATGGGCACAGCATCAAGGAGCGCAAGTCTCACTCTGACCTGTCAAAACATGGTGGAAACGTTTGTGGACATTGAACATCTCGTAAAAAATGTAGTGTTTACGAAACACACACTTTATTACTTTGTCATGTTGGTCAAGAAGTGTCCGCTAAATGCAATGTAATGACAACACACTAAAACGCATGTGAAGAAAGTTACTTTTGCCAGTACAACGCTGTTCTCACCAGCTGGAGGCTTGTAGATGACCAAGTCCAGCACCCACCACAGCAGAAAGTCTCGTAACTTTCCAAAGACCTTGTGGCTTTTAAACTCCTGCATCGTGTAGTAACTTACACCAAATACAAGGTAGTTTACTATGTCCATGTATGTGCACGGAGGTAAATGGTCCAGGTCTCCGCTGCAGGGAGCTCGTGTGTTGATGTTTTGAATGTCCACAAGCTTCTCCAAATACCGCTGTTTTGCGCTTGGTATGATCTTGTTCCTGTAAGGTCCCTTTTCTTTCGCCTTATCTCTTTGCATTGCTTTACTTTCTTCGTTTTTGTTGTCGTATTCGTAGGTCCGTCTCTGTCTCGCCGAAAACGTAAATGCGCAAAATTTAAAGGCCTTTTGCGAGTTGTGTTCAGCTGCAATCTGCGTTATGAATAAGACGCATTATTCATTATTACCTGAAACCTGAATCTCCCGCGTATCGGATGCTCTCTGCAGGTGTGTTTGGGAGCTGATGCTGAGGATAAGTTCCACATGGTCGAAGTTGAAGGACTCACATTTGATGGAAAAACAGCCACAGTCCCACTGGCAGCTCTGAAACCATCCGTTTTACCCTCGGTATGTAAAAAATAAAAGTCATCTCCTTTCATTTTGTGGCAGTATGTCTTGAACCTACGTATTTCCCGTGTTTTTTTGTTTTGTGTCAGGTGACTCTCGGTGGGTTTGAGATCACCCCTCCTGTTACCTTCCGGCTTCAATCTGGATCTGGCCCGGTTTACATCAGCGGGCAGCATTTTGTTAGTAAGTATTTAAAAAAAACATTGCAGTGTTTGGTCCTGATTATTTTGTCTTGTTTTGACACAATATGATATTAAAAGAAAAGGCTCAATTGTTAAATGGAAATTGGGTAAGTTTTCAAACATTTAAAAATCATGTTGCGCCCCCCTTGTTTGTGAACCCAATCAAGTTCAACATGTGGCTTTTCAAATTTGAGATGTCATTGTGTTACAATTTTTCAAAATGTGACGCGAGGTGCCTTGTTTTTAATACAGGTGTGAAGGAGTCAGAAGAGGATGAAGATGAGGAGGAGAACAACTCATCACCAGTAAAACGACCGGCTGCTCTCTCTGGGAAGAGGCCTCCATTGGTAACTATTGCTGATTATCTGTTTTTTTTTTTTTTTTCATCTTTGAACTTCTGGCCCTCTCTAAACAGTTTTTCAATGGTTATTACACATAAAGTTTGCTATTGAGGTTGTTGGGTCTTGCTAATATGACTGAATTGTGTGGAGTGTTATCCATTGTGGAAACATTTATACATCACTGAATCAATATCCTCACGTTCCTCTTCTAGAAAAAGCTCAAAATGGAATCAGACGAAGATGACAGTGATGACGATGATGACGAGTATGTTCTTATTGCGGAATCAATGTTTTTGATGATTTAATGTTCAAACCGTTCTATCTACATTGTTTGCCCATAAACAATGGAGGAACACTAATGTCTAATATTTATCTCAATTGTACCCCTTTGAAGAGATGAAGATGATGACGACAGTGATGAAAATGATGTGAAGTTACAGAAACCCTCCAAATCTGACCTTAAAAAGGTAAATCTGTCACTTTCATTACTACTATACCAAATATCTTGCCTCTCAAGCTAAAATGGACACGCTGCCGTTCAAAAACAGAGGCATCCTCCATCCACCAGATGTCAGGAAAGACAAAAAAAAAGTGACATTTCTTTCTTGGAATATTTTACTCCTCAAGGCATTCCTTGTTTATACCTAGTCTGTCTGCAAAGAAGTTCACTGTTTTAGTGAAATCTAAAAGCTTATTTGAAAAGGAAAAGTGTCAACATTTAAAAATAAGACAAAAATGTGATGAAAACGCAACAAAAGACTGTCAAACGTGACAAAGAAAGTGACAACAAATGTAAGGAAAACGCAACAAAAAAGTGATGAGTCAAAAAAAGTCAAAAGTGACGCCAACACCGCGAGGAAAATGGTCAGTTTAGATCAATTTTGTAGCTTTCAAGTGAGGCGTTACCCTGGCCAATAGGCTGTAAGCTCCAGTGGAGAAGCTTTTAGATTTGGGTAAAGCTGAACTGGAGAAAATGCGCTTGGTTAAGGCGGGGGTTAAGAGGTTAACAGCATTTAGGAAAAAAATAAAAATCAGCCTGCTTTGAGAATACAGGCAGCATTCATCACCTGTCAATGCATGTTGTGATCTGCCCCTTTTTTAAATGAGTTATAATGAATTTAACAAGTCACACTGTCTCTAAAAATATCAACACGAGGCTTAGTCCTTGGCGGTTCAAATCCTGACTCCTGTGTCCTTGGGCAAGACACAGGAGTACCTTGTTTGAGTGAATGAGTGATGATGGTTGGGGGGGGCCGATGGAAAAAATTGCTTCGGTCAGTCTATCCCAGGGCAGCCTGGCGCACACTAGCCTTTCCCATGTATTCATGGGAACTTATTGACATATTTGGTATCTACGTGTAACACGAAAGGCGTCTGAGATGACGCTATCTCAGCAAGGCCATTATACTCGCACGTCACAAAACTTAGGGACCCGATTTATCAATTAGTTTTTCTTGACACTCTTGCAACAATATGTAAATAGCTCCTACTGACTCCAAACTGTCCAGTCTTGCACTTAACAATATTTTAAAGGTTTTTATTTTGAAGTTGTTTTTTTTAAATTCTTAGCCTGATTTATTGAGCTTTGAACCGCTGGAAAACAAGGTATATACTCGCTCATACAGACTCCAAACTTTCCAGTCTTGGCCGTATTTTGAAGGTTTTTTCAGAGGGATTTTTAATATATAATTCCTAGCCTGATTTATTAAGCTTTGAACCCAAAAAAACAGGCGGAATTTGAGTTTTTACAGATTTTTTCACTAATGATTAGTTAATTGACAAACTAAACAATATATCCAAAATCCCCTCTGAAAAAATCTTAGTTACTAATATGTCAATAAAACCATAAATTCTAATCTGGCTCAATCCATTATTTTTATTTCGTTGCCCAAAATACAGGCAATTTTGGCCATTTTCATGTATAAAATGTCTTATTTTTATATGAAAACATAAAATGACAGAAACAATGCAATACATTTTTTACATTTTCTCATATTTATATCAGTAATGTTCAGCAAAAGTTTCAAATTGATATCTCTACATTTATTTTTTTCCCTATTCACTTGCAGTTTCTCGCCTTAAAGGAGCTGTATCATGCTATTTTAGCCATTAGTATAGGCATTTATATGATATATTGTACCTCTATCACTATGGAGTACTCGTTTTTGAGAGAAATATAAGTATTTTTGGGGGGTATTTTCCCTACCCGGAAGACGAGAAGCTTCGATTCAGTTAACTCCGCCCCCTCTCTCCGCTCATTCCACATTTGCAGTATTATAAATATCCCTGTTACTTCACATAATGCAGTTATAAAGAGTTGACATGTGCAACACAGTTTCATAAATGCCTAACACACACACTAACACACGTTTTGATTAACTCACCGCTCAGTCTGGCTTCCCCATCGGGTTATGGGATTGCGTTGGTTATAAAAGTTAATCCACTTTGATTCTGCCCAAGGTTCACCATATCAATCAGGTTGGTTGATATAGTCGCTGAATCCCGGAAAGAAATTCCAACTTCTGGCGAGTGCACTCTTCTTTAGGAAGGTTGAATAGCCCTGTTCCTCTCGTAGCCAAACGCGCATCCGTGACATTATCGGTCGGTAAGAAAAAAGAACAGGCGGTGTCCAGAGTATGTTAGAAAGAGCTAAGTCTTCAAAAACAAGACTTCTGCTCGGATCCTTGGATCTATGTTCGGATCCTCCGGCCGGGGGTGCGTTTGTTTACCCTCCTGGGACAGCACAGACGCGTCGGAGAGTTCCTTTTTTTCTGTTCTTTTTTTTCTTTATTTCTCTCTTACAACAAAAATAATGAAAAAGCTGTTTTATAAATTAAAATCAGGCCGTAAGGCATTACATTACAGACGTCGAGCACTTCCGTTCCTTTGTGACGACACAACTGAACAGCTCAGTTGTTTACCAGGAGAGGGTGGAGCAGCTGCTCAGAGAGCAGGATTCAGGAGGATTACTTAGAACTGCGTGAATGAAGCCAAACACCGCTCTGGGGGTGTTTTGATAAGGAAATAGCATAACATGGTTAAAAACTCCAAAAAGTCGATTTTGCATGATATAGCTCCTTTTAATATAGAAGGTGCAGTTACACATATGACCTGAGGTGGCAGTAGTGAATATAAAATGGCCAATTTGCATCTAGCCCCTTTAATAGATTATTTTGCAATGTTTACATCAGTAATCTACATCAAAAGTTTCAAATTGATTTCCGCAAATATTTTTTCCCCCTATTCACATGCAGTGTCTCACCTGAAGATCATGGCACAAGTTAGACATATATATTTTATACTATTGAAATGTTTTTTTCGGAAACAAAGCATAAATGTCCGCTACTTTGTATATATAAAACAATTAAAAGCTCTTTAGTGATTACTTTAGTTTCTTCCAACATGAATATTGATATCGTAACTATAATTGTGTGATATATTTTTGTGATATATGTTGTGATGTATTCAGGCCTAGTTCCCATAGATGCACCCTATGACCATGCCGCAGCGAGACAAAACACATCAGCGGTTAATGCTGTTTGCTCATGCTCCCACCTGTTTTCCCAGAGTAAAACACAGGCTGGGACCAGTGTAATGATCGGATTTCTCCTCTGTAATCTGCTTCAATTTTCACCGTCCCACTAACATCACTGCGCTGTGTCACACACTTGCACAAACATCCCAATGGGAAATGGGCACAGCTGTACCTCGGTCGGCACGTCTGTAGGGCACATTACATTATCAGATGGCGACCATTCAAATTACATTGTTTATTCAGCTACAGTTCACCTTGTCCTAGTAGGATTGTCATTTTTACCCCCTTTTTATGTTAGCAAACCAAATCGTGAGCCGGCGCAATTGCTACACCCCACTGTAATATTTATAATTTGAACTCCTTTTAAAAGAGATGCAGTACTCAAATGCCCAATGCAGCTGATTCTACGCTGCTCCCCCTTACTTTTATTGTGCTTGTATTACGTAATGCCTTCACCACTGATGCTGCAATAAGCTCATTACAGTCTGTCTCGGAAAAGGGAGCACACACTCAGATGATTGTGCAGTGCCATCAGTAGATTAGCTCATCGGAAACCGCTCTCGAAGCGATACAGCATTCTTTGTTTCACACTGTGGATCAATAACTATAGCTCTTGGCTCTCGTCGGATGTCTTACAAAAAGTGATGCTTTGTACTGCATTAGAAATGCCAACCTGACATAATTATTAATTATGATTATTTATGGGGAGTGGGCAGTTGTGCGGTTGGAGTCGTTTCAGAGTCGAGGCATAAATTGTGTGGAGTGAAACCTTTTGAATAAAGGCCCGGCAAGCACTCAATGTTTATATTTTTTTCTTCAATTACTATTATTTTTTTTTAAATCTTGGTTGTGTCCGCATGATTAGGCAATAAATATTAGTAACGATACTTCCTGACAATGTGAATGTATTGTCAGAAAGTACATCACACATGGTTTTAAAAAGGGCATTAAAAAGCATGAAGTCATTAAATCTATTATGCCAAAATTAAGGCTGTAAAATTCAAGCATTCAATTGTATTCAAACTGGCATTACATTTCTTTGAAAATATCACTTTCCTTCGGGCTAGAACCCTCTCAATGACATTTCTTAACTATTTTTACTGCCTGCATTTGTGAAAAATACAAAACCCTTGCTATACTGTATAACCAATTTTGCTGCAGTTTTGAGCGAAATTTTACATAATCTTTTGCTCAAAGTTGTCTGTCCAATTTGGTTTGGAATATCAAAATTTCTATTTGTGTCACTAAAAAATTAGTATATTTTAGGCATTAAAATGGTATATTTGACTTGCTGCCTCCTGTAGAAACACTGATTACAAGATATTGGTGATATGATAAATACGATATAGTGAACACAGACCTAGGTTATTTTAACTGGTTATTTAACACTGTTGATGTTGAATTATGTAATCAAAGTATAAAATGAATACGGGAATTGCAAACAACATAAATTTGCAGCTCCTGTCATATTTTGGATGGGTCAATGTCAATGTCAACTTTATTTATATAGCACATTTAAAAACAGCTACATCTGCCCAAAGTGCTGTACAACAAACATTATAAAGTCCAATTGATAAGTAGGTCAGTCCAATTGACCTTTCGCAAAGCCCCGCCCCCTTAGTTACTGTTGCTACGCCCGACAATTAATGGTAAAATACGAGCAGCGCAACAGATTGCCATGCCTGTCAGTGACCTTTTTGGAGCAATACCTCTACGATATTCTCCAGATTGAGGCAAAAGGGGTTACAGTATGCAGTGGAGGGATATATTCAAGAACTATCCAACGAAGGATATAGGACTATTGACACTACAGCAAACCGACAGGTCTCCAGAAATATCAGAGAAACCTTCTGATCTCTATCTTAAATGCAACAGCACAGCCTTGTGGACCTGTCGTGCTCTCGCACTGCCCGGTAAGCACCCTCTTATGTTTAAAATATTTCTCCGTGCATTTCTCCGGTGCGCTAAAGTTAGCTAACGCTAGCTAAACCTACAGGTGCCACAATGACAATCAGCTACAGCCAGTTATAAGGGACAGTATTTTTATCAAAAGGGAGGCAAAAACACATCAGACTGTAGGCTTGTAAAAGTTCACCGCCGCAGTTAAAGTTACAGCTCCAGTGCCAGTTTGTGTAACATTATGTGACTGTCAGTAGCTACGATGTTAGCATGCTAAGGTGTTAGCCTAACTATAGGCTCTTGCCTTACCTTAGAGCAGACATTTGCTTGTTTATTTTGGAGAAATTTAGCTGGGCGTAGGCCGTCCACATTGTTTGATCCATTGTAGGCAGTGCTCAGGTTGTGTTTTCGCTTTTGGAAGGGGAATAACTGGACTCTCCCTGACACACTCCTAGTGTCCGATTTACATCCTCCATAGGCAGATTGCTTCACCATTTTGCTTCTTCTTCTTTGTCTGGTGGGTTTTTGGTGGTTAGCAGTAAAAAAAAAAGTGCATCTGCTCATTGCTCATTGCTGGTACGTCCCATTGTTTTGCATTGGAGATCTGCGGCATGACGGACCTAGCTTCATAGTAACGGTTGCTAGGATGTCTGATTGGACAATTACTGGTTTGGGGCGTGGTTTTGCGAAAGGTCAATTGGTTTGGCCCAGAACAAGGAAATAAGTCTTCCTTCCTTTTTGTGCCTATAATTGCTGTCATTTAAAATGCTAATTAGTACAGAAAAAAGTAGCCATTTGGTATCGTTCCACCCATCCCATCCCTACTGGTTTAACTATGCCTCTGAGAACTAGAGGGTTTGTATTCTGGAAGGGCATCCAGCATATTGGAAATATGTTTGGTGATTTTTGTGATTATATTTTAAGGGCAGACGACCAAACGTCACAAACACGCTTACGGGAAGCATCTCTCATTTTTCTGCATATCTGTGTCCCTCTGTCATCCCTCTGTTAATGCAATCGCTCCTTTTTATTGTCTCTCGTGCCGGTTCAGCTGTGCACCTGGCCGCTGCCTTTGAACACTGGCGTTTGCGTGTTAGCACAATAACTTACTTAGATGTGTGTGTGTGTGTGTGTGTGTGTGTGAGAGATAGAGAGTGAGTGTGTATCTGCTGCATTTTTACATGGGTGCGTCTGCAGTTGCCTTCTCCTTTCTGAAGCGAGCCGTCCAAGTGCAGACTTTGCCAGCAAGAGATCAAAGCAGGACAGATGCGCATACCTGCGACATGAACGTGGAGAAGAGCCGCGGGCTAAGAGCTTGGGCCCAGTGTCACCTGTTGATTTATTCTGTTGTCTTCTCCTCGCGCTCCATTAGTCCAAAGCTTTCTCTGCTGCACTTGTTCTGCTCGCTCTAATTACTCTGTGTCATTTTATTGTAACAAAGCTGGGATCGATTAGCCTTTCTCTCAGTAGTGTAAACACTTGTTATCATACAAGCTTGCAGATGTGGCATGACGGCACATTCCTAAATTATGATTTAAATCATTGGCAAGTGTTGGGAACAGTATTTCTCACATCCAAACAAACTTGTATGAGAGCGCTGCACTGACTATGACTAATGGTGTTTATATTGAAGTTGTTTTTTTAAATAAAAATACTTTATTCATTTCATTTCATTTATTCATTAATTCCAGGCAATGGGCAACAAAAGAAGGAATATGCAGTATGTACTCTACTTCAATCAGTGGAATCCTCAGAATTTAATTCATCAATTTTTAGTTCGAATTTCCATATATGATTATTGTGATGTAAAATAAGCTCATTGTCTGTAATCACTCAATAGGTTGCATTTCCATAATGTCAGGTGGAGGGCATCGGCCAATATAATTCTATGGGACAGAGGCAGTTTTTGTAAGACATTTCCAAAAAGAAAACTGACAAATGTAGAACCTCATCAGTATTTGGTGGTGACTGCATTTACAAACCCGGCGTATTAGTTTTAATGCAGGAAGGTTTTTCTACTGGCCATAATCACACTCATATTATTGAATACTGTCTCCACTTTTGGACGCCTTTCAGAGAAAATAAAATAATCGGAACTTAGTTTATCAGTGCTGATAGAGGAGACATTGAACTTTGATACAGTGTTTGTTTCATGTAGATTCTCCCAGTAATGGCAGCGATATTAGACAATTTTAAACTATAAGCTCTTTAGAATGTTGTGAAGTCATTCAAAGATTGTATTTGTCAGTTCTCTCGTCCTTGTTGTGGAGCGAGGGGTGAAAGCACAGGGAGGGCAGGGAAGGGATGGAGTTCAGCTTCCTGATAGCCTGGTGTATAAGAAACTGTTCTTCAGTTGTCTGGACTGGAGCTGGTCAGGATGCTCTCTACAAGTCATATAAATAGCCTATCATGAAAAAGTGCATTCACTTGAAACTAATATATGATAGACTCATTACATGCAAAGTGAGTGCATGTAATGAGTCTATATCATATATTAGTTTCAGATTTTAAGTTGAATTACAGAAATAAATGAACTTTTTCATGATATTCTAATTATATGACGAGCACCTATGTAGTCCCTCTGTAGAAGTTGCACACAACGGAGCTGGTCACCCTCTCCACTGCAGCACCGTTGATTGGTAGAGGAGCAGGCTGGACTCGCACTCTCCGAAAGTCCACAAAGGGTCGGTGGCGCAGATGGTAGTGCGGGTTGTCTCATGATCAGAAGGTCGGGGGTTCGAATCCCACCTCCTGAAGGTGCACGCTGTCATTGTGTCCTTCGGCAAGACACTTCACCCACCTTGCCTCCAGTGTCTGCGTACATTGTATGAATTGGTGAGTGGTGTGTGAGTGGATCCTTGCTGTAAAGCACTTTGATTGCCTAATGTAGGTGGAAAAGCGCTATATAAGTTGAGACCATTTACCACAACAACCTCTTTTGTCTTCTCCACATTTAGAGAGAGATTGTTCTGTGTGCACCACATGGCCAGACTGCTCACATCGCTCCTGTAGCTCTGATGAGACCCACCACTGTTGTGTCGTCTGCAAACTTGATGAAGAGGTTTGAGTCGTACTTAGGAGTGCAGTCATGGGTCAGCAGAGTGAACAGGAGGGGCCTCAGCAGACAGCCTTGAGGAGTCCCTGTGTTCAGTGTGATGGTTCTGGAGGACTTGCCGCCGACACGTACAGCCTGTGGTCTCCCCGTCAGAAAGTCCAGCAGCCAGTTACACAGTTGTTTGTGTATTAGGTCACATCGCCCAGGTGTGAGTTTCACTTCAGACTGTCAAACGTTTTCAAAAAGTAATCGTTAGTTTTCAGAATTCAAGACAAGTTTAAGGCAAAAGGCGAGGTGAGATGTTGAAATGCGTCTCGTGGCTTAACTTTTATTCCGTGTGATGCTATGATAATGTTATACAATTGCCTCTCTTTATAACTGTCATCGTAGCATAGTACGATGACTGAGCATCGTACTATGCTCAGTCATGCAATGTGGGTGTTTTGCCCAAGGACACAATCTCTGAAGAAACAGCAGCTGCTTTGCCACCACTGTTGACCTTCTGACCTACTTCTAAATTAGTATTTTGATACACAAAGCAGCCCAAAGCAAGCACTACAATTATTCAGCAGAATCTTTGCAGCCCTACCAACAACCATCATTTATACATGCATTAATACATGGCTTGCATTTGGGTTCGACCTGTTCACTTCCCTGATGTTATAATTAGCACAAATGCTTTGTCACCTCTCCGAAACAACCCTCCATCATCCTCCATTACAGCTACTGCTGGAGGAAATTGTATGTGTAATTGCCTTGTAGCGGTTATGTCAGCACGGGCAATTACACAGCGTGCCGTAGCAGGGTGAACAGTAGTGATTGTGAGGCCAGGAAATGCAGGTACTTGCCTCTGCTATTACAGGCTAATTACACAGGTTAGGGAGCGCTGAGGAAACGCCATGGGAAGACCCGCACTCTAGAAGGAAGAGATGGAGATTTCAACATTCGAAATACTCAAGTTAGTCCACTCTAACCCAGCAGCTAATGAACAAGCGCTGTGGATTTGGTCAGGTACGTTCAATATGTTAGGTTCATGTTAGGACTCAGCACTCTAAAGCCTATAGTTTAAGATGGATGAGCAGGACAAGTCAGATTTCTATGGTAGAATTTGACTTTTACCTGTTGAGATGTAGATTTTTTAAACTCATGTTCATGGTTACCATGTCTGTTTTTTTACCAGTTTTTAGATGCAAATAAAAACTAGTACAAAGTTCAATATCTTCTCTGCCAGCACTAATAATTCAAGTCAAGGCAGTGGTTCCCAAACGTTTTAGATTGCGACCCCAAAATATTGAGTACCATTATCCCTAGTGACCCAAAGTTCAGCGCCGATCCAACTCCCACTTTAGGCACCTGTGAGCTACGGTGACACTTTTATTTTTTCTCATAATATCACAAATTTCCAGTATCATTTAGCCATAAGTGATTTTCAGTTGAAAACAGTGCCACACATAATTACATGGGTATCAATCTTGCAGCTGAAAGTATCACGTAAATCCCAGGAACATTGTGAATGTAACCTAATGTCCTTTCTTTTTTTATGGACCATAACATATATTTTTCGTAAATATAATAAGTGTAAAGAAAAAAACGTCCTAGCAAACCTGCCAGACTATTCAGGAAATTCTTATTTAACCTAACAATATCCATGTAAACGATGTTAGGCTAAAAGGTAGCTTCATAAACCTTTTCTTTGATGTATTTATTTAATTTCCTTTCCCTTCCAGCAGATCTCGGGTAAGAAGCCAAACAAGAGTCCGGAGAAGTCAAAGGAGTTTGCAGGGAAATTAGGATCAGCAGCGAAACCACACTCTAAGGTTGGTCAGAAGATTCAGCCCTATTCTTGTTTTACTAGTTTGTTTGTTGTGCGTGAGCTTCCATAATTAAGATATTTTATTTAAGGCTTAAGACCATGATTATCTTAAGTGCTTACAACACACTTTCTCTGTCCGATCCCGTCAGATCTCGGAAGCTAAGCAGGGTAGGGCCTGGCTGGTACTTGGATGGGAGAGTGTTTGGAAACACCAGGAAGCCTGGTGAATGTAGTGACTGAGTGAGTTATTGGTGGTCGGTTGGGCCAATGGCACAGACTGGTTGCCTCGCCTCCATCAGTCTACCCCAGGGCAGCTGTGGCTACAATAGTAGCTCCCCACCAAGTATGGAGTGAATGAATAACACAATCTAAAGCTTCTTTGAGTTTCCAGAAAAAAAACACTTAATTAAACCCATACATTATAATTATTATTATTATTATTATTATTCAGACCATGTCTGTGAAAGGCGCTATATAAATAAAGATCTTCTATATAAATAAAGATCTACTACGACTACTACTACGAAAAGGAATTTGGACGCTTGATGCATACATGCAAAACACAAGCCTTTTGATAAGCTTGGAATGTAGAAACGACCGCAAACTGTTACAATTATGTATATCAATACAAATTGACTTTCTTGTGTGGTGATTAGTATCTACATCTGCACTAAAACATGAAAACTCTATTGAATTGCTTCACAAATTGGACACAAAGTCTGTATCTGAGAACTGACAAAATTTAAAAGCGCCTTTCATACATTTAAACTTTCACAACTTCTTTATAGCATCTTTATAACATCCTTGATGTTAAAATAATAAAAAAAATAAAACCTTTTAAGTTAAGATGCTATGAGATGTATTTATACAAAATGTCGAGCAGAGGGTGAAAACCCTCAGCTCTTATTGAGGGGAAATAAGAAGCAGATCAAAGTGAAAGTTGAAACAATTGACCTTTCGCTAAACCCCCAAACTGTCGTCGTCCAATCATACCTCCCATGTCATGATGACAGGCAAAATGGTAAAGTGAGACGTGTTATTTCCCATTTCAAAGCTGCAAACGCAACGGGAGCGGTGCCTGCTAGCTTAGTAGCCTAGGTAAGACTAGTTTACCATCTGTCTTATCATTTGCACAGCGTTAAAAGTGCTGCTGTTGGGCCTCGTCACACTAGGGATGTCACAGTATGAAAATTTTACCTCACGGTTATTGTGACCAAAATTATCACGGTTTTCGGTATTATCGCGGTATTTTGTTTATGTGTGTTAATAAGTTCAGAAAGCATTGATAGTTCTACACAAACTGTCGTTTCAAAAAAGTGTAACTGTTTGTTATATTTAAAAAATACAGACAAAGCCATATCAAAAGTGCAACTTTTCACATCAAAGTAAATGAACTATAACTATGTATTGGTGATCGTTTGGAGGGTATTACATGTACTATTTATAGCGCCAGAACCGTGTTAGAATATGTTTAACTAGATAAACCCTCTATATCAGGAATATTGTTCTCAGTTTGTGTCCTTCCAGTCTGCTTTTGCTCTGCAGATTTGGGAAAATGCCATCAGACAGTAATCAGCTGCACTATGGGGACACTCGTTACATTCTCCCTCAACCCAAAGTCTCCACATTATGCATGTCAGCTAAAACATTAACGTTAACTTACTTGCATTGGCTATACAGTTGTGGGTGACGGTCACGCAGGTGAGTCATGAGGTTTGAAGTATCGCTGTCTTTAGCAGACACTTTTTTCCTGCACGTTCCGCAAACAGGATAACCGTCTTCTATCAACTGTCCTTCGGCTTTCTTAAAATACCCAAAATATGCCCAGACTTAAGACTTGGTCCTGTTTGAAGTCTGATAGATGTCCTGAGCGCTGTCATCTCGGAGATGATTCCAGCTTCGAGAAAGTTTTGTTTTGGTCGTAAACTACACCGTGGGCGCGGTAATCCACTGTGATAATATAGTTTTTCAAAAACAAGTTATTACCGTCAACATTTTTACCGGGATTTACCGCTACACCGGTAACAGTGACATCCCTACGTCGCACTAAAGCTGTTTTTTGCCCCTGGAACATTAGGGACGTTTACTTTTAAAGTGGTAACTTTTTTAAGGTTGTAAGAACGAGGAGGTCGTAGTGTTGAGATTTAAGACAGATGTACAGATAAGAGGCGTACAGCCAGTTGGGGTACTTGGGCCCCTGTAGGTTAAGCTAGCTAGCTAGCTAACTTAACAGTTTTACTCATATTATAACAATACATGAGCATAGTCCACAAGTCTGCTAGTTGCATTTGATGTAGCTAGAAGGTGTTTCTCAGATTTAGCATGAGACCTCTTTAGCCTCAATAGTTGTAGCGTCCTCTTGCATATTATACTACTCAAATGCATATTGCATATTTGGAGGATATTGCGTAGATATTACACCAAAAAGAGTCACTAACATGCACTTCTCACCGCTGCTACATGTGTTGAACTTCATCGGAGTGAAGAAGCTTGATGGAGATTGCATCGGTGTTTAAGGGGTTGGGTTTTTGCGAAAGGTCAATTGTCCAGACTTTACAACAAAGTGAGGCTCCACGGTCTGATGTGCAGTACTGTATTGGAGTGTGTAACATAATTGTTCTATGGTAAAGGAGCTCTTAGTATTTGAGCAACAGCAATTTATGAAAGAAAAGAAAGAAAACACATGGCACCTCTCACTCATCAAAATTCTGAACTTTTTTGTGAAAACGTCTTAAAGGAGCTTGGTTTATTCAAAAGCGTTTAAAACATAGTGCACACATTAGCTCATTAAGCTCTAAGAATAATTCCATTAACTTGGATAATTGGTACGTTTGAAGTAAACAAAAGCCATTGATCGAAAAGGTCTTTGCACATAAAGCAGATTTTAATCACTAGTTTACACAATTCTAAATGATCACAGCCTTCGAACTAAGTGGCCTAATGGAATGTATTTAACTACGACCTCCCCGAGCCTAAGTGTGAACGGCTGATGTGGTTAAGCAAACACACCTGACCTCTCGACAGTGTCCCAGGGGCAAGGTTCAAACCCCTGACCTGTGGCCTAATCCCACTTTCTTAATCTGCCGTCTTCTATGACACTTTCTCACACCTTTTGGCACAATTCCGCAAGATTATTCTGTGTGAGGATTGTGCTTGATGCTATTTCACAACATGTCATACCTTGATAAAATAAAATGTCAGTTTAGATAAGTTCATGTGCACTGAATAAATAGACGTCAGTGCTGACACGTTGATGGAAAGCTGTGTGATTCTTTGTCATGTCGAACACTAAGCCGCTGGATTGCGTTTTTCCTGAGGGGAGAAATTGAATCCCTTTGGGCCAGAGCTCCTCTTGTGTGGGAGATGTGTGTGGCTGTTGTCCAGACATAACACAGTGGCTCTCCAAAAGCACTGGGGATTAGCCCAGTGGCAACCAAACTACTAACCATTTCACTAGTTTTTACTCTCTGCTGGCCTACAAGTCGTCATACTTCTACTCTATTTAACTACTCTAGCTATCAGCAAGGTGTGAGTGGGTGGACGTTATTTGTTTATATACTCGCAAAGTAACATATTGGAACATCTTAAAAGTGTACAAGAAGAAGAGTACGAGAAGAGTAAATTTCATTTCATCAATACTCTTATCTCTTTTGACTCGCATTACCAGGAGTTTGCATAAACTCACCATGCCTCCATAGGTATTCTTCATGTGCCCCAGTTTCCCCTATTGCTAAAATATGTACACTAGGGTTTGCTTTTGCGGGGAAAGGTACTAACCTGAAAAAGAGATTCTGAATGTCAGTGGGACTTTCCTGGGTAAATAAAGGTAAAGTTATAAAGTTGTCATAAATGCTATGACAACCAACACTTCGGCTGACTAAAATAACTCTCGACATACAGTCACTGGCACTTTTTAAGGCATCTGCCCTTTACTAATGCGTTCATGTAATGCAAGCCGTCACACTTCGTGTCTGAAGAGTGGCCTTGTCCCGTGGAACATCGTCCGCCCCTCTCCTACATTTCTTCAACTTCTCCACAACAACTGTTCGCTCTTGACAACCTCCTCACACCCCTCACTTCCTGGACACACCTTCTCCCAATTGCTCCCATTACTTTGTGTTTGAAGTCTGGTGCAGCTTGTGCTTCCAGATGCCCCTGAGGAGCAGAGAGCGGGTGTGGATGTCTGTTTTTTTTCCCCTTTTTTTTGGTTCCTCTGACACAGGTGACTGGTCATTACATCGGGCTGTCAGAAGTTCTGCCAGCACCGCTGTTCTCACCTCTCTCAGCCCGGCATGGAACTGAACCTTTTTGCATAACAGGCTCGACTCGCGAAGCGGCTAACTCCATCGTTGGGCTTCATCTGCAGCTGGTGTATCTTGATTGATGGTGGTGTGGAGATGTCAATGCCTTCTGGCACACGTCATAGTCGTAAACGTGTTAACCACTCCATTCAGGCTGTCACAAAAGGGTGTGAGTCATTGTGTTAGTGACTGATTTACATGTGTCCAAGCAGGTGCCTGACAATCTGCGCCACTTTTGCATATATAATTATTTTCCCTTTGGATTCTATGATGTTTGCTTCTGACTAAGTCTATAAATGTTGTAAATGGAAAACAAATGCCTAAAAGCCAAGTCCCTGTAATTGCATTGAGGATTTATAGGATTAGAATAATGTCCCCAGTGAACTGTCTCACCCCCTTCAAAGCCCTCATTCCAGCTAAATAACACTTGCCATCCCTGGACAGAGCGATGAGAAAAGGTGTCACAGACATGTGTTTGCCGTGGATTGAAGAGAGAGGCTGCATCCGATGATGGCATGCTTGTGATTAAGTTTCACGTCTCATGGCATCTGTAATCAGTGTCTGGGCCAGATGAAAAAGCTGGCTTTCTTTTGTGTTTATCAGCTGTTTCCAGTCCACAGCTGTCCTTTGGAAGTCGAGAGCTGCCAGTAAATAATAAATACGTAGAGCATTTGTCTGGCAGCCGGCCAGCAGCATATGTTCCCTTTTTAAAGTGAGCTATGCAGGTTTTTAATACCTTTTGATCTTTGCTATAAAATGCTTGGTTCTAAGGGACAGGGACAAGTGATTATTTTTTATCATTAATGACCCCCGCCCTTCCACAGGTTTAACTCTTTTAGTGTTGTAAACCTAACAAGGTGCACCACCTTGTTTTTTTGTTGTTTTTTTTTGGCTACAGCTTAACCACTTTCAAGTGATGTGTTACTTGTTGCTTGGATTAGTTACTTACGATACGATACCTACCAGAGGTGAATATATAGTATTTTCCTAAATACAATACCCTGTTTCAACAATCTGTTATGTGGAGAGTTGTATTTATTTAGTTTCGCATCAGTTTTAAGCATTTGATCAAATATGATTTATCTTCTTATTATCAAGAATAAATTAGTTGTAAAAACATTAGTCTTATTGGACAAGCATGTTGTTATATTGCTCAATCCTTTCTTGTGCTGTCCAGTTTGTTTTCTTCTCTTCAGCTATGTCCTCGGCTATCAATGAAACCCAACAATTTTGATGGATTCCTCACTAGCGTTACATGCAGGGACAGGCTCTGTGGCTTGTGTAACACTCCAGTCACAACTTTAGGAAGTTTGTCAGTTCTTACCAGGAACTAGTCTGAAAGCTCATCTGACTAATCTTGACGCTTCTCTTCTCGTCTTTGTTCTTTTTCATTGACGCCCTTTTCTCACAAGCGTAACTGCACTCTGACCTCTCCTTGCCTTGTCATTAATAGAAAAATTTGCTATTGGCACGTGCCCTCTCTCACTTGGAGAACAATAAAAGCATACGCACACCTGATGTATTAGTAAAACGATGGAGTAATTAGGACAGAATTTGTTGTCTTAGCGCACACTTTAATCTGTCTCCAGCTGCGCGGTCGTGCCAGGTTCCAAACATGTGTCTGAACTGAAGTGGGTCGCTGGACTTTCGGTCCACAAATGATCAGGTGGTTTGAAATCAACGTGCTTGCACGCAAAAAGAAAACCATTGCCATGGTCTGAGCGAGTATCTATGGTAGTGATTTCAGGATTTGGTGAGTTTCTGAATAATTATGACAACACAATATTGTTAGGTGCTGGTTTGCCTTTTTTTGTAGGAATTTTTTAATGATTTTTCTTCCCTTTTGTGGCACATTTTTTCTTCCCTTTTTGTATGCTTCTGTTTTTGTTACAAGTAGATTTTTTCCTTTTTGTATGATTAGCCTTCTACCGGGTATAGTTTGGGGTTTTTGACTTTAGGGTTGGACTGGTTCCATGTCTTTTTGTTCTGTTTGGCCGGCTTTCAGTTCGTACTTTTGGGTTTTTGGACATTTCGTATCTCGATATTTATGCCAGATATCTCAATATCGATACGATACGATATAACTACGGGTTCGGTGAAAACCAAGAATTTTTCAGAAAAATAGAAACGTCATAATACAAAAGAGTGCAGTTTTATTGATAAAAATCTATATCGTTTATATCTTGCTTTTTCAATATTCATATTTTGAATGTTCATATCTCGATATCAATACGATAACGATATACATCTTTCAGCCCTAATTTCCTCCCAAAATATTTGATTTTGTGGAATTATTTCTATATATGTTTTTATCATACTAGGCTTTAATGATTATGAAACTGTGATGTATAATCTCTGCTTTAAGGTTCCCCATTTTATTGTCTTTACTCTTGGAGTCCACTGGGGGGCAGTGTGTTATAATAAGGAGTCAGATGGCGCAGAAGAAGAGCATTCCAAGAACACTGATTGGTTCTTCGACAAGGAGACGCCTCCTTCCTGTTTCTATAAAAGGCCCATGCACGGGGCCCCTCCCTCTTTCTCGCCCTCTCCTTGCTGGACCACCGACATGTAGTGCTCTGCATAGACTTTTGTTTAGATTGTAATGTTAGGGAATAAATAATGATTTTGATTTTAATAGAACGAGTCTCCATCCTCTCTCCATATAAATGAATACGCCAATAATTTTCTTATTAAAAAAAAAACGTGATTTTTTTTAATTTTTTTTTTATACAATTCCCCCCTCCCCCATTTAAAACAAAATAGCTGCTGACTGTACATATATTTTAAATATATATATTCATTGTTTTTAGTTAAAGGTGCATAATGCTGGAAAAAAAGTTGATATTGGTGCGTATTTGACCTTGTAGTGACCCCACAGCTATATGAGTGGTCAGCATGGCACCTTTACTTTCGATCATGGTGGTCTCTATGACGCTCCAGGATCAATTGTTTTGTAGGCTTTCTGGTGAGAGGGCCCGTCAGCAGTGAAAACCTTCCTAACAATTGATCCTGGAGCGTCCAAGAAACCACTGTGATGGAGAGTAAAGGCACCATGCTAACCACTCATACAGCTGCGGGGTCACTACAAGGTCAAATATGCACAAATATAAACTTTTTGTTTGAATAAAAAGTTACATAATGCACCTTTTAAAGTGTATCAACAAACCCAAAAATAGCAAAGGCAATCACTGTAAACCAAATTATTAATACTAAATAAAAAAAAATCTAACTCGTGAGGCTAATCACAATGGCAACACCTGTCAGAACTATTGCAAGGATGTCTTTCTATATCCTCTTAGAAGTATCAGTCAGCGTTCCTTATGTTCACAGGCACCTGCCCCGGGGAAAGACAAAGCCCAAGCCGGGTCTTCGAAGTCTCCCTCTGTGGCCGAGATAAAGAGCAAGTTGTCCGCGACTGTCAAGGAGGTAACGCCATCGTCCACTTTTTATTTTAGATCTTTTTAAATTGAATGTGCAACCCGATTTAACGGCGTCTTCCATCAGGGCAAAGCTTTACCCAAGACGGAGCAGAAGCTGGAAAATTACGTCAAGAGTGCCTTTAAAGTTACAGATAAAACCGTAAGTACATGTTCCTGGATGCTCAAACTTAATGGCAAGGTATATGTGCGTTTTGTTTTGTAAATATCTCACAGCAACTAGGCCTGCCATGATAATTTTTTTTCGAGGACGATATATCGTCTCAGAAAATATTGCGATAAACAATAATATTGAGTATAATGCAAATACTGTAGCCAATAAAAAGAAAACTGTAAGCAACTATTTTAACTGAAATGTATTGTGTGTAACTTTTGCCATTCAATATTAACGCCTTATTCCAAACAAAGTGCAAACAAGAAGGATCGACATATTCTAGGACACTGCATCCATCTGTGCTTCTCAACCTTTTAACATAACTTACACTCTCACCAGGTTCTGTGTTTGAACTAGGCCTGTCACGACATTAAAAAAAAAAGTCAATATACAGTATCATCTTTTAAAAATATCCCAATAACAATAATCATCTGCATTATTCTGGCTAAATATTTCCTGACAAAAACTCACTTCTGTGTTAAATAAAATCTGGTTAGAGTAAAATGTATATTAAATGTATGGATTCAGATACTGTATCACTGCTAAACTAGAGAAGCCATATGTTTTGTTTTTTCCTTTTTCTTTTCAAATATAACCTCCTGTACACACGACTGTTGGAGTGAAGCAGCTTTTTTTTGGGAAATTTGTTGACTCACGGTCAAACCGCTGCAGCATTTCTCTGGCTTTTGAACAGTAGCATGTAGACCTAAGCATTGAGTAATGTTCTCAGGACTATTGCGCTTGTATTTGGATAGTGACTAAAGGGGTCGGGTTCCTCTCGCTAACAGTAGCGCTGATTAGCTTTGATACACTGACTAGGCGGTGGTTTCAGTGTTTCCTCTATGTTAATTAAGGAGCGGCGGCCCGCCGCTGTATCAAAAATGGAAAAGACAAAAAAAACTGAAAAAAAAAATTCCAGTCTTATACGATTTTATAAAGAAGGGGGGGCCACACTACACGACTGGATTTAGTGCGATTATAGAACGTCTGGGGGTTCACACTTAACGACTGAGAATCGTAAGAGCGAACACACTACACGATTCTGACAAACAGCTGATGTTTGATAACACAGTGCGTCTGTCCTCTCTACCGCTTCATTTCTCCTCCGGTTTCAAAAACTGACCCAAAATCCGCAAAGATAGGCCGTGTTTGTGAGAGTGGGAAAACGTGCGTGTCCCGATCGGTCAGCGGTGTCAACAGTGTCACAACAGTGCGCAGTGCAAGGCTACTACTACTGCTACGAAGCCTTCAACTTGGCTATAGTTCTGTCATATGGAGATAAAAGTCGGCGACACGAAGAAGCGGGATGTATTTCAGTGGATTTAATAAGAGAAGGAGACGGGCCTCAGCCCCGAGATGGAGGAGATAGCGGACAAAGCGGAGAGAGGCGAGCTGCTAGCGTCGAGGTGAAGCTGAACAGTCCGTCTCCAAACTCAGTAAGTGCCGCTAAACTCTTCGCGGTTTAAATGTAGCTGAAAAGGTGGTTCTCGTGAACGTTTGGTGATATAAAGTTGTGCTGTTTCGTGTGGGGCTGTGGCCGTGAAATGAGTTGTTTGTGCCGCTGTTTTGACAGAAAAATGAAAAAGGAGGCGCCGCGGTGTTTTTCTGTCTTTATTTCACTCTGTCATTGGCCGCTGCAGTCTGTGTGTTCACTTTGGGGACGGTAAAATCACCCACGTTTCTCCTGTGCGTCCCAAAATCGGGCTTAAAAATCAAACATGTTTGATTTCCTGCGACTGTAGTCCAGTTGCGTCTGACTGCTGCCCACACTACACGATTCGAACGCCAGTCCAGTCGTGACCCCCCCACACTACGCGACACGACTCTCTGCAACTGCCTTAAGACTAGCCACGACTCGGGAAGACTTGGCGCGACTGAGAATTGTATCAAAATCGGGCATAAAAATCGTGAATAATAAAATCGCAATAAAGTTCACAAAGTGTTGGAATCAGCAAAGCTTCGTAGTAGCACAGCACTTTGTTTACACCCCGCCTCTCTCTAAAAGCAGCGCTGATCTATAAATGATCTGGATACATGCGGGGATACAGCTGGTGTGCTCAATACTGTCTTTATGCACAGGGAGACGGGTTGGATGGACGCTCCGCTCACTCAGCGCTGTGTATTGAGACTAAAAATTTTATCGTCCTTCATTTTACTTATCGAGCGATAACTCGATATAGTAATTATCGTGGCAGGCCTAACAGGAGCAGTAGTAAGGATTTCCCACACTCAGGCATGTGCTCTGTCTATGACTTATACCACTCAGTGGGGAGATGGAGAGAGGGAGTAGACCTGTCAAGGAGAACTCTTTCTGTGTGATTTAGAGCGCAGTGTGTCTTTTGTATCCGTAATGAAGGGACTGGTGGTATGCGGATGGTACCAGTCTCGCTCACATTCAAGGCCTTCCACCAAATCCGAAGAGTGTTATTTTTTTTCTAAATGGAACACCTAAATCTTCCCTAATGCGGCTTGTCAAATGGAGGAGAGAAAAACAACAACCCCTGAGTGAGTCATATCGTATTCTCTACACAACGCTGTGTACATTCTGTGCATCAGAGGCCATTATTGGGCAGCAGCTTACAATTTACCTTATTGGTCACCTTTGGCACATATCATCACACCCACACTCAAGTGACCTAGGTACTGGAAAGGTTATAGTTCATCAGACAGAACTCTTCATGTCATTTTTTAAGTATAAAGAAAATCTGCGGTACTTTGTTTCATACATATCACTGACATTCATACATATGTTTCATAAAACATCACCTGATCAGTTCAGAACTCAAATTGCCTTCACTCCAAGCAATATCTTGCTAGCAGCTGTAGTTTCTAGCTTAATTTGATCTGCTTTGTTTCCCTTTGTGAAAGCCCATGCTGAATCCAGGTGTTTGGGATACAAAAAAGATAAGATTTCAAGCTTTCAATAGTGTAATCAAGGCTAAGGTGTCTTAAAGCAGGCATGCTCAAAGTGCAGCCTAGGGTACAAATGCGGTCCTCAGACCAAGTAAACATCGCCAGAAACTGTTCTTTTTACTTAAAGTTGAATATTTTACACGATTATTACCTAAAAATGAACATTTTAGTGTAAGAGGCTGACATTAAAGGTGCATTATGGAACTTTTTTTATGCGTATTTGACCTTTCAGTGACTCAGCGGCTGCATAGGTGGTCAGCCTTTACTTTCCATCACATGATGCTCCAGCATCACGGTTTTTACTGCTGACCCTCTCACCAGAAAACCTACAAAACAATTGATCCTGGAGCATTGTAGAGGCCACTGATCGAAAGTAAAGGCAACATGCTTATCACCCTCCAGCCACAAAAAGATCAAATATGCAGAAATATAAAGCTTTTGCATCTACCGCATATGCGCTCCCAGACGCTAGATATAAACACTAAACTGCTGTATGAAAAGGGTTGGAAACTATGATCCGAGGCAGGACTCCGTGTCATGTCTTATTTTGCGAGTAAATGCACTGTTTAGTGCTGAAATGTCATTAAATGGCTGCGAGTCAAAGAGAAAGTAAAGTGTCTGTGTTTGGCACCTCATGTGGCCGTCTCCTTGCGTCAGTTCTTTCTTCATATATGGCTGGAAAGTCTCGTACCAGAAGCACTTCCGGTTCTTCGCTCGGATACAAACAAACAACCAGCTGTTCGAGGAGGCGGCTGAATTGAATAGTGCAAAATGCTTTCATGACATAGCGAGTGATTAGCCTTAGCAGTTCAACACAAAATGCCAATCAACGCCAGCTGGAGACGACCAACACCAGCACATTAAGGCACGTAGGTCCGTTGTTGATAAAATAGTTTACAGAGGCAATTTATACAAAAGACTTGAGTTTATTTTACTTTTTCTTTTAGTTAAAACCTCTTAACCCCCACCTTAACCGAGCACATTTTCACCAGTTCAGCAACAAGCATAACACACAACAAAAAAGCGACAAAACGTGACAAAAAAAGTTATAAAAACATGATAAAAAAGCGACACAAAAGTTATAAAAATATGACAAAAAATCAACAAAAGCCAAAGTGATGAAAATGTACTTGGTTAAAGTGGGGGTTAAGAGGTTATGACCATATTTAGTTCGTGGTTTGTTTCACAGTAGAGGTGTTGCCCTCACACACGGAGCTCCACATGTCCAGTGACAGGGGAATTTAAAAAAAAAAAAAGCGAATCAAAGGCAGAGGAAAAGGCAGGCGGGCGTGTCGACCCTACTTGACCAAGGCGTCTACAGATATAAAAAGGCGCATGTCACTACGAGTATAACTTACTCGAATATTATCACTAAATGGGACCGTGCCACAAACCTGAGCGGGGCATTTGCCGATCCACTCAGCGACTAGCATGGCCGTATACCAAGTTTTTCGTGCCAGTGACGAAATGTGTCCAAAATAACACTGAAAAAGCCATCAGAGCGTATGAAGTCCGCGATATCAGTACAGGACAACCAGCGTGTGTTGTTTGTTTGTATCCGTGGACGGAAATCTCGCAAATTCTCGCACTTCCGCTTTCCAGCCCTATTGTCCAAAGTTACATCCCAAAACCAAAATGCTGCTCCTAATTCCACTGTGTTTTGGCGTGTGCTCCATCTGGCCTCTCAGTGTCCATCAATAACGCGCATCTGAAGCAACTACGAGTCGCAGCTCATACCGGGATTTGATTGGCCGAAATAATAAATAGTTTATTTTGTATTAATTGAGACTTTGATTTCCTAACACTTTTCCAACTAGTTAAGGCAGACGTTTGTTCTTACTTTTCCTGCACTTTAGTATGGGTAATGTTACTGACTGGATCAGTGAGTTTTATCTTTTTTGTTTTTTAATATCTATATATATATAATGTATCTTTTATTTATAGACTGTACTGTTAAGTTCAGACAGTTTTTAAGAAGTGCAGTCCACATGTTCACAAATTTTGAATAGGTCGAGCAACAATTTTCACTTCAAATTAACCTAATATTGTTTATTATGAAACAGACTGATTTATTGCTTGTGTTAGGTGAAAAATACATGAGAAGAGGACCTTGCAACAATAATCGCATTTTTAATCGCAATCGCAATATTGAAGAAACAAATCGCAATTAGATTATTTTCCAAAATCGTTCAGCCCTAATTTTTTCTTTGATTGGTCTGATATGGCGGTCACCACTGCCTTGTTCAAGACAGCAGCACCAACAAGCATTAAGACTGAGAAATACATGCAGTCAAGCGCTTGTTTCATATGTAGGACATATTCAATTTTATATATATATATATATATATATATAATTTTTTTTATTATTTTTTTATTTGCAGCGGGCCATTTAAAAGTGGGCTGCAGGCCGCAATTGGCCCGCGGGCCGTAGTTTGGACACCCCTAGTCTAGTCCCTTTAACACTTTCTCTGCACTGTACAGCTGAGAAACACTGCAGACCAAAATGTTGTACTAATGTGGTTGACGCAGAGCTGTGGCCTGCTCCAGTGGTTCCCAACATTTTTTGTCCCATGTACCCCTTGAGGCATTAGGGAAACACTGCCCTACCACTGTGGTGCTGTGGTTTAAAAGCTAATCCGCACAGCAGAGCAGCAAGCATTGGTAGCCACTTTGTTTTGTCAATAATATCCAAACATGATCTTTCCAGGCTTATTGCACATATGCATACATGCTCCATATCGACCGGCGGTATTACATACATCCTCGGGTATGAGATTATGTACGTACTTGCCACTTCACCGACCTCCCTCCCTCCACACCCCGCGCCCACACCCTTTCACCATCAGCGGCTGCCATTGCAAACAGACCCTGCTCTGAGCTGACCTGCACGGCTCAGTGCACCGGGTCGCACGGCTGGACTGTACAGCGGCGGCTCCTATAGGTGTGAACTGCCGGGCTGATGAAAGCGCCGGGATAGTGGTGTGAGGGTGGGGGTGGGGTTGGAGTGGCGCGCGTTGTTCCCACTGTGTCGAAAACATCTGTGCAAGTGCTTTAGTTTCGTCAGCCAAGTCCGAGATCTGTCAGACCTGGAGCACCTAGTCATATTCTCTGGTATGTGGCGCTGCCTGCCCCCACCCAAACCACCCAACCCCGCACCGGCAGCAGCAGCAGCAGCAGCAGCACCGGTGTTGCCTTTTAACATTGTCAGTGACCAGACAGGTGCGTGAAACACTTGGAAATTCCTGTCATTGCTTGTGTTTTGGAGATTGGAGAAATGCTTGAAATAAGCAGCAGCCTGAGGTACAAATATTGGCATGGGATGGAAATTATACATGCCATTGATTAAGAACAAGTACAGTCTAGGGTTGAAATTATTTGTCGCAATTCGAATTGTATCAAGAAAGTCTATTATTTATGATGAGCTTTAAAACATTCAAAAATATGCCAGAAGGAGTACAGTTGCATCATTCACTCAGTTTTCACTAATCCTGTTTAATATCGTTGCTTTTTCTTCTACCGTAATTATTTTTGCATAATAGACAGAATCCCACTTTATTCTCTCCATTTTTAAGTCCATAAACCATCACTGGACCTGTTCTGCGGTGTTCTGCATTAAAACTGCATTTATCACGACCTCCTTGATTTGTCAGGATGCCGTTGGCAAACATGGGAGGATTGTATATTGTTTTTAGCATGTTTTCTGTAAATTCTGCCAGCGGGAGAGGGAGGGCGGGCACCTTACTTTGAGACGCAAACCAACCTAGACCTTTGAAACAAAGTCTTGTTTCCAAACAAAGAAATTATTCCCAGTTCTAATATGTAAAACAAAATATCAATGTGCAGATGCCCAAAAGGAAGTTTACAAGTGAATTATTATGTGAATTATTATTTGTATGCTTTGATATTGTATGTTCTCAGAAATATTAATGCTCCTAGACATACAGTGGGTGGCATAAGTATCGGCCCCCCTTTAACTTTTCGACATTTTGCCATGCTATGGACCATAAACATAAATATATTTAAGTGAAATTTTATGTGAAAGACACACACTAAGTGACACAATCGTGAAGTGAAATGAAATTGATACATGATTTTGAATATTTTTTATAAATAAAAAACTGAAAAGTGGGATGTGCATAAGTACCGGCCCCCCTTTCCTTTTAGTGCAAACAATTGCCTTCAGAAGTTGCCTGATGATTTCTGAATGATCACATGTTGACCCAATGTCTAAATAGAGTCTACCTGTGTGTAATCTAATCTCACTTCAAATACAGCTGCTCTGTGATGGTCTCAGAGGTCTGTTAAGAGACTATTGGGAAGCAGACAGCATCATGAAGTCCAAGAACACACCACACGGGTCCGAGATAAAGTTATTGAGAAGTATAAAGCTGGGTTAGGTTATAAAAACATTTCCAAAGCTTTGAACATCTCTCAAAGTACAGTTAAATACATCATCCAGGAATAGAAAGAGTGTGGCATCACTGCAAACCTACCAAGACTCGGCCATCCTCCTAAACTTACTGACCGAACAAGGACCGCACTGACCAGAGCTGTTAACAAGAAGCCTATGATGACCCTGGATGAACTGCAGAGAGCTACAGCTCAGGTGGGGGAAACTGTACACAGAACTACTATTAGTCGTACACTGCACAAATCTGGCCTTATGGCAGAGTGGCAAGATCAAGCGATTTTTGAAAGAAAACCATAAGAAGTCCCGTTTTCTGTTTGCTAGAAGCCACCACGTGGCCTCCATGTGGCTTCTAGCAAACAGAAAACGGTATTTCTTATGGTTTTCTTTCAAAAATCGCTTGATCTTGCCACTCTGCCATAAGGCCAGATTTGTGCAGTGTACGACTCTGGTCAGTGCGGTCCTTGTTCGGTCAGTAAGTTTAGGAGGATGGCCGAGTCTTGGTAGGTTTGCAGTGATGCCACACTCTTTCTATTCCTGGATGATGTATTTAACTGTACTTTGAGAGATGTTCAAAGCTTTGGAAATGTTTTTATAACCTAACCCAGCTTTATACTTCTCAATAACTTTATCTCGGACCTGTCTGGTGTGTTATTGGACTTCATGATGCTGTCTGCTCCCAATAGTCTTAACAGACCTCTGAGACCATCACAGAGCAGCTGTATTTGAAGTGAGATTAGATTACACACAGGTAGACTCTATTTAGACATTGGGTCAACATATGATCATTCAGAAATCATCAGGCAACTTCTGAAGGCAATTGTTTGCACTAAAAGGAAAGGGGGGCCGGTACTTATGCACATCCCACTTTTCAGTTTTTTATTTATAAAAAATATTCAAAATCATGTATCAATTTCATTTCACTTCACGATTGTGTGTCACTTAGTGTGTGTCTTTCACATAAAATTTCACTTCAATATATTTATGTTTATGGTCCATAGCATGGCAAAATGTCGAAAAGTTAAAGGGGGGCCGATAGTTATGCCACCCACTGTATACAATCTGTCAACAGAATCGTGATTTTTTTTTGACACGCAAATGTAATTTCATTATTTGTCAAAGAATTGCATAGTTTAAGCTTTTCTTTTTTGATAATTTAGACTTTTCCAAAACTCTGCTTTGAATTGAAAAGCTGCTTGTCTGTAACGCTCTATACGATGACTCGATAACCTCGTGTTGTTTTGTTATTTGCTTCCTTAGGTGGTCAAGGAGCTCTGGACTCACGTACAGAAGCTGAGGACAGCGAGCAAATAACTACAAGTTCATTCAATCAGTCCAAACCTTTTGTATTTCAATGGTTTTAAAGGCACACTCTGCGAAGTCAAATGATGATTTTATCATGCTTTTATTTCAGAAATGGTGCTGCTTGTGAGCATTCAGTAGATGCTTCACCAAAGGACATTGTAAAGTTGAGTAGAAATGGGAATAGAGTGATGCAATTCATTTCCTTAAAACGTTTTAAACTAGAATTTAAACCAAGTTTGACATTTGCTGTTTTACTTATTACACCAGCACACTAACTTGGCCATGTTATTTATTAATTCACTGGGAATATTGCAAAAATATCAGGAAGTGAAATGACAGGATATTTTGTTTCAGGTATTTTATATCAATATTGCAACAAAGTGTAAGAGAGTGATAAAGATGTCTTCGAGATTATTAGCAAATACCCGCAAAAAGCACTCACTCTTTAAACAAACATCGTAAGGAATTTAAACAAGACTTAAAATACAAAATCATTAAATCACGGTCAAAATATAATAAATGCCTTAAAAAAAAGAAGATGTATTGCGGATTATTAGGGAGTAGATATTACATCACTGAATATTTGCGATAACAATAATGTTGTAGTACATTGCGCCGCCCTAATTGTGATCTAATAGAAATAACTGACATATCGGCACCTTTTTGTCCTGGTGAGATTATTTCTTTTTTCGTGAAAAGTCCAGTCATACCTTCTTTATCAATATATCTTTGTAGACTGTGCCTTTAAGTACCACTACGGTAAATTACATTGAATCAAAATCAAACTTGTTTCTTGAATCATTGCCGTTTACGTTGCGCCCCGAAATGTGCATCAAAGCTACGTCTTGCAGTGTGAAGGTTGCAGTCGGTCCCCAAGTGTTATCGCGGTTATTTCCGCATTGTTTTTAGAGTTGTGGTTGTAATTTTTTTAATTTTGCTTTTGAATTAGGGATGGCTAATATGGACAAAAATGAATGTTTCGATGCTTCTGGGGATTTTCACAATAACGATAAATAAGATAATATTTTTGCAAACCATTAGAAATGTGCAAAAACATGGAACAAATTATGTTTTCCATTATTTTTCTTGTCATTTTGCATATCTTCCAAACGACAATTTTGATATCTTGTACACAATCTATTGCCCACCTCTTTGAAAACATACATGTTAAACCCATTGTGTCCTAATGGCGTTTACTGCAAAACCCTATTTACAACCGTCTATTATATGACCATTATCTTTGTGTAAAAATAAAACAACCTCTTCTACAAAGTTGAGTCTGGACAAATGAGACGTTAAACGCTTAATAATGCTATTGCTATTACCGTATTTACACACATTGTTAATTATAACAGCTGTAATATGGTCTTGATAATGAGGTCACTTCATAAAGCAGCTCCTAGAAGTTAGCACGCTCTCGTCCCGTGTTTATGGTCCTATAATGAATTTATGAGCCAAATGTTAACTCATAATTTTTTGTATGTTTTTCTTTACCGATTGCGGTGCGCCAATTAATTTAGTTCTCATGCAATTTAGCAGGCTGTCTGTGTCATGTAACGGTGGTTCTCGGCAGGTCTTTAACGCTTCATGACAAGCCCAAATAAAAGTGCAGTCAGCTCCATAAATAATGGGGCAGTGACCAGAATTTTGTTTCATTTGTTTATCAACGGTTATCCAAGCTACTGTCACATAATGGATATGAGCTTAAAGTGCTCCTTAAAAGAGCTCCTTGAAATGAATCTGACTCTTTGCATGCTTTATACAGGCACAAGCAATTCAAATTGAAAGCCTTAATACTCTGATACAATATTTTAATTAGAGGTCAACCAAGATATTGGCCGGCTGATATATCGGGCCGATATTTGGACATTTTACAATATCGGCCAATCTAGCACCAATAAAAGCAGATATCTCCAGGACCGATATTTCCAGTGCATTTTTTTGCACTGGAAAGAGTTACACCAACTAAACCTCAGTCAATATGGACATGCTACATGTCATTTTAAAGCACAGAACCTGGAGAATTGAATCGCTGAGTTAGTTTTTAACCACTACAGAATGTCGCGGCTAGCAACAGTATGCTAATGCTAACGGCAACTAATCACAGCTGGGACAGAAACTATGATAGAATCACCTAAAGCAATAAAGTAAAATCAGCCACTGCTGGAGCGGCCAAGGATTTGTTTTTACAGGATTATAGACTATACATTTGGAAAAATCTGACAAAAATATCGGCCATGCATATCGGCATCGGCCAATATAAATCTCAATAAATCAGCATCGGCCTTAGAAAAACCCATATCGGTCGACCTCTAATTTTAATGCCACAAATGCAGAAAAAAATCGGCGCAGATTTCACTTTTTAAGAAATACAAACATTTCATCAAACGGAGGAAAAGAGAATTGGACATAATGGACAACTTTTTAACAAAGGAAATGTGGTCAATTTAAGCCAAAACTGCAAATTTATATTTTTTAAACCATGATTATGGTGGTGAACGTATACAGTAAACATTGTTGAGCAATGTCATAATTTTCCAATACATTTAGATTTAATGCCAGTTTGAATCCAATTGAATTCTTTTTAATGATATTTAAGGCCTTGATTTTAATGCCCCGCGGAAACCCTACTTTGGCTAAAAGTGGTCGGTTTGGGACCCTGACAAAGTCCAGTGACCCACTTTTCCCACCAGTTGACAACCACTGAATAAATAATCAGATTTTTGTTTCCTTTTTTTTAACAAAGCTGAGGCATCCGACTTTTATAAGTATCAATTAATAATCGCCTAAGTCAGCGCAAATGTTTTTCTATGTCGGTCCACACTGCTTTGCTCCGCCATCTCATGAGGCTTTACAAATGAGAGCTAGAGAGAAGTTTAACCTCCACTACATCCTCTTTTCATATCAGAATCAAGTACCCAAGCTTTGATTGATCCAAATACAATATATGTTTTGTGTTGGCAGCTGTTGAAAAATGTTTTAATGCAAACTCCGCCCATGTTCACTGCTCTTCCAGCCATTGTTATGTTCAATTCTGGAAATGCTGTTGTTTTCTATTGGTAGTGGTAATTAAAACTTAAGTTGACAAATGTGGTCTTTTCGTTTTGTCCTTTTTGTAACTCGCTATTGTCCCCTTTGACCTGTTGCTTTATTTAACAAAAGGGATGTCAATTCATATTGATGTGGATGGTTAAAATAGCTGACAGCTGGGTTTAATCAATTCATCATTGTAGAAATTATATTTACAAACTCAAATCACAGCAAACAAAACAAATAGCCATTAAAAGAGGCCCAAAAGATTTAAATTAACAACTCAAACCCCCAAATATATATATATATTTGTACCTTTATTTAACCAGGACAATCCCACTGAGATTAAGAATCATCTTTTTAGGGGAGTCCTGAACTGAAGTACCCAAAGAAAACCTATGCAGACACGGGGAGAACATTCAAACTCCACACAGAAAGGCCCTGTCCAGGTGGGAATCGAACCCAGGACCTTCTAGCTGTGACGCATGAGCGCTAACCGCTACGCCACCCTGCTGCCCATATATAGCTAAATATAGCTAATAACGCAAACCAACCATCACCAAACAATGACTGACAGACCGAAACCTACGAGAAAAACAGTGACTGGCTAGTGGCTACTCGGCCGCAACAGGTTTGGCACTAAAGAAACATTGGTTAGTACAAGTGGAGATTCGCATTGTTTATTTGGCATACTTCAGCACTGGTTCTGGTATTCACACCACATGAACCCTCCTAAATTGGTAAGACCTTGGTTACTTGGTTGAAGCATTAATATATAGTATTTCTGGAAATCCCAATGCCTTTGGACCGTTCTCCCTTGATGAGGCCTGCAGGTGACTAAGACCTGAGTGGACAGTGGCATATTTGTTAGATTGTGCTTTCTTTACTGCTCTTAAAGAAAGCACAATCTTTCTTTAAGAGCAGGAGAACAGCAGATCCCTGTCTGAGAACCTTTTTGTCAATACCAGTGGTTCTCAACTGGGATGCTGTCAGGACCCACCAGTTGAGAACCACTGGTCTTTACTGCAAAAACAGGAACATAGTATTTTTCACCAATCAAAACATCTGTAACATTAAAGTGATAGTCTGGAAGTCAAAATGTTTTACAAATGTTATAAAATGTGCAAAATCGACCAGCTAGTCTTGAATTTTGATAAGTAAGTAATAATACATATATTATTTTTTGTAAAGTCCCACCTTCCCAGATCTCAGCAACTAATCGGAGTCTAGTATCCTCCCGCGTTGACCAATGAGACGAGCTCTTTCCTGTGAGGGCGGGGGGAGGAGCTTGGTCTTTTACTTTTGGAAATTCTGTTCCTGCTCTCCTCATTGTGCAAATTAAAACCCTATTCGCACGGGATTAGAATTACCTTGGGACCTCAGGTAAAAAGTAATAATGAGTGACATCCTCGGAGTTTCTAGTCCCGTGCGAATCTGCCATGTCAGTAATTTGGAAAGGGTAATTCTGCAAACTCCGAGGTCCCCAGGTCATTCTACTGTAGTCCCGTGCGAATAGGGCTTAAGAACGGCTTTCTGGTTAAAGAGGGGAGGAATTTGATTGTTTACTTTCAAATTTCCCTCTATCTCTTCTCACTTTGCAAACTTACAGACCGTCACTTTAATGTTGATGTGCCGTTAATATATGTAATTGTGTAATCTCAGTCAGAAACTGTTATTGTTTGACCATATTTTCAGATGGTTACACGAAAACGCCTCATCTTGATTTCTGCTCAGCGTGATTGCCTTAAACTGGCTTTTGTGCTCTGTTTTTGTGACGTTATTCCATATCTCCGAGATGAACCAATGATATTTCTCCTTTCAAGTGGGGCAGAAATGCAGAACATGCATGCATCTTGGCAGCCCACCTCTGCCTCGATTGCCAATAATCCTGGCCCATCTGTCTCCCTAATTAAATACACTCCTCTCTCTGACACTGTGTTATGGTGACCCGCTCAATTTTGATGTTTGAACCTCAACACAGTGCGCAGAAGAAAGGCTGAATTAGCGAAGGGCGGGTGGGGAGGGGGGGCTGTTTTTAAATTCGGAGAACTCCGGCTCGCTTTCATGTCTTGGATCTCTCAAAAAAAAAGCTAAAGCGATGATATGTTCACAGGACAAGCAGATGACTTAAGATGGAGGCGAGACAAAGACGGGCCAAGCAGATGTCAGAACGAAGGCAGAGGAGCGAAGGCAGCGAAAGACTAAAAATAGGGCTGGACATTTGTGAGATGAGGGTTCAGGAAGTGGCCAGTGCGCTCGGCTCACAGCAAGAAGGCCTATTATCGGATCTTGCTTCGCGTATCACCAAACATGTGCAATAGATTCCTCTCTAGGGCTCAGACTCTGCTGATAAATTTATTTTAACCCCAGCGTAAAACCGAGCATATTTTCGGCGGTTATCATAATAGTGACGAAAACACGATATATAAACGAAGATGAAAATGCAAATGAGGCGTTACACTGGCCTATAGGCTTGAAAAAGCTTTTAGATTTGGGCAAAGCCGAACTGGATAAAACATGCTTCGTTAAACTGGGGGTTAAGAGGTTACATAAAGGTCAAATAATATACACACCCTCTTTCTGTGGCAGTTTTTGTTGACAGTTTGGCTAATTTCAAAGAAAGAAAAATGATTACTGTTTGGCAAATTGGCATAGTGATCGGTCAAGCCAGGAACTCTTAGTAGTTATTGTTTTCTGATAGAAAATGGGGATAGTCAAGAGTGAAGCCAAAATGAAGTTACACCCCTTCTCTTGGTTCTGGTACAATAGAAATATAATTATGGCCATTGCAAAAAAGTGATAATAAAATGTCTGTGTGAGTAAAGTTTATACACGCTTGCCAGCTCTTAATTGGAATAAGCTTTAACTGTTGATGTGACCACTGGGTGGCACTGAAGTCAAAGCATCCTCTTCATGGCAGACTTTGATATTGATTAGGCCTTCACCTGGAGTTAGTCAGCCTTACTCCATTACCTGCTGAGGAGTCAGGAGTCTACATGCTGGTGCCTGGGGATACGAGACGCACAGCGGATGCAGCCATCCAGTGACGCACAGTTTAATGTTCCAAACAAGACGAGAGGCACGTGGAAATCCCCCCTCTGTGGCGGACTTGGATTCCAGCGCGGGGTTTGACTGGAGCAGCCTGGAGGTATTGACACAGAAACACTCGCAGACATTCGTGGATGAGAGCAGCCAACAAGGTGCTGCGCCGCACTGTTGGCACAACAGGCCTGTGTCGTTTGAAGTAGTAAAGAGACATTGAAAAAAGGCAACTGAGCTGATTTAACTGAGAGATACTGTAAACATCTTCAGATGTGGTCAACTCAAACTACCACACTATAACCACCTGGATTATTTATGATTTATGATGGTTTCATTTGAATTTTTATATAATATTTTATATTTATGTCTGTGAGAAGTGTGTAATTAGTTCTGTTGCTGTCGACGCAGTACACTTTATATACACATAATTCTCTAGTACAAAGTGTTTTCAACCTAGTCCAACTTTAAATTGTCTCAAACTTTTATTCACTTAGATTTTTACGATGTCAGTTATAGGCAATACATTATTTGTTACGGGGAGGCGTTACAAACAATGAAAGAGAGCGCGAGTAAATTTAATGGCTTGTTTTGGTCCAAACTCATTCTTAACTTTCCGATCACATTTTTTTGTATGTTTTTAACTGAACAAAGGTGCAGACCCGTCTCACCCACAAACACTGACCATGAAGGAGCTGAAGTGCGGGGTTGATTTAGTCAGTGCCTTGTTTTAACAGTAGCCCAGACTACCCACACAGGTGAGTAATCCACCTGAGATCATAGACTCTTTGTGCTTGTCAAACATAACATTAAAGCTATTAGGGAAATGTCAGCCTCCTCCTAACCCTCCTCCTAACTCTACAATCACACGAAAGGCCACGGCACAGCAGCAGACTTTTTTACCAGCGTCACTGCTTCAATCCGTAGGTGTTGATAAGGAGTCAAGCTCATCTAGTTGTAATGCATTCAATTTATCAAGCACAATTGTCATCAAGCACATCAGGGATGTGAAGTGATGGTTGTTACAGAAACTACGATACAGAACGTTCATAATGGCACTCCTGTTCTAGTGTGAGGATGAACATCTTGTGTTTATAGATGCAGCACGCAACTTGCAGAGGTGTGTGGAGAAGCCAGACTGTAATGTTACTTACTAGAAGTACAAAGTAAGGAAATAATTATTCACTAAGCAAAAGTTTTAAAGTACTAGTTAGTGTTGGAATGTTGTAGCCTATGTTTATGTAGTGACATAATCTATCAAACAAAACAGATAAGAACAAAACAAATCCTATTAATACACAATAATAAATGTAGCCAATACAAATGTGCAATATAATGATACAAATACTATTTGAAATAGAAAATTATTATCCGAACTGGCCCCCTTCATACTGCTTCAGCCCTTGTGAATGTGGTGGAAAAATCATATTCTGTGGGTGGTCTGTGCCCCTCCTTGACCACCCCTTAGTCACGCCCCTGCCAGTTAAAATGCATTTGACCTTTGCCCCCAGAAAATCCGTCCGTCTGAGCCGGATGTGACAGGTTGGCACATCACCTGGCTACGAGGCAAATAAACCTGCCCGGGGAAGAAAATAGCAAGCGCACATTTCAAGCATTCGCTGAGCGTTTTCAAAATGGAACAATGCCTTCGCCCCGAGGGATAAAAGTGATCACGCTGGTATGTTTATATTAGATTGAGAGGAAGCCATCATTGTCATCACTATAGCGATTTGCGTGTACACGGCACCATTCTGACAGTTGACCGTATCTTAATAACGGCTCCTTCCGCGGATAAGTCGATTGTCACTGCTTATATAAACATCTCCCTGTGAAGAAAGTAAAAAACAGAAGATGCAGGCGCCTATTTTTATTTATTTATTTTTACAGAATCGGTTGTGTGACATAACAGTCTGAAGAGCCCATATTGAGGTTTAGGAGAGAGGCAATTTCTCTGTCCTCTCTTTACCTTTTAAGACGAGACAGGACAAATAAAAACAACAACTTTTCATGCAATGGTCAGCTTTTTTTAGGTAGTTTTATCCTTTAAAGCAGAACTAAGTAACGTATGCCCCTAGAGGCCATAAGCGCCACTGCAGGTGTCGTAGCATGTTGCGTTGTTTTACTTATTAATTGTCCGTGAGAGTAAATACTATGCTGCCAGAAAAGACAACGGGAGAGAGGGATATTGTACATTCAATTACATAATGAAGATAATTTTTTTTCACCCAAACTTGGCTGTAAATACTGCTAAAGTGGCGCTAGTCCGCAGTTAGCTTTGCCCAATAGCCTGTTAGCTTCTTCTTAGGGATTCTATTAGTGTGTATTGCGCCTCCGACCTGGAGGCAGGAAAGTTGCAATTGTTGTTTTCTGGCCAGAGACACCAGGGGGAGATGAAAGACTCCCCAATCATCCCATTAACACTTGTATTACCCCCAGAGGGACTACCAAAAGGATTTATTAAGGTAAACAAGTTACTTAGTTCTTCTTTAACATCTTGATTTAAAACGAATTAACATGTATGTTTATGTTTATTATAAACATTGTGTCAATTTGCACCTTCGGATTTTGTCCTGAAATCACAAAAGGTTTGCTTCATTCCGGCGACTCTCCCGTGCCGTCTATGTTCACAAAAACATGACTTGCCTAATAGTACCATTGTAAAGCTCTCCCCCCTTGCAATATAAAGTAATCTGAATATGGTTATTTGCGGAAGATACCAATTGCAAACGTCTGCGGGGGGATCTTCAGCCAATATAACATTATACTTTTTTATGGGAGTAATCTACACCATGTTTCAAATTCATATATTTAAATGTTTTAAATGCTTGAATCTTTTAACCAAATGAAAGGGGAGGTATCATGCAAAATCAACTTTTAGTGCTTTTTACCATGTGCCAATGTTTTAATCAAAACATACCTGGAGCTGTGTATCTTGCAGTAATCTTTGAATCTTTTCTCGAAGTCATTCTTCGCACCATGGCAGCAGCTCCTAAAAACGTCCTCTTGAGGTCCTACACATCCAGGAAATGCTTGCCTCGCCTCTCAATCCCTCGCTAAAATTAATCCCAACAACACAGAGTAAAAACACAAGCTTTTCTTTTTTTAAATTGAAACAGCTGCACAGCGAAGAGGAGCAAGAGCAAGGGGTGGGAGGAGGTTATGGAAATATCTCTTGAAAATCAACTGAAACTACTGGGTCAGTTTCATTTTCTAACCAACAAAGTGTAAAATGGAGATAAACATGTGTTTGAGATTATTACCAAGTGCTTGAAAAAAGCATTTGAAAATATGTAAATGTAAGTATTTCTCACTCTTTAGAAGCCACTGCCCTTTTCTCTGTCCACATTCTATACTTGAACACAACAGGTTTCCAGACCAGGTCCAAAGCTGAAACCAAGTCCAGGCAAGACCAGATTATCCCATGGGTCCAAACAAGGACTAAAGCTCAGACCAGGTCCAGACCAGACGTAGCTCTTAACCTTTGAAAGGCCAATTGTCCTCAGAGAAGAACAAGAAAAGAAAAACATAGGTGACTGAAACCCATGAATTGGTGAACTTTGTGTCATATTGTCATGCATTGTACTTTTTAAAATTGTATTTTATTTTTTTTACAGTTATGCTTGTCCAGTGACGTGGGCATGTATTCGCAGTGCTCCCAGACACTGGTGGAGGTATTAGTGTAAATGATAGGAAGAGGTGGAGGAGTTCATCATTTATCTTCCCGTAAGCTTGGCCTTGTAAAACACAGCCGTAGAACACGCGCTTATTAATACAGACGAGGGAGGTGCGCGGATCCCGACAAGCACCGACACGCGGGCGCATTACCTGGACCAAGGCTGCGATGGCAGAGACGTGAAGCCGCATTCCTCTGCCCAGGAGCGCGCCCCGTTCTCCCCTCCTGCTGCCTGCCATACGCGGGGTTAGAGAGGGAGAGCGTCAGCGCTGAGCCAGGGGGATTTTCAGGGCTCAACTACTGGGAGGAGAAACAACAGTAAAGATCGTATCGGCTTAAATCATGACCATAATGAGCTATTTTGACAGTAAAGTTCTACTGCAAATGTCTAACCACTAACCAATACATTTCCATATTGTGTAAACATGGGTTGGATTTTTTTTTCTTTTTTCTTTTTACTAGAACAGGATTTGGAAAGCTGACAAAACAGTCTATCAAAACAAACAAGAATAGACCTGATTTTAAATGTTGTGCACCTGAATCTATTATAAATACTAATTATATTTTACAGTGGGGGTCGTCTGGTGATTTTGGCGGTCACGCCCCGATAATGTTGGGAACCCCTGGTCTAGGGCCTATGCAACTTCAGGGCCGGAGCCAAACCTGGGTCCACAGCCTTTATCCAATGATCCCCGAGATAATTTTGAGATCTGAGCAAGGCTTGAACTTTAGCTCCTGTGGTGGGGCTTGCGACCACTGCACATATTTAATTCTTTTTATGTGCTTGTTTCACATAAACAAGCACATAAAGCTTGTTTCACATCTAATTAAAACGATCCAGCTGACTATGATTGTCTCTGTACAAGCAAGTGCAGCTTTTTTTCTTTTTTTTAAATATCTGAACAATCTTCTGAAGAGCAGGACTAATTTATTACATAACTATTACACACTTGTGATGCCTCTCCTTTATTTTTATTTGGCTGCAGCCTGACAATAATATTCAACTTTATATTTTTACAAAAGATGTGCGCGGAGGAGTTCTATTCCGATGTCTATATGTGCCGTAGGCAACTGCACAAGGCCTATTTATTATTGCAGAGTAATCTGTGTAGAGTTTGACCCATAGAAAATAAATGATTGGAGTATGTAGGTATGCTATGGGATGACATAATGGAGCCAATCGAAAAACCTCCCGAGCCCACTGTGCACATATTTCTGAACACACATAGCAATAGCCGTGCATCACTTCATGTTCCTCTTCCCCTCCCCATGCTATCAGCAACAACACCTGGACTAGATATATGGACATGTAGAGACTGCGTCCTGCTCATGTTCAGCCTGTGATTGATACTATTTCATGTTGAATAATTAATATTACTAAAAGTACAATGTGTTTTTACCTTTTGTGGACGTCGTGTTTCATGTCCTTTAAGTTGAAGAATCGTGTTATTATGAGCTAAAAGTTGTCCAAATATAAGAATGTATGAATTTTCTGCTTCTCAACTAAAATTCTATGCTTTGACACCTTTTCCCAATTGACTTGACAAAAGAGGTGCGCAGAGGTGTTCTATTCAGATGTCTATATGTGCCGTAGGCAACTGTTGCACTAGCTTTCTAACAGGCATGCCTCACTCAGCCCTTTGTGGTTAGACAAGGCAATTTGTCAGAACTCTAACTTCAAAAGGCTGATGGCTGTAATGACTTTCGCCCCTAGCTTGTTCTGTGCATTTTCTTTACTAGTATGAATTACGTACTGCTTTCTTTTTCAATGCAGGAGCGTCTGCAACTTCTCAGCAAATCTTTCTCACCATCAGGTGTGAGGATGGTCCAAAAGCAAGCATTTAATAAAATGCAGAAGACTTTTCCTCTGAAATTTCTGTGCATTGTTGAAGATTGCTTTACCATTTCTGTGCACTATTTGAATGAACTAGGAGCAAACTTCTCTCACCTCAGATTCAACTCAGGTGTCACTTTAATTGTATACATGTATATGTTTATATTGTTTGTATTTATCTTTTCACTTCTACAGCACTTTGTGTAGGCTGTGCGGCTACTGTGGTATTTAAGTACTAGTACAATATATTTTTACTATGAATTTACTTGATTGCTTATTTACTCCACACTGCTCTTTTTCATATTCCTGCAACAAAACAAAGTTGTTTATCCCAATGTGATATTGTAGAAGCCATAGTTTCAGTGAAACTGTTGTGATTTGACAATATGCTAAAGACATTATGTAATAAACACATCTCACAGCAGGTTTAGGTTTTTGTCTTCTCCGCCAACTATCAGGCTTCCTTTTTATATGACATGTTATTTTGGTGTTTACATACATTTTGGTCTGATTTTATTGATCAAATTCCCATATTTAATATTAAACGTAGAGTGAAGATTACGACAGTAACATGAAAGCGTATATACACACGGGGAAAAAAGGATCTGAGGCACTCCAACTTACAATTAAAAGTCCTTTATTACATGCAATGCATGTCCATCTAATAAAGGACTTTTAATTGTAAGTCGGAGTGCCTCAGATCCTTTTTTCCCTGTGTTTATCAAGTTTTATACCTGATCTTTGAAGAGCACCTCCACCTACCTTTTTTTTTTGGACCTATTGATGCACTCACTTTTTTCTGTTTTTCTATGAAAGCGCATATGTCTGGGTTTTATGTTCTTCTACATACAGTATTAGTTTTCATGGGAACTAATACTGTTCCCAAGATAAATATCTAATACTGATAAATATATTTATCTGATAAATATCAGTCATAGTTTTATCAGTGAAAAGGCTATATTTCATTAAGAACTGTTAAAAAAAAAACAGCCAACAAGTGATGATAGAACCTACGTACAGTGTGGTTTAATGCAACAGTTAACTTTCCTTTTTACCATAATTGCATCAACTTATAGTACGCTATAGCACGGTGTTTCTCAATCTGTGGTACTTGCCATTGTGCACCCGTATGCACGTGCATGCCCAAGTATCACCTCAGGTGATACTTGGGCTTCTCTGTACTTCTCATCATTGTCGAATATAGGCCTTTTTTTATGTACTCCATGTTTGGAACTATTTATCCTGGCGTCGCCCTTGACACCTGATGTAGCCCATGCTGTAGCCCATATGAACCTGTAATAGTCTTCTTTCTTTTTTTTGTATGTGGTACTTGGTGTGAAGAGTTCCGGTGAAACTGATAACTTCGCCTGTCCTTTTCACTTTAAATTGCTGGTCGACTCAACTGCAAGGTTGATGCCAGACGCACATTTATCACTTTTAATGAGGAATGTGTGTTGTTTAGATTATTAGAACGTAAATTTTTGGCCCAAGTCTAGTTGCCAGTTGACGTAATGCATCAGATATGCATGAAGGCCACGGTCCAGTGTGAAAATGGCACTGGATCGTGGATCGGGGTGTGGACAGCGCTCCTGTCTGGTGGGTGGAGGTACCAGCCTGTCCTCCTCTACATCTCCCATCTGGATCGGGCGCACACTCGACTTGCTCTCCTAAATAACATCTGCTGCTAAGGCCAGACAAGTAGTTAGCGCTGATTTGGTCACGGGTAGATTTTCGCTCTTTCTGTGTAGCCCTGCTTTTGCTTCCTTCTTTTTCTTTTTCCACCGAAGCCCAGGGGCTAGTATTTCACTGATTACAGAGTGGCTCCATTTGAATGGTCGTTTGTGTATTGTCAGAACAAAGGAGCGAGCGGCCTGTGAAGAGGTGCTAGACAGGGGAATGGATTGGGCCGGGCGATTAGTGGAAGTGCAGGTTCAGGCTAGCTCCTACTGCTCGGGCGCTCCAACGCACTGGCACTTCTTATACTCAGGGCCACTCAGAAGGAGGACTTTCATTCCACCACAAAGCGGGTGAAACCAATTGGAATGCTCCAAATACACAACAGCCTTGGGAGTGGGGATGCGGAAACCTCCCACAAAGCTGCTGCGCGCTAAATTTCGCTCTTCGATCTTTCAAAGTCTTACGATGGGGAAACGAGACTTATGACAAAAATATGTCAACGCATTGGTGGAGTCGTTCAGTCAACAGGGCAAGTTTCTTATTAAGATTCTGAAGCTAATTGAGAAGCTGAGAAGTGAGACGTCATCTAAAAACCTTGTTCAGATACAATTTCTGTTTTCAAAGTTTACACATGACAGTGAAGGGTTGAATTGAAAGTGTTAGCCAATGCCAACACCTTTTCACCCACAAATCCTTCCACATATCCAGATTCAATCAATCAATCGTTATTTATATAGCGCTCATTCCTCATGTACTCTTCATTAAACGATCTGAAATGCATTTTGTTGGTTCCAGTAGATGATGTGCTGCCTAATCGCGTTCTTCATGATTTGTTAGTTGAAAATTCCAACAAATTGGGCAACCCTAGTCTGTCCCATTTTGCAAATGTGAAAATCTTCATGCCGATTTGGCCATTGATAGCAACTTCTTCCAAATGACTGTGAAAGTGCCCCGGAGGTCTACCTGGGCAACGAGGCTAATTTGGTAAACATGGGCCTGACAGGTTGGGCCTTTGAACACTTCACTTAGTACTTCTCACCCCGGACACGGCCGTAATGAACCGAAATCAAAGTCCTCATCAAATTAAGAGGAAGCTCTGGGTCGCGCACTTGGTGGCCCCCTGCACTTCCCTTTCATTTCTGAAGCACCACCTTTTCAAAGCTGTTTCCAAGTTGGTTTTTCATTTGCTCCCGGCCTTTGTGCTCCTAATGAGACCTTTAAACCTCCATCAGTCTGGAGCGGGAGGCCCACTTCATCACAGCAGGACAGGTGAAAGTCGTCGGAGCTTTGTACCGCTGTTCCCTGGGAGCATCGGGGAACATGTCCAAACTACAGCTTTACTGTCCCAGTTTTCTCCTTGAGTTAAGGGCTAAGGTTTGGTGTAGGATTGGTCCTTTAGGACTGAAGGCTTGATGCCGGACCTGTTTGTTGAGGAATGTGCGGGAAACATCGGGTGGGTTAAGGTTAGGGTTAGGATCTGGAATTAGGTTCCGGGATTAGTCTGTATCTGGAAGGACCATTGTTCCCTGGTACTGCTTTCCTTCAAATCTAGATGGGGAGACTAGTCGGAGGGATCAGCGGTACCAGGGAACATAAGTATAGGAGAACAGAGGTACGCACCCGAAGTGATTGAAGAAATTTCACACAAACAAGACCTTGAACAGAATGTATGGTTCGTTCCCATAACTATGCTCTCCTTTTGTCCGAGCACTTTGCACATTCTTTCCCTGTAGAACATATTTGTCATTCACAGTACAAAATACAAACAAGTTAACTCCTCTTTATTGACAGTTGCAGTTTTATGTAAACACACACTGATTGAATAGTGTTCAGTGTTATGCTGTTTCGGTGCGTCATGTGTTATGCGTGTGCAGATCTTGACGACAAAGTTTGTATTCTAAGAGTGCTGTGCTTGTGAATTCAGTTCAAATAAACAGCTATGCCTCAGGAACAGTGTCATCAATTGAGTATAAACTGTAAATGCAAATGCCTTACCAAAGGATGATACCATATCATAAAAACATTCACAATGGCTGTTAAAAAGATTTAAATATGAAATAAAATTAGATTTTACTGCTACTCTGATACTATACTGATACTATGAGCATTAAAAAGTAGACAAACACGTATTGATAAAGTGATTCTTCATCTCAGCACCATTTTCTAATACGTCTTTATTTTTCAAATTAGTTCTGTTTAATCATTGTGAAAAGTTGTAGCCCGCTGAAATAGGCCACAATGCTGAGTGTAAGGTAGCGTTTCTCAGATTGATTTGAAAGTGAATCGATAAGACTATGCTGTTGCTGCGTAATCAGCCTCTTTCATCAATTTTCTGCCACACAGCCGTTCCTTTGATTAGGTAATTGTGAGCGTCAAGCAACCCATTGGTTTTGTTGAAGGAGTAACATCTTAAGGGCTGACAAATAACACTTACATCATGGCAGTGTTCGCAGCAGTCCGCCCTGCTCTGAAGGCTTATTATGTTATTAGGCCTCTCGTATTGTTTAATAACAGTCCGAGGGCTTTTTGATTACCTCTGCTTGTCCAAGGGAGTTGACATTTATCTGTCAAACATGGGCCAGAACCCCAGAACACATGGGGTCTGCCGGCCTATTGTTATTCAATTGTAGCACCGTGACACATTCTGGCACTTGTTTGAAACTGAGCAATGGCCAAAGAATCCATCTGAGCATTGATACTTTGGTGAGGTCTTCACCGCGCAGCGCACAGTCACATAAAGTTATAGCATGTGTTAGCGGCCAGCTACACAAGTTCCCATACTTTTGTTTATGTTTTGGACATTCGGACTTCCCACAGGATTGAGACGGAGCAGCATTAAAGTTGAACAGGCGACACCAGCAGAGACGCCAAAAAGAAGAACTATGTTGTACATTTCTGCAACCCAAAAACTGTGTCTTGAGTATGGATGGATTAATCATGTTCATGTGATCCTAGGGAAAACGTTTTTCTGAGTTGAAAAATGCTCTAAATGAACTCACACATCCGGAACTGGGATCAAAACAACTGCCTGACTTCCACGCTTGACTGCGGCTATGTTACTTTATTGTTTAGTTTTAGCTTTTGGGTTGATAAATGTGAGTTGTTGTCCTTGAAGTCACATAATAGCGAGAGAAATACCTGATATTGATGCATGCTCAAGATAAGTTAACAGTTATAATAGACCTACTTTTGAGAAGGTTACAGGCACACTTCGTAATATTTTGGACTATACTGTTGCCGCCCGTACAAAACACTCTCCTTATGATCAGCTCAACACAGAAAATGGTATTACTGCAGTGGGTAATCAAAGAATGGATTTGGATGAGAACCTAACCTATTAAAGGAATAGGCCACCGTTTTTCCGTTCTGAGATATGTTCTTACCTGAGCTTAGACAAGTTGATGCGTACCTGTCTGGTCTTTGTGCGTGCCCGTAGAAGAGCGTGGTAGCTTCCAACTTCACCCCCGTTTGGCGCTATAGGAATATGCTGGGAGAGGCTAAATGCTAACAACATCTTTGGTCTTTTTGTGTGACTGAGCACACGCACAAAGACCAGACAGGTACGCATCAACTCGTCTAAGCTCAGGCAAGAACATGTCTCAGTATGGAAAAACAGTGGCCTGTTCCTTTAATATCTCATATTCTGTTGACTTTAGTCACATCTCCATGGAGACAAGCTGGAGACGTACCCACTCCCGGTAAAGCCATGTCTTAGGAAAGCTGAGCCGCTCACAGCAAAGACATGTTTGTTTGTGCATATATGAGGTACTTTTCAATGATGAAAATATCTGTCATAAAATACATTTGACTTATTGGGTTCTCCGCGGTGTGGCTTTAACATGAAATAATTAAAGGTTAGCCGTCCAACACGTATTGGTAATAAAAGACAGTTTAGTCTGAGATAAAATCACATGAACAAAAAACAAATCTGAACAACGCCTCATCTCGGAAACAGAGACCATATGTACGCAGGTATACATTACAATGTATGTTGTATTATCATTAGACAGAGCTGCATGAATTGAATACGTAATTGAATTCCCCACTAAGGTATTTTTGTCTGCCGTTATATATCAATGCTTCAGTGCTCTAAAGTTGGTACAATAGGCCACTGGTAGGCCTCAGAATCCCTCTGCGGATCCTGAGCAAGGAGCTTAGTCAGTAATACCTGATTGAAGGATTAGTCTGAGTTTGCATGTTTTGAGATTGACAAGGAAACTGGAGGAGAAAAGAAAATGCCTACGGCTGAGAATGAATTGCTATGATATTCCAATGCCTCTTCAGCCTTATAAGGGATCAACCTTGCCCATTGTAACATGTTTGTCAAGGACAGGTTCAATCCGCTCCGTGCAGTTTTTGTGAAGTTTCATATTTCTTAAACTAATTAGGTAGGTTACATTGTTGTACTAACTACAAACACTAGACACTTGACTCTTTTTCAAAATTACTTGATAAGCCCGGCCAAAACCAAAGGACGCCGCCGCCGCTTGAGCCCACAAGAGGTGAGCTTTATGAATGGAGAGAGCTGTTTCCCTGACCAGTTAGTGAGGCTTGTGGAGGAGCGGGCTTGTGAGGGGGGCAGCCACTCCAGATAAGGTTACCCACAGAGATTAGCAGACAAGAGAGGGAGTGAGAAAAACAAGCAAGTTAAAGGTCTTGGTTTACCTGGCTCAGCAGGCCTGGCAGCCGATAAAAGTGCCTGAAACTGCACACGGAAACATCTGAAGTGGTTCTTCAAACATGAAATATTATACAGTATTTTGACAACATCCACTCAGGCTTATATACTTTATATTTGCGACTTGATATCACCAATTAGTCCTACTGTTTTTGTCATATTTATTTATAAGGAGTAGTGCTTTAAGATGAATCACAATTTGAATTGAAATTGCAATTTGAATAACTGTTATGGGAAAATCATAATGTCTATTTTAAACTATAAAACAGGAATTCTCAGACATCCAGGTAGATTAATAAGCAAAGACCAATAAATGAAAACAACTGGAAGGTTCGATTACCCAGTCACTTCTTCACAGCCAAAGTTGGTGACTGAGTTTCCAACAAGATGTCAAAGTGGGCACTGACTGTGTAATAAACAACAATAATGATAACAAACTACCACTTCTGCCCGGCATTTAGACCGCTACAAACATGTTTTGAAATGACCTGAAAGAGGGTCGCGGAACCATTTTCAGTGGATCGCAGGCCTCGCAGGGAACATTTCTTTCCATATCAATTAACTGAAACATATGATTCTCAGCTTTTAAAGGCTTATTTCATGCTTATTCAACAACATTTTTTTGTGTGACAATGCTGTCGTTTTACATTATGGCAAACTAAATGTTTTGTCGTTGGCTTGTCATCCTAGGGTGACGCTGAGTCCTGACGGTGAAACCAGATAAGAACCACTGCTCTACACGATTCCTTGGATTCTTTATCACCAAAAATCCAGAGATAAAACAGCATGTTTCCCCAAACGGCGGATGTAAATAGCTATTTTTCCTCCTTGTAGAGTGGAATTAATTTTGCACCATTTGTGGGGAAACAGAGACCACTGACAAGGGTTTGTAAACTCTTAGTGGCACCAATGGTAAAACAATATAAGGCGTGAAACGTGCCTATGAACTCATCCCCGTGAGCAATCGGGATGTTTGGAATGTTAAGAATACGTTTGGACCACAACTAACTATTGAAAATGAACAAACTGCCTCCCTTTATCAATTTCCTAAAATATCTAAAACTGTTGAGCTACAGGATATAAATCAAAGATACAATTTACAAACGGAACCTTCCCAAGAGCTCCGACGTATTAGTGAAACCTAATTGAACCAAACTATGTGGAATCTTGGTGTAAAAGTAGCAGCTATATGCATTGACAGGAGTGTGGGAATTTCACAGAGGATATCTCATTGAGGCTGTAGGAGGAGGCGGGATAACGCTTGGCGCATCAAAGGGCCCTAGCAGCCATTTAAGCCTCGACAAAAGAAGTTGGCAGATCAGTAAGTGAAGCCCGATGTACTACATTAGTGTCAGGACCCCCTCGGCGTCCCTCCCACTTTGCACTTTCATCTCTGACACCAACATATTGACTTCGAGCAGAGGAGGGAGCGGATGGAGGGGGGAGGCGGGGGCGCCGTGGTCGCTATTGAAGACCCAAGGTGAGGCGATTGAAGCCGTGGGGTGACCACTGACTCATATAAGCCACCCAGGAGCCTTTAAAGCAGGAGTCACAGGCCGGCGAGCGTGTGAAGAACCCCGACAGGACGGCCCTCTTCCTCTCATCTCGCCAAAGTCACCCCATTAGTGCACGCTGACCCCACACCATGCCCTACAAAAACTCGCCTACTGAAGTTCTGACCACAGCTGTGTCTGAATGTCCACCCTCACCCCTAAGTCTCGAGATTGCCGGCCAAATCAAATTTGATTGTTTTTTCCTCGTATCGGATCTTTTCATGATGCAATGAACAACTGAGATTTGGTTCAAACGCAAGGACACTTTCATGTGTGCTCCTAAATACGGTACAGTCCAATCTTTTGCCATGGTTGCATTCATCTGACCTAAAAGTTAACAACAAAACTACAGATGTCATTCGTTCTGCGTAAGAGCAGATGGAACAGGAGAGAACCAACATGCTCACTTATTATGAACGAAGTCCGAGTCAGTGAAGCTGGTCACCTCTTTATCCAAACCGCTGGACTGCTCAGCTACACCTTTCTCTGTACAGACATTCCCGGATAAGTGGAGCTGTGTTTCAATCTGCGTTTACTTCCGCAAACAGCAATGTCATGATGTCGTGATGTCATGTCCTGTTCTTGTCAAATGTGGCTCATATTGAGGACGCATTCTTTCAGATTGTAGATCAGACACATGTCGCATTGGAAAATGTGAATGTTAAACGCTCACAGCAAAGACTTACTTATTTAGACACGTCATCCAGAACACCTAATGCTGTCATTTAATGTTGAATGTTTTCCTCTTGTGTTTTTATGTAAAGCACTTTGGTCTGCCAAGCGTTGTAGTAAAGTGCTGTAATACATTTTTATTGATTTATTAAAGATATGAGTCTGGTGTCCAGTTAAAAAAAAAAGTTAAGTGGTAAAGTCAGCAGCAGCAAAACTCAATCAAATCCAAGTGACTTTTCAGTATTTACGGTATATGGATAAATGTTAGTCATACGTTTTATATTAGCATGGATGTTGGAATGACTAGCGAAGCTATCAATCATTTAATGGTAATGTTTGTGACTTTTCACTGTAACAGCAGCTAATTTAGGAGTGGTTTCTGACTGGCCAGTTCTTGCAATGCATTGCTGTCCATACTTTATATTGGCCCGTGTAGTCACCAATTCTCAATACTAAAAATCAAAAATAGTGTGCACATTTGGACACAGTCCACCACTACTACTCCTGTCCCGGGTCACCTCAGGGTCACGACACCTTTACCCCACTAAGAGTGACAGAGAGACGAGCCAGAGGAGTGCACACTAACGCTTTCAAGTCTCACCTGAGCGAAAGGGAGGAGAAGGGAGCTGGAAACGCTGTAGTAATTTGTCCACCGTCACACGTTGTTTGCATGGAGTCATTAAGGCCATTTAGAGGTTTGCCTTGAAGGGAAGAAGAGCAAAGCAGTGTTTAGAGAAGAGGCTGCGTTAGTTTAAGTGTCCATCTTTAACAAATCACCGAAGTGCACGCTTTGGACATATTTACTGTTTGTTAAAAGCACGAGCTGTCCACGCGTTTTGGCAATGGTGGTTAAACATTTTATTTTACTACACGCAAAGCTTGGATGAGCGGGAGACGGCATTGGGAAATTGCAATAAAATTAGTACAATGAGTGTGTTGTCAATCAGTGGGTAGAGAAAACTGATAGACATAGCCTTGCAAGTGTCTATGTTTTATGGAAGGATTTTGGGTTAAAAGGTTACATTGTGCAACATTAAATCAATTTAGGCAATTATGTGGTAGTTAACGTCTTTTAATGTTCTCTTTGTAATGTGACAAAAGCATGCACTTAAAAAAACGAACAAACTAACTAATAAGCAGTTTGATTCGATTGTGGAGGAACTATAGGTCCCACACATCATTGTATAGATTAGGAATAGGGTTTGGAGGCTCGCTTTGGCTCGGGAGAAAACAAATCCAAAATGAGCCAACTATACGGAGTTTAAAAATGTTAATGTATTTTCCTCCCCTTACATGTTCCAGCAATGTCCTAATGTGTAGAATGAGCCCAGACCAGATTCACCACAACTGGCACTAAAATCCTGCACTGTCGCTCAAAAAGTTGTTAATTCGGTCCGAATTGCCGTCATGCACGAGCTTAATATAGAAACTGCAGTAACGCGTAAGACCTGAGGTGGCAGTAGTGAGTATAAAAATGACCAACTTGCAACTAGTCCCTAGTCTATGTGTCGTCTGCATTTGACCCATCCTTTGACGCCGCTGGGACGACCTGAAAGGAGCACTGGGCGGTGGCAGTGCCGCGCCCGGGGACCCATCTCCACAACCAGGCTGATGGTCATTATCACCTGGCTGGAGGATTCACCTACTGTACATGTTTTTTGTGGTAGGGGAAACCAGAGTACCCGGAGGAAACCTAGGCAGACGCGGGGAGAACATCATGCAAACTCCACACAACAAGGCCCGTCCAGGTGGGAATCGAACCTGGACCTTCTAGCCACCGTGCTGCCCTTCTCTTTATAACTTGCCAATATTTGATTTTTTTACCCTACTAAGCTGCTATTTTTGTTTTGTTTTGCTACGCTACGGTCCAAGGCATCATTGTACAGAATAGGCGGTGACTGGAAAACTGGCACGTGTGAATGGTTTCAGCATGACTGGAGCACACTTCCATTGTGTCCTTGGGCAAGACACATGTCCCACCTCGTGTTTTATGTGGGACCACGGATTAACCAACGACATCCAATCCAGCGCGGTTGTGTTTACGTGAGTCCCATGTGTGGCCATTAGCATGCATTGTCCCCATCAAAGTCATTGATCATAAACAATGTTAGAAACAATGACCTGAATTAAATCACTTTAATCGTGAATCGCAAAATCGAAACGTTACCTTCTCTGGAAACACATGCACGTTTTATTATCCTGGAATGGGTTCTCATTTTTTTTTCTACACGCTGTCCTTTACATGACGAATTTGGTGCATAAAAGCAAATATGCACTTAGGTCAGTTGAGGCCATTTTTCCATATTTGATTCAACTGATATCATGCCTTTAAACAAGCCCTTTATACCATTGACTCCTATTGGTCTGCTGCCAAAGAACGTGAACTGCAATTTATAGCTACCCCCGTGGACGTTTCCTTACCACTAATGAAACGTTCAATTTATGGACAAAATGACCTTTTACCATGAAGCAGGGATGAGTCAATAGGTGCTCACATATCACCCACCACCACCACCACCCCATTTTCTCTCCCCCTCTCTCTCTCTCTCTCTCTCTGTGGCAAACCTGTGCTTATACAGACGATGAGTGCTTTGAAATGCCAGCCCAATCACACTCTCAACTAATTGCTGTTTATCCGACTCCTCTCCCTTAAATCAGTCCGGTGTACACCTCATGTTGGAATCTTTATAGTTGATCCGATGGCGAGCTCATCATACGGATCAAACGCGGACCAGAGCCCTGTATTTGTCACAGACTTGTCCAATTATGTTAGGGATAATAACTATTTGGTTACGTTGTTGTGATATCACTCCAACCCCCTCGAGGCAAGCAAATTAGTCATGCTAAATGACATTATGTGCAGGGGGATTACTCCATTGCGCCTCTCCTTCAAAGCAAGAGAGTTTATGACCAAACATTTTTTACGTCTTTTTTTCTTTTTTTTTTGATGAACCTAAGCAGATGTGGGCAATAAAGTTTTAAGTCATAAATAGGTGTAATTCTTGTGTTATTATTATTTTTTCTGCGTGATTTGTTTTTGTGCGCAAGCAGCTGGATCCCTGGTTTAAACACTCACTTCATATGCTACTAACGCCCCTGCAGGAGGCCTTTGAAATGCTCAAGATGGGAAGTGTTCTATGTAATTATTTCGGATTATTTTGAATATCAATGGAAGGAGGAATGCCGAGTATCCAGTTTTAATGGGACAATAAAGACAAGCCACAAAAGCATGTTTCTTCTTTGTATATAACGTGCGCTCACTCCTTCGCTGTTGCCAGCTCTGAAGCGCTCGTAAACACATTCGCACCTCGCTCCCATTTACATGCGGGATAAGTTATTGCGCGTTTAAATGCCGACGAAGAACAACCAACAAATCGAGGATGACAGGAACGCGCATTTGAATGGCGTCTGGAGGAGCGCGGTGCCAATCCACAAAACGCGCAAACGCTTACAAATGGGGCAAATAACATCCAGGAGTTTCAGTGCGTTTCGACACCGCGTCTGCACTCAAATACGCATCACCAAATCACAAAGTTTAATAATAATACTAATAATAATAGCAATAATAATAATAGTCTAACAGTTGCAGATACTTGGAGATAAATCCAAGTAATAGTGTCATGTTCATTCTAAATCCACTTGTTCCAGTGGATTTAGTTGTCCCATGTGTTGTCTTAGTCATTATATGAATAACAATACGACGCTTATCCAAAACTCGCGCACTAAGTATCACTGAAGTCAGCCCAAAAGACGCGTAATCCCCTTTGCGAGTCCCTTTTGCCCACTGTGAGTTGAGGGAGAGAGAGAAAAAAAATACTTCTCCGGGCTGATGGTCTCTCCCAGATTACCCTATCAGGTGCAAACTGCTGACATGTTTCCACCCACCAGCAACAAGAAAGCCTCGCTGTGCCCAAAATGTGCAGCCGCAGACGCACAAACACCACTGACAAGCATGCAGCTTGCGCGTTGATATCACCAAGACACGCAGCGGCGAGCGAGTGAGCAAGATCTCCTACAGGGGATCTTCTGCGCACACGCTCATACTTTCGGATTAGAATTTTTTTTTTTTTTTTTTTCATTTTTTGGACACTCCACGGCTTGTTTTAGGAAGAGGTTGAGACGGAAAGGGGGCGTCTATCATTCAGCACTTGGTAGAAGATGTCCGCGCAAGGTGTAGAAATCCCCCTCAGGTGCGGACGGACTAGAAGAGGTTCCGCGCCGCGGAGGATTCGTGGGGGGACAACATTTTTCTTTCTTTCTTTTTTTTTTTTTTTGAGAGTGATTGAAGGATTCTTACTTTTTTTCCAAGATTGCGCACAGATCCTGGTTCAGGACTTCTTTGACGGAGACGATTTTTTGTTTTTTGTTTTGTGGATTTCTTTTGGGTAGCCTACTGCAGTGGATAACTCAGCCTCCAACAAGGAAGCGCCTCATGTTGCTCCCAGCAGCCGTGTCCGGTGATCTCTCGTTACGTTGGGATTCAGACGGCTCCTAAACCGTGGACCTGTGTGCCTGCGTAAAAAAGAAAGAAAGAAAGAAAAAAGGACGCGCAAAAGTGGACACGGGCCGAGACGACGCTTTACCGGTGGAGGGCGAACGGACACGGTTATTTACCGTGGCGCTTATTCAAGTGGAAGCAGGTGTACTTCAGGTGTTTTGAAGTCAACATGTCTCAGTTCCCTACGAGGTGCCTCTATGTGTAAGTGCACTCCGCTTTTATTGCAAACACCCTCGTGCATTCTTACCAATAGAAGTCGCCATATACGCTTCGCATTTGCGCGTATAGCTGTCACGCTATTAGCTGCGTGTATCCTTCATGTAATTGCCCGTGATTCACCTCCTCCTCCTTCTCTCCCCTCTCTCCACCTAGGTGTTTACACTTTCTGGTCCTCTACTTCCAGCTACAGGTATGTGTACTCCCTTCATATTGAACTTTTATTTTGTTTTACTGTGGGCACGAAATGATGCGTAAAGTGCGTTAAAGAGCGCATAAATTCAAAATGTTGGTTTCTGACAAGGAAAATCATTGTTCATGTTTGTAACGTTAGAGGGTTCATTTTGATTTTCCGCGTTAAATGAATGGTCGAATAGTCCCATGCAGTGCGTAATTGTTTGTGCCAATTTGGAGAAGCAGGTTTGTAGCGATGCACCGGCTACAGTCTGCGGTGCACTCCTACATTGCTTGACTAAAAGACTTGCAAAAAAAAAAAAGGTAATACAATATCCTATCGCGCACCGTAGTGTTACTTAATAAAGTGACTTTAAGTTTTAAAGTTTAGGTGCGTATAACGTGTTGGAAGATTTATTTTATTTTTTTCCCTCAAAGCATAAACATCCCAGGACACTTGCGCCCTTTCCATATAGCCTGCGAGATCCAAATTCCTTCGCTTTAATAGTGGCATTGCTGAGATATGATTAAACACTATCATTACGTCACGCATCCCATAAAGTTGCCAAAGCAGACGGAGCGTAATTGCCTGCAGTCCCGGAGAACTACGAGCAGCATTACTAAATCAAAGTCATTCATATTGCACGGCGGGCTAATCTCCTAATAGCCTATTAACCGCACTGGTCCCGAGCCCTTTACAGTAAGTAGCCGTTTTTATTTATTTTTTTTATTATTTTTTTACAAGAGCACGCCGTGATAATAAATATTTGTGTTATTCTTTGAACATGTCGTTTGACGCTCGCTGCCAGTCGTTTTTCAAGCAGTGTTTCGCCCTGGAAGGCTAATGATTTGCAGCCGCGTCAACTAAGGCGCTAACGAGAGAAGATGGACCCGAGCACGCGCCCCCACCGTTGCTCGAGCGGTCTGACGTGCTTCACGCCACGGCTGATGCGTGCTATAAACGAACACAGTGTCACTGTAATTAACACACCACGGTAATTGAACCTTAACACTCGTTGTGTTAGCCGTAAACCTCTTTCTTGACATAAAGCAACAATTGGACGTTAGCAATAATAGACAAACTGCGGTCGCTTTTGGTGTGTGTGTGTGTAACTTGATTTGAGGTTGTAGCTTTTGCTTCATCATTGATATCTCTAAGATGCTACATGTGCAAGAGATAGCCTGTTTGCTAATATCTCTTTGCATGGCCCAGAACAACGCCTCTGTTTAAAAAAAATAAAAAATTACTTTGTATGTTTTCTTATAGATATATATATCTTTAAAAAAAAACAACAACAATACAATAATAAAATATAGCCAAAAACACAAAAAATCTTATCGAAGCACCTGCTCTCAACTTTACTCAAAAGATAGGCAAATTTGATGTATTCACCCGTCACATCATAAAGAAGTAAAAAATATTGATCGTCAATTTTATATAGCCTATAATTGTGTTCCGTAATATAGCCTCCTTTTTATTCAAGTGCGCCGATCTATTATATTCCAAAAAGTAAAGGAGACCGATAATTCCTGGTCTGTAGATTAGAATCAGTTTCTCGGATGTTTGTTGTGGTTAGATTGCAGATAAAGACTTGAAGATACAGTATGTGTTGTAGGTTTCCTGGCTTCCTGGTTTCAGAGGGAAAGGTAAAAAGCCAAACAATAATAATGAAAAAAGAGGCAGGAATTGCCTTTTAGTTGTGTGTGTGCTCCTGCTCCAAGAAGAATTCCCACCACGGTCCTGCATAATAACTTCTAAATGTCACACAGGGGCGGGATGCATGCTGAAAAACAACAGAAGCCGCCACAGTCAGGAATCAGCCTTTGAATGCGCCACCAGTGCCTTCTTCATAGCTGTGTATTGGAGCGTTTGACCCCGTCCTTTGTGCCATTAAGATTGTAAGGTGTCTGAGATGCATGCGACAACTATAGTGCAGCGGAGTGCCAGGCGTTTGAAGTTTCAGCCGTATCCGTTTTCATCCCATCTTTGAAGAGAGCAGCAGACAGCTTGATAAAAACTGTTGTCGCTAGAGCTCACCTCAGCCATGTGCTTAGGCTTGCCTTTCCCTCAAAGCTGAGTGCGACTGTCTCGAAAAAACTCACCTTTGTGTTTGTTTACCGATGGGGGAGATTCGGGACTAAATCCCTCAGCAGTTAGACCACGCTTTGTAGTGTGCGTATCGGTGCGCCTGTGCTGTGGTCATGTTGGGTTCATTGTAACGCTGACAGTGAAAGGGAGTGAGGGATGACTCTTCAGGGAAGCTATGATTGTGAACCTTAAGAGCTTATAGATCCCGTTTTTGAGCCTTTGACCAAGATATAAAGTTATATATCCATCAAAAACAAACCTGAAGTGGTGCTTCGTTTAGTTGAAGCATGTTTTAGTAATCCAGCATATTAAGTCTAAGTTACTCCGCGCTTTGCTAGCGTCACATCCATAAAGCTCCTTTGTCTTTTTAAAATATAAACATCTTCATCCAACTTGTTATAATATCCATGCTCAAATCCTCATCGTTTCTTTTGCTTAAAGCTTTACTACCCATTTCCTACTGTTTTCAAGCCATGAAAGTTGGAAGTAGTAAACTCAGCTGCAACTCATTTCTAGCTCTCACCATACCTTCTGAACATCCTGATTCTTTCTATTTGGATTGGCCCGTGCACAGCGCTCTCAGATGAAATATATTTAGATACTAACGAGGGAGGAAGAAAAGGAATTTACTCTACAAGATTAATATCCCATCTTTTGTGTAACCTAAGTATCTCACACACTGCAGCAATTTCAAAGGCGTGCTTCGCTGAAATGCTGGATTACAACTGAAGGCATTCCAAAAATAACCTTCTGGTACACATTGTAAAAAAAAGACTTGACAATTGCTTGAATATAATAATGAATCAGGATGTAAATCTAGACTAGCAGACAGCAAAATTTACAGAGGAACATCGGGAAATGTGGCTTGTATTAGATGCCCAATCAAAGCTCCATAAAAGTGCAGCAGGATAGTTACTGCGCCTATAAAACCCTAATGGCAAGGTGATAAGATGTAATAAGAAGTCGTTAGATGTATGTTTACAGACTGTGTTGCTGTTAAGTGTTTTATCAGTTGACAGTGATTTGATAGTCAGCGGTAAATACGTCTCATTTCCCTTTCCGTCTGCAGCCAAAAGTAACATGGCGGGCGTGCTTGCGCTGTTAACATGATGGGCGTGTTGTCTAAATGTCAAACTACAGAAGCCCACGCAGGCGTTGCATCCTCCAAGGTCCGCATATCTGGACTCCATACGTCATCGCGCTCAGCCGGACCTGCCCCGCTCCAATGACTTGAGCAGACCCGAAAGCTATATACACTCCACATTGTGTTTCTCCCCGATGAGCCGCCGCTGCCTTGTTGTAAATCAGCCACGAACCGCCGCGGCACCTGCTTCAAAAGCGCGACGTTACGAGGCTCTGAGGGAGTTCGGATTGACACGACTCCATTTTTTTTCTTTCCGTTAAATTGTCGCTGTAACTTCTCATCCTTTTTTTTTACAATGTGCCATTAATTCGCTGAAGTTAAAATAACAAGGACCCGGGTTAAGTAATGTGTGTATAATTAGCCACCTGAGAAAAGTCGCATAAAAAGCCATTACCGTGCAATTACCAGAGGGTACAGCTGAGAAATGGGATCTTGGCCCGGGCCGAGATTCCAGGCTTTCTAAAGTATATGTTCGCCTCTCATCCTCCACATGTTCGGTGGCATAGTTTCGCCTCTACAAACTTAAGTCGGCGATTTCCTCTGTTTTTACGCCGAGTCAAAGGTGCCTCGTAAACAGCCGCCTTGTCATTTCAGAGGACGGTTTGTGGAAATCGATTAAAAATTTGTCTCGAGAGTGTTTTTTGGGTGCCCCTTCGTCCTCGCCTTCCGCCGGCTGCGTTTATAATTTATGGAGCAGTTCGAGCCTGCAGGCAGATATTTGTTTGATGATAGTGCAACAGGTCTGGATGCTTCAGGTGTATAATTGCTAGTGGCTTGCTTGCTTTTGGAAATAGGAGCGCAGGTTGCCCAATGTGGCCCGGGGCGCTTTGCATACCATAGCGTCACTACCCAGACTTTTACACTTGCTGTGAGATTTTCATTCAAGGATTCATTAACACACTCGTGACATAGTTAGCAGCTTGTAAATTCTTTTGAACAGCTCTTTGAACAATTTGAAGGGATCTCATTTGTGAAAAGAGCCAGATCTGTCTGTTTTTTATTATTATTTTTTTTTACACAAATGAACACAGCGTGAACATTATTCATGCCCCACTTATTTGCCTACTTATAAAAAGTGAAAAGTAAAACGTAAATTTACTTAAGTCCAGCACCGAACGATAAATATTATATGTTTCTCTCCAATACATCTAGTATAAAGGCTCCAATGTAAAAAAAAGTATAAAGTTGGTGCAGCATTATGTCCTATTTAAAAGCCTTGTGATGCACACTCCAAAACAGTAGGTGGCGATGTGCAGATGTATGATCCATGTCACTGACTCATGATAGAGAAGAAGATTTGTCTCTGTCGTGTTGTTGTACAGTTGGGGAATTCTGGCGCGATCTTCATATTCTTGAAGTTGCAAAGTGAATATTCACGTCATATTCACAACTTGTATTGTAGAAATGTTGTTCCAAAGTTTTTGTACTTTTACTCAAGTAATAAAATGAAGCTCTTTGATCACCAGTGAAAGAAAAAAAAGTCTTTCGAATTGCTCTTTGAAACGAACGGATCCCAAGGATTCAGCTCCCATTATAGAGCCGTAAATCCCATCAGTTGTTAAGAAGCGAAGGGGAAAACTCAGAGCCACATGCTGGCTTGTTATATCAGTTTTTTAGCCCCCAAAGCGCCATATTTTTTGACACAGGGCCCATAAAAATAGCAGCATGCCTTATTATCAACACCTGTGCTATGACGGTATGTTTCTTCATCCCTGTTCTCTCTCTCTCTCCCACACCTGTGCGCAGGAATCCCAACAGAGTTCCACAGACTTCAGGTTTTACATCGAGAACCACACAAAGCACCCAGACGACCTCAGCAGGAAGCAAGTGCGGATCTACCAGCTGTACAGCAGGACCACGGGCAAGCACGTCCAAATCCTGGGAAAGAAGGTCAACGCCAATGGAGACGATGGCAGCAAGTATGGTATGAGGCATTTCTGGTGCACAATAACATTTAAGAGAATGGGGCTGTAGAGGACAACAGTCTAAATATGTAGTCCTGTAGCTCCTGAACCCATCTTCAATCTATCATGACCAACTTTTACTCAAATAAATAGATTCATTTCAAAATGTCAATTGGGTTACACAACATCATTTCAGACAGATAATTTATTTGTCTTATTTTTGGCAAAAAATACCCCTGATAGGGTCTCCCCTGGCAAACAGGTCCTAGGTGACGGGTCAGACAAAGAGCGGTTCAGAAGCCCCTTATGAGAGACCAACAGGCCCGGTGAGAATTGTGAGGCCATCCTTGCGTGGACACACCACCTGCAGGCGGCGCTGTAGGGGGCTGGTGTAATGTGATTTGGGAAGCTCCAACAGCTGCCCCCACGACCCGGCAACAGACAAGTGGAAGAAAATGGATGGCTGGTCTAATCTAGCAATTGACAACAACCGACTTTGAGACCTATTTTCGCTATCATGACCGGCCCCAAATAATAATGTTATCTTATTACAAAACGATTTGGCAGTGTGGCCCCGTTAAAGAAGGCTTTACAGTAAAAGTATGAAACAATCCATTTTATTTAGTATTTTTTACAATGAATGTAAGGACTAACAGTAAACCAGGGAACAAGGAGGACTAAAGGAGGGTTGACCAGGACTGACTTTTCCAAATCAGAACTAAACCAGACCACCTTTTACTAGACAACTTTACCTAATAATTTCAGCTGCTTCTCTATTGACCAGGCAGTGTCCGAGTTTAAATGGCGGATGCACCACTTGTTGCCGTCCCCTGCAGAATGCTTGTTCCAAACAGCTGACTCACGTTGCTAAATTACTGGCGTCGAAGGCCTCTCTGAATGAGTGCGTTCAGCCGCAGATGCGCCAGGGCGAAGCTTCCTCACTGCTTGTTAGAGCTTGAGCAGAAGCAGATCCAATTTTTTTTCCCATGAGGCCTTGCCAATTCTGCCCTCCTCCTCGCTCCCTCCTACTTATCCAGCTGCAGTACCTGGCACCTGTGAACTCTTTTGCAGTCTCTGCAATGAAGCTCACGAAGACAGTCACATGCACTTAGCCACAAAAGCATCAGGCATGAAGTATATGTCCATTTAGCGATTGTCTTTGGCTGCAAAGTTCACCCACTTTTCATGTGGGCGCCATAAAATGAGAGTTCTCATTCGTCATTGGCTTCACGTTATCAAGAACAATTCTTTCCAGGCGCAAATTCGTCTTACCAAGAGCCACGAATGTTAGTTGGTCGGTCACTTAAGGTTAACAAATGAACACATTTCCTTAGCTATAACTAACATAGGAGTTTCACATGATGGCTTCTTGTCAGATGACTTTTTCATGAGGTTAATATATGTCTTTGAAGGAGTTTCGTTGAAGAAAGGTGGAAATTCCTTTTTGTACGAAACGACTTTTGATAAAATTAGCAACAGAAGACCTTTTGTGAAGATTGTTGTTTTACTGTTGGCACATACCACAAAGCATACATGTATTAGGAAGTTTTCCAAGAGATTACTGAAGTGTAGTGCGCCTGCATTTACAGATCTTTTTTTAAAGTTGCGGGATTATGCGGATTACCTTTTTGAAGTGCCTGTACTGTACTGCATTCCCTCCTTTGTAAACTAAATGCCTTTCGTTAGTGGTATTGATGACAGAGATTCCCCTTTGGGGTTTGTATTTTGCATGTGCGGCTATGAGTCAAGGACCAAATTAAGTTAAAGCCCACAGCTGCCAGACCATTCATTTTTAAAAGACGTTTTCAGAGCCACTGAAAAAGATAGCAATTGAAATGGTTTTATCTGTAGTTCTTTACCGGCGGTTGGGTCGACTGGCTAAACCAGTCGGCCAAAATATTGTCAAACATTTGCCGATTCGGGTTGACGTCTCCAAGTGCGTGCTTTTAAAATGGCCCGGAGTAAGAGCTTCCAAAAGATCGAGAAGGGATCTTTCTCCAAACACTCAAGCCCTCACAAGATGGACTGGTTTTCTACTTCCCACTTTTTGAGGGCTGCTTTCGGGGATGAGGGGGGTTTGGTGTTGGTTGTCTTCTGCCCACAAGCCCGTCCCATCCCCTGGCCTATTCTTTCCCCCCTTGCTCCCTTGAGCGCTACTGAATGGCCCTGTGTGTTAAACAAATGGATCATCTTAACTTTTTGATTGAGTGAGCACAGACTAAGGGGAACTTGAAACCTAATCCTGAGGGGCACATAACCGCTCCGCAAATGTTTGGTCGATCTCTTTGCTGCTTGACAGGCCAGCGCAGACAAAGGTGACCTGGTAGGGGTTAACATTTGGGAATTGGGAGGGGAGGTTGGGGGGCAGAAATGAAAGAGCCGCCAGGATGCGCCTTTAGAGTGGATTAGCGCTGTGTCAGGTTTAAGTGACGCCGCCATTGTTGTTGTTTTAGCCCAGATCACTTCATACCATTATCACTTTTACCGCTCACTGTCAGTGTAGAAGCTTCCAATATGAATGTTTCAAAGTTTGTTGGACATGTCAGTTACGGTTTTGTTTTGTCTTTCTGTGTGTTTTCCTTTCAGCGCTGCTTGTGGTTGAGACAGAAACCTTCGGAAGCCACATAAGAATAAAGGGGAAAGAAAGTGATCACTACATCTGCATGAATGAGAAGGGCAAAATAGTAGGAAGGGTAAGTATCAATGCTTTAAAGACCATGTTGTAACATTGCTTCCTCAACAAAATAGTTTGTTTAATTGGCACATGTTTCAGTAATCCATGCTCACGCAGTCCGTCTTGTCATAAGCAAAAGGTCTGCTCACACTCCAATGTGTTTCACACGGAGAAATCAGGGAAGTTTCTTGTTTGCCAGTCTCCATCGTCACTTCAAATCGAGCCACTTCCTGTGTCACTGCAATAGGAATATGTTGTACGCCCTCTGCTGGCGTAATGTATAACTACATTTTATATCATCAAAACGTTCTGGGGTATTTTCTTATATATTTTCTTAAATACACTTGTACACACTCTGTTTCTGATGCCTAGGTCACAGATTAACCACATTATAATGGTTTTGCATTTTCTACTGAAGGGAAATCAATATTTAAAAGTAGCCCCTAATCTGAGCTGAATTGAACGCAACCCCAGATCTGCTTTCCCCTGTTGTCATTGTACACCCAACAAAACCCCTTTGATAATTCCCAGCCATTCTTCCATTACGTAATGGGCCTACTCCTTTGACACTCGATCAGTCAATTACAGACTGCAATCACCACAATGCATTGAGAGACTAATGGTCACTTAGGAGGAATGCCATTGGCGTTAAATCACTTAGTCACACCAGGTGGCCACAGGAGTGAGTGGACTGCACTGGCCACGCCGACAGCAGCGGAGGCTCAGTGGAAAACAAGTGTCCGCTGGACGCACACGTGTGATTCTGTGGCATTAATAAGTCATGCTGTCAGCTCATTCGCACACGCTTTCACTCTCTCCGCGCGCTCATCTGTTCCCAACATGCACTCTGTGTCTGGACTGGCCATTTGCATTGTTCTTGGACAGTCCAATGTGCAGGGAAAGCCTAGAAAATGGGTGGTCTCCTTACACTGTAAGGGTATTCTTTTTTTGTCAAAGACTTTTTTACTCCATAGGCTTGATTAGACATGACAGGACAGTGTGAAAGTTTGTGACGATCAGCGAGAGACACTCAGCAAACCATCTTGAACTCACGACACTGGGGCCTGCACTATGTACAGCTTATGTTTTAATAACTAGAACAAATGAAATGTTCCATCTAAATAGTGTGCACGTTATGTGTTCATCATTTATTTCTTGTTTATAATAAAGTGCATTAATCTCTCCTTTGTCCTTGTTCTTTCAGCCTGATGGAAGGAAACAGGACTGTGTCTTTGTGGAGGAATTCCTGGAAAACAACTACACTGCTTTGGTGTCGGCCAAGTACAAAGGGTGGTACCTGGGCTTCAACAGAAAAGGACGGCCTAAAAAGGGCTCACGGACCACGCAACGGCAACAGGAAGTTCACTTCATGAAACGGCACCCCAAAGGCAGGGTGGACCCTGTCGAGGAGTTTAAATTTACTACAGTAACTAAGAGGACACGTAGGGCCCGTCGGTTAAAATCCAGGAGGAACAATGGGGGAAATGGACAGCACTAATTCTCCTTGGGAAAAGAAAAAACTGTAACCGAAAAAAAAGCCAAGCTTCTTGTCTTGAGAATCACCTGAAAGACTGCTCTCCTGTTGCAGAGAAAGACTTCAGAACAAAAAGTCAAAGATGATTTATTTTTGTATTTCAAGGATAACTGAATATTTCCTAACTCTTGAATTCCTCTGGGTTGATGTCATTGTGCTCACGTGTCTGTTATGTTATTTATACTGGATAAACTAAAGGACCTCTGTCGCTGTCGCCCTCAGCTCCATTTGAACTGCCGTTTGACAGTGGGGACTGAAGAGCGGGGAGCTGACGCAATGTTATAAAAATCAGCCAAGTAGAGATTTATTGGAATACCTGTCGCTTTTTGTTTGTGTTGCCCCTGACAACACAGATCCCATACTTTCCACTGGAGTCAGACACCATGGAGATGAGACATAGAGGTGGCCCTGGCAGGTGTGACACTGCCTGTGGATAACTTTGGAGCTTTGAGTGCAATATTTTACAAGTCTCTCTTCCTCTTGTTTCCATTTGTCTCTCAGAGACACGGAATGTGCCGATCCTTCCTGCGATTGCTGGGATTCTCTTGACATTTCTATGCAGCTTGTGATTCAGCTTAACATGACATGCTTTGACTAGTCGGGCAGCAGCCCCGGCTTAAGTCCTTTAAATGCTTGAAAAAACATAAACACTACACTCTGGCTTGTATGTGATTCAATATCCCACGTGGTCTTCCAATTTAGAGAAATCAATGGATCGATGGTTAATCCCTGTCAGTCCCAGCCTGGTCAGCCACCCACATTTAGTTTCTATTATACAATAATAATCACAGTGTTATCTGCTGATGCAGTATTTTGACCTTTATTAAAAGTATTTGAGAAAGTGATGAGTAATGGCAGAAGAATCAGCAACTTTCATTAAGAACACTTAGTTTCAATATGAAGATTAACATTGGAAGAAGGAGAAATGAATATAACGCATGCTCAATAAACAAATAGATTGACAAAACACACTGGATAAATCCGTTGGTAAAGAAAGTGACTGGCCAGGTTAGGACGATGTGACGAGAGGACGAGAGTTTCCCAGGTAAATACAATGTTTTGAGAGGGAGCTATTTGGTCTTGGTGATGAAGACTTCTTCTACCTCTGTGTTCTTTGTGTTGTTTTTGTCTCGTCTCTGGCTGAGTTCACTTCCTCTTCGACTGAATGACAGGTTCAGGTGCTTTGGGAAAAGTTGGTACATACTGGACTGTTACAGTGACTTCTTTCTGTGCCTCCAGCCTCCTCTCACCACTAGTATGTATTTACTTGTCTGCTTGCAGGACTTTGTACGAGTTACTAACAACAAGACACATGTATGACTTTTTTTTTTTAAACAAATGTACGCAAAAATAATTTTATGACTATTATTAAGATATTTATTGCCTTCCTTTGTAAATAAAATGTGACGAGTTTTATTTGGCCTCTGTTAATAAAAATGAGGATTATATTTTACAAAGTGAATATTTCCTGTGATTTCTGCTGATGGTGATGTTGCAGGTAGCCACCGTTGGACACGGAGTACATTCCCTTCTATGCTCTCTTCTGCCAAGGTATGCATTTCATATACAAACCCACAGTGTGAGACAGTGTTCAGGTCAGTGGTTTAAACACTGAGAATGCACTATTTCAGCTTTTCCCTGAAGGAGATTTTAGTCTCTGTGTGAGGCCATTTCTGTCCATTCGGGTATGAACTGGTATAGCATCTTTTCCCTTGACTGTGTTTATGTAGTTATACAAGAAACAGCAGAGCAGCAACACAAGTGAAAGCTTTTGCACTTCTTATGTATATTTGACCAAGTTACAACCTGTTTTAACTGTGGTTCAAGAAAACAGCCTATAACTGTTTTCAAAGGGTAAAAAACTGTCCTGCTGTAAAATGATGTGGACAGATAAGGGCTGTGACACTCGCTTTACATCAAGAAGAACCTAGGTTCAGTTCCGGGCCGGGTGAGGCCGTTCTCGGTGGAGTTTCGGTTCTTTCTTCTTTCAGCCAAGTTCTGTTATGACCACACCCACCTTAAAATGCCCTATCTTTAACCCTAACCCTTTCCCTAACCTCAACCAAATCTCTGCCCCTTACCACATTACAAGCTAAAACAGAAAAAGGCCCACTCGGAGTGTCATCCAATGAGTTCCGGTTTCCAGTTCCACTACAAACATGTGCAAAAGTTACATCATTAAATCTCAATGGGATTAAAAAAAAAAAAAAAGTCCTTCCTGGATCTCGGCAACTACTCAATGCTGCATCCGAAACCATTAAATTGTAGCCTCTAAGTACTAACACTAGCAACTAATCCTTAACCTTTCATGGGGTCAACTGTTGGTTCTCTATGCAGTTAGTGAACTAGAGCTTCAGCAGCATTTGCCCAATTCGACCGTCCTTACCCAGGGGAAGGGGAAGTGACATCACCAACAGCTGTTCTTCTTCTTCTTTAAAGTTCAGTGCAGGCCAAACAAAAGCACATACCGCCACCTACTGTATATTGTCCAACAACAACATAGTGTCCAAATAAAGACATTTAAGGCGGGAAAAAAGAAACATCCAAATGATCCTTCACATTTCCCTTTATTTTATCTCAACAGCTGTTTCATAAAGCTACAGTATGCAAATTAAGGCTTAAGTTTATACTAAATGAAAGCAAAAGCACAAAAGCACAAACTGCCTTCATTTAGGCCATTTACTGAGGCGGCTCTTTAAAACCATGTGACTGAGCTGGGGTGAATCTAACATGTATTTTGTCAATTTTTTAAAGTTCGGCTTGTGCAGAATCTTATTTTTTTCAATCATTTTTATGATTAAATGTGCGCCTGTCAATCAACAGTGGTTGCGCATGAATCACTCGAGGGTGGGGCGAGGGGGGTGGGGTGGTTGGCACAGTGGCTTATGGGATGGCACATAGCTCCTAATCGCCAGTAAGTGAGCATCAGAGGTCCCTATGCTAAAGTGGCTATGATAGTTAGCATACAGGCCACTGTATGCTAACTTTCCCGACGCTGACGCACATCCGGTTTGGCGTAAGACCTCTTACCAATGTACTGGTTTCAGATGGAGCACTAGTCTAGTATCCTCCCGCGTTGACCAATGAGACAAGCTCTTCCTGTGAACCCGCCTGTCAGGTCCAATCAGGAGGGAGGGGGAGGTGCTTGATATTTTATTTTGAAAATTCTGTTCCTGCTCTCCTCATTTTGCAAACTGAGAGCTGATTAAAGAAGGGAGGATTTAGATTGTTTACCTTAAAATTTTACTCCATCTCGCCTCACTTTGCAAACTTACAGACCTTCACTTTAATTGATTTTTCATTACAAATGCATTCTTTGATTCATTCTTAGATATCATAAATTATCTTACTGGCTCCTTAAAAGGTTCACTGTAAAATAGAGACAGTATTTTGAAGATTACCAGATCCCAAAGATTCGGCTCCCCATCCCATCCTCATTCCAGTTTGTGGATGTGGAGGGGGCAGCAGCTCTACTCCAAGCTCCTCCAGAGTGATTGATCTCCGAACCCTTCCGCTTTTCAAAACAAAGGCGAGTATACATAATGATTTCATTTCATCTCACATTGTTTCAAGCCTGGTAAGCAGTTTCCACCGACGTTCTCAAAGGTGCATAGTTGCCTGGATATTGCAGTCTTGTTTCCCAAACCTCCCAACACTTAAACCACAAATTATTTTGACGTAGCCGCTCCGTTTGACCGCACCAATAAACACAGTCATTCAGACGCGCTTCCATCTTTAAAAAGCGCAAAGAATGCAGAGTAGCATGTCTCATAACGCTGCGAGCCGGAATGATGTTTACAAAAACCGTCAGCCTGAAAAATGATAGCTTCGAGCGAGAAAAAAAATAAAAAATAAATCCTCATGATGCTATCGGCCCCCAGTTAAGTTACCTTTCAGAGATCCGCTGGTTCAGATGCTCCGTCGCGACATGTTGTGGACGTCTGGACCGCTTTTAAAAGGTGGTGATTTAGCGTGAGGGGGATGAATCAGCACTCTGCATCCCAGTGGTTTGTGAAGAGGAGCCATGTTTGAAGTCCACTCGTCCCACATTCACCAGTTAGTCTTCGAAACTGGAATGGAAACCTGTTTTATTGTCATTTATTAAACTGGCCATGTGATTGATAATCCAAGTGATTATGGGGAAAAAAACAGGAAGAAATAGACAGGAAGTATAGGAATAAAAGGAAAGAACTATACGGTCAGGGGCGTTGCACAGAAGGTGCCATTGAAAGTCCTGCAGCGTCACACCATTTCTCAAAAGCTGGATCACACCGTAAAATCACTGATCATCCTCCCATGTTTATGGGGCTTGCTGCTTCAGTGCCTTGTCGCCTTCGATTGCTAACTGTGAGCGCTAGTGCTAGTTTTGCGTCTGTCTTTTAGTAGAGCAGCTACTGAGACTTTCGATTCGATAATTTTTGTTGTTGAAATGTGTAAGCAAATAAAGAAAACACTAGAGCAAATAATTTTTGCCGCTGAAAAAATGTTTCACTTGTGTGGCCTGCTCTGCTGTTTCTCATATAGCTTAAAGAATAGACACAATTGGACTCTTTCCATAAGATCCAATTGAACCATTCATGTGTAGCAGAGCGAGGTTTTTAGCCTTAGCTTTAGGACACACAGGTAAGTTCCATTGATGAAGGGCACAAGTGTTCCATTAGTTGGATGGACAGCGAAACTCTCAGCTCTTTTTTAAAAGTAAATCCAGTTGTGTTGATTCACCCTTTTCTGAGTCTACCTGGATGACCATTTCAGTTCATAAGTATGATTTTTAAACCTTTAAAACACAACAACCAACAAGTCCCCGCCGACAATTGGACAGACCCAAACCGTAGACAGAGTTTTCAACAGCAAGACAAGAGAGCGATGGGCAGCGCTGGTGCTAATGTCGTGGTGCCTATAAAAATGAATAGTTAGTTAGAGATATTCTTAAGTGGCCAAAGCTACCCGCCGCCACAATTGGAAAACATACCAGTTAGCACCACCTTTCATGCACTGTACTAAGGAAAACGCTCATCCACAGGACCATCGGGGAACCGCAAACCCAATCTAGGGCGATGCTACAGCACATGACGCGCTCCCGGGAAGGGACCCACATCAGCACTAATAGGGAACACTAATCAGGGCGAGCATAAAGGATGAATTTTAAGTAGATATCGCAATACTGTCCGATATCTACCAGACAGCTACGCACCAGCTGTCTGGTAGATGTCGGACACAAAGGACCAGCATGGGCTCAACAGGAAGCGGAAGTTACACAAGGTCAGAGGGTGAACAATACTAAACTGGGGTCTTTTATAGTGCGCCCCCAGCGAGTGCGCGGGAACAACACTACCCCAAAAATACTTGCATCATCACACATGTGAAAGATCAAACCATCCAATCCTGTCACGAACGGTACATCATTATTTGTCTCTTTGGGTTGCTAATTTTCCTGTCCTAGTAAGAGCAATGAGACTACGCAAACTAGCAACCATTAAAGACGCCACTGTTTACTCAAGAGTCACTTAGAAGTAGCTTCACCTAGTAAACCTTCAGAAAACATTCTTATTAATGACACGAGTAGCCTTTGAGTGAACTGCAGTTTCTCACGCCGGTGCGCTGTGTTGATAGCTTCAAAGATTGAAAGTGGGATGTTAATATGTCGCAAGACCTACACAGTTTCCCTTGGGTAGGCTGACAGCAGTGTGACTGCACACATACACGCCAACGGTCCCTCTTTACACACTCACATACATGTTCTTTAAAGGAATAGGCCACCGTTTTTACAGACTGAGATATGTTCTTACCTTAGCTTAGACGAGTTGGTGCGTAGCTGTCTGGTCTTTGTGCGTGCGCTCAGTCATACAAACAGAGCACACAGCGTTAGCATATAGCCCCTCCTCCTCTCCTCTATGGACCCAAACGGGAGAGAAGTTAGAAGTGACCAAGCTCTTCCACATTTTCCCTGTTATAAATATGGTTACATGAGCCTTTACATGATCCAAGTATAGTCACACAAAATTAAATATGTCGATTTTCTGAGCAGATAAACAGGGGAACTATATTGCAAACTACTATATTGCAAGGCGTAATATTACTATTAGTAATATTACTATTATTACTATTATTAGTATGCTATATAGTTCCCCTTTTTAATTTTTAATTTTGTGTGACTATACTTGGATCGTGTAAAGGCTCATGTAACCATATTTAAATAGGGAAACCGTGGAAGGCCCATTCCTTTAATGATAGGGGAAACCGGAGTACCCGGAGGAACCCTTTGCAGACATGGGGAGAACTCCACACAGAAAGGCCCCATCCGCCTGGGGATTGAACGCAGGACCTTCTAGCATGAAGAAGAAGAAGAAGAAACTTTATTTATATAGCACCTTTCACAGATAAAATCACAAAGTGCTTCACAGGGGCACAACAATAACAAACAAGCATGAGCACTAACCACTGCGCCACCGTTCCGCCCTGTGAAGAAGCACACGCTGAGTGGCAGCTGTTTATAGGTCCTAAAATTGTTTTTCGATTAACCTGCCATAAGCAATGGTGTGGTGTGTTTACATGCATGTCTCGTGTGTTCAATAACATCCGCTGACTCCACCAAATAAACAAATAAAATAGAATTTAAAAAAATTTGAAATTTACTTAGGTACATATTTTATGGTGCAAGTAAAGCATTTATAGAGGTGTTGAACTAGTGAAAAAAATGTGAAGTGTGAATTGCTTTAAACAGTTATATCATTACTATTTATTCACTGATTATTTTGGATCTGCAATGATAAAAGCTTAAAATCATACAAATAATTTGGTCAGTAAAATAAAATAAAATTAAAAAAACACTTTCCTTTGCCATCCACATACTTCAAAGTTGACCAAGCACAGCCAAACCGTGTTCGGAGTATTGACATTTAAACAAGCGCCAGTGGTTTCCAGCCTGTCCTATTCCCAATAAGAGATGACATTTTTGCATAAACCTCCTGCTATGCTTTTCTCTGACTCGACCTTTGATCACTGGAGTTTAGAAGGTCTTGGAACTGGACCAATAACTTCCAAATGAAACATAGGAGTCCCTCTTAGCCTGGGCCACCCCCTCTCACAGGAGGCGGAATCTTTAAATGCAGTCCTGCATGCCAACTAGTTTATATTCTATTATTAGAAAGTCTCAGCGGCACTCTGACTGTGCACAATGGGTACTGTATGACCCATTGAGCAGATTCAACTCAGGAAAAAGAAAAAAACACTGCGGCTTTGTAGAAGTTCTACGCATTTTAGTGGGACAACCAAAAGTAGCTCCCTGGCCCCATGATCGGCAACCGCACACTTAACAATCAGCCCTGTCAACAGAATCATGCTCTGCCTGAGACATGAAACAACTTTGGTTTGTGAATATGACTGGAATCTTCTCTCCTGGTCAGTGAAAAACAAAAACTCCCAGCCAAACACAACAGTCCAGGCTGTAATATGCACTGCAGAGTCATTAACTGCTGTCTCACGTCACGTCATACACTGTCTAAACAGCCGCTGCCGCCTGCTCACACTGAACCGCAGTGGACCGGTCGTCTGCATGGAATCGACAGGGCGATCCTCAGCTCACTGCTGTGTTCATAGGATTACAAATGTGCTTACTGTTGCTGACTTTGGACTGTGTATGTGTCCGTAAATAAAGTTTTGATGATGACGTCGTCAACATGGAGCAGGAGTCAAAGCATAAAGATGCCCGAGCTATGCATATTACAATACACAGTGATCACATTCGTTGACACACTAGGTTTGGGTGAGAGTTCAACCAGCAACCCTGTGATCATAGGGCAAATGCATACACATACACCATGCATACCAACACATACAGTACCAGCGTCACCTCATTTGAGTAGTATCAATTATAAAACAATATAACCAGCAATGAGCAAAAATCTGCCGTGATCAGCAGCGTGCATTGGAGATGTCAGGGCACAAACTGGGGCACATGTATGAACACAGATATAGAGGGGACACACACACACACACATTCTTACGGTTCTACTTTTGTGGGGTCCACCTTATTATACCCAATTGCGGGGTCCATCCTTTCCAGTGGTTCTATAGTCATGAAAACATCTGGCGATGGGTAAAAAAATGCTCATCACAAGTATCACTTAAATTTACCCAAATTCAAAAATTTTCACTGCACACTGTTTTTTTTTTTTATCACTTGCGGGGTTCATTTCTAATTTTAAATACTTGTGAGGCCCATCTTTGTGTACACCCCACATTTTCAGTTTTTGCATCTTAAAGGGGTCATCTGCAAGTACCACAGCAGGTCTACATCATGATAGACAAAAGACAACAGAAGCATCATCCAATTGTGGCGTCCTCATTGGCTGCATATTTTCCAATAGTTTTGTATTTTGGCCTTTTGGATATTTCTGCATTTTAGTGGGTTTTAGTACATACACAAAGTCTATGGGCCCCGCATTGTCGGTGTGTTCCCATACACCGGAACCCTAAGTCTACAAAAGTAGAGTTTACAGGTTGCCTCTTTTTCAATCTGTTTGACAGGCCCATTAGGTTCACCTTTCTTAAGTTTTCTTTCTTCTCAAGGGGTTAAAACTACAGTAATATAATATAATATAATAATAATAAAAACAAAAAAACAGTAAATGTACTACAGAAAACAGTAAATGTTTTGTGTTCTTAGGGGCATACAATGACCACTTTTCAAATGTTTTCTGTTTTACAATCTCCTGCAGTTTGGGCACGCATCAATTGAATGTATCAGAGTTAAATTACTTTATTAATCCACATGGGAAATTGATCAGTTGTTGCTGCTCTAATACATATCAAACATTATACATGTCATGTTATCTTGTAGTACATTTCTCCATTGTGAGATCAATGAAGGCTATCTTATCTTATCTTATCTTGTGCTTCACACCAATGAACCTGAAAATGAATAAAATCTAAACAGAAAGAGAATAAGTACCAGACGGGAACATTATCTCCTGGCGTTTTGAAGAAGTGCTGCATTGTCTGCACTTGATTCGGAAATATCAAGGACTCTATTTTCCTACGAGTCAGATACAACAATAAATATCAGATATATCAATAATATTACTATTACTACTGATAACGGGGAAAAATAAAGATAACATATATAGAAAGTTTGAAAGATTCTGGTGGAAGAGTCATCATCGGATCCACTCTGCAAGTAGAGCACATTTTATACTTAATTATTACTCACTTACAAAATTAAATATGCAATATAAAATATCAATGCTATAGTACCGGTAAGCTAGCTCATCGCTGACACCATTTGTGCCAATTCTCCATCACAATCGCTGTAATCTGCTTGTTTGTTGTAAACCCTAAAGATTAAAAAAAGAGGTCACGAAAATGCATTCAAATTTACAACTGGATATGTATAGCATAAACAGCAACAAGGCTGCATGTGAAACTAAATGCTATAAAAGAAGGGCTCCTGTAAAGTGTGCAGGAGCCCTGCAGAAGACCTTTAGAGACCACACACATATCTCACTAAACATGCACATTGTATGTAATTATATAAAATTCAACATATAATAAAAGATGATTAATACATTTTGGCATACCTACAACAGACTAATATTATAACAGTGTGTGGAATAGAACACTCTACTGAGTCAAGTATTGGTAAAAGTTCAATCACTGAAAATAGCAAGTCACACCTGCAGCACCTGAACATGTGTATCACTACACCTATTATAATAGGTGTAGTGATATTATAATTATAATATGAGGTGTTGTATCACTCATGGCCAACTGCATGTCCAACTTCTTAAAATGGATTTAGCTTTCAGGACCCCTCACAGACGATCAACTGGAAAAGTGTGTCTCGGGTGTTGTATCAACCATGACCAACTTCTTGAAATTGATTTAAGTTGACGGACCCTTCACAGACGTCCAGCTAGAAAAGTGTGTTTCGTTCTGGATGCGGACCTCACAAAGTTCAGACTAGGAACAGCACTGTGTGAATCAGACTAGAACCTTTGTGTTTATGATGAATACTATAGTAATACGTCCACTCAAAAGTCACAGCAATGTGAGCTACTTACTTGCTGTATATCCTCTTGGCGTGTCGGGCTGGCGTGGCAGAAGACCGCCTCTGGACCATGCTTTTCTTTCTGCTGAAAGTTAAAGTAACAAAAGCATATTAAGAACTGTAGAATTCCCAAGCAAATCATCACCAAACAAAGAAATCTCAAAGTGTAATGTTTTAGACATCGTTTTGTGTCAAATATGGCACAAACGTCAGTTTATGTGTGTCATACACATTTTCATCAAAATGACTGATTTTTCCTATATTTATCTATCTACCCGCTTGGGTATGAAAATAAAACTTGCCTTTCAAACTCACGAAAAAAAGCATGATCAAATTACCACTAGCTGTAAATTAACCAATCAAACATTGTCTAAATTACACAAATCTCCAAGGTAGCATTACACACGGGATAGCAGCACGTACCTAATGCTAACCCTCACAGGAATATGTATAAGAAATATAAAAATTTAGTACATACACATTTAGTGCAGATCTGCTGACAGGCACTTCATCCACCACTTCTCCCACGTGCTGACGTAGTGACGCAATGATGCTCCACACGTGGTCCGTGCAAGTTACTCAGGCTATGCCTTTGCCAAACGGGGCACTTTTCTTTCAATATCGGCAACGTAACGTTAATACAAAATTTACAAGCAAAAAGTTCTTCATGGATTATCCGTGAGAAAGATGTAATAACTTTGCGCACTACATTGGGTCACACACAAAGATGGATTTTCAACCAATCAGTGCCGAGATTGTAAGTCGATTTGGGCCCCTAAGCTAAGCTATTTATTTATTTATTTATTCTCTCTCTCATATATATATATATATATATATATATATATATATATATATATATATATATATATATATATATAAATAATAGGGTGCTTTATTCTGGATAACAAGTTCCTTTAATTAGCCTAATAACAGCAAAAGTCTAAATTGCTTAGACTGTCAGATAAATCATATTTAGTTTAGTTTAGTTTATTTGTTTATTTGAGCAGTTAGTCTGCTCAAAAGGAGTGGGCCGAAGCAAAAGGCTTATAAGCGCCCACCCCCAAGATAAAACAATAACATTTTAATTTAACAATCAAACAAAGCAAGGAACACAGTTTTAAGTCAACATCTACAGCAGGCCACACCCTACAACAATATATTTTGCCTCCTATACCCCATTTATTACCATGTTAGTGCCACTGCCACTCATCACCATCATCACAACCCATATAGCACCACTTTGTATCAAAGTGCCTGAATGACACATAACACAATCTACATCTATTCATGAAAAGTACTGCACTAATAGACTGATTGATGCTCATGATAACAAGATTAATCTTAATGATGTGTGTTCAAAAAGAATCAAGGTTCTTTTTTCTTTCCTGTGTCTGGACCTGCTGCCAGAGGGAGCAGCCCCGAGCAACCAGACCATCATTTGTTAAGTGTCCTATGCTTTGCATTAAAAGAGACTTAGGAGTCTGCTGCCAGAAGATGCTTTCCTCGAGCCGCCGGCCCCCGCTTGTCTGCCCTGTACTACGAGTTATGTTGAATGTGGAATACATTTTTTATTTATTTATTGGTTTATCTGGTCGGGACAGTGCATGTTAATGAACATACATGGGTCTCATGCATGTAAAAAAGCCACACCGGATTGTAGCCTTGGGCTAATTTGCATCCGTCGTCCCCCATGCGCACTCTCAAACACACTGTCATTCATACTGGCCTATTGTACATGTTTTTAGTGGTAGGGGAAACCGGAGTACCCGGAGGAAACCTACGCAGGCACAGGGAGGACATGCAAACTCCACACAGTAAGGCCCCGTCCAGGTGGGAATCGAACCCGAGACCTTCTTTCTGTGAAGCACGAGCTCTAACCGTACTACCGTGCCGCCAATGGTTATGTACATGTTATAGCTTCTAAGAATTTAATTCCTTTTTATTACCATCAGCACCAATACCAATATTTATATGCAAGTGTACGAGCCGTATTTGAGTCAGTGCGACTAAATAAAACAAGAGGTTGCAGTAGTACAACTAATGAAAAGGTTAGTCTAGACCCCAGTATTTGCATGCTATTGCTTATTTTGTGTTTGTTATAGGCCATTTTGTTTTTTGTTTTTTTCACATTTTAATTTTATCATTGTGAAACAAGTTCTTCTGTAGTCCTGATCATTCAGTGGAATCAGTATATATTGATCATGATTATTAATATATTTTGGACCTTAGCAGTAATATCACACATTCTTTGATGGTATTGGAAAATGAAAAGGCAAAAAAAAAAAAAAGCCTCTGTACAGTGTCAAGAATGGCGTGCACAATAGCGCCACCACTTGGACCCCTAAAGGATACACACCACTGGAAAAGTGTGTATAATTTGCAGTACCAGTGAGTACCCGTTTTTTACACACATTTTCACATTTTGTTACATTGTGGGCCCAGTTAGATAAAAGCATGGGGAACACCAGGAGAGGATTTTAAGCAATATAAATACTGTGAACTTTGTGGGGTCCATGATTTTGGACCCCAATGTCTATGGGCCCCGCAGTGTTGGTGTGCTCCCATACACCGGACCCCTCAAAGTAGTATCCGCAAACACACACACACACACACACGGAGCGTCAGCAGATGCCAGGTGACACAGCTCATTAACTTCTCTCTCCTATTCTTTAGGCTCCTCATTGTCTTTTAGATATGAGATGAGCCTTTGTTGAGAGTTTTGCCCCCTTTTCTCTCAGGCAGGCAGGGCCCATAATTAGTGCTTTGCGCTGGGCGTACTTTCTCACAGGCCTACGACACAATTAATCAGCACTTTCCCACCAATGGGCACAAGCCACTTGATTCTCTCAAGGCCAAATTTTTAAGTTGTGACGCCTTTTTCCAGTTAGTGAAATATTGGGGCACAAAATACTTTTGAACAATACATGTTCATACAACTATAAATAATATGAGAGAAACAGCCTGCCCCTGTTTTAGATGAGGCGACAAAACAAACATTTAAATGTGGTAAGACTTTGTTAAATCAAATTCTGGTTTATTCTTCTCTCCATTTGCATCCATCTGCATCCAATGCTAATTTTGTGACCATTACCTTATGCGAGCTAATGTTTTCATCTTCATCATTACTGTGGCCCGAGCCCCAAAGGGCCCTCTCACACTCCCCATTGTGCCGTATGACGTCCTCACATAACTGTGCACTCATAACAAGCACTTTACCTCTGTATTTGCCAGGTGAGGCGCCAACTGTGCACCACAAAACTGGGACAGCCTCCAGCAGAGAGATAGCACCAGAGACCCTTTAGAAGGCCACCAAAGTTTCTACAATCCACAAAGTTTGTGGCCTCAGCTGTGACACAACGTCTTTTTGTTTGTGCCCAACCAAAATTTGGCGCCACTCCGGATATAGTATATTTGGCCAGGAGCCAGTGGCTGTTAAAAACAACTGAAATGAACCTGATGCCTTGGTGGAAGGACACAACTGCATTCTTTCCTCTGTTCACTCAACAGTTTTCTCTTCTGATGAGACACTGTTCCTGACACATAGCACACATTTGCCTTAACCCTGACCATGTTCTTCTTTATTAGGAATAGGTTTACTCAGCACTGCACTCATGTGTCAAAAGCATTATTTTTGTTGCTGCACACACAGAGCAGATATAGTTTTGTATAAAACTGCAGTTGTAAATGAAGATCTGTTTACCTTTTGCATCATGTGTGCTGTGAAGGACAAAAGAGTCGGAAAGTGCGGAGTTTTGGGATCTGTTTGCAAACCATCAATAGTGTTCAAGTTTTTGACAAAAGAGACAAGGTTTTAGAAAATGAGTTCAGTCAGAAAAAGCTGTAACATTTCAACATGTTCTTGCAAAAGATACATACATTTGAAAATTAAATTAAATGAGAACATTAATGTATACATTTCCGGACACAATTGTTAGCTTCCATTTTAATACTTGAACAGATCAAATTAAGTTAAGCTTACACACTGATTACAGGCTTGTGGGCAGTAACGGGAACGAGGGGAAACGAAAGGCCACGACAAAGGACCGAGCGGATGTGGACCTTTCACCTGAGGTCGCTGCCCAGGTCCTGTGCTGCTAATCTGACATGTGTTTTCATGAGCCAAGACAAGCAACCCTGCCACGGTGGCCACTCTCCAAAACTAATGATGTCAAGTGATGCCTCTAACAGAAGCCTTTTAAAACAGAATGAAAGAGGCAGCGAGCGAGGGAGGGTCGTGCGGGGGCCAGGGGTCTGCCTGAGGGAGACGGCTCAAGTGCAGGGGCCACGGGATGGAACGCTCCAAGACGACCCTGCCCTGGTTGTTCAAAGACTCTCCTGGCTGCTTCCTGTGCCAAAAGTTACCCTTTGCCACTATCATATCGTTGTACTCAGAGAAAGGGGGTCACTTTTTTATTTACGCTATTGTTATTGCCAGAATATTGCTTTTAATTGCTGTCCTGGATTCCCCGCTGCGGTATAGGACGAGTCTGAGACGATTACTCAAAGTAATGGAGCATAATGATGTCTCCGACCGGCCCCTAAAGCTCAGGTCAGGGGTTGGACAATGTGAACATTCAGCTACTTAGCTTCCTTTGCAACTTTGTGACAAAATCTGTTTGCCCAACACCAATTAAGATGCCTCTCCGTGCGCTCTGGTCAATGGGTTTGACGGAGGGGGTCGTCCAACGAGTTGACATGTCCCTGAGCACGAACAAGCTGGCCTGTGTCCTCGCCTCAATAATTGGTGTCCCTTGCAACGTGCCGCTTCCCAGGGCTGTCCTTTGTGTCCCCATGGCAGTCCTAAATGAGGGGAGTCACGGCTTTAATGGGACTCCTGTTAGTTTTAAACAAACACAGGGTGACCCCCTACTGTTCAGCGTGGTGCATGCAACAGCTGGGAGTCCAGGAGGTGCTCACTGGGAGCCTGTCAGCCCCATAGAGGCCTGGGATTGGAGCAAGGGGGTTTATTGCTAAACCATTGACGTTAGGAAATAGGGTTAATATGTAAAACAAATCTGTTAAAATACTTTCATTTGCTACAGGCACATTAAACAAAAATGTTGTCAGCCTGGACTTAAAGCAGTACTAAGTAACGTGTTTACCTTAATAAATCCTCTCCGTTGTCCCTCTGGGGGTAATACAAGTGTTAATGGGATGATTGGGGGGTCTTTCATCTCCCCCTGGTGACTCTGGCCAGAAAACCATGCTTGCAACTTGACTGCCACCGGGGCGGAGCAACCAATACACACTAATAGAATCACAGAGAAGAAGCTAACAGGCTAATGGGCAAAGCTAACTGCGGGATAGCGCCACTTTAAACAGTATTTACAGCCAAGTTTGAGTGAAAAAAAATATTCTCATTGTATAACTGGATGTACAACACCTCTCTCTCCCTTCACCTTTTCTGTCAGCGTAGTATTTACTCTCCAAGACATTTAATAAGTTAAAAAATCGTAACTTGCTAAGACACCTGCAGTTGCGCTTATGGCCTCTAGGGGCAAGAGTTACTTACAGTAGTACTGCTTTAATCATAGTCAGACTTGAAGCCTGCCTCACATCCTCGGGGAAATTGTTGCTTCATAAAACTTAAATGCAGCCTCACTGTGTTTAGTCCTGACTCTAGGAACCAGCAGTGACTCCATGAGGTTCATTAAACTGGCGTTTAAATGGTAAATGGTCTCAACTTATATAGCACTTTTCTACCTACATTAGGCACTCAAAGCGCTTTACCACTCACCCATTCTCACTCTCATTCATACAATGTACGCACATTTGCTTGTATTATTATTTTTTTGTAATTAGCAATTTGTACTCTATGCAGCATTTGGAGACTTTGTCGGTAAAATGTGCTATACACAGTGATATATTTTGGTGCTCAACCATGAAAAGGACTTGTAGACGAGCAGAGCTACTCTCTGAGCAACAGGAAGCCATTGCAGAGTCCTGAGCGCTGGACTAATGTGGTCATATTTCTTGGTTCTGGTCAGGACTCGAGCAGCCGTGTTTTGTGTACATCTAAATAAACATTTCCATTAAAGTGAGGGCGATATTACAGTATTTCATGTAGGGCTGCCTACACTGTCTTGGAGGGCCCAAACTGGTTGGTGTTGGCAGGCCAAATGTTTCGTCTCGAAATAAATTATTTGCAAATAGATCTGTCCAAAATATTGACAGAGTAGTAAATGGACAAATTAATTAATAGTCCATACCCATTGTAGATCTTAACACTTGCTCCCAGGCCAAATCAAACCCATGAAGGTCCGACCTATTTAGTACATGTGATATAGGGAGTATAGATTGCAGTTACAAAGGGTATGGTTGCAGAATGTTTACCATATTGTCACACCTTGTTGGCCTTTTCCAATGAGGAAGTAAAATGGTAAACTTGGCAAAAATGTCCAATCAGGAAATACTAACTAGCCTGAAGTTTGTGTCATAGTGGTGTTAACTATTTTCCAGTATTGTATGTATTCTAATTGCAATGTGCGTTTTTAGTTGTGTCATGTCTACGGAAGTAATAACCAATGTATTTTTGGCCGAAGGAGGTCCTTTAACAACTCACCTGTCATTAGCTGGTCAAGTTCAGGCCGTGCTCATGTCAATTATCTCCATGACTTGTCTGCTGTGAACATCTGGCCTCAGGCTGAAGGAAGCTGTTTTTTTGTTTTTGTTTTTTAGAGCACCTGATTGCTAAAACTGAGAGTACCCTTAGGGCCTGATTTACTAAGCCAGGTGCTAAATTGCAAGTAGCATCCAAAATTAGCCTTTGCTATTTTGTGGGCGTGTTGCACCTGATTTACCATTAGAAACTGTGTGTATTATTAGAGCCGCAAAATGCTGAATGTGAGACAGACGATTATGAGGTTTTTATCATAGGCTCCTTGAAAGCAAAAAAAAATAAACAAAAAAACACGGGTAGTGAACAGTGGATCACGAGTTGTGTCTACTTCAGTATCATCACACATGCTCACACTCCGGACTTAAAGGAACGGGCCACCGTTTTTACATACTGAGATATGTTCTTACCTGAACTTAGACGAGTTGATGCGTACCTGTCTGGTCTTTGTGTGTGCCCTTATTCACGCAAAACGACCAAAGATGTTGTTATAATTTGGCCTCTCCCAGTGTATTCCTATGGCTTCAAACGGGGGTGAAGTTGGAAGCGGCCAAGCTCTTCCACGGGCACACACAAAGACCAGACAGGTACGTATCAACTCATCTAAGCTCAGGTAAGAACATATCTCAGTATGGAAAAACGGTGGCCTGTTCCTTTAAGGACTTTAAAAAGACGTGGGAAGCCATACTGAAGCTGCTTCACGGACAGCTGTTGTCAATCGCTCCAGTTCAAAGGAATACAGAAGAAAGCCTGAAGACTCGCAGGTAACGTGTTGCCTACTTTCTTTATAACTCCATGCACCATCGAAACAACGCATTATTATTTTATCTGTAAATAAGACAGATACAAACAATTGAAAAGGTTTAAGTAAGAAAGTAAGTAAGTGCTTTATTAATCATTGTACAACAATGAAATATTGTTTGGGTATTAGTCCCGAGCTGCTGTGACTGAGCCGTGCCACCACTGTGGGCCGACCTGACCAGCATGTTTCTTGAGGTGGAGAAACCGTAGCACCTGGAGGAAACCTGACTGGCTGCCTTCAGTGCTCCTCTAATCCTTTGAAACTGTGCTTCGCCTCCTTGGTTTGTCCCTGTTCCAGAGCGTGGTGTCCTGCACTGGTCAGCTCAACCACCTCCTCTTTCCGCCTCTTCCGCTCCACAACAGTCTTTCACCATTTTCTCCTCGTTTGTCCCTTCCTTGTTTCCTTTAGCGCCTCTCGTGACGCCTCCACTGTGCTGCAGGTGTGGGGGGCTCTTCTCTTCAGTGTTTCAAAAGAGAAATCTGCAGGTCTCAAATGTCTTTAGCTCACAAGCTAGCTGCTATTAAACCCTTATTGGTGCGCAAACCGCTTTATCCTTTAAGTTTACACCTGCTTTTCAAACGTGCACATTGTTTTCACAGTTTTACTCCTGGCAGTTGTGATAAATACAACAGCACCTGCTAAACAATATCATTTGCTTTGTCACTGTGGCAAAATCACCCTGTTTTGCATATTCATTAGGTCCCATGTTCTAAATTTGCAATTATACATGCAAAATATCAACTGCACTTGCTTTTTCCTCCGGTCTAAATCTCTCAGTAAATCAAGCGCTTAGTTTTTTAGCAGCCAGGCTCAAGTACAAACACCACAACTTTTGTCCAATAAAAGGTAGCCCTGTGCAGTGTCTATCCATGAGAAAGGGTGCAGGACTTGTCAATGGGTCTCTTGAGTGCCGTGTTAATGCTGTGTGCCTAATGTGTTTGCGCTGGCAGTGATAGAGGGGATTAGCTCCTTTGTGGCCATCCGTCGGCACCGCAGACTACTGGACTTTGAAAGCATACTTGCCAACTTAACTCACGGCCAAATCAGAGGCAGTGAAAAATGGTTCCTTCAGCACCTAGTTGACTGTTGACCTCACCGGCTGCAGCATCAGTGCAGTCTGGAGCTGCCGCTGTTTGTACAAGCACGGAGGGTCAAGGTGACAAATGGCAAACATGGAATAAAGCTCTGCTGAGGGGATGCCCTCTGCAGACAACAATGAGGCCCGCTCTGGGTATGCGCTGCCACGCTGATAGGGAGTTAAATATTACATCGAAATTAATGATGTTGGAACCAAGGTACTTTTCCAGAGATTAGCTCTAGGTTCACACTGAATGCTGTGAGGGTGCAGTGCCGGGTTATGTGGACTCCGCAAGTAATCAAAACCTATTCAAGTAAATGTTGTGCGCTGCAGTGTCGTTGAAGAAGTTGACTCCACAGCACTCTTTGGTAAAGCTCAGGGACTGAAACGAGCCAAATAGGAAGTCAGGTGCCAGTGAGGGACAATGATCCGGTGTAATACGGATAAAACCTGCCTGCACACTTTGCTAACATGGCTAATGTCAACATTATGGCAAAATTTAGATAGGCTTCCAAACCCCTTGTAATTCATTGACCACCTTTAATATAAGACATGTCACGCAATTGCAATACTCTGCTCTATGTTCTCCATGCACTTCCTGCCTATGGTGTGCCGAAGATCGTGAAAAACGACAACAGTGATCACTTGCATTATGCCATTGGTGCAACCTGTCACTAACAGTAGGTGAAGGAATCCCAGTCAGCATTGCCTGACCTTGCCCCCACTGACTGTGCTGCCTATAGTCAAGAGAGCATAGACTTTCCTCATCCGAGACACTTATGGTAGCCTGGCCAGCCAGAATACACACTTTTCCTATTCTTTAAAAGCAGGAGTGGATGGCTGGCCAGGCTGCCCATGTGAAGGGACTGGCTGGCGGCAACAAATGTAAAATGGAAGGTATGACTATTGCCTGCAGCCCAACACCCGTAAATAACATTTGAGAGGCATAAAAACTGATCTCATGGTTCGTTTATCGAGTAGTGTCTGGCAAAACTGAAAACCGACCACCTCTTTCTTTCCTGTCTGCTTTCCCCACCTGTCTGTCTTTTCAACCTATGGCAGAAGCCTCTTTTCTTTTCCCACAAGTGAGACCCCTGTTGTGTTTACAGTAAACTGCACTGGTCCAGAGAGTAGAGAGTAGAGGGCTGCAGTCTTTGTCCCGGCGTACTCCCTGGAGACTCCCCGGAGCACTGATATGATAGTGTAGAGTTACCTCTCACTCAAACGTATCACGCCAGCAATCTTCACTGCACACACTGCCCATAGCGCGCTGCCACAACCCAAGGGAGCTCAATGGACTCTCACTGTGCTGTCTCAAAACATGTCTCAAAACCTTCTGTAATGACCCCAGTGAACTTTGTTTCTGTGACATTAACACTTTTGCTCTTGTCGCAGCTACTTTTGTTTGATTCAATGACTTTATATGTAAGGTTTCCGGGTCTTTTTTTCCCCCTGCAAGGACAGATGACAGCCTATACAGCTTAGTGCAGTGGTAACAACTCTTCTCTCATTCTTTTCATTCAAGCATCGATCAAAACATTTGACTGCCACTGAACACCAACACTGGAGGAATCATTGGGCAAAATTGGACTCTGATAATCTCAGGCACGCAAGAAGTAATGACGACTTCCAGCGGCGTGTTCCAGGGCATTTTTTCCAAGACGGAGATGGGAAATTTACCAGTTACCAGTCGCCTGGAACGCAGCACAAGTACAACTGTAGATAGTGGGATAAAGTAAGGAATGTCTATGTTTATTTTTGAAGCTGCTGAATCATTTGAAATATTGTCTTTCCATTTTCTTAAGTCCAAAGCCGTATACGCAGTCATGTGATTGAACAAAACATCCTGATATGTGCGCTTTATAGGGAAATTCCGACACAATGCTGAAATCACAATGCATTTTAATGTTGAAATCACAAATGCCTTCACACGACTAGACCTATTCACACCTGTGGAACTTGGAAGGAATCATTATTTTTCACGATTGACGGCCAGGACTATGGAAATATACACCTGTGGAGAATTCAGCATACCGTTTGAAGGTCCATACCACACTGCCTAGATTCTGACTTTATCAGCTACTTTGGAAACTGTAGTCCTCGTATTTCTTGTGTGAATTAAAATTGGGCTTAGTGAACTTTCCGGACCAGCGACCTCCAAAATTCTTTTTTAAACTCAGGAACCAGAACTTATAAAACTTTCAAGAGCTAAATATGTGACTGTTCTTCCATATTTACTGAGTACTAATACTGTTTGAATACTACTAAGTAGAGTGTATTTCTGATTTTGAATAATATACAAAATTGAACATATGTTATATGTCATTTTGATGCAAAAAATTGGGTGGAAGAGCGGCATCTGTTCCTGGAAAAGGAAACTGTTCACTTATACACTGCTGACATTTTTTAAGGTCTGCTCTAACTTTATTCTTTATTTTGTATTATTCATTGTACTGTATATACGATACCCTTATTTACTATTAAATTGATTGCACATTTCCTGTCTTTTTTTGCACACTCTGAGTGTTTCTTGAGAGCTGATCAAGTGAATTTCTCCATTGTGAGATCAATAAAGGATTATAGTATCTTATTCAAAATGAAGCTAACAACAATAGAAATGATTCTGTGCTTCTGCTGTCACTCTGAACAACTTAAAGACTTTACTTGATGCTTTTGCCGTGTTTAAGTTTTTCTGTTTTGTGTTTTTATGGAAAGCACTTTCTGCCCAGTTGTAGTTGTAAAGTGCTACAGAAATAAACTTTGATTGATTAATTAATCGATCGATTGACTTGGACATGTGGAGAGGGAGGATTATAATGAACAATTGGATGTTACCACATGTGTATTAGTCTGCACTTTAGAAAATGCATTCAGTTTAGCGGTGAGTGATTAGTACACACCACGTCTAGCATGTCAAATTACACTGGGCAGACAATTTTCCATCAGATGTTTTTAATTTTTTTATTGGTTTATTTGGTCGGGACAGTGCATGTTAATGAACATACATGGGTCTCATGCATGTAAACAAGCCACACCGGATTGTAGCCTTGGGCTAATTTGCATCCGTCGTCCCCCATGCGCACTCTCAAACACACTCTCATTCATCCTGGCCTATTGTACATGTTTTTAGTGGTAGGGGAAACCTACACAGACACGGGGAAAACATGCAAACTCCACATAGAAAGGCCCCGTCCAGGTGGGAATCGAACCAGGGACCTTCTATCTGTGAAGCACGAGCGCTAACCGCTGTGCCACCGTGCCGCCCTAAAAATGTAATCAGAACAAGTCTAGTGACGGTGTCTGGACTTTAAAACACTTACATGCAAAATGTCTGGCATGGCTCGGAGAAACCTCCTTTGCAAGTGAGGTTTTGATGGGGAGATAACTTTATCACAAAGGTTTTGCGTGTGTGACTTACTGTGGATCTAAATGCCGACATTATAGGAACATAATACAGTAAACTGAACAGGAGTTTGATGGAGATTAATTCATTATCTATCTTTGTATTCCCAATAGAGTCATATATTTCCTTGCACCCCCCTTGTTGTCGTTAGTTACCTGAGCAACCGAGTTAGACCGCTGATAATGGCCGCATGGTGGGAACTGCACGGGCGGCTGGAATGCATCTGGCTGTACAGTATAAGTGCTTTGTGTGGTCCAAGCGAACATATTAGGCTTCATAAGGGAGGGAAACAGCTCTGAAAGTATGAGGGGTATGATAAACTTTTCTCTAAATGCAGTCCAGTTGGAATGCGCGTCTAAATAAAAGCCAGACAGACGTGTTGCCACAGGTGACAAATAAAATAAACCGATGAAGATGACAAGCTTGTTTCCAAACAGCCCCAGATGAAGTCATGGTTACTATCAAAGGAGTCGTCGGGATGAATGCTTTCTGAGGCGGGACATGACTGCATACAGTTGTACAGCGACGACGAGGAATTTTATCCGTGCATACATGACGTCAATTCAGTCTGAAGAGCCTATGGGATTGAATCGTGCGAGTTTTTCCGGTTATCGGCGCCATACTGAAAATTTGTCACCATTCAAAGAGAGAATTTTTGTCATTCAAGAGTTTTGCATTGGAGACAAAGATTCTTAATCAGTCATCTCTAGTGGGTTGTTTTAGTGTCACCTCAAGATGCTTCGTCAACTAATGATATTGTAGCAGGAATTTGAAGACGGAAGAATATAGGTAGAAACCGTCCAAATATAGCTCACAAAATATATACTATACTAGAAAATATATACTATACTACAAATTCCATTCACAAAATTCATAGGACTGAATATAGCGCCAGTTTTCTAACATGCTGATATCAACGACTCTAAACAAAGCACCAGTGATTATAGTAAATCTTTTGGTAACTGTCTCATACTACTGCTATGAACACATCTCATGCTGAACAGTTTTTGCAGTTTCATAATCATCTGTTTGTGCAATGATCCGACATGGCTCCTTACAGCAGATGTTCTAACTGGTCGCAGCAGGTAAGTGCAGGTGGAACTAATAATTCTACTCTGAGTCTCCGTAAGACAGCAGGCTCAGTCGATGGAATGCTATTGTAATCAGTGGAATTAATGCATCTGTGTTTCCCTGCAAAAACATGTCAAAATGTCTTTCACAAAGTGGGCTTGTTGTGTCGAAGAATCTCTCCGACACCCACAGGCTTCTGAGTAAGCCTGCCTTGTTTGATTTCAGATTTCTACGAGGTAGAGTACAGGTGAGGAGTTTTAGATAAGCTTAGATTACTGGTTTTAAAACATTTACTGGAGAGCCATTACAATATCATGTTTACAAGCCTGGCTTTTTGTTGCCACACACTTCACCCCACTCATGTGAGTGTATAATTTGTTATTTTAAACTCTTGTAGCTGATCAAGAACCGACATGGCCCAAAATCACATTATGTTCACTTTGGCCTTTGACAACACCTGAGATTTTTGACATTTTATCAGATTTTATTCATTTGTATTTGATGCCCTTTTTGTATTGTATTGTTTTTAACTTGTGTTTTGTAGCACATTGGTTAAGTGCATTATAAATAAAGTTGCCATTGCCATATTATCTAATACATACAGTATGTGATGCCTTAGTGGACTTTTATTCTGGTCAGAGTCCTAACCGGTCAGAGGCTTTGGTGAATAGATCACAACATTCAACATCGTGAATATGAGCCTGTCATGCTGCCACATTCAAAGTGAGCATAGTGACACGAGATTCTGCAGGACATGCTGTATATCTGTCCGCCAAAAGCCTTTTAGTTAAAACAAGGCATGCGTGCGCGCTCCACTCTCTCCACCCCTACAGGCTAGCAAAATTTGTGACTCCATACCATAACAACATCTGTCAAGTTTACCTGGGTGAAGTCTTACTACTACTTACTAACATTGTTGCATTGTTACACGACTGGTGAAAACTCATCAATGTACAGTATAATAACCTATATCAAATTTGCCCTTTTTAGGAAAAGTCTTCAGGAAAGTGGTCTACACTGTACAGCCAGCTTACAGACTCTCTTCTTGTAAATCATGTTTTTGACGTGTTCCAGTCGGGCTTTAGACCCTTTCATAATACTGAGACGGCTTTGATCAAGGTGACTAATGGCTTGTTAAATCTGTACATGCTTCCATTAGGTCAATTAATATCCAGTAACAATCTATGTTTCACTGACAACGGGTGAACATGGGCCTGTAAATACATTGTGTCATTGTATCAAACAGATTGGTGTGTGGATGCAAAACAACTTCCTCCAGTACAGACAAAACGGAGATCATTGTCTTTGGCCCACAAAAACACAGAGAGGTTGTCATTGGTCATCTTGAAGCTCTTTCGCTAGAACCAAAAAAATCAAGTTAGAAATCTAAGGGTAATCATGGACTTAGACACAAACAGTGTTTCATACGTGATAAGTCACAAATTGTTAATAGAGAGAGATAGCATTCTTGAAATTTTGGAACAATATTTAGACGGGACACAGAACCATCAAACCTTTTTTTTTTGCCAATAGCCAACAGGGTCATAATAAGTGAGATGACAAGAAAAGATGCAAAGTAGCGGTCAAAGACTTCAAGTATAAAGCCATCATGAATCCAATAACTTCCAGTGCTTCCATTTACGCAGTTGTAACTGACCTGAAGTGTCCAGAAGTACGATGTGGTCAGTGCTCAGAGACATTGCTAATATGAGAAAAGTGTAAAAACGACCACTATTGATCAAGACACATAAGCTGAAATGTCTATACTGGTTCAGGAATTATCTAAAGACAGATCTTTCAAAGGTTTTATGGACTGATGAGATTAGAGTGACTCTGATTTGATGGTTCTGTGGTACTGTCCCAATATTCTTTTAAATTTCAAAATGGCTGCATCCTTCTGACCAGCCTTTAAGAATTATTGCCTTTTTTTAAAAACTTTTTCAGGTGTCTTTTCCTTTCCATTGTGTTGTGAGGGAAAATAGCTGCATAATAATTCTGCACAACTGATTTACTCTTCATCTCATTACTTAGGTCCTCTTTCTTGAAAGTTCTGCCCAACATCTTGGCTGTTCCTAGAACTGCGCTTTTCTGGACTGAGATGTTTTTCCCTGGGTGCTCCAGCCTTCTCCAGGCCTTCTCCAACTCTTCTCTGAGCCAATGGTAATTCTCTAGTTTGTCATGTAAATTCGTTCCTTATGTTGTAATCACATAGTATTGCTATGTCAACCACAACGACTTTCCTCTGCTCTTTGTCCACACCCGCAATGTCCGATTGGTTTTTCCATTTCCATTCTGTCCGTCTGTATCTGGAAGTCCCACATGCTCGGTTATTCTTTACAACCTTTGGAGGTGTTTCCCACTTTGACCTTGGGGTTTACAGCCCACACACTGCACGTATAGGAGGCACGGTAGCACAGCGGTTAGAGCTCCACCTTCACAGCTAGAAGGTTTCGGGTTCGATTCCCACCTGGATGGGGCCTTTCTGTGTGGAATTTGCATGTTCTCTCCATGTCTGCCTAGGTTTCCCCTACCACTAAAAACATGTACAATAGGTTCCCCTCTGGTGCCAGGACTCCCCGTTACTGAGATTCTTAATCTCAGTGGGATTTTCCTGGTTGAACAAAGGTCAATAAATGAGCGGGGGAGTGAGCGCTACTGCGCTACTGTGGGTTTGGTATACTGTATTATCAAGTCAGGTGCCCTGCCAGGATCCATATTCAAAAATCCTTATTATGTTGAGGGACACATAATAAAGGATTTTTACTTATAAGTCGGTTGTGCCTCGGACCGCCTTTCTCTTTTTCAAATAAAGGTCAATACATGTTCTATGTGCCAGCCACTTGGTTATGAGCTCCATGAAAGCTTTCCCTCCCAGCTGGGGTCTTGTCTGGTGTGGTAGATCTGGGCCTCTGTTGCTCTGGTGCTCAAGGCTTGCACTGGCGCAGCCATGAGTGCCTCTGTGCTGTCCTTTACTCCAGCTCTTTCTAGCCATATTTTTAAAGGGTTTTTTCCCAGTTATTTTTCCGTCTTTTCCTCCCATGATGCAACCTCCAGCACCTCATCCTCTGTTCCCCCGCCATTGTCTGAGACATTCACTGAGCACGTCAACTGTTGGAGCCTTGTCCTTGATGTACTTATGGATCTTTGATGTTTCATCCTGGATAGTGGCTCTCACGTTCACTAATAATAATAATAATAATAATAATAATAATAATACAATTTATTTGTTTGGCATACAACCTGATGCCATTCCTGAGTCGGTATCCATAGCCAGTCTTGTTGATTATTTGGCTGAGGGAGGAGGTTCAGGTATGCAGAACAGCAGCGGGGACAGAGCGTCTCCTTGGTATATGCCACATTTGATGGAGACATACGCAAGTGGCTTGTGTAAAACATTCTAAAAGTAATGTCTTCACCATGGTGAATAGTTATTGGTGACATGTTGCACTCATCTTAAATTGTCAAAGAGAAGAGTTATGTTGGAGAGAGATTTTAGGTTCACATAAGGGGAGCGGCCTGTCTGCATATCACCCAACCGCGCAGCATTGAACGCCAGAACACACATGAAGAGGCTTTTCTTCACTCCAGCGCTAAACAGAAATCTTCCAACCTGTCTGTGTGGGACTTTCCACTGGGACTGCCTCTACACTCATTAATCAGGCCCCAAGGCAACGTCAAACCATATTTGTCACATTTTGATGATTCATTGCTTTGAGGGAGAAGGTGAATTTATCTAGCCTGGAGCTGGGATTTCACCTAGTACAAGCAATTCAAAGCTAATTTGCTGCTTTGTCATGTATGGGTTGCAGAGATAGTGACAAATTACTCCCCAAGCAGACCATATGTGTGTATTCAGAGTTAACTGTTGTGCAAGGGGTTCAATGCTGATTTTGATATGTGAAAGGTTAATTTTGATTAAAGTGACTGAGAAATAGGGCATAAAATAAAGATTTTTTCTTTTTATTGCTATCCATAATAGCAATGACCAAGGATAAGGTTTTTTCTTTGGATCGTCAGTAATTTGGATTGGCTGACAATGACTCAAGTGCGTATTGTGAGGGGCTAGCACTGTTTCCAACAAGGGCCGCACAACTTTGGAAAGTGTTTGTGTTCAGGACCATCACTGAGTATGGGAAGTGAATGCCAAATAATCCACTGCAATGCTTGAGATGCTTGCCAAGCACAATACAAATCTAAGTAATTACTACGAAACATATTGATACACCCAGTTAGCCGTAGATTTGACACTGAGACAGTATTTCATTGCCTACACCAACGCATACAACTTATACTGACATCATCCTGACTGTTACAGGAATGCATGTTAAATAAAAAATTTGCAAAATTCTTTGGCATATATTTCAACATTAACAGTGTCTTCTGCACTCTGTGTGTCAGCAAAGTCTTCCAAGTGTGTCAATTATTCATAAGTATTCAAGTTCTCTTGTCTACATTAAGCAAGCCAGATATGAGTTGAGCTATAATCTTCCGGTGCGCTGTAGCTTTTTCCACAAATTCTCTAGCAATATGGTTTTGTTGTTGATCTACATAGAAAGTATGAAAACAAGATCCGATTTGTATAAGACCTAAAGGAACTGGGGCCGCATAATTTTGGAAATACCCAATTGTGCTTTTTTTTTAGGCTTTGCAATTGCAATCAGATTTTCAATTAATATTAGTACAAGAAGAAGCACACTTTGAACAGGTTCTTAATCGTTAACATTTGAGAGAAGACTGAAATTTGAACTTCTAAACTAACACAAGAATGTTTGTAGACGGCTGAACTTCAGAGTTAGCAAGTCGTGTACATAATAAATCCTGATGGAGATGGATTATTTGATTGTGTTCAGAGCAATATAAATAAGCTAAATAATTACAGCCTTTGCGATTTGCTAATTGCACTTCAATTGGATTGTAACCAATACTTTAGCTCTAATAGAGACAAATTAGCGTGTTCTGAATGACTGTGGAGGCCCTGAGCACAACTTGTCTGTTTTACTGTCTGCTTTACAGTCTCAAGGAGAGGGCAACACAATAAACAAGTCCTAAACCGCTGGCAGACACTACAGAAAGACAGTAGGTCCCTCTGCTTAATAACCTGTGGACAATTGCCAGTTAGGGCTTATAGGAAGGGTGATGTAATGTTTATACAATATAGGGATACTTCATGTCTCTGTCAGAGCTGCAACTCACCTGCGTTTATCCAATCCCCAAAGAATCCCGGGCTGCAGCAGACAAGAGAGGCAGTGATAGCTTTGTCACTGAGTTTGTATTCAGCGTCCCTAATGGAAGAAGACGTCATGTAGGCAGATGTAATAACAGTCCTACAAACAAGAGTGCGAACATTTCACAGACATGGTGTAAGCCGTGTTGTTGTACCTTGCACAAGATGGTATAGTCTTGTTTTTGTGTTTTCTGTTTACTTTACGTAACCAGTTCCTTTGGGGTTTTAACTAAATTGTAGCACTTGCTCAAGCCGTCATCCTTATTTTCATATGGGAACGGATTTTATTTGTATAGCGCTTTTCATACACACAATTGAGCCAAAGTGTTTCACAAGAGACAATAATTCATTCATTCATTCATGGCCTGGGGAAGACTGGCTGCCAATCTGCGCCACCGGACCTTCCAAACTAGTGAAGTTGGCCTGGATCGTTTGGACGGGCTCACTAAAATAGTGATGTGAAGTTCATGACTGACGGGCTCTTTTGAATGCCGGTTCGAACCAGAACTCAACTGTGAAATGAGCCAGATGTTTTTTTCAGTCCATTTTACCAAGAACTCCCCCGGACAGTAAATATCAGTCCCAAAAAGTGTGTCTTTTATCAATCGCGTCTTAGATATTGTGAGCTACCTGGCTGGCGATATAAAAATTGTACATATACAAAAAAAAGTATTTCGAATGACTCTTTGAAATGAATGAATTCCAAAGACTCAGCTCCCTGTTAAAGGGGGGGGTATTATGTAAAATTGACTTTTTCAAGCTTTATATCATGTTATTATGTCATTCCCTCATTAAACACATGCCTGGAGTGTTGCCTTGGCTCATTCACATATTTTTGAGTAATCAGTAAAACTTAGACGGCAGCCATTTTAGGTGTAGCTATGCCTCAGTCCTCCTAGGAACGCCCCACCTCCTGGAGACGCCTCTGGACCTTTTGTCACCAGCCAAGCCACCAACCACTGCTCCTCAGCTCAGCAGAGGCCCCTCCCCGCACAGTGTTGTTGTTTAAATGCCACAGCAGTGTGCTGAAGGGGGCGTGTCGGAAAGCTGCTTAAACAGACAGAGGCCTATTTCAAGACGTTCAGTACAGCCATTTTGAGAGAGCAATTTTATTCAAGGCAGTTATTTTAATTTACTGCATATACAGACCAACAGAAGGTTACGTCATCATTGTAGTATGCTATAGACTGGTGCTATGTGATTGAAAAAAGCATATTACCCCCCCTTTAAGAGCCATTAATCCTATTACCACACCCACAAGAGCTTCGGCTGCCAGAGGGTTCATCATTTTGTTGTATTTGCTGAAAGGAACAACAACTGATACAAATATACTGATTGATTCTCGACGGATCCAACACTATCCCAAACACCACCAACCACATACTCGCTCACCATTCACCCTGGTATTCCCACATGGCCTACAATGCTGTATAACCACACCTAACCATTGGCTTCAGAGATCAGAAAATATCGGGCATTCCCAATGAAAATCTTTCAATAGAAACTATCTGGCGCGTGTCGCTTGAGAGCGGTTTAAAATCCAGAGGTTTTTATTTTTAAATAAATAGGCATGGACCACTGTGGGAAACTACTTCTGGCCATACCGCCTTTGCTCTGCCTGATGCCGTCAGACCTTGGAAGCTAAGCAAGGAAGGGCCTGGTCGGTAGTTGGATGGGAGACCGTTTGGTAACACCAGGAAGCCTAGCGAATGTAGTGAGTGAGTGAATGGTTGGTGGTGGTCGGAGGGGCTGACTGGTTGCCTCGCTTCCGTCCGTCTACCCCAGGGCAGCTGAGGCTACAGTAGTAGCTACCACCACCAAGTATATGGAGTGAATGAATAGTGCAATGTAAAGCGTCTTTGAGTGTCCAAAAAGCGCTATATAAAACCGATGCATTATTATTATTATTATTAATTTCCCAAGAATGTTTCCAGAAACCCAACCCACCTTTGTTAAACCACCGACAAGAAGATGTGTGAGTGGCCTGAGGACACAGGTGAACTCGGTGCACCTACTGTACAATGTTTTGACAGATTCCAAGGTGACTCACGTATTCTGATGATAGTTTGAGAGCGCAAATATTTTCATAAGTAGAATGCTGTGATCAAGATGGTAAGGACTCTTTGTTGAGCTACTCAGTTGTAATCTATAGGTGGACTGGTATGTCAGATATTTGCAATTGATTTAGTGTCGACAATAACATTGATATCAACAGTGATTAAGTGAAAATTTGGTGGCTTAAATAAGAAGAAAAAAAAGAGGAGGTACTCTCTAATGAAGAATGAGTCCACTGAGGTGTCATGACCTCAGCAGGTGGTGGACAAGTGTTGTATGCTCTTCACTCGTTAAGTTGGCTTGTTACTGCTCTGGAAAACTATTACTGCACCACTTTATTACGAAAATAATTTGACGGATAATTTTGTCCGACAATAAAAGCTCCACCTAACAAGCCTGATTCGCAGACGCCCAGCTTAATCAGCATGTTGTGGAATTAAGGTTTGAGATGTGACTGCCAAAAGGAGCAGGCGTTTTTATAGAAACTGTGGAATTAGCAATTGTGGCTAACGTTAGCTTAGCGGTGGTTTACATGTATCAGTTAGCATTGGCTATTAAGCTGTTTTTTTTTCTCCTAAAAATTCTCAATTCTCAACAAAATGAATTTACATGTTTCCTGTCTGTACTTAACTACATTTTAAAGGCCAGTTTTAACATTGTTTAACACCGTTGATTTGAATGCACTGTTATGCTCCTAAATGTGACAGCAGTTACTGTTCATAGGGGCAGAAACAGAAAGATGTTCTAAGTTTATATCGTAGGTTAAATCGCCAAGTATAGTATAAGCATTAGACTATGAATACTGCAGCTGAAAATGCAAAACAGTTAATTAGAGAGAACAAATTAGACCTTTTATTACAATGATTTCTCAAGAACATGGTTATTCTGAATAAACAAATATATTGTTGTGTTTCGGCAATGTAGATAATACAGGGCAGACGGAAAGAGACAAGAGTTTCTAACAGCAGATGTAGTGCATATTTAAAAGGATATTTTAGTTTTATTTTCAGTATCAAATGACATTTTTGTATCGTAACAACACAACCCTTTACATTATCTTAGATTCTGTGTATGCTTGAACAGATGTACCAGATTCTCTTCATGTCTGTCAAATCAGTAAATGCTTCAGTTCGTTGACCTTATCGCTGCGCTGTTTCCCCCGCGTCTCTGGGCAGGGCGGTACAGGATTACAGCAGAGTGAGTGGGACCCGTGCCTGGCTTCACAGCATTACTCTTGTCGAACATCACAGTCTGACACGGGCTGAGTCTACTTCCAAAGCCAAGGATGTCAACAGGCAATATCGCCGTCAAATAGTTAGCGCTACCAGGAACACCAGATTGTGACCACTCAGTTTCATATTAGTAATGCGTTATTTTAACTACATAACAGTGGAATTTACCCCAGTAATGTAATGGTGTTGCTTTTCATTTAGGTCACTCGCCACAAGGTATGTACGAACATCTAATAAACAAGAGCGGCAAACATTTAACTATTGTTCAGCACATCATATTGAAATGAAACAATGTAAGTCATTCAGCCGGTTAATTCAATCCAATTGATTTAAAAACAAGCAAGTGGACTTTTTAGATAGATACCAATATTTCGCTCTCCATCCAAAAAAGCTTCTTCCTCAACTTTGGCAATGTTCAAATCCGGGCAGAAAACAGTTTTATTTAGCCGTGCATGTGACCACTGAAAGTCAATACAACACATTTAATGTTCAAATGATTATTGATGTTTTTTGGGTGTTTTGAAAGTAAGTTTACACTCTTCTTTTTTCTGATAAGCCCCTATGAATTTCCATTACCTTGTGTTCTACAAATAAACTTGTCTTGCCATTTCATTTAATAATAAGTCAAAATAGTATTACTCCAATTTGAGCATGAAAGGATTTCCAAGGATAGAAACCAAGACACAAATTATATGACCTGTGGAGTCCCCCAGGGGTCAATCTTGGGACCCCTCTTATTCAACTTGTACATGTTTCCATTGGGTCAGCTAATAAACAGCAATAATGTGTCTTACCACAACTACGCAGATCATACTTAGATCTATGTGTCACTGACGTCAGGTGAACATGGGCCTGTAGATACTCTCTGTCACTGCATCCAACAGATCAGTTCGTGGATGCAAAACAACTTTCTCCAACTAAACTCAGACAAAACTGAGATCATTGTTTTTGGCCCACAGACACAAAGAGAAAGTGTTATGAGTCACCTCGAGTCTCTCTGTCTAAAACCAAAAAAATCATGTTAGAAATATAGGAGTAATCATGGACTCAGACCTGAACTTAAACAGCCACATCAAAGCAATAACAGAATCAGCTTTTTACCATTTGAAATGTGAAGCACTTTGAATTGCCTTGGGTATGAATTGTGCTCTAAAAATAAACTTGAATTGCCTTATATAGATAGTATAATAAACAGAAAAAAGTGACTATTGATTCATCCATCTGTTTTGCAAATCCTTTTACCTCAGAGCTTCTCATTATCAGAGCAAATGTGATGTACTACACACTCAACCAATAAAACAGTTATCTGGAGTGAAAATATTGTTTATGTGGCTACGCTCCAGCTCAGCCCTGGCCATCACTCTGTATAATGAGGACTGTGATGTTATTGCCTTTTTTTTTTTTACCCCCACTTACACCTTACCTGTCTTTTGCTAAACCTTACAGTGTTGAACTCTATACAGCCTGCAATTTTTTAATAAATTTGACCCGAGTGATTGCTGGGTGCAGTGGAATGCCCATAACTACTGGATTCTCACGCCCTGCCAGATCCCCCTTCGATGGTTTTGCGAACAAACTCAAAATACGACAGGAATTTGTACTAACTCATGTTTAAAAGCACAGGGAGGACTGGTGTCTTAATGTTTAGAGAAAATATCTTGCCGCTGGTAGAATGTTCTTTTTGAGTACTTGCTTGTTCAAAACACATCTTGGTGTGAAAATAGTGTATTAAAATATATAAAACGCCCCTTTCAGCAATCCCTGTGCGCGCCATAAGCCTGCGCCTATAGCCATTGTTTTGATAGCCCGCAGTGACATGCACCGCTCTCCGTCAGTAGAGCCGATATGTATCGCTACTTGCGCCATACGATCTCCCCTGGGTTCCTCTCCTCTGAAGTTCACTCAGTTATTATTCTCCCTCTACATCTGCAAATAAACAAAGTAAGGCTCTCAGTGATGAATGCTAATGCCCTGGGCTTTGTCCGAGATCCCAGTCTGCTGTTAATTAGCACTCAGGGGCTGACCATGACGTGATACCGCTCTGATGTCATGGAGCACAGCCACCTCGCCGAAGCACACACCGCACCGCGCTCTTTGATATCTAAGGAGGCGTCTCGCGCTGGTGTAATGTTGTTTTCACAATAAAGCATCAATTTGTATCCCCTCGTGCTGAAAGCTCCAATATTTTATTATACCGACTGATGTTTGTTTTTGTTTTTTTCCAGCATAACTAATTATCCTGCAGATTTATGCTGTTTACTACAGGCCTGTGTCATCCAGTGCATAGGTAAGAAGTGCCATTCTGTGTTTTCAGACTCTTATGAAGAATTTTGCAAACATGCGCAGCTCAGGTGAACCGGAGCGCCTGCTTGGAGACCACCTTTCCACGTGCTCGACACACACACTTTTCCCACCCAGAAGAAACTTCCAGGGTGAGAGTTCACTCTCTACTAAAAAAAAAAAAAGCCTGTGCCGGTGCTCCACAACGAGTTGGTGCTTCAGTTTTCTCTGTATGGTTATGCGTGTCAGATTGGGGCCGTAGAGTAAAAAAAATTGCCTTTATATCGCGGGAAAGAACGTTACTCATTTATCCATTAGTTGCCACGCTAATAAATTGACCTGCTCCTCTTGTTCAGATGAACAGATGAATCCAAAGTACTACAGACTTCTTTGACATGTATGTATTTACTACTCAGAGCAAGGCAAGGCAAGGCAAGGCAAGTTTATTTGTAGAGCACAATTCATACACAAGGCAATTCAAAGTGCTTCACAGTTGCAGAAAATTACAAGAAACAGATCAAATCAATCAATAAAACATCAACATAATGTTAATCAATGACAGTAAAAGGCAAGAGTGCAGATAAAATACTTTCAGTTTTCATATGCACAGGTAAAAAGAGCTGTTTTCAGCCTGGATTTGAACATAGTCAGAGTTGAGGCCTGTCTCACATCCTCATGAAGACTGTTCCAGATTTTAGCTGCATGAAACTGAAACGCAGCCTCACCGTGTTTATTATTGACTCTGGGAACCACCAGGAGACCCCTCCCTGAAGTTCTCAGGACCCGACATGGTTCATACGGCTCTAACATGTCAGAGATGTACTTTGGTGCTAAACCATGAAAAGACTTGTACACAAGCAGAGCTGTTTTAAATTCTATTCTCTGAGTGACAGGAAGCCAGTGCAGAGACCGGAGCACTGGACTAATATGGTCGTATTTCCTGGTTCTTGTCAGGACTCGAGCAGCAGCGTTCTGGATGTACTGCAGCTGTCTAACAGTGAGCAGGCCGTTACAGTAGTCTAACCTGCTGGAGACAAATGCATGGATGAGTCTGGTTTTGACACTATTCCTCTGATCTTAGCAATGTTCTTCAGATGGTAAAAAGCTAATGATGTTATTGCTTTGATGTGGCTGTTTAAGTTCAGGTCTGAGTCCATGATTACTCCTAGATTTCTAACCTGATTTTTTGGTTTCAGAGCGAGAGACTCAAGGTGACTGATAACACTTTGTCTTTGTGTCTGTGGGCCAAAAACAATTATCTCAGTTTTGCATCCACAAACTGATCTGTTCGATGCAGTGACAGAGAGTATCTACAGGCCCCTGTTCACCTGCAGTCAGTGACACGTAGATCTGAGTGTCATCTGCGTAGTTGTGGTACGACACATTGTTGCTGTTTATTACCTGACCCAATGGAAGCATGTACAAGTTGAATAAGAGGGGTCCCAAGATTGACCCCTGGGGGACTCCACAGGTCATGGAAATTTTGTCTGAGACACAGTTGCCAATTATAGATAGGACTTGAACCAGTTTAGAGCAGTACCAGAGATTCCCACCCAGTTTTCTAACCTGTGAAGTAAGATCCCGTGGTCCACTGTGTCAAAGGCAGCGCTCAGGTCCAGCAGAACTAAAACTGAGACCTTACCTGCGTTGGTGTTCATACGGATATCATTTGTCACCTTGATCAGAGCTGTCTCAGTGCTGTGGTGGGGCCTAAATCCTGACTGGAAAGTATCAAACACATTAGATAGGAGAAAGTAAGTGAGCTGTTGATATATTACTTTCTCTAGGACTTTTCCTAAGAATGGTAGGTTTGATATGGGCCGGTAGTTGTTCAGTACCTTGGGATCAAGGCTGCTCTTCTTTAGAAGAGGCTTAATGACCGCGGTTTTCAATGCCTTTGGAAGAGCAGGTGAATGACCCTCTACAACGCTTAACTATGTGCACTGTTTTTGGCGGGCTATATGCACTTTTCACATTTCTGTGCATACATTGCTGTCACTATTGGCCATTGCTATTTTCTACACCTCACACTGTTATACGGTTGCCAGGTCCATGATAAAACTGCGGAATTGGGCGGCTATTTATGCCTTGCCGCGGGTGAAAAAGCTGTCTGCGGGTTTTAGCCATGCTGTTTACTATTTGGCTTATTTTTTGTTTAAAAAATAAAAGAAAAAAACATATTTCAAATGAGAAATTCTCAAATCCAAGAGAATAAACCCTTTTCACATGTCACCATGCATTCACGTTTTTCTCTCAAAGCAGTGTTATCGTCTGTTTCTGTTTATGGACAGTCCTGCAGCGAATGAATCAATATTTTAAAATTACTCACCAGACAGAGTGTTTCATTGGGATAATTCAACACAGTCTATAGGATGTGAAAGCTTCACTTCAGCTTCAGAGAACTTGCTAACAGTGTGCATGCTCGTAGTATGAGGGGGATCGCCGTGTCGTCACGTCCGAGGCACTGGTGGGCAACGCAAATATATTAAATAGATATTAATAGTTCTATGGTGGGTCAAAACATCGTTCACAAACAGAGCATTGCATCTGTGAAAAGATCAGTGCTGTAAAAGATCTGTGATTTAAATTAACAGCTCTTCAAGCTCGGAAAAATCAGCTGTTTGCCCACCAGTCACCAAAACATCCGGTGAAAATCGCGGAAATAAACAATAACAGCGATCCTCCCTATTGCGCTGAGGGGAGTTAACACAATTGCGAAAATGGCCTATTGGAGCTTCTTTTTCAATGAGAGAGGACACTTCATTGGAGGAGCACATGGGCCCTGAAAAACAAATACAATCTATTGAATATTCCAGCTGAGCCGCATGTCCGCGGGTTTTGAGCGTTTTTTCATATATTTCTTTGCAACCTTGTACTTTTACCAACAGGTGCCAATCACACCCACAAAAGTGCAGTGAAAGTGCAGGAAAAGAACATGTTTCTTATGTTTAAAGTTAGGACTATTGTAAATATTATCCATCATCATCATCATACATTACAAATACAGTTGAAACATGTTGGCTTGGTCATTGTAAATACAGGCTCTTTAGTTATTTTCTTGTGCTGCTAATTATTGGTTAAAGTTCCTGGGTTTGCAGCCCTTTATTTGCTGATTGCCTCCCCTTTTCTGAAAAGCACCCTGCTACTTTTGACTTCCGGACAACCAATCATTGTTTTCAGACAATACAGATGCATACATAATTACCAAGCCAAGTGTGCACAATGATTGTCTTGTCTGTTTGTAAAAACATTTAAGCCTTTCCATTTCTCTGACTCTGCAGTTGAACCGAGCAGCCCGTGCCACTCTGCAAACGAGCCAGCACATATCTACAGCGCGAAAGTATTCCTAACATTTTTTTATTCAGATGTCCGTGGTGGTGACAGCAGCACTCTCCTTTCTGGCAACTTGACTTGAATGTGTGTCAGGAGCAAGCACCAGCCTGCGCACCGGTCGTCCAAATCAGCCGTGCAGCGAGGTAGGATGGCTAAAGTGGTGTTATCTTTCCCTAGGATGAAGTTACTGTGTCTGTGTTGACGGAAGGAAGAGCACCGTCGCAAAGTGGCGTAGAGACCAGTGTTGGGTAACGCTACTTTAAAAGTAACGCGTTATGTTAGCTTCTTTTCTCCTCTGGAAAAGTAGCTTGTTACTTTGTCACTTTATTATGAAAGTAAAGTGTTAGAGTACTGATGCATTACCAATATTAAACATAGATATATAGCCTTCATTTGTCAGTCATTTCTTTCCAATGCGGAATGCTCTATTTCAATGGTTTTCAACCTGGGGATCGGGACCCCTAAGGGGGTCGCGATACAAATTTGGAGGGTCGCCAGATCATGTAGATAAAATATACATCTTTTTATTAGCATATCATATAATATTTTATTGTAGTATGTGTGTGCTATTTTATCAGAGTGCCATTATTTGTCCGTAATTTGATTCACTTTATTTTAGCCATTTGTTCTTTTCCTTTGTTTTTTAATTATTATGTAGGCTAATGTTCCAATTTCTCACGGTGTGACCCAGGCGGGGGTTCACAAACCCCTTTAACTGTTATAACGGGGGTCGCGGCTCCAAAAGGTTGAGAACCACTGCTCTATTTCACAAACTGAGCCTCTCCAAAAAGCTAACTCACGCAAGCAAACAGCCAGGTACCAGTAAATGTTTTCAATAATAATAATAATAATGGTTGACTTATAAACGCTTAGCGTTGTAAACAGTTTGGTTCTGTCAGAAACTGTGCCAGGTTTTCAAAAAGAACATCTGTAACAGAGCTCTTACGCATTACAAAGTGCATTGAATTGGTAATAATAAACACACAACATACTCAACTTGATTTAGAATAATTGTACAGCTTTCCTCAACCACATAACCAACTACGAGTTTGTTGTTTACATTGGAAGGACCGATACTGCCAAAAGCTAAGCGTTGTTGTTGTTTGGGAGGCGAGGGCGAGCTCCATCGTGGTTTTCCTCTCTAGCTTCGCCACCAGCGTTATATTGTCCTTTTCGCCAATAAGTTCAAAAATAATGTGAGTATTTTCACAATGTGAATGCTCTCGCTGAAAACTCTGTCATATTGTTAACTTGATGTAAATTTTGGAGGACACAGTCTGTGCATGCGCACTAGCACTGACGTGATACGCTGTCAGTCTGAGCAGCACTGCAGCTGCAGAAGAGACGAAGGAGAGATCAGGACCCAGGACTGAAAAATAAACTAGTATTAGATTACCTGCAAATGTACTTTACCTGTTAATCTTAAAATGTAACCTGAGTACCTAATGCCTAATGCGTTACTAAGTAGCGCGTTACCCCCAACACGGGTAGAGACTGACATCTCACCTTATAGCAAGAAGATCCTTGGTCCGATTCTAGACTTGAATGAATGGTCAATGGCCTACTGTATTGTACAAGCCTTCACTTTCTGCCCTACACTGTTCCAGCTCTGATGAGTCCTAAAGATGGCCCGTATTACCCATTCCTACAACAGCACCTCTGCACTTCAAAGAGCCACATGGGGATGTTTAGCTCAGTGTCTCCTCTTTGACGGCTGCAACTGCTACAACAAGATCATCTCAGAAAAATGTTAATATTTTCATTTGCCCGAGTCAAATATAAATTGTATCCAAAACCCACCCACATGCAGAGTTTGCACTTTTAAAGCAGGGGTAAAAGGAGAGGGGTTGTCTTCAGAGGTGTGTCATTTTTCAATGCTGACATCGCACACCTGAGTAAAGTTTGTAAAGATTCAAAGATGGGTAGCCAAGAGTTGCATTTCTTCAAAAATATTGCAGAGTAAACGTTTATTTTAAGTTTGCACCGCTGAATTTGAATAATGGTCAGGATGGAGAGTTCGATGAATACTGACTCTAGTGTAGAGCTTTGAGAAGCTTGACAGGATTGTAAGGTGCAAGAAACATAAGTCAACATAAAGCCTCTGTCACTCATGTATTTACTCACAGTGGAAGTATTAACCTCTTAAGCCTCACCGGAACCAAACACATTTTCTCCAGTTTGGCATTACTCAAATCTCAAAGCTTCTTGAAACGTTAAAAATAGCATTAACAAGAAGACAAAAATTCACTAAAAAGTGGCAACATTTGACAAAAAAGCCACAAAAGAGCAAGTGACGAAAGAGCAATAAGAAAGTGACAAAAATGTGACAAAAACGCAATAAAACCCCCACACACAAAACCAAGAACAGAGCAATAATAAAGTCGCAAAATCAGATGAAAAAGAACGTCAACAAATTTGTCACACGACAACACAGCAACAACACAAGGAAAAAGATCCGTTTTGTGTGTCTTAGTTTTCAAATACACTGGCCTATGCTCTATAAACTCTTCAAGATTAGAATTAGATTAGATTAGATTTGGGTAACACCAAACTGGAGAAACTAAGCTTGGTTAAGGTGGGTGGTAAGAGGTTAAAAAAATAAGTATGAAAAACTGAAGTGCAAGTACAAGTTCTTCAAATGTGACTTAACTAGAAGCTTTTGAGTTTGCGTGACTGATTTCTGCCCACTTCTGGCAATATTAAGCATAAAGAATAAAAGTCTATGCAATCTCTCTGGACTAGGTGTTTCTCCTCTGGATATAATCCCTGATTTAATACCTCCTTCTCTATCCAATTAGTCTGTTGTACATTTACATGTGTCCTGGGCTCATAGACAACCATACATCAAACTGACTGGTGGGAGTTGTTTGGCCTGCAGCGGTCTGGGTGAGTTATAACAGTTTTCAGCTCGTAGACGAAGGGCCACGATTTGGGGGAAGAATCCCGCTGTTACGCGGACACAGTCGTCCAACTCAACAATCTCACTTGTATCGTCAAAAAACCTTTACATTCAAGAAATGTGCTACAGAAGACAAGTGGGCAAAAAGAAAACTTGATCTATATTATTTGTAAAAGCAGAATTTTCTAGTACATCTGCACAACGTGACAACATCAACAAGCACTTACCAAAAAGCTATTGTTTTGGGTAGAAGGCGGTAATTGTTTTGAAAAAGAAAAAAAAGGATAAAGGCATCAAAATGGTCCTTTATGAATGAACAGCCTAAATGCTGGCGTAAAAGTTAGCGCGCTGTTCCTTAATGCTACCGTACATAAATTAAAGGTCTGGGGAAACACCTTCATTAGTCATTTACAGGTTTTATATAGACTACAAAAGAAGGCTATTAGAATTGTTCACAATGTCGGATATAGGGACCATACAAATAATCTGTTCTTATCTAACACCATGAAACTTGATGACCTCATAAAATATAATACTTTGTTACAGATATATAAAGCTGTAAACAACCAGCTCCCTAGTAATATACAACAAATGTTTGGTAAAAGAGTGGGAAGTTACGATTTAAGGGGCACTCATAATCTGAAAGTACAATGTATTCATTCTACCCTAAAAAGTCACTGTATCACCTGGAGAGGTGATCTGTGGAATAATTTAGAGGAACCCTTAAAAGGCGCTGATAGTCTACAACAATTCAAAAACCAGTATAAGAGAAGTGAGTTTGGGAAATATACTAAAGACATGTGACCATGTTCGTATTATTTACAAGTAATTTTGTGAACAAGCAAAAGATAACAACAATGCTGTAACAGCCTGTTTCCACTGGTCACTATTAAACATAATAGAACGAGGGCAGGCAAGAGATGGACCTGGTGGACAGCCCCCCCCTTTTCAACAGGTTCATAAATCTTGTCTTTTTAATGCACCACCCAGTATATAGCTCAAAAACTACCTCACAATAACAACTAGTTAGGGCAGCAGGGTGAGGGCTTGCTGATGGGGGGCTACTGCCCTCTACCAACTGGCCACATTACACTCTGGCTTTTTAAGGCACCTCACTAAATAAGGCAAACAACAAAATAATAAAACAATCACAACCAATATTTTACAGTGGAAATGGGAATGACAATAATGGGTTGTGTTGACTATGTAATACTTATTATAACTAAATCAATAGTCAGTTAATAGAATGGTGACTGGTGTTTATAAGTAATGATTGGAAATGGTTATTATGTGAATGGGAAAGAGGAAAAAGAAAAAGAAAAAAGTACAAATTGTAAATAAAAATAAAAAATAAAAATGTTTATATATATTGGTAAACTGCATACATTTCTATCTTCATGTTATGTCTTCTTACTTTGGAAGTCTTGTAAACATCCTGTGATTTTCTTCTTGTAAAACATGAAATGCCTTTCTTTAACAATGCTGCTATATGTAAAGTTAATGCAGACAGGAATTTGTAATGTAAAGTGTTATATTGTATGAAAACACGAGATGCCGCTTGTATCACTGTAACCGGAATGTAAATTAATTTTGAATATGGGGGTAGGCACTTAAAAGCTTTCTTGCTTCGGCCTACTCCATTTGAGTTTTTGTTACTTTCTTTATTTTCTGCACTGCAATAATGTTAATGTAAAAAATCACTCAAATAAATCCAACCAATCAATCAATGGACGTTGCTCCAAACACGACGGTCATCTTGCGTGCGCAAAGCTACTGCGCTGTGTGCCTCTGCCACTGGCGAGAGGGCGTTGCTTATTAAAAAGAAACGTCAACTAGTCTTGGTTCATTACAAGCGGCACAGAGCGCCTCATGATCTTCCTTTAGCACTACAGGCTTATATAAGCTCTCACAGTTCAAACTAAAAACTTAATTTATCCCACCATGAGTTAAACACTGTCTGTGTCCAGTGTCCTGAGATAAAGAAATGCACAGCCGGTCCGCTGTGGCGCAGGTCTATGTCCATGGTCTGCACTGGGCTAAAACAAGAAAACAAACAAAAGCACGCATTCACCCCAGGCCCCCAAAGAGTCTGGTTGGAAGAAAAAGTTTGTTCTACATAATATCGCCATTGTGTTTTGTCCAGCCCACTCAATGTGCCAGGTCTAGAGCTGGAAGATCTCACATTGCAAAGGATGCGCCATAGCCTGCATTCTGAAACAAAAGATTGGGCCCTATGTGCCTAAATAATGAGATTATCTGACTACCTGAACAACCTGAATGACCAGGTTATTCCATCAAATGATTTTTTTTTTTCCAAGCTGAAGATGCCAGGATTCATCGGGCTCACTTTGTGAAAGAGTGGTTCAGAGAGCACGAGACATTATATTATTTTCAAACATGGATTGGCCACCACAGAGTCCAGGCATTAAGCCCATTGAGACTCTTTGGGATGTCCTGGAGAAGGGCGGTCCAATTAAATATTAGCACTCTTTTGGTTTTTTGGTGGCGATTTCTTTTTGGGCAGGCAGTGCCTTTGTTGTCCCTGCAGTGTCTCTACTTGCTTTCGTAGCCATTTTGACAAATTAAAAATCAATAGGTCAAACATGAAAGGTCATTTTAGGCCTACGAGAGTACAGAGGTGGTCTTTTCTATAGCAGTAAGTTGCCTGATGACCCCACATTCCTCCTATACCCCTCTCTTCTCCATCTCCACACACAGCCACACAACGCAGTGCTGGCTAATCAAAAGGTAATGTTTGGATGAAGCCTTCAGTCACACTGGGAGATAAAGGAGGGCCGAGTCAATTATCTTGCCTCATACAAAACCGAGTGGTCTCTTTCCTTCTCCAGTTTTTGCTAATAGGGACTTAAGGTGGGTGTAATTGTTGCAGGAAACACCGCGCTGATCAGAGATGCAATTTGAGGGAAAATGGGGTTCTTCTGCAGAATGACCTCATCTCTTTGGTTGGACAGGCCAAGCCCCGGGGCCGTCCTGATTTGTCTCCCCGGGTCAGCGGCTCCACATTTGTGTTTGTGTGTCTAGAGAGGGTCACCATGGGGAAAAGTGCGGCGAAGATGAGTCTGCTGGGTGAGGAACGGAGATGATTGGAGACCACCTACAGATGATTCAGCGCTGGCTTGATGAGACCCAGCAGACTGGATCGCCTATTTTATCAAACTTCCAACGGCCGGCTTGATTAGAGACCTGTGAATTAGGCTGGAATGTTAGCGTGATTTAAGTTAGGCCAATTAACTGCGAGCGCACAAAGGCCACTAATCTGGAAAAGGCTCACCTGAAGCTAGAAATTGGAGAGGCTTCATGAGTTACCGACGCTTCTCAGAAGTAGGATTTAGACTTGTAATACAAGGCGAATGAGAAAACCTCTGCTTAAGTTACAGCGACGCATGGTTAAGGTTATAGTCACATGTCTGGAGATCAAGGTTGGTTTTGATTTATTTTTAAGATTTGTTTGGGATCTTCCTTTCTTTTGCTGCAGTACGACATTAAAGGGGTTGTTTACCAAGGATTTGCTCATGTGCAAAAAGAGTAGCACGTGCAAAAGTAATACTGTCAATTTCAAATGGTAAATTAGGTGCAACATGCCCACAAATAGCTGCACTCAACAAAAATGTAAACGCAATACTTTTATTTTTGTTCTCATTTTTCATGGGGTGAACTCAAAGACATAAAACATTTTTTATATACACAACAGACCCATTTCTTTCAAATATTGTTACAAATCTGTCAACATTTGTGTTAGTGAGCACTTCTTTGTCAAGAGAATCCATCCCACTGTACGACAATGGAAAACACTGTATACGTCAATCCCAAACATGCTCAATTGGTGGCATGTCATTCAAAATGCCTTCAATAAAATGAACCTGTGTTCGTTGTCCATTTCAACAACCTGAACCAACTCAAAAGAGATGTGCTAAACTGAGGTAAATAGTGGTCACGCCAGATTGGTTTTCTGACCCCTCTAATAATCCAAAACTGAACATTTCAGAGTGTCCTTTTATTGTGGACAGTCTACGACACACCTGAGCAATCTTCATGCAGTCTAATCTGCATCTTTATATTCCACACCTGTGAGGAGACAAAGGAGAAGTTCTCGCTTACACAGATTTTGATAGATTAGTGAACAATATTTGGTAGAAATGGTTCTATTGTGTATAAAGAAAAAAATATATATATTGTTATATATATATTGTTATATATTGTTATATATGCACCTGTTGTACAAAAACACATAAACCGCTTTATTAGTTTTAGTTTCAGTCATTTTTGTGCAAAACCATTCATACATTGGTGACCCCACGACCCCTATTCTGTCACAAAAAACTGTCCACCCGCCAATTTTCCTACATCGAAACAATACAGCGCATGTACAGTGGCTCTAAGACGTAAGCTCCGTTCCTGTGTGACATAAGCACGCTAGCCTCTTGCTCCACTAGCGAAACAAACTGCTTCTATTTGTAAGAGTGGGTGGTTGGATGGGCAGGAATTGTTTTTAAACTGTAAAGGACTTCAATGTATTGATTGTTTTAACAACATAGTGAAGGAAAGTGCCGCACATTGTTGTGAGTGGCTTCAGCGATTGAATTGTACGTCAAAGGTAAATATTCAAAAATATTAGTAAAATGCACATGTAGAGTATTTGCCTTCGATAGTACATACACCTTTCTTGTTCTGACAGAAAAGTTGTCTCAGAGCAGGAGCTGAAACAGACTTCCTAACAGCCCCTCCGCACCCTTGTACACTCCTGTCCAAAAGCTTGTAAAGAGGTGCTTCTAAGAACGTCAAAAGGTTCCTGCGGTGTGAATACGCCTATTGACACTACCAATCGATAAAACTTCTCAGATATGATGCACTGAAATAGTTTGTTTTGTGGTTTGAAATCTTTGATCTACACTTCTCCATTGGGCCTTTTAGGTTCAGTGCAGTGACTGTCTCTGCTTAAGCTTCCTCAGAGCGGCTGTAGACAGGGGGGCGAGCGCAGACAAAAGGTACACCCAGTCTGTCTCCGTGTTTCTCTGTCATCGTTTGATCGTGCTTTGTAACTGTGGCAAAACACACTTTAATATCAAATACAAGCTGGAGTAGACACAGATGACATGATAGACTGATCAAAGCCCACAGCTGAGCCAGCATGTTGTCATTATGCCGCTGCGCTAAGCCAACAGTGACGAGCATTTCTTTTGAAGGCCAATATTGAATTTCATACAGTTAGATAAGAGATGAAAATAATGTGACAGCCTCATGATTCCGAGTGGGATTAAAAGAACCTCAGCTCGGATATTTCAAGATTTATTTTTATTTTTTCAACTTAAAATAGTGTACCCACAAGAAAAACTAAAATTGGTGCCTATTCTATTGATACTCAAATGGGATAATGTGAAGTTAGCAGCAATAGTGTCGCACCCAATACATACAGTATCTTAGCATTTTGATCATTCTTATTGTGTATTACATTGCATTTTTTTTTTTTGAGAAATTACAAGTGAGTAAGAGCTTTACTTGTCATTGTATAATTGTCCAATGGAATTTCGTTCAGGTGTTGGGTTAGCAATGAGCCGCTGTGACTCTGCCCAGCATGTTTTTGGAGGTATAGGAGAAACTGGAGCACCCGGAGTAAACCCGGCTGGCTGCCTTCACTGCTCGTCTGAAACGGTGCACCGCCTCCTGGGTTTGTATCTGTTTCAGAGCGTGGTGTCCTGCACTGCTCAGCTCCTCCTTCCTCTTCCGTTTGACCCTTTTTTGTTTCATGCAGCGCCTCTTGTAACGCCTCAGCTGTGCTGCAGGTGTGCGGGGCTCTGAGTGCTTCATAAGGTTCGGATGATCTGTGGAATTAAGTCATTTTCCATCCAAGTGCAACCATTTATTTATTTGTTGTTGGGTTTGTTTTAACATTTATAATCTTAAAGGGGGGGGGGGGTATTATGTAAAATCGACTTTTTCAAGCTATATATCATGTTATTATGTCATTCCCTCATTAAACACATGCCTGGAGTGTTGCCGTGGCTCATTCACATATTTTTGAGTAATCAGTAAAAACTTAGACGGCAGCCATTTTAGGTGTAGCTATGCCTCAGTCCTCCTAGGAACGCCCCCACCTCCTGGAGACGCCTCTGGACCTTTCGTCACCAGCCAAGCCACCAACCACTGCTCCTCAGCTCAGCAGAGCCCCCTCCCCGCACAGTGTTGTTGTTTAGATGCCACAGCAGTGTGCTGAAGGGGGCGTGTCGGAAAGCTTCTTAAAGAGACAGAGGCCTATTTCAAGACGGTCAGTACAGCCATTTTGAGAGAGCAATTTTATTCAAGGCAGTTATTTTAATTTACTGCATATACAGAGCAACAGAAGGTTACGTCATCATTGTAGTATGCTATAGACTGGTGCTATGTGATTGAAAAAGCATAATACCCCCTCTTTAATGCTCTAGAATTGACCATTCGTACAAAGCAAGAAACAAAATCCTGTTGAAAATTCTATCACAAAGTTCCAAGATGTGGAGGAGGGTGACCACTGCTTTGATTGTTTGCCCACGTTGCAGAGGAGGACAAGTGCACCTTAACCATAACCTCAAATTCATGGTGACATAAATTACGCCTGAGTGGACACTAAGAATATAAAGGAAATTAGCCACTGAAAACGCATCCTAAAACCCCGACTCAGAGCAAACACACCCAAAGCCTTTGAGTCGGCAAGAGTCTTTCCTCCTTAATCTCTGAGCCGACATCACAGAGGAGCAAGGAGCCAGATGCCCCACACACACACACAAACACACACACACCCGCAAAGCCAAGGGCAAGGGAGCACACCCACCCTCCGCAGAGCAAACACAGCCCCAGGGAGATCTATACCTCACCGAGCGGACCCCAAGAGTAAACAATAGCACTAGCAGGCGCGTAATTGATGGCACCGGTCCTTTTCATACAGTAAATACAAGTCAAACAGTGCTGGAGCTAAGCAAGCAGATTACAAAAGATTACAACACTGTGGGATTATTAAGGGAATACCTTGCTTTGATCCCGCGCCACTCAGTCTTCGATTCCCAGTAATTGCTCGAAATGTAAACTTCGAGGATGATGTATTGAGTTTGCCAAGTTCCCGGTTTGGAGACCAATTAGAAACTGGACTTTGTACGGTGTCAGTTAATATGGGACGTAATTGGGGCCATTTAGTTTGTTTGCACACATAAAAGGAGACTTTATGTCTTTGTTTTTGAACAACAAACTTTTGCTGCCATACAGTTATTGTTACAATTGTGTCAGTTGTGTCCAATTCTTCATTCAGTGGTTTAATGTAGTGTTTTGCAAATCTTTATAAGTAACTGGCATTTAATGTCTTAACCCCCACCGTAACCGAGCACATTTTCTCCTGTTCGGATTTACCCAAATCTAAAAGCTTCTGGACTGGAGCTTACAGCCTTTAGGCCAGTGTAACACCTCATTTGAAAGCTAAGACGTAAGCTCATCCTCATTTTTTTGGGTCATGTTTTCGTTATGTTTTTGTCATGTTTTCATCACATTTTTGTCCAAAAGAATTTATGTTTTGGTCACATTTTTGTGACAGCATCAGTTACATTACACACACAAAAACAATGAAATGCTGCCAAAATGCTTTAAAAAAGCGTGTCAAAAATGTAACAAAAAGCAACGAAAAGCAATGACTAAAACTTGACAACAAAAACAGGGAAGAAGCCTATGAGTTTTGTAGGCCTTAGCTTTCAAATGAGGCGTTACACTGTCCTATAGGCTGTAATCTCTCAGGTGTAGAAGCTTTAAGATTCGGGTAATACTGAACTGGAGAAAATGTGCTTGGTTAAGGTGGAGAAAAAAGATTTAGATTTAACTTTCTGCTACTTGTATAAACCCTTTCCACGAGAGGAAATAAAACATAACTTTTCTACTTTTATTTTGTCTTTTTATTAGTCAATAATCCACCTTTTTTGACGTTACATTATATTATTTTTTATAGAAGAGTATAAAAAAAATATTAGAAGAATAATTATTGTGACAGTGACACCAGTCAATCGTCTTCATGCTCTTCAAGGAAAAAAACACTGAGTGTGTTGGCTAAGTTCAATGCCATCTCTAAACAGTGCTCATACATTGTGTTCTTTCACCAGTGCAGGAAGTGCATATAAGAAATCCTTTTTACAGTTGATGATGTCTTCTGAATAAAATTCATTAAAAAATAAATAATGAGTTACTGTTAAGTGTAAGTTTTCGCTCCTGTGTGTGTTTCTTCCTCACCTTTGACTAAGCCCCTCATTTTGTGACTCAGAACAACCGCCGGGATGAGACCGCAGCGCTTCCTCCGTCGGAGCAAAGCCGGGCGGGCCATCCCAGCAGTTGCATGTTACGAAGGGAGATGGAGGAGATAGATGAAAGAGCGCCTGCATGTGAGGCTGGAAGAAACGATGATGAGACCAGGGTAGGTCTCCAAAACATTTTCATTATTGGCACAGTAGAAGTACAGGCTATAAGGGCGTCCTCATCAGACCTCTTCACAGGAGCCCAACCGGGGAATAATGGAGCAGAGGGCCTGAGCAGAATCACTCTTCGCATCAGAGGATTGAGATAGGGGATGCGCACACTCACCGCAATGGCCAATTTAGACACCGGAGAGCTTTGATGATGAGCGTTTCTCTGGTGCTGGGACCTTCTGGGCCACCTAACTTCAAGAGGGCAGCTGTCAGTGAAAGGTGCCAATGTTTTTGCAGATGTGCTCAAAAGAAAACATCATTAGCACGGGGGAATTTTTGGGAAATTGGGGGGGGGGAATGTACACCTCAGAATAGGACATATTATAATTTAACTGGTTGTTGTGGCGTTCCTACATGATAAAATGTGTGGGAAAGTAATTTGCGTCAAGTCACCCAGTTTTGGTTTATTTGGTTGTTTCTTCTTCTATACTGGCGACGAGCTCCAATCTGAATTTCCTGGATCTTGTGTCATCGACGGACCATTAAAACTGAACAGGCACCCTGCTCAGCTTCCGAGACCTGACGGGATCGGGCAGAGCAAAAGTGACATGGCCTTGTGTGTTACTCACAGCGTCACTGACTTTTTTCTTTTTTTTAGCATGCCATTAGATTAAAGTGAAAGCTTGTATTCCCTGTTGATCACTGCAGCCTGGAGGCCAAATTTATACTCCAGACCAGTCCAGTCCCAATCAAACCCAGTCAAGCCGACGGTTTAGGCTCCACTACCATGAATATTTCCAAAATGAAGGAGAGATATTGGGTGAACATATTTACCCAACACTAGCGCTGAAATATTGCAGTACCTTTTTGGCGATACATGTTGGAAGTCAGCTACAATTTGTTTGTCAGTACTTTCTGTAAGAAGGATGTAAGTCGATAGAAAGCCACTTAAGTCAATGAAACCATTACGTAATCACTGCAGCATCTCAAAAGCCACTACGTCACTTCAAATCCTTTTACTCATTTCTTTTTTCAGTTCTTTTGGTTGTTATCGTTTAATTACATTTTTATTATGATTACTTTTGTAAGTGTACGGCAGATGTTGACAGAGATTCAAGAGCTGCAGTGGTGGCACTCTCCTCGCCTGCATCCCTCTTTGGGATTAGGCCAATTTTTTCCTTTCTGCTGAGACTGTTATCCCTTCACCCTTATTCTCTTAAATGGCCATGAAGATCAGATGGCTGGGAGATAGATGAGTGTGCGCCGCGGCTCTTAGCGGATGAGCTCTGGGCATTTGTGTGCATGTAGGTGTGAGTGTGTGTGTGTGTGGTGCTGCATGAATGGACCACGGGACGTCACCGGTGCATCACATGAGAGATAATCCATTACGGAGGTTTATCATGACAAGAGGCGGCTGCAATGTTACGCAACGTCATGTAGAACATAAATAACGTGCTTCAAACTGATCACGACTGCGACAAATCACCTTATCATACTTTATCGGAGATACGCATGTTACATCCGTTACCAACTGGATACTGACACATCCTCTGCCTCTATGATGCAGTAGATATCTGCGATGGCAGAAGAGATTGGTACTTTTAAATCAAGGCTGCTTCCATGAAATAATCCAAGGTTAAAATCTTAATCATAATTATACGCACATGATTTGAGAGTGCAGGAGTTTTCACTATCCACCTAAACTTAGATCATCAGAGTAGTAGTAGATTCTGTTAAAGGCCATAATTATTCTTCTAGTTCTTCTAAGATGGTTTTCAACTTCAGTTGATTATAAACTGAGACATTTGTGGGGAAAAAAGACTTGTATCTATTATCTAGTCATAAAGCCTTTTTGTCGGTCATTGAGATTGCATGCTATAGCTGTTGTTGTGAAACATGCTTACAAACTTATCCATGTGAAGAATTTCGATGTTTGAAATGTGTCAGCAAGGTTAGGACTGAGTTTGGACCACAGCTAACAGTTTAAACTTTACCTGCTTCCTCTTAAACTATTTGCAATCATCAGGTATACAGCCTCTAAGGAAATGAAACACTCATTTGATGGACCTGCATAAAATGCATGAGAGCTCCTGTGAGTTCATCATTGTGAGCCTCTTCTCCTCTGACTGCTGACAGCGTGTTGTCAATGAGACAAATTCCTGTGTATAGGGGCTCACATGGTCATGGTGGAGAGTGCTCTGTGCCAGTGGAGGCCTAAGGGCTTGCCCTACATCAGTCATTGTGCCCTGGTCCATCAGCACAAGCAGAGCCTCTCTGGAGTCAGGCCAAGAGGGCTCTCATCATTAGCTTGCCACTTGGCGGCCAATTGCTGGAGCAAAGGAGACAAAAGGCACAGTCCAGCCCTCCATGCTCTGATTGCTCTGGGAGACAGAGGGGCAGAGAGAGTGAGAAAGAGGAGAGCAGAGTGATGGGCCTCCTTTTGGCATGGCCCAGCACAGTTTCCCACTGCAGCCTGGTTGTTTGGTAGCTTTTGGCACAGCATGTCCAGGACAGAGGTAACTGGGGTCTCCATCAGCTCAGTGAGCCTCCATTTGGTTTATATACATCCCCGGGCCATAGTTTCTTTCTGCATGATTTAATCCGGCAATTATTTGAGTGAAGTAGCATTGCCAAGTATATATTTAGCAGTGGCCAATTAGTCTTTAATCAGAATGTTAAAAAGACAGTTAACCTAAATGTGCAGTTAAGATTTAACTTGTCAATATTATGTTGCAAAAATAACCCTTAAATCCTTGGAAGTTGCGCAGCCTTTATTGAGCTGACATCTGTGGCGTGTCCCGATAAAAGTGAATGACGTTCGAAGTAACTGCCACATTTGCAGCATCACCAAATAGACACCCTTTGTGATCTGACATGAGGAGCTCAGAATAAATGAAGCGGCGGGCTGGGCCTTGATCCTCTGTGTGCGCCGGTGGTTTCCTCTCCACGCTGTGATCCTGCTGTGCCTCATGCCCTCGGGGCTGTTTGGAAACGGCGAGGAGTCAAAGCTCTGTCAGTCAGATGAGCAGTGACCGAGCGCGGCCGCAGATAAGGCTTTACATGGCAGGAGGAAATGGGAGACGGCGGGGGGGGGGACATGAGGCCCGAGTGCACGGGGGGTGCCTAAAGCAAAAAACACGAATCAACACTACTGTCAAAAAAAAAAATCACCCAAAACAAATCAAGGAGTTTGCCAACATTGTAGAAGTAGTCAACTGGACTGGGCTGTGGACTCTTCACAAAAGCTTCTTCTAAGATTGAGAGCATGAGATTGTTATAGTCTGTTTACTTTATTATTATTTACTGTTTATACTTTTTGTCCCCACAACGTCCTTGGTAGTCATTGTATAAAAAAGCGTATGTATCTTAAGTATGGTAAGACATTGCAAATACAAGAGGTTCCATCCCTCCAGGAGGTTAATTCTATCTTCCAGATTTAAAGACAGTTCAACTGGACTTACTTTTTGGGCAGATGTATCTTCTGTAAGTACAAAAATATACCGTCGGAGACAAAGATACAAATTATGGAGTGCTGAGGGGGGGGGTTCTGGTCCCAATAGATCATGGCCTCCTGTCCAAGGGGAGTGAATTAAGCAGTCTGTGTGATAATGGTACATTGTAATCCCACTTGCCGGCCACCGATCACTCACACACCTTTTAAGAGCTGTGTGAAATCGTACCACCAACCTTTTCATCCTGTGTTGCATTCTATAAGTTCTTCATGAATGTCATTGTGTGTCAAAGTTATTATTAGGCATATGTTAAGGTTTGAATGTTTCTCAACAAGAGAAAAAAAGTTCTGTATTTGAGATGCATCATTCCCCTGCGTTTTGTGCCGGGCTCCGCTCACTGAAGTGGCAGGAGTAGCACAAACTTGGCAGTCATTTGTTACACTGAGAATTGACAATAGAGTGAGTGAAGGGCCAGTCTTTTTTTTTTTTGGTGGGGGGGGGCGACAGCTTTTTGGGTGGTCCGCAGGTTGGACGCCTCTGGGAGGGATCAGCAGACCTCCGGCGACATCACTGCAGAATAAACTATTTTTGGGGTATATTATTATGTCATTTGAAGTAATGCTAGGAAAGATAAACTGGTTTTTGACCGCGTCTCAGTCGCAACCGCAAATCTATTACATGTTCGCAAACCACAAGCGATCGCATTACAAGAAAGACCAAAGTGAAAACCATAATGCATAAACGCTAAAACAAGCAATTGATTTAAATGAGCCCCACAATTATGCCCACACACTGGTCAACACTTTTGGTAAGGTAACGCTCCAAAGGGTGTCAAGTCACATTCCAGTAACAAGTAAACACAGTCTATGGGGAAAAATAAATAGAAATCTATAGATAATCAAAAACTAATAATAGAAAATGGACTCAGCTGGCTATACTGTCACTTCATTTACTCACATTACATACTCAAAAGAAATTCCACAATCTATGAAATCCCACTCTGGTGACTCTGGGATGGGGAGGTCTGCCCTTTACCCAACCTCAAGCTGTGTGTCAAACTGTATCTGACTGCTGTAACATCTATTCATGGCATTTCAAGGTTAAGAATAAAACATTTTACTTCACAACTTCACAATAACAGAGGATTGTTGAAAATGTGTGACTGCAGTGCCCTCTATTGGTCAAACTGAGGACTGCTCTGAACAGGTGAGTTCTTCTTTGAAATTCAAGATACATTTTAGAATGTATGGGGAATGCGTCATATCTTAAGAGTACAGCTATGTAGCAGATACTATGTAGCAGGTTATCAACACTGCTGCACTTAGAGGTAGATAACTAAATAAAGTGATGCAAGAGTTAATGAGATATAATCGTTATTATAGTAAGTCTTATTATTATTATATACGTATGTATTTCAGTGTGTTGCATTTTAAATCATTATCTCATATTGGACCAACAATGAAATCAAAGGTGCATTATGGAACCTTTTATGCAAAAAAAAAAAGAAAGAAAAAAGATTTGCCCATGGTCATATGGTATGGCACATAGTATTTTTTTTTCTTTCTTTTTTTTCTGCCCCAGCGGATGTACAGTATTGAGTGGTAAGCATGGCATCTTCACTTTCCATCCCAGTGGCCACTATAACCTCCAAGATCAGTTGTTTTTAGGGTTTCTGGCAGTTTTTTTCTTCTTCTCCTAATGCGCAAAGGGACCATCTCCCTTTGTGCATACATTTCATCTAGAAAACCTTTCAGAAACCCTGAAAACGATTGATCCTGGAGCATCATAAAAGCTACCATAAAGGAAAATAAAGGCAAAATGCTATCCACAGCCGCTGGGTCACTTAAAGGTCACATAATGCACGAATAGTTAGTTTTTTTCGCGAAAAAAGTTCCATAATGCCCCTTATGAGCATACAGGTGATGTTATTCCTGCTGTCCTTTCGGTTGACACACCTCCTACAGCGCCTTTCGGGTCAGCTGCAGGATCATCAGCTGGTACCACCGTTCACTGATGTTTCGCCCCCTAGCCAGTACATCTCCCGGTGGGAGGGGCAGTGGCTGAATAGGGACGTCTCCCCGCCACCCCCTGCAGCTGACCCTACTTTGGTGTTGTCCCCCAGATCTTCTCCTTCCTCCGCACCCACAACTAGAAGCTTGCCTTCTCCGCCTCTTCTGCCAACTCCTTAATGGCCCTCCTCAGCTTTGCTCCTGCGGTCCCGACATCTCTAAGCACGCGCAGCATGGATTTCCTCACGACCCACTACTGCCCACCTCTACAGGGTAGATAGTTGCCGCCCACCCGGCCTCTCTGCATTCTGCTGCGAGCTCAGTGTATTTCAGCCTCTTGAACTCGTTTGCCGCCTGGATTCCCTCCTCCCACGGGACTGTTAGCTCTATGATGAAGACCCTTTAAACTCATTTGGAATACAAAGATAGGCACGGGCCCACATTGTGAACATGTTAATAGTGTTTTTAATTCTACCAAGACAAGACAAAACAGACTAAATTGAGGCAGTACTCAGATACTTTGACTCATGATTTAATCATATATTACATACATCTTGTAACTTTTCAAAGTAGGCTAGCTAAGTGTGCTTCTTGGTGTAGCCTAATGTTTAATCACACAGTAGCCTACTTCTTACTTCTACCTAGTTATTTTGAAGTAACAGTACTCATACTTGCGTAAAACTTCAGGTCGCAGTTGAAAATAAACCAAAGTTTAACATAAATAAATAAACTAAATTAGAGTTATTTGTATATTTCAAGAATTAATTGTTTTATCTATGTATCTTTTGGGTGTATACTTTAGAAATAACACAATGTTTAACCTCTTTGAACCTCTATATGAGTAAAATTATTTAAAAATAACGTTGTGTTATTATTTTTGGCAGATCCACCTCTAAGACTAAACGAATGAACTGAGTAAAATTATCTCCTCCGTTCTTTAATTACATTTCAGTCTTTTTATTTGTATTGATATATTTTTATCAGATGCTAGAGATGTTTATTTACCTTTCCCCTGTTCTTTATGTGCACTTCATAGCCATAATAAATAGCACATGTACGCAGCAGCAGACGCGCCTCCTGGAGCACGTTGAAAACAGCACGTCCGGTTTACCCGGAAGTAAGCATAATTCCCAAAGATGGCGGAGCAAGGTCCGATGGCCATAGCGATGCGGCTCCGAAACCAGCTCCAGTCCGTGTACAAACTAGACCCGCTCCGGAATGAGGTGAGTGCTCGGGGTAGCAGGGCCAGGGCCGAGGGGCTGGCTGCAGACCGGGGGCTCTAACCGCTGTCCGGCCGGAGAAAAGCGCTCGGGTAACGGCCGTGTTGTCGTCTCCCTCCGCGGCGGTGATGGAGAGAGCGGAGCGATGCTGAAGAGAGCTGCGCTGAAGCATGCGGAGAGGCGGGGAGCACCGTGTTGTTCTTTGCAATAGTAAAAATACACGCACAAATCGACAAAACTACGCGTTTCACCACACATCCCCCCGTGTTGCCTTTAGAGTTCGTTTTTGAGCACATTTGAGGGTCGTATCATTGAAGCGGGGAGTTTTCTCAACTCGCGATGTCCGCGGAGCGCTGCGCTGCGCTCGCTCGCTGCTTTCTTTCTCTCGGGAGTCGTGTGGTGCAGAGAAGTGCGAATCTGGACCCCCTGCTCTACTCTGGTATGGCTACGAAGTTTGTTTGACCAAGATTTTCTGTGTTGAGGGAATATATTTGCAGGTCATCTGACAAATACTCATCTATTACGTGTAAAATGAACACCCCGCGGACTCTTTTATCAAATGGCTAAGGGCTAACTTAATGAGCTTTAGCTTCCTTACATCAATGCGTCCACTGATCTCACCGTGGGGGACCTTACGCACTCCCAAGTGGCTGTACACCACGTTTATAGCGCCCTGCGAAGCTCGATGTCCATCAGAGGGACACTGTGTGTGGCGTGACCTGTTTCAGGAACCAGGACAGGTGTTTGCGCAGAGGTCGCTCACATTCAGCTTTGTCTAAAATGGTCGTTACAAGTCTGCAATGTCATGTTTTAGGACTTGAGTTGTTTCTCTGTCCGCGGGCTCCTTGAACGTTCCCGCGTGAGTCGTGTCTCATGTACAGGTTAAAGGTCAACATCAGGTGCACGTAGCGTAGGTAGTGGCTTGCTGAATCCCAACAGTGTTGGGTTAACGTTTAATACATATTTAAAATTAATTAGGACAACTTTTTACATGCTCATGCATACCCATTATTTCCCTTCTGAATAGAACCCTCAACATCAATTTACAATGCAGGCTTGCCACTCATTCGCTTGTATCGGCAGAGCGTTCTTCTCGGTCTGAAAGTCAAATATTGCAAAGACCTTGATTGTGTTTCACTAGAATGACATTTTGACTGCATCTTGTTGTAGTACAAGAGCGATAAGAAGCTTCGGAAGATCTAAGCGAAACAAACTAAACATAAACAACCCAGTCCAGTTGACGATATTTAAATCTCTGTTATGATGGAAAATTCCTAGACCGAGAGTCGCCACTTGCATTCCGTTTCTCTTTTCAGAACATTTACAGCGAGTGTTGTTGAGACATTGTCAAAATATATTTAGTCTCTATTGTGCAAAATGTGTGTTTTTTATAGAAGATGAGTTGAAACGGCAGACAGCATAGATGGTGTATGCATTGAAGTTTTGGCGTTGAGCCCTGCTTTAGAATGCTTTTGGTTGGCATTTCTGAAGAGCCTCCTCTAAATCATGTCCTGGAGCGGTGCACCCCAGACTAGGGCTGAACGATATGGACAAAATGTCATATCTCGATATTCATGCCAGTTATCTCGATGTAGATACGATAGGTGAAAACCAAGCATTTTTCGGAAAATTAAAAAATAATAACAAAGACTGCAGTTTTATTGATGAAAATCTGTATCGTTTATATCTTGCTTTTTTCCAATATTAATGTTTTGAATGTTCATATCTCTATGTCAATACAATAACGATATATAGTTGCTTGTTCGATATTGATATCTTGAATGTTCATATATCGATACGATAACGATATATCTTTCAGCCGTACCCCAGACCCATCAACCCAAAATATTAGTGTGGAACCCTTGATATAACTGCCGTTTCTTCTGTTTTCAGGAGGAAGTCCAGCTGAAGATAAAGGACCTAAATGAACACATAGTTTGCTACCTTTGTGCGGGCTACTTCATCGATGCCACCACGATTACAGAATGTTTGCACACATGTGAGTGTTGAAAATGCATGAACAAGCCAGGATATAATTCTCAAATTAACATCATCTTCCTCCCTTTTTTTCTTTTTTTCTAGTCTGTAAAAGTTGTATTGTCAAATATCTTCAAACAAGCAAATACTGTCCCATGTGCAACATCAAGATCCATGAAACACAGCCATTACTCAACCTCAAACTGGACCGAGTTATGCAAGATATCGTCTTCAAACTGGTGCCTGGTCTACAAGAGAGTACGCATTGTGCCCCTAAAGTTCCCCTAAATATTCCCTGTTATTTTACGGAACCTAACAAAATTATTTGTTTTGATGCGTCCACAGGTGAAGACAAAAGAATAAAAGAGTTTTATCAGTCACGTGGGTTAGAACGAGTTATACAGCCAGCTGGAGATGGTAAGTCAAGATTAGCGTACAACCTCATTTGAATGTGTGATTTTATAGTAGATTCAGAGTAACTAATGAAGGCTTGCAATCTTTTTTGCAACAACAGCTGACTACTGTTGCCGCGTGTTGTTATCAAGCAGATCAATGAGCGTTTTCGCATCATAACGGTTTATGGGGATCGTCCCTAAGACGCCCCCAGCCCTCGTCAGTCACGGAAAACCCCGTCCCCTCTGCTCATGTTCCCACTGAAAAACCACGACAGTGACGTGCTTATGTGTGTGCTACCCTGCCGCTACTGTTGGCATAACAAACTGTAGCGTGGGTCTGAAGGCTTCAAGATAACACTTTTATTGTGGAAAATTAATTACTGAGCAAGAAATGCTGCATGCAGTGAGCAGGCTTTGGGATTTACAGAAAACAAGGATTTGCGGAGTTGTATAGCTTCTGTTCACGATGCACAAATTAGGGATGAAAGAGAGCGAGTCAATGCAGTACAACCATGTGTGAGCCAAACTGGATTTAAATTAGTGGCTGGATTGTGCGTTGTTGTTTTTTATAGTTAATGTTAAATGCCAAGTCTTGCTACATAACTACATCACCAAAGCATTTTGGTCTGACTGGAGAGTAGGAGCTGAAACGGTCCCTCTAAGTGTGACCCAGCACCCCAGTTCTCCCATGTCTGAAAGGGGCTGGTACTGAAATGGCAACAACAAACAATAACTGCAAATGGTTCGTTCCGTGTGAAAAAGCCTAATGTTTCCCAACCAGAGTACTGCACTGTGGACCTATTTATTTATTTATTTATTTATTTATATAGATAGAGCGGCTTTTATTTGCTTCAGGAAATGTGAATATCCTGTAGATGGAATGTAGTAAAATGTGAACACACCCTTTAAAAACTGATTTATGTCCATTTGAACTGTAATCTCTTGACACAATGGCTATATCTGTGTCTTTTAGATTCTGTCCCAGATGCCACAGGTTTACCTTACACAAGCTTCGACCACTCCAAAGCCCATTTCTACAGATACGATGAGCAGGTCTCACTGTGTTTAGAAAGACTCAAGTAAGTACTGTATGGTTTGGCCTGGGCATTAAAGATACTTTTCTAACGCTGTACCCACCAATTAACACGCGCTCGTGTCTTCACAGTTCATCTCTAGCTGGAAAAGATAAGACGAAACTAACTCTCCAGGTAAGTAACTGAACAGTTACCGTTCAAGACTGTAATGCTGTTTACTCTTTGAAACATGGAGCGAACTGCTTTGCTCCAAAATGTGTCTCTGGTGAAGGCTTTTTATACGTTTTTAACAAGCTTCTCTCTGCCTGTAACTGCAAAGCAAATACAGCAGCAGTTGCAGAAATCAGCACTGCGAAGGGGTTCTTGGAAGAAGCCTCATTCCCCCAGACACAGGGATAAATGGAACATGTGCACCAGTCAGGCATATAATCATCCACATAGAAGTACTGTCTTTTTAGAAATGGCGTGAAGTGAAAAACACAAAATATAACAACCACATGGGAGTTACTGTATATTCACTTTACTCCTGGTAATTGCAACACGGCAAGTTGTGACCTTGTTTGTTACAAAACTTCTCCTGGATTAATTGCGTTGAATGGGTAACAAGGTGTAGGTTTAGATCAAAATGTGTTAATATTTAACAGTAGCTTTGGATTATTGTCGCCTGTAAGCGCTGTGTGATTGTATTTCTTTATCTGTGACTGCTTGTGATTAGACCATGACACAATTGAGCGAAAGCAGAATTACATAATGCCATCGAAACGCGCTGTGGCAATCCTCTGGTCTGCCAGTAGAGGGTAGTGTTGATTAACAAATGTTTACTGAACCGAACTTCAAGCAACCAAGCAAAGTTTTTTATAGCATATTCAGTCATAGATTTGAACCACTATGATAAAAGAAATCCACTTGTCCTCCGTGTTGACTATATTGAGGGTCTTCATTTGCATTTTGTGGACATGGTGCCAATTGATTGTACGTCGGTAGTTTGTTAATATGAACTTGCTGAACTAAAATTCTGATCTTTCACATTATGCTGAAATGGGAACGTGTTATTTTCAGCTCTTGACCTCGTCCACAGTCACAGAGATTTCATATCCCATTTGAGCCCGTAAAGACATATGCTGCGCGACGTATGGAAGCGGAAACATAAAATGATTGGAGAGTGTGTAATGCGTCACGGGGGACTGCAGCGGAAGCTGTGGTTTCTCTCCCTGTAAATCTATGTGTAACAGGAGAGAAACACACCCACTCCCATGCATTTTAGAGCTTTTCTTTATTCCAAACAGGTGGCATACAGTAGCACTGGCACACTGCCTGTACCGGGCAATAGCGGATCAGTTGGTACTGTTCTGTGTAGGTCGGTGGTGTGATCCTCGCTTTCCAACACTGACGTTGTCTTTTTGAGCAGGACACTTGCGCCTTACATTGAGTACGCCCGTTTTACGCACGTCATACCATGCATTCTTGTAATAATGTAGGACTTTAAACTCGTGAATATGTCCGGATTTTAATTTTTTATTACACCTTGTCTTTACAGCAAAAATTTGTCCGGTGTTCAGTTCGAGTGGAGGTGAGACACTTGCGGAAAGTGCTTTGCCACCGACTAAATGTAGAAAAGAACCAGGTGAGTGTTTGATGTTAATAAAAGCTCTCTTCCACTGTCACTACCCAGTGCGGATACAATCTGCTTATATTATAAGCAGTTAGACTTGATTCTAGCTCCTGAAACCAGGTACCGTTTTAAAACAATCTTTCTCTTTGGGCCAAAGTGAGCCAACAGGTAGTGAAGGGGTGTTGACGTGACGGTTGGCCGCTGATTATTCTGAAACGGCTATAGCATATGCAATTTAAGATGATTTCCCAGCAAAACGAGATTGAAAATGGTGCTGTTTATTGGTAGCCGACCATAAGCGTTAGTCACCAGTTTGAATAACGTTTCATGCTGCTTTTTTTCCCCTCTTCTCTTTGACTTTGCACTTCTGGATAATTTCAAACAAAGCGTCTGTTGGTTCGGTATACCCTTATATTGACTGCTGCTTGTGTGGTCTGCTGTAATCCTCCAGGTCCAGATGTTGTTCAATAACGAGTCTCTGCCCGATCATATGACCATGAAGCGGCTATGGCTCTCACATTGGTTTGGCAAGGTACCAGGAACACTCCATACACACGTTCATTTGGGGCCTGCAATAATACACTCTGTTATCCTATTGTGCAGCCCTACTTTTCGCCTTTTGATATTGGGATGGAAATGTCACTGTGCGTTTGTCTCTTGTGTTTGCAGGCCCAGCCATTAGTTCTTCACTATACCATCAAGGACAAGAGAACCAGATAGGACTGGCTTTCCCCAGACAAGCTGTACATATTTTGTACAATAAATAATCTATTTTAATAGTGTTTGTGTACATATACTTATTTTCCTGTTTTTGTATTTTTGGCAATAAATTTAAAATGTGAAACAACTCTTGTGTCTTGAAATGTTTAAGGGCCTTTATGTCCAGTCAGCTTTCAAATCTGATTGCCGAACGTTATTTTAGCTTCTCTTTTTAACACACCACTCGACTAATCACTTATAAATTTAGTTTAGTTGATCACGAGAAATATTTTTGCAGGATTCTCAAGTCAATACTCTAAACTGCAACCCTCCAAAAATACACCTTTCCTCACAGAGTTATGTTCTTGATCCAGTCTAGGAGAAATCTAAAATAGATAATCAAATGAATTGCCCAAACGTACGTTATGCGTTTCAAAAGACAAAGAAATATCACTGCTCGCTAGAGGGCGCCATTGTTCTTCCTTACCAGTAGAGTTGAAAGTCCGTTTTCATTCAGTGAACTAGTGGATGGAGTAAAAACCTGACCCTGGGTGATTTCATGGGGGCAGTGTAGGACCGTTTTGTCGGCGTTGCTCAGAATTACAAAATAGCGATTTTTTTTTTCCATATCTACTTTCATATCGTCTTTATAACTTCCAATACATATATTACTTCCGCCTTAGTCTAAATAAGGACAGCGAAAAGCAAGCAAGGCTTAAGAGTACTAACCATGCATGTAGGCCCAGCGACATAAACAGGGTTACGCTTAGCTACAATACCCCATCACCACCCTATTTCCCCTTTGCCTAAAACAATAGCCTGCTTAAAGCCTTTTCCTCTTAAATACCGCAATACGTGAAAATACTTCAATTCTTCAAAATGCCATGTTTTGCATCCAGTGTCTAATCACTTCTGTATTTCAAAACAATATTGTAAGCGTTAACCGTGTTTCTGCAAGAAAACTTTTAGACCCATATATTATTGTGCAGGTTCACATTAGGCTATTGCCTATATGTTACTTTAAAAAATGAAGTAATATTAACACTAAATCATAAACTTTTACTATTCAAAGTATCCAACCCTGACTCTTGCCCATGTGGTGACTTGGGCTTCTTCACTTTCTCTCATTCAGTCCTGCAGTGACGTCATCGAAATACCTGTCTTTAGGATACTGCCTGGCTGTACTGTGTTTATGTTTCCAATGAACTTAAAGGCACACTGCCTAACATTTTGGATTATAGGCTACTGTTGCCGGCAATACAAAACATGCTCCAAATGACCACCTAGACAGAAATGCTATGTTTGTAGGGGGTATAGTCAAGGAATGGATTTGCATGAGGATACATATATTTGGCTGCCTTTAGTCGACATCTCCATGGAGACGACGTCCCACTCTCAGTGGAGTTACTGTCAGGTCTTAAGAGAGGTGAGCCGCTTACAACAAACACACTTAACACTTTTTTAGGTATTTACAACGATACGAATATCAAATAAATGCTTGTGTTTTATTCTATCTTTTGGTGAAATGTTACGCGGCGTGGCTTTAAATAAATGAAATAAACAATTGAGGACTCTGAAGAACTATGTTTCATATGATCAATATCCTATTTAAATGTAAACTAAAATAATGATAAATAAATAAATAGGCTAATAATTATAGCATAATAAATAACCATTTGAATTTGAACATGAAATCGGATGATTTGAAATTCTCTTCTTTTGTTTACAGGAATGTGCACAGTGTGACGGAGGCAGCCATCTTGCTTCATTTGCATTTTGGCCATATGTGTCAGAAGACAGACATCACATTTATTTATTTTTTATATTATTTTATAATTAAACTATAATTATAAAATAGTCATGTGCAAAAATAAGAAATAATATTCCCTACATATAGGAATTGCTAAATCAAGTGGCCAGTTATAAACATGATTGAATACATTGAATAGAAAGAGCAAAATCTCAAGTGCAAAGGCTGTGTCTTGGTAACTGATTACATTTGCCCCAACAGAACATGAATAAATAAATGAGAGTACATTTAATTATTGGCCCTGTTGCTCTCTCTTTCCTATCTCCAAATGGCCGCGGTTTATTTTTAGTAGTTAGACGTTTGTTCAAATGTAACGTACATACATCACTGCAGGATCCAAATGAAATGACACACTTTCGAGCCGTGCAATGCAAACAAATAAATGTAATATAATGTCGTCGTGAGTCTCAGTGAAAGCTGCTGCTGCTTCACGGCGCTCCACAGTGGAGAAAAAAAAGGCTACTTGACTTTTCAACCCTCTCCATTCCACTCCATTACTCCTGTTGTGTCCCAGTATGCCGCTCCTCCTCCGCCCCCCAGAGCTGCCCCTGGACCAAGCTGCACTGTCCCCATGCAGCACTCACTCACCCCTCCACTGGCTCTTTCACATTTCTACTCGAAAACATAACACGGGTATGAAACAAAAAACAACAAATAGCTAACAATAGTTCTTTTGTTTTAAGGTAAGTGTTTTCATACTCTGTAAGCAGTTTTACATTAAAGAAGAACAAGAAGGCTTAGGCCCCCATTAAAACAACGGAAGAACTGCAATGTAATGATTTGTGATTTTGTGTTTCAATATAATGGTTCATTTTATATAAATAGAAATCAGACTCTTTTTTCAAATCTATAATTCATTTTATATCCTATTGATAAATCCTATCACGTTTTCAGTTAATTTAATTTTAAAAAAAGAAAAGCTTATTAAAATTTTGAAAGATGGAGAAATTCATAAAACCGAGCATTCCAAATTTTCCAAAGATATGATAAACAGGAAATAAAGCATTTGTGCAATTATTTTCCACCCATCTCCAGTATAGTAAAAGGTAAACAACAGTCTCCAACTGTGTATCCGAATCATAGAACTAAATTAGGCATTTTATTCAGATTGCCATACATCTGCAAAATGCGTCATTCTCCCTGCAACCTCCATCTTCTGAATGTCCTCATAATAAACGCAATTAATAAAATTGCTGTGATAAGTCTGAGAAAAACGTTACCACGTATAGGGAAATTTACGCGCCAGTGACCAGCGTGTTTACTCCGGTGGCGAGTGAATGCCTACACGCATTAACCCAAACACACACGTGCGGCTAAACCCAACAAAACCTCTCCAAATGGCTCTTCCCATTTAGCGTTATTCATAGCACCTCACACGGCGACGCAGCGGCCCATTTGCTATTCATGATGGGGACACTTTCTCTGCAAACGCGGGACGCGCTCGGAGCGGCAGATGCGTGCCATTATTGCCCCGTGCACGCCCGCTCCAAGCTGTTTTTTTCTTCTTCTTCTTTTTTTTTTTTTTTTTTTACGCGAGGCGAAGGGCGGGCACGGCTAATCAATCACGTCCACTAGTTGTGCTCAGGACACAAGGAGGAAAACATATGGCGACGGGGCGGCTGCAGGCTTTTCTCAAGCCGGGCCCGAGACAACACGCATTGAGCGCGCCGCAAAAGAATGAAGAGAAAGCTGCTAATTGAAGTCACGCCACTCCATGACTCAAAGGCAGGGGTCACGCATTGAGATGCGCCCGGGCCTCACCTCCCACTACACAGGAGGACTGGCCTGTTCTAGTGTCGTTATGAATACAACAGCCTGGTTAAGTCAAGCACTCGCATTACACCGCGGATTCTTGTGCGTCTTATTCTGCGTTTGTTCTGTCCTTCACCCCCCCCCCCCCCCTCCTTTGTCCCAGTTCAAAAACCCCTTCTGACACAATACATATCCCAAACACCCATTTCAGCTTGAAAAGAAACGTGCGTAAAATCAAAGAGTTTGGCCCAAGCGTCTTGAAATATGATAGAAGCTTTATTTACATAGATGCTGATTAAATAGAATGTTACAATAAAATTATTATAGGGTGCTATGTACAAAAACTCAGACACGTGTGCAGCAGCGGTACTAAAAGGGTCTCTGCATGTGCCACTCTGCGCTAAAAAGTGACGCGTATGGATGCATCCAGGACGAAACGTTTGTAACGGCGGCCACATTGTCAGTGTGTCTCCAAGCCAGTCCATACGGAGCAACAAGCCACTCTTCTGAGGGGACCTACTCAAGTCCAGATAATAAATTAGAACAAACAAAGGGGATATCCAGCAGTCTCTATATACTCTCCTTTGTGACAATATCCGTGCAAAAAGTTTGGGAAGAAAATGCCCCGGTTTGACCCTCCTCTCAATCGAAACCACCTGGCGCGAGTCAGTCATCCACTTCGATCTCCTCGTCGTCGTCCTCCGAGAACTCGTCCGTGGTGTGGTCCCTGGAGGAGGAGGGGGACTGTGGGAAGGCGCCGTGTCCCTGGGGGACGTGGGGGACACGCTCGGGGAGCCCGCGCCCTGGGCATGCTCGTCCAGGGTCTCCATGGTGACCAGTTTCTCCAGGGTCTGCGGCGTGAGCTTCTTGAGCGACTCCACGTCGGCTTTCATCTCCTCCAGGTCCCGCTTGAGCTTGGCGCGGCGGTTCTGGAACCACGTGATGACCTGCGCGTTGGAGAGGCCCAGCTGCTGCGCGATCTGGTCCCGGTCCGCGGGGGACAGGTACTTCTGGTACAGGAAGCGCTTCTCCAGCTCGTAGATCTGGTGGTTGGTGAAGGCCGTCCGCGATTTTCTCCTCTTCTTGGAGGTCTGTCTCTGGCCGAAGGAGTTCACGTGCTCGCGCCCTGCAAGAGGAGAGATGGAGGGTCATACTGTGTTCCAATTATTATTATTATTATTATTATTATTATTATTATTATTATTATTATTATTATTATTACATTTTATTTTAATGAGTTTACCAAATTGTGTCAATCATTTTAGATCCAGAATATAACATATGAACAGCCCGTGTTACATTCATTATTTCACTTGATAAACATTAACCGGAATTAAGCACATCACAACTAATTTTTACTCTTTGTTTACATGCAGTTTTCCATACTAACAACAACACAACTATAAAAATGTTGATTTTTTTCCCCCTACGTGCAACACACAATGAGAACCCTCCTAGGATTGATAATAATATGTGTTGCTTATAAAATAGTTAAAATGAACTCTTTTGGCCCCAAAGTAAAAATGTCTCCGTTTGAATAGACCTGTATCCCTCACTGATGCTTTATACATAATCGATCATATTTATGTGACTGGCCTGATGACTCGAGCGATAACCTCTAATTAATCCAACACCATTTAACACACCGTGAGTGCATCGTCCACATCCGCAATTTTAATAATACGAAGTCGCCGTTTTGACGCTTACAACCGGCCGTGCGTAATTTACAACAGAAACATAGCTTTATTTGGAAATGTGCTTTTTTGTGTGTGTTCTACTTTTAGTTCGTTGTTTGTTGTTTAGTCAACGAGTCAACAGTAGGGCGCAACATTAAATTGAATGATAGTATTTTCATTTACTTTTATGGAGTGTTAATGAGGTATTCCTCCATAAACTGTATCATTTTCCATGTTGCGTTTACAAGCATATTTAATTTAACGGCTACCGAAGCAACGCCAATTTCCTACGTCGTTTTCTTTTTTACGCGCAACACAACGTGCAACTTTCCCCATGCCAGATTTAAACACAAAAACAAAAAAGTTTACCTTCTGCTGCCTGGATCACGCTCACTTCCAGGCCTTTGAACGTCTTGCTGGCCAGCTCCTCCAGCGCACAGAGCGGGGACGAGGGCGTGCTGATGCCGTTCCTCGGCGCGTTCGCCGCCGTCACTTTCTCGAGGACGCGGCGCGGCGGGCAGACACTGCTGGCCACGCACTTCTTGACGGAGGGCTTGTTGAGAATGTCCTCGATACTGAAGGGCGTCAGCGGCTTGTTGGAGTTGGCCGGCGGGGGCAACTGGTCCAACGGCGCCCTCGCTCTCCTGTCCTCGCCGCTGGACTGCAACACGGACCTGCCTTCATGTCTTTGCTGGAGGTCATTGCAAAGTCCCCAAACACTCGCGCAAGGGGGAAACAAAAAAGGAAAAGAAAAAAATAGTGAGTTCACCCCCAGAGGAGCCCTTAGGCGTCGTAATTCTCCCGCAGACAACTTTTAAACCCAGCCCAGAAGACCGACCATGCTTTCCGAGTGGAGTTTTGGAAACTATAGGCTGTATTCCTTTAGTTCCCCGTGCAGAAGCGGAGCTCCATGTAGCGGTTCGTATAGCTCGGGGGAAGGCGCGTACGTCCCACCGTTGGAGAAATGAGTGCGCTTCTTCTTCTTTTGTTTTTTTTTTCCCAAAGAGGTAAAAAAGGCTGTCCGGGACTGTGGGACGCAGCGCGGCGGAGAAGAAGAGCCACCGCTAACGAGTTCCTGTTGATTGGGCGAAGTTCAATTAGAGAAACACTAGACTAGTTGCTGACCCGGTGCTGCGTCTTAAAGGGCCGGAGTCTAGGAACTAATTGGACGTGAGGGAGAGGAGGAGTCTCTCACGCCTCTGGATGTTTGTGTGTGTGTGCGCGCGCGCGTGTCCCTCTGCTGGCGCGTGCAACGACGGGGGGGGGGAGATGAAGGAGGGGGAAAAAAAGGCCCCGTTAAACATGCTACAGTACAGCCACGAGCGGCGAGGAGACCGCTGTGGTGTGGGGTGAAAAAAAAAAAAAAAAAGTTTAGGAAAGCAGCGAGTGTCTGTCCTGGTCGCGCTAATGCGTAATTACGCACCGAACGTCAGAGGCGCAGTGTGAGGGAATTTGGCACGACAACACGCGGCCACTGAAAGAAGTAAAGTGCTTATGCTTTTGTCTTATATTCATCATTTTATTTTCATTCTTCTGTTTTGGCGCGCGCAGTTGAGTAATATCGCTTTTTATTAGATGTGTAAAATCTGTTTCAGTCTGTTTCAAATTATTGTATCTTAACGGTCTTCAAAATAGTACTTTGATGGTCTTGATTTGTGGATTCAGTGGGTGAAATATTTATTTGATCATTTATTTAGCCAATTTTTTCCTTTACAGCTTCTTTTTTTGACCCACGAGAGGCTAATACATGCACGCAATGTGTACATAGAGAAAGCAAATACATTCATTAAAATGTGTATATTGTTTGAACTATTCCATCGACTGTCTAATGTGCCTTTTTGTGCGTTTTGCGTGCGTCAAAATGTATCATTTCCCTGCAGTTTCCCCTGCCCAGGTCTCGTCCTGCAAGTACACACAGTTCACCTCCTAGCACTGGTGAAAGACGCCCGTATAGATGAGGCTCTAGACATTTACAGGCACCGCGCGCAGGAGGGAGCAGCTATAGTCCAAACGTCACATGCCCCAAAAATCTTGTCTAGCCCTGGGAACGGAGGAAAATGCAGGTACGTGGAGACGAACGCGATTGTACGTATATTTATTTTCATCGCGGCACTGGCAATTAACGCATTCCACTTCCACATGGCATTGTTTACGTAAGCCTTTCACACGCGTAAAGCGCAAAGACAACAATATAACTATTGTGCATCGGATTAGATTCGCAATTTAAAGTTGTGCTTTATAAAAGGTACACCTAAAACACCCTTTGAAATAAGATACGCGCATTGTGCTTTGGTTATCCGCTCTGTCCCGTGCGCCCTTTTGGAGCAGACAGCGGTGCTCGCGTTGCCAACAGCAGCATATGGTGACACTGGTTTAGGGACAGAGCTCTAAAACAGCAGGACATTCTATTAGGCGCCCTGGAGGTCCGGCCTCGTGCAGGGGAGGACTGGAGTGGCATGGGTGCGTCATGTGCGTAAAAATCATGCAGGCTCCAGTAATGTGTGCTCGTTTTGTTTTGTTTTGTTTTGTTTTGTTTTAGTTTTTTTGGGCACATTTTACGCACGCTACATAATAGTAGCCAAATAGCAAACATGGGCCTGTGGGCTAGTCCCTGCATTTCCCCATACGTTTTTTTTTAACAATACATAAATAAAACACGCACTCACTTTGATTTTTGAAAACATTCCGATTTATGTCAAACAGGTTTGAATATTAACCTTTTCCAACCCACAAAAAGTAACGTTAGCACTGAGACTGGTGTGGAACAGGCCTTTACTCTGACAATGATCAAATTCAGGCTGAAACGATTTTATTCACATGCGAGTATTTTATCTGCACTATCCACTTTTAATTCAATTCCCTCTGTGTATATATATATATATATATATATATATATATATATATATATATATATATGGCTATATGTTTTATTAATTGTACTTGCTTTCATTGGCTAATCGTGCCTACTTAAACACACCCATCTTGCTTTTTGAATTACACGGTGTGTGAAAAAAAACCTGCCTTGCCACAAACCCTTTCCTTAAAGACTTTTTTCTTCTTCTTCTTCTTGTTCTTTTTCTCCTTCGTTACCTCCGTTTGTGGCAGCTCGTCCAATAAGCGTTGAGGTCGAACTTTTTTGTCCCCTTGCCCGTGCCTTAATTTAAACGTTAATTAGAAGCAGAGCAGCTGACATCATCCATCAACGCACCAGACGGGTTTTAATTGGATGATACGCCTCGCTGTTAGCTCCTATCAGCGGCCCGCTTCTCTTCAAAGGTGAAGGGCCCAACACCAGCGAAGGTTTTTTTTTTTTTGGATATATTTTTTTTCTTCCTTAATCAATTAAAGCCATTTATTCGCCATTCCTCCTGGAAATATCAAAGGCCAAAAAAAAAAAAACCGATAGTGTGAGCTCTCCACGGCGAGTCCCCCGCAAAGGTCAATCATTAATCACTACATTAACGCACCGTGCGGAGACACAGTGAGAGGCCGGTGTGTCCAACACTCACTTTCTAACGTTCGCGTGACACTTACACAGTCGGGCAAAATTATTGTGAGTGTTATTTGTGTATTGTTTATCCACTTCATCTCGTTGAGAGGGGTGATGCCAGGATACAATGGGAAATGTCTTACGCGGGAAAAAAAACAAAAAACGCGCGCAATTTGTGCTTCTATTTTGGGTCCATATGTTCCATTTAATTAGAAGTGTGATATAATATAAAGAGGACATGTTTAAGTTACGATGACTCACTCTTTTATAATAATGCCATTACAAACACATTTGATTAAACATGTCAAAAGCTAAATTACCGATTTGTATTACAAACAAAAAGTGGAATCAAAATTCATTGAAAAATGTGTATTATACCGTTTTTGCCACCGGTAGAATTGGTAAAAGCTTTAATACGAACATTGATCAAATGAATGCAGAAACCCCCTATCCCCATAACCAATAATCTATACACGTTCACGTTCCCACGTTGTTCTGCGTGTCGCTTCGTGCCAGTGTATTGAAATTCCACAGAGCGCCCAGTCGCAGTGAGTGAGACGGTGCGCAGCGTGTCGCCCCGTTAAATGAGTCCAAACAGCTGTGAGCTCCTCCACACTGGCGCACAGAAAGGCAGGCGCGTGCGTTTCGGGGGCCTGTTTGTCGGATTACACCGTGGTGGGGAATCAAGGGCACTTGTATGTGTGCTTCTTTTTTCATTGATCGGACCAAAATGTAAAGGCGACAGCGTGTGCGTAAAAAAAAAAAACATATACAGAAGAATGAGCCAAAGCGCACTCCTCCGTGCCAATAACAGCGTGACAGATGAAGAGTGAGTGAGGACAAGAGCGCATGTTTTTTTTTTTCTTCTTTTTTTTCGCATCCAAACAGAACGAAAGCAATATATGTTTTACCCTGGTCAAAAAGGGTTAACGAAGGGCTATTATTTTAAGACAAACAAGCGCAATAATCTCATCCCCACTGCCTCCCTGCAGCTGCATCCACCTGCTCCGCGCGCGTGTGTGGAGGAGAGAATACGAGCCACATATCCTATTCCTCGCGCGTCGCGGCGGTCGCGCGGGGGGCGGTGGGGGGGGGGGGAGGCAGGTGTCCCTTTTGAACAGCCTGGACGCGGTTCCATCAGCGCGCGTGCGGCAGGTGTTCATCCTCACGGCGGCGCGCGGCGTCACGCTCTGTTTGCGGCGGCGGCGTTGTGACGTGATGACTTCTGATTGGCCCCGCGCTGGTGCCCCGTCCAGGGCATTCCTTCACACTGGCACCCGGATCAGATGCGGGTTTACTTGGAATTGGGGCAGGACTTTGTGGAAACACACGTCTCTCCCAAATAAACGAAAATACATAACAGAAATTCTGGAAAAGTGTGGTGCCACATTTCTTTAACTATTACTCATTTAACCACAGAAAACAATACTCATTTGGCAATAACAAACGTTTTCATTTACTACTAAAAATGGCTGAATCATTTTGGATTTTTTTTTAATAAACTAAACCCACAGCCATCATGATACATATTTTTCCAACTCAACGCTGATTTTGGCTTCTGTTGCCATCTGCAGACCCTCTACACTTCTTTTTTTTTAACAGCTTTAATTTCAAACCACCTGTTTGAATGATACAACAGCGAATACACAGACCGAGGAGCTAAACTTTCAAATAGTCGCCAAATGCATAAGAAGGCAGCGATGCGTTCCAAATCCAAAGCATAATATTGTCTCATTATACGTATGTATACCCAAACGAACAATTCACTAGAGGCACAGCTGTTTCCATGAGGGTTAAGGTTTCAACAAAGACAGTAAAAGATGGATTATTTCAATATTGACTCAAGAATAATAACAGCTACTTCAATAATATTTACTGCTATGGAAATGAATTTAGCACCATCTTGTATTGTGAATGTTCAAACAGACGATGAGGAAATAAGTGATGATAGTGTAGTGCGCAGTGGTAAAGGCCTCGCTATAAAACTCTCTCCTCGAGTTCATGATACGATCTGCGGGTTCGATCCCAGCTCTCGTTAATGCTTCATCAGTAGTGCAGTGGTCGGAGGCGCCGCCGGAGTCGGATACAGAAATGACTGTTGTATATGGCGACGGGCCCAGAGGGGGAATACATTAATGAAATTACTTAAGTAAAATAACAGAACAGAAGCAGTGCAAACACACGTGGAAAAATCTGTCAGGACTTTTTTTTTTTTTAATGGCAGCCATTTCAACAAACGCCCGCTTTCTGGAAGTGTAACCACATCGTTTTCACTTCCTATAAAGAGATGTCACGGAAATTCTTCACACAATCTAAAAACGGAGGTGAGAAGCGGGGCATAAAGTTTGACGAGGCGCGCGGGACTATATTTAGTTCAGCTGGGCAGCGGGTTCAGTGTATTGACCGCTCCTTCTTGTGGCTGCATGGGTGGTGACCATGAGCAGAACATCCAGTGATCCAAACACACTAAACTAAATCGTGACCGAAGAAGCGGGAGTTGAAATATATACGTGCCAACCTCCCACCCTTTTCCCCCTGATTATGTAATGACTGACTTTTCTTTTTACCGAATATTGTACGATTTCAACCCCAATCCACCCATTTGTTCTTTTCAGTCGTCCAGTACCTCGATTACCATGCACACTATGTGTTATTTATGAATCTTAAAGCCCAACAATTGCATTATAGCATCAGTAATCTATTGGTAATGTGTGTTGTGTCTCCTGGGAGGATAAGGAAATCCCTCACACAGAGAGAACAAGTGAAAACCTCAGGGGCAAATGCGACTCGGGGAGACATTCCAGACAAAACTCTTTTGTTTTCAGTTTTCATGTTTGGGCCAAATTCGTCTCTGAACATATAGTAAGCTTTCAACTGCAAACAAAAACTAACACCTAATCATCACAATAACATGTCAAAATATTCACTGATTCAAGGTTTCTCCATAGATTTATATGGGAAATTGTAATTTCAAAGGCCCATTTTCTCAAACTTTTTTGTTTGTTTTCACATTGGTGCGACAGTATCTCCACGTTTATTTATTTATTTGGATCCGCATTAGCTGTCTGCAAATGGACAGCTACTCTTCCTGGGGTCCGGTTCAAGCAATTACAATATTCACATCATGCAGTTAAATTGAAAAAAAAAAGACACTTCACATACAAACCTGTCCTCAGTTATACGCATATGCACACATACATATAAAGAATTTAAATATACTGTAGATATACACACACAAACAGACTTAGGCTTCTATCAGAAAATGTCTTTTCAATAGTCTTTTAAAAGAGAGCTTTGTTTCAGCCTGTTTAACAGCTGGTGGCAGTTTGTTCCATAAAGTCACAGCTCTGAATATGACCGACCTACGCACTCACTGCTTCTGTTCTGGGCTTGGGGCGGGTCAAATGACCCTGAGCCGCTTGCCTAGTTGGATAGTTGTGCAGATCTCTCACATAATGTAAAAGGTTGTACAAATGAGTAGGTTTTTGACTATAGCATAGTCAGTAGCTCCAGCAGACTCCAAATATGCCAGCCTTGGACTGAACAATATGTTGAAGGTTTATTCAGAGGGATTTTACAATAGTCCATTCCTAGCTTGATTTATTGCGTTTTGAATGTCAAAAAACAAAGACAGATCACAGATTTTTCCTCTAAAAAAAACCAAACTAAATATCCAAATCCTCTCTGAAAAAGTCTTTGTAACGAATATGTAAACAAAATAGAACCATACATTTGAATCTCAATCCATTATTCAGATTTCGTCGCCGAAAAGACGGGAAATTTTGGGCTTTTTTTTTTTTTTGGCACAAGAGGCCTTATTTTCATATGAACACATAAAATGATAGAACACTTGCAATATATTTTTTCTCATATTTTTGCCACTAATCTACAGCGAAAGTTTATAATTGATATCTTTAAATTTAAACATGTTCCCTATTCACCTGTGTCTCACCTTAAATATGCGCTCGTCCCATTCGTAATATTGCAGTCATTACTTGTTTTGACCAGATTTAGTTTACTACTTGTTTAATCCTTATTGTCACAGTAAACACACTATTTGGTTGCGGAACTTTATGAATTAAGACTTAAATACTTCCGAAGAGAATGGGCTTCTTGGATCCAAAAGTTTGCAGATCCCACTTGCTGTTGTTTTGGACTTAAAAAAAAAAAAAAATCAATTTATATACTTTGCAATAATGTCAATGCAAACACTCTTTTCTGGAAACATTGCATCTTCGTTTCACAAGCATAAATCCCCCCCCCCCGTACTAATTTCCCAACATATAGGCGAAGCTGGACTTATGGACTCCTCGGGCCTATTTTCTCATGTCACTGTACATATCTTTGGCAAATGAAGATGAATGCTTGTGCGCGCTCACCTCGGTCCAGGGGGGCCCTTCCACAAATTAATCACCTGCAATTCTATCCACGTCCACTTGGGCTCCGCGCTGGTCCCCTCTGTGATCCTTTACAAGCCCGAGCCCATGCTTAAAACGAGGAATAATAAATGACCGACTGAAGCTGCCCCTCCAGAGACTCGTCGTTTTTTTTTCTTTTACTCTTTTACTCTTTTTTTTTTTGTGCGGAGATGGTGCGGCGTGTCCTGACCTCTTCGATCGCCCCCTATATCCCCAAAGTCACTCTCCCCTTTCGCGCATCAGGCTTTCATTAAGTCTCGCGCACCCTCCCTCCCCTCGCCACCCCAATATTCTCCCCTCTTTCTCTCTCTCTCTCTTTTTTTTTTTTTTAAAGTTCACTCCGCTCCCCCTTCAAAAAAAAAAAAAAAAAAAAAAAAAACCCAAAATGAGGAAATGGCTCGTCTGGTCGCTGACAGGACCCGGGCTCGGCCGCAAAGATAAATGACCTGAAGTATTAAAGTTTAACACGTTGACAAACCCCACCTGATCTACGGGATTAATGCAGCAAAGACGGAAAAAAAAAATGTCCACGGGTGAAAAGTAAAGTGGAAAAGAGTTGACGGCCGCTCACGGGAGACCAATCATCAGGTACGGGGGAAGGTCAAGGAATATTTAGGATAAGTACATACGCAGTACTGAGAGGGAGGGTTACGCGAACGCGAAGGCAACGGTAAATTGTGCAAAGACAGTGGAATCGCTGAACATGAGGCGTAATAGGTTGCGTTTTACGGGATTTCATGACGTTTTGAAGAACCTATCGTTCCAAATTGACATATTACGCGTCATTCCGTTGCTTTTGGGTATCTCTGTATTGATACTATTGTGTTCAAAAAATGGATGAAAAAGAATACGTAGGCTCGTTCTATTAAAATCAAAATCATTGTTTATTCCCTAAGATTACAATCTAAGCACAGAGGCCTCGGCCAGCGAGGGTGGAGCAAAGAGGCCGAACCGGTTGAGTACGAGTATTTATAGGAACAGGAAGTAGGCGTCTCCTTACACACTGCCCCACACTGCCCCCCAGTGGATCCAAGAGTGAAAACAACAACGATACAGCAAAATTCAAAATGAACCCCAAAAGCACAGATTACAATCAACACAGGTTCATATGCAATCATTAAAGCCTATTATGATAAAAACATATATAGAAATATTCAACAATACTTTATGGTTTAAAATTTGAAATAATGTAATGCAAAGTCAAACAATTTATGTTTAGGAATCAGTGACAATTGCAAATAGTGAAAACAAACGTTCCCTGTTATTTAACGGCATTTTACCAAACCAATGGCGCAGTGATGCACATGTTTTGAGCAAATTATGGGAGCTGTGATGGATTATGGGTCTTTCCCGATTCCTGAGTTCAGCGTGAGAAGTCATATTGTGTAACATTTCACCCAATAGAGCATAAATACAAGCGTGTCATTACCGCTGTTTATATTAGTGAAATATACGTTACTCATCAAAAACATGTGTCTTTGCTTTGAGGGTTCTCGCATGTCCTTTAACCTGTTTATGTTTTGAGTTTTAAGACAGTTGGTGTGGCTTTAATATTAGGATGGAGAAGACCTTGTTTATAATACATATCTCTGCAAATGGGCCTATCCACATGAAACAAAAACTGTCATAACGTCCAATGTCTTCTCTGCAGGCGAACATGTTACTGGTGTATAGGCCCATTCCCTTCACCTATATAGAAGATCAAATTGTAGAACATTGTGAACGTATCCCATTGGGTCGAACTCACAGCTATGTCTTGGCTTAAAAACACATCAGTATTGTGATGTCATCCAGGGCTGAGCGTCAGATAGGATTCTAACCACAACAAAGTGATACTATCATCTTGAACTGTCCACAACAAAAGCAGGTCATGCATTCACGGTTGTAACTTACACAAAATCATGTTCTTTATTTAATACGTTTCCGTTTTTATGATTTAATGCATGGAAAAAAAAAGTATACTTACAGATGTTAAGCTGTTAATTATATGTTTAATAGGTACAGGTAGAAGTAGCTGCAGTCGATACAGTTTCAGCCTGTTTAGCTTCTTGCCTTATTTTAGGACCAAAAATCAGCATGAGGCCTTTACAGTGTCTTGGAACAGATTCTCGGCCTTTATTCTTCTAAAGTCAATGATATTACAAACTTGCAATGGTCTTCGATTTCTCAATGTATTAATAGAAACATTATTTGGATAAATACATGTCCCGCTTAATGTTTTTGGTACCACTTCCACAGACCCAACACTGTGAAATGCACTTTTCCCCTATTTTCACAGAGTACACAATGCATTACTTGTCCTGCTATTATATTACTCGGAAACCTTTCCTAAATGCTCGGACTGCTGACCACGGACCAATCAACTTACTCCGAGATGGATGGATCTGCTGGTTTCCCACCGCGAGTGCGACCTCATGGAGCGAGGCTAAATTATACACAGCACTTTGGCCTTTGCCCTGTGCTTTATATATAAGATAACACGGGCTCAATTACCCTGTCCCCATGGGAGCCCTCTGTAATCATCAAGGCCAAAATAATGAAGCAACATGCACATCTATATTCTGCTCTTGGACATGATCTCACAGCCTGATTGGCTGCAATAATGATGTGCACCAATGCTGAGATAAAATGTTTCAATAAAAAACATGAAGATCTACGAGCTGTTAATAGATCCACTGTCTGCTCGTGGGAATTTGGACTTTCCCTGTGCATTTTATTACTTACAATTACAACAAAAGGGTTTAAAAAAAAAGAAGTAATTTGGACTGTGTTGCGTCTAATCTGAGATTAATGTGTTTAGCTGTTTATTAAAGACTATGCATGGACTTCAGGGGTTCTCAAATTTAATTCAATATATTTAAAATTTGAAACATTAGTTTCAGAATTGAGGATGTTTTGTCTCCCACCACACAAGGTTTCGTCGGCAACTAATCACCTTTAGCAGCAGGTTGGTGAGGTGTTTACCATGTCGGCTCCATCTATTTCTAATTCTAAATTTTGCCCTCAGCTTGTTCGATGGCCTGAATTGTTTTGGAGGTGTACTGTATGTATACACTGACTTCGTATTTGAAGTATACGATTAATAAGTAAGTTATAAGTTAATGTGTTGGTAGTTGGCCAAGATATAATACCTTTTACAATGGAGTGAAAAGTTTGAGAACCTCTGTAAACAATATTTTCTGTTTTATTTTTCGACCTCTTGAAAAAAAAAAAAGGTGGTCTTCTGTAGATGTACGCAACATCACTCACTCACAGAATGCAACAATTTCAATAAAAAGTCGATTTGCATCCACCCAATGTTGTACTTGTTTTGACTTTCATTTTTGACGGTGTTCTTTACCGTTTGTTCAACGAATTGACTACAAAGAATAGGGGCCCTAGTGTACATCCCTGTGGAACACCAAGACACCAAGTATAAGGAGGAGAAAAAATGCTCACTTACTACACCTTGTGGTTTATACAGTTTATTCCAGGCATTAAATTGTATGTTATTAATAAGCCTCCATTAGTCCCCCCAATCTAAATGCATAATCAGCTGACGAGAAATGATTGGCTGTGGCTCCTGCTGCTACCTTCCCCGCTTGAATGGCCACTTGAAATGACACATTAATGTATAGATAGACACTTCACCCTGTTGTTATTAACACCCGAAATATGCTGCAAATTATAGCGCCCTATTATCTCAACAGGACAAACAGAAACGCTACAACATTTTCGTAGCAAATACATCATGACTGACCCCATTGTCACACTTCGCCCAATTATTAATGCCCCCATATTAGTGAAATACAAGGCAGTCATTATGTGTGCTAAATCTAAAGGCCGTTGCAATGCGTTCTGGAACATGTTTGGGTGCTCAGAGCCAGCCAGTAAATCCTTATCAAGGCCTTCTGTTTGTAAGGAGGACTTTAATAGATCTTTCTACTCTAAGACTTTTCCACTGATCAGTTTGAACCTGGGTGGTATTTTGTACACAATGTCAAATTTAGAATATTTAATTATTTGGTCAATGTCTTTCTCAGTGGGTGCTCAGTTGAGCAACCAACCCATTGACATAATATCTAATCAATTACATATCAGTTAAATAATTGTTCTGATACTAAAAGAACTGAAGTGAGCCGTGCTGATTTGAAAGAAGGGTGAAGGAGGCCAAGTATGAGAGATCAATACGTCTGGCCCTCAATAGGCTTGGAGGAGTACGTTTTCAGCTGTCACAGAGGAGGCCACGGACATGGATCCACATCTATATCTGGTGGGCGGTAACCAAAACAGTGGATGTCTGGATTTTTGTCATACAATGTGAGAAAAATGCATTGGGATCCAACGTTTGCCCTTAATTTCATAGCATCCTCACTTTCAGTCCTTGAGGGTTGTTTACTTTAATTTCATTGCACACAAACACATACAGTAATTGTGAGATTGAAAAAACTGTCAGGCAAGCATAAATAAAAAGGGAGTGAAAACACTATGTAAGATCCTGGCCCGCCGAGCAGCCATAACTTAGCCAGCTTCAGTAGTTCATATTAAGACTCACACTCCGTGAGTGATGTATCCACAGAGAAATCCTCCCGCCTGCGCGGCCTGTCAAAGTCCTTAACCATGTTTTATTTGTCCCTTCCTGGGGTAAAATCTTACTTAAGGCGAGCGTTAGCCTGGACATGTCTGCCAAAGCGCTTTAGCCTTTGCAGCGTTTTAGGGATTTAGTGGGACTATAGGTGTGCTAACAGTGGTCAACTTGTCTCTCTGCACAAATAGACTTTTTATAAGATACCCACGGACTCCCCCCACGAGCTGATTTCCTGAAATAGACCACTTGAATACATTTCTAGATTTCCTCGGTGTCATGTGAATTTATGATGGACTTACCCGTTTCCATGTTGTAGCTGTCATCGCCCCCAGTCTAATATGTGGGGTGCTTAAAATTAGCCGGCTATTCTGGCTTCCTCTTTGTTTTTCTATTGAGGAACCTAGGGTTTGTGTTACCCATGACCAAACAGCCTTCAGGTGCAGAGGAGTTTCCATTTTTTAAAAGACGTCACGAGTGAGTAAATGGCAATGTTGGAATAATGTTGGAATGGAAACGACTATATTCCTGCAGAGAATGACCAGAGAATAACCTGGATGAAACAAGGAAATGTTTAAGATGGCCCAACAACATTGTAATACAGGTCGAACAGATGTTTTCCATCGTAAAAAAAAAACAGCATGTTTCGCCTCTCACATCGAGCGGCTTCGTCAGCAACTAATCACATCTTAGCAGCATGCTGGACATATACATTTCCTACTTATTAACACAGGCACCAGAACAGTTTTCCCAATCTGCAGTCCATGAACCACTACCGCAATTTTAGACTTTAGTAATGTTAACAAGATGTTTAATTCATGCTAATAAAGTTTGGTGTTTTTCTGGTTTTAATTTACACTCAATTTAGACACAATTCGGTCCAATTTAGATCTATTTTTTTAATCTGGTTTAGTCCTAATTTGATCTTGATTTTGGTCTTGTTATGTGATTCTTGGAAGGTCAATAATATTATACAATGGTTACAAACAATTATTGGGATAATATAAGTAGGTTTGGATGTGACACTATAAACTTCACGGATGGCATTGCAAGAAGTCAACTCTATGTCGTATTTTTCTTATTCCTTTCCCCTTTTTTCCGAGTGCAGCCAGCGCGGCACGGCCCTGAGTGACCACAGGGGTTGTAAGCAGCCAGAGATGAAACGATATGGAGATTATCGGGACAAAGAGCCTCCAGCTTGTCAGGGGGATGCAGAGCGTATTGTACATCCACATGTATTGAACACAAAGCTGTCAGCCACTGTGACAGGCCCATTCATCACACACAAAGCCAATCCTGTCAAGAGCCGCAGCGCAAGAGCCCGGCGCGTCCCCCCCCCCCCCCGCCCCGCCCGCCTCTAAGTGACAACATCGAAATGAGCATTAGGACACCCGGCCATGTATTCAAATCATCTCGTGCCTCCCACTGAAGCCAATTTCCACAGGCTAATAAACCTGGGAATGACTTCGTCGGAGCCGGAGAGAGAGAGAGGAGACAGCGGAGTGGAGAAGACGGGCCTTCAGACTGACAGAAGTGCCACGAAAGCCCACGGGTGGCAGGGAAATGTTTGGATTTTCACGGGCCATTATTGTGAACAAATAAAATGACACGAATAAACACAACAGATAAATGGACAAAAACAAACAATATGAACGTGAAAATATCTAACGTGAAGATAACAACTATTTTAAAATGAATTGAAGGCCCAATGCCTGATTATTTCCTAGTAGTTGAATGAAAAAGTGTTTTGTCTTTCATTATATTGTAAAAGTATATAAAGGTGTATTTGTTGACTGCAGGAAACGTCTGTGTTCATTGAGGTAAGACTTTTTATCTCTGAGCTAATGGCTAGCATAAAAAAAACAACACCACAAACTGAATAACAAAAAAGTATTTACAGTATGCTCAAGAGAGGCCCATTATTTTTTGAGCGGCTCGTTCAAAATCTTGGTGCTATATAAAATCAGCTTTGGGTTAATCAGTCCACAGTATATTTTGCCAGTAGTGCAGTGGAGCATCCAAGAGCCCTTTCGCAAACCAAAATTGAACAGTTTGGGAGGAACACACAACGTCATGTGTGGAGGAAAAATGGAACAGCCCATCAACATCAAAACCCTATCCCCACTGTGAAGTATGGTGCGGGAGAATCATGTGTGGGGCTGTTTTGTTGCCTCAGGGCCTGGACAAGGTGATATCATCAATAGAAAAATTAATTCACAAGTTTATATTATGCAGAAAGATCTGAGACATTCACGACAGCGTGGAATAAGTGAGTGATTCCTTGTATTAAATAGCTGGCTTCTTTTGCAGCAAGAAAATGCTTATCTGTCGTTGCAGATTAGACACAATGATCAGGATGAATCTTGGACCATTCCTCTTTACTAAACTGCTGAAGATTTCTGGGTTCACTTACCTTTTCCACCTTCTCCTGTGAAAGTTTACTTGTTATGGCCAATAAAAATATGATCAAATGTAAATGTTTGGGTGGTATTAGTTCAAGCAGGCACGTTTACTCATTCTTATGATTTTGATCAGACCACATTAGTGACCAATTTAGGCAGAAATGTGAGAAATTCCAAAGCGTTAACATACATTTCCTCCCACTGTAATCCCACCAGTAAGGTTAGGTGTAACTTTGAGTTTATTTCACAGGTGATTTGGCCCTCGCCGATGCGATGACGGCCCTGTCCAAGTGTTGTTTCCTTGTCTTTTAACGGGGTCCACACAAACTACTGCCAAATGAAATTATAAATTGTGATGAAATGTGTGAAATTGTGAACCAACTTAACTTTTAACGAATGGAAAAACAGAAAATAGTTAATTGAAACGAAATATATATAGTAAATAAAACTATGTTTTTGCTAAGTATGGACTTGTCTGTGTCAATCATAAACGAACCTGCAAGGCAAGGCAAGGCAAGTTTATTTGTAGAGCACAATTCATACACAAGGCAATTCAAAGTGCTTCACAGTTGCATAAAATTACAAGAAAACAGATAAAATCAATCAATAAAACATCAACATAAAATTAATCAATTACAGTAAAAGGCAAGAGTGCAGATACAATACTTTCAGTTTTCATATGCACGGGTAAAAAGAGCTGTTTTCAGCCTGGATTTGAACATTGTCAGAGTTGAGGCCTGTCTCACATCCTGCCTTAAGGTCCGGAGCCTTCTCTTCGGTGGGTTGTCAATTTTAGTTCATTTTGGCTTTTATATTATAATAGAAATCCCATGCTGCTCCGTCCTGCTACATTAGGACTGAGGTTTCCTCTCTTTCTTTCATTTTGTAAACCACAATAGGCATGAAGCCTTTAAAATAAATATAACATTAAATTAAACAAATATAGAAAAATAACTATAATGCCGTTCAACTCATGTCCATCAAACTTTGGGGAAAATGCATGTCTTTCATGAAGCGACTGCCTCAAACTGTCTATTTCTTTAAATCTGTAAAATATGTCACTTTTTTGTCAGATCTAGTTTAACGTGGATGAATGAGTTGGAAATCTAACAGATGGCACTCCTCCGCCATCTTTTTAGAGAGATAAATGAAACTTTCTGGCACACTAATTGAAATTCTGGCAGTGTCAAGAACAGACTTTGTTTGGACCAATACCTTTCTCATTTTGGAGATGTTACCACAGGCTTGTAAAGGTATATGTCCAAATATGAAGAAACAGCACTGGTGTAATTATGTTAAAAAGTCAGGACTCTATAGGCTAACCCTGCAATTGGCTCAACAACGTAGAAATCAAAATGATCAATGGAACAACAGTTCCCAGTTCATCCTATCTTATCCCACCTCGTTTGAGTAGGTTGTATAGAGTATTGGTTTTACATTTGAAATAATGTCTGTGTAAGAGAAGATGGTACGAATGGAAAGACGAGGCTGATTTTGAATTGGCCCAGTACGCCCTCTGGAGGCAGCAGTGGGATGACACATGAAACAGTGTAAAAAAAAAAACTTAAAGGGATATTTTAGGATTTTTGACATAAGGCCTCATTTCCTAGTTATCCAGAGTGTTGTTGATTTCTGGAGATTATTTTATTTTTATTCATGCAGTTCTTATATTTGAAGAGTTTAGTGGCGCTAGGCTAGTGCTACGCTAGTGCATGTCTATGGTAACTAAATGTCTGATTGACTGATTTTTTTTTTATGTAATCATTTTGCATTTAAAATAACTATATTTGAGCAGCATCAGCTTCCTGGTTGTAGCTGCACAGCGGCGGAGTGATCTGCTAGGTTACTGGATCTACATAGTTTGTTTACCTGCGACCGCCATACTACGGTGGAATTCACAAAGGAGCTTTCTACAAATCAGATATGGCAACGTTTGGAGGACTACCCGATGATTTTGAAGAGTTTTAATGCAGCTAGTTACCATAGACATGCGCTAGCCTAGCATTAGCCTAGCACCACTAAACTCTTCAAATATAAGGACTGCATGGATTAATTAAAAAAAAATCTCCAGAAATCAACAACACTCTGGATAACAAGGAAATTAGGCCCTATGTCAAAAATCCTGAAATATCCCTTTAAGCTAACACATGGTGTCGTAAAGAACACACTTAGACCACAGAATTTTCGGACAGTTTCAAGTTCTCGCTCGTAAAATCAAGGAAATACTGATCAGTGTGCAGTAGAAGAAGAAACAACCAATGTAAAACACTCAAAACTGGAGAAGTGATGTTTGTGACTGAATCTTTGAAGAAAAACACTACTGCCACTATAGCCTGGCCTTTGCCATCTGTAAACTCCAGTCAATTATCTTTTTCCCTACATGTACGTCTGGGTCTGATCTCTGTGGCTGCGTTTCATCGGTTGAATTCCAATCTACCATTCAGCGAGCAAGGGAGGCGGGTGTTGTAGGTGATGTTACGCATTTGCACTGGATTTGCTGGTTGTTTGAAAACAGATCCAATCGTTTCAAGGAGTTCATCCTTCCCACCTGAAAACGGAGCTCAATTGTGAAGTTCCAGACCCTCTGTACGAAATGAGTACGAGGGTATGGTAAGACCAGGCCTACTGCCACTACTTAAAATTGTATGAATAAAGCCAATTACTTTTCTTCCTTGATGAGAGAGCCTTATATTCCATGATACGTCTCTTCCCAACAACAAAAGGTAATCCCACTTGTTCTGTGTGTGTGGTGCCCCCAGACTCTCTCCTATGGTGCGTGTGTGTCCTGAGTCAGCACAGTAATTACCCTCAGATCTAGCTTCAGAGGGGCCGGGGCTCGCTGACAGGAGGAGCATCATTTCCCCTGTGTTCCTCCGGGCCGCGCAGCGCAATAACACCGCTCAACAGGCCTATCAAACTGATCCCCATCTCGTCCCACCGCCATCGCACACCGCTAACCCGTTTACGCGGTAAACAAACGCAGAAAGCTAATAACGCCGCTCATTGCTTGGCGAGGCCGTAATCCAATCGCGCGTCTCCGTAAGTGATGTCTTTTGTAACGCTGCGCAATATCGTGCTCGGAGAATACCAACTCCAATATGAACATAATGAGACTTTTCAATAAGGGGTTCATAAAGAATGTATGAATTCACGGAGAAAGAGCGGAGTAGCGGTCGGCGGGGTGTGCCAACATGTTCGTTTCAGTTTGCGTCACTGTCCGGAAAGGCCCGAACCCTCGCCAAAACGGTCTTATAGGAATCGACTGCTGGTCCGCCCCGTAACACCAAGCCCCTGTGACATTTTATTGACATTTAAACGCAGGCCTTTGTTTGTCTGGAAGCTGTCAAAGCCGCGGCTGACTGACAGGCGCTGCAGGGATCTCCGCGTTTCATTGGATAATGCCTGCCAATGTTATTGTGCACCGGGAAGGGTTTGGAGGTGTGTGTGTGTGTGTTGTAATGGAGAGACTGGGATATTACCGTTTCGATGCACTGACACTAATGGATCAAGTACAGCAAAGGTTCATATAGATAATGGAAAACAAATAAGCCTTCGCATTGGAAAATCAATGTCAATACAACACCAGATATGACAATCATAATATTGGAAACCTACTCCGCTGAAACACAATGCGCTCTATGAAAGAAGATGTCGAGTTGGTTTCTGTTGCCATGCTGCTGTAGCATCATCTGCACGCATTTGCATACAGCAACTTATTTATAAATGTAATTCATCAAAACACTTGGTTATTCATTGCACATTGGTGTTGAATGAATACAAAACTTGCCTGGCCAGCCGAACTACTGTACATGCTTTTTCAAAGATGTATTCTGAGAGTGAGCGTGATCTCAGCGATTTCCCGGTGGGTGTAATTGACAGATGGCATCAAATTTAAATGTATTTTTTATTTAAAACAGAAAGAGCAGAAGAAAACTGTGTATCAGTAGCCGCGCATGCCATCTTTGATGTTTTGGAAGACTGCGGTTACCGTTTCGGTCTCTTGGTGCGATGAACTCCCGCACTAAGAGGGAGTGGAGCGATACCGGTAAAATCGGTAAATGATTGGCTGCAGGCAGCTGCCCAGACGGTTCTTCTTTTGAACAGAAAGGAGAAGTGTCTGACTGGCAAGGCAAAAACAAAACAAAGCGTGTTACAGTCTCCACATCAGTCTCCACATCAGGCCTTGAGGAAGCTGATTGGATGTCAGTTGTTTTTGTTTTCCTGATAATCCGTGTTCACACCTTCTAAACTGAGCATTTTTCATATCCTTGACATATTTTTACAACAGAAACACAACTCTCAACTCTCATCACTACAATAAATTGGGCAAAATCAGTAAAACAGTGGAGTGCGACTGATCCAAACAGAATAAACACATTTTTCTTGCAGTAAAGTAGATTGAGCATTAAAATACTACAGAACCCCTCCTGGAACCGCCACCTTAACGTGGTGGAGGGGTTTGAGCGCCCGAATGATCCTGGAGCTCTGTTGTCGGGGGCTTCGTGCCCCTGGTAGGGTCTCCCAGGGCAAACAGGTCCTAGGTGACGGGTCAGACAAAGAGCGGTTCAGAAGTAGCCTGGTGAGACCAGAATGATTCCCCTCTGTATTTTTTTTATCCAGCGGGGATCAGTCTGGTCACCCCGCCCTCGTTCGCGGCTTCCGCAAAATCAATCCGTTCACGTGCAATCAGATTCGTTTATTTGCCGTGACGTGTTGTTAGCGAGCAGCGTCACTCACGGGACGCGGAAGTCCCCTCAATAACAATCTACGAACGACGCACGAAAGAGAGAAAGCGTGTCTCCAATCGGCGTAAATGACCAAAAACACATCAACAGTAGGTGAGTTTCGTGATTCATAATCCTGCGCAAATATTAACGCAAAACCGCTAATAACACTGCATCAACGGCAGACGCCCGCCTTCGCTGATTGGTTTACTCCGCTTCCTGTTTGCTTGCGTATCTACCGCTGTGGGAAATGGATTTGACGCAACGGTGACCAGACTCACTCGCTGGTACAGTGGTGAGTCAGGATTTTTCCAGGCTAGTTCAGAAGCCCTTATGAGAGACCAACAGGGCCGGTTAGAACCATGAGGCCGTCCTTCTGTGGACCCACCACCTGCAGGAGGAGCCATAGGGGCTGGTGCTATGTTATTCAGGCAGCTCCAACGGCTGCCCCCATGACCCGGCAACGGACAAATGGAAGAAAATGGATGGATGGATGGATGGATGGATGGATGGATGGATGGATGAATGGATGAATGGATGGATGGATGGATGAATGGATGGATGAATGGATGAATGGATGGATGGATGAATGGATGGATGGATGGAGAATGGATGGATGGATGGATGGATGGATGAATGGATGGATGAATGGATGGATGGATGGATGAATGGATGGATGGATGGATGGATGGATGGATGGATGGATGAATGGATGGATGGATGGATGGATGGATACTACAGAAAAGGGGATCCATAAGCTTCTGCTGACTCTTTTCAATGCCACCTGTCTGTTTTGCAAATGATGTCTTCATTCATTCATTCATTCTTGTACTAAACAAGCTGGACTCGTTACCCTCATCCATTTTACGTTGGGCAAAACATCTTTAGACTCACGTTCACTTTTCACCTTCCCCTGTCGAGAATAGAGCCACCGCACGCTGCTTTAAACAGCGCTCGGCTCTCGGTGTGAGCTCATTTGGAAGTCAGTGCGCTTTTTCCCTGGTGAAACGCAGCCCCTGGCCTTCCCCCTTGTGCTTTTAGTTTTAATTAACCTCTCAAAGATAGCGTGTTGTTGCTTCCCGTGTCAGTGGCAGCGAGGTTAATGGCTTCGGCGGTCCAGGGAGACACGGCGGAGGACAGATCAATGCGGCTCAATCCCAGCGCCTCGTGTTTCGTCTCAGCCGCCGGACCACAGTGAAAAGGAGCAGGGGGCCGGTACTGATTGTGCTGCCGGGGAACTCTCTTTTACTCTTGACAGCGCACTCTGCATGTCGACACCCGAGCGGAAATAAACACAAACATGACCCGAGTCTATGCATGTTGAAAAGGAATTGTGTGTTTGGAGAGGAAAATGAACAATGGAAGGGACGATAACAGGATTTTTATTTTATTTTTTACTTTTACTGATACCATGTTTTACATTAAAATGCATGAACCTTGGGAAATGATCAGAGTGAAAATTGCTCATGCTGCTCGCCTGCTCAAACTGATTGACAGGGAGTAAGAAAACGTGATTACTGTGCACTGAACACTGATCCCACATTTGAAGATGACCGTGATGTTACATGGCTCTCCGGAGGTGTAGAAGGAGAGCTTAAACTTTCTAGTTTCTGTAAGTCTAGTCTCTCTACAAGTCTTATCACTTTCTGTTTCAAAGTTATGTCTGAAAATCGGCGATGTTGTAGGTGGTGTGAGCAGTGACCTCATGGGATTCAAAAATAAAGAGCAATTCGGCAGCAGATGGCGCTCTAGGCGGCCCCCTGGGACGCCTATGCCCCTGCATTCCTCTAATTTCCCACCGACTGGTAAATTCCCGTGTTCAAAGACTGAGCGGCTACATTGTGTACAGTAACTGTAGTTTGTAATCCTTTAATGAACTGAAGAAAACCAGCTCTAATTAATTGTGAACGTGTCAGTAATGCGCCTAAAGCACACGGCTGAGTTTACTCATTTACACCTTCAGTGAAAGGACATTGACTTTGTGTCAGCGCAGATGTTTATTTTTAAATGTTATTGATCTGGAGCTAATAATCACCACCTCGGGGAGCCGGGCCATTTAAAAGTCACATTGATGAGGACTTTTCACCCGCATTAAGTCAAATATGGAACACGGCTTCGAGATTAACAGGATGTACTTTGCAAATATAACACAATGAGGTGGACACGGTTACTGTCGACATATTGGTGAGGCATATAGTTCCATATTAAGGATTGAGATTTTATAATATATATACAGTATATAATCATTTAATGAGGTATATTTGAAATGTAAAAAAATGTTTGATGAAGGTCAAACAGAGCAAGAAAGTGTCTGGGAGCTTTACTTCATCTAGTAAAATTCTTTTGGCACCTTAGATCTACATTCACTGGAGTTAACTAGAAACACGTCTCAACTGGAGTTCATAGCGAGACAGAGTTGAGGCGTGACGAGGGCGGACCTTCAATGCTAACACTGTGCTAATTTAGCCTCTGACTTCCTTATTCGCGCTGCTGGAAGAGAATGTGCTATATTCAGCCACACAACAGCGCTCATAGTCTCTTTTTCCGTCACTAATTCTGCGTTTACCGTAGATTTGTGGCGCTAAAAGAAGTTTACCCTGCTACAAGAAAATGAATGGATTTACAACAGCTTTTATTTTAGTTGCGGTAATAGCCATTGATGTTTCCGTTTGACGTGTGGTACAGTGGGGACGGCTAAACCCAGCGCACCGGAGTTGATAGTTGCGCTGGGAATCGATCCATATGGATTACTGTGTTCCCGTATATTACAATCTGACAGTAATAACTTAAACAGAGAATTGCGTTGCAAAGCGTGACATTCCCTTTAAGGTGTGAGCAGCTGTAAAACATGAGAAAAGTGGTTCTGATAGAGCCGTTAGTGTCCTGGACAGAGCTGGCCTGCTGACAGGAGCAAAGAGGTACCCCGCAGAGTGCGGCTCAGCACGTCTCCACGACTATCTGTGAAACGCTTACTCTTGTGCTCGCAATAACCCCGTCCGTCTTTCACCTGGCCCCTTCCTCCTCCTCCTCCTCCTCCTCCTCTTGCTCCCCTCGGCCTGATGTGGAACAGAACGCAGAGGCGAGATCACTCTGACACACATAATCAGAGCCGGGACCGTCTCCAGCCCCGGTCGCTCGTGAACACCTCCCTGACATCAAACTGCGCACCTGCAGGGAGCCGCGACATTAGGAGAAGCACACTGGGCAGCAGCGGGGTTCATGCTGCTAACTTTTGGATGTCTCTATCTGTGGAAAATAATTCAACAGCCCTATCCCCCACCACCTTTCACTGTAGTGGGCAGCCAGGGCGCATCAATCACGGCACGCCAGAGGGATGACATCAGCGAGCATTGGCGGAGCTATCTAAGCAGGGACAGGGAGGTTTTAAAGAGGCCAAGAGATAAATAGCAAGACACAAGGTTGCATCGTAACCCGTGAGAAGCTCATCCTGGTGATGGGATGTATGGCTTTTCTGTTTGTTCCAAAGAGATGTTCAAAAGAGTCATATAATTTACTTTATCAAACACCTCAAAACCACAACACAGTCACAAAACATCTGCTACTTGGGCAGTAATGTCCAGTGATTGATTGAACTTTATCATTTTAAATGTAGCTGGATTTCTGTTTGTTTGATTTACAATTTGGCAGAGATTGCCTCATGAATTACTTAAAAGAAAATATCTGCACAATCCCTCTGTCACGGCCCACAAAAGCTGTAGAGTTTCAGTCACAAACAAAGCCTTGAGGAAGGCAATAGTAACAAACTTTTTGAGACAGGAATGCTGGTGTTAGTAAAACATTGGCGTATGTTGCTTACCTTCATAGTTGTCTTTTAGCTGCTTCTTTCCTTTAGTTTTTGCCTCTGACACCTCTGAATAATTCCATAAACAGCTCCACAGCAAGAAGGTCCCGGGTTCGATTCCCACCTGGAAGGGGCCTTTCTGTGTGGAGTTTGCATGTTCTCCCCGTGTCTGTGCAGGTTTCCTCCAGGTACTCTGGTTTCCCCTACCACTAAAAACATGTACAATAGGCCAGGATGAATGATGTGAGTGCGTGAAGGAATGATAGTGGTCAGAGGGACCATCAGGGCAGATGTGTGCAGTCACGACAGCGCTTCTGTCTCCTCCAGGGGAAATTGAAGCTACAGAGGTAGCTTACCACCACCGAGTGAATGTAAAATTGTCCCATGTAAAGCGCTTTGACCATGTCTGTGAAAGGCGCTATATAAATAAAGCTTGTCTTCTTCTTCTTCTTCTTCTTCTTCTTCTTCTTCTTCTTCTTCTTCTTCTTCTTCTTCTTCTTCTTCTTTCTTCTTCTTCTTCTTCTTTCTTCTTCTTCTTCACGACTCACAAAACGTTTTGTCTCTGTTCTGTTGTTCTTTCAGTAATATGTATTCCTGTGTTACAAGCACGTGGGAGCGCTGCCCACAACTAGGCTACATGGAAACACAGCAAGTTTATATGATCATAAAAAACGTTCCCAGCAACTCTTTGATATCACATGTGTAATACAACTTTTTTGCTACAACTCACCAATAGCTTTGCCGCTGTAAAAAAAAAGTTGTTCAATGAACTACAATATAAAATTTTATTTACAAAAACGGTCTCTTCACAATGGAGATGCTTAAATTGTTCACTTTAAAGAGATGAACAGCTAACCTGCTCACCCAACATCACCTCTTTCCCTAAACTGTATCCTTCCCTTTCAGCTGTAAAGCTCTCAGCATAAGAAAAACTACTGTGACTGAAAATCCGGTGGACTCATCGAGACCTACCGGGAAGATCATTAAGACCAAATGTAAGCTAATAGCAAAAAGAACTGGATTTACAGTGGAATAAAAAATCGCTCGCTATAGCAGTGTAGACAGTGCCAACTGCGCAGGGAGACAGATGCAAAAAGCAGAAAACAAACCTGAAAACAACTTGGCGCTGACAAGTAGACATGTTAGCGTTTTTTGGCCGCTGGTATGGATTTGTGGCAATAAACACCGCAGCTGAAATATGCCGGGTCTGATGCAGGTTGTCATCAAAGAAGAAAAGTGCGCCATGTTCAAAAAGACAGCAGCATGTGTACGTTCTGTCTTACATTTGTGCAAGCAAATGTGATCACAGTGACTTCACAAAATGAACAGGCCTTTCTTTTTACAATTTGATTTTGATCATCTAGCTTCTAGATATTGTTAACTGTGACTCAACACTTTACTCCAACTATAGCCACAGTCTAAAAAGACAACGTTTGTGGGGACCATGAGTGCGAGTGAGGGGGGAAGCGAGGGTGTGGTCTGTGCCATGTGGAACAGTGCGTACATCTTTACAATGTCAAAGTTGTCACGCCACCATAGCGCCGCTAGCTCGTCTAAGGAGCAGTAAGTGGTAAAACACTTCTGTCTGGATGCTTTGTTGAACGCTCGCATTTCCGATTCCTCTTACTGCTGCATGTTTGGGCCGTGGGTCTAAGTGAACCACTTATCAAATACAAGCGATTGCTGTTGTTGTTTACTTCCGTGACTTAAGCTGAATTTTTTTGGAGAATGGTAGGAAACAGATGATGCACCCAGGACTCTAACGCTGAGGCCTGGGTAAAATTACTGATCTTTTACAGCATTGTCCTGTTTGTGAACATTATTGTTGCCTATCATCAGGGTTCGAATTACGGGAGGACCTGGGCTCCCCTGAAAGCCTCCTTTGAGACTTTTAGGGGGAGCTCTAAAACACTGTCCATTTTTTGTGTCGCATATAGATTTTGATTTTCTGTACATTAAGGTTCCTGAAATAAATGATGATATAAAAATGTGTCAATGCTGTGTGTTTATTCGCTCATTACATTATTTCCGAACATCTGTCTGTCTCCGCTAATAAATGCAATGCTGTGTCTCCTGCTGTGACCATCCATGCGTGGCAGCGCTGCACTGAAATTACTACGTTTACGTCAACACGAATGCCCGAACACGCACCAAAAGCATGGGCGTCAGAACCATTCATTGTGAGGGGGACGTGTCCCCCCCACTTTTGAAAAGTGGTTGTTTGGTCCCCTCCACTTTCACAACGTGAATTTTCATTGACTTTACATTTACCAGTTTAGAATGGACCTTTTCAATAGGTTCCCAGAGGGGAAACAATTAAATATGACCCGCGCCTTATTTTCCATAAAAAACAATATTTTTTCGCTTTGCGTAGCTGTGTTATGCGGCTCCGCTACATCACCTCAGAGCGGCTGAAATGTAAACATGGCTCTGTAAACCGCTGAAAAACGGCTAAAGTGAGAATACTGGAGGCTTATCGTTGGACGGACTGACAGATTTTACCAAACCGAAGCGCTCGTGCATCGTGTCTTTGGAGTTTTACACGGATTATCACATGGAGGAGCAGGACTTTTCGCGGTCCTGGGCAGGTGGACAGCGTGTTTCCCTGTCCTCATCAGTACAAAAGGCCTGACCAGTAACTTTAAGGTAAGGAACATCAGTTTGGGATGTGTTTGTAAAGCGAGTGATGAAACTGAAGTAGCGTGAGTTTGGGGAAACTGCACCGGGCTAGCACGAGTGTTCAACCGGTCAATATGCTGTCTGGAGTCTAAATAATATCTGAATTATTCATTTAACGGATAAATGTTTGCTTCCTTTACCCCTTGACTCAGTTTTATCTGCGTTTGTGGGAAATGTGAAGATACAAGTGTTGAGATGTTTCTTTGCGATGGCAGGAGTTAACAGGTGTGGCTGAATCTGAATAAATGTGGTGTTATCTCATAAGAACGCTTAATTCACTGAGTTTTTTCACAAAGCGTCATAAAGCCAGGGCTGGACAGGAGAACAGCGCTCCACAGGTGTTGTGTTATCCGCCCTATATGTCCACCCAGCTGCGAGGAGGTGCGCTGCTAAGCTGATCGAGTCTCTCATGTTTTCCTGAAGTAGCGCCGCCCTTTTTTTAAATGTGTCCCCCCCACCTTCCAAACGCTTCCGACGCGTTGACCAAAAGCGTTAAAGTTAGTTAGGGAGGATCGGAAAATAGGGCTCCCCCGAAAGCCACTTTGTAATTCGAACCCTGCCATCATAGAACTATTACTTCTTAATACATTAATGTTGCCTAGGACAGCCCCTGACTTGACGATTTTGCGATTGTTCGTAACGCTGCGGGGAAGTGATGATGGCTGGCTCATTTGGTTCTTCAAAAATCACAATTCACCATTAAACCACCACTTCTAGAGCCCAAAAATGCAAAATGCCCGAATTTACACTAAAATAGCAAAATCTGAACAGTCGACAGTAGTCTAAAACCGTCACGTAAACAATTTATCAGCAGGGGAATAAAGTTGGTTTAGTGTTTTGTTTCACTTTAATCCCAACTAGTCCATACTGTAGTTTCTTTGGGACACACAGTAGCTGCCTCATTTCCATCAGTGCCGTGATGTTCGTTGATCTAATTACTTGACATGTGGAAAGCTCTGGTTTGCTCACCCTCTGCCATGGTCTTGCAACAACAGTATATCTCAAACAAGCTTTGTGTCATTTCAAAATCGAGGTAAACAAGGTGCGGCAGTGTTTTATTCCATTTGCAGCTTGGAATTGGAAGACAGCAAACAGACCGTTAGTGAGCCACTTGTATCTCCGAGTAAATGTGTTTAACCTTTTCCCAAACCCTCTGGCGCTTGAGTGAATCTAAAGTGCAAACATCGCGCCCTGTCCTCCTGAGTGCTCTTGTGAGAGGCTGACTGACAGAGGAGAAACCGATATGGCAGAGAAAATCTGGTTTTGCTTTCCCCCTCATCTCTTTTTGGACCGGAGCGGGCCAATAAATCCGTATCCAGGGCTATTAGATTGACAGAGCTGAGCACCGTTTGATGTTCCGATGTCGGCAAATGCATTCCAGGGGCCAAGTGCAGTTTGGCTGTCAGCAGCAGAGCCAGCCGTGGACACTGGTGGCATGCATGTCAATTATCCACGCCTTTAACAATAATGTGTCTGAGATAACGCTTATCTGCTCACCTCTTCACCTGCACTGTAACGCTTAACTATCGGCATGACAAAAGAAAACAAAGCTGACCCCGGCTCACTTAGTCATGCCACTTGTCCAAATAGCACTTACGAGATAAGTCTGAAGAAAACAAGATGCAGGGACTGCTCAATACTAGATAAAGTCCAACGAAATGATTTCAGGACATTGGGAAACCCTTAGTTTACCAACCTCCGACCAGGACAAATGCCAAGGAACACCACTTGGACTTACTTGCAAATCAAGACTGAGATGATCGATGTACTCCATAAATTAGGTCAATTATGACATACAGTACAACCACTAAACCCAACAAATAACACCTTTGTGACAGGTTAGCACGGACAACTTTCTATCGCTTAAAATCCCCATTCCTAGCATTTTTCTCAGTATATAAAATACAAATATTAGCATTCGAAACTTCGCTGGGAGTGGAACATCACCAGCTACGCCTCCTTGGAGATACTGGTGCTTTGTTTGGACACAGCTAGCCAAACATGGGGTTTAATTTCTCATTGCAATCATAGCATTGTCGGTTTCGAAACGTTGGTATTTCTGCCATCATTGTGCATGGCAGACAATAACGTTTTTTCTATTCTTTTCTATGTCTGTATTTGAAAATGAATCAAAGAAATGACAATCAAGTATTCATTCATAATAGTTGTACAGCAGTTCAGTTGGTGATTTGTGCGACATAGCGTTAGCTTATCTTTTGGCAAATTGCATCATCCATATTATTTCCTGCACATGAGAGCTTGTCTTGGTCACTCAGAGATCAGAACGTGTAACATTTAAGTGGAAAATTGCTGACCTCAGAATTAATTAATCATAGCATTATATATTTTTTCCTAATGGGGTTTATGCACTGTTGCAGCTTTAAAGCGACAGTCTGTAAGTTTAAATGTTTTACAGATTTAATAGATTGCGTATAATTGACCTTCTGGGCCTGCATTTTGACCTAATGCAGTCATATTAGATAACAATATGTATTTCCCAATGTCCCTCTAACTAATCACAATCCCCTATGCCATCACTTTGACCAATGAGACGAGCTTTCTTGTGAACCTGCCTGTCAGGTCCAATCAGAAGGGGAGGGGGAGGGAGCTTGATCGTTTACTCTCTCACTCTCCTCATTTTGCAATGTTACAGATGATCACTTTAAGTCAGTACCTTGTTTACGGGCTTGTTTAATCACTGATAACATGGTAAGAACTTTAGGTAGAATGTCAATCAAAGTTTTACTCTTTCTATCTACCAAGTACCACATTATAACTTAGGGTCTTTGAGTTTGTAGTTCAGTAACACCCACGTTAATTTGTATTATCTTTGCAGTCTTATGCGAAACTCTAATGCATTTATTTACTGTACACTGACACCACATGATAAGAAACCCCCCAAAACCTAAACATATACTTAGGAAGAGATTCATTTTTACAAGATAACCCATGGGTCCCATAAGGAAAGACATTAGTCCGAGTTTGCAGCGAAAGAAACAGAGATAAGGAATACGCCTTATAAGTTACTCTGCTGCCAAAAGTGAAATTAGGAGGCTTAGCTTTGCGCTCCTTAGCCAGACAGCTCGTCCATAATAAATTACCCTCTCAAGTACACCTTTGAGGTTTTAAGAGCGAGGATGAGGCCGGGGGAAACGTGCAAAAAGGGAAAATTGAGCGACCCCCGTAACCTCCAAACTCTTCACCCCCTGGCCCGATTTCTTGGTGCCTCTCCGGGAACCTATGACCTCATATAGGACGGGTCTATGTGACCCCTCCATTTTAGGGCTTGACATGAACACTAGCCAAGTAGCTCCAATGCTAATGCCAACACTACTCTCACTAGCTACTTTGAACAGTTGGAGTATTGGGGAGTTTGGCTCTAACTGGGCATTTTGCTGTTGCTTTTTTATTGCTTTTCAGAGATAGCCTGGCTAACGTCAGACTGCTGTGTGCGCTCGAATCCTTTCGAACTGCACAGCAGCCTGGGGACCATGGCCGAAATCTTTGCATGGATTTGGGGACGCCATCTTTCGATCAAGCTTTAGACCGTGTTCTAAATAGTTTAGCTCAAAGGTTTACAGCGGGTACGTCATACGTCATCGGATAGGATGATACGATTGGCTATGGTTACGTGCAGACGCATGATAGACATTCGTAGCGCCCAATAAACGGCTATAGACAATTGTAAACCACACCTCTCCTACAAGAAAATGAATTGGTGGTCGCCAGAATAAATATCACTATTTCCAGGCTATTTCAGAGACACAAGAGTGACCAAAAATTTTGAATATTTATATGTCCAAATAGTAAAAGCAGCTAACTGTGCGAGTGAAACCACTCTTGAATGAAATGTATTTGAGTAAATGTCACTGATTACTACCCATCGCTGGGTCTGAATCTATGTGACCCCATCATTAGTTACACATTACTCTTCCTTATTCCAATGCACCTGGGGAAGAGAAGTAGGGGATCCAAGTTCACTGACGATGGATTGTCTTGGTGATTAAAATAAAACACACCCCACAGGAATTTTGCGCACATTCTCATTACTCTAGCTCGCGTTTTCTTTATTTCCCCTTCCTTTCCAAGTCTACCTCCCGTTCTGGTGTAGCACGGGACCGAGTGCGAGACGTTGACAACAGGGTGCTAAGTGGATTTGAGTTATGGGCAGTTGGGCGATGTGTTTGTTTAACCATCTGGTAGCGACTCCCTCTGTTTTCGTGATGGAGAGCCTGCGGAGGGAAGCAGTCCAGTCCAAATACGGGCGCGCACACAAGCACTGGCGAGGGCTGATAAGGGCGACCTGGGGTAAGGCAGATGCACCTCCACGCCAGTGGAGTGGAGGTGTAAAGGTTCTTTGCGCAATAGTGCTGAAACGTTCATCTTCCAATAGTTGTGTGTCAGCATGTTGTGTAATCTTTCCACTTTCTTTATGCCAAGAATCTTTGGAACTTTATTTTTTTTTTTATTAAATAAATAAAAACTGCACTTAGTGGAACAGTGCAAAAGATGTGCATTCTAAACAAATATTCTAATTCGCTTGCGTCACAGGCTTAAGTGGCTCTAAAACCCCTTACTTTCAATCTTTTAGTCAAATCAATCTCAGCTGTCATAAAAATCTCCAACCTTATTGTAAATCATTGTATTTTTTATGAGTACATAAGCTAGTTTACATATTTTCCCTGATGAATGCAATGCATGTCTAAAACCAACAACAGTTGAAAAGCAAGGCCCCCTGATTGTGAATCTGGCTCAAGAGCTAGAAAAAGGTTTCCTTTGGACTTCTCTTATATCATTAAAGGCTCTTTACCTATACTTTTTGTGTGTGTGTGCAGGCTCTCATTCGTCCAGGAAGTGTTCATTATAGAGAAGTGAAGTTTAAATCGTCGACTGGGCTGAGTTTGGATGAATTGATGACGTTTCACTTCCATTCCTAGAAGCTTCTTCTCAGCTTTAGTCAGAATGTGAAACATCCTTAACTCAACCAAAGTCCAGTCGACGATTTAAGCTTCTTTTGTTTACAAACAATAAAATAGGGGTTGAGTAAAGTTTAAATCATCAGTTGTGGCCCAAACTCATTCCAGCTTTCTTAACACATAACATCGATTTATTTACACCAATTATTCTCTGGAATTAATTTCTAAGCGCATTTCCAGCAAGGGGTGACTGTGGTGCAGAGAGAAGAGCGCGTCGTCTAGGGATTGGAGGATCGGTGGTTCGAATCCCGCAGGTGTCCTTGAGCAAGACACTTCTCCATTGTCTGCGTACACTGTATGAATGAGAGTGTGGTTCCTTGATGTAAAACGCTTTGAGGGCCTAAAGCCGGTAGAAAGGCGCTATATAAATGTGACCATTTATTTAGCTTTACTTTCACAGTAATGCTAACAACTAGCCTGCGAGTTCACGATAGTTAAAAATACTAACAGTGTGGTGTTGTTCCACAAATGGACACAACAAATTTCAATCCAAAAACGACTCTACCAAGATGACTACTTTAAAACCTTTTCTATAATGGAAAACTCTGTATGACTGCGAGCTTACTGTACACACATCGTTTGACGAAAAAAAAAAGAAAAAAAAAAAAAAAAAAGCAACATGAAATATTGCCGTTTCTTTGTCAATTCCCGGCAACAAAACAGCAGCCCCAGAGAGTCGGCTGGTGTTTGTCAGCGCTCATTTCAGATCCCAGTTATCATTCGGGGAGTTTGGCGTTATTGAATCTCGTGCGCAGACCTCTCTTTGTTGCGGGGCCTATTGTTCATCGACTGCATTACATGTGAGCTGCAGTAACCGCATTAGGCAGCTCTTATTGAAGCGCTGACACCCAGTTCTGAAGTAATTACTCGGCCTTTTAATAACGCACTCGGCAAATTCAACATTTAATCTCTCCGCGCTAAATTATTAAGCAGTGCCTTCGCCGGTTCTCTGTGGATCACTTCCTTGAAAAGCTTAACGCCCACTGCTGCTCACAGACAATAATTGGGATTGGGATATTTCATATTATCGAACAATGATGACAAGGAGATAACGCCGGCTTTCGTTTTTTAAGCCAAGAACATGGCAGCGGGAAGCGGGATCTGAATGGACAGAAGAGGAGCTTTGAGAGCAATGGGTCTGTTGTGGGCTGCCCTGAATAGTCTGAAATGGTTTGTCTTTTTCTTAAGTTTAAGGCATTGAACGAGCTTGGAACCTATTTCTGGTGAGATTCTCATGTGCATGTGAGGTACTTCAATAATAATTTATCAGAAACATAAATTTAAGCCAAAAGAGCATGCAACATTTAGTTTCAGAGGTCTTAAAGAGGTCATTCAGTGGCGTAACACTGTTTTAGGACACTTAAAGGGATACTTCGGGATTTTTGACATTGGGCCTCATTTCCTAGTTATCCAGAGTGTTGTTGATGTCTGGAGATATTTTTTCTTAAATTCATGCAGTTCTTATATTTGAAGAGTCTAGTTGCGCTAGGCTAGAGCAAGGCTAAAGCATTTCTATGGTAAAGTCTAGCCTGCATTAAAAAACAGTCTGACTCACTCCACAGTGCACCTGAGGTAAATCACATATAACACCAGACTAACCATATAAATGTCTGTGTTAATAGAATAATTTTTTAAATAAAACTGACCTTGTATCACATCAATTACCGCATTTTGAGGGACTATTTCTCACAGATCACTCCGCCGCTGCCTTAGCTTACAGCCACGAAGCTGATGCCGCTCAAATATAAGTTATTTTAAACGCAAAATGGTTAAAATTAACCTATCGACACAGACATTTATATGGTTAGTCTGGTGTTATAAGTGATTTACCTCAGGTGCACTGTGGAGTGCGCCAGACTGTTTTTTAATGCAGGCTAACTGATACCATAGAAATGCTTTAGCCTTGCCCTAGCCTAGCGCCACTAGACTCTTCAAATATAAGAACTGCATGAATTTAAGAAAAAAATATCTCCAGACATCAACAACACTCTGGATAACTAGGAAATGAGGCCCTATGTCAAAAATCCCGAAGTATCCCTTTAAGCTGTGTCGCGTATTACGACTTGAAATCATTTCTGTGTTTATAGAAAGGAGATTTTATCACCAGGGGCGATGCTAGTTTGTGTCTCAATATTTGGTCTGATCGCCCTCTGCTGGCATCAGTGTAAGTCAACATGATAAAAACAACGTGCACGCCTTCATTTTTGCTTAACGGCATGCTAACAAATCAAGAAATGCAGATTGAGTGCAGAGTGGGTTTACGGGCTTTAAAAAACACGGCTATTAGGCATAAATATTGAAGGAACACAAAATTGAGCGCTTCAGCAGTCGAAGCAAATACAAATGAAGTAGCCAAGCCTGCGTAGATGAAGCAAATATAGCTCCAGATACGTTTTTGACTAAGGAACAACATGAATTCGATTTTTCATGATTCTACTACCCCCTTCTCTCAGCTAAGCACCATTCTATAATACGCAGTGGACAATGTATGGAAATTGTCCCTGTCCACTCCCTGTCCCCAAACAAATAAACTAACAGGAACACATCATGCAACATCATAAAAGCTGCACTATCTATTCCCACCTGTTTTTAAGCCCCGAAAGTCAAGCAGTTGAGCGTAAACAATTAGCAGCATCCCCACTTCGTTTCTAGCTCTCACAATACCTCGCGCACGTCTTGATTTTGTCAGAAGGCAAAAGAATCAGGACAAACCAACGCAGAAAAGTGTGGAGTTGATTTCGCCTTTTACTTCCGTGTTAGCAATCAATGATAATGTACTAGTAGCAGTCTGTGTGGGTTTTTTAATATACAGTGCCTCTCGAAAGTACTAATACATCTTGAACTTTTGCACATTTTGTCATGTTTACAACCCTAAATGTAAAGATTGTATTTAGAATTTTTTACTGAAAGTTCACACACGAGTAATAGACAACTGTGAAGTCAAAGCAAAATGATACATGATTCTGTTTTTTTTTTAAAATAGAAAAGTGAAAAGTGGGGCGTGCATAAGTATTCATACAGCATTTTCGGAGTGCATTAAATTGGCTTTATAACATTCCTAATGACTGCAGAATGTTCACACCTTGCCGTAAATAGAGGCCACGTGCGCGTAATCTACTCTCAGTATAATTCCAGCTGTTCCGTGAGGGCCTCAGAGCTATGGTCAGAGTGTATTGGTCACTAAGCAACATCATGAAGGCCAAAGAGCACACCAGAGAGGTCAGGGATAAAGCTGTGGAGAAGTTTAAAGCAGCGTTAAGTTATACAAAGATTTCCCAAGATTTGAACATCTCACAGAGCACTGTTCAATCCATCATTCGGAAATGGAAAGAGTATAGCACCACTGCGAACTTACCAAGACACGGGCGTCCACCTAAACTAACAGACCGAACAAGGAGAGCACTGGTAAGAAATGTAACCAAGTGCCCTAAGATAACTCTGGAGGAGCTGTGACGTACTGCCCTGAGCTGGGGGAATCTGTACATGGGACAACTATAAGTCGTACTCTACACAAATCTGACCTTCATGGACGAGTGGCAAGAAGAAAGCCATTATTGAAAGGAGGCCATAAGAAATCCTGTTTGAAGTTTGCTAGAAGTCATATGGAGGACACAGCTACCATGTGGAAGAAGGTGCTTTGGTCAGATGAGACAAAAATTGAACTTTTTGGCACAAATGCAAAACGTTATGTATGGCACAAACCTAACACTGCTCATCGTCCTGAGTGCACCATCCCCAGTGTCAAATATGGTGGGGGGAGTATCATGCTATGGGCTGCTTTTCCTCAGCGAGGACTGGGAAGATTGTAAGAATAGTTGGGAAGATGGATGGAGCCAAATACAGAACATTTTGGAGGAAAACCTGCTGGAGTCAGCAAGAGAATTGAGGCTGGGGCGGAGATTCACCTTCCAGCAGGACAATGACCCTAAACACAAAGCTAAATCTACAATGGAATGGTTTAAAAAACAAAACATATTAATGTGTTAGAATGGCCCAGTCAAAGTCCTGACCTAAATCCTATTGAAAATCTGTGGAAAGACGTGAAAACTGCTGTTCACAAACGCTCTCCTTCTAATTTGACAGAGCTTGAGTTGTTTTGTAAAGAGGAATGAGCTAAAATGTCAGTCTCTAGATGTGCAAACCTTGTAGAGTCATACCCCAGAAGACGTGCTGCTGTTATTGCAGAAAGGGGCTCCACAAAGTATTAATTCATGCTGTATGAATACTTATGCACGCCCCACTTTTCACTTTTCTATTTTTTGTAAAATAACAGAATCATGTATCATTTTGCTTTCACTTCACAGTTGTCTGTTACTTGTGTGTGAACTTTCAGTAAAAAATTCAAAATAAAATCTTTACGTTTAGGGTTGTAAACATGACAAAATGTGCAAAAGTTCAAGGTGTATTAGTACTTTCACAAGGCACTGTATATACGAAAATGGCTGCATTACAATATAGGCCTATAGTGGCAACTACTACAAGAAATTACCCAAGCTTAAAAGCCTCACCTTAATTTTAAAAGCTTTCTGAAATAAAAAGGAAATTCTGCATTGAATCACTTTGGCAGTCGATTGATCACAGCGTAAATGTCCGTTGGACGCGATTCCAAATTCCCCTCCTGTCCCCTGCGCAGTAGTCCGCAGGCCCCGAGATCCCCCCCCCCCAACATTATTAGGAGCTACCGCGCTGTGAGACTCAACACAGTGTAAAAACAACCAAATGTCAGCGCCACAGCCCGAGCGCCTCTGCTATAGCCAACAGCAAATGTAATGAAAGCTTGCGCGGCTCTGTTAGTACGCCGCTGACCTTTTATACAGTTATTGTTCTCCTGACATTTCTGAGAGACGGAGGGGGCTGAAAAGGCGAATCAGGACTTTCAGCTTCCATCCGCACCCTTAGAGAATGGCTTTCATCGATCCGAACTGCGGCACTTGAGCGAGGGTCGATGAGGTGGGATTGCCAACACTAACTAACTTGCCCCTGCTCTCTGTGAATGTCGTGCACTTTTATTAGCTTTTGAGGCACCGCGCTGTTACAGGGAAGCGAAGAGGGAATGATTTCTGAGCTTGTGCCCGCAAGACGGAATTTTTGCTGGATGCTGCATGGTTTTATTTTATTTTTTCTACACACATTTTGACCGCAGTTCTTTCATTCGGCTATGTCCATTTGAGTGGGGCAGTGAAACCCATTCAGTCATTGGCGTCATGCAAGAAAACAAACTTGTCACATGGTCCGGAAATTAGCGTGACGTAACACACTCAATTAAACGTTCTCAAAGTTTGTCATCTTTGCTTACCAGGCAGCAAAGTCGATTGATTAATTTGAAGAGGAATATTTCATCACCTAATTCCCATGGTTTCTGTCATTTCTGCAGCCTCAGTGACATTTTAAACCATAGGCAAATATCGTGATAATATCGTTAATCGCAAATATTTTGGCCACGATAATTGTGACCCAAAATGTCAATATCGTCCCATCCCTAGTGCACATCAGCTGGAACCTGAGTCCTCCATGGCTGCTAAGGGCCTGGCGCACTTATCTTTCAAATATGTGTGTTATTATGAACAGATAATACAAGATTTATCTGTTCCTTTTTGTTCATGTATGTACTGTATGAAAAAAAACAAAAAACATATGTACTGACGTAACATATCTACCCCTCTCTCAAACCACTGTTTTTTATCGAACAGGTATGTGTCCTTATCTTCTGGCATGTTTTATTCATGTGTGCATGGCACTCCAGTCCGGTCCCTTTAGGTCCTATAGCTGACATTATTGTTGAACATGAGTTATTCACATACTCTTGCATTCTGTACACAGGTTCTGTAGATTTTGGCACATTTTAGGGTTTTTATGAGTGAAACATTTGACCCATTTCCATTTCGTTCTATATATATTTTGTTAATCTCAGAACGCAGATAGAAACGTATAATTCTAGTTGAACGAAATGTATCCTACAATTCGGTATATCAGAGCTGATTTTTTTAAGTTGAATTTTTAAATCTTTCTGACACATCTGGCAAGTATCTGAAATTGTGTAATGCTGCTCCTGTTACTATTTTGGCCTGTTCCTCCAGTTCATCACTTTAGTTAAAGAAATATTCCAGTAATCACTTATTTATAGCTAAGCACTACATCAATAATTTAAACGCCTCCTCATTGAACATGTTGTATGGATTATTACATCTCCTCACTTGTGGAGAGAAAACTGATACAGAATGATTTGCGACTGGCCCATTGTTTTGAAGCAGGAAGCATGCTTTCAGCTCAGGTGCATGCCTACATATCGAGACATCCATGTGGTAAGCAGGAACAAGCCGTTTGTCTAATTTATCACACTGTATGAAGACATCAAACCCCAAACTCGGCAGGGCGAGTGTCTACGGTACGCTGCGTTCCAGAGACAGGTGATGTACATGTCCAGCTCTTTGAGCTCGTCACACTTCATAAATTTAACCAAAGGAATATGTTTACAGCAGACTGTCTACTGACCGCGAACGGCTCTTCAGCAATGCTAGTGTCTCATGTCAATGGTATTTCCCATGACCTGAACTAACATAGAAAAACAGCATTCATAATCTTTATTTACCATCTTTTTCCCCTTTTCACATCAGTGAAGTCAAGGTGGAGAACTAAATGCAGAGCTTATATGTGTCTCATAAATCAAAATGCATATTTTATTGACTGATAGTGAATGTTTATAATAACGTGTTAATGATTCTGAGAGTGGCAGTCGCTAACTGTCAGTTTAGAGTTTTCTCTGAGCAAGGAAGTCGGGAAGGGCAGTGAAATCTATCGATTCACCATTAACCAGTGGTGACCACAAAAAGGGTTCAGCCAAATAAAAGGATAACAGAATGAATTGCTATTAAAGTATCAAAGTGAACATATCATGCTTACTTGTGGCTTACAAACCTGCTTGTGGGCACTTCAGCTGTGCTATTTTACATATTGTATCTTAAGATAATTTCCCTGTGGCTATGTCGATTTAATATTAAACGTTGGTTCGAGTGCCCTCTACTGGTAGCAGGGAGACTTAAACATGCTAAATCAGTATGGCTCTATTTTTAGCGAAACGGAATGCTAATAAATTGACGGAGCCGCGATGAACAAGTGCAGCTCGGCTCCTGTGACTTTTATGAACTTTTAAAAAGAAAGGACCGAAATAGAATGGACTCTATCGGATTCCATTTGTAACATGATCCACGAAATAGAAATCAGCAAATCTTCTGAAATAGAAATGAACAGATTTCTCAGAACTGTGCAAACATATGTATTTGACGCAAAAATGCCATAAATGTGTCATATGCTAATGTGACAAAAAACAGTATAAAAATGTGTTCTAATCTAGAGTATTTATTTAACATGATCACATAATACCTACACAAAAGGATTATTTATGTGTACACTCTAACTTTGTTTTGGCCTGAGGTAAAAACCCAAGCTCTGAACATCCTCTTGCCGCGCTCCAGCTGCTGATCAACTGCCTGTGCGGACCCAGCGAGCAGGTTAATAAAGTTTGAGCTGTGGCGTGTAAATTGTCATTTGCCTGGCCGTGCGCTCGGGGGGCGCGCTGCAAAGAAAACACACAGCTGAGCGAGCCCATTGACACTTCTTCCGGGTCAGAGGTTAATGAATAATTATTTCTCTCTCCCAGCAGGCGCTGACCACTCTCCCATGGCCACGAGGTGAAGGAAACTCAATTTAGCCCAGATAAATTCCAGCGGGCTAATTTGCTGTTATTTAATCAGGCCTGGACTGATTGCAGTGGACAAGGAAAACATAAGTGAGAGCGATTGCTTTATTGATCTCCGTAAAGGAACGGTGAGCGGTGAAGGAGTTGGTGAAGGGTACTCTGCCGTTAATGGTGTAATGCTCAGTGATTATAACACTACCCACAGTCATTCTGCTCTGTTAATGATTCAGTGGATGGTGAATGTTAAACCAAATGAGGAGATAATGCCACATAAAACTGTCTCTAATCCATTATTGAGCAGCTGCATTTGAGCTGAAATGTTAAGATTGCTCTGTTTTATTTTTTAACATTTGATAACATATGTTTATAATGGCCATGGAAGACATTACAATATTTGTAGCTAATGACAATTTACAAAATTCCATCCCTTGAAGGGCTTTTTTACAATGGTGCTAAATTAGACATACAAAGAAAAAGACAAAACAGAAACTAATAATTACTTGGAATTAAGACTCACATAATCCTAGCCCCTACCAAAAGTTTGGCCCCAAATTAACACCATTGTAAAACGCCCTTCAATGGATGGACATTATTATCCATAGTAGAAAACTGAAGATATGGTTTGCATTTTCTTGGTAATATTACGGAAACAGAGCTGAACAATTATCACCCATTGTACCTTTATGTAACATGCCGTTCTAATAGTGCGCTGTAAAGTGAATTGCAATCTTATATTGAAATGGATTTAAATGGTGCTATAAGGATACTCAAAAACTAGCCAGAGCTGCAATGTGGCAGTCAATGTGTCAACAGTCTATTTCACGAATATCAACCACTCCTTGTAAAGCTTACACTTGTATTGCGCTTTACAAGCCTGTGTTACCAAGTTTCTCAAAGTTCCACACTGTAGTCATTATTCATTCGCTCCATACTCGGGGGTGGTAAGCTACTGTTGTATAGCCACAGCTGACGGAAAGCGAGGCAACCAGTCTGTGCCATCAGCCCCTCTGACCACCACCAACCACTCACGCTACATTATTCCATTCTGGCCTATTGTACATGTTTTTAGTGAAAAAGGAAATCTACGCAGACACGGGAAGAACATGCAAACTCCACTCTGAAAGGCCCCTTCCAGCCGGGGATCGAACCCATCAATGTGTTAATATCACACACAAAAAGGAGTCATTACTGTACAATTATTCTGTGCAAGTCATTATGTTTTATTATACCAAAACAGGGAAAAACACAGCTAACAGGCAGCATTCAAAAGTACTGCTGTGTGAAAGAGTCTATGTGACCTGAGCTCCCATCACTGCAGTGGACTGCTGACCCTGAACGCCTCACGGAACAGGGGTCGAGCAGGACATATAGAGAGAAGAGAGAGCTCACTGCAGATCTGGTTCCACTCTCAGACCAGGTGTGGGCCGTGGACTCACAAAATACTATAGCATTTCCATCTAACTCTTGTTATTCATACCCTTTGTCAGCCGCTATGTGTCAACAACAACTGCTAAGTCAGAGGAGCTATGAGAACCATCCAGAAGTGAATTGATTTGTTAAGTTTAGTGCATGAACTAAAAGCCTCCTCCTAAAACATTAAAGGTATAAGGGATATAAAAATGTGGAGCAGTCAATAATGGAAGCTTTGAATCTGTTATATTTCAGAATAAAATAAGTATGAAGTCAGTCCTTTGAGACCATTTCCACGCACCTTTATCTTCACCTCTAGCATAATGACAATGAATAAATAAAATATATTCGATTAGATGAGATGTTTATTTGAAAGGGGTCAGCAATTTCACACTTTCTGTCACACAGCTACATTTTACTGTACGTTAGCAGCAGTTCCTTGGTGGAGTCTGTCTTTGTCTCTGTGTGAATAGTCCAAAGTGGATCGTAAGACGTGCGCTGATTGTTTTAGCCCTGCTGTAGCACCAGATGGTTGGGGTTTATCGCATCACGTTGTTTCATTTTGTGTCAGCTAAGTAAGTGATTAATCACAAGAATACCAAATAAATTGACTTCTAAGTTCTTCCATGTTCTTGTCAGGATTCCTGGCAGTCGGCGGCTCGCTGTGGCCAAGCCTCCGCACCTGGCACCGCCACGGACTAAAGATAGGCGTTTGGAAAGTGCTGCTGGAAGTGAGGGAGCAAGTTATAAACATATCAACTGCCTCATTCTGACAGTAACCTCCTGATGTTTACTGAGAAACCTTACAAACCGGACACCTCTCTATCAACTCGGGATTGACTGAAGGACATCTTCACCCAACAGGTTTTCAAGAAGCTGAATCTCCCCTTCCCCCACTTTGCATACATATGTTTCAGATTGTTCCTCTCTGTATAGTATGAGTTCTTGTTTACTTATCTTTTTGCACTTGATCTGAACTGATATAGCAACCCAATTTTCATTTGTAACAAAAAACGCAGCTGACGACTTGAACATCTTGTCTGACCAGGTTATACCTTTAATGGATTTCTTCTTCCCTGATGGCACGGGGGCTCAGATTGTGAAAGAGTGGTCCAGGGAACATGAGACATCATTTTTCATGGATCGGCCACCACAGAACACATTTGTGCTGTGGTCACACTCTCCCATCATCAATACACGATCTTGGTGAAAAGGAATGCAGCACTCGATCTTTTGACATTGCGGAAACGTATTGAAACAATTCCACCGCAAATGTGCGTTGTAATCAAGGCTAAAGGCGGTTCAACCTTTTTTGGGGCAACTTTACTTTTGTTCAGACAGTTTAGAAAGAAAGGCTCTTCGTTTATTGTAGCCATGGGAGTCCCCTGAAACAGCAAACCTGAATCTCATTGGGACTTCCTTGGTTAAACATGTGATTGTGGTTTGCATCGAAGACATTCAACACTACTATTCCTTTCATCTGCAGTTTCTGCCAAGCAACCAATGCTAATGTACGAATTTCAGTGATCTACGAGCCCGCTAAAGACGGCCAAAGACTTATACAAAAGCCTTAACATAAAGTTGCATTTAGATAAAACGATTGTCTTCAAATTTAAAAAGTAATACATTGAATACATTTGTTCATGTTTCCGTGACAGACAAATGAAATCCCCCAGACCAGCACATGTCTCCTACAGAAGATCCATGTTATTTAGAGGAGTCCAAATGTTGTGTGCATGCTTTACTAAATCATGTGATGACATCATTGTATGCAGGCTGAAGCCAGCGGTCCTCCTCCGCAGCGCAGAGGCAGCCCTGGGACTTCATTTCTCACTGCTGCTGCGGACACTTGTCCTGTGGGTTAATGGCTCGCTGAAGGCCTGAATCAGAGCCAGATGAAAGCCACCTAAAAGGCCCTCATTTCCCCATTAATCATCCTTGTTTTCTTTGCTCTGATCTCTTCGCCTTGTTTTTAAGTACCTGTCTCTTTTTCTGGATGGGAGGGGATGGCCCGAGGTCCAAGGGGCCAAACGGAGGGCCGCCGAGCCCCATGCCCTCCTCCCTCTTGCGGTCCCAGGAGCTCCGAATCAGGCCCTCAGGTTTAATGTCTTTTTCTAATGGCGAATTACAAGCCGCTACAAGGGTAAGATTAATTGAAGCGGTGGTCTCCTAGCCGCCGCTTGGCTCGGAAACCTGAGCTGCTGGCGGGCGCGTTGAAATATGTAGCCGGCTGTCCCTTGGACCAAAGACTCCGTGGACCTTCTGACTCCTTGACATGGCGTTGTACCGTGCCCGGTGTTTTGCTTTGCCTGGGGGTAAGACTATCCTGCCTCGCTAAAATCATTATCATTTGTAAAATTAAGTAATTGTTTCGTCCAGCAGCGCCATAACTCTTTCACTAACAGATCCGCTGCTGGCCACTGACCACTTACCTCACTCCCGGGATATGTGCTCGCAGCGCTGCATGGGGAATCACCAAAGCCTAAGCTCCAAATGATCTCGGTTACAGTAAGGCCAGTGAGTTAGATTGCGATATATGAGGGGTTAGAGGAAAAACAACTACAGGCTCGATTTGTCAAAGGAACCCGCAACACGTCCAAAGCCCCTTCTCATTAGTCTCAATGGGATACGAAACAGCTCGCGCTACAGTCGGAGGCACAGCACAGGGAAGGTTTACGCAGATAATCATTATCAACAGCGGCCAGCGGTCTGTTTTCACACCATTTTTCTTCCGTGTTGTTTTTGGACATTTGCGTTACTTTGCCATAAATAGAGGTTAATGGTTTTATTCTTATTAATAACACGCTTAAGGGGGAATACATTGCTATACAAGCGATGGCTGTAAAAATTGAAACAAAGTGCTGCAATTTTACTTAAAGTACACATTGTAATGATAAACTTATGAAACGCAGGGATATTTTCTAGATACACATTATTTTAAGTTATTCTACACAAAACATAAATGCTAAGGGGTAGGTAGATTGGACCTTTAAAGATAAACTAGGATGAGAAATGTATGTTCGGGGTTATGCGTTTTTGTGTTGGCTTTGCTTCTATTGTGGTATGCTTTTGATTACTAATGGACTTCTTTGCTCAAAGTGACCTGACCTGACTTACTCATGTGGAACAAAAGATTTGTGTGCACATTGAAATCAAGCCACCTCTAACTATATTTACACCTTTTTCTCTTTCCTTTGATGCTATCAATTTATTGAACTAAGTCTGCTACGCTCTGCTAAGGATGGTGTTGCTTTTCTGGTTGACCTTTTATATTAAATGTGTCAACAAACAGGTAATGGTTATGCATGTGATTTCACATGATGGCAACGGAACCCAAATGAGTTATAGAATTTGGTCTGTACTTGTTTTGACACTTAGTCCAGAACGTATTTGGCCCATCCATCCGTTCCGCCATGTAGAGAAGCAGTTTTGTGAACAAGATTTGCTTCGGATTATGAAATTCATGACTGCAAGGAGTCAACAAATTTAGTGGAATATAAATAGAATGCATTTAGTGCTTTGTTTCAGGATTCTTTAGCAAATGTGCAACTTCTTTCTTGAGTGACGGAAATTATATATAATATAGTATTTAATTATAATTAAATACTATACTATATTTATTTTCTTTTTGTAGGACATTATTTTTGCCCCATATGAATATGTTGTAAAGTTGTAATATGTGAAGAAGAAAAAATAAGCATGACGCACAGTCTGCGTCATATTATCATTTGTTGATGTTGTGTGTATGGTCAGCCGGAATATTATAATCAGATTTTGATTAAAAGAGTATTTCCTCAAAATACCTTTTTAGTGCAAATCAGACAAAAAATATAAAAAGAAATGTTATAAGGCCTTTAATGTATGAAGGAATAACTAAACTCTTTGCAAACAGATGGTTACAGTTTGTTCAAAAGATAAAGGAAGTAAAGAGGTAAAGTAAAGAAAAAATATAAATGAAAAATAATAGCACAGAAAGCAGCACAGACAAATAATATACTACATACAAACATGGTGTAAGGTAATGATGAACCATGCAAATGCCTGAATAAGAATACTATCTATATTCATATACAGTACTTACAATAACTTCATGTGAAGCATTGACACTGCGCCAATCAAGTATTGGATCGTCCACTTTAAATTACGTTCAAGTCAAACTTCTGTTTCAGTTATAGCATATATACCTTGTCACCATGACCTTAAATTATTATCGCTGAACCTTCCAGTGCCGAATCGGTGCGCCTCTTCATATTTCAGCTGTTCCTTTTGAGGCAGTAAAAGTATAAGTTTTGTCTGTCACATGGCTGGTCAAACTAATGAACTCTTTCAAGACCGACATAAAAGAAAACTCCCACTGCACTACGGCCACTAAAACAGTGTGAGTTTCACCTTTTCGCACCTCGCCTCCAAAATCACTCCTGTCAGACCGAAACCGGGGCGCAAAAGTCCACGGAGTAAAGAACGCCGGACATCGTCGAGGCGTTGGCTTCCATCTGTCCTTGAGGTTTCCGTTGACATTTCCCCTCTTTGCTACAATCGGATTCTCTGCGGTGTTTGTCTCCGAACAGCATTTGACCCTTCCAAGAATGCACTGGGATCGGGGTTGCGGGAAAAAAAAAAAAGAGCGAAATGGGAGGCCCGCATACCCCGCTCATATCTCATCTCTATTAACGGGTTTACGGGTGACCCCAGGGATGCCCATAAAAGTTTACGTGGAGGTTTCAGTTAGAGTTCCCCTTTAAAAGAATGAAAAGGAATTGGCTAGTTTATGGTGCGCCTTCAGAATTTTATGGCATGTTTTACTTAAGTTCCCATTTTTACAGATCCTGGTTCCAATTAGCGGAGTGGTAGTGCGCCGGGCTAAACCTGGCTCCTCTCCGCACTCAAAGTAAAAATATGAAGGCCCACTTAATGAGCTGTTGATCTGTGAGGACACGCGCGGGTCAAACGCACAGGCGTGGAAGATGCGGGCAGGAGGATCAATATAACCCAAGACTTGTTACCACTTAAGCGCCGATTTGAGCCCGGAGAAAGGGAGTAAGGCGATACGCTTTAACCTGGATTCTTTGTAACCTGCAGCCATTAGGGTTTGGCAGGGCTGAGTACGGAAACAGATCTTCAGGAGTCACTCAGCCAGGCAGATGCTGCTTGTTTACCATTCGGCGACTGTGCTGTAACTGCCTTGGCGCATTCTTTTTCCAGTAATAAACTGCATCCAGGCATTGACTGGATCATACCACCTGGCTCGTACTATACTAGCAGAGCATCCACTAGAGTGCGAAGCCTACAGGATTGGAGATGAAAATAGAGCATTGTCAAATGTTCCTGACAAATTACGTTGGACTGTGAAGATGTCACGACTGTGTTCTTGTCTTCTGTGACTTGTGATGCTTCTAGAACAAATGGAGTGCAAATCACTCCTTTAAACCAGGTCAAATTAATCACTTCTGATGGGCACCTTTAAGAAAATCCACGCAGACACTGATAAATGGCAGTCTGTCAAAGATAGACCTTTAACTGTGCAAAACTGTATATAATGTTGGACTCATTTCACATTAATCGCAGTAGGTGGAGACAATGGATTGTCATTGTGGGTAAATGGTGAGTTCAGTCCTTTGTCATTCTAGGAAAGTCCCACTGAAATTCAAAAACTGTTAAAAAAACAACAACAAAATTATTGCAGGGAAACCTACACATACACGGGGTAGAACATTCCCCACAGAAAGGCCCACCCAACCTGAGGCCTTCTTATTTTCCACCATGTCGCTGAAATGTTCCCATGGCGTTAGCTTCATGCATGTTACCCATCCTTCTCACGAAGGCTGTCAGGAGTCGATGGTGGTTCCAGACTCACAGGATCTTGTTTATGAGTACTACTGTATGTTGGAGGATTGTCATAATGTTTTACTGTGGAAGGTGAAACCTACAGGAAAGCCACCCAGAGAAGATGCAAGCTTCTGAAAAAACGTCCAAGAATCAAACCCTGACTTAGTTGTACAAGTCTGCATGGTGTTGATGGTTCTGTTGTCACTCTGAATTAATGTGGTCAATCTCTGAGCTATCTGTGGAAATGAAGTTGTAAACGAGAGGTTGAATAACAGAAGTTGACACTGTTGATAAGCCCATAATTCACTGCGGGTAAGTGTGTGTCGATGTCAAACTACCAGCACACGCCGCCATCATCTGCACTGACCACAGGCTGTTTACAGCTCCGCAAACAGACTGTCACACAGGAGCACGGCACACATTAAACCACACTAACTGCTCTGTAGCATAGGCTTTACTGCACAGGCACTGCTGGTTCTACGGATGCAGTACTTCAAAGTATAGAAGCACATTCGTTTTTGTTTGCAAAAGTTTGTATTTTTTTATAATTCAGACAGAGAAGGAAAGAATGGAAGGAAGGGAAGGGAAGGGAATCTTATTTGTATAGCAGAATGGAATGGAAGGAGGAAGACAGAACAAAATGGTTTTCCTCCAAGTGCTTAACTCAAAGGTTAGGGAGTTGTAAATATATTTTTGTTATGTGATTGAACAAGAACCAATTCTCTGTACCTATCTTCTTAGAAAAAAGTTTGAAAAATGCTTCCCCATTTATTGTTATAATACTGTAGGCTTCTGTCATTTGTTCCTGCGTGACTCCACTTGGCACACATCTACTCAACCTCTTTGGCGCATTTCCACTTAGTGCAAACACCTTAGGACATCTACCCCTTTAGCAGAGTGAGCAAGCAGTACAAAAGGTGATATCAATAGACTGTCGGACACTGATGTGTGAGACAGCCGTCTGAAACACTTGTGTACAGTTTGCTGCAATAGTTTGTAAGTGATCTTCTTGAGCCTTTGTTAACTTACCTCCAGCTTGTTTCCTCTCATCTTTGATTGGCACTCAGGAATAACTCCCAAACTCTCTTATCAGTTTCTTTCATGGCCTAAAGACCTCTATGGCTTTATTTTAAACTCCAGAGCCACCATTAAACACCAACCAACTGCGAATACCCTGCAACCCTTTTCCGTAGTGGAAACATGCCAGTAGATTCGAGCCAAGCCGTGCAGGTGCCAGTGGAAAAGGCCTACTGTATAGTGTAACAATAGACTTTGCCAATGATACTTGATGACCAGTATTCCAGTCAAAACATTCCTTGTGATGTACAGAGTCTTACAGAGAACTTCCAGTGTGTGCAGTGGAGGCACAGTCTGGAGCAGGCCTCCTGTGGGCCTCTGTGCCAGGCTTTAGGAAGGAACCTCCGCCATAACACAGTGGTGGTTTCCTGCAGACAGGCACAAAACGGATGTCTTCTCTCTTATCTGACACTGACAATATCCACTTAGTCTTTTTGAAGATTGAAGTCAGTTTCACTGTTACATAATGCTCTTTTATATGAGTTTACTTTATTTCTTTTCACGAGAATGGTCTTCTCTTCTTGTACAAGTAAAGATGATTAAAGTTTTATAGACTACTACATTGTAATGTGCATTGTTAGCCTAGCCACGTAATGTCAGAAGCTTTGTAAATCTGAAATGGATGGTTTTGGAAGTTAGTGCCCAATCAAAACAGTAGTTGCTGGCTTTGTTTCCAATCTTAGCCCATTACCTTGCAATCTCATAGAATATATCGGCTAATCAAGCAAAGAACAGGTAAGCTTTTGTAAATGTTTGATTCTGCGTATTGCCCGAATATTATCCAATCAATGCGTTATGATGTGGGTCTTTACCAAATTGATCCCAGTGTGACTCCAGAAATGGAGTAGTTCACTTGGTACAGTGGAAACACCAGTTCAAACCACTTCAGTGGAAAAGGAGCTGAGAAACAGCATGGAGTCGAGAGAAATGTACTCTGAATATTATAGATGTATCGGGCTGTTATTGTAAATGTTTTTTTTTTTACTTCTGCAAGAAAGTGACAAATACACAGCAACAAGTCAGTTCATTATACATATGTTTGACAATATGTAAATTGATGCAGGGATTTGTTTTCTCTTTTTTGGACAATGCTACAGCTGTTCAAGATGGTTTTCTCTTCTCTGGTGATAGAGTTTGACTAGATCTTGGCAATTGATTTTGTTTTACGTAACTTAATGGAAACACCACAGCAGTTAACACCATTCGAGAGAGTTTATATATAGTTTATAGCCCCAGATGCCAGTGTATTGGCCAGTGGCAGGATTAGGGCGATGCAGGAGCCTCGTCTACCTCCACACAGATGGAAGACAACAGTTCTGGCTCTGTCCTGGCCCTGGAGTCTGGGTCCAAGTGCTGCCTGGCCCCAGCGCTTAGCAGCAAATCCAAACTGGAACCCGGAGAGAGAAGAATTCGGTCCGGATGGCCGTGCACAGAGGAGGGCTGGCTCCGAAAGCCTATTTGTTCCACTGTCCAAAAGCCTGTTGACACGAATATCATGTGAGAACACAATGGAGACGCCCAGAATTTTGCACACAATACAAACAGAAGCCATGATCGGAACTTTTACTTTTAGATTTGGATATTTTTTCTATACAATCTGTAGTTTTATTACTGTTGGCTCTGATCAAGGAATTTTGCATAGAAACATGATGGTAACTCCTAGCATACCGACTGTTTCCTTTCTGTGTTTTATTCCTATAGCAAGTTAACCGGGTTAACTGGTGAAATAAATATACATATGTTTAAACCATAAGTGGCAGAGAACAAGCAGCATTAATCTCATAAAGCTGTCCAAAATGGAGACAATATTCAGAATGATGTGCTTGATGTTGGTCAGAAAGGACAACCATAAGATGAATGTGGCATTTGTCAATTTACTTCATTGAGATTTCTTTCAAAGTAGTTTCTCTAGAGTTGTATTGAACCCTGCCCTCCATCTGAAATCATGTCATCATCCATTCTAAAATGCAACCTAGTAAACCAAAGTTAATGTGCTGCCACCGTGGGCCGACCTGACCCGCATGTTCCTGGAGGCAGTGGAAACCGTAGCCCCGGAGGAAACCTGGCTGCTTCAGTGCTCCTCTGAAATAGTGCAGCGCCTCCTGGGTTTGTCCCTGTTTCAGAGCGGGGCGTCCTGGGCAGCTCTTTCACCATCTTCTCCTTTGTCCCTTCCTTGTTTCCTATAGCGCCTCTTGTGACTCCTCCACTGTGCTGCAGGTGTGGGGGCTCTTCTCTTCAGTGTTTCAGAAGAAGAAATGTGCAGCTCTCAAAGTCTTTAGCTCACTAGCTAGCTATTTGTTTACTTTCAAAAAGCTGCTTTGTTCAGGACCATTGTGGACTCTGCAGTAAAAATCCACTGAACCTCACAAAAACACAGCAAAGATGTGCACAAGCATCCGGTAAAACAATGTGGAGCACAGAAACCAAAATTCAGTTAGCAGAAAAAGGCAATAAAAGCAGCTGTACCAGAGAAGGGGGTTGCCACTTGTTTACACGTCGCCATGATGTCTGCAAAAAAAATAAAAATAATACATTTTGGTTGTGAAATGTGAAATTAGAAGGGAACACCAACACTTTATACATGTAGACCTAAACACATCTGTAAGACAGTCGGCACATGGTTAAAGGCCCTATTTCTTTTGTTTACAAAAAATTGTTCCAAAGCTAGAAAAAAAATCAGTTAGGGCCTTAAAAGTGGGAATTTTCCCATACAACTAAACACGCAAACCATAGGTATGCCAGCAAAACAAAGCAAGTCTGACAATGCCTCTTTTTGCCGTGGATGATCATATCAAAGACTTTGGAGGACGACCTATCACAGTAACACTTTGATTACCAAAAGTCAAAGTAAATCACTCAAAGATCTCCATGGAGATGAGCTGGTTACAAATCAGGTCTGAAGTGAGGTCAGATATTTTATTCACCAAATGTTCCGCGCTATGGCTTTAATCTTTATTTTAGATTGAATTAAGACAACTCATAATATCCCTATAATATTGTCTTTCATTTTCAGTCACTTACTTTTTAGAAACCCATGAATCCACTTATTGCCTGAACAAATTCCTGAACCTCGGCTGGAGGCAGGCGCAGAGAGGAAGCTCGTGGAGGAGAAAGCATTTCAAAGGGGAATGAAAGCCGGTGCGATCCAGAGAGTGCACGACAGAGAGAGAGAGAGCTTTATTATTTCCTAATATGCCTTCTTCCGCGGTGAGGCAGCGAGCAGAAGAGCGCCGCGACACATAATTACGTCCCCTCCCGGGCCGTCTCCCTGCGTTAGCGTCTCCTCTACTTCACTGGCCGCGACAGAGACAAATGAGAGAGTTTTTCCAGCAGATCATTCTCATCCGTTTCTGCCAGTTCCGTGTGATAGATCGCTGCAGCTAAAGCGGGGCAATAGATCACGGCATAAAAGAGACTCGCTAGCGTACCCCAGTGGAGCGCGCCTTTACAGATCAGCGCACACCTAATGCACATGTAGGTTAAGAGTCAAATCGCCCCTGTCGCGTTATCTCTACGGTAACCTTTCTTCCGATTAAGTGGGAATGAATGGGAGCAATTTTCCCCGTGACCTCACAGCGTGGAAGGTATATATGCGCCGCCGCTCTGGCATTTTGTGTGCGACTCGTGAATGTGACTCCGGAATAATGAAGATAAATGTAGTGTTTACGGGGTTGGTGTTAATGAGATCATTAGTAAAACACACAACCAAATGAGCGTAGACTAATTTCCTGGATGTATGTATACATAGTGTCTAAGCTGAATACTGTATTTTACATTAACAATGAAAAAGTACATCGTAGAATGATCTAATGACATAAAACTGTTATGAATATACAGTATACTATAATATATTTTGTGAGATTTTAACTGAAACATACCTGGAGTAGTATTTTGCTTCATTCGTACAGTTCTGCGTGATCCTGTTCCCATCGTTCTCTTTTCTTCTTCTACATTCTACATTCTTTCAAAACTCCAAATCCATCAATTGACCCGTCCTGAGCCATTGATTTCCTAGAATGCTTTTAGCCGAATCCCACTGAAGCCCACTCTCCCACTCTTTCCTTCCTTTTCTTTACATCTACAATATTTCGAATTTCAAGACACAAAATACACAAAAAGCTACCAGTAACTTCATTATTTTTGGACGAAAAACATAATCAAAAAGCAAGGCTGTTATTACTAACAAGTGTCAAGCTAGCGGAGCTTCTATTGCTGTAGAACTGTTAAGCATTTAGCCTGCATCTCCTTCAGGTGTCGTGAAAAGATGTCCCTAAATAGCATAAAGCTTCTTTATATGCTGCGGGTAACACGGCGAATTAGCGCCGCTGCACAACGTTACAGATTTCAATTAATTCTGATCAGCACAGATGTTGCATCACTCTCGCACAAGGCAGCCTCATTTTTATGTAAATTGCGGCAGAGATTAACAAGAGAGAGATACTTGGAAACAGCAAAGTAGTTAGAAGCGCATCTATCCCTCATGAGTGCATTTTTGTCCCTGCATTGATATTCTGTTTTGGGAGTTATAGATAAACGGATATAGCAAACATTTTTTACCCATATTAGAGGATCATTTTGATTTGTAAATTGTAAAAAAGCAAAGCGAATACAGTAGACCATGATCCTTTGCTCTGTGTAATGACTGCAGTCTTTCTATTTAGGGACTTTTTAGTGAATATGTCAGTCAGTATGGCATCGGTTCTCTGGGCAAAACACCAGTGTCCCAATAATACCAGATACAGACGGCAACACGGCATACAAGGCCTAGCCGAGGGGGTAAGAAGTGTATTATGGGAATCACAATTATTCACTCTTTTAATCCGTCTTTTGGCGGACTATAAGACACAAATAAAGTCGAGGTAAAATCAAGTCCACATGGATGTTTAGACACAGCAAATTCAGCGGTAGAAGTGAAAAAACGGTTCTCGAAGCTGTTGTTAGCATGTAGCATAAAACTAACATTAGCATTATGGTTAGCATTCTCTGATATGTATTTATTTATGGGCTGTTGAACCACTTTATTCCTTACCATATACATGTATATTTATATATATATACTGTAAATTCCGGACTATTGAGCGCACCTGAATATAACCCGCACCAACAAAATGTATGAAGAAAAAATAAATTGTACAATTGCCGCGGTGGTCTATAAGCCGCAGCTGTCCAAGCGCATTTGCAGCACCTCAGCACACTAAGACACTGGACTTTTCTCTTCGTGCACAGTCAAATACTTCAAGATAACGTGGCCTTCAGGTACATTTACGTTTATAAAAGTGTGCCAAGAACTTTATAGTTTTTTACATTTGATATATATATTTTATTCCCCCTGTTTAGTCAAACCAATGCGCTGCCTGCACAGCACTCCTCCTCGGGAGTTTGGTTCCGATTAGAGCCGCCCTCGGATGTCTGTGCACATGCTCCTGGTTTCCTGGTGTTGGAAGCTGCTCTCTTAACCGCCATCGCTTAATAATATTTTATCGGTGACAGAATTAATCGCATATATTTTTCAGCCTGTGCAGCAAACACCGCAGCCAGAGACCAGAAAGACAGCGATAGGGTTTGCAACAGTCTGAGTTATTCTAAAGACGAGTGGGGTATGTCCGAAATTAACCGTGTGAGAGATTCCATACCAAAGAAATTATACATGCGTATACTGTAAATTGGAAATAGTGAAATCTCTAGTAACTATATTTGTATGAGCTATATTTCGTTAGCACTTTATTTTATGGTGCCATTACAGATAAGCACTGGTTAGTTAAGTGACTAGTTCGCTTTAACACTTATATGAATGTAAATCAGCTACGCAGTAAACAAAATGAACCAGTGGATGCCGTACCCTGCTCTAACTCAGACAGCAGACTCCATCAGCAGCCCTGACAGGAACCCTGAGCGCTCGGCGAGGTCAGAGTTTGCTCGACCCTCTTTCACCCAAACAGGATACGCTAAAGGAGGATGAGGACGTCTGTAGACTTTCTGTAAAACATGTCACAGGAGCCGTTTCTCTTTTCCCCCATGCTCTGAGCTGTGGGAACCAAGGCTGCGGCGTTGACAGCGCCTGTGCCATCCACGGGTTCGATGAAGTCACCCCATTGTTCACTTTGATAAATCTCTGGATGGGTATGACCTCTCCAGACCAGACTTCCTCCGGCGGCTTTTGATGTATGAACGTCTCAAACCTGAGGGCGGCTGAGGCGTCTGAGTTTCACTTTGGCAGTTTTGACAACTTCCTTTGACAGAAAAAAAAATATTATTTGCAATAAAAGACAACAAACATTGCGTTGGCAGTTAATTTGAGGATGCAATTAAAATGCTAGATTTATTATAGGGATAACACTGTGAATTATTATTATATGACTTTGCAAGGGTAACGTGTTCCAAACAGTTTTACAGACAGAAAAAAACAACATTCTTTTAAATCAGAAAAATAATCCAAATGACCAAGAATTAGACAAAAAGAAAGTAGGGAACAAGTTTGGACCAGCCGCTAACAATTCAAATGAACTAGTTCCATATTTTTGTTGTGAACATGGAAATGCTTTATTTGTCATTATACATCAACTGTACATTGAAATTTGTCCTCTGCATTTGACCCATCCCCAGGTGGGAATTGAACCCTTCTAGCTGCGCTACCCAGGTACAGAGCCTTGAATATAACCTAAATATTAGTAGCAATATCTCAAAACACCTTTAATATTAGAATTCCTTGTGAAACTTTAATTAATATATATTACAGGTTGGATATCAGGCCACAGAGCATGCTAAAAGCTAGCATATATAATAATTAGCCAGAAGGCAGAGTTGCCAGGTCTGAGCAGCCAAACCCTCCCAAAAGTATCTGAAAACCTGCCCAAAATCAATGGACATAGAGTGCGGGAGGAATTCCCTATGTATTTTACTTTTTGCATGTGCATGTTCAATGATGTAGAACTGCCCTTTTCTCGCTCAAACACTGAAAAAGCAGCTCTAAGAACCATTAGATTTGAGATTGTATCATTCGAAATAGCTATTTTTATGGAGAAATTGGATAAATACAGCCTTTCTTCACCGTCGTGCCAACCAAAACGATATCCTATAAGTTATCAGAAATTATAATGCAATGTTTTTTAAGCAATCTATGGAAGCATTATGTATGCTGCATTCAAAAGAAAATAAAAAGTGCTAATGCTTGTGCTAATACTCTTATAACACACCGTAACGCTCTTACCACAGTCGATTAGGAGCATCCCTGATACGGTTTCAAAATGGAGCCCAGCGCCTGTCTCGCTCGTCTGTGTTAGTCCAGCGTCCTGTCTTGGGTCGAGCTCTTTGACTAGCTGCGAGATTCACCACAACAGGTGTAGGGGGCAACGGCGGGGTCACGGCTTTCACATTTGGCTTGCTAAAGACTGGCGACAAGAAACCTGCGGCAAGAAAGAATCCTGGATACTAGAGGACGTGATTTATCACCTCTGCCAGGATTCTGCCAGGAGCGCATGAAAAACGGCCGGCGGGGTTAGAAAACACAGTCTGTTGTCAATATTGTAATTCCAGGGTGTCCACAGGGTGTCACGCTGTACGGGGAGGTTTTATAGAAATTCAAAGGTGTCCATAAATAACGTGTAACTAAGGGCCAGGGTGGAGTGAGGATGAGAAGCCTTGGCATTTGGCACTTGTACACAAAACGACTTTATTGAGACGTTAGTAATGCCTGAACATTTCGAGACTGCTGTTACGATTGCATGAGGAATATCATCAAGTAGCACACACAAATAATGAGTTTTTCTTCCAGGTTGACCTGTAGCCACAAGCAACTGTTACTCGGTCTTTGCTTTGCACATAACAAGTCAGCCACAACAGAGAGAGGGGCTTATACTATCGATATTAGCTAAATGTCATCACTTTTATTAACCTTTGCATTGTACTGGTTTCTTCTGATATTATACTAGATAGAAAGAAAGAAAAATAAGATACATTATTGATACAATTACGCCCTGAAAGTTGTGAATAATTGAGGTGTTTGAAATGTATTAAGAGATTCAGGTATTAGTTTTGAACAGAAAAATTCCCACTCTCCTCCCCTTTCATTCTTTGGAAACAAAAACAAAAAACGTATAGGACCTTTAATATTAGATGGTAGTAAATGTACTTACTGTATGTAGAGTTTTTGTATATTATGTACTTTACTCGTGTAGTACTTTTGTTGAGAACCTATTACTTTTACTCCACTACATTTGAAAGATAAATATAATACTTTATACTCCACTACATTTCTACAAAGGCTCCAAAGTAAAAATACCTACGTTTAAAATGTGCACTCCAGGACAGTAGGTGGCGATGTGCTGATGTACCGTCATTGCCACTAACTCACAACAAGGAAGAAGGTTTATTCCCATTGTGTTGCCGTACGGGTGGTGAATTCAGGCTCAATTTTGATGTTTTTGAGGCCGCACTGCCATAAATATTTAAACGTATTCATACTGGTAACAGTATAATAACTATGCCGTATTTAGCCTTAATAACTTATGAGTTAACACTCAATTCATCATGAACAATTCATTAGCTAAGTGTGAAAAGCACTTAATAACTATAGAGAGATATTTCAGGATTTTTGACATAGGGCCTCATTTCCTTGTTATCCAGAGTGTTGTGCATTTCTGGAAATATTTTTTTATTTTATTTCATGCAATCCTTGTATTTGAAGAGTTTCGTGGTGCTAGGCTAGTGCTTGTCTATGGTAGCTAGTAGCCTGCATTAAAAACCTCTTCAAAATCATTGGGTAGTCCTCCAAACGTTACAATATCTGATTTGTAGAAAGCTCCTTTGTGAATTCCACGTGCAGTAATGCCAGCCGGAGGTAAACAAACTACTGTAGATCCGGGAACCTAGCAGATCACTCCGCCGCTGCGTAGCTTAAAACCAGGAAGCTGATGCTGCTCAAATATAAGTTCTTTTAAATGCAAAATGGTTGCATTAAAAAAATTATTCAGTCAATACAGACATTTATATTGGTAGTCTGGTGGTATATGTGATTTGCCTCAGGTGCACTGTGCTTGGGTCAGACTGTTTTTAATGCAGGCTACTAGTTACCATAGACATGCATTAGCCTAGCACCACTAAACTCTTCAAATAAGGACTGCATGACACTCTGGATGACTAGGAAATGAGGCCTATGTCAAAAATCCTGAAATATCCCTTTAAAAATGAAAAAGTGAAGAGTGTGAAGAACTATTCATTATGAGTTAGGCATTAACTGTAGTAGTAAAGTAGTTATTAAGTGATCACGATGAATTAAGCGTTAACTTATAATGTATTAAGGCTAAATAAGGTGTAGTTATTATAAAGTGTTACCTTTGTACATTCTACGTACTACAGCAAATAGTTAGGTGAAAATTTGGCAGAGCGACTTTTATTGGAGTAATATTGAACCAGTAGTATCTGTACTTCTACTAAAGTAATGAAATCAAGTACTTTGACCTCCATCGCCTAGGTTTCATTGGATATGAGGGAGTACGTAGTCAGAGCCTGGACTGCACCTGTAGATACTAAAGAAGGCGATGTGCCGCGCACCTTAACCTCTGAGCCATTGTGCGTACAGTAGGCTGAAACTATATGATTTTTTTTACCCCCAACCTTAACTGAAAAACGCACAGACCTTTCTCCCTGCCGTATAAACACTCACAATTACCTCGGCTGCCATCACGGTCGCCGGCGCACAGCAAAGTGACACCGATTCATTTGTATTCCGTTCTCGGGAGCTGCTCTCACGTCTGGATCTGTTACACCCCCTGCAGCCATTGAACGACGGATACACACGCCCGTCATCCATCGGGCTCTGGAAAACCACATCGATGTTTGCTCGAGAGGCAGATAGGTGGGAGGTGACGTCGGAGCGGACAGCCAACCAAATCACTCCAAGCTGTCACCGTGGAACAACACCCGCTCCTTTGCAACAACGCCGCCCCCGCGCGCTGCCCCGTACCCCCCCCCTCCAAAACGGCGGCATACGGCTGTCATCGCCCAAAACAAGATGTCGTGTCAAGGCGGGGAAATTACACAATAACGAGGCCCACTTGAGATTAGGCTAATGAGAAAATCAAAACACAATTTAATTCTTGTCAGCGGCGAGGCGTCTTTAAATTACCTCTCTCAGCCGCATGCTGATTAAGAGAAGTCTGCCACTCAGCCTGCTGCCCACTAAAAATAGCCCCTGGGTTTTGTGGACCGCGGTCGGCGGCCGCCATCGCTGGGAGATGAGGTGTAGGAGCACAAGCACGCACTGATGCACAGGGTAGAAATGAGAGGGATACAGCGTGAAATAGGGCTGAGCGATATGGTAAACTGAATGTTTTTTCCCCCTCGTGTTGTTTGATGTCAATTTTTAATTCAAAATGTTCATATTTTAACTACTAATAAATGAATATATTTCAAAATAATGCTTTCCACTGCTGAACTATAAAATACAATACATGTTTTTATTCCTTTTTAAAGTACAAACTAAACTATGAGCTGTTGACTGCCATGTGATAGCAGGTAGTGTTCAAAATAATAGCAGTCCAACATGACTAACTAGATTATTCACAGTTTTTGGCATAAATCATAGAACTACATGGACAACAATTCCATGTAGTCAGCACATGTTATAGATGCATTTCACTTTGAAATCCTGAAGAAAAATGAGTCGTTCAAGACTTTGTTCAGAAGTACTGTGTTCTTTTGTTAAAACATTGATTGGAGGGGTTAAAACTGCTAAAATGATCTCCAACGTGTTAAAATGGAAAGCAAAACACAGAGACGCAGAAGAAACATGGAAACTACCATTCGAATGGATCAAACAATAGCCAGAACTCCAAAGGCTCAGCCAATGATCAGCTCCAGGATGATCAAAGACAGTCTGAAGTTACCTGTGAGTACTGTGACAGTTAGAAAACGCCTGTGTGAAGCGAATCTACTTGCAAGAAGCCCCCGCAAAGTCCCACTGTTACAAAAAGACATGTGCTGAAGAGGATACAATTTTGAAAAGAACACATCATCTGGCCGAAAGAGAAATGGAGAAACATTTTGTGGACTGATGAAAGTAAGATTGCTCTTTTTGGGTCCAAGGGCTGCAGACAGTTTGTCAGACGACCCCCAAACTCTGAATTCAAGCCATAGTCCACTCTGAAGACAGTGAAGCATAGTGGGGCAAGCATCATGATATGCGCATGTTTCTCTAACTATGGTGTGGGGCCTATTTATGGAATACCAGGGATCATGGGTTAGTTTGGATATATCAAAATACTTGAAGAGGTCATGTTGTCATATGCTGAAGAGGAAATGCCCTTGAAATGGGTGAAAATGACCCCAAACACACCAGTAAGCAAGCTATATCTTTGTTCCAGACCAAGAAAATTAATTTTATGGAGTGCCCAATTCCCGGACCTTAATCCCATTGAAAACATGTGGGGTGACATCAAAATGGAACCGCCACCTTAACGTGGTGGAGGGTTTGACCACCCGAATGATCCTGGCAGCTCTGTTGTCGGGGGCTTCGTGCCCCTGGTAGGGTCTCCCAGGGCAAACAGGTCCTAGGTCACGGGTCAGACAAAGAGCGGTTCAGAAGCCCCTTATGAGAGACCAACAGGCCCGTCCTTCTGTGGACCCACCACCTGCAGGAGAAGCCATAGGGGCTGGTGCAATGTGATTTGGGCAGCTCCAACGGCTGACCCGACAACCCGGCAACGGACAAGTGGAAGAAAATGGATGGATGGATGGATGGCATTTATTTTGTTACAAATGTTTTTTGTTGCTGGAAAAAATGACCAAACAAACATGTCCAAGAACTGACTTTCTGAGAATGGGGACGTCTCCAGCTCGTCTCCATGGAGATGTTGACAAAAGGCAGCCATAGGCCTATATGAGATTTAAATAGGTAAGTAAAATCCATTCTTTGACTACCTTCTACATAATATCTGTGCCTAGATGATTAAGAGCATGTTATTGCTGACAACAGAAAAATCCAGAATGTTACGCGGTGTGCCTTTAAGTAGCAAGTACAGACTTATGACATTTTGTGGACAATGCATTACATACTGTACCTTAATTTGTGTGTGGGGGGGAAATCTGCAACTCAAGTAACAAAAGATGCCAGCCCGTCCAACCAAGACTAGCATAACAATGCGCACACGGCATTCGACACAAGGCCTATGTCGATTTTAATGAAGCTTCCTGCGCTCTCCCCTGCCCCCCTCGTTCCCTCCGAGCTTTTTACCAGCGCGGCATCTGTAATTTGTTTCCACTTTTGATGTCATGATGGTAATTAACTGGCAAAATGTAAGCTACAGCATGTCATGATATGGCCGCACGGCTATTCCCAAACAACCCGCAAGCATATGGCACCAAATGTTCCGCTCGCCTAATAGCCCTGGAGAGAAGCGGCGCTGCCATCCGCTGATAGGGAAGGTTGTGTTGAGACCCGAGCGCGCCATGAAGGCCTGTCATCTCATTGTGCCAACATTATGAGTTTATAGGATTCTGTGGAGCTCTGAGCGCAGAATTATGTACACGTGCGCATTTAATAGGAGCCACTTGACACCCAAATAATTAATCATAACCAGTTTTAGCCAACCTGCGGTCTGCTGTCGCTGGTGTACTTGCCTTGCTCAAGGACAAACCGCAGAAAGAGGGGGTCTGCTGGTGACGCGTTCAGTTTCACACGGAAAATCTGCTGTGAGGTTACTGCAAAAATGGTGTAAAAACAGGTTGGAGTTGCGGCTTAATTTACGTGTAAACTAAGTTTTAAAGTGAGATATCAACAGCAGCATTAGCCAGTGGAAGAACTGAACTTTGGAACGCTTGGATGAAATATTATCTCTCTTGTTTTCTTGCACTGCAAAAAGTAATCTTGACACGAGTGAAATGTTGTCCTTCATTTGAGAGTCATTTCAAGAAATCTGTCCATGGGGCAAGATATTTACACTTGAAATAACATATGGAATAACGAACAAAAGCTCCCGCACATCGTCTTTTGTTCGTTTTTCCATAAATTTCCCTGCCTTCTATGCACCTGTCGCCTCCCGTGGCTTCCTTAGCAACACTTAAGCAGTAATAAGTAACGTGTTTACCTTAATAAATCCTTTCCGTAGTCCCTCTGGGGTAATACAAGTGTTAATGGGATGATTGGAGGGTCTTTCATCTCCCCTGGTGTCTCTGGCCAGAAAACCATGCTTGCAACTTGACTGCCACTGGGCGGAGCAAGCAATACACACTAATGTAATCACGAAGAAGAAGCTAACAGGCTAACAGGCAAAGCTAACTGCAGGATAGCGCCACTTTAAACAGTATTTACAGCCAAGCTTGAGTGAAAAAAAGTATTTCCATTGTATAACTGGATGTACAACACCCCTCTCTCCCTTCACCTTTTCTGTCAGCGTAGTATTTACTCTCCAAGACATTTAATAAGTTAAAAATCGTAACTTGCTACGACACCTGCAGTTACGCTTATGGCCGCTAGGGGCAAGAGTTACTTAGTACTGCTTTAAGATAAAAGAAATCGCCCCATCAAACTAGATAAAAAAATCTTAATTACTTGAAATAAAACTGTTGTAGGTGTTTTATCTTAATTTAAGTGTAAATATCTTGCCCCATACGTTTGCTAAGTGTGACATCACGACTTCCGCTTCCGGGTCCTAGCAGACGGGCAAATATGCGAGAAAAAACATACTCTTAAAAACAATTCAATATTTCTGAAACTCAACAGAGAGTTACTGAAGCTACTTATTTCTCAGACTCGTTAGCCAAAAATGCCGCACCTACTGCTAAAAAAGTAATATTTACTAAGTCGCTAGTTCCGGGTTTAGCGGAGCTGCTGCGCCGTTAGCATTTTTCACTGCTAACCCGGATGTAGCGATTTTGGTAAATATTACTTTTATAGCAGTAGGTACAGCATTTTGGGTAATGGGCCTGATAAATAAGTATGTTCAGTAACGCTCTGTTGGATTTCAGAAATATTGATTGTGGTATTAAAGAGTTTGTTGTAGTTTCTCGCACATCCGCGGACCCGAAAAGTAGAGCTGTGACGTCACCACTTAACAAACGTATTGACAGATTTCTTAAAATTAGACTCAAATCACATTATTTCGCCTTATTTCTAGAAAATTTCATTTATTTCAAGATAACTTTTTGCTGTGTATGTAACTGAACTATATGTAACTTTGACAGTAATACTTTTCTGGCTGTGTTTTTAAAATCTAAATATAAGAAAAACAATAATTAATCTACACTTTTGAATGGAATGAGATTTGAGCCAAACATGCCTATCACTAATACTAAATCTAGAATGTCTTGGAATATTAAGTTTGGATATAAAACTGCCACCACATTGTGGTTGAATTCCGCTTTGTGCAACCTTTCATGTTAAAAAAACAAGTTGATATTAGTGCGTATTTGACCTTTCAGTGACTTAGTGGCTGCTTGGGTGGTTAGCTTAGCACCTGTACAAACCATCCGGAAGGCCCATAAGGCGCTCCAGGATCAATTGTTTTTCACGTGTTCACTGCAGATTGAGCTGTCTCCATGGTGTCGCATACATTTCATTCCAAAAACTAGAAATCCTAAAAAACTTAGCCACTGGGATGGAAAGTAAAGGCGCTAAGCTAACCACCCATACAGCCGCTGGGTCACTGAAAGGTCAAATACGCACTGATATCAACTTTTTGAGTTTGATTGTTTTATATGAGATTTCAAAGACTAGTGTTTGGAGAGGATGAAACAAAAATTTGAAGTTGAAACCTCTGAAAGTACAACCCTGAGAACCCCACTCCCGCGCTCCGCCGCCGAGACTGCGCTGACACGTGGCCAGACGTGGCGACCGGACTCCCTGATCCCGTGCCGTTTACTCTTCTCGCCGCTTCACGGGGACTTTGATTGCCAACAGCGAGCAGCCAAGCAGCTAACGCCATTTCCCCACCTCTTTACGTGCTCCGCTGCCCCGCTCGGCTCTGCTCTCACTCAGCCATATGGCTCAGGGACTCGCAGCCCATTTTTCAGATAACTCCTCAAGCGAGAGGACAGGCCGGAGCGCGGGGGAGAGATGCGAGCGCCCCTCACGGCGGCAATTAGCTGGCAGCGACATTATACGAGCTGGATTTTTAAGAAAGGGGAATTGGGTTCGAAATTAGCAATGATGGAGTGCAGGGGGAAAGTTACAGAAAGGCGGTACTTTTAGGCTAAATGCATTGTCGTGTATAAAGTACAGTATTTCTAACAGAACATGGACAATCCTTTTGGAGCCGATAAGAGGAGCTGCAATAACAAAAACATATTTCTTCGGCGCAGCTGTAAAATTCACATCGACTTGTCGGCTCGAGGTCTTCAACATTGACAAATGGCGCAGTTAATGTCTCCTTTACTGTGTCCATCCCCGAACAGCTCGAGCCGGGGCCGGGTCGTGAGCAGTTGTGCTACTCCACATTATCCACGCTTCCCCCGTTTCCGCCACACCATCCATCTTTTATTGTGTGCATTCCTTAAATAGCTCCGCGCTGCCGGCTTTTCCCCCCTCGGTGAAGAGTTAAAACTTCCTCCACTCTCGCTCTCCCTCGCTCACTTTCTCTCTGCTTTCTCTTTCTTTCACTTTTATCTGTTTGCCTTTCTGTTTCGGTCTTCCATCTCTCTTCATCTTACGTTTTTCTTTCTCTCTTCCCTTTCTTCTCTCACCCCACAGTTTCTCTCTTCTCTCTCCCTCTTTCTTACTGATGGTTCTTTAATGGGATCTGTTCATTTAATATACATATTTGTATTGACATTAAATGCAATACAGCCAGAAAATTAATTTTGCCTGTGACCTCATTTGCTCAGAAGAACGCATATTGGTTGAAATTACGGGATTCAGTTTAAATTCGGATTAAACTGGGTATATATAAAACTTTGCGCCACAGTTAATGAAAAGAGGCTACGACTGCGAGGTCTAGCGTTTGCTCAGCTACACTTCTGCAAAATGAAAAATGGATCCGAGTCTTTTCCAAAAGCAGATCCAGTTCGAGCAGTTTTCACTTTCAACCGTTCCAAAGAGCCGATTCGGTCACGTCTCTTATTTCTGACTCTTCATTTAGCTTCCTCCCTCCTTCTCTCCTCTCTTCTTCTCTCTCCTGACGCCCCAATGTTGGCAATGCATGACAGCGCCGTGTGACAGCGCCGGCTACGGATGACAGATGACAGCGGAAAAAAGGGGGTGCGCGCGTATAGGGCGGGCGGGAGTATAGGGAAGGGGTGTGATTCTGAATATAAGGTGTCCACGGGAGATCGCCGCACATAGCAGCGGTTTTCGGGCCTATTATACACACTGTCTGAGCCTCTCACACAGGCGGGCGCTCCTCCCAGGCAGCGGCCCATCTACTTGACACAGTAATTACAGCACACACTGATTCCAATGATGGATGAAGTCCCAGGCTGGGATGAGCTCTATACTCTTTCCTCCTCCTCCTCCTCTTGCGTACGAGCGCCCCACAACCTTGCAGAGATATGGCGCGCAGACGTGCACAGATAGAGGGGGAGTTCACACATGCGCCGTGACACCAGATAACACCATGCTGCGAGATACACGGACGGAAGATAAGGGGGAATGAATCAGCGCTAAACTGTTGAGAGGGTGGTAACAGTACTTCTCAATTAGGGAAAGAATAGAGACAGACAATATAGGCGCAACTGTTGCAGAAGTGTGCGCGAGGCAAAACAGTACATGCGCTACATTTTATTGGCTCTACAAACAAGCAGTCACAATTTTAATTTTCTATTTTTCCAAAAAGGTGTGTGGATCAAGTGGAACTCAAAGATAAAAATCTGAATGGATAGAGAAGGATTAAATGTATTGTTTTATTAATTCATTTATTTTTGAAATATTAGTTTTTTCAGAGGGGATTTTGGATATCTTTTCATAAGTGAAAAAATCTGTACAAATTGAATTTCGCCCCTGAGCTCAATAAATCAGGCGTCCACATTGTTAGGTACACGACTGGAAGGTTTGGAGTCTGTAGAAGCTACTAAAGTGGAGATATTGTTGCAAGAGTGTAAAGAAAACGTAATATTGAGAAAATGTGACCCAAAGTTTTGCAACTTGCGCACATGCACCTGTATATTTCTCCCATCTTAAGCTGTGGCTGTCTTCCAGAAAGGAAATGACCATATTTGGAGTGTCATCTCGTTCGCCTTTCGTGCTACACGTGGATACCAAACATGTCAATATTTGTGAATGAATGCTTAGAAAACTAGCTAAAAATTTCAACACCGACAAATGTGTGAAAAAGGGTTTTCTTTCACTTTCCATCTTAAAGGATCTGTATCATGTTATTTTAGCAATTCCAAAGTAAACTATAGGCATTTATATGATATATTGTACCTCTACCACTATGGAGCATTAATTTTTGTATTTTCTGAAGACAAAACGCTTGAATTCAGTTAACTCCGCCCCCTCTCTCCGCTCATACAACTTTAGCAGTAGTAGAAATATATATATCACAGCAAAAAGTGAAGTTATTTCATGATGCAGTTATAAGGAGTTGACATGTGCAACACAGCTTCATGAATGGCTAACACGCTAACACACATGCTAACACGCGTTTTGATTGACTAACCGCTCTGGTGTTTCCATTATGGGGCTCGCGTTGGTTATAAAAGTTAATCCACTTTGATTCTGGCCAAGGTTCACCAAACATCCATCAGTGACGGTCACAGACACTATTTTGGCTGATAGTCGCTGAATCCCGGAGAGAAATTCCAACTTCTGGCGAGTGGCCTCTTCTTTAGGAAGGTTGAATAAAGTCCTGTCCTCGCAGCCAAACACGCTTTTCTCCGTAACATAATCGTTAGGTAAGAAAAAAGAACAGGAGGTGTCCAGAGTAGGTTAGAAAGAGCTCCTTCTTCACAACCTTCGGTGCAATCATGACATCTGTTCAGACGCTCAGGGGTGCGTTTGTTTTCTCTGCAGGGGCAGCGCGGATGGGTCAGGCACGTCCCTTTTTTTTAATTATTATTTCTTTCTTACGACAGAAATAATTAAAAAATCTGTTTTACAAATTAAAATCAGGCCGTAAGGCATTACATTACAGACATCGAGCACTTCCGTTCTGCTCTGACGACACAATAGAACAAGTCAGTCATTTTCCAGGAGAGGGCGGAGCAGCTGCTCAGAGAGCAGGATTCAGGAGGTTTGCTGAGAACTGCGTGAATGAAGCCAAAACAACACTCTGGGAAATAGCATAACAACATGGTTAAAAGCTCCAAAAAGTCGATTTTACATGATATAGGACCTTTAACAACACATTAGTTATAGCTGGTGCTTCACAGTTACAGTATGTGCATCTTTCTTTCACTCTGTACTCGGTGGTTGTAAGTAATGTGGCCCTGGGGTAAACTGGCAAATGTGAGGCCGCCAATCTCTGACCACCACCAACCGCTCACTCACACTGCACTCAACCAGCTTTTTACATGATGTTGTTTGTCCATGAGCCATTTATCCGATCAGAAAGCAAAATGAACCCCACAGTTTGGGTTGTCAGATGCTAAGACTAAAACCAGTGTGCAATAAACTTAAACAGACTCTCTTTCCTTATCAAAGTCCCAGCGTCTGTCACCAATCACGCCCTTGCACGATGCATAAACCATCTTTGGATGGAATGAGCAGAATGATGTGGAGAAAACAGGTCCAGAGTTGGATTCAAAACTGATCCGTGCGCAAGAGCCGTGTCACAAACATCATTTTATGCACGTCTTCAAAGTCACAAGGTCATTTTATTCTGCTAACAGATGTCGGATGTTTTCTTCTCCTTTCCTCCCGCTGAGCGCTAAAGGTGAGGGTGAGTCGGTGCAGTGTAAGCGGTAGGGGGAGTGGGGGAGGCGGGGGGTGCCCCTGTCGCCGGCGGCTGCCTGGAGAAGGCTCTGTCCTGGGCCACAGCCTCTCACGACGAGCCCTTCAGGTGCTGTCAGTGGGACACTCCGCCTCCTGTCCCTGTCAACGAGAGAAAGAGGGTTGTGAGGGGGGTGGTAGACGTGGTCCACTGCCCCGCACAATTGGCCCCGAATGCAGCGCCATCCGGGCTAATGTCATTGCCCGTGAGTGCCGCCTTTAATGCGAGTGTGCTTCTGTAAAGAATGATCTAATCTGCTCATGCATTCATGATCTATGTAAATGTACAGAAGCCGGCACTAAAAGGATGATTAAACTGTCAAGAGCCGGCGAGAGAACAGGCCTGACGTCCACCATTTAAGGTCAACACGTTTGGGAGGGAGCACTGTATTAACTTTGCATTATCCCTTTGTAATCATGAGTTTGTAATTTGCATCAAACGTATCATACACATCCATTTTTCTCCATATCCGTAATTTTATTGGCGCGCAAAGTCACAAAGCACTGCACTCTTCAAAGCAAGAAACGCTGTCTGATCAGTGAGTAAGGTTGCAACGTGTTTTGGAAACTATAAGTTGCATTCAAGTGACATTAGGATGCGTTCTTTTTATTTTTACTGGAACCTTCTTTTTTGGCACAGCTAAGGCGAGACACGACATTGATTTTTCATGCAGTGTTCCATCTAGTTTCTTACTGGTTTTTACTTTATTTTTAAACTTTTTAATCAATGTTTTTATACTGCTTCTTATATTTTTAGAATCTCCAGTGTTTCCTCTGAAGGAGCCCTCTGCCTCGAGAGCGGTGACTGGCTGTGGCTGGGTGCTGTCCTGTGGGTGCCCAGGTGCCCTATGGGGACCCTTGTGTCGGTGCCCGGGCGGCTGGTCTGCTGCTCCCGGGTAGGACAGCTCCTCTGATGGGGTTTCCTCACCTTGGTCATCTGTACCCAGCCTTATGTACTTGATTTTGATTCTGTGTGTGAGTGTGAGTGTAGAGTAAAGGGTAGGGGTGTAGGTGTGTACGTGTGTATTGTGATAACTGTATATATTGGGAGGGTGGGAGGGTTTTACGTTCAAGAATGTTTTTAATGTCTTTTTAAATGTCAAGCACTTTGCGATGCACCTGTGTATGAAAAGCGCTCTATAAATAAAGATTGATTGATTGACTGAGCTTCAGATTTGGGCTAGTTTCTCTCATTACATCTTAGTTTTAATGTCAGAGTATGTAAATGAATTTGCGTGACCGCCACAGGGGCCAATTTATGGGCCAGTGAAATTCATATGAACCAAACTCGCTCTTTGCAATCCTTTTTTATGATGTGGTGTTGAGAAGCACTTAAGACAGGGGTGTCCAAAGTGCGGCCCGGGGACCGAGTGCGGCCCTCAGACCAATTTTTGGAGGCCCTCAACCTTCTTGCTGAATCGGTACACATCATCAGAGATGGTCCTTTTAATTTGAAATGTAATAATTCTACACAATTCTAACCCAACAACGAACATTTTATTGTGAGGCAGAGCTGGCATGAAGGTTTTAAGCATAAATAAAGATGTGGGGCACAATTTAAACCTCTGCTAGTCGAAGGTTTCGTGGAACTAACCACCGATCTATGGCCCTTCACCCCATGTACACTTCAGTATGTGGCCCCACATGAAAAATGTTTGGACACCCCAGACTTAAGAGTTTTCAAGGAAAATATCGACAAGTTTGGTATATTTTGATAAAGGTCGCTGAAAATATGGGCAATTTTGGCATTTTTCTTGTTGCATAAAATGTATTATTTTTAAATGAAAACATTGTTTCTCTATTTTTTTCCTCATTCACCTGCAATGGCACACCTGAATGGTTTAATTGTCACCTGCAAAGCTTTTTGTGCCAGATTGTTTCTGTATTAGCTGGAGTGGGAGTTTAGGGTATTTTTCTCTAAACACCATTCCCTCTACCAAGCCACATCTGACTGAACTCATTTCTCAAAAACAAATTAAAAAAACTGTCAAAAACTTAAACACAATTCATGGATTGCCCACATATCCCAAAATCTTACTCTCTTTGTCAGGGCATTGGCACATTTTCACTCTCAAACTCAAATACGGTGCAAAACGTTCTGGTAAACAGATTCAGACACACATTGTATCCATTTGCCTCTAATGTAATAGGCCCATTTGTTTTACACACTTAGGAAATCCTAAATTGTTTCCTCCAATTTTCTACCACATCTAGCGCATAACCTCCCCATATCTGACTTGACAGCGTAAAAAGCCAACTCTCTCTCCGTTTCATTTCGCCTTTACTCGCGGGATTCAACCAGAGCCGTAACTATTTAACTACCCATGCATACACACATGAATCACTGACACACAGCACTCGTATAACTGGGGCCTTTTTCCGCCTCTGGTTATTGCAGCGGACTGCGGGGGAAAAGCCTGCTTCCAGGGAGGATGTGAACTGGAGCCGTGGGCACATTGTTGGCCTTGGATCTCACCAAAGCTGCAGCGCTAATGCTAGTCCGCTCTGGTTTCCTGTTAGCTCCTGCGGCGGACCAGGGAAGTGCCACTGTGGAAGGACTTTGGCGGGTATAAGGGGGAGGAGAGGGTCCCCGGGTGACGTGTGAAACTCGTGATGGGTTGGTGTGGTGTGTTGAGAGCTCGAAAACGGGTGAAAACAAATGGGCTGTGTTTCCGTCGCGAGTTAGCGCTGTCTGTTTACAAAGGAAAAGTGTATGCGAACTGCTTCCCCCGTTGAAGACGGCAAGGTCAGAGAGGATTAACCTGCTCCTAAATTCAAGGTACAAGTGTGTGGGATGATGGGACTTTTTTCTTTGTCGTAGTTCCTTAAAGGTAGTAAGTTAGCTTGGAGGCTTTAGGCTCAAATTTGGATTTCAATAGAGTGCATCAACATTTTCCATGCTTTCAAGAGATAAGCAGAATGAAAACAGTTGCCAATTTTGAAATTATGTTTGCTGCTCCTATTAACATCAGACATTAGGCAAGTGCTGTGGTTTATGCCATTGAACTGGTGGGTCGTGACCCAAAAGTGGGTCATGGAACCATTTTCAGTGGGTCGCGAGCCTATTCCTGGGAACTTCCCCCCCCAATATTTTCCATTTGAAACTGCATGGAAAAACTCCCAGAGTCTGTTAAAATGATTGTTATTGGGTTGTTTTGATCATAGATTCTGTCTAAGGTCGCATTCACACCTAAAATGGCTTGTTATCCTTGGGTAATGGTGGGTCCTGAAGCCATACCACTGAGAACCACTAGTTTATGCTGCTTGTAAATTGCTATAGACTTATTCAAATAACTTGAGAGCCTGCATATCTCAATCAGGTTTCCAAGGTTGAGGGCCTGTTTTGCGCGTCCTTTGTTGTGGAACACCAGAGCGCTGCTGAGGAACTTACAAGAAAAGAAAAATAAATCTTTAAAATAATTTACATTACCAGCATTGAAAATTAACCATTTTATAGTGTGCTGTGCGTCTCATTGATTCTTCACGTGACTACGTTTACACCAAAGGCTCAAAACTTCTGTCCTGAAGCTCAAACCTGGCAAAAGCCAGATTGATATTATTATTGAATAACATTGGCACAGTTACTTCAGTCTGAAATGGCTCCTGAATCGTTCATCAAGAGGACAGACTGTTAGATCTATTTTTAAATTGTATACCAATCTATATTCATATCGCTGTTTGAATCCATTCATAAAGCATTAGCTCATGCTCTTTTTGGCCTCTGCAAGGTGCGTGATTAACCTCTGATGACTTCCACTGTCTCCTTTGAGTGTCAGCGTCCCATAAATCTCGGTGCAATTGTCATCACCCCAGCAGAGGAAGACATTTCTACCTCTGTATCCTTGTCATGTTTTTACATTGGCACAGCCTCCTATTGTTGCGCACAGGCTGAATGGAGCTCTTTGATGCGCTAAGTGATTTACAGGGCACTGGGACATAAACAAATGGTTCACTCTGGCCTGTGGGGCAGGAAGGGCCCTCCGACTTCAAACAGAAGCTGGCAAAAACAATAGGCCAGCCAGCTTTATAGCAACAGACAGCGATTTCTCAGCTCCCCAATGGTTATTATGCTGTCACGAGTGAGTTGTGGCATGACACATTGTAAATGTATTGAGTAAAACTGTGTGACGTGGACAATGTTGGTGAAACATAAACTGTACTACCGTTTAAACGAGGCTAAGGAGACCGATGGAGGTTGAGTTTCCATCAGGATTACATGTGTGGGTTTTTAGACCTGTATACTGTAGATCAAAGCAGACCATGGTGCAATCCGCAAGGCCACGAATACGAGTTGATGCGGGATATTCTTACAAAAAACAGTATTGTGGGTGTAAGTGTGTCTAACTCACTCTTTATGTCTTTTTATATGCCTTTATAACACAGCTGTCATTTCTGTTGTCTGTGTTGTTTTTCAGATTTTCAAATCCTAAGAAATGTAATATGCTGTGTTTTTTATTGTTCTGCGTTTTTGTGCGAGAATTATTATTTTTCATTCATTAATGCTGGGAATTTCCCTCATCTCCTACGCACCTCCCTTAGAGGAATAGGCCACCGTTATTACATACTGAGATATGTACTTACCTTAGCTTAGACGAGTTGATGCGTACCTCATAATATAGTGCCCCTTTTTATCCGCTTAAAATCGACATATTTAATTGTGTGTAACTAGACTCGGATCATGTAACGTTTCATGTAACTGTATTTAAATAGGGAAAATGTGGAACCGCTTGGTAGCTTCTATCTTCTACCCAGTAGAAGTTCCTATTTTGTGTTTGTGGCATTAGAATACAGTATTTGGGCATTCAAAATTACATTAAAAACCATTAATGTTGGCTTGCTTCTGCCTGTATAATACCGTAAGTATTATGGGTCATACTTTATTTTACACTACCTTGATACATTGTACCTTTACTAAATTTAGTACTATGTAATCTGCTATGTAATAATTTGTACCTATATAGTACATACACATTGGAATAATGTGTATTTTGTTGTTTGGAGGTACATAATGTACCGTAGGGTTAGGGCTTAAGGTTAGGGTTAGACATAGTATCTTATTACATATGTACCTCCGAACAAACACATTATTCCATTGTGTATGTAACCCATAGGTACAAGTTATTACACATTGTTGCATAGCACATTACATTGTACTAAATTTGCCAGGTACAATGTATCAAGGGTAGTGTAAAATTGTTTGTTTGTTACAATCGTTTTGGCTTATGGCTATAAAGCAGAGGTTGGCAAACTAAGCCCCGAGATTATTTAATTTGGCCCCTGACTTGTAGAGCACAAATTCCTGAGTAACAAAATACAAAAGTAAGTCTCTAGCCCATTCCTGTGCGGAGTTATGAATTTTGGGAAATAACCAGTTTTTCATTCCATGTTTTCTCATTCCAGCCTCTAGGGGGCAACTTAAATTTAAAACAAGGAAAGAATTTCACACGTGTCCAGTAGAGGGCACTGACATAATAAGAGATCAGGGTAACACATTATACGTGGTAAATGGCCAGTCTGCCCCAGGGCGGCTGTGGCTACAATAGTAGTTTACCACCACAGAGTGTGGAGTGAATTAATAATGACTACAGTATAATGACTACAGTGTACTTTGAGAAACTTGTGACACAGGCTTGTAAAGCGCAATATAAGTCTAAACCGTTATTATTGTTTATTACAGTCTTGTCGGGCTTTTGACCAAATCAGCACTATTTTAAAATCACAGCTCATTATTATTCATTTATTGGAAAAATATTTTCTCAATAGTATTTTCCTGTGTACATTATATGTGGCCTGCGACCCACCAGGAAGCTGGATTTTGGCCCACGACCCAAATGAGTTTGACACCCCTGGTTTAAAGGGTGAACAATATCAATATTTTCACTGACATTAAGAAGCAAACTGCTGCAATTTGTTGCACTTTTGTAACGTGTCATTACAGTCAAACTGAGAGTTGTACTTGTTTGAAATGCTTCAAACTGGTCCGGCCCTCCTGGCGAGTTCGAAAACCCAATGTGGCCCTTGCATCAACAAGTTTGCCCATACCTGCTATAAAGTATCAAATCTATAAAGTCTTGCCTTAACAAGAACTGCTCTTTTCAAAACCCTTTTCACAGACCAAGCAATTAGGCTATAAGATATTAAAATATTTCCTTATTAAAACAGTGAAATGCCATATTGCAGGAGAATGGGGAAAATCTTCAATTCAGAGGTCGTCTTATATTTACAGCTGTACAGAGTAGACTCGTGCCAGGTTGGGTTTTATTTTGTTTACATAGAGAGTTGGCTTTCTTTCACTTTTGTGTTATCTATATAACATACAACAAACTTAATAAGAAGAACTGTGCCCAATTTTGGAGGATTAAAGCACACACACACACCCACAAAATCAAGCAAAGCGAATATTGAACGTTTCTAAAATACCAGAACAACGATGCTAACATGTTGAGTGATAAATGTTACTTGAAAAGTTGAAATCTTCAAATGTGGGGTTTGAATATTATTTTAGAAGCTTAGCAAATGTATGAGCGGCTCATGAAATGTATGCCATAAATCTTGAGCACAATCATGTGTGCTGTTAGTGTATGCGGCCCATCCTGCTCTGCCTGTGTGTGGGGGCTGCCCTTTAGTCCGACGCCCCGGTGTGTTACAAAGTGAGAAATAATCATTCATTAACTGGACTGACCCTTGAGAGGAGAGAGCGAGAGCAGAGAGAGTGAAGAGAGGGGGCGCGGGCGGGAGGTATTGTCTGGTCCCGCGTGCAGCTGGGTCAGGCCCATTGACGATGCACATAATGATCTTAAATGGATTAAGTGGTCAAACACGCCCCAGTTTCCTCTTCAATTATGGGCTGAATCGGTTTAGGACACGCAGCACCATGTGGACAGCGGGGGGGCCCCTGGGAGCCCACAGGGAGAACACGCTGTGGGACGGTAATCTGCCTTTTGGTCGCAGTCCAGATTTCAATATTTTGGTTTTATGCTGTATGTTACTTGCTTTTACTGAGGCATTTCAGCCACTATCATTTGGAAATACTAAGTTACACTAAGTTCGTCAAACTGCTTTATTATGTCATAATTAAGCAACTTCATTAAGTTAAGGCTAGGTTTCATCATTGTGTAAATTATAATGTAGACATAAAGAATCGGCACGACCTTTTGAATTTTAGGCCACACTTTATTTTACACTATACATTGTACCTAACTAAATTTAGTACAATGTTATCTGCTTTGTAACATTCTGTAACACTTGTACATATGTAGTACATACACATAGGCATAATGTGTATTAGTACTTTGGAGGTACATAAGGGCATAAGGGCTTATGTTATGTCTCATTACATTATGTACCTCCAAACTACAAATACATATTATTAAATCATGTATGTTACACATAAGTACAAGTTACACATTGTTACAGAGCACATTACATTGTACTCAATTTGGCTGGTACACTGGATCAAGGTTAGTGTAAAATAAAGTGTTACTGACTTTTACTATGAGGACTATAACTATTTGCAAATCAAACAGAAATACAACCAAAATGAATACAAAAAGCAATATATGAGATTTTTTATATATCATTACAACCTTTAAAAAATACATTAACAATGTGTCAATATTTTTACTGAACCGTTTCAACTAAAAGTGTAAACAATTAGCTAAAAACAAGGCTAAAATGGAACTAAGTAAAAAAAAAATATTACTTTACCTTTAACCTTTACTTTGCTGTGTTAACAACAATAAGTGTAAAGATTGCGACATTTCCTGCAGCCCTTTACATACAAGACCTCATCTCCAAATGTATCTTAATGCTAATTAGCTTGAGCGCTAAGCTAGCAGCTGTAACAGTAAGAGTAAAAAGGAGGGAAACTTCCATTTGAACTGATAGATGCTTGCTGAAAAGTTACACTTAAGCAAGCCTGCAGTCCCATGAGGTACGAGGTCTAAATGAAGATATTAACCTTGTCTGTCACACGGCCCGCTTGTCCAAACATGTCACGTGATGCAGCGTTGCCTTCATGTTGCTAATAAACCAGGCTCATTCTGTAAACCCCCTGAAGCCTCAATGGTGCAGCAGGCGACGCTTTACCAGTCTATTATAATGACACTGTGACAGTGTGTGTAGAAAAAAGCCTGGAGGTCTGGCCCGTGTCATCTCTGTGTAAGCTCCCTGAGGTATAGACGTTATTGTGGCAGCGAAGGGCCTGACAGACAAGTTAATCAATCTGGCAATTTGGTGTCGCGACTGCTCACCCGCTCCCCCTCCCGTTCCCCCCGCCCGCTCCCTCGACTCTCACATAGACTCGAGCGATGCGCTGTTGAGTTATTACAGGCCAGGTGTAAAGTGTCTTCTTGTTATCTCCGCTTTTTGGTCACAGGGAAAGATATCGGGAGACGAGGGGACTGATCTGATTGCGAAAATGCCAAGAAGACAGCATTATTGTGGCTCTGTCCTTTCAGTCAAAAGCTATTACTGCCTAATTGGCATTTCATTATACTCTACAACACAACATTTCCATGCAGTAAACAAGTCTTTAAATGCTTGAGTGATTCAATGAATGAAAGCGTCAAAGCGATAAAAACGAGACGAAAATGTGGATGAAAACACAACAACAATGTGACAAAGACGTGACAAAATGCCACACACAAAAAAACGCGCTAAAAAGTGACAACAAAAGCGATGAAATGACAAAGAGCGGGAAAAAAAACGTTTAAAAAGTGACAGCAACAACGTGAGGAAAAGATCTTTTTTCGATCAATTTTGTATAGCTTTCAAATCAGCCATTACACTGGTCTGTAAGTTGTAAAATCTCCAGTCCAGAAACTTTTAGATTTGGGTAAAACCAAACTGGAGAAAATGCGCACGGTTAAGGCGGGAGTTAAAAAGTTAAAGGGGGGTATTATGTAAAATCGACTTTTTCAAGTTTTATTCATGTTATTATGTCATTCCCTCATTAAACACATGCCTGGAGTGTTGCCTTGGCTCATTCACATATTTTTGAGTAATCAGTAAAAACTTAGACGGCAGCCATTTTAGGTGTAGCTATGCCTCAGTCCTCCTAGGAACGCCCCCACCTCCTGGAGACGCCTCTGGACCTTTTGTCACCAGCCAAGCCACCAACCACTGCTCCTCAGCTCAGCAGAGCCCCCTCCCCACACAGTAGTGTTGTTTAGATGCCACAGCAGTGTCTGAAGGGGGCGTGTCGGAAAGCTTCTTAAAGAGACAGAGGCCTATTTCAAGACGTTCAGTACAGCCATTTTGAGAGAGCAATTTTATTCAAGGCAGTTATTTTAATTTACTGCATATACAGACCAACAGAAGGTTACGTCATCATTGTAGTATGCTATAGACTGGTGCTATGTGATTGAAAAAACATAATACCCCCTCTTTAAAGGAATTTTTAGTTAACAGCTACCCACCAAGGTTTACAAAATATAATGGGTTGGCACTTTTTAAATAATTGAATCAATTACATTAAACTCGTGGAATGTGTGTCTCTGCCCACCCCTACTCATAAGATACAGACAGAAAGCTTTATTTGCTTCCAACTTGACCGCTGAAGAGGACCCTAACACATTATTTTCAGCAGTAGGGGGAAAGTAAAGGAAACACAGGAAGATGCCACATGGTTCAAGAATAGTTGAAACTTGCTGTGAGGCGAAAGCATTAACCGTGTCCTTAAAATGCACCCAGCGATCGATTCCATTGTGTGCTTGATAACAAAGAGAGAAGAGAAAATAAACTGCAATTAACGCAACGAATGTGAGTGTCCGCATTAAAAAACGGACAATGGACAATTTCTTTGGTCTTCGTAATGGGCTTTGTTGTACTTCCCCCCCCCCAAATCTTTACTGCAACGGTATGCCTTTCATTGACCTAGCAATATTTACAACGCCACCCATTAACGTTCTGAACCGGGAAAATAAATCCACTCTATGATTTCTTGTACAGCACAGTAAATAAAGCCAGTGGAGTATAGCGTTTCATTACCCAGATATCGACCGATGCCGGGGCGCTTTGATTCTTGAGCACAGTTGCGGGTGTAACTCCAGTAGCGCCTCCTCCTCCTCCTCCTCCTCCTCCGCGGCGCGTCCGACCGTTACGTGATCCGAGGGGGCTTTTGTGAAAGGGCCTGTGCAGTGTCGAAACCGCAGAGCCCGCGCCGCGCTGTGACAGCTTTGATTAATTTGATAATGATGACCTATTGTGGCGTTTTATGCTAAGGTAAGCACAGCTGTCTGACTGGGGCGAGAGCAGAGGTCATAATGGGGGGGGGGGGAGCTAACCGAGTTACCGGAGACACGGCCGGAGAGGACGGGCCCCGGCACCAAGGACGCGGATCAGTGGAGGGCCGCGTTAATGGAACGGACAGTCACCTTCAGCACGAGCGGGGCAGGGAGAGTGACACCAGCGGACACTGCATTCATGCGGTCGGAAAAAGAGAACTCGGCCTGAAATGTGCTGGCCCACTATCCGGCTTGATCTCATATGCCTGGATGACACGGGAGAAAAGAGAGACGAGGGAGGTTACTGTGAGCTAATATTATAAAAACTGTTATCTTAAATACAGCATTACTTCACAATCGTTTTCTGGTGACATTCCTGGAGGTCAAAACACTAGCAAGTGCCATGATAACGGTTCTTTGAAGGCTAGCAGGGCCTGTCTGAGGCACTCAAGTTAAACAAACATCTGGGGTTGTTTTGTTTACATATTCCATATTCTCATTAGAAAGAAGTGAGCTGACGTGTTGATTCGTGTAAGCACCTCTGAAATCATTTCAAATTCACATCTATGTGTTGGTTCTCAAACCTCTTATAATCACAGAAATAGAGATTAGTGTTACGTCTTCCGATCTTCATTTAGTCTATAGTGGAAACTTTGCCAGAGTCGAGCAGCAGAGTAACACACAGACTTGCATAATAAACCTCTCTCGGTAAGTATTTGTAAGTAGAGAATGTATGGCGTCAAATTAGGGTCGCTTTAACGTAAACGTAAAAGAGGTATTGTAAACGTAGGTTGTCAGTATTGTAATCGTAAAGAGAAAACTGTAAATGTAACTCTAAACTTCATAAACGAAAAAAGTATCATAATAGAAAAAAATATTGTAAACGTAAAACTTTCATTTACGCTTCTTCTTTGCATGCTTCACTTCATAAGCTACGGTTACGATACATTTTTTTTTACCCTTTTTTTAATGGGGGCGGGCTCAACGCTCATGGCTGGAGGAACAGGATGTGAGTCATTACTATAAGCTGAAATCAAACGCACACTACAGACTCTCTCAGACAAAAAGGCAATAATCCCGGGAGTTTTGTTCATTCATGTTTAATAAAACGTATGAGTCATATTTATCCATAAATGTTCCACTGTCCTTTCAGTTTAGTCGGTGTTTACTTACTTATAGTAGAAGTAGTCCTCATTCTGCTGGGGTTCGGAGTTCCGGCACAGTATATAGTATACAGTCTACTACTGTATATAGTGCCTATATAGGGCCTTTGTAGTGAATGAGAGGTTAGGACTAGGGTGGACATTCGGACACAGCCTCTGTGTGCGTTTGATTTCAGTTATAGTGATGACGTCACATCCTGTCACTCCAGCCAATGAGCGTTGAGCCCGCCCCCATTAAAAAAAGGTCAGAAAAAATGTATCGTAACCGTAGCTTGTGAATTGTAAACGTAACTGTGAGTGAGCATGAAAAGAAGCGTAAATGAAAGTTTTACCTTTACAATATTTTTTTCTTTCGTTTTTTTTTTTTTTTCTTTACGATTACAATACTGACAACCTACGTTTACAATACCTCTTTTACGTTTACGTTAAAGCAGACCCTAATTTGACGCCATAAGAATGGCACGTCAGATTCATGAAGCGTTCTTAAGAAGCGACGTTTCTTCTTAAAAGAGACATGTCCCAAATGAAACAAACGCGACACCAAGAACACCCCTTCATTAACATGGCATTTGCAACAGGGACCACCTACCATGAGTTTGTTCTATTCTGCTCCCACTTCCATTTAGAGAGGCCATACCATATAACTGTCACCATGTCCATCGCTTGTTTGATTGTTTTTCTCCTGTTCATGGAGATATTGATACAAACGGCTTGGTCACGCAAGACTTGCACAGATAGTAATCAGCAAAACATGCACTACCTTCTGGAGAGGATGAAGGGGGTTTGGGGCTTTGTACATTCCACGGAAATACACCATTTATGTGTTAGTCTGAGTGTGTACATTGAAAAGCAAAGTTGGCGCACGGGTAGTGCTTTGGTAGACCCGTTCGCGCTTTCATATCTCCTTCCCATGTCGTTTTGCGGCTGTGCTCATCCAAAGCCCAAGTGGAAAGCTGCGATTTCCTCCCGCGCCGTCGGCCACACAGCGCGTCCGTCGCTCTTGACTTTCTTTGCGGGAGGAGACCGGACACTGGATATCTACAGAGCGCAAGGGTGAGTCATCCTTTTCCAGCCCGCACTGGAACCCAATACTTTAATCCCACAATCTCGGAATCCCGAGAGTTGCAGATTCCTCCTCATTTACATTAATCTCAGGAATTCGCACCATGCTATAAAGACACAGGCTCCACTTACTTATCTGACACAGAATAGGGCAACAGCTATGATGATCAGGGACTGGTTAAGTCTCACAAGCATATCACACACTTGGGCTGTAAATTATAATGTAATAAGATTGGGACAGGATGCACTTGTTAATTGATGTCTTTTTGCTGACGGCTGGAATATAGCATGTGTTTAAAGGGCCTATATTTATGGTTAAACTACTATTTTGAAGCTTATACCCATGTAAGAAGTTGATGTTTTGTTTCTTTTGTGTAGATTTGACTAATCTCGCAAATCTCTCTCTTCTAAAGTTCAAATATTATCTTTGACCAATGTAAGAGCGTTGCAAGCCATTCCTTCATGAGTGTCAGTGATCAAATTTCCTGCACAACGTCCACGTTAGCAACTGAACAGCCCTTTTCTTTGCTTGTACCAAATAATAATTGTAGAATACTTGCAAATTCATTTAAAAATGTGGACATTTTGGTCACATGATAATGTAGTGTTATGTACAGTAGTGCTTCTACAATGAACTGATTGATTGGAAAACAAAAGAAAACTAAGGCAATCATTGGTGATAGGAATTGACAAGGTGTTATCAATATCGTCACAAGTGTTGATCGATCCAATTCTTTCATGATTCTTAAAAAAAAAATGTTTTATGCGAATATGGTAATGGCTACAATTTGACTAAAAATCCACACATTTCATGCATTCAAAACTATTCTTATTCTGAAGAAGCAGACTTCCGTGATTACACTTGTAAAGCATCCTTCTGACTCTCCTTTGAACCTGTAGTGCTCTAAGTGCTCAACAACCCATTTGCAAGATCTCGGCAGGACTCAAATATCTTCTCACTTTTTATAGCTACGTCAGTGGTCAAAGATCCGCACCTCTCACCTTCACCTAAAACTGTAGCTCGAGTGTTGCCAAGCGCTTTGAAGTGACCCCGCCCCCCGCCCCTCCATCAGAAACCAAAACTCTTCATCGTTCGACAATAAACCACGCCAGGTCCGGCTGTGTCGATGCCCACGCGTGAAAGGAATATGCAACCGCTTATTGACACACCAGACCACATCTACGGTAACCTATAGGAGGTCACATGAGAGGAGGAAAGAGGCAAAATGGTAAATAAATCTTTTGAATGCATTTGTGGAAAAATCAAGATGAAAATGATGGCGCAGGAAACCCAATCTTTTCTAGGGAGCGCTGCATTAAGGTAATTTAAGACTAGCCGGCAGCTGTACGGATGGCTTTGGAAATAGAGCTTTTTTCCACTTCACTGTATCACACTGCTGTTGCTGCTGCTTCTTCTATTCTCTCAGGGAAACAACATTGCCATGGAATTAGTATTTTTCTCACAGAAAAGCTTATTGTGGTAGGTTAGGTTTGTGGAATATTTTGAAAATGAAGATCCAGAAGTAAAAAAAAAAAAAAAACTGCCAAGAAGAGAATGCAAAATTGGGTTATATGAACATCATTTTCTGATGGCTTCATCAAATCAGAACCTTCAGTGTGCACTGGGGTGGTTTGCAGCCTAGCGTAAAGCAAGTAAGTAAGTGATTTACTTGTCATTATACAACCGTACAACGAAATTCTGTTCAGGTGTTAGTCCTGAGCCGCTGTGACTGAGCTGTGCCGCCACTGTGGGCCAACCTGACAGGCATGTTTTTGGAGGATCAGAACATTCCAGACCACGGCTCTAGCCAGAAAAAAGGTGTCTTGGTCCAAAAGCAAAGCTCTCAATTTACCAGTCAATCGGCGTCCCTAATCTCACCTATGGCCATGAGATTGATTTATGACTGCAAGGACAAGATTGCAGACAGAAGCGGTCAGAATGAGTTTCTTGCATAGGGTGGATGGGCCCAATGATGGGCGCACCCTTGGAGATAGGTAAGGAGTTCAGTCAGGGAGGAGCAGTTGAGGAGGCTCTGGTCTGGATGCTTCTCGGATGTCTGCGAAGGTGATCTGTGCACGTTCTATTGTGAGGAGGCCCCAGGTAAGGCCTAGGACACGCTGGAGGACTATGTCTCCGAGCTTGTCTGGGAATGCCTCCGGATCCCTCCCAGAAAAGCTTAGGAAGTCTAGGCATCTCTGCTCAGACTGCAGCCTCTGCAACCCGGGCCCGATAAAGCAGAAGGATGGATCATTTTACAAATTATCAGTTGGAGTGTGCGAATCCAAACCAAAGTATACCTACAGTCAATACCTGTGACTACCTTTTCAAAATTGAACTGAAATAATTAGTAAACATCAGTACAAAATGTATCTGAGGTTTTAGTAAAAAAATACAGTATACAGTATATACAATTATCTAGTTCAAGTCAACTCAAGAACAATGAGTCATTGATGATACATTGCACCTAAATCTGTTTTCTGGGGAATTAAATGATCACCCTGTCAGGTGCATTTCAATTAGTTTTAAATCAGCGGTTCCCAAACTGTGGGTCAGGAACCAGAGGTGAAGAATGGGACCATTGCCATTTTAAAAAGTGGGGGAAAAGACTAGTATAGTCCTGAATCCCAGTCTCACAGTGGCTTAGTGGTACTCACACAATGGGACAGGGCCTGAATTTAGGTTATTATGTTCCACTTCTGCCCTGCACAGTGGGACTGCTTTGACCATAAATGGATTCGCTCTTTGTTGAATAGCCATGGGATATGTACTGTAGGGCCCCCGTGTGGATTTTTGCTTAGGGCCCCAGAAGGGCCAGCACCGGCTCTGATGGTCATTACTCATGGTAACAGGACACATACCTGTCATTAGTAAAGGCCACTGTCCTGTCCAGTTGAACTGCTTATAGAGTTGCGCTTGTACATAAGCATGCGCACTACTCCTTCATTTAAAACGGCTTTACAAAGTATGTTACCACTTCACAAATTAGACACCAATTCATTTTGCTAGAAATCAACCAATGTCTATAATTTACAAGATTATGGTGGTGTCATTCTCCTCTCGCCAAACTTAACAGCAGGAGCATAATTAGCTATTTCTCATTCTTGTATGAGGTTGCAGATAAACAATTATCTGTAAAGTTATGCAGCTTTACATTAATGAAGATGTTAGCCCGTCAAGATGGCGTATCTTGACTCTGTTGTGCTGGAAAATAGTCTTTAAAAGTTTTAACATTCATTTTGAAGCAAGCGCGTTACTGTTTTATCAGAGATGCAGTGTAATGTACTTCCATCGTAACAATGTAAGACAACGTTTAAATGTAGTTATCCCAATTGCCATGTTAAATTGCTACATGTTTTTTTTTTATTGCCATGTTTTTTTTTTAATTAGCATACCATGTTTTTTTTTTTAATTAGCATATTTAGAATTTTCTAATTGTCTTATGGAAGGTGGAAGACCTCTAAGTGCTTACGGTCTGTTTTCCAATAGATTGTGTTTCCAACTAGAAGAGACTCCAGTGGCCGGAAACAGGCACATTAGCCACAAAATCAAACAAGTCACCTGTGATTACATTCTTTTTTTTTTTTAGCACCGCAAACAGAATAACTACTCCCAAAGTTATGATGGTCATTGAAATAGGAAGTTTAGCCTAAGATGGAGGGCCAAGTTTAAACACAAAGCAGCGGGGGACACTGGCTGTGTTTCAAAGGGAGATAAATGCCCGCTACAAGAGCGATTTAAGTGGCTTTGGGGAACTCAAAACCCCGGACGACAGTGAGGGCCATTTATAATATGAAGATGAATCGCCTCGTCGCGGCACTGGCTGCTGTCGTCCCAGAGTTTGTCTCGTTTGATGCAAATGGAGCAGATCAGCGTGTGCTCAGTATCGCTCTGCTGAAGGAGGGGATGAAGAGTTAATGCTTCTGGGGATCGACGTACGCAGGGGAAACCGGGAAAGTGCATGCACAGGCCTGGAAGAGTTTGATTGCCATGTGCAGCAAAGTGATTTTATCCCTGTAAACAAATTTGCTACATGTTTATTTGTCTTTTATGAAATGTTTATGTTGTAGTTTGTATGTTATGTTTTGTATTTGTTTGTTTTCATTTTCTTGTGTGCAAAATCTTAAATATAATTGTGTTTGCTATGTTCCTGTGAACAACTTTTAAAATTGAGTTATTCCAACTTGCTTGTGAAGCGCATGCAAAGAATAGAAATAGAAACTTTCCAATATTTGCAACAAAACAATAGTAGTGTACGGAGCAATATCAAAATTCAAGTATGATACGATTATAGTAATACTATAGATACATGTACCTGAAATGAGATAATAATCTCTGGGGAATAGATTTGAGCATGTAGGTATCATAACACAAAGCGAAGACAGCAGAGGTCTAGGACAGTATAGGCATATTTCAGTGTCCATTACAGTCAAGGTTACAGTAGTTATCAGCCCTGTTGATTTTAGTTTACAGACCTAATCCTCGACCATTGTGGGGCTTTGACAATGTCGGCCTCACCTCATTTGGGGAGTATCCCGCCGAGGCAGGTAAAAACCTCCCCAATCAATGGCACATCTGGTCTATGTTAAAGTGGGAAGGCCGTCCAAAAAGGCTTTTCTGTGAGAGCGGCTCCGCACGATGACAGACGCCTTCTGATTCCACATATGCTGAAATGCAGGAAGCGCTACAGGCCGCTTTGATACGGGATGATTTATAGGGCCCTGACACCAGTTGCAAATGTCTGCGCGGGGGCACGGAGAGGTCTGGCCCTGAGAGCAGATAGTGTCCATCACGTCTCATTCAACACCACAACAAAACGGATTGCATTTCCAAAAGCCAAGTGTTCTGACTCTGTGTTGTCACTGCATTCTGTTTTGTATTTAGTGAGGAGCGCCTGGGACTATGTTAGGAAGTTATCTGATAATGCAAGGTTACTCTTGTGGGGCAATATGGGGGAGGGAAACAAAGGTGAAGATTTATATTTAATTTAGCATGGAACAATTTAGTATTTACAGGAAGGTATTTTGAGCATGTTTGAACCAACTAATCTGGCTCCTTTTGATCAAAAACAGTTTATATAGCCCTTTCCACATTATGCACTCAAAGCACTTAACTAATCAAACATTATTTAAGCTAGCTAACTGACTAGCTACAATTCTTGTAAGCCAGTAGGCTTATGAATAATCTTTATTACTGGCTTAGATGTAGCATAGCAGTTAGCTATTTCAAAATAGAGGATATGCGTGCGATGTCATAACAGAGCAACAACATGGCAGTTAGCATTGTATTCAAGAGCAAATTTTGTGGAAAATGCACTCAATCTGCAGCTGTTGAAGGTTATATTTCAGTTTTGTGCATACTTCATAGCTCTCCTGCTAATAGCAAAAAATCATTGCTAACAGCTATGTTTTATCCAGATAAAACTTAAAGCAGTACTAAGTAACTTGTTTACCTTAATAAATCCTTTCGTAGTCCCTCTGGGGGTAATACAAGTGTTAATGTTATGATTGGGGGTCTTTCATCTCCCCTGGTGTCTATGGCCAGAAAACCACATTTGCAACTTGACTGCCACCGGACCGGAGCAACCAATACACACTAATGGAACCACGAAGAAGAACGGGCAAAGCTAACTGTGGGCTAGCACCACTTTAAACAGTAAAAAAATCATTTCTATTGTGTAATTGGATGTACAATATCCCTCTCTCCCTTAGCCTTTTCTGTCAGCATAGTATTTACTCTCACGGACAATTAATAAGTTAAAAAAATCACAACTTGCTACGACACCTGCAGTTGCGCTTATGGCCTCTCGGGGCAAGAGTTACTTAGTACTGCTTACTGTAAGTTCCTAGTTCCAATATTCACATTATTCCGGAGTTCACGTGGTACGCCTTAAATTGTGCTCGCCTTCACTATTATTACATGGATTGAAGAAGTCAAGAGAAAATCAGTTCTACACGGACACAAAGCCGTTTTCAGGACACAGAAACAGTGCAGTGATGTTTTGTTGGTGCAAATGAACATTCAACAGTTCACACAAATCAATCTACTAAACATCAATTTAGCGGTGAACATTTTCCCTCGTTCTCCCTTAATGAACGCGCTCTACCAGACGGAAGTACGGATCCGTGGCAAAAAGAGGCAAAAGTGGGCGGGCAGAATAAGGTGAACAGAGTTCAGGACTGTCATGCCATATCGCTAAGCATCATGGGATATGCAGCAATAATAAACTAATGGAGATTTTAAAAGTTAAAATACTGAAGAACACATCAAAACACTTGGAAACCACATTGTATTCGATGTATTTACCAGTAGTGACTCAGCATACAGTTGCACTGTTTTTAGCTAATGTTAGTCTATAGGAAATTATGTAAAATGTATGCTAACAACCACACACATGGCGGATCTCTGTGGTTACAGTGGATTTTCCTATTGCAAACCTAGACCTGGGACCAATTTAACACTGTTTGACTATTGCAGAGGATAGAGCTCTTGTTATTGTGAGTTATGTCTCTCAACATGAATAATAAACTTAGTTGTAATAAAAAGTTTCTTTTGCTTCTTTTTAGGCAAGGAGAAACTAAAACGGTCTTCATACAGAGATGCTTTCAGTGACAATACTATAATGAACTTTCTACAACATACATCGTTTTTTTATTATTATTATTATTATATATATATGACTGGAGCTGGGGTGCACAAATCCTGTTGAAATGTGCCCAGCATGCATGGAGCTCCGTGCCAAAGTGCTCCGCATTACCAGTTGAGGTGGCCCAGGGTCACTGTCTTGTGGGGTATAATTATATCATAAAACTAAGCCTCCTGCTCCGACATAATGGTAGATAAACAGTGCCCGATTCGTGACACTTCTCAAGTTCATGTCCCAGATAACTCAATTAGTAAAAGGGGGATCTCACAGCGCCTTAATAGGGATTGGCGAGGATGAGCGAACTTGTTCCCCCAAAAATTAATTACCTATCGCATTTCTAGTGGTCATCAAGTACCCCGGGCTAATGGCAAGGGCTAAATCCATGCGCACTCAAGTGATCATGTTCCATTAGAAGTGTCAGTCACTTTGACAGAGTAGCGCCGTAATGTTTACCCTTCAAAAATGGCCCTAGCATGCAAATCAGCTCTTTAGTTCTGTCTGCTTGGATGGGGGTAATTTGGTTTCCGGAGTGTTCATAAATATTATAGCGCAAATGCCTGGTCACTCAGAACACCTTCAGGAAAGAAACAAGAGGGCAATTAATAACGCACACTTAGGGCTGACAGCGGTGACAGCGTTCAAGCAGCGCCTTAATGTCATTTTTCATCTCCATTACACCGCTGCATTCAAAAGCACCGCGGCGTACGCTACACGGACCATCAGCTGCTGACCCGTTGTAACCGCGGTTTACTGCAGTGCACTGAGAAAGACAAAGGTATTTCAATAGTAATCATGGCTTGAAGTTGACTTGTTTGCTTACTGGCCACTGTTGCTAGTTGTTTGTTTTGTTACTAGCCTCCTACTAGCTAATCAGTCAGACTTTTTTATTTTTTTTCTGTAATAAATTCCATTTATAAGTTACATGGTTACAATACAAACTCAATTAGCCAAAGTGGCTAGTAAGAGCAAAGCATGTTTCCATTTAGAGCGCCAGTGCTTCAGGTTTTTCAAAATCTCTTACGAGAGGCCCAAGTTCAGAGCATAGACATATTATTAATAGACCGTCAATACTCACTCCTCCCCGTTTACCATAATGACCATGTTCGACTGGGAATTCATGGCAGATTTACAGGCTCCTCCTCCCCAGCTCTGACGATGCATGTTCCTAAAAAGGGTATAAGGGCGGGATCTTCACTGTAGACTCGGCCCTTGCGTGACGTGTAGCTCGCGCAGCTCCAATGCTAACAGTCCGACCCCCGTTAAGTAGGAGATTTCTAAAATGTATCCTACCATAAACCCAGCGTAATCACAGGAGGAATATCTAGCTGTAGACAGTTCCAAAAAATTAGGCACCGGGCATTAAAGTTGTTTTTAACGTGTCTAAAGTGCAATGGATTCCAATGGGTGACTAGCGGCTATACGGCGGTACTACAGCAATGGCAGTCTCCAGTGTCGTCGTCGAAAGCAGAGCAGCCCAGCGGCCATTGGTTCAGAGACTGGGATTCCCCGGGATGGTAAGCGGGCCGTGTCACACAGGCCGGTGCACAGGTGTTACAAATTGTTCCAGTTTTCAGGCAAACACTGCCAAACTCCAATTTAATCCAAAAAGTATGCTTACACATTCAGGCAAAGTAAACATAATAATCAGGTCGCTTTATAATTATTTCACTCCATGTTGTAACCACAGCTGTCCTGGGTAGACTTACGGAAGAGAGGCTGCCAATATGGACCATCAGCACCTCCGACCACCACCACCAACCTCTCAATCACAGCACAGTCATGCATAGGCAAAGTGCGAGAAAGTATTTCGCAAGGCCATAACGACAGTTTACATCGGTCAGAGCTGGGGGAGACAACATTCTCCACTTAGTGTAACTTTTGACTAGGGTTAGGTGCCATAAAAAAATATACTTTTTTTGGTACTTTATTGAAGATGTTTATGATACTGATCCCTGCACAAGACTTTTCTATCCTGAAATATTTGTCGTCTAGAACCAGAAAACAAAATAATGTTCATTTAATTAAAAAAAGACAATTTCTTTTAAATTTGTATCATATAATATGAGCTGAAACAACCAAGCAACTTCCTTTAATGCTGTCCCTGGACCCAATAGGCAACAAAACTTGATCTCTGAAGATATATTTTGTCTGGTACCTGCTATCGATCTTTTTTCGATTCCAGTAGTACTTAAACCTTTTTTTTTTTCTAAACAATACTAGTATTGTCGTACCCAGCTTTACTTTTGACACAATACATGCCATAATGTTTGTGTTTTTAATGCTAAAGATAAGGTAATACAGTATGTACATTAATGCCAGTAATTGTAAAACATAAATCGTATGGATTGATCAAGAAAGAGTAACTAATATGTATTGCACCTACACTGTAAATCCAGCCATCATAAACTCAACTCTGACAAAAAGAAAATTACAATTCTTCTGATTTTGTTGTAAAGAACGCTAAACTCTGACTCTATTCCGAATGAGAAACTACTTGTCCCGTGTAAACAGAACAGTGAGAGCGACAGTCCATGCTCCCAGCGGTTGTTTAGTGGTGGGGGCAGCCGGTCAAGTCAGAGCCGGACACAGGTATGGTATGGAAGCCCTGTGATAGAAACCTGACCTGCAGCATAACGTGCCATGAAGACTGGGGAATGTGAGCTGCAGGGAACATCTTCATCCTTTCACACCGCACTTGATCACATAAATCACTCAGAAGAAGTCTGGACACGGCGCTATTTTATACATGTGTCTTATTTTTATGATTTTACTTGATGATAGCATGTGTGACATTTGTACACCCAGCAGAGGTCACTATGTAAAATGTTGTAGTTATATTTGGGAAGATAAAGATTGTAATCCACACCACAGATGTCATCATCTGCCAATAAAATAGCAAATGCATAAAAATACTACTTGTACTGTCTGTAGAGTTCTAGGAGTCGGTAAATGCATTAGCTTCAGAGCTAATCATAATTGAACAGTTTTAAGTGTACAGGTTAGGTTTTTCATGTTGTTTTATTATTATTACTTTGAAGATACAAAGATGACTTAGACCAGACGTGTGTATTAATTATAGTTTTTATCAGTTAAGTGACAATTTATAAAGACAAGTTGGCAAAAAGTGTCTGTCTATGTTCTAAATCAGGGCTTCTTAATCTTTTTGACCCTGGGTAACAAAGGTTACGAATTATTGCTCTAAAATGAATATGACATAAGAGGAGGAAGTACAGTATAGTGCAGTAAAAGGATTGGAAGAAAGGTTTATCTTATGATCTTATGTGCAGCACATTGAAACCGTGTTTGTTGTTTAAATGGGCTTTACAAATAAAGTGGATTGGATTAGCAAGTTTTCTAGATGGGAGGCCGTGGTGTCCAGAACACAAGCATGTTATTATTTTGTTTGTATTTGTGTATAATAATAATAATAATAATGGCTGGCTCCAAAAACCCACCAGCCAATTTGCTAGCATGATCGAGCTTCAGTTAACCTTACCACTTTGTCCATTCTTAATTTACAGTCTATGCTCTGATGTCACATCCTGTACTCATTTCAAATGCAAATATGAAATTATAAACATCACAAAATACGTCAGACTCGGGGAAAATATTGTTGCTTGTAGACCAACCTACACTTAAATAATTTCCCGGTCATTCCATTGTTTGTATTATTACTCTTCACAATTATCTCAATGTCGCTACATAGTTTGACACAGTTCCATCCAGGTTCCTCCGTACCCATGTAACTAGGCACCGTGCTGCGAACACATTGTGCTACCGCTGCAGCTTGTTTGCTTACATGTGGCTGGAGATAATTAGCCCAGAAGTAATGACCGCTCTCTGATGACAGCCGCCGAAACCCGATCTCCGGCGTGACATGCACTCCTCGTCGCTCTCCCCTGCCTGACAACTGTCCCGGGTTATTTTTGCCCCGGCTGCTCGTGGGGCTAGCCTGGCGCCAGCCCCTGGGACTTGGGTGCTTGAGGGAGGAGGGGTGGTTTGGAGGGTTGACAGGGCTGGTTCTACCATTTGCCCCCTAACCTTCCACGCCCCAGCCATGCCCATCGCTGAATACTCTGTCAGTGTCCCCCTCTGACAGCCAGGAATGACACAGACGTACCGCTTTGTGCTGAGTCCTGCCCTTCAGCTGGAGTTTGGAAAACCATTTTAAGCAGGAGCTGGAAGCTTTAGTGCAGTTTAGAACAAGGGCCAGAAACACAAGATATTCAACAGAATGTGTGGCAATACTTTATTTTAAACGTAATGCAGGAAAGTGATTTCAGAATCTCTTTTTCAGGGGAGTCCCGGCCCCATACGAGATCCCGCATTGTTTTAGTGTTATAGGAAAACTGAAGATCATGCAAACTCCACACAGAAAGGCCCCTCCAGGTCCAGAATTTAACTTGGGACCTTCTTGCTCTGAATAGTGAGCACTAACTGCTGCACCACTGTGCTTAATTGAATTATATTGTTTATATGACCAAGACACACAACATGGCTACTATATTTTTATTTAGGGTTGACAGACGGAAGGACCCCATGCCAATCTGTGCCAATAGGCTCTGTGCATGGAATGTTTTTGGCTAACTTCCTGTTGTTCGGTATAGGTAAAAGAGTACTTCCTGTCCACATGTTAACGTAAATTAAAAATAAAATAATGTTTTAAAACTGAAGATTTGTGTTCCATAAAAAATAATTTCAGATGGTGGGGCTATTTAAACATGGGTGTCAAATTAACGTTAGTGTTTAGCTCCAAGGCTAAAACAGCTACAGTTATAAACATACATTCTTAGTAAAGTTTTTAACATGTGGTTATTCAGCTGTTTGTTTTCAGCCAAGTACTGTGTACATATTTATTTATTTAAATAAAACATGGCTAACTCACCATAGTAAAACACAGAGAGGAAACAGTCGCTAGACTCGCTACCCTAGGAGGTTAGCATCATGTCGCTAATCAGCTTTGATGCACAGAGCCTATACCTCCCGCACACACCATGTACTACATAGTTCATAGGCTAAATGGATGCATTGCCTTGCTCAAAAACACAAAGACAGCTCGGCCTGGACTGTCAGAAGAGACTACTTGCTCTAGTGAAGGAGATATATAGCATAACAAATAATTCAACATAAATTACAAAAATGCATATATAACAAATTGTGCAGGAAGTAATTATCACTCACCTACATGAATTCATGAGATAATTCAGCTGACTGAGAATTAGACAAGTGATGTATTTGACCCAATATATCACAGAGAGATAGCTGGTTAAGTCATCTCTTGTGCACTGGGAAATATCTCACGCTGGAATCTGTTGAGCTCAGTGCATCCGAACAGTGATGCCAATCCCGCGATGAAGCATTGCTACTGTCCTTGCTATGGTTGTCAGGGGTCTAATGTAAAGAAGATGTATCCATAACTACAAGAGAGTTAGCGCCTTGAGAACATGGCTCCCCGACTGGCTTCATAAATTACAAATACCAGGCTTGTCTACTGTCTGTGCTTTTAAATTATCTCGCTACTATATAAAATTACATTTGGGATATGCTGAGAACACACTCGGAATAAGGAATAGGCATAATGTGTCTTTATATACATGTTGTTTGACATTTCAGACTGTTATCGAATTCTGCCTAGCGCACCTTTAAACCTCAACTGTTAATCACGGTCGTTATAGAGACGTTGTTGCCATGTTGGAAATAGTTCATGCAGACGAGAGCTGCATCTTGGCACATATCTTTGTGTATGTCTGGATTTTGTCAGTCATTAGATAAGTTCTTCTTTTAGTGGTGCTGAGGACGTAAGGTTTAACATTGTTCTGATGCCCTGTCTACATTTCACATGGCATTGTTAAATAGGCTGTTATGAAAATCTCGGGACATTATTTTTACATTGACTGATCCCAGGCATACTCCATTAAGCCCAGGCCTGACTTTCTACTTGTTGTCACTTCATTGAAGAAGGAGGAGGTCCGCCAACGCCGGGCTTGCTTCACTGTTAGCATCCAGCTCTGTTTATAAAGTTACTGGGTCAATGGAGTTGAAAACAACAAATCTACGTTTGTGAATATTCAATAAAGGAAATTATTTTACGATATAATTTACGATGGAAGAGTAATATCAAGATAGACTTGAATGCTCTATTAAGATCATTCAGTGTGTGCTGACAATCACGGCCGGATTTAAGTAAAATGGCCCCCACTGCTTAGGCCCCCCATATTCTGTATGTCTGTCGGATTTCTCTCTCTCTCTACAATGAATTTTAGTTTTATTGCATGCAGAAGTAACTTCTTAGACATAGTACTAGTTTTAAAAATGACAAATTTGAAAAAATGTGAGGTCCAGGGTCCTCACGGTAAACCTTTGCTACTGCCAGACTGGTGGGGGACACATTTAAAAGGGGGTCTGGGAATCCTCCCCCAGATAATTGTTTATTTTTTTGGTGCATTCTCATGCATTTTAACAGACCAATAGGTACATATTTTTTCCCAGTTTCAACTGGACTCAGACCTTGTTTAGAACTTTAGATCTGGTTTAGTCTTGGTTTAGTCCTGGTTTAGACCTGGTTTAGTCTTGGCTACAAAGTCATCTGATAAAGCCTTACATGTGAGGAAGTCTGCAAAGAGAGAGGGAACTAGTTTGACAACCCGAACTAAGCATGCATTTTTCTCCTTATGCTCATGGACCCTTCAACCTGCTGGGCCCCTGGGCTTAGCCCCTGTAAGCCCCTGCATAAATCCGGCCTTGCTGACAATGTGTGTGCTAAGACAGAGATAGTTTGCAGTAAAATAAAGCTCAAAGGTTTAGTTTTCTCACCAATTGGGGTATTGGTGGCAAAAGTACAGAGCAACTGCAACTAATTTCATGGTATCTGTGAGGTTATTACTCAGAAGCAGCTGTTTCGTATGTCTGGGGCAATGGACGCTGGCTGCTCTGCTTTACGACCGCAACACTGGAGGCCGCCATTGCTCCGCCATTGCTGGAGTACCTCCATATAGCCGCTAGTCTCCCATTGAAAAGCATTGGACTTTAGACATGTTAAAAACAACTTTAACGCCTGGTTTCTATTTTTTAAACACTTTCTACGGCTACATATTCCTCCTGAGATAATGCTAGGTTAGTCACGAATAAAGAAACCAGGCTGGTTTTCGAAAGATTTTTTTTTTTTAAATCTCGTACTAATGAGGGTCAGACTGTTAGCATTGGAGCTGCACAAGCTACAGGTCACGCAAGGGCCGAGTCTACAGTGAAGATCCCGCCCTTATGCCCTTTTTAGGAACATGCTTCGTCAGAGCAGGGGAGGAGGAGCCTGTAAATCCGCCATGATTTCCCCCTCGAACGTGGTCATTGTGGTAAACGGGGAGGAGTGAGGAGGAGTAGTCTAGTAGTTCTTTTTAACGGTCTATGGTCTGGGGGCCCAATTAAGCCATCTGCCTCTCCATTGAATGTTCTTTCCTTTTGCAAATGATTTAGCTGAAGACAGTCCAGATTGATTTAAAGTGTGTGGAAAGTGTCAAGTGATAAAGCCTTATCATGCTTACTGAATCTATTACAGTAACTGTATCCTTGAAGAATATGGTCCAGTTGTGTGGATCTGTTCTGCCCACTGGGCTGAGCTTATCACCACTCTGTGGACTGATGCTGTCCAATCTTAAGAAAACAGTCACAACATGGCAGAGCAGCCCAGCACACTTGAGCTTTAGAGAGAAAACAAGGCCTGTCCCAGTGCTCTGAGAGCTTTGCTGCCTGCCAAGTGCAAAGACTTCCCAATCCATCCACTGCAGCCAGCAACCAGGGCAGAGCCAGGGAACAGCACTCACATTCCTGCAGCCTTAATTTGTCCTTTTCAAGGCCTTTAACTGCTCCCAGCAAATGTGACACTTTGTATGAAACTTGTACGTGTAATCTATATTTGGAGGCCATTACTCACAGCATTTAGATGACTCCAATGACAAGGAATGGCATCGCTCCAGCAGCTCAAAGACAGCATGGCGCAGACATAGGTCGCTCTTTTGAAGATGATCCCGTGTCTCCAGTTGTCAGTTGTTTTTTGCTTCCCGCAAAATATGCTCGTCAAAGAAGCTAAGAAGGAAGCCATGGCTCCTAAAAGTTATTTAAGTCATGCCAGTGTGGCTAAAACCAGGAGGTGTACTCACTGCAGGTGTATTTACAGATTGTTTACTGTGGTCATAGTGTTGTGTACTCTGATACTTACGCATGGCATTCGTTAAAGGCACATAACAATATTAATATACGGACAATCCCACTACAAACACATCTATGGTGCTCATTTTAATGAATTTCTTGAATAACTTTACCTGTGTATGGAATCTGATAAAAGATAAACATTTGGCACAAGGTGTCATTATTTTTGTCAGTCAAACCAATAGCTCATGCTTTCGAAACGTTTCTTTGACCTCTAATTAACAGCATTTAGTGCTTCACATGTTGATTCATCAGATTTCCAAATTGTTTCTCAGGTGTGTTTTTAATTTGTCATCTTTCAAGCATTTTTTCAAACTTGTGTATGCCGCCGCGTTTGTTTTTCGAGATGGACCTTGCATTTTGGGATTGGTCAATTTGCCACTCAATCACACCCATTATTACTCTACATAGTATTTGAAAAATGTTAAAGTGGACATATTATGAAAATTGAAGCTTACAAACATTCTTTTGGTACCACAACATTGATATTTCACATTTTGAAATGTGTAATGAATAAAGTAAGGAATGAGAGACTCTGCTGATAATGATATCGAACTGGCCTGGAGCGCTCTGCAGACTGTAGTGAAAATAGCATCTGACAGGATGGTGAAAACAAGCTTTCACTTTTCACGAACGGCATGCTAACAAATCAGTGGTGCTGTGATGAACACATTATGTGCATAGAACTGCCCAGAAATGCCCAGAACAGATCTAGTGATGGGCTTTAAAATGTGGAGGACAATTTTGTATTACCTCTGTGGCGCAAACAATCTCAGCAATACAGATTAAAGCACTTCAGTAGTAGAAGAAGAAACGACCAACGGAAATCTGGTTACTCAAAACAGCATAAATGAAGCAAATATGCTGCTCCGACTATGTTTTGGATGAGATAATATTGTATAAGGATGCCATATTATACAGGTGAAACTCAGAAAATTTTAATATCGTTCAAAAGTTCATTTATTTATGTAATTCAACTTAAAATGATGCATTACATGCAAAGTGACATATGTCAAGCCTATGTTTGCTATAATTTTCATGATTACAGTCCATTTTCTAAATATTCTAATTTGATGAGATTTTTTATATTTTTTACAAATATTTTACAAGCTGAGCCATAATAATCAAAATTATAACAAATAAAGGCTATACATATCTCACTTTGCATGTAATGAGTCTGTCATATATTAGTTTCACAGTTTAAGTTGAATAACAGAAATGAATGCAGTGTTTAACGATATTCTAATTTTCCAAGTTTCACCTGTATGTCTGCTCATATACTGTCGAAGCAGGTCCTGTTAGATAAAGTGCTGTGACAGTGCTCCATGTCTTGTAGTGACAGCTCAATTGTACCTTTTTATTTGGCACATTTAAACTGTCCGAAAACCTGAATTTAATATGTAACTCTAGCCATGTCAGTGACATCAGACCAAAGTACATAACTTATTTTTGGTACAAAATGACAAGTGAAAATTCCCATGCTGTATTTCAGGGGGCATAAATCTGGCAGAGCGTAGGCATAATGTACAGTGGAGGGTGACATGGGGGGATGTCCTGCCCATATCTTTTTCCTCCTCAAAGGTGTAGGGGTTACATCCTTGCTCTTGAAAGCCAGACACTAACATTTAAAAGGCCTGGAGAAGCTCGTGGGTTGCCACTTGTGACCTCCAAATGGTATTCATTCCTTGTGGGTCTTGTGTGTGAAACATTTCTGTTGACACCCTGCAATGCGGCGTTGATGAGTTAATCTAGCAGCTGAGTGTGTCCTTTGACTACAGCCAGCCCCCTGTCGATTTTTAGAAGAAAAAGCAGCTCTTATCTCTGCGGGAGAGGGCAGGAGCAGTGGCCCCGGCCTCGTAAATTTACAGGAGAAGAGGATAAGAATGACGAAACGTGCTGTTGTCGTGTGGTGTCTAGTTTAAGTGAGGACGCTGAGGGGTGTTCGTATCTGAGGGGTGTTTGTATCCTGTGAAGAACACTTATACTGTATAAAAAGCAGTACATGTCCTCCATAGTGAAGGACAAGTGTAGAGGAACCCCCGTGTTTCAGGAGTTCCATTAATTGCATTGGAACAAACCGTGTGAGTGCACTCAACATTGGACAGTTTTCCCATTCCAAAATGGCAGGAAATGGATGTTTCAAAATGTGCTTAGTCATCAGTCATCAGTAACAAACTCTTACTGTGTGGGGCATCTTAACTAGCCACGGTCTAAAGTAGAGTTTCATAATATCTCCAAGTAGTTGTTGGCTCCCACATTGATGAGTGGCCATGCTAACCTACTTGGGTAAGAATCTGTCCTATGTCTCCTAGAGGAGTGTTCTGCCTTGTGAAGTGTGTGGCAATGCAAACATAGTGTATGTAGATGCATCTTGACAATTCTAACTGAATGGGGATATTCTCTGCACATCTGTCAAGATGTTCATGGTTTGGAGAACTTTTCTGGAAGATTAGTCTGTTGGGGCATGCTTTAGTTTGGTAGGGTAAACAAGAGTTATCCAAACTGACAATACTGAAAGGTCTTAGATAGGGGGTGTTCAAACTGTTTTACCTTGAGGGCCACGTACTGAAGTGTCTATGGTGTGGTGGTCCACAAATCGGTGGTAAATGCAGAGTATGTTTAGCAGAGCTGTATCCCGTTCTCCTCACCTTTAACGAGGCCTGGAACATTAAAGCAGAACTAAGTAACTCATGCCCCAAGCCGCCATAAGCGCCTCTGCAGGTGTCGTAGCATGTTGCGTTTTCTTACTCATTAATTGCCCGTGAGAGTAAATACTACGCTGACAAAACAGGGAAAGATGGATATTATACATCGAATTACACAATGGAGATAATTTTTTTCACTCAAACGTGGCTGTAAATACAGTTTAAGTGGCGCTAGCCACTTAAACTGTTAGCTAACTGTTAGCTTCTTCTTCGTGATTCCATTAGTGTGTATTGGTGCTGCGGGTCGGAGCAGAGAAAGCTGCAAGTGTGGTTTTCTGGCCAGAGACACCAAGGGGAGATGAAAGACCCCCAATCATCCGATTAACCCTTGTTTTACCCCTAGAAGGATTTCGAAAAGGATTTATTAAGGCAGACAAGTTACTTAGTACTGCTTTAAAACCAGCTTTTTCCCACAATACAATATTTGTTTTGAGGTTACAATTGTATAGAATTATGAAGTTTGTTGTAAAAAAAAAAGTACCATCTCTGGTGATGTATTGCAATTCAACAAGAGGCCTGAGGGCCACCAACAATTGGTCTGAGGGCCACATTTAACCCCTGAGCCACACTTTGGAAACTTCTGCCCTAGAACAAAGCCAGGACTTTCCTGCTGCTAACCACTCAGCCATCATGCCACTGGGCACACAGTGGTGTTAGATCTGACATGACCCACTGCTGCACTGTGCAGCTCTGCCTGAGATCAGGAGCACAGAAATAGTCCTGGAGCATGTTCAGCCACAGTTTGAAATGCTTACTGCCTTATTGTATGCCGCTGTGGTGTATCGTTTACTTCTCAGAAGCCTCTTGTAACCTGGGCTTATTAGACATCCTTAATAGGGACATGTGACAGCTGAGGCCAGTTCTGTATGGACCAGAGCCTTGTAGGTTTTAACACAGTGATGAGTGGCACTTTTACTTTTTCTCTTCCATTACAATAGGAACAATATTTGCATTTGTACAGATTTGATTGAGTACGTTTTGTAAAAATATCAACAGCAATTCCTTCAGAATTCCTAAACTCCATGGAATTCCCTTGACCTGATTTTTACCCCACTGGACGAGCACTGGCATTTCACAGCAATAGATCGCTCGAATTCTTAGCCAGTCAATAGGATTAATTACAAAAGAGAATCAGATATCAACTTTATTTCAATAGTCAGTGGTATATTTGCCACACACACTGTTAGGTTGCTATGTTAAACTGTCTGCTTTCACAGTTCAGATACATTCACAGCTAGGATTGTAAACATTTAATCATTTGCTTGTAGAATTAAGTACTACAGAAGTTTAGATAATGGAAACGTATGAACCCGGGGAGGCTTGGAATGCTTTGTTTGACCTTACCGCTTTACAAAAACCTTATAAATGCCACTCAACTTGATCTAAAGTGTTTATAAGGCCACAATTTGTCTTTCTCTTACACACTGAATTGTTCATTGATGTCAAAATGACCTCCTCATATGTATACCCTCCATCCAAAGATTTATCTTCAAACTTAGACAGAGTTACCGACTGACATAAGGGTGTTGAATGCTATTGAACAAACACAACTACTGCATTTACATTATAGTGTTATCAAGTCTTCCATGTTCCAGTAAAAGTATCGAGGTCAGATAACACAGTAGAGTGCAGTCGGGCTTTAGACCACTGACCTAAACCCATGTGTTTTCACTGTGGGAAAGCTCGGCTCATCCTCAGCGGGGGTCCCCACAGGAGGGGAGGGGGATTGCATGCAAGCTCTATCTAAAGGTGGTAATGACCAGTGTATTCTTTCACACTGACAGCTCGTCTGACATCTCGGAATTTATCATTTTCACGGGCTTAAGACAGCAGCCAAGAGTCTCCCTTCCTTCGCTGTACGGGCAGAAACAGCTGTAAGCCCCGAGTCCACAGAGAGGAATGCATGTTATTGAGTTATATGTTTATGTCTTGACACATCGAGGGGGGCGGCCATTTTGTTTTACACTGAACCTACTTTGTTTGCGCGCCGGGGTCAGTGGCGGGAAAGGGTTGTAGTCTGCAGCACTGACAGTTTGACACCTACGAGGCAGAGGTGAGCGGGCGAGTGTGGCGCTATCAACAGCTCCGGCCTGTTAGCCCCTCTGCTGTGACGCAAAGGCACTTGGGGCCTTTATGAAAGAGGGGAACTGAAGAGACGGTCAGGTTAGTGATGCTTTGATATGTTGTTCACGCTTTGCATGGACGAAACTTTGAAGATTCAGTGTAGGCTATTATGGTTTTACTAGTTCTGGCTCAAAACCACTTCACTCTATTGGCTATTCTATTGTTACGAGGAAAAAACAGATCTTTCACTGGGTCTAACACAATATTTAAAACGATGGAGCTCTGCTTTTGACATGGATGAGGTGGGTACTGTCAATTAACTCATGTGCAATAACCTATATACAAAACTAAGTGCAATAATCTCTGTATCAGTGTTACTTTATCAACTACATGGAAACGCTGCACTGCCAATGCAGACATTTTGATATTATACATGTTGCCCCTTAAAGCTTCGTATTCATTGTATATACAATACCTCTATTTATTTCATTGTTTGCACACTATCCTGTCTTTGATTTCACATTTTTCCTGTCTACTTGTACCCCCCTGAGTGTGTCTTGAGGGCTGATGTAATGGGTGAATTTCTCCATTGTGAGATCAATAAAGGCTTATTTTTTCTTTTGACCGAAATTACAGGAATAGTAACTGAAGCCAATTTCAAAGAAAGCTTACTTTTTGAAGTGGCTGTACCTTTTTATTTTTATATATTATATATACTCATAGCAGAGTGAAATCTTCCAATGATGCATGCTAGTTGTTGTTGTTAGCATTACATTGACAGTAAATGTCATGATACATCCGTCTAAACTAATCAACATGAAGAACCGGTATGCATAAAGAAGTAAGGAATGTGTGGACCGTTTAAAGAGCTTAGAATGGGAAAATGAGCATCATTTACAGATTGAAAAAACTGTCTAAAACTACAACAAAACAAGCGCCTTATTTAAATGCAGCAAATCAAATACTACACTATAGCCTCACAATCCCAAGGCTTCTTTCTAGTAGTGGTCTTTCAAACTTCATTCTTTGCACTGAATCACATTATCGTCCAACAATTGTCATGTTTCATTATCCTTTTCTAAACCAAAGCTGTGGCAAGACAAACGAACGGCCATGAAGTCCCCAGTGCCTGTGTTTTTTTCCTGCCCCGCAGCAATCGGAGGGAGCTGCCAGAAAGTCCGGCCCATTCATTTGTGCCGCGGCCAGTTGCTCTTGTCTTTAACACACAGACACTCAAGACACAACTTGAGACCATTTGTTATCTGTTGCCTCGGCACAAGTTATTTAGCCTGTCAGCAGAATGATAAACTCTCCCCAGCCATGGTGTCACTTGGACAGCCTGCTCTTCCGTTAGCCAATAAAGCTACGTTGTGAACAGCAACATGGAGAAATCGCACTGAAATAAGATGTCAAGTCCCAAACTGACTGTAGTGAGAGAGTGAAGTCGTGCCACATCAGCAAAGCCAACTTTTAATCAGAACTAGACAGCGCTGCTCTCTCTAAAGGCGCTGGCCCCAACTCGCAATGTTAATGACGTAGCGGCCAAACCATGACCATGTTCCGTGTTGTATATTTATTGAAAGCAAACCTGGAGTTGTGCGTGTCCTTTATATCTATAGGTTGAGCCCTCCGATACACATCAGCCTGCTCCTTTAAGTTACTTTAAAGTCCACCAGCAGACTTGTTCTGATCATATCAGGGCTAACAGCTTCCCAACAATAATGCTTGTTTCCATTGTTGTTAGCGTCATACTGAGACAAAATATCCAGTCGTTTCACTTCCTGGTTTCCAAGCGATCTCACCCTACGCCCTTAGAGCCCTTGCTCCCCTTCACTGTGCAGCTGTTTCAATAAGATGCAGATGAGATTCAAAGATGCGCGAGTGGCTCGTAACACAACTCCAGATATGTTTTTGATGAGAGAACAACATTCTAAGATGGTAAAACATCTCTAAAAAATATTTTTAACTGGCTGTACCTATTTTTCATACAATGTTTCTTATAGGCTCTATGTACACAAATGACATGTGACTTCCGAGAGCAATCTCCACCCTTCCTCTCTCACTATTTTCCCATTAAGGATCAGCGTTGTCCTGCACAAATCCACGAATAGTTCAAGAAAACATCATGGACAGCAAGATACTGACTTTTTACACTCGCTATGTGTAAAAACCATTACGTTGGATGTAGAATCTCTTGACTGCAGGAAACTTCTGTGTTTTTTGAGGTTCAGGACTATGTATCTCAGAGCTAACGGCTAGTATCAAAAAACAACACCACACATATTAAACAACTAAAAAGTATTGAAGGGGAAGAGGCAGAGTGCTCACCGGATCGCCACTGTGGCAGAGTGAATGCTAGTGAGATAGCAAGTAAACTATACGAACCAGGTGCTCATCAGACTCGTGGAAAAATACCAATAATATGTACAAAGAACAACTAAAAAGTATTCATACTAAAGACAGGCCCATTATTTTTTGAGCGGCTCGTTCTAAATCTTGGTGCTATTTAAATTTTTCTTGGTGCTTTTTTTTATTTTTTATTTACTGTTAGCTGTTAGCTTCAAGACAAAACACTGTAAAATGTAAAATTTGTTTCAACTCAAAAAACTCATTCCAAGGGCTGCCAAGAAATTTTATGTGTAACCAATAACCATTTTACAATCTAGTCGATTTGAAATTTGAGAGTCACCTCTTTCGTTCAATTGTATTCTTAGGTTGACATAACTGTTTCCAGTTGTCTGAAGTGAAAAACGTCAGTTACAAATTAAATCAGTTGTGTCAACCTAAGTTTTTCCCTTCAGACAACTGGAAACAGTTATGTCAACCTAAGAATACAACTGAACGAAAGAGGTGAATCTCAAATTTCAAATCGACTAGATTGTAAAATGGTTATTGGTTACACATAAAATTTCTTGGCAGCCCTTGGAATTAGTTTTTTGAGTTGAAACAAATTTTACATTTTACAGTGCACCTACCGTATTGAGCACGAAAGTTTCTTCCAGTGAAGCTCCTGACGCGATGTTTTTAACATGTTGCTCTGACTGTCCATCAGTAACTCACCACCTGCCATGTAATCTTGAGCTATTTATTATTTTGGACGGGACACTGCTACTAACTCATAGGGAAATAACAGAGACAGGAAGAGCAGCGCCTCCAGAGGATCCACTTGGAAGTCACATGACTCTCGAGTGCCTATTTGCAGTACCTTGTGTGCGCAGACTAAATAAAAGTGGGCGGCGTTCGCAGCACGTTATGAGTGATCGTAAACCCGGAAGTAGCACCGATGCTGAAAACAGTTAGCCTGGTAGATGCTAATAATATAAACATTACTTTGTCAGTCTGCTCTCTGAAACGCGCTTATATCTTCATCCCGGTAAATAAAACACGATGATAGGAATTTGTTTTTGGAATGTTATGAATATGTTTAGATTTGAAAGTAACAGGCTTCATTTTTAATATTATTATTTATTTATTTTAAAGCCATGTAAATAAGTGCTGGGCCTTTAATTATACTGTACATTATTTGTCATGGGCACAGACAAATCAATGGGGTAAAATAAAATGAATATTAAGAGTGAAAAACACACAACACTATTTTAAGATACTTTTTCCCCACAAGTAGATCGTCATCCGAACAGCCTGAACCACCTCTAGCCAGAACAGAATTCCATACAGGCCACACAGTAGCTCTTGGTTTTCCACTGACTGTACCGTGAGTGAGAGTGCAGGAGCAGCGAGGCCTCAGATGGTTCTATAAATTCCTGAGACGGCCGCCGAAGCGCTGTGAAGTGCATAAAGTTGTGGCTTTTGCACAGAGAGAGACTTTGTGCCCGCCACCTCCATTAATCACAGTTAACTTGACATTAGAGGCTTCTTTTATTGGAGGTTAGGGCTGGACCAGGGGTCAGGCCAAGGTCAAGGCAGGGTTCACTCCTGTGAGTCTGTTGGCGCCCACTTAAAAAGTCCGCTTTTTTTTTGGAAAACTGTCCCAATTATATCCACCGTTAGTGTTGGTGCAATCTCTGGGCTAAGAGATGTATTTTGGATCTTGCATGGACATGAATAGTGAAAAAAAAAAGCATCAGTTTGAAACTTTTGGTGTAGATTACTGACAAATATGAGAAATATATACAGTGTATTGCACGTTTTCTGACATTTCATGTAAACATTAAACATTTTATGCATAAAAAATAGCCAAAACTGTCTATATTTTCAGCAACACAGTCTAAATAATGGCAGGTTTAAATTTGAGTTCTTATTTTGTTGATTACATCAGTTACAAAGATTTTTCCAGAGGAGATTTTGGATATCTTGATAGCTCAATAACTGAGGTAGGAATTAGATATTTATTTTGTTGCAAGAATATAGAGAAATCTAAATCTAAAAATCTAAAACCTCATTTAAATCCAATTTTCGTCACTACTTTGATGCCTTTTATTTCTTTATTTTTTTTATTTAGCTTTTAGATTTCGGTCAAGTCGAACTGGAGAAAACGTGCTAAGGCAGGGGTTAGGAGGTCACATTTTTGTACCATCTGAGCATGCGCCTGTATATTTCTCCCGTCTTTAGCCGAGGCTGTCTCCCAGAATAGAAATGATATCTGGATTACAGCGTCATCTCGGTCGCCTTTCGTGCTACACGTGGATACCAACATGTTCATATTTGTGAATGAATACGCGTGTGAAAGAACTGCCGCGCTTTTGCTATTATTTAAATCTCTGGCTCAGCAACAAACGTTATAATACTAAGTTCATAAGCTAAATTTGTGTATCATATTATTCATACAATAATTTAATAATAATAATAATAATAATGATTTATGTCGCGAGTATCCAGTACTTCTCTGTAGTAAGTATACAAGCTACAAATTTAAAATGCTAATATAGGGTTTTATGTTGATTTCTATGATGTTGATACATTGACAGCACACGCATTATGACTTACATGACCCAGGCTCTTAATGTTCCAGTCGTTGCCCCCTGTAAAACAATTATGGGCTGTTTTGACAGTGTGCCATTTGGCTGGGAGCCCCCTCTTTCAGCGGCCCGGGCCCTGACACAGTGATTTGGGGATTTGGCCCCCGTGTTATTGGCCCTGGGGAGTGCCTCGGTGCGTTTACTCTTCATGCCGCCTGAGTGTGGAAATTGCCACCTCTGATTGATTGTCTTCCTGTCACCAAGAGGTTACCCACACAGCGCTCTTCTTTTGTAGCTTCGGGAGGAGATCCGGCAGTCGGCGCGAGATGGTCGGTTTCGGATGGGGGTTGGTTTTAATGGTTCGGTCCCAGCGGTGGTGTGAAAGAGAAGCAGACCAGGTGCTGGACTGCGGCAAAGTTAAGCCTTCATTTTAAAGTTGTGCGTAGGCTTATAAAAAAAAAGAGAAACAGGAATTCGTTGTCACCTGCATATACAGTATTCCTGCATAAGACATAACGTAAATGTCAGTAGAGGTCACTGGTGCCATTGACAAAGCTGGAGCCTGAGACTGGGGCCTCGCTTGGATTAATATTTTATCAACACCGAACCAGTGAAGAACTATTACGAACAAGTAAAAGTTGAATGGGATTGTAGATTGTACTTCTATTCACAGTATAAAGTCATTGTCAGTAGACCAATTACACAGTATATCAAAAGTGATAATAATGGTCTTCAAATGTAAACTCAACTATTTTGCGGTTTTAGCAACGTGTTAACATCGTTTCCTCTTCAAAAACATAACTGTAGTGTTTTGTAGTGTAATCCTGTCCACTTTGGTAATTTCTTCTTCTCGATTTTGATTTTGTTATACAATGATGTCAGCAATTTGCCAGCATGCTGTCAGGTGAAAGTGTCTAGTTTTCATAGTTTTGTAACATGTCACTAATTCAAGTTACGTGCCCCTCACGTGCATATACTGTACCCATATGTTGTTTTTAATTTTGATATTATGACATTTTTGTTGGCTTGGAAGTCAAATGTCATAATGTATTGGTGCCACTAAGTCAAACACTGTGGCAGTGAGTGACAGCCGGCTGCACTAACTGCAGAGAGTTGTTCATACTACTGTATCTGGCCACTCGACCACACCAGAAGTCATGCTGTTGTATTCATACACAAGTCTATTGCTACAGGACACAACAACAGTGAGTAGAAATGAACTGGATATAAATTACCAGCCTTCAGGCATCCTGATACTGATACTGAATTCGATAAGAATAAGATAAGCCTTTATTGATCTCACAATGGAGACATTCACTTGTTACATTCATCTCTCAGAAACACTCAGGGTGTGCAGGATAGACAGGAAATGTGCAAACAATTAAAATAGTAAATAGAGGTATCTTATATACAATGACTACCAAATAACCTTAAGGGGGCAAAAAGTAAAAACAATAGAAAATAATTCATCCTAAAGTTTGAACTTATTGTTTTAGTAACAACACCTTTTGTGCGTGCGTTCATTAATATTTTTGTATGACCATGCATGAGTAATTCACTATAACCCAGGCCTTCAACTGTCAAATGCAAGATGGCCTCCAGCGGGAAGCCATCTGTTTTCATGGACGCCAAGTGAAGGAAAAATCAGAAAATTCTAAACTGGACCACAATCATTTCGACTTAGAATTATAGTGAATCTAAACGTATTTGAAAAGTGGACAACTGAAAGTTGGGCTACACAAAATACAATCATATTATTGTTACAATATGTGATGCAATATCCATATCCATCACAAGATGCCACAATACGAAAAAGACAACATCTGTTTCACTCTTCTAAAACAAAAATGCACGGTAACCTAAAAAAATGTGCAAGAGTTCAGTTTTAGTGATTTTCCTAATTTATTTCAGTCTTGTTTTTGTCCTACTTTAGTATTTTTTTAAACTGTGTTATGGACACATAACTAAATGGTTTAAAACATTGCTATAATACTATTGCAATATTCAAATCAGTTTTTTCTCTTATCGTGCCTCCCTAACGTTGTGGTCTGATTTCTTTATTTCCTGACCTCATTTCTATTCACTTTAGTTTTCCTTCAGGACTTCTCTCTCACTCGCTCCACACAGCGTGCATTCAGGACGCACTCCGGCTAAGGCCTGACCCCTGCTGACCAAAAGCAGTTCTGTCTCCAAAAGTATTGCGGCTAATTCACCACCCCTCTGTTGGTGCTAAATCGGTTATTGCTCTTGGGCCACAGAGCCAAAAACATGTGGGATTAATTTCACTACTGTCTTGGAGCTGGAGCCGGCGTGAGGGAGGCGGCGTATTAGTGTTGACTACAGCGTCTCGGACGTGTCCAGAGAGTGGACAAAGTGCATCGTCACATGTGTTGTATGGCACGGCTAAGTGTTTGTGTTGTGTTCAAGGTCTGTTGCTATAGTTTCAAACGGGGTCGAGTTTATGGAGAGGACGCCTGCTGTGACTGGGTCCACAGAGAGATGGAGGTGACACGAGGAAAGAGAGCAGGGAGGGAGGGATGTATCAATTATATACAGTATGATGAGCAAACAAAAAGCTCAAATACGGGTACCATCTTAACTGTGAACTTGTCATTTTAGAAAAGATTTGCTTTTAAAACATAGGATATTAAATAAATATATCTTCATGTGTGGTTTTCAAATTGAGCTACAATAAATAAAAGAAAAAAAATTCATTTTGTAAGTCTTAAGATTATTACTGAAAATTAAAAGGGTGTACCAATTAATTGATTTCGTAGTTGAGGGAAATCCATTTTGACTACTTGCTGTAAATAGTTTTTGCAGATATTAGTGTAAAATAAGAGACCAATGCTTTGCACCTGCAGCTTTGCCCTCATGTGCTCTGGTAAAGATGATCCTCTCTAGTTGTGAAGTAGAAATGACATTGTGTGGTAGCAAAGTGAAAAACACAAAAATACACGTAAACAAGTACATTTTTGCGAGAATGTTGTCTACAAACCGCTGACCTACTGCTTTGATCGGTAGAACATATCAAGTTCGTCAAATAAATGACACCACATTGAAATGTGGATAAATAAATAGTGTAGGCCTGTGTGATAATGTATTATTGTTGCTCTCTGTCGTGTTGAAAGGTCAAAGGTTATCTCATCTCGAAAACTCTGGTATCTAAATCATTTCCCAATTTCCCAGCGGAAAACACGACATGAGGTGACATTCATATGCTATTTTCCACTCGACAAGACAAAAATAACAAAAAAACAATTAGCCCATTGAAGGCTAATATTGTAACCATTACCGGCTAACATAATGAATGAAATACACTGACAGTTGACTTTGCGTGTCACAGTTGTTCTAAATTTATGATGTGCTCAACTATTGGATTTTGATCTGGTCACACATTTCCTCGACTGACTCCAACACATGACCAGCGATTTTAGCATGACCAGTCATTTGTTGTCTAATGGTTTAACATTTTGTCCCAGCAGGTGCTTTAGGATTACAGGGGGTGGGTGGTCTTGGGTATCTGTTTGCACAAATAGATGTAACAAGTTGTCCACCCTCATCTTCAAAAATCAAGACCATAAAGTGGACATATCTTGCTTTGATCTTAAAAGCTTTTTTCGGGTACCTAAAGAGCGAGAGACTGGGCTGGTAAAGATTTCAAATTGGCCTGGCACACCCTGTGGGCAATAATGGGAATGATGCTTAATAATACAGTGTATACAAGCTTTCACCTTCAGCTAATGGCATGCAAAGTGGAACTGATCAGAATGGGTCAGTTTTGGACAGTTTTGCATTGCATCTATTACACAACAAAATTCACGAATTACAGATTGGAGCACTGTGACAGTAGAAGAAGAAATAACCAAATCAATCAGGTTTACACAATAATATAACATGATGTAAACTTCCAAGGTCGACGATTGTTTCCTGTTGTGGATGTGGAAGGAAAAAAGCATGCAATGCATTTCTATACTAGACCTGTTTGTATTTTCCTAGTCTTGTGTTTTTATGTGTCGGTGATCCAAAGATGAATTTCTCAGAATACGATCAAATCTATTCTATTCTAACCCAATATAACAGAGGCAGGACATAACCGCGCTAAGTTTGTATGCGAGACCCAAATACCAGTTTCAACACTGTCATAGTTTTATTCCTATGGAGAGTTAGCTGTGTCTTGTTGAAATATATGTTTTAAATGGTACGTAACAGAAAACATGCATTATTTAAAACATGTTAAAAACCTATTAGCAGAGGCTTCTGTGTTTATAATGTTTTAGCCTTGAAGCTAAAGGCTAACATTAGCTTCAAGGCTAAACCGTTAGCTTTTGGTGCTAAACCAGTCTTTTCATGATTCAGCACCAAAGTACATCTCTGACATGTCAGAGCCATATGAACCATCTCTGGCCCTGAGAACTTCAAGGAGGGGTCTCCTGGTGGTTCCCAAAGTCAGGACTAAACACAGTGAGACTGTGTTTCAGTTTCAGCTAAAATCTGGAACAGTCTTCATGAGGATGTGAGACAGGCCTCAACTCTGACAATGTTCAAATCCAGGCTGAAAACAGTATTTTATCTGCTTCTTGGTTTTTTTCTGTGATTTAATACATTTTTATGTTGATGTTTTATTGATTGAATTGATCTGTTTTCTTGTAATTTTATGCAACTGTGAAGCACTTTGAATTGCCTTGTGTATGAACTGTGCTTGTTTTGCCTTGCGTTGCCTAATTTGAATGTTAAATTGGACCATCATCTGAAGTTTTATGAAACACACTCGGCCTATCTTCTGTTTTTTATTTCGTAATTTCTTTTCAATTCATGTTAAAATGTGGACAGGAACGACAGGAATATTCTGTGCGCAGAGCCTTTTTTACATACAGTATGTCCTTTTGAGCAAAGAAAACACCTTGAGGATCTAAACTTTGATTATTGATACAGTGGAAATTGTACGGAGAGGGGGGATAATATTTCAGTGCTGCACCTGTGCACCTGCAGGAATGGAAGCATGTGGCAGTTGTCTTTACAAATAGACGTGAGCATTAGGCGCGGAGAGATTTATCCTTGATGCTGTGCCAGAGCAGGCCTATTAAATACATGTCGCTGTGATGTGTGTCAAAGTATGTCATGAATTACAACCATGTGCGCCACAAGCCACTCCACAGGAAGCTGTGTGGCTTTTCACCATGTTCGTCTATACAGCATCAATTACACTCAACACACCAGACCAATATAACTTCAGGTATTTAAGTTGAATTTATTTATACTAATTAACGACACAGCGACAATGACAGAAAAAACCTATATGCTGTTACACACTTGCAAACTCAAATTACATTTCAAATATTGTTGGACGTTTTGAGGCAAATCTGTGATTGGCAAAGCATTAAAACCTTTTGCTCATTGTGATTCTAAAAACATACAATAACACAGCCCTATGTAGGTCTGTTATTGCAATTAACAAAACAAATACATGGAAGTAAAAGATCCAAAAAGCTATAGCCACATTTTGCCAACCTAATGACTGTTTTCATGATACCCAATCTGAAATTGCAAAAAAGGTGTCATTACATTTAGCCTGTCAAAATATACTATGTTGTAGCTAATTTCCCAGCAGCCTGTGTTCTCTGTTACGGTTTGATCCTGTGCCATCTGCGAGAGCCTTTAGCACAGGTTGGCACCGGTCCATGCCTCACTTCCATCTCACTGGTAATGCTTAAGGTCTATTTATACGGTGGGAGCAAATGGCTGCAGCAGCGCTTTCAGTGTGGAATTAACGAGCGAGGATCTAACAAAGACACTGGTGGTATGAAGTGAATGTTTGAGATGATTTCCGTTTTTATGATGGGGTTATCTGAGCATTATGGAGGTGCACTGCGTTGAATTGCGGTGTATGTAGCCAAAACTATGACAATGGTTCCTTTCAACTGAACATTACATTGGATTTAATAGTGCTGTAGCAAAGGTCACCAAATTTGCCGTCCAGCAACAATTCAAGAAAACAAAAAGACGATATATAAAAAGACTATATAACATTTTAGTCCCAATACAAAACATTTGGGCAAAACAAAATATTGAAAAATATTCTGGTTCGTAGTCCTAAAAGGTTGAGTCCAGTGCTTATCTTTTAAGTATAATGTACATGATCGCTCAAAAGTTTGGGGTCACTTAAAATGTCCTTATTTTTAAAAGAAAAGCACAGATTTCTTTTAACAAGGATAACATTAAATTAATCAGAAAAACAGTCACATTGTTAATGTTGTGAATGCCAACATATTCTAGCTGGAAACGGGTGATTTTTAAAAATGGAATACCTACATAGGTGTGCAGAGGCGTATTCCTAGCCACCATAGCTCCACTGTTTTAATGGTACATTATGTTAGCTAATCGTGTTAAAGGGTAATTGATGATTAGGAAACCCTTGTGCAATTATGCTAGCACTGCTGAAAACTGTTGTGCTGATTAAAGAAGTTTGTGACCCCACACTTTTCAGTGGTAGTGTATTTGCATATTGTCAAACATGCATTTGATCCAGTTCTGTTTCTTGATTCACTTTAAGATTGGCCATTGCGAAGTGGCTTTATCACAATGTAGAGTTATTTGTTTAATGTGTTAACAGTGGTTCATTCTGCCTCTGAGTGTTTTAATCATGTTTTTGAACCATGAATGACGGTAACAACTAGCAAAGTATGTTTTCAAACAAGGTAACTACATTATAATGCACAACTGGGAGATCTTGGTTCCTCGATGTGGACTTTCCCTGACCGACCACATCCTTGTACAGATCCAACACAACTGGACCACCTGGGTTTTATCGTCTCACTTTGTTGAGTGTGACAGAGTTGCTTTGACCAGGCTGCATTGGGACATCTGCTGCTCCAGAGGCGACCACCTGTTTATGAAGCCGAGCCTCCTCAGAACCTCCCTCTATGATACGGACATTTGCCCGCGGCATTAGCTGCACTGCTTCGTGTGATGTGACATACTAAGCTCTGTGCTCAAGACTATCTCAGATTTCCCATTAAAGATGAACAGGAAGACTGCACTGGGGGGAGAGGGGGAAGATGTTTTCATAATCCACAAATGTGCTACAGTGCAAAGCCACACACAGTTACATGACAGTGTTAGCATGCTTTCTTGTAAAATAACTTTGAAATGTATGTAGTAGTAAACCACACTATTCTTTTAACTTTACAACACATTGACCCTTCTGATGTTGTTCTCAGACAGACAGAACATCCATGGCAAGCAAAGTAACCTGCTTGCCTTATGGCACATGTCAATCACATGTGGTGTGCCCCAGGGTTCAATTTTAGGCCCAGAGCAATTTAACCTGCATGGTATCGCTATCACAGGACCCATGATGATACCTGTTTGTTCAACTGCATTTCTGATGACACAAGGTCTATTGTGATTATTGTCTGTGCACTTGGACTGAGGGTGAGTAAGACACATTTATGTGACAAAATCTAAATGCTTAATTGAAAATGTGCAACAAAGCCTTTTATTCACTGATTTCTTATACAATGTTATACACGGACAGTACTCTCCAACACACATGGGGTCAGTCAGTCCATGCTGCATTTCATGAGCTATTTAAAAGCTGTAAAGACAATATATAGCTGAGTCCCAGTGTGTCTTATTTATACACTGTATGAAAATCCATGGCCATTTGCCCAACACTTCCAGGCTGAGTCCAGATGCACTGCCTAAAACAGCCGCGCTGATAATAAGGTGCCAAAGTAACAGGGGGACTGTGCATGATTATAATACGGCAACAGCAGGAGGAGATGTGACTGGACTGGGAACAATGTTTTGTTTTGTTAATTGCTCCCATGCAATGCATTTGTGAAGCATGGAGATCGTTGCTGCTTCATACTGCAAGAGATATATATTGATGTGTTCAGATGTGCCTAAACATACCCTTACAACATTATTATTGCAAAGTTTGACAAAATCAGTTTCTAGACTGTTGTGTTCCATTGTGGAATCAGTGGAATAAAGCATTGCTGTGCTTTTTATTTCCTGTTTTAATCACCTGGACCCTCGCACCTGTGGCACTGTTTTAACCTAGTTTTTATCCAATGAGCATGGAGGCTGGGGGCAGACAATTGGATTTTAATGGACAGTGGACTATATGAAGGCGGAGGAGCGGGTAACGAGAAGGACACCGGCCGGGTGGCGGCTGCACCTGGCCGAGATGGTACAAGAGAGACTGACGCACCAGGAATGAGACCGGGCGACCGAGGGGCCTCAGCAGGCGGGGCAAGAGCGGAGAGAGGCTTGTGGCGGAGGAGCTGCCGACTCTGGGGTGCGCCATTTCATGGCGTTGTCTTATTCGGTCACAACTTACACATACAATTACAATAAAACAGATAACAATCTATAAAACATCAACATAAAAATTAATCAATTACTGTACAAGGCAAGAGTGCAGATAAAATACAGTTTTCATATGCACGGGTAAAAAGAGCTGTCTTCAGCCTGGATTTGAACATTGTCAGAGTTGAGGGCTGTCTCACATCCTCATGAAGACTGTTCCAGATTTTAGCTGCATGAAACTGTTTGTGCACAAAAAGTACAAGGTTGTTATTTATTTATTCATAATATTTTCAAAGACATGTTTTAAACAAACTAGCTTTTAAGACTTAGAAGAATATAAATAAACTTTGATTGATTGATAAGCACTGTTTCAAGGAATTTATATTGGCATGCGGCAGACTATTGTGCAATTCAACATCCTTCACTGCCTCCATATCTATGTCTGTTTGTATGTTTGTTGGAGTGTGAGAAATGCTGGTGCTGAGTGTTGGAGTGTGGATGGGGAGGTGGAACATAAACGCATCCAACTTCCTGTCTGTGAGTAGAAGTCACTCTGACAAAGTGAGTGTTTCTCCTCAGGGGGTAACGACAACAGGGCAGCAGCGCTCTCCATGCATCTGCTGAATGAGCTTCCCACTGGAGCCGTGGAAGTTCTCGCCTCGGCCTCACTCAGCAGGAGGAGATAAATGTCTTTTAACTTTACAAGATGTATGGAATAGAATAGGGGCTTAGGGCATGCTGTTACAGCACGGGGTTTATCTTATCAGATCATTAGGAGTGATATGGAACAGTTCAGGCTCATCTTTAATGCTCTTTCCCACGGTGTCAGTTCTAAGATTTTTATTCAAATCAATCAATTGTTTGGATTGTTTTGCTCTCTATGGAATTTAAATTAAATGTGCACTAATAACTAACATTGATTTTGTATCTCAGTTTTATATCTTAAAGTATCCCCATCCAGACATAAAGGATGTACTTTATTGTCCCCGTACAGAAATGTGTTCTTTACAATTGACCAACCTGTGAAGAGTATATGCAGTGGACGACCGCAGGGCCCTCAGGGACCTGTCTGCGGATCATTAGCAACTACAGGGAAAACATGCAAACTCCACAAGGAATCATTCCCATTCAGATGAGTGTAGGGTTGACAGATAACAGTAGAAACTCAAAGAACCATTATGTTTACATACACATGAAACCAGGATTAACTTTTATTTTTTTATAGGACAAGTAGAATTTAAAAAACATATTTCTATTTGCTCATTTCCAGAAAAATTACAGATATATATATATTTTTTAAATGTTTTGTTACGTTTTACAAAACCAAAAGTTTACATTAGGGCTGAAAGATATATCGTTATTGTATCGATATCGAGATATGAAGATTCTAGATATTGATATCGAAAAAATTAGGGCTGAAAGATATATCATTATTGTATCCTTATTGAGATATGAACATTCAAGACTGCACTCTTTTGTATTATGATGTTTTTATTTTCCTGAAAAATGCTTGGTTTTCACCGATCCCGTAGTTATAGCGTATCGTATTGATATCGAGATATCTGGCATAAATATCGAGATGTGAAATTTTGTCCATATCGTTCAGCCCTAGTTTACATACATCTCCTGAATATTTGGTAGCATTGCCTTTAAACTGTATATTTTGGATCAAATGTTTTGGATATCCTTCCACAAGCTTCTAGCAATAGTTGGCAGGAATTTTGATCCATTCATACAAAGCTGGTGTAACTGAGCCAAATTTGTATAGGCCACCTTGCATGCACATATGCCTTTTCAGCTCTGCCCGTACATTTTCAACTGGATTGAGATCAGGACTTTGTGATAACAACTTCAAAACATTGACTTTGTTATACTTAAGCCACTTTGTAACCAGTTTGGCTGTATGCTTTGGGTCATTGTCCATTTGGAAGACCCATCTGCGCCCAAGCTTTAACTTCCTGGCTGATGTCTTGAGATGTTGCTCCAATATTTCCACATACTGTAGATGACATTGTAACACCTACGAGGGTTAGTACAGGGAAAGTATGTACTAGCATACAACACAGTAGTAGGGTTATCTTCTATGGACCAGATCAGAAACCTAGACTCGGCTACAGGAGTGAAATAAGCCTTAAATACATAAAAGACCACAGACCAGGGAGTAAAGTTAACAATGGACAATAACATAAATTAAACATTGAATGTGGACAAAATCCTTTTCTGTTAAACCTTTTAGTTTAGTTTTAAAAGATTTAATTCCCTTCAGGTTCTATCAATATAGGTTTTATCGATGTAGGTTGCAACCTTTAGTTCTTTTAAGTTCCAGTTCAAGTTATTTCTTTACTTGAGTCAACTCTTGTTTTGAAGTTTAGTTCTATTCTGTTTCAAGTTATTTTATAGGTACCTTTTAAGTTTAACCATTCCCACTTGTGTTGTTGTTTACAACCAAACAATAAAAATAATCCTGCTGTAATACAGTACTCGTGTATGGTCATAAAATAAAAATATTCAAAACTTTATAAAACTCAAAATATTCAGCAAAAGACTGAACAATCTGTTAACCACAGAAAAGTCTTTTGATTCCGAGTGTACTAATCCTTTGCTCTTCTGAATTAGCAGTCCAATGGTTTTATCCTGAATCCACTAGTTTTGGTGGAAAGTGGATAGATCCTACCAGTTCAGATGTAAACCATGCAACGTCCAGTAGATGGCAAATCCTGGCTCACGCACAGTTCACACAAGATCCAATGGGTGGCTCGCCATCATGGATCCAGCACGAGTCAAATCTTCAAATCCAGTGTCTGTCTAATCGACAATTCTTCATCCCAATCTAAGTTGGCCTAACGTAAACAACATAAAATAAGTAAAGGTACTTAAAACAAAACGCTAGGTAAGTCTAAAACTAAGAAAATGTACATTTCTGGTCCTAAGCCGCGCTTGTTAAAACGGCGCTGACATGGCGAACAAGAAAAACAAGACGGAGCATTGACCTACAAAGACAACGCTTGGATTGGTTTAAAATGTACCAAACATTTACCCTTTTCGTATAAAACAACTTAAATTAAATACCTAAGCTTTTCGGTTTGCATAAAATAACAATTACTTTGTACAAATATAGTTTACAGAAAATAAAATTCATGTTTTGCTGCATTTACTTCATTTAGCATTGGGAAAGTTTTTCAGCAATCCGATTGGCTGTTGTTTGGTGCAGGGGCGTTGGAACAATGTGCCCTTCAAAATAAAAGTCTACATGGGTTTTAACCATTTTAAAATGTAAATAATCATGATTTTGCATGTTTTGCATGTTTTTAACTCAAATAATATACAGTAGAATGAAATATAACTTTTCAGATGTTTTTAGATATATTTCACCATGTGAACTTATTTATTGGCTTTTTACATTCAAAGTATTTATTGCTGTTTTTATTAACATGCTTTTACTCTGGTAGCTCTGTTAACCTCTGGGTTACAACATCATGAAGAAAGAACACTATTTTGTAAAGTGCACCAGTCCCTTCTGCAGCAAAACAACCCCACAGCATGATGCTGCCACCCCCGTACAAGATTCCCCCTTTTTCTCCCTCCAATTATTGCCACAAAAAAATAAAACATTCATGTCAGGCCACAGGATAAAAATTAAAGTCTTTATCCGTTTTTTATTTGCAAACTCCAAACTGGCTTTTTGATGTTTCTTTTGGAGTAAGAGCTTCTTCCTGGCAGAGTAAAACAAACTCTTACCAGTTTCAGCATCTTTACCAGGTCTTTTGCATTTGTTCTTGGTTGATATTCACATTTCAGACCACAGCATGTTTATCTGTGGGACACAGAACCTGCTTCTTTCTCATCTGTATGATTGCTGGTCATTTCCATCATCGTTTTCACTAATGTACCTGGGACCTTCAAGTGTCTTGAAATTGCACCCAAGGATGAACTAGACTTGTGCTTCCAAGGTCATGACATCATCATCTGGGCTTTCCCAAATTGTTTAAAGATATAGTAATCTTAGTGTATGTATACTTCTGACTTTGAAAAAAAAAAAAATCTAAAAAAATTATATCTTTCATTCTTCTGGAATTTAGCAAATAGAATTTTTTTTTTTAAATTCTACTTGACCTACAAAAAGTTAATCCTGGTTTCATGTTAGACGGTGAGAAAAAATACAAATGTGTCTTTTTATAAAGTGTATGTAAACATATGGTTCCCACTGTATTTGTTATAAGAGGTGAAAGAAGTTTGCAGTCTTCATACTGTAGATGCACGACAGACAAACATTTGTTATTGGTTTGTTATCAAGCTTGAGGGAGCAATTTCTACCAATTTGCTTTGAGCAGGGAACCAGATGCTTCTGTTTGTATAAAGACAGTAGTGCAAGCTCGACTGATTCCTTTAGATGTTTGTATTAGGATGTAGGCATTTAAAAGGACTATATCATGCAGTCAACTTTTTGAGGTTTTTACGTTAAAGTGATAGTCTGGGTGTTGTCAGAAAAAGAGAGAGAGAGAGGGACTCTTTTTTTTTAAACGTCCCAAGCTCCCTCCCCCTCCCTTCCTGATTTGTCCTGGAAGCCACGCCTGTTTTCCCGTGCACGCGCGAGGTCAATGGGCCAAGAAGTGACGAGGAGAGACATTACGGTGACAGTGTCAACAATGGAGTTATCCGAGGTAACGATGCAACTTTTGTATTTATTTTTTCTGACGGGGATAACACGTTTATGCAGCTCTGTACTAAAATTTTAATTAAACGGACATATCCAGTGAACATGTAGTTTTGACATCGTTTGGCATAGTTTATAGCATGCAACATTGTTTACTTTTTTGATATGCTAACAGTTAGCGTATGATTTACTGTCTGGTCCTGTCTCTCGTCTTTTTTGTGTTTTGAACCACTTTAGATTTGGGCCATCCTCCGATGATGAATAAACCCCACCTGCAGCATCAAGCAAACGATCTCCAAAAGCATCTGCGGCCAGAGGCAGCTGGAGACCCAGCTTAGACTTTAGTGAAGAGGATTCAGCCCGTGTTCATAATCTAAGAATGTAGAGGCTACACTTCCAACGTGTAAGTCCCTTCAGACATCTGCATAACCATTTACATCAATTGTAATAAACTACACTTTCTTTTTGTATAGGGAGTAGGACACATACAGAATATGACTCTGGAGATCAAGACGTGTTATTCAGGGTGGAGGACAAAGACCCCGGTGTTCTGTTTGACATCATCTCTCACACTGCACCTCCTGGAAGATACCCAGCCCCCCGATGCCCATTGCCAGGAAATGCCCTCTGATATTGAAAAAAAAGCCATCTGTAGCCTCTAGAGAACTTCATATCTAAAGTTCCACACATGGAGACTAATTCAGACACATTTTCTGATCCTGATGGGCACTACATTGGATTTATACCACATCGATTGTAATTTACATTTCAATTGAAGTCACTTTGCTTTGTTTTATGAGAATAAAAGAATGCAATATAATAAAGTCTTGTAATTTCAAAGCACAACTAACACATTGCCTAATAAAAGCTCTTGCACAGAAATAGCATCTCATAACTTGTCAGGAAAACATTTGGTTACAGATATAAACAAACAATGGTCAACTATTATTCAACAAAAACTTTATTTACAAAAAAAATTACAAATTCTTGATATTTCTGTGGCAATCGTTGACCTGTAAAAAAGCCAAGGATAAAGAATGTATCATGGATGTATGCAATTTCAGTATTCAATATTGTGAGAAGAATAAATTAGTCCATACCATGTCCTTGGGTGTGTTGGAGAAACCCCTGGGTTGTTGGGGCAGGGACAGCTAAAAGCAAACCCAGTTGTCCGAGGATCTCAATTTTGCAGGGCGTGGGAGTCCTTTTTTGCTGTTCAACCGTGCAGCAACAATCATTGTCTGGAGCTCCGGAATATATGAATAGTCCTTCTCAACCTTCACTGTATAAATCCTGCAGCACATAGACTTATTATTGAATACTTTAAGGTATCTGAAATAGAGACAAAATAATGCCAAAAAGTAAATAATAGAAAACCAATGAAGATGCATAGTTTACAAAATGTGTACATACTGTATACAATTCTACACCCATCAGCATCCTTTTTGCAGGTCAGTATACATGGTGAGGGCTGCAAGTTGCATTCTTGTATCCATAATGGCCGGGTCATAACTGAGTCTTTTGCTGGCGTACATAAGATGACTGTGCAATGCCTCCAGCCATGCAGTTGATCTACAAAAATGTTTGCATAATTTGGAGCTTCTATAATTTATGTTATTCTAATGCAATACCTAAACTTCAGATACTTTGGTAGTTCTTTGAACCAACGTTCTTTCAGAATTACCTCCCTGAGAGTATTGTGCGCCATTGAACCTTTCACTGCACTCTTTCTCCCGTCTTTGTTCCACTGTAGTTGTGAAACATCCCTTTTGCTGGCCAGTCTACCCAGAAAAGAAACAAAAATCAAATACATGTACAGTATAAATGCACAATAAGCATCTTTTACAAAGCTCACAATTTTACTTACTGCATGTAGCTTTTTGTTTTCCTTCTCAGAGAGGCCCCTGTCCTGTGAACATTAGTATTATGTACAAAGTTTTACATGTTCTGTTGCTTATGTATGCATGCATGTATTTATGTAGAACAGGACTGGATTGGTTTAAACTTGTTTTTGTAAACACAAGCTCAAATCCTCACAGTGTGGTTGTACTCCTCCTCAGGAAAACCAAGTGATGGTAAACTAAACAAAAAACAACAACATTATTTTAATTTCATTGTCAATGACCAGTGTTACAACTATACAGATAACAAACATGTTTTACTTACTCTGCAGTTCTTGAAGTAGATGCTTCCTCTTGCTCTAAGACGTTCACTTCCTCTTCAAAATCGTTATCTCTACAATTACAAGAGAGTAGCAGTTTCCTAAACCAATTGATTGTGGTTTTGTGGTGTTTGGGTGTCTATTTTTCCATGGCTAGCATCAGTAAGGCTGTGCACGCCATTTCATTAGACTATTATCTTCAATCCACTACAGTTCACACATTGTTGGGGGTATGGGGCTTTGAATTTCAATACAAATGTTTGTCTGCCCTTTACTCTGGTGTTGAGTGCTAATCTAATTTACAAAAAAACATTCTTACCTCTCAGATAAGTCCCTGTGGATGCTGTTGGCACAGCAATATGAGCAGGAAATAGTTGTTTTTTATATATAGGAGTAGATGTTGTAGCCCCTGATCCGGTTTGGTAACTGGAAACATAGTTATACATATTTACACAAAATGTAACAACATTGTTCAATTCTAATAAAAAATTCTTACTGAGTAAGCTATATTTGAATCGCATTTCCTTCAAAAACATATGTGGCCCACTGGCCCTCAATCATTTATCATACAATAAACTTCAGATGTTAGCACTACATTTAGAGTTTGGCATTAGACCTACTGCATGTCTGCACGTCTCCAAATCTCAATGCTGCATTTGATGTAATGCCAGTATGCACAGAAATATACATTTATTTATTTATTTGATCTGGACAACACACATTAATGAACAATCATATACAAGTTGTACACAAATTGTAAATGTGCCAGATTATAGCAAAACTGCTAATTTACATATGTAGTCCCGAGGCAGGTCACACAAGTAAAACAATGTATGAACAAAACACAATATAAAAACTTTACAAATTACATTTTAGTTAAAATGAGCGCATGACTGATTTACTTTGATGTGATGTTTAAGTTGTTTCTTAAAAGAGCTGTAAGTCGGGCATTCTCTTATGTCTGTAGGAAGGCTGTTCCAAGACTGGCCTCCTCTGACGGACAGCACAGTTTGTCCAGATGTTGTTTTTCTGTGTGGGATCTCCACATCTCCTCTGGAGGAGGCTCTGGTGCGGAGACCCCTCATTGCTTTAGGTTTAATGTAGTTACATACTGGGGGCGGGGCAAGACCATGAAGTGCTTTGTAAACAAGGCAACAGTTTTGAAAATTTTGAAAATTTAGCATTTTATATTTTTCCAGGATATTGCAGTGATGATATGACCAAGGCTTTTGATCCAGAACTTTTATGGACTTTTTGAAGAGGATTTCTATGGGTTTGATATTTGTTTCTCCAGTAAGTGACCAGGTTGTAATACAGTACTCTATGTGTGAAAATATCATTGAGTGTAGAAACATCTTTGCTGAATCTGTTGTCATAAAGGGCCTGATTTGTTTGAAGTTCTGTAAATTTAACTTTATTGTATTCGCAGTGAGTTTAATGTGTTTTTTAATAGGGAGTGTTGAATCCAGTGTGACCCCGAGATACTTGAACTCCTCAACAAGGTCAAGCTCAGTGTCTCCAAGGAACACATTGGACCGATCAAGTTGAATAGATTTTTTTGTGAATATCATTGACACGTTTACATAGTCAATTCACGTGCGTGTAAAGTTGTGAAAAACATCCGTGGTGACCAGTGTCATTGTTTACAGTAGGCTAACCTTATAGCTTTATAACACGATGCAAACAGTTCATAGTTAGCTAGCGTATTAGCGCTTAGAATTTGCAAAAAGCCTAATCACGACAGACGCACTGAATTCAACAAATTGTCGCCATCAATACTTCAAAGTGTCATGCATTTACCTGTCCATAAGAAACGTTGCCAACTCTTCATCCGTTCTGTAGTTGAGCTCACGAAGCTCCATCCATCTGTTGAACGACTCTCCGATATAAATTCCACATCTATCTTGCATTCGTTTTTCTGCTAGTAGATCGGCTTTTGAACCATTTAAATTTCTTTTGAGAAGTAGCAGGCAGTCGTAGCTTCTGTTCGTGTGCAGGTTGTTGTTGCTCCATAGCGGTGCTTGGACGTAATGGCGGATCCAGGTACGAGAAACACTCTCTGCGCGTGCTCAGTTATCGGGCGCGAGCCTACAGCACGCATCGGCGAGGGGACTCTTGAGTAGTTGATGAGATCAGAGAAGGAGGGACTTAACAAAAATAATACATATTTTTACTTACTTTAAATCAAAATGTAAGGCCAGGAGGTCAATTTTGTACATTTCTTAAAATGTGTAATACATTTTGACATCCAGACTATCACTTTAAAGGGATACTTTGGGATTTTTGACATAGGGCCTCATTTCCTAGTTATCCAGAGTGTTGTTGATGTCTGGAGATATTTTTTCTTAAATTCATGCAGTTCTTATATTTGAAGAGTCTAGTTGCGCTAGCCTAGAGCAAGGCTAAAGCATCTCTATGGTAAACGCTAGCCCGCATTAAAAAACAGTCTGGCGCACTCCACAGTGCACCTGAGGTAAATCACTTATAACGCCAGACTAACCATATAAATGTCTGTGTCGATAGGTTAATTTTAACCATTTTGCGTTTAAAATAACTTATATTTGAGCGGCATCAGCTTCGTGGCTGTAAGCTAAGGCAGCGGCGGAGTGATCTGCGAGAAAATAGTCCCTCAAAATGCAGTAATTCATGTGATACAAGGTCAGTTTTATTAAAAAAAATATTCTATTAACACAGACATTTATATGGTTAGTCTGGTGTTATATGTGATTTACCTCAGGTGCACTGTGGAGTGGGTCAGACTGTTTTTTAATGCGGGCTAGCGTTTACCATAGAAATGCTTTAGCCTTGCTCTAGGCTAGCGCAACTAGACTCTTCAAATATAAGAACTGCATGAATTTAAGAAAAAATATCTCCAGACATCAACAACGCTCTGGATAACTAGGAAATGAGGCCCTATGTCAAAAATCCCGAAGTATCCCTTTAAATCCTTATCAAAAACATACCTGGAGTGGTGTCACTCGCACATGTTTCAGTAATCCTGCGTACTCAAAGCACCTACGCACTCGCCGGGATACTTCACACACAGATTTCCATTCAACTCCTCTGTATTATACACCAAACTTGATAATCTGAATCTGCCTGTTTGTTGTTATGTGTAACTGTATCTTTTACATAAGTTTCGTTTTTGGTCAAGAGGAAGAAGCGCGCCCTCTGTTGGCATGTTGTATAACTACGTTTTATATCATCTTAAAACAAGTACACATTATTTTCAGTCATTCAACAAACATTCCAAGGCTAGGGTGTCCTGTAAAAGCTTGAATGAAGAATAATAGTTGACCTTTCACTCTAATTAATAAAATTTCGTGTTGAAACGGAACTGAGAGCAAAAGCCAAACCTCTTGACAGTCTATTGCCATCTTGATTATATTGACCATACTGTAGGTCCTTGGGCAATGCACTGTTGTACTGTATGATTGGTCAAACGAATATACGTGTATTTTTACATTTCACAATTCTACAATTTTTCCCCAACTCCCCCTTACGGACTTTATAAATTCTGCTCCGTCCCAGCGTGTCTTTGAGTGCCCTTCCCCCTGACTTGACTCATTGTTTTTGGCACAGCAGCTGTTGGGAGATTTAGACATCATCATTCAGCAAGGAAAACAGGACGACGCGATGTTATAGCTCCGGAGCACGCAGAGAGACAACGTGAGACGTGTTTGTCCCGCACCGTTTGATAAAGAGTCGGCGTGTCACTGACGGCCGAATGCCTCTCCATGCAGCGAACAGCCCGCCTGTTTGTTAAATCATGACTTAACTGCTTCTGAAGGGCTCGCACGGCAATTACAAGGCCGGCAAAAAAACAAAAAAAAACACAAACTTGGCCGATCGGGAAAGGTTAGCATTATGTCAGTGAAATTAATGCTAAAATTGCACACATTTATCATTATTTGTCACTCTTCATATTTGTAATGAGTGAGAATAACACCGCGCTGTACGCCCCGCCAAACAGTGAAGGGAAACGATATGCCCAGCAGTGTCTTAAAGCAACACCGAGGATTTTCACTTTACTCTATAGTCACTTAGGGACCTAGGATTAGTTGGAACGCCTCCAACTGGTTCAGTGAATAAATTCAAGCAAGCACGAAAAGCACAAAAAGTAAAAATACAATAAAAATGAGAATGGAAGACGGAAATAGACTGAATGACTAAATGAAAGCTACATGTTTGTATAAATTATTGTCTGGTCAGACGCTCAATCAAAACCTCAGTAACAGTGACAGAGGGGAAAGTCGAAATAAACTTTTTATGACTTTTCTTTGTAATTCAGCTCTGAGCTAAAGAATAAAATGGGGCATATCTTACAAAGTCAAGTTTTTAAAGTCAGGAACATTGTCACAGGTTTGCGTTTTATTGTAAAGAGTAAGTTAGCAGTGGCCGAATAGTTAAGCTAATGATTAGTTTGAAGTGGGAGTTGTACCGTTGCATCCAATGAACACAACCAGTTAAACATGATTAAATTACAATGTATTAGGTCTAAACCTCTTAAAACAATATGAATGCAAATAAAAGCTATACTAATAGATTAAAAAAATAAATCAAATTAAAATAGCCAATACAAAAAGTAAGGCACATTTCATGTACATGTACAACTCAATGTGCCTGACAGCAACACCAGACACCCAAACACACAAAAATTCAATAAAAACACAATAAAATTACATTAAAAACAATTACATTAAAATTACATTAAAAATATGTATATATATATATATATATATGTATATATATATATATATATATATATATATATATATTAAAATTCATTAAATTACAATGAATTGCCATAGGCAGCAGTAAAAAGGTGTCCTTTCAGCCTGGACTTAAACATAGTCAGGGTCGAGGCCTGTCTCACATCTTCACGGAGGCTGTTCCAGTACAGAAGTTAAGGTGCATTCCGGATCCAGCGTTCCGTTCCGTTTCAGTCCAGGGGGCGACCTGGACAAGAAACACACTAAGCCAGCAACAACAAGGAGGGTTAAAAGACAGAGGAGGCAGCTCTATCGACAGAGAGAGACTTATGCGCAGAGAGTGGCAGAAGCATATCCGCGGTTTGGAGTCGGGTTGAATGAACGACGTCCCGTGTGCAGAACGCAAGGAAAAGTTGCAGGAAGCCAAACACAGATGAATATTCCAAAGATCACTATAATCAGCCATCTTCATTTGCCCAAGTCATTATGTCCACTCACATGCGTAAAGAGCCCAGAAAGAGTCCAAAAATTCACTTTACTGTACTGCATTTGAGACACGTGGAAGGCCTACATGTGAGACTGTACTGAGGCAGAGGAAGCCCCGCCCATTAATTAGCATAACCATGTGTGTGTGTTATTGTGGAAAAAATTCACACAATCGCCTTTGTAATTTGAACAATGCTGATCATAGATTTATAATAATTGTCCGCCCAAAAATATTGCCTTCCTTCTGTTCCTCCCTGAGTCGTGCGTCTTTGTGCAGCGCCTTTTGTGTGCCAGTTCCACACCAAAGTGCAGGTGCGTCTGACTGCAGGGCTCAATTCATACAGTTTTAAAACACAGAATAAATACAAAGTTAAAAACCCAACTTGTACCCCGAGACAACATAACCCCGAGTAGTATTTCCTGAATTTCCTCTGCATTTTCAAAGTGGACAAACCATTACCACATCCCTCTGAGCAACTGGCGCTCAGTTAGCATGCCCTGAGCTTAAAATGGTGGTTCCTGTCTTGTTTGAACAATAGGTAATCTCCCTTGCGCTCCAACAAAATCATGATCTGCTTAAAAGATCTGCTTATGTCTTTTCCATACACAAATCATTTTACATTTTAATACTAGATGCATATCTCAAATTGAATCTTACACTTTGCGTCGATCCTTTTTCAGCGTGGAGAGGACATGCAGTGATGATCTGGTGGACAGGAATATTCAGTGAACGGCATGGAGAATTAGTTGCTACATGAATATGAAGCTCGTAAACAGCTGCAGCACTGTTTTTCATGTTTTGTCCCCTGACCCGCAGCTGTATTAGATAAACTGTACTTTTGTATCAAGCCCCTCATCTTCATTTGTCCATACTTTCCCCATTGATCAAAGGCCTGTCTGCAGCTTTATTGCGTCTCTGCTTATTGCATTTCTTTCATTTAATTTCTTCGCATGACAGCGTTTGGCTCGGTGCACGGACGAGCCCTGGTGTAAGAACTCATCAGATGAGAATGAATTTGTCAGGTCAGCTTTCAGAATGAGGCAATCTTTAGACCACTACGAGATGGCAGTTTGCTGGTATCCGAAGGAAGCACCTGTTTCTTTCAATTCGCAAGATACAAAATTCAGCGGGAACACTAAGCCAGATCAGGTGAGCTGAAGACACTGCATGAAAAAGCGACTACCGCTGAGCTCCCGACGACCTCTCTCCCAATGTGCAGGCCTCCGCAAGCCATCCATCAGGAGGAATTTCACTTTGCTCCTCAATGCGGTCTACGTGTTGTTCTGGAAGCCGCAGAAATGATGGGAATTTTGGAGCCGGAGCCGGGGCCGAGCGTGCGCGGTCATTGTTATCATCAGCAATTACGCTCTTTCACGGAATTGGCAGGAAGTGAGTGACCGGCTGTCTTTTTTTTTATTTTTATGGAAGGCGTGCTTCTTGAGACCGGTGCCAACAACGCTGGGTAAGATCAAATAAGTTCGGGGCGTTTCGTTTGCCAAGGACGGCAATTAAAGTGCATTCCAGTCCAAAGCTGATGTCGAGTTTAAAATTTCCTTTTAAACAATTGTTGAAACAGATTATTAACATGTGTGTCCACTCAGGCCGGCCGCACAAGAAACGAGCCGTTCGCCTTTGATGAGAGAGCTAATAAATTATCATATTTGTCAAGAAACATACTTGAGTGAAAAGTGGGATTTTGTTTCAAAATCAGAATGAGGAAACTGTCTGAGAGTCCAGACTTCCAATGAAGTCCAATGATTTACATCAACCTTTATTCATTTTTTAAATTATACTGTAGTTAAATAGGAAGCCCTGGCCGAATTACTGCTGAATCAAAGACGGTTAGAATGGTGTTTCCACAATACACAGAATATTGGTTGCTTGACTCAGGGATACTTTCAAAAGGGCCTTTGCAAAATCGACCTTTTGAGCTCTTGTATATGTTATACCCTCGTATCCTAAAAAAATGCCTGGAGTGTTGCTTTCAGCAAGCGTCCAGACACTTTCCCCAAATGTGTTGAGCCTGCCTGTGTAAATTCACTGATTAGCATGTATTCCTGTTTCTAAGCACCTTTTTGTTACCAGAGCTCCAGAGTAAAAATTGTCCCTCTGCTGAACTACATTTTACGTCCTCGGGAATTTTCTCAATACATACATTATTTTAAGTGATACTTTAACCTGTTATCCAGTTTAGGGTTAGGTTTAGGGTAAGGGTTAGCAATTATGCATATCCAATTCTCAAAGCGTATTGACAAGAGAGCTTACAGCCTATATGCCAGAGTGATACCTCATTTGAAAGACCTTCTAGTTTCTAAAACTATGTGTGAAATCTGAGTGAAATACAACTTCACGTCACATTTGCCATTCCTAACCTTAACCCTAACTCCCTGATCAGGGTGAAAGTAAGTAAGTGAATGTAATTGTAAGTCTGAATAAAGCGTAGGACAGTTTGTTTATTTAACAACAACCACGATTTTTACGATACATCCACATTGGCAAAAGACAGGCAGGCCTTCTCTCCAAACCTTACATTCCAGGTCTGCAGGTGATCATGATGGCCAAAAGTTGGTCAGTAGTTGGAGGATTAAGCAGAAGTATACATGTTTACGCTGCTGGGATTAGCCAGAGCACCCGCACCAAACACAGGCGGAACATTGCCCAAACGACATTGCCAACATGCTGACTGATTAGCTGAAAACTCGCAGGGTTAATAATTGGCCAAATGATGAATCGTTCTCTTAGATCCATCGGACAGTTTTCAATGGGCCGTATCACTGGTTCTTAATGGTTGCCATGCATGAAGCACTCCTGCATCAGCATCTGCGGTACTCGTACAAAACCCTCTTTGCTTTTGATTTAATCTCAGTGTAATCTCCAAACCCTGGAAGACTTTGGAACTCATAGGAAAAAAATGAGTAAATGAATGTATTATCCTAGAATTAAAACCTTTTTTTTCCCTTCTTGTTTACTTTTGTAAAAATGAGTTGGAATAAAGCAGATGCTGCAAAACGGAGGACCTTGACCATTCCCATTTAAAAAGTAGAAAGAGTCTCAGGGAGAAGGAACTATTTTGGACATACACGTCGTACACAGACATACATGACAAGAACACGTCCAGGCAAAATACATATGAAAAGTCAGACTATAATCTTTTGAAACAAGCTTGTGGATTACATGATGGGGTTGTATCTCGGAATGGTTTATATTGCAAGAAAGACAAACAATAAGCTTGACAATGACATATGAATGCCCATGGCAATGCTTAAACAAGCAGTAACTTCCCGCTCTCTTGGTACAGTGGTGTTTTTTGCCTTTTCCTAAGAAGTACATTTGTAGTTTCTTTGGTCCACATTGTTTTACTGGATACATTTGTATATCTAAGCTGTTTTTTTTTTTGTGAGGTTCAGCTGATTTTTATTGCAGAGAGTCCGTACTAGCCATGAAGGACTCTGTTTTTTTTTTAAGAATAAACAGCTATACAGTATGAGCTAAAGACATTTGGGACCTACACATTTCTTCTTCTGAAACACAGTGGAGGCGTCACAAGAGGCACTACAGGAAACAAAAAACGGACAAACAAGGAGGTATCCGGGCAAGTCTCACAACTGAGCCACACAAATCTTCTATCCATACTATTGTTCTGACTAATGTACGTTCACTGGAGAATAGGATGGATTATATTTGTCTACTACACTTTTCCCAGAAGATAGTGAAAGACTGTTGTGGAGCGGAGGGAGCTGCGCAGGAGGAGGTGAAGGAGCTGACCAGTGCGGGACACCACGCTCTCAAACAGGGACAAACCCTGGAGGTGGTGCATCATTTCAGAGGAGCACTGAAGGCAGTACTGTGGTTTCTCCTACCTCCAAAAACATGCTGGTCAAGTTGTCCCACAATGGTGGGGTGAACATTTCAAAGGTTCTCTAAGTCTAGACTTGAATGTAAGCGGACACTGGCTGGCAGAGAAATCGAATAACCATAAACAGTGTGAATACTTATGTTTATGTACTTTTATATTGCAGAGAGCTTGTTGGGTTTTATAGCGTTTTTTGCTCCCCAGCTGAACATCATGAGGCGTTTATTAAGATGACAAATGGAGGAGGGCTCCAGCAGCTGTAATTATCACCACGGCCCTGTACATTACACAGGGCTCATAGGCCCCACATCTCCCTCATCGCCCCATAAGCATCTGATACCCTGCATCACGCTGTGTTTACGGTACCGCCAAAGCCTTTATTACTGTCTGGACTATCATAACAGTTGGGCACTTGCTTGAGGCCAGAGGATGTAGGCGGGTAGTCCCCTTAGACGGGAGAACATATGCATGGTGATGGATGTAATCCCTCTCCCCTCGCAGCCCCGCCTGTGCACTGTAAAAAGTCCACAAAGATTTGAAGAAAACTTTTCCGTACAGGTTTCAAGGAGTTTTATAACTTGACTGTGGAGCTTTTTATTTGTATAGTATCAGCAGTTGCAGAAAGGAGTTACTGAGCTCAGAGCAACCTCTCACGAAGCAACATACTGATTTTGTGTCATTGGGCAAAACGCTTAACACTTCTTGTCTGTAGGTGAATGTTTAACTGTGACTAGTTTAGCATAGTTTAGCATAGATCAAATGGATAACAGTGGACATGATGTACCACTGTTTACATAGGTCTCACAGCGATGCAACTAGTGTCAGAATTCAATGGTCTCACTTTGATTTATAGGGAAAATCATAAATGTGAATGTTCAAGAAAACCACAACCAACAAAGCCTTTTCACAAAACAGGCAAATACTATTTGCTTATATAACTTATGTCTTAATTGCATGATGTGTTTTATAGTGCACTGGCCCCCTGTAATGATCTTTACAGCCCCAGAGCCCCTTCAAGGCTGTGAACCCTTGCAGCGCCGGGGCCTGCCTTCATGCCTGTTGACTCCTGAGGCTCTGATGTCATAATGAAGGGACTGCCGCTTTGATACGGCTGCTCTGGAATTTCATGCTCCTGTGTGTGGAACAGGCTGCGGCGCTCAGCTGGCAGGTACAGTAGAAACTGGAGTTTTATTAGTTCGGCCCGGGGGGATTAGCGAGGCACGGAGGCGGGGGTTGTTGGGGCGGGGCAGCCTGATTGGCGACAGCACTTAGGCCCATCGCACCAAATCAGGGCCCCCAGGGGCCACCAGGCTTCTGAGTACATCCAACCTCAGAGGCACATTTCTCAGGCCATCTAATGTGAGAGTGAAGCCCCAAATCTGATAATCTCCTTCAAAGACTGAGGAACCCTAACCCTTATCCAGGCAGTATATTACTGTGGCAGGCATTTGACATGATCCATTCACTTACAGTGTACGATCTTGTTGTTCAGAATCACAACACTTGAGAATAGAGTAATAATAACGCAGATGGACATGTATTCACCACATTATGGAACACTTTAAATCATGTTCCTTAAGTGGCCATTCATATTCAAATACAATAGTTTTCTGAGACATAGACCTCAGTAACCACCCTTTAGCAGCAGTTTCTTACACCTCCATGGTGAGCTATGGTGTTACCCACAAAATTGTTTCCAAAACAATAAATGTCAAAATAAAGGAAATCTGAACATGCTGCTTTGTGAATGGTTTTCAGCCTCATCATGTGAAGAAGCAGGAGCATCAGAGAGAAGTAAATGCGCCACATGTTCAGTGTCGGTCTCTCATACGTCTCCATTAGATCAAACAGGCTGTTCCATGTCAGAACAAAAGAAGAACAAAGCCACATATTTGCACCCATACCTTTAATGATGTAATGTATTTTGCCATCGGCTAGAGGGAGTAACAATCAGCCGGGATAGATCGCCTTTGTGCGTGACTGGAAGCACTACAGGGACTGGGCGTTCTCTTAAGGGCATTTATCAGGGATTTATTTTGAAATATATACCGTAGTGGTTATAGTATTTCTCTGTGTAGACCAAACTGTTGTTCATGGCACTAAGAGAGATTTCAGATGACAAATTGTAGTAGTACGGTAAAAAAAATACAGGATTTTTTTTTGTAAATCGAAGATGAATAAAAACAATGACTTATTTTTTTAAATAATAAAGATATGCATATTAAAATATTCTCAATAGAAACAGTGTGGATTATTGTTTACCTTGTGCACAAAGCCCCAGGGCCGGCGCCTCGGGACATTAGCTCACATGCATTTTCTCTGTTATTTTTACCAGATTCACTTGGTGCGGCGGAAATAAGCAGATTATGTGATGGATCGGCCTCTTGGGAAGATGCCGCGGATTCAGGCAATTACAGCCCGACTCTTCCAGCAGCAGTGTCAGCTGACAATTTCATTAGCTTAGATTAGAGCTGGATTGCACGCATTACAGCCCATTATTGCGCTTTTATTCATGAAGAAGCCACCGGGCTGCTTTTGACGGCTCTTGGCACACGGGGCAACAGCAGTGTCCTCACCGCTGACACATAAACAAATCACATCCATGGAAAAATGGGTCTCTCTGTATGTTTACCTGCGCAGCGCTCTACAAATGCACTAGTTGTCCAAATTAAGTTTTGTTTAAAAGTGCGTTTGATCAGGTTGTACTATCTTGGACAGCATATCTCCTTGGACAGTCTAGTGAATGTAGAATTACAAGACACACATGAATAAATAAATACATACATAAAATAGACAACATGCAATTGCTTGCACTCCCTTATTCAGGAAGTGGAGATGTGCGCCGCCATCTTGTGTCTAAGTAACACCGACATTGGCTTTGATTTCTGTTTTTGATATAACATACAGCATTTGAAATATACCACTGTGTAAATATGTCAATCGGCTTAGGTTCTACAGTTCCTCACAGTCAAACCATGAACCAAGAGGACAACAGGAAGCAGTGGTGTGCTGGGTAATTGGGAGAGTCGGGACGTTTCCCGGTGGGCCGCTCAGTTGTGGCGCTTTTGGGCTGACAGAATAAAATCATGAATTAATAACAGACTCACGATTGTGCTATTCTTTCTGAGATTTTTTGAGAGTTTTCTGTGTATTCCCATTTTATTTTCTTCACACTCTTCCCGTGACAACAATGGTATTCCGTGCTCACAGGATGCGCTTACGGCTAATTTACATTGAGTACGTTATGTCCACGGTATTTAATCCATCATGTAATAATAATCCTATCTTATTTTCTGAGTTAAAATGCTTCTGCTTACTCCTCTCTCCTCCACTCCTTGTCTCTGTACTCCTCCGATCATCACCATCCTCATATCCAACGTCTGAATCGAACGTGCCCTCAGTCCCCGGAGCTTCAGATCGCAGTGAGTCCGTGTGAGAGAAAAGAGAAGAGAGAAAAGAAAAGAGAAAAAAGAGGAAAAGAATGAAACAACAAAAGTAGGCAGGGCTGAATAAGAGATGTGATTAGGCACATTACAAAGTTTGATCACACCAACAAAACAAAATCAGGAAATCAGAAATCCGAATGAGAGTGAATGGAGGGTTTTTCCAATAACCCAAGTCACCAACGACCACTCACTGACACGCTCACACTCACTGACTTCTGCTATTTCCACGAGGTCTACCATCCTAGTACTGAACAGGAGTGTCCGAAATCTGAGACAGGCTTTCACAAAGTGTCAAATTCTATAATTCCCCTGTAACCGGCAGAAGTGTCTGGGGTGACGTAGGTTACCCGTGACCCAGAATTGGATCAGGAAATGATGTCAACCGCAAAGGTGCTACTTCGACTCAACATTAAAACAGTGTGAATGAAAGACTTCCATATTTATCTCAGTGGCCTGAAATGGCCGCATACAGGCAAGGCAAGTTTATTTGTAGAGCACAATTCATACACAAGGCAATTCAAAGTGCTTCACAGTTGCATACAATTACAAGAAAACAGATAAAATCAATCAATAAAACATCAACATAAAGTGAATCAGTTACAGCAAAAGGCAAGAGTGCCGATAAAATACTTTCAGTTTTCATATGCACGGGTAAAAAGAGCTGTTTTCAGCCTGGATTTGAACATTGTCAGAGTTGAGGCCTGTCTCACATCCTCATGAAGACTGTTCCAGATTTTAGCTGCATGAAACTGAAACGCAGCCTCACCGTGTTTATTATTGACTCTGGGAACCACCAGGAGACCCCTCCCTGAAGTTCTCAGGGCCCGAGATGGTTCATACGGCTCTAACATGTCAGAGATGTACTTTGGTGCTAAACCATGAAAAGACTTGTACACAAGCAGAGCTGTTTTAAATTCTATTCTCTGAGTGACAGGAAGCCAGAGCAGAGACCGGAGCACTGGACTAATATGGTCGTATTTCCTGGTTCTTGTCAGGACTCGAGCAGCACCGTTCTGGATGTACTGCAGCTGTCTAACAGTGAGCAGGCCGTTACAGTAGTCTAACCTGCTGGAGACAAATGCATGGATGAGTCTCTCTAAGTCTGGTTTTGACTATTCCTCTGATCTTAGCAATGTTTTTCAGATGGTAAAAAGCTGATGATGTTATTGCTTTGATGTGGCTGTTTAAGTTCAGGTCTGAGTCCATGATTACTCCTAGATTTCTAACCTGATTTTTTGGTTTCAGAGCGAGAGACTCAAGGTGACTGATAACACTTTGTCTTTGTGTCTGTGGGCCAAAAACAATGATCTCAGTTTTGTCTGAGTTTAGTTGGAGAAAGTTGTTTTGCATCCACAAACTGATCTGTTCGATGCAGTGACAGAGAGTATCTACAGGCCCATGTTCACCTGCCTACAGAATAAATGCAATGCTCCAACGTTCCATGTATTAATGAGACATATTATTACATCATAAAGATGTCATTGTTCTGATGCCTAGTGCCCAAATACGCGATACAAAGTCAAGCCAAACACTGCTTCAAAAAATCAAATAACTTTTAAGAGCTCTCTTATTGTTCTCCAGTTTCCTAATGCATGTGCCCCACTCACACTGTTCTTCAGCCCCTCGTAGAGCATGTTTCTTCTCAGAAACACATGAGGACATTTCGCATCTGATTACAATTTATGGCTGCGTTTCTGAGTGTTCACCATTCATCTCTGATAGCCACTGCTCACTTCCCTTTATTCTACCATGTCACTGATACAAGAGCAAGAAGGATAAAGCGACTGATGAAAGCTTGATTGGAGCGATACGCCGTTTTGGCTGCACTAAGAATAGCACCGTATGATGTCGTGCAATTGCAAAACAAAAACAGATCTCTTGATTACAGATGGAGTTTTTAAAGCTTAGTGTTGCTTGTGTTGTTTGATTAGATGGGAATTGCCACCAGTGATATAGATCTGATATGATTACCTCGTACATCATGGTGCCGTCGATAGAAGAATTAACATCTAGTTTAGCACTTTACTTTACACTAATGTTACCGCTGTTACCAGTGAATACATGAGTGACACAAACTCAATTATCAAACCTAAAGAACTTTAATTTTGAACAAAAAGAAGAAAAAAAGAAAGGCATTTATATATTGATGTCAGTGAACAATAACCACAATTCAACACGGCAGCCATCCATCCATTTTCCTCCGCTTTATCCGGGGGCCGGGTCGCGGAGGCAGCAGTCTCAGCAGAGATGCCCAGACTTCCCGATCCACGCACTCCTCCTCCAGCAGTTCTGGGGGACCCCGAGGCGACACCAGGCCAGCTCGGAGACATAGTCCCACCAGCGTGTCCTGGGCCTTCCACGAGGCCTCCTCCCAATAGGACATGCCTGGAACACCTCCCGAGGGAGGCGACCAGGAGGCATCCGGAACAGATGCCCTAGCCACCTCAGCTGGCTCCTTTCGACGTGAAGGAGCAGCGACTCTACCCCGAGCTCCTCCCGGGTAACTGAGCTCCTCACCCGATCTTGGAGGGTGCGCCCAGCCACCCTGCGAAGGAAACTCATTTCGGCCGCTTGTATTCCCGATCTTGTCCTTTCGGTCATTACCCAGATCTCATGACCATAGGTGAGGGTGGGAACGTAGATCGATCGGTAAATCGAGAGCTTTGCCCCCTGACTCAGCTCCCTCTTCACCACAACAGTCCGATACAGCGACCGCATCACTGCTGACGCTGCACCGATCCGTCTATCGATCTCACGCTCCATCCGTCCCTCACTCGTGAACAAGACCCCGAGATACTTGAACTCCTCCACTTGAGGTAAGGACTCCCCACCGACCTGAAGCGGGGAAACCACCTTTTTCCGGTGGAGAACCATGGCCTCAGATTTGGAGGTGCTGATCCTCATCCCGGCCGCTTCACACTCGGCTGCAAACCGCCCCAGTGCGCGCTGAAGGTCCTGATTTGATGAAGCCAACAGAACAACATCATCTGCAAACAGCAGTGATGAGATCCTGAGGTTCCCAAACAGGACACCCTCTGGCCCCTGGCTGCGCCTAAAAATTCTGTCCATAAAGGTAATGAACAGAACCGGTGACATAGGGCGGAGACCAACACGCACCGGAAACAAGTCTGACTTACTGCCGGCAATGCGAACCAAGCTCCTGCTGCGGTCATACAGGGAACGGACAGCCCTTAGCAGAGGGCCCCGGACCCCATACTCCCGGAGCAACCCCCACAGGGCACCGTGAGGGACACGGTCGAACGCTTTCTCCAGATCCACAAAGCACATGTGGACTGGTTGGGCGAACTCCCACGAACCCTCGAGCACCCGATGTAGGGTATAAAGCTGGTCCAGTGTGCCACGACCGGGACGAAAACCGCATTGTTCCTCCTGAATCCGAGGTTCGACTATCGGCCGGATCCTCCTCTCCAGCACCCTGGAGTAGACCTTACCGGGGAGGCTGAGAAGTGTGATCCCTCTGTAATTGGAGCACACCCTCCGATCCCCCTTCTTAAAGAGAGGGACCACCACCCCGGTCTGCCAATCCAGAGGCACTGTCCCCAACTGCCACACAATGCTGCAGAGACGTGTCAGGCAAGACAGCCCTACAACATCCAGACACTTAAGGTACTCGGGACGAATCTCATCCACCCCCGGGGCCTTGCCACCGAGGAGCTTTCTAACCACCTCGGTGACTTCAGCCTGGGTGATGGACGAACCCCCCTCCGAGTCCCCAGCCTCTGCCTCCTCATCGGAAGACATGACAGTGGGATTGAGGAGATCCTCGAAGTACTCCTTCCACCGCCCGACCACATCCCCAGTCGAGGTCAACAGCTCCCCGCCCGCACTGTAAACAGTGTTGGTGAAGCACTGCTTCCCCCTCCTGAGGCGCCGGATGGTTTGCCAGAATCTCTTCGAGGCCGACCGATAGTCCTCCTCCATGGCTTCTCCGAACTCCTCCCAGACCCGAGTTTTTGCCTCTGTGACCGCACGAGCTGCAGCACGCTTGGCCTACCGGTACGTCTCAGCTGCCTCTGGAGTCCAACAAGCCAACAAGGCCAGGTAGGGCTCCTTCTTCAACTTGACGGCATCCCTTACTTCCGGGCGCCACCACCGGGTTCGGGGATTGCCGCCGCGACAGGCACCAGAGACCTTACGGCCACAACTGCGAGCAGCCGCATCGACAATGGAGGAGGAGAACATGGTCCACTCGGACTCCATGTCTCCAACCTCCCTCGGAATCTGGGTGAAGCTCTTCCGGAGGTGGGAGTTGAAGACCCTACTGACAGAGGGATCCACCAGACGTTCCCAACAGACCCTCACAACACGTTTGGGCCTGCCAGGTCTGACCGGCTTCCTCCCCTGCCAGCGGATCCAGCTCACCACCAGGTGGTGATCAGTTGACAGCTCAGCCCCTCTCTTCACCCGAGTGTCCGAGACACGCGGCCGGAGATCAGATGACACAACTACAAAGTCGATCATCGACCTCCTGCCTAGGGTGTCCTGGTGCCACGTGCACTTATGGACAACCCGTGTGCTCGAACATGGTGTTTGTTATGGACAAACTGTAACTAGCACAGAAGTCCAATAACAGAACACCACTCGGGTTCAGATCGGGGAGGCCGTTCTTCCCAATCACCCCCGTCCAGGTCTCACTGTCGTTACCCACGTGGGCGTTGAAGTCCCCCAGTAGAACAATGGAGTCCCCAGTCGGAGCACTATCTAGTACCCCTCCCAGGGACTCCAAGAAGGCCGGGTACTCTGCACCGATGTTGGGCCCCTAGGCCGAGACAACGGTGAGAGACCTGTCCCCAACCCGAAGGCGTAGGGACGCGACCCTCTCGTTCACCGGGGTGAACTCCAACACGTGGCGGCTGAGCTGGGGGGCTATGAGCAAACCCACCCCAGCCCGCCGTCTCTCCCCGCGGGCAACTCCAGAAAAATGGAGAGTCCAGCCTCTCTCCAGGAGTTGGGATCCGGAACCCAGGCTGTGCGTGGAGGTGAGCCCGACTATATCTAGCCGGTATCTCTCAACCTCCCGCACAAGCTCAGGCTCCTTCCCCCCCAGCGAAGTGACGTTCCATGTCCCGAACGCCAGAAGCTGCGCACGCGGACCAGGTCGTCGAGGCACCCACCTTTGACTGCCACCTAGTCCTCTCTGCACCCGACCCTACGGATCCCTCTGCGGGTGGTGGGTCCACAGGAGGGCGGGCCCACGTCGTCCCTTCGGGCTGTGCAGAGGCCCGACCACCAGACGCTCGCATTCGAGCCCCAACCCCAGGCCTGGCTCCAGGGTGGGGCCCCGGCTGCGCCATACCGGGCGACGTCACGGTCCTTGCTGTTATACTGTCCATAGGAGTCTTCGAACTGCATTTCGTCTGACCCGTCACCTAAGACCTGTTTGCCATGGGAGACCCTACCAGGGGCATGAAGCCCCAGACAACATAGCTCCTCGGATCATTCGGGCACTCAAACAACCCCACCACGTTAAGGTAGCAGTTCACGGCAGCCTTCATTCAATTTCATACAAACATCAGCTCAGGGTGAAAAGAGCAGTATTTTATTTGTTATTTGTTTGTGATATTGGGCTACACAAGTTGAGCATAATAATTTAAATTTGAGTTGTTTTGACTAGTTAAAGGCCCTATAGCTAACATTTGTGTTGGTGAGGTTGTATTATGATTTGTTGGTGTTGTGGTCAACCCCTTTTTGTCACATACTTACTCAAAAGGATGGCCGTGACAGTAAAAATACCAATTTATTCACAATTTGACTAAAAAGGTTAAAATCAGGTAATGCCTTTAAGGTTTAGTTGGGCCAGATTTTGACCCAGATTATTTTACCTGTTCTGAGATGTTTCTGTAAATACTTCTCCAGTATTTATTTGAAAACAAGAAGAAGAAAAAATAGCACTTGTCCCATTGGCAGTTTTACTTTCTTATTTCAAACTGACCTCAAAACCAGTGAGAAATGTGCTCAGCAAAATTAACTAAATGAGTAAAAAAACACTCAAAACAAGATTCTTAAGTAATTTAAACCCATGCTTGATATTTAGTTTGTGTAGTGACTTGATTTGGATTTGTTGGAGCTGGGACACTAACCTATGCAGTTGCAGACCGGGACTGAAAAACGGCCCGGGACTTTGACCATATTACAATAATGACAGTAATGTTATTACTTTGCTCTACAGTAACGTGTAACCCATCATCTGAAAGAAAATGAAGGCCATTTCACTTTTGTTGTGTTGACAGCGGAATGTTTTATATCTTTGGTTTAATGTCTGCTTTTTCTGGAAGTGGATGAAAAATATGTCGCTTGAACCCGGTAGCCTCTAATCAGTGAAAGCTATGTATCAACAGGCAAAATGAAATGCGGTGCTGAATGAAAGAGTGTGTGCTAATATTACATGTATTATTCCATTCATGTCATTTCCCATCTTCACTAGAGGTTTATTCTCTTCATTTCATCGATATAATAATCTGACCTTGTGTAACTGCTGGGAGACAAAGCTCTGCCAGGCTGGAGTGGTGGTCAGCTGTAAATCTTTCCATGAGTTTCAAGATGCCATCGTAATATCATTTTAGAAGCATTACTTACCTCAGCATATACAGCAGGATTTTTGGAATTGGGATAGAGCACCCTCTGCAGCGAGCGGAGGTAATAGCACGTTGCAAAACAGTAAAACAAGCTTTCACTTCCAGCTAATGGCACACCAGTGAATCAATGGCGCTGTGAAGAAGACACGTTGAACAGATGATAATGGATTATGGGCTTTAAAAATGTGGAGGACAGTTTTGTGTGTCCTCTAATACTACTACTACTACTACTACTACTACCACTACTACTACTACTACTACTACTACTACTACTACTACTATACCAGGGGTGGCTAACTAGTCAGAGACCAAGAGCTGAAAATGTCAACCTTGATCTTGCGAAAAGTCACAAAGGCACCGACCATTCGCAAGATCCAGGGGTGGTAGTTTATTGTGATCAAATATAATGTGATTGTTATATTTAATCACAATAAAGTAAAACTTTATGTCTGGCCTTTATCTTTTCAATAATTGTATTAGATTTAATGGTTTCACCAAGATTTAAATATTTTTTTATTAAATAAACTGACATTTTCTGCTGTGCTGCTCTGACTGGGAGAGCATTTGATTTCTTTATTAACTAATTATTATTTTGACTTTTTTTTTTTTTAATGCTGGTGTATGTTTGTGTGTGGGGTCCTCTGATTCTCTCCTGGCCTGTTGCACTCGCCTGCAGCTTGGTCTGTGCAGAGAAAGTAGAACTACTGTAGTCTGCACAAAGTTTCCTAACTGTAATCAGGAGCCTCTGGAGGACGTGTGAGATTCTGTTTTATGTTGCATTTGTTACAGTTCCAATACCCATGAAAGAAAAGTCAATGACTTTGCGTACGTCCGTGTTGCGATGTTGCGCTCCGCTTTGTCTCGGGCCAACACAGAGACGCTAATGCATGCTTTTATCACCAGTCGTATCGACTACTGTAATGCCCTGCTCTCTGGTCTTCCCAAATGAGTATCTCATGTTTACAACTTTTACAAAATTCAGCAGCTCGTGTCCTGACGAAGACCAGGAGGCGGGACCACATTACACCGGTTTTAGAGTCGCTGCATTGGCTCCCCGTGTGTCTCAGGATAGATTTTACAGTTCTTTTAATTGTTTTTAAATGTCTTAATGGTCATTATTATCTTACCTTATGAACCTTCATGTCCCCTTCCCTCCTCCGGCAGGCGTCTCCTACTTATTCCTATATATTTCTAGCTTAATTACTTGCTTAAACTCTCATGATAAGATAAGATAAGATCAACTTTATTGTCCCATAGGGAAATGTGTCTTGGACTTGCCATGCTGTGGTACATACAATAGCAATATATAAAAGATGCATTAAATATATTCAAAGTACAAAAAGGACAACAGTCAGCTCGTTCGGCATAATTTCAACAGTGGAATATGGCTGCGCCATAACAATCACAATACAACAATCACAATACAACAGAATGTGTTACACATTAAGGCCACAATGTTGCCCAGTGTAACATCAGGCAATAAGAGAACATAAAAGGCCTAACAAAGTGTTAACTGCACTCATGAGTGCTTTTAGATGGTTTCTTATATTTTTAGGCTTTCCCAGTGTTTCCTCTGAAGGGGCCCTCTGGCTCGGGAGCAGTAATAGGCTGTGGCTGTGTGGGTGCTGTCCTGTGGGTGCTCAGGTGGAGGTGTGGTGTCTCTGCCGCGCCTCCTCTGGGATCTCCTGGGTCAGTGCCCTGTAGCTGTGCTGGACTGCTGCTCCCGGCGCAGACGACTGCTCAAATGTGGTTTCCACACTTGTCCATCTGTACCCAGCCTTATGTATCTATTAATTGTATTCTGTGTGAGAGAGAGTTAGTGAGTGAGGGTGTGTGTGCGTAGACGGTGGGGTAAAAGTTTGAGTGTGTGTGTAATTTTTGTATATATTCGGAGGGATGGGAGGGGATGCGGGGCGTATTGTTTTAAATGTTGTAATCTGTAAAGCACTTTGTGAAACCTTTCGGTATGAACAGTGCTTTATAAATAACGTTTGATTGATTGATTGATTGTTAGAGCTTTTATTTTTCCTTTCCTAATTTTGATCTTTTTCTCTGAATGTGAGGCCAAATCAAATAAAGAGTGATCAGAAACTTGAGAAGCACAGAAGCTGTTCCCAGTGCTAAAATCTGCCTGACTGTTGTTTAACCTGAGGCTGCTGCACGGGCAGCTTTTACACGCCGCCTCGAAAAGGAGAGAGATACGGACTCGCATTCATGTGTGTACAGAAGGGAAACAGGGTCTGTAGGACGATTGGATTTTTGCTTAAGATTCTTAACCTCTTAACCCCCACCTGGACCGAGCACATTCTCTCCAAATCTTCTTGGAAAAAGTGTCAAAATAGCAACAAAAACAAGAAGAAAACAAGGATGAAAAAGTTAAAAGATTTTTTTTTTTTAAGTGACAAAAAAGCATTGTATATGCAACAAAAAAAGCCTCAAAAGAGCAAAAGAAAAGTGACGAAAAAGCGACGAAACAAAATGTCAAAAAAAGTTTTGACAAGACGGAAACAATGCAAGGAAAAAGATCCTTCTAGATCCTCCTTTGCTTTCAAAGGAGGCGTTACTCTGGCTTATAGTGTGTAACTCTGGCCTATAGTGTGTAACCCCCGCCTTGGTTAAGAGGTTAAAGACCGTTACAGTTTATGGGAAATAAGCACCAATTGTTATTGCAAAGAGCCGCATTATATGAAACATACCCAATCACGCAAAGAGCTGCACTCGGATTGGCCACGAGCCGCATGCATGTTCGCCACCCCTACTACAGTATATACCAATACACTTTTTTTTTTTTTTGAGGGAGCAGTGTTATAATACTTCAAAAAGTATATTTTTTTTATGGTATGTCTCCTTTAAACTGTTTATTTCCGCACAATACTTTCTCAAAGCCTTTCGCTCGCAGCTGCTCACAGTTTGCGGCGTTTCCAGCTGTGGCCCTGCACTTGATCCAGCCCACTCCCAACAAGGTGTCCCCGCGACGGGCCAGAGTCCGCGCTGAAAGACGCCGAGCTCCAGGCACTCCGGTCCAAGCCTCCCCCCCCGCTCATCTGTCCGCGGCACACTCAGAGAGATGGCTGCCAGGGGTTCCGAGCAGAATCACAAACTTCGCATTTGGCCCCGGATCAGTCGAACGCAAAGGGTCTCTTCAGGAGCCAGTTATTTTGTATTTTGCATCGCATCAATCATCCCGCTTTGCACATTCTTTTTACTGACTGTTTGGTAATGGATTAAGGCAGTCACTCAGCAGCGTTTTCCAGTTTGGATTAAAAGAATGTGAGGTATGTTTAAATGCGAACCATATTACACTTCAGATGTACACAAGCTGAAGCTACATGTTTAGTTTTTTTTTTTTTTTTTTCGATGCTCCGGTATAATATTGCTGTCAACATTATGGCACAAATTGTGAAGTGAAGCGACATCGAAATAAAGGTCGAGGGTTCAACTACAGACCGAGGTCATGTGTCAGTGTCAGAGTAAAAATAACACCAAACTCACCCTTTGCAAAGCTTATTGTGTGACTTTTTTCTCGACTTGCCCGCCATAGTTTTTTCAGGAATTTAGTTATCCCTGGCATATTCATTCACAAATACTGACATGTTTGTACACACACAATGCTCAGACGTTACAAAACCTTAGGTTCGGTTTTGTCAAAATTTGGTTTTCCTCCCTCACTTACTTGAACTTAAGAAAATGTTGATGTTTGTTTGTTTTTTTCGGAGGGATTTTTAAATATCTAATTCATAGCCTGATTTATGGAATTTTGAACCCCAAAGAACAAAGCAAATGATTTGATTTTATTTTCAGATTTTTTCACTAATAAACAACAAGATACAGTGGGGGGCGGAAAGTATTTGGTCAGTTCCACATAGACTTTCTATACTTTTTATCCCCATTGTATCCAAAATCCCCTCTGAAAAAAATATTTGTAACTAGTACATTAACTAGTACATACATTTAAACCGGTATCCATAAGGCCACTTTGATTTTGTTACTGAAAATATGGGCAATTTTGACCATTTTTGTGCAGATCATTCACTATCTTTAAGTAAAAACAAAATGACAGAAACTAGCAAAACATGTTTTCCTTGAGGGTAAGGCATACTTTAATGATCCCCGTAGGAAAATCTGTTCTCTACATTTGACCCATCCTTCACGGCCTTTGGGGCAACCTGGATGTACTGACATAATCTAACCCAGGGGTGTCCAAAGTGCGGCCCGGGGGCCAAATGCGGCCCTCAGACCAATTTTAGGTGGCCCTCAGCCTTCTTGCTGAATTGGTACACATCATAAGAGATAATAATTCTACACAATTCTAAACTAACAACTAACATTTTATTGTGAGACAGAGCTGGCATGAAGGTTTTAAGCATAAATAAAGGTGTGGGGCACAATTTAAACCTCTGTTAGTCGAAGGTTTTGCAGCACTAACCACCGATCTATGGCCCTTCACCTCGTGTACGCTTCAGTATGCGGCCCCCCCCATGAAAAAAGTTTGGACACCCCTGATCTAACAGTTACAGTTTCAAATCGATACCTATCTCTCTAAATTGTGGTGTAACACTCACCTGCTGTGAAGGAGCTTATTAGCGAGCAACTGCATAGAGGGCTAACGCAAACATCTCCGCCTTTGCTGGCCCTGCCCTGCTTTGTTTTGGACAAAATGTCTTTGCTTGTTGTGGTGGTTAGGACTACAACAGCGCCGCACAGTGAGGGACGTTCTCCTGTGAGTTCCGTGTGACTGCTGTGATTAGTTCAGCTACCCCACAGCCAACAATCAGAAACCCGTCTTCCATGTGTGTCCAGGCCCACTTTTCGTGGTGCAGAAAGGAAGTATTCTACGTCTGGCTATAGGCTATTTTTGGTAGCATCGGTGCTACTTACGATTGCTCATAATATGCTGACTCTTTATTTCCCACAAATGTCCTTGAACACAATGAAGATGAAACTTTATTTTGCGAGCATAAAAATAGGCACATCCCCTTTAAAGTTCTTGAAATCTCTTGAGAAATACGACCTTCAGAAAAAATCGGAACATGCTAAAATAATTGTGGGCCCCTTGCTATGCTTTCTTTGGATGAAACTGTTTATAGCTCATATACGGCAGTGTTAATGTGGCAGGTGTACAGTAGCAGCTTGTGTTTAGCTTCACTAGACCATTCGGCCCCCACTGTTTTCTGGGCACCGAAATGGAAGAAACATAAAGTGATCTTTCCTGAAAGCGCTCCAAGCCCTGCTAAAATAAACGTCTCAACGGTAAACGTATATTAGAGTAACAAGTTGACCGTGCTTTGGAAACCGCCGAGCGACCCGGGACTGACCCCAGAACGAAGGAGGTTAAGTGGGCCTTCAGTCTGCGCGCTTCCCCAACACTTTTAACGGTGAGCCCGCAATAACAACAGTAACGCTGTCACACACACTCAGGTCTTTTATGGAGCCGGTCCAGAGGCCCCCGGGAGCATCAATGCGTCGTCATGGCAACGCTGACCCCTGAAGTCTGGCGGCAACCCGAGCCCGACTCCAGATTTATGGGTGTTTTCAGCTTGTTACAGCAGATTTATCTACACAATAAAAAAGAACAACAATCTGTAGAAATCATTAAGGGGAGCGGGAGAAAAGAGTGGAGGGCAAGCAGTGGTCCGGGAGCGGCTGAAACGTAACACCCGAGATAAAGTGCGCTGACTTGAAAGAGCTTTGAACTATCAAAGGAGCGCAGAGTACAAAGAAAAGCACGGCATACATGTACATAAAGACTACATCTTTTCCTACAAATGTCATTTCTTTCATTTTGTGTGAACTACCTTAGGTCACATTCACACCTTGTAGTCAAGACCAAAATTGCATCCTTTTTTTAACTGACGCTCACAAAGCTACTGTAATTTCACCGCTCACCAGTAGAGGCACTGTGTGGGGGGGGAATTACCAAAGAAAAGACGGAACAAGACACAAGTTTCTCGGTTGGCAGCGCGAGTTTCCTGTCACTACAAACATGGAGCGGAACTTAAAGGCAATATACCTGATTTTGAACCGTTTTAGTCCAAATGTGACGTCATGGCCGTCCTTTGGACTCAGTATGTGACGAAAAAGGTAAACCCCTTCTCGTCACATATTAACTATTTGGGTTTGGCTATACACAACATCAACAAATCATAATGTGATGCAAACTCACAAATGACTACTGTTTGTACATACTTTTATGGGGCAAAAAGAATGTGACCCAACAAAAAGAAAATAGGGATTTGGGATTTGTGTTTTTGATTACCATTTACAAATACATCTTTTTATGAGTAGAATTTTGTATTTAGAAGAAAAAATATTAACTTAAAACGTATAATTTTTCTTCTTTTTTCCTGAACAATCTGAGGCTAATGTGATGTCAGTCATAAACTTGTACTCGGAAATTTGGAAATTTGCAAGCGTTAAAGTTGATATTACACACCCGGATATCTCGGACAATGGGCGAGGAACGTGCTTCTCCATGGTCCCCATGGTGGGGAGCCTTTTTTTAATTGCTATGACCCGTGTGACAATGCTGGGGTAGGTGAAATATTTGTAACCATATTTTTGTACATCAGCCCTAAATAGTGGAAGATATGTGGAAGTGCATTGACTGGCTCCAGAGCCTGTCAATCAAGCTCTGGAGCTCTGTGGAGGCTCCGCCCGCCCCGTGAGTGCGGGCTTCCCGCCTTTTTGCCCCTTTAAGGAACAGGCAGCGTAGGAGACGACTCGGGATGAATGGGGCTGAATAAGTAATGATCTATCTTGGACCAAGACAAATCCAACACAAGGAATCACTGCTAATGATACTTATTCGGGCATTGCCCTTTCTGCACCTGTTGGACAGACATAGAAAGTTGCGCAGCCCATTGGGCACATCATTCAAAGTCATAAGTCAAAGTCTGGTATATATTGGGAGGGTGGGAGGGTTTGTCAGGCGAGAATGCTTTAATGTCTTTTTAAATGTCAAGCACTTTGTGATGCACTTGTGTATGAAAAGCGTTCTATAAATAAAGATTGATTGAATATCCGTGCCTTAACCAAAGAGCAAACGATCTAGCCATTACATTACACCGACTGGTTACTGAAATGTGTACTGGTTAGGGCTAAAAATTATTCTAATAGTTACTGTTTCTGTGTTGGGTGGCCTTTGTCCCCTAAAGATTTTGTAGCCAGACTGCTGTATCAGTTTAGGAGCTCTTTGTATCGATTCCATTTTTCCTATGGGCTGAGAGACAATGCAGGGTTAATTCATGTAATTTACACATACATGGGAGCAGAAGTGAATAAACTCCCGGTCGCAGGGTGCCATCTTGATTGTTTGAATATGTGCTAAATATATCTAACAAGTGACTGGGTTTAAATCAGTTCCTCCAAAGCATCTTTAAAAGTCATATCCTCCAAGTGACGAGGCACAGTGATTCAAACCCATCATGACCGCTCCAAGAATTTTCCTTGGAAGTCAGTGATGAATCAGAGGCAGACCATTAGCGCAGCGCGGTGATGAAGACAGATGACACTGGCCTGGTGGTGCTGAAGTGCTAGAAGCCTCCAAAACAAGCTCCGCCAAGTGGGATGAGCAGAAGGGGCTGGACGTCTTCATTCCTCTCTTCACAGATGTGAGCGATCCCCTTCGCATTTGCTACGGTGTGGAGCTCCGCGATGACCCTCCGGGGGCAAACGGGGGGGGGGCCATACCTTATAAGCAGGCTTGACCGGCCCGCAGTCACAGTCGCCGTGGTCAGGCGCTGGGCAGAGGGACTTCAGAGCTGACAGCATAATCAATTTCGATGATCTATGACGGTTGCCGAAAAGAAGGCGCGCTGAGAAACCGGACAGCTGAAAGAGAGCAGAGGGGGAATGCTGACTAGGACCATTGCCGGGTATAGCAGCAGTAGATACGCTGTTTCTAGGGCCCTCTGTCCGGGAGATCCACTGTAATACATTTTGTGAGCGGACTGGGGACATTCACTTTAACGAGAAAAGTCAGGTTGATGACATGGAGTGAAGTCTTTCCCATTCCGGTGTGTAAGACTGCGCTAACTGTAAGTATTTGATGAGTAAATAAACACTGTCGCAATAAAACAAATTCTCACAACTAACCAGAGCCGCGGGAATATATTTTAGTTAGGGGGTGCTGAAGGATGAGATTGCCCCAAAAATGCTTTTTCTGTGCAGATTTCCTATTTATCAATATTGCTATATCAGCGAGAGGCTGCTGCAGCGCCCTCAGCACCCTGGGTTCCCACGGACTTGTATCCAAGCTATAAACACACGTACAAGGTTGTTGGGCATAATTTAACGGAGACATACAAAATTAACTTTTTTGAGCTTGTATTTTTTATTCTTTCACATCGTTTTGAGTAGGACAGTATTTGGGCAGCATGGTGGCGCAAAGGTTTGAGCTCTCACTTCACAGAGAGTTTGCATGTTCTCCCTGTGTCTGTCTAGGTTTCCTCTGGGAGCTCCGGTTTCAACTACTGTAATACCACTAAAAACATGTATAATATTAATCCTCTAGCCAGATGATTCTGACTCATTCTGGCTCAACTTCTGGAGATGTGTCAAACTAAGACAGTAATCCATAGTATTCTGGCCAACATTCATATAACTGCCTTATCTAAAATGGGTTTGAAAAATAAGAAATTAAACTATTATGATCCACCTTTCACGAAAGCACTGAGCATCTTTATGATTGGACTCTGTAGTCACTCGAGGGTTACAGGTGGCTGTAGTGAACATCTCTGTTACATGTAAGGTTTTCCACTCAACCTGTTACAGTCAGCCTTGGCACGCACTCAAATCCGAGCCAGTTTTTGGTTCCATATGTGCTATCAAGCCAGACATCTGAGTAAGGACACTTTTGCCGTGAACCGTATCGCACTTGTAAAACCAGGCACTTCGTGATTTATAACTGATTTCTGCCTAAATGGGGGAAAGTCTGCAAAAGTCCTATCTATGAATCCATCAAACCTCATCCGTAAAGATCTGAAATACTTTAAGACATTTTAGGATTCGTCACTATTTTCAAGTTCCTTCTTATTACGTGGATAAGTTGTCGCTCTCGGGTTGAACTTAATGGAGTTTCCCCATTAGCCTTCTCCAGTTCAATGCTAACTCAAGGTCACCGTGGTGTGTCGGTGGTGAATGACTCCAGCAGCTGACTGTGCAGATGTGAGGTTTTGTCGCTGTGGAGAATGTCACCGACTCATAAACGCCATTCTGGGAAACCAAATCTACTCTCTCTCTTTCCCTGGCAGGCTTTCTACTCAGGGTTCATCCACAAGAGCTTATTGCCACCCCGAGAAAAGTATTACCTATGAATAGGGAAAGGAAAAACAATTGATGTGAGGTTTCCAGTAACCATTCATCCATCCATTTTCTTCCGCTTTATCCGGGGCCGGGTCGCGGGGGCAGCAGTCTCAGCAGAGATGCCCAGACTTCCTGATCCACGCACACCTCCTCCAGCTGTTCTGGGGGACCCCGAGGCGACACCAGGCCAGCTCGGAGACATAGTCCCACCAGCGTGTCCTGGGCCTTCCACGAGGCCTCCTTCCAATAGGACATGCCTGGAACACCTCCCGAGGGAGGCGACCAGGAGGCATACGGAACAGATGCACTAGCCACCTCAGCTGGCTCCTTTCGACGTGAAGGAGCAGCGACTCTACTCCAAGCTCCTCCCGGGTAACTGAGCTCCTCACCCGATCTCGGAGGGTGCGCCCAATCACCCTGCGAAGGAAACTCATTTCGGCCGCTTGTATCCACGATCTTGTCCTTTCAGTCATTACCCAAATCTCATGACCATAGGTGAGGGTGGGAATGTAGATCAATCGGTAAATCGAGAGCTTTGCCCCCTGACTCAGCTCCCTCTTCACCACAACAGTCCGATACGATCTCACGCTCCATCCGTCCCTCACTCGTGAACAAGACCCCGAGATACTTGAACTCCCCACTGACCTAAAGAGGGGAAGCCACCTTTTTCCGGTGGAGAACCATGGCCTCGGATTTGGAGGTGCTGATCCTCATCCCGGCCCTCACACTCGGCTGCAAACCGCCCCAGAGCGTGCTGAAGGTCCTGATTTGATGAAGCCAACAGAACAGAACAGCAGCGATGAAATCCTGAGGTTCCCAAGCCGGACACCCTCCGGCCCCTGGCTGCACCTAGAAATTCTGTCCATAACAGTGTTAATTTCGTCGACTAAAATATTTAGTCATAATTTTAGTCAAAGTGATATTTTTGACGACTAAAATTGGACTAAAACTAAATTAAAAGTTTTTCATGAGACTAAAACTATGACTAAAATGTCCAGATATTTTAGTCGACTAAAATAAGAGTAAATAAAAATGAAAAGGAGAGACTAAAATCAACCAAACTTATATTGACAGTCTGAAAGAGCCTCAGATCATGTAAATTCACTACCAAAGGAGCAGCTCTGAGCTTTGTTCATGTGGGAGCAGCTCCATAAAGCAGAGGACCTGATTAAATATGATTATAATGAATATTATAAACGCAAAGTCGACTAAATTTGTCTTAAATTCAGTCGACTAAATTGACTTGCAATTTTAGTCAACTAAAACTAGACTAAAATTGAAGACATTTTTTTGATTAAATCTCGACTAAAATTAAAAGACTAAGACTAAAACTAAATTAAAATATGTTGTCAAAATTAACACTGGTCCATAAAGGTAATGAACAGAAGCGGTGACAGACAGACAGATAGACAGAGGGGAAATTCAGTTGTCCTTCAGTAGCAAACAGCGGATAAAAAGACAATACATATAAATATAATAAAAAGTACTTGCCCGAAGTTAAACCCCCACACATTTACATCAGCAATAATCATTATGAAATCGAATAGCGGCGGGGATGAAGAATCTCCAGAACCGCTCAGTCTTGCTGTATACAGAGAGGAAGCGATCCGATCTATTGCTCCTCTGAGCAGACAGAGTCCCATTCAGAGGGTGCCTGGACTTACTGAGGATGGCCTGGACCTTTCTCCCCATGCACCTCTCAATCACTGCCTCAACAGAGTCCAGTGACCCCCAGCTTGTCCAGCCTGTTACGTTTTTTGACAGATACAGTACTATAAAACTCATTTGGATTGTGAATTACTTGTGAATTATTTTGAACAACAACTATTTAACAATTATTTGGACAACAACTTCACTTAAAGGGACTATATGGAGTTTAAAAATGTTAATATTATGTGTTTTCTTCCCCCCACATGTTACACCAATTGCCGTCATGCACAAGCTTAATATAGAGACTGCAGTTATACGTAAGACCTGAGGTGGCAGTAGTGAGTATAAAAATGACCAACTTGCATCTAGTCCCTTTAAAGAAAACAAGTTTAATATTTACACAAAATAGATGAATATTGTTAGTGCTAACCAACACTCCTGTCGTCCTTATTTTTCAACCAACTCACCTTTGTTCTTATTTATGTTAAATTTATATCAAAATTGTTTAGCTTCAGGACCCACCTTCAACAATATTTGCCGTTTTGTCTCTATTGTGCACTACTATGACACTCTGAGTTGGGCTTGTGCGTGAAAGGTGCTCCACAAAACAAGTCGAGATGTCCTGTGTCCACCTCCCAAGGTCATGCTCATGGCCCTGTTAGCAGAGCACACTGGCCCCAGAGCTAAAAAATGGACCAGGCTAGCTCTGATCACTCTGTCTGTCTCCCCTCCGGGCTGGCAGGAGCCTGGCCTCTCCTACCCAGACGCCCGCTGACCCCTGTGGAGACAGCCCAGCGTCGAGTTGCCGAGGGGGCTCTTTGAAAAAAGCCTCAGGCCCGCTTGAGTGATGTGCCATATGGGCCGCAGTGCCATCCAGGAACCCCCCGCTGGGACAGGCATGGGGCGTGGGAGGCAGCGCCCATGTTCCGCTGATCCAGCCCAAAGAATGCCCTAACACAACTACACGCCGTCGTTGGCTGAATGGGATAAGACGGGATTTCCGCACTCACATTACATGCATATGGATACAGATCAGTATTGAGTTAGGGGATAAACTTGCATGGACAGGACTGGCTGTTCTCAGAATAGAGTGAGAATGGCACCGGTAATGGTAGAATAATTAGATGTTTTCTTTTTTCCTTGTCAAGTTGTATATTATGGCTGCGAAAAGCTAAACTGTCCTACTTTTTGCAATCATCTGTTCAAGACACTTTGGTGAAGTAGTTTATTCAAAAGAAAACTTATTATCTCATCAGGTAGCAAGGGTTATTGGGATGGATTTGTAAAGGAAAATATCTCCGATCCTAAGATAATGAAGGTGATGAAGAAGCTAGCGAGACTAGTGGATATAGCGGTGGAGATGCAGGGAGAGGACTGCAGTATAGAAATGAAATTGAAGAATGACAGAGGGGAGAGAGTGCATTTGTATGAATCAGATGGATCGAAAGGTGTGTCATATATGTCTTAATCACACATATTGATCATGTTTTGTTATGGTTTGAGCGTGGTTGTGCGTCTGGTGGTGAGACTCCCATGTGTTGTCATATTTTTCATGTCCAACACTCTGTCTTCATAATTAATTTACTTAACAAGCTTCATGAAAAATAGAAATACATTTTTATCCATCTTTAATAGTAGTTTTAGTTTATTTGAGCAATTTAAAGTTCCAGGATGTTAGACAAAAGGAAGCACAATAATGCCCAAAAAGGAGTAGGCCGAAGCAAACAATGCTTATTTATGCCTACCCCCATTCAACATATGTACAAACTTTACAATTGCCGTTTGTTTACATTCCGGCTTTCAATATGGAATAAATATGATTTATAATCTGTCTAATTTTGACCATCACCTGTAAATCATATGTATCTTTGTGGTACTTGGTACTTTTGGTGCATTATGGGGAAGCCAGTCCCCCACCCACCGAAACACATGCATTACATTCATAATTTCTCCAATCATCTATATGATTATGCTTTATGCTTCACTAGTCAAAGCATTTGTGTCAATGTATGTTTTACTATAATAATTTAACTTTGCTCAAAGAATGTACAGCCAATATCTGACATTTAAACGTACATTTCAATGTTTACTTTATGCAAAATGGTAACCATTACAATTAGCACTGATAATTAACTGCCAAAAAGAAGATGTTATTCTTCGTCTATGGAGCATGAAATAAGAGGTAACTCCAGAGAACACAGCGTGTGCAAGGAATTCAGAAACTGAATACAAAAATAGACAGTGCAAACAAACAGAAGTGTAAAGACATTCTGGAGGGAGTTAATGGATCCATAACAATACTCATGTGAAGCTGACAGCTCAATGACAGACTAAACACTTCCTCAAACATGGTGAAGCATTTCCATCTGTGCAAAATTGTGTGAAGGTAAACAAAACACACAAAGAAATTGATAGAAGCTAATGTGACATACATAAGAAACATGTGGCAATCTCAGAAACAGCATAAGCTATCTGAGCCTATTCCTACCAGTGCGTACTTCTGTTAGCCAAAGCCTACCCGGACCTGTTTGAATTGATGGTTTTATCACCATACAAATGAATGGTGAAGCCAGTCCCTATGTAAAAATATGGTGATGTATGGTTTGTCCATTTCATGTCATTAACATATTATAATATGATGTTTAATGGCCGTTAGATGTTTTTCTGATCCCACAAAAGCAGGAATGGAATTGTTTATGACAGTGGTTCCCAAAGTGCAGTCCGGGCCCCTCCCTGGGGGAACTACAGTGCTTTTCCAGACGCTCAAAGTCGCTTTACAATTTAGTGCATTATTCATTCACTCCATACTTAGTGATGGTAAGCGAGGCAACCAATCTGCACCATCAGCGACCACCACCAACCACTCACTCACACACTACATTCGCCAGGCTTCCTCATGTTTCAGAAAAAAGGTCTCCCATCCAAGTATCAGTCAGGCCCTTCCCTGCTTAGCTTCTGAGGTCTGACGGGATCGGGCATAGCAAAGGTGGTATGGCTTGTCAGGTAAATAAGGGGGCTGCGATTTCCCAAACTTTGGGAAAGGCAAGAATATGACTTATGCATTTAGCTCAGAGGTCACTTTTATATGCTAATTCTTATGTAAAGTATATTCGCCACTGATCTGTACATTGATCATTGATAACTAACTACACTTTGATATCACGTAAATGTCGCTGATGGGTTCACAATAGCTAAAAATATCTGGATCTTTACCAGTTTGCGATGTTTTGTGGTTAAATGCTAACAGCTATAGGTAAAATACATTGAACAGGCTAACAAACTCTGAAAAGTTTTGCAGACTCGCTGGCTTGCTTACTGTCGGCATACGTTTGGATCGAATGCCGCTTCTCCTTTATTTCTACGGGCAACTAAGTAAAGTGGGTGAAAGTAGGATCTTTGAGTTGGTTTCAATCGGCACTTCTTTTCGGTAATAGACATTGCAGTGATACCACCCCCTAGTGGCTAAAGTCGACTCCAAAAGGTTTACTATAGCATGGAAACCAATGGGGAGTCTACACGTGTCACAAACAACCAAAAAACCTGGCTTTTCGGTTGAAAAAAACAAAACAAATAGTACAACAGTCTACAATCTTGCATAGATAGGATTCCTATCCACAACAGAATCACAATGTTTTGCATACAGATAAGAATACTATGTCCTAAAAAGTCTGATAAATCAACTTCCTCACTGCTTTTGATAATCACAACAGGCTGGCGGCCAAACCAAATGAAGTAGTTGGTGCATAATCAAGATTAGATGTGCTCATTCCATTTTCATATTTTCCTCCAACCCTCATTACAATCATATGTTCCAAAGTCTTATCAGGCTCACTCCGCAAGTGCTTTCAACACCATGTTTCCACATACTAGTTGAATAATTTCTCTGCTTTAGATATATTGCCAACTTCAAAACACCTGCCTTCAGCACTTAGCATATTCCTTCAACTACTGCATATTTAACTCTACTGCATAATGGTGTAAGCACGCATATAGTAACGAGGAGAACTTCTCATTCTTTTTCTGTAAAAGGAACATACTTTTCTTTTCAACAAACCACAGTATTACGGAACTATCCTTCAAACTCTCTCCACCTGCACCACATCAAGAGCTCTATCTAAACAAATTGAAGCATCATGACCGTTTGAACATAAAGCGCCAGGAGTCCCAAACGGCTTATGGTTATCAAGACCAGCTGAGGAGCGAAGCATATACTAGTTTTCCTTAAGCGGGATTTTCATTGATTTATTTAGACCCGGTAACAAGAATCGTAAAGCTATTTTGAGTGATCACCCTCCGGCGCTTCCATCACCATCCAAAATACTCACTACTGCTTACCGTAGGTGTGGATTGGAAACGTCTCACCGAACCGTAAATCTCTGTGCCAAATACGATCTTTGATGTCTTTCCTTTGGAGGTTGTCTTGGGGGAAAGCCTGGGAAGATTTGACTGAAGACACGTGCGCGAAGTGAACAAAATAGTTTTACGGGCACTAATTTGCTCACGAATCGCCAGCGTCGTCATTGTCAGACCCGTCAGATGCCGCGGTTCCACACTTGTTTCCGATAAAGACATTGGGAATCCCCTTGGAATCTGCACTTTCCATATGTCTCTCTTCACAGGAGTTTTTTGTGTGTATTTTTTTGTATTAATTCGTCGGCCCATCTGGTCTTAAGTCACTGTAAGGTCGAACATTACTTTCATTTAACGTCAACAAATGTAAGATTTTTTTTGGAGGGGCGGGGGTGAAGGCGCAGAGTGCAGGGAACATTTGAAAAGATTAAACAGCGCGAGAACAGAAATGTACAAGCTAATAATCCCAAGCGCTATCGTATTTCAAAGTGGGCTAATCCAACTTTTAAATGAGGAGAACTGACCGCGCTGTCAAATCGGAATCAGCGGAAAGTCTTTGTTGTCACCACTCTCCCAACTCTTTTAAGCAATGCACACATTGAGCTGTACTTTATTAGGTCGTATACTCAGCCATAAACACTAATTACATCAGAACCTTAAACAGCATGCGGTCTTGCTTTGCTAAATGAGAGTCAGGTTGTGGAATCCACGGTGTAGTCAGAAATGAACAGTGTAGTCTGTAATCTTTTCATGGGGCCGTATCTTGCTGTTTCTGACCATTTTTCCATCCGGTTCTCTTGGATTTTTGTTTTTTTTGTGATTATTATCTTTAATACATCACTGGACTGCCTTTACATGATTAGATGCACATTTCCATAAGTTCCGCAATATCAAAAGACCCAGTGTTACATTAATGTTTCACCAAGATCTTCAATTGATGATGGGAGAGTGTGACCCGTGGCCTGTGGTAAGCCTTCTCCAGCACATCCCAAAGATTATCAATAGGGTTAAGATCTGGACTCTGTGGTGGACGATCCATGTGGCAGAAGAAACATCTTCTTCTTCAAGATTATGCAATTCGTTAAGGCTTCCGTGACGCTTTACATTGTAGAACAAGCAACCTGTTATACAAGAGCATCCGCAAATAATGGATGGTCAATAAATAGAATTGAGTTGTCTAGAAACAAGTCTCCAAAACTTTAGAAGTACAACAAGGATTTTCCATATCCTCAAGTGCTGTCTGGTGGAGCATATGCACTTAATTTGATGCAATGAAAAACATTGGTTGCTATAACATACTCACAAATTAATGTCTGACAGTGTTTATTAGCAGGGAAGTGTTGAAGGCGAAACAGGGAGGCCTGATGGGGTGCGTTCGTGTTTGCTCAGCCAGCTGCGAGCTCACAAAAAAAAAACTTTACAGTAACATGAAACACTTAACAGCAGCCTGAGCAGGGTCACGATCAGAGTCAAGGTGTTAAACAGGTGCAGAAATAGACAAAGTAGCATGACCAAGATTCCTGGGAGGACAAAGAGACATAATGATGAGATTGATGACTCTTTAACACGGGTCAAACCTTTGAGAGTTCTTCTTAAGATTTTTATACAGATTTATTTTGTGTATATGAATCCATTTCACTCAAAGGTTGTTAACCTACTAAAGCTCAAAACATTTAGATTGTTTGCTATTTCACTTCCTTATTCAAATGTGGCCAAAAAAAAGAGGTAACTAATGAGCCATGCTGGGCGATATCACTTTTTTTTTTTTTTTTTTGACGTAATACCAATACTAATTTCAGTTGATACAGATACTGTACTGGCAAGTTCATATGGTGAATGCTTTACACATTTACGATATCAGCTGCATTATAATATTCATTTAACCGGTTGTTTAACGTTACCAATCTTACACCAATCACAAACAAATTATAAAATGAATATTGGCCATACCGCCTTTGCTATGCCCAATCCCGTCAGACCTTGGAAGCTAGCAGGGAAGGCCTGGTCGGTACTTGGATGGGAGACCGTTTGGTAACACCAGAAGCCTAGCTAATGTAGTGAGTGAGTGAGTGGTTGGTGGTGGTCGGAGGGCCGATGGCGCAAACTGGTAGCCTCGCTTCTGTCAGTCTACCCCGGGGCAGCTGTGGCTACAATAGTAGCTTACCACCATCAAGTATGGAGTGAATGAATAGTGCAATGTAAAGCGTCTTGAGTGTCCAGAAAAGCGCTATATAAAACCGATGCATTATTATTATTATTATTATACTGTAAATGCAAACAGGTTATGCCATATGATAGGGCTGGGTCAGTGGAATTTTTGCTATTATGGGGTTGTTTTGGCACAAAACATTAAAATAAGTCATCCTTTTGTGTCTTGTGAAAAGTGGCCATTTAGTATTGATATATTGATACTTCAGAATTGATCCGCAAATCTGTACTTGTCAGGTCACAGGGAACACTCTGCATCAGCCCGTTATGACTCCTCTTGTAGGTGGTGGGTCCACAGGTGGATGGAACCATGACGCTCCTTTAGGTTTGGTCCGGCTGGGCCTCATGAGGGGCTGGCCCAACAACATCCAGGCGCTGCTTATCCAGGCCCCATTGGTCTCTTATCACAATGGGCTTTTCATCTTACCCATCATCTAGAAGCTATTTGCCACGAGAGATACTACAAGGGGCCCGAAATCCCTGACAACACGGCTCCAAGGGCCATTTGAGTGCTCAAACCTTTCCACCACTATACTAATAGAACTGGGACTCACTGGTTCAAGCAGAGGTCAAGGAGTCCCAGTGCTCTTATATCGCTGGAATATGGAATTATCCCATTTGAATTCATTTAATTATTAACTATTTTCACATTTTTGTCATAAAATTCAACATGACTTCAACATTCTGCGTGTCAAAACAAGTAATACATTCTAGAACTCCATGTTGACAGTTGTTTGACTTCTGTTACCATGCTGTAACATTATTTGCATTACACCATTATCATAATAGTTCACAATTCGAAGAACTTGAAAACGCATGCACTTTAGGGGGCTGGGAAGATACTGTATTAGCTTTGAACTAATCAAAGAAGAGTTTAATGTTTGGTTAAAACCCTTTAAAATGTGTATGCCAACAAATGTGGGCCACAGCGACAGGGTACAACTGCAAAAAAAACGTTTGTGTTGCCTTGAATGCTGCTCATACACCATTCCCTGTGTTTCATCAGTTTCATCTGTGCAAAATAGCACACAAAAACAGAAAATCTTAACTCTTGCATTGGGATTCGTCCACACCATTCATGTCAAAGAGCCGCTCCAAGTTTCCGATTCTGCTGTTAACGTCACACAAGTGGACAAGCTTTCGACCTCTAGAGGCGAGCTGGACCATGTTGCCATAAATTACCAGTCGTTTAAGGCCTCGGACGTATCTTGGCACGCACTTCAAAAGCGCTGCCGGGCCGTGGCTGTTAGCTGCACATTTGGCGTGGAGTTGAGGCAGGTTGCGATCCAGCTGCTCCTTCACGCTTTCACATCTGGTTGGCAGCGTCTTGGCTCAAATTGAGACTTGGGTTGTCTGCCGAAGTTTTCTTGTGACATCTTTATGAACACTTGCTGTTACCCATCTCGGCACCCAGCCACTTTCTGGCTCGGCGCCCTGTAATAAACTTTAGCACTGACACCCACGACTCGTGGGGTTTCCCATCCAGCGCTCTTCCCAGCCACGGGGAGACCCTAACACGAAACAGGTGAGACAGTTTGACCTTATTCAGAACAGCACAGCGTAGTTTGGGTGAACTTGGAGGAAGAGGTTTAGTATACTAAAGGCACAGGTGTAGTGGCGTATGATGAGTGAACTTTGTTCCATTTAACTTCTGTGTACAGATTGGTTAAAAATTGTATAAATAGATGCATTTTGCTGTACAGTTGTCCCAGTGTCTATTTAAATGTTTGGTTGCCAATGTATTCCACTTCCACACTCTTACTTTGGATCCATAATGACTCTCACTGACATCTGAAAGCCTAATTGGAAAGTATACACAACTGAGGCACTTAAAGAAAAGACAGTTGATTACAATATTCCCCTTGTAGGCCTTCGTCAGGGGAATCTCTAGAGCTCTGTCAGATGCAGGCACCATGGATGTTGTCAGCTGATACAGTACACCCAAGAAGATTCCCTGTCCTTTGGCTTGTTTGTGTTCTGCCAATCTGGAGTTCAGTTTGCCCTGAGTTCTTCCGTTGTAGAAACAACCACATGGATCGAGTTTATATCGGATTTTTGATTTGATGTTGTCTCAGAACAACTTTGTGGTGTTTATATTGTCACAGTGTGTACAGTTACCACATCTGTAATCACCCAGTTTTGAACTAAGCCAAGTTTTCTTTTGTACAGTGAGGAAGTAAGAGTAGGAGCTCTTCGGACAGTAAGTGGCGCTCTCTGGGAGGCTTCTCTAAGTGAGCAGTCACTTGTTTAATCTGATTTCCCTTCAAACTATATTATGTTACAGAATATACTTGATTTGTATTATCTTTCTTCCTTGTTAGTAAGTGAATGCTTTCGATTTTGACTTTAAAGTCTTTGAAAAGCTGTTGAAATGACTTCATCTTTGTAGCCTGTCCTCTGTCTTGAACCTTTGAGCATGGGGTTCAAAGTTGGTGTCATCACAAATCCTTTTAAGTCGCTGAAACTCACCATAAATTCCCCCAGCAACCAAAAACATGGTGAGTTGAGTAAAGTAATTGTTTATGTAATACTGATCAAGATCTCAAGAGGACTCCACAGTTGCCTTCTTCTCCAGACTGGTTGCCCTAGCACAATTGGCAAGACATGTTTATTTATACCGTGCATATCATACACAAGTCAACTCCATGAACCTATGGAGCTCAAGAATTAAATTCTTGTTGGAGAGAGAAATTTGTCAAAGGGAAATTAACTGTGACTAGTTAATGGTATTTGCTGTTGTAGATGTATTGCACTTCCTAGAATACCTTTGTGAATGGACGTTTGCCAACTTGGTTCACATCACTCTGGTTGGAGTGAACTAGGGGACACCAGATCAATTCAGCGCACCTTGTCCGCATTAGCTCAATAGAGTTCTTTTATGTTACTCCCTATCAATGAATCCATCTCAATCCCCTTGATTTACAACTTGGCCTGGAAGTGTCCCCTAAACCTCTCCAACCCCTTTAACTTCTGCCTTTCTTGTTCTGCTCTGAATGGGAGTGAAATAAAACCTCGGTTCACAGTTCTTTTTTTTCTTTTTTTTTAAGACCTGACCTGCACACCCCCTCCTCCACTGTCACCATCGCGAACAGGTGCGGACCGGAGACCCTGAGCAGGGACTGGGACATAAATTACACGGCGCACCAAACCGCACCGCACCGTCGCTGTGTTAATCTGCCAAGAGCTTTAAAGGCTCGGACAAGCACATTCAGCCCGGGTTACGGAGAGAGTCACCCCGGTAAGAAACTGTAGCCTCCATCAAAAGACTGGAAGTGACCTGTTCTGCAATGTCACTCCCTTCCTGTTGGACTTAAATGTTCAAGTGGGCGTATCGTGAATAATTGGGCCTCATTCACTAAACAGTGTAACCCACGCATGAGCACAAAAGTTCTGTGGTTTTGGACTATATCACAGTCAAAATGGACCGAAAAATTCTCATTATTTCCTCATGATGATTGACATATTCCTGCAAATTATTTAATGGAAATATATATTTAACCTCTTAACCGCTACCTGAACCAAGCAAATCTTTTCCAGTTTGGCTTCACCCAAATCTAAAATTGTCAAAATGAGGCAAAAACGAGGATGACATAATAACAGAAAAGTGACAAAAAACCTATGAAAAAGAGACGAAAAAGTGACAAAAAATAGTTGACGAACAAGCAACAAAAACGCCATGAAAGAGCAACAAAAAAGCAATGAAAAGAAATGTCAAAAAAGATCAGTTTAAATTAGTTTTGTGGGTCTTGGCGTTACTCTGGCCTATACAACATTTTAGATTTGGGTAAAGCTGAACTGGAGATAATGCACTTGGTTAAAGCAGTACTAAGTAACTTGTTTACCTTAATAAATCCTTTTCATAGTCGATCTGGGGGTAATACAAGTGTTAATAGGATGATGTGGGGGTTCATCTACCCCTGGCCAGTAAACCACAATTGCAATTTTTTCCCTGCACCGAGCCAGAGAGCCAATACACACACATGGAATCACAAAGAAGAAGCTAACAGGCTAACAGGCAAAGCTAACTGCAGGCTAGCGTCACTTCACCAGTATTTACAGCCAAGTTTGAATGAAAAAAATTATCTCCATTGTGCAACTGGGTTGTGGCACAATGTACAACATCCCTCTGTTCTGCTTTAAAGCAGTACTATGTAACGTGTTTACCTTAATAAATCCTTTTCGTAGTCCCTCTGGGGGTAATACAAGTGTTAATGGATGATTGGAGGGTCTTTCATCTCCCCCTGGTGTCTCTGGCCAGAAAACCATGCTTGCAACTTGACTGTCACCGAGGCGGAGCTAGCAATACACACTAATAGAATCACGGAGAAGAAGCTAACAGGCTAACGGGCAAAGCTAACTGCGGGCTAGCGCCACTTTAAACAGTATTTACAGCCAAGTTTGAGTGAAAAAAATTATGTCCATTGTATAACTGGATGTACAACACCTCTCTCTCTCCCTTCACCTTTTCTGTCAGCGTAGTATTTACTCTCCAAGACATTTAATAAGTTAAAAAATCGTAACTTGCTTCGACACCTGCAGTTGCGCTTATGGCCGCTAGGGGCAAGAGTTACTTAGTACTGCTTTAAGGCGGGGTTAAGCAGTGATCAGTGATGGTGTGTAGGGCATTGTTGGCCTAAGTCTAAATCAGACTTTCACAGGTGTTTTCTGGCTGCTTTTCTGCTCTGGTTCTCACGCCATGCTTGGAGGGGGACACAGTAGCCACAAGACAGTGTTTACAGTTAGAGTAACATTATATAAAAAATATATGTACTCCTTAAGAAAGTATTCATGAATGAGGCACATTATTTGTGTATGTTTTAACATGTGAAATAATGTCAATATAAACAAAAGGTCATAAGGATTGAGAGACTGAGCTAGTCAAGCTGCACCGCCCTCTACAGGCAGCAGTGAGAATGATACATTATACAGCAGACACAGGTTTTCACTTTCAGCTAAATGGATAGCACCGGGGTGACCACATTTTGAGCACAGAAAGGATCCGGTGATGGATTTTAGTCGTTAACAATGTGGAGCCAGTTTCATGCCCCTTTCTTCAAGTAAGAAACCCAGGAAATACAGTTTGCAGTGATTCAACAGTAGAAGAAGAAATGACCAAAGTGAACAGGATTACTCAAAACTGTGTGTTTGAAGCAAAATTAATGCTACTCTGGGTAAGTTATTAAAAGGGGACAAACAACTTATTTATCTTAACCATCTTAATTTTACATTGTTAAATATGTGGAAACATGGTTAGTTTTTTTATTGATAATGATATGAAAACTGGGCTAGATGATCTCCCAATAGCCCTACCCTGCGGTTTCCATCCTATTACCATGTTTTCACTGCACTATAGTGAAGTGCAACCCACTCTAGGCTCCCTATTTGAAGGAAAGGTCGAAGTTCTGTTGTGCGTTTGTTTGGACACATTGGGCTGTGGCATTAATGGTTAATTTCAGGGTCTGTTCATGTCAGTGAGCACAGACAGCTGCGGTCAGACTGCTGAGATTGACAGGCTTCACTGTGGAACCCCAGGATCCCAGGCTGTCCCCTCGTGGAGTCTGTCAGAGCACACTAGGTCTCCAGGTCACCAGGAACACAGTCAGCCCATGGGCAAGGCAGGCGTCATCCTCTGACTACCACACAAACCAACACGGCGCATTGTTTTGAGACGTTCATGCATTTTTAATCCACTCTCCCGACGAGAACATCCCGAATGCCTGAAGTTAAGTCAAACTTGATTTTATTTTCCCTTTCCCATAGTAAATACAAGTTGCTTCAATGATGCCTGCAAGACCTTCCTCGTGAGATGCCTATTACCTAATAACTAAAAACTCAGAGTTGTTTTCAAACTGTCATCTCTTGGAATAATCCAGATTTCCACTCGCCAGTTCCTACCACACTCCCCAGAACTCTGAATTCCCCCTCCCGCCTCTCGGTCTCCCTAATCCTTTGTTTTCCTCACCTCTCTCTTTCAGCAGCGCCATCTGACTCCTTCGCTTTTATGCCTTCTCGCTCTCGTCCTCTCCTCCTCTCTTGTGGCGGCGCGCACACATGCAGGGGAGAAGCGGGACAGGGGGAAATTGGTGTAATGAATTTAGGGCGCTCATGCTTGCTGAGCCGAGCCTCCCTTGGCTGCTCCTGGCCATTAATCTTCCGCACTCTGTCAGAGCAAAATGTGCCCACAATAGGCAAAGGGGGAGCTCAAATTGACTACCAATTACGCGGCTGTGAATAAAGGATGCGGGGATAGAGGAGGGAGGGCGCAATATGGTTCAGCGCCGGCGTTTATTTTTTTGGGGGGTCCGTTGGGCGGCTCGGCGGAGGAATCCAGAAAGGCCCGGAGATTGGGTGTCTGTGTGTGTGCGCCCACGGGGAGAGAAAGAGGGAGACGTTCAGTATGTTTGAAAAAAAAAGGAAAGTGTGGTTCAGTCCAACATGGGAAATGGGCAGCATTTATTATTATTATTATTATTATTATTATTATTGCGATAACAGCTAAAATGAAATTTCAGCTTTAGGCATAATTTGAACCTAATTTCTTCCAAATCTAAAATGGTACATGTAAAAGCTAAAGACCCACAAAAATGTATCTTTTTCCGTATGTTGTTGCCACTTGCAGTCACTTTTTTGACTTTTCTTTTCATTGCTTTTTTTTGGTGACATTTTGGAAAGTTTTGCATCTCTTTTGGTCATATTCTTTTCGCGTTTTTGTTGTTGCTCTCTGGAGGCGTTTCTGTTGCTTTTTCATCAAACATTTTTGTCGTCACAATTTTGTCACTTTTCCGTCACTTTTCTGTTATTCTTTGTTGCGTTTTCATCCTCATTCTTGTCTCATTTTGACACTTTTATCAAGGACCTTTTAGATATGGGTACAGCCAAATTGGAGAAAATGTGCTCGGTTCAGGTGGGGTCAAGATCTTAAAATGCTATTTGTGACTGTAAAAAGCTATTTATTTAGCTGTTAGTTAGTTAGTTAATACTCTTTTAGTTAGTTTGTTACTACGTTTGCCACTTTGAATAACACAATTAGCACAATTAGACAATCCAGTGTATTGAACTTGTGTATTGGTTCATGTAGTGACGGTATTTCACAACACTCTAACTCTAGTGACTCCTAGTGGTGAACACGACACATGCAACTGCAACCACTAAAGCGCAGGTCACAAATACTGTACAAAATAACTGAAACATTTCAGACCTGGGTGAGTCTTGATTTAGAATATTCCGGTCCTTGAATAACAACTATATCAATCAACTCATAGGAATCACTGAAACTGAGACTACCACCCTTCTTTTACAAACACTGTTGTTTATTGTTGTTGCTGTTGTTGTTGTTGTTTTGTTTTTTTACTTTTGTAATGTGTGGGTGTCTCTACATTAAAAAAAAGTCTAAAATGAATTATTAATATTTTGGAAAATGAAATCCAATGTGGTTTTAAAGTGTACTTTATTATTTTGCTAATCATTTTGTGTTAAAGCTACATCACATAACATTTCATCAGAAACCTGTGAGCGGCTCACTTCTCCTAAGATCTGACTGTAACTTTACAGGGAGCAGGGACGTCTCCAGCTCGTCTCCATGGAGATGTTGACTAAAGGCGGCCAAATATGAGAATTAGATAGGTTGGTCCTATCCAAATTCATTCTTTGATTAGCCACTCCAAAATTGCATGTTCTGTGTCTAGCTAGTCATTGGGAGCATATTTTGTATTGTTGGCAACAGTAGGAGTGTGACAATATATCGACTTTCCGATATATATATCGCGATATTTTGCGGGACGATACGATACCGGTACTTTTGATGACGTCATGCATATTAATGAGTTGCCTCATGCATATTAATGAGGCTGCAGTGCTCCACTATTTTCACAGTCAGTAGAGGTCAATAATGATCAAGAATTCGGTCAGCACTACAATTTTAAGCACTTGGACCAAACACTCACACAAATATATTACTTTTAATGATCATCTTATTTATAATTAGAAAAAATGGGGTTGATTTATTCCTTTTGAAATAGGACTGTGGTTTCTAGTTTATTTAAATGTAAACAAAGTCACTGACAGATCTATAGACCCATCTTCAGTGTAAATGTCAGGGATCATTTACAGTACTTACACAGAAAGTGAGGTACAAAGCACATGGAAAGAAATGTAAATGTATGTGTAGTATGTTAAAATAAAGGTTAAAGTTTTGTGTTATTATCGTGATGTATCGTACATTATTTTTGTGCAATATATCGATTATTGTCGTTATTGTAAGCCATGCATCGTGTATCGTATCATATCGAATCGAATCGAATCGTGAGGTACCCAGAGGTTCCCACCCTGATCCAGATAGATACAGTAGATAGAATCCAAAATGTTATGCACCTTTAAAGTCTCAGCAGTGTTTAAAACCAAGATTTAGACCTAAATATCACTTGTGTATTCATCTGTGCTGGTAGGTTGTTCAACATTTGTTACGCTGTACATGAGCTTAATTCTATTTACTTTAGATATACTTTTAAGATGGTCGCAGCAAACCCGAACTCCATTCCCTACAGTAACACACCACTTGGGTGTACAGTACATTGTGAAATAAAATGCTCCATTTAGCTGATTAAAGCCAATGTTTGAACAGCCACGTGCCGAGAGGCCAACACAATGTTTTCACAGCGCTCCACGCAGTCTCAGTTAACACCTTACATAATTGACCTATTAAACACACCTACAACAACACTCTGGGCCCGCTCTGATGTGGGCAAAACGGGAAATCCAATTGTTTCCCGTGATTGCGAGGCCCCGATGGTTGTGATTACCGCGTATTAGCCCTGTTTATTGTACTACCCGCTGGAACATGACAAGGACTAATACACTCTTTAATGCTATTTGATTTCATTTCGGGCCTCATTTTTGCTATCAAGTGCTCTTGGCCGGGCTTCCTCGGCGAGCGCCTCCCCTTTAATGGGACCATTACACGAAGAGCGCGCGCAACATGTGGGCCCGCCGCGCAACGCCGGGAGATAAATCAAACGCGCTAATGAAGTTTGACGCCACCAGATTAAGGGGGAATTTGGACGCGAAGTTGTTGCGCGCGCTTGCCGTCGCGAGTCCAAGGGAAACTTTCACAGCTAAAATAATAGCTTTCAAAGGGCGCTCGCGTATGGTGGAAGGAAAAGCAAGGATTTTTTTAGGATTTTTTTTTTTGGGGGGGTGGGGGGGTATGGGTCCGGGGACGGGAGCCAGCGGAACATGTCAGGAATGCTCGCTTTTTCGATGCACAAGCAGACGAATGGCATGCGAGAAAGCGATATAGCCCCCGACATCCCGGGCAGTAACGTTGAAGTATGAACCGTTAGGAGTCTGTAAGTCTGCTTTTCATCAATACTGGGTTCGGCGCATAAAATCAGCACTGACATTTTGAGCCACGATCCAGTTGTAATATCTGATGCGCTATTTGTTGCGGTTTTATTGGACTTTACAGAGATTTCTGGCTTGGGGGAAGAGGTAACTTATCATTCAGAAGAGATACAAGTGAAATTCCCGCGTAGAGTTGAATACAAATGAATTTTCTTCCAGTCAGACTTCATTACGTCCTAGGGCGTTTGCGTTTCAGGCTCCTTAGTGCGGCTCAATATCATCAAACTGTGTAAATGTGTAAAAAAAAAAAGTTTGGTTTTAGTGAGGATTTTCCAAAATAAGCTGTTTTTCTTCTACTGCTGAAGTACTCCTGGAAACGTCATGCAGATTTGCTAGCATGCCATTTGATGAAAGTGAAGGTTTTAGGAGGGTGCTCCAGGCCAATTTCACTTTTTACTTTCTTTTCTCTATATAGATGTTATTTCGATTTTTAAAGAGGGGGTATTATGCTTTTTCAATCACATAGCACCAGTCTATAGCATACTACAATGATGACGTAACCTTCTGTTGGTCTGTATATGCAGTAAATTAAAATAACTGCCTTGAATAAAATCGCTCTCTCAAAATGGCTGTACTGAACGTCTTGAAATAGGCCTCTGTCTCTTTAAGAAGCTTTCCGACACGCCCCCTTCAGCACACTGCTGTGGCATCTAAACAACAACACTGTGCGGGGAGGGGGCTCTGCTGAGCTGAGGAGCAGTGGTTGGTGGCTTGGCTGGTGACGAAAGGTCCAGAGGCGTCTCCAGGAGGTGGGGGCGTTCCTAGGAGGACTGAGGCATAGCTACACCTAAAATGGCTGCCGTCTAAGTTTTTACTGATTACTCAAAAATATGTGAATGAGCCAAGGCAACACTCCAGGCATGTGTTTAATGAGGGAATGACATAATAACATGATATAAAGCTTGAAAAAGTCGATTTTACATAATACCCCCCCTTTAAAACGTAAAACATAAAAGCGATTATGACCAACCTCAGAAAGATTACGGAACAATGATTTGCAAATATCACGCAACCCACAATCACTAATTTTACACAAACAACTTAATACTGTAAGAATATGTTAGAATAGATATGGTTTAAGTGTCATTGTTTACTATTGAACTTTTGACCACTATAGCGTTGGGTAACTTTCCCCCGGTCACCGACATGGCTGTCCTCTCCGGGGCAGATGGATGTTTTCTGTGGGAGGGGAGAGGAGGCGTGAAGCGGTCAGAGTCGCCAACTGCTCAGGGTCACTCCGAGGCTGCGTGCGTCTTAAAACTGACTCAAACAAACATCAGCACCCCCACACTCGCATCCTTTCTCAACTTTTTTTTTTTTTTCAGAGCTGCACAACATATCACAAATTATTGTCATTTCAATAAACAACAGTAGGTCGTTAGTAGAAACCACTGAGACCTGTAATGTAAAAAGTTCAGTTTTAGATCATGGAATTTTCCTAATTGCCCCCTAACAATCCCTCCTATTCTTTCATTCTTTTCTCCCCCGCACTTCCTACTTGGGCTGGGGGTGCTTGTGGTTTGTCATCCGTCTGTTCCAGTATATTTGCACTGCTTTCATCAAATGAATCAGATCCACTATTGTAAGTTTTCTTGTACTGTTCCAGTGGTCCGCATGAGGCCGGCCTGGATTGCTGGGGTTCATGTGTGGCTGGTTGGTTGGGACGATGGCCTAACGTGTGCGCAGGGAATGCCCACTCAAGGGGTAGGCTTATGCCGGCCCTTGTAGTTACCTTTTCCTTCAATTCAATTCAACTTTATACCGGACTCGTAGTCCATTCAAAAAAAATAAAACAAAAGGACTAGACCATTGTCTTTTTAAAATGCCAATCATGCCAATGTCTCCACAAGTCAGACTGATAACGTGTCGCACTCCATTTTATATTTGTGAGGAACATTATTATTTCATTTTCAGACATGTTTAGTCAACACATAAAGTATCAAAGTTCGTAGTACGGCCTGTAAAGTGTTCACTCTGGCATTGACAAACATTTCTGTGGCATTTGACCATCTTGGTTTCTTCAAAAGAACATGCAAAGCATCATTATAGGCCACCTGCAGCCTGCGCATGCTGGCTTTCTTATAATGAGTCCACAGATGAGTCGTGTACAAGGGAGTACTGTATGCTTTAAATAAAGTCAGCTTTACTCTCTCTGTACAACAGCCAAAGTTCCGTGCCAGAGTATCGGCTTGGGCATACAACACTCTGCATTGTCTGTAAATGTCTTCATCATCTGACATGTCCTCAGGGATGATGTGCCTGAGGTACTTGATTTTGTTGACAGCATGCAGAACATCATTAGACAGACAAACGTTTGGAAATGTCATGTTCTTATCTTCCTTGGCTTTACAAATCATAACCATACCCGTATAGCTACTGTACTTCTCATGCTCGAGACCACAGGTTGAACAGATATCAAGTAGCTGCTGTAGACCAGCCAAAACATGGCTAAATCATCTGCATACAAAAGATGTTTTAGAACAGAGATTGGCTAAAGTTGTACTTCCTTGCCTTCTTAGAATTTGGTCTTGGTCTAAAGTTGGTAGCCCATCGCTGTCTTGCCACTAATGTTGAAATGCTGCACTTCCCACCCTTATTGTTGACTCTTGGACTGATTTCAATTCTGAACACCTAAAAAAATAAAATAAAAAGTATAGTTATTTTTATTTCTTTTTTGAATGCTTTATTCATTTTGCATTCAAGCAGGGATATAAACTAATCCCTGGTTTCTATAAATGTCAAAGATGAACCTTTGTGACCTAATAAGGGTTTATTGTATTGGTTTAAGTCAGACTGCCGTTGTTGACATCAATTCTTTTTTATAGCAAAGGCGCTAATGGGGAGCTAATGTCATGAATACTAAGTTAACCCTTGACTTGTCACAAATGCACTGATCATTAGTCTTCTAGAATATATGCAATAGTGAAAGTAGAATGTACTAAATCAAAGACTTAATATTTAACTGCATTGTTCTCCGTGAAAAGACATCAGTTTGGTTCAAAATGACACTGACTGTTCTGAGTTAAGCACTACGAAGGCTGGTCACAATCAAGTCACTCTTACTCCACACGTGCACATTCTCCCTTAACGTGCACTCTCTCCCTTCACGTGCACACTCCTAACACAAAGGCTATTAAGAAAACAAACACTCTGACAGAGAAGGGAGAGTGCCACTTAGAGGAGCGTGCTGAGCAGGAGGTTTTGGCTGTGATCTGTTAACAGCAAAGCACACATCACTCCACAGCAGCTAACCATGTGGCGTTTGCTGACTTGTTTGAACTGGGCCATGTTTAAGCAAATGGTACAACAAAACAGTTTTATTTTATTTTTTTTAATGCGTAATACTTGCGTAAATTGTATAATCCGTCATTTAGTTTAGAATAGGCGCAGTGCACGGATTGTTTTTAGCTACTTCCTGTTGGCCAGTGTAGGGCAAAGACTACTTCCTGTCCACATTTTAACAGATTAAAATGGGTTATAAGATTTAACAAAGAAGAAGAAACTCGAATGTCTATGTATATAATGTATATAAATAAAGATCTTCTTCTACTTGTCCAGCTGAGTGTGTTTCATAAAAATGTGTTCAGATGGTGGTGCTTTTTACCATATAAATAAATAAACGTTAGTCTTTAGCTTTAAGGCTAAATGGCAGCACGGTAGAGCAGAGGTTAGTGCTCTTGCTTCACAGCTAGAAGGTCCTGGGTTCGATTCCCACCTGGATGGGGGCTTTCTGTGTGGAGCTTGCACGTTCTCCCCGTGTCTGTCCAGGTTTCCTCCGGGTACTCCGGTTTCCCCTACCAGCAAAAACATGTACAATAGGCCAGGATGAATGATGTGTGTGTGAATGCATGGTGGTGGTCAGAGGGACCATTGGCGCAGATGTGTGCAGTCGCGACAGCGCTTCTGTCAGTCTCCCCCAGGGGCAACTGAAGCTACTAACGTAGCTTACCACCACTTTAATATGTATTTATTTCAACAAGTTACAGCTAACTCTCTACGTCGCTTTAGCATCATGTTGCAACATTCTGTGCACAGAGTCATACTGTGTTGGCAAACCATCAAGTATTTGGGGGATTAGTTGCACACTGCAATAATCAAATGAAGACATTAAAATGTACTATATACTGTACTTCACTTTTTTCATGTTGTAATGGGGTAAAATGGAGATACATGGAAACATAACACATTCACTTTCTTGCAAGTTGACTCAGTACACTTAACATACAACAAAAAAATGGTTTGTTTTTCTTGTTATCTTGTTTTGTGTGTGTGTGTGTGTTTTATTCTGCTTTAACAAATTGCCCCAGGTGGAATACATCATATAAATGAAAAGCAGGAGCATTGTTTGATTGTTTGTAACTTAGTCAAAGTTGTAGGCCACCTTGCGTGCCTTTTCAGCTCAACTGGAGTGATATCAGAACTTTGTGATGACCAATTCAAAACATTGACTTTGTTATCCTTAAGCCAGTTGGTAACCAGTATTGGCCATATGCTTTGGGAATTGTCCATTTGAAAGACCCATCATTTAACTTCCTGGCTGATGTCTTGAGATGTTGCTCCAATATTTCCACATAGAGTTCTTTTTTTATGTTTCTTTTGGAGTAAGGGCTGCTTTCTGGCAGAGTACCCTCTCAGCTCATGTCGGTACAGTACAGCCACTATTCCACCTAGATCGATTCTACCCCGCACACCTTTCTGTTTCCACCACACACACACACACACCCGCATTTGTTGTGGGTGGCGCCCCCACAGAGGACCACGCTGTACAGATCATCGTTAAAAGTTTTGAAAGCCGCATAAGAACAAATGTGGACAAATGCTGCGTTCTGGGGGAGTTATGGACTCTTTCAGAGGTGTCAAACTGTAATAAAACAGAAAGTAAACCGCACAAAAATGACCTATGAAGGTAAGCTACATGCAAATGTTATGCTAACACCAGCTAAAGTTGCGCTAACAGCCGCTAAATGTTAATATCAGCAAAATCCCCTTTTAGAACAGCGGTATGATGTTGTGAAATATTAAATCTGTATAACCTGTGTGCCAATCAGCTGCCAGTAGTCTCACGTCACGTTGGTACAATTCAGCACGGTTTGGCCACAGTCAGTTAGTTAAAAAACAACAACAACGCAACATGCTACGATACCTGCAGTGACGCGTATGGCCTCTAGGGGTATAAGTTATTTAGTTCTGCTTTAAAGGTATAGTAATGTTAGTGTATGTAAACTTCTTACTTTGTAGAAAGTAACAAAAATAGTTCTAAAAATCTATATATCTCATTCTTCTGGCATTTAGCGAATGCGAATAATTTTGAAAATTCTACTTGACCTAAAAAAGGAAAAGTTAATTCTGTTTTCATGTCAGGCACCGAGAAAAAAATGCATACGTATGTCTTTTTATATAGTGTATGTAAACATGTGGTACGTTTTTGAGACTAATTTATTCTTTTATTTTTTTGCCCCTACTTTTCTTTACTATTACTTGTTTGCACATTGACTATTTGCACCCCCTGAGTTTTCTTGAGAGCTGTTGTAACAAGGACATTTCTCCACTGTGTGATCAATACCTTAATTTGTTCAAGTGAAATTTGTGACGGGTGGATTTCTCTCTCTTACAGTTATACATACCGCTTCCATCTGAGAGATTCTTGACCTTTGCATTGTCCCGTCCATCACCCTGGCATCCCTATCTTGTACTTAACTCCTTTGCATCTTCTGACCCCCCCCTTCCTCTACCACAGTCTGGCTGCCCTCAAAGTGGGCGGAGCCCCTCGTCAACACCCTTTTCCACACAAACCCATCAATCTCCCTCTAATTCTTGCAAGTGTGAAAGGCCTCCTCAGTGGATACAACATCCCCGGCTGGAGCTTTTGACCCGGGGGTTGGACGGGCGGGAGAGCACCCTTAACTCCAATTGGGACCCATCTCAAAACTCCCCCCCCCCCCCCTCGACATCCCACACCAGATGGCCACAATATTGGCCGCACAAAAGCCATCTAATTAGGCAATACAATACAATGAAAAGGCCAGGATTGCTTTGGCTTTTTTTTTTTTTACTCCGATGGACGCAAGAAGGCGAGCCACGTCAATAGCCGCCTACCCCCACGCGCGCACGCCCCTTTGGCACTAATATAGGACGGCTATGACTTTATTACCGCTCATTAACACAAATTAGCCCACTCCAGTCACCGCCCCCTACCCCTACCCCCTCCTTCAAATGGCGATGACAAATTGAATTAGGTGTTGGGGATACTACCCCCATTCCCCCCGCGCTAGAAGAGGCTATTATTTAAAGTAGGTGTGGTTCTGAGGCAGGCAATGAGTGGTTAAAAAACAAATTCCTTTGCAAACGATAGCACAAGGGCAGCGGTGGTGAGTTAAGTCAGGCAAGTTAAAGGGTGAGTAAAAAGGGACAGATGGTTGAGGAGCCAGAGTAGATTTATTTGAAGGTGGAAACGTGGGGGAGAGCCACGTCGGAAAGGAGATGGTATTTGTTTGAGAAATTGGAAATGTAGTAATGACCACAGCAGCTGAATCGGGTTGTATCTCGTACCCATGAAAGACATTTAGGAGGATAAACCTTCTGATCTTTTGAGGATTGATTTGGCAGAATATAAGCTAAACAATTTCTCATTCGATTTATCATAACCGAGCCCATTTTCTCCAGTTCAGCTTGACCCTAATCTAAAAAGCTTCTCGGCTGGAGCTTACAGCCTAGGCCAGTGTGACGCCTCATTTGAAAGCTAGAAACAGATTTTTTTCCATCGCATTCACTTTTTCCGTCTCGTTTTCGTTGTTTCATCACTTTTTTGTCGCCCGTTTCGTTGCTTATTTTTTGTCACTTTTTTGCATTTTTGTTGCTTATTCATCACTTTTTGTCGCTTGTTTTTTTTGCATTTGTCACAGAAACTTCATTCTTCTTTTCTTTTTTTAGGAATCGGGTCCACAAGCTCGCCTTGTTGATCTTATGGCTGAAAGACAAACAGCAGTCGTGCTGAATGATTGGGACCACTTTTAACACAATCGGACATGGTTGGACAGACCGTGTATTTAATGAGATATTACCACAACAATAACGAAGAGCCCTCGTGAGTGTGAAAATACAAAGAAACAGTTGAACGTTTACAGTTTAAGTTTATTGTTATTATGCCTTCCTTTCCACAGGCTTTTTAGGGCAGTTTAGTTGCCTTTGTTGTGGACTTGGTATGTACTGAAGTGTGGTTTTAATGATGTGGCCACTTGTGTGTAGACATTTATATCTAAAGATGTAAAAGGCTTCAGATCCAAGTCTTACATGATAAAGCCTATATAGCCCAAAGCCTTTCGTCTTCCCTTCAATCGAGTAACTGCTTATGCATTACATGAACTGCGGAGACAAAGGTCACAGTTTTATTGCTGCTCTTGTGTGTAATACTTAGATGTGCTGGAAGATGGCGCCCCCAGTAATACATGTAGTCATTCTGCAGCTTTAAAAAAAAAAAAAATCAAAGCAGTGCATTGAAAGCATGGTATGTTTCACTGTATTTAAACGCAAGTCAATCCCAATTCTAATTCTAATTCCAGTAATAGATAACTGCCTTAAATATTGCTTTAACAACATTGTTACATTACACATCAACACAAATTCCAAGCAATGTCTGTTTGTCCAATTGTGTCAAATTACACTTAAACAATAATGACCAAAACAATGCTAAAATGTTACTACGTTGTTGTAGTTGTGCTTCGCTTCTGTTTCTGTTCATTTTTGTTAATTATATGAACATCTCAAACAGTGCAAAGTAAGTGTGGTCCGTGTTAAAACAGCTGCTTTGAAGTGTAACAGTTTCTCTTTTGCCAACGAGGCAAATCAAAATAAAAATATGATGTGCTAAATGTATCACTGATAATGTGTAAAGTTAAATCACAAACGTTGTGTGTTTGTGTGCACGCTGTGTTCCTATGCTCTTGTACTTTGTTCCTTGTAATATGTTCTTTGTACTTTTGTGATGTTATTTTTTATTGTAATGATTTCGGGGGTGGCTCATAAGCTTTTGCTTCGGCCCACTCCTTTTGAGCAGAACTTCAGCTCAACTTCTGCTCAAATAAACAAATACACTAAAACTAAACTAAACTAAATTAGCAAAATTATTAAAATGAAATTTTGCACATGTTTAAGTTTTTAATCTGTGCTACTAAAATATAAGCAGTGAGTAGGCAACATGTCTTGCAAAATGAATATTGCGGCACCTGTTGCAAGAACGGTGGTTTGGTGATCTGTATAGTGCAGCTTCCATGTATGTGCAGAGGCAGGACAAACTGAGTGACATGTGTCTGGACATAGAACATGGATATGTAAAAAAAAAAACACACAACAAAAAAACATCATCATAAAAAAATCAATAACTAAGTGAAAATGGGAACTGCTGAAACTCTTGAAACTCTTCCAATATTTTAATCTAAAGCAAATGAAAAACAATGTTGAATACAGCAGCTGTTAAATGTCATCTAGGCTGTCGTCATCTGGAAGGATGAAAGTTTAAAAAACCCAAATGCATTCATAAAATGCATAAAATAAATTGTTTCTCCTGAAAACATAAACTTGTATTATTCAAGTAAATGCATTGCATTGCTGTGTGTATATCAGAAATAGTGTATGATGAAAGGCTGACATCTGGTGGCTGTTCATTATATTGCAAGGCCAATTCATTGGGGGCTTTCCCAATGACCACTTGTTAACAGCTTTCACGGGGTATTATTCTCTGCGCACATAGTGATGCTGAAGCTGGTGACAGTGATATGACATGCTTTCATGTAAACCAGAGCTATGATTTTGGTTTAATTTCTGAAAGTTATATTAAATTAAAATTTGCATTACTGTGTTTTGTTGTTGTTTTTGTTGTTGCAGGGATTCACTTTTGGCACTAAGTGGAGTGTCCTATTTGAATTGAATATATAATGAAACGTTATTGACAATGTATCCGAAAACTGAAAACATCTACACTCTGCCAGATCAAAATAACGATAAAGATCACACGCTCTAATATATGACCGCCTCTGTTTACAGCACACACTCGATGTGGCATTGTTTCAATAAGCTTCTGCAATGTCAAAAGATCCAGTGTTGCATTTATTTTTCATCAAGATGTTAGATTGATGACGGGAGAGTGTAACCGCTGTGCAAAGCCTTCTCCAGCACAAGATTCGCAGTGGGAGATGTGGACTCTGTGGTGGCCATCCATGTGTGGAAACATTTTTCATTATTTCTGAACAACTCTTTCAAGATGTGAGCCCTGATTTTGTCATCTTGGAATATGCTCAATAAATCCATTGATGGAATAACCTGGACATTCAGGATGTTCAGGTAGTTCAGCTGAACCTAGACCTGACCAACTGCAGCAAGCCCCGATCGTAACAGTAAGTTAAATCCAGGTGGTGATTTTTGTCATCATTTTGTCTGTACAATTTCAACCTTTTCTGCAGTATCTGAAAGAAAATGTGTAAGTAACACGTCACCTCAACAAAACAACAAATCAGCCTGTATAAGTCTTTTAACAATTCACCTTGTTGATTCCAATCCAATCAAAGAACAAAAGTGGACAGTTTTCCCAGACTAGTGCTTATTTGAGCGTGATTGGGAATTGGGAGATGTATTTGTGCTAATATTGGTCCATGACTCATAATAGCCTGTTGCTGGGCCCACACTCACTCCTCTGAGCTGAACTGTTGCTCGTCTGCTGTAGGATGACAGGGCCTGGCAGTGAAACAAAGAAAGCCTCATAATGTGTCTCATTTGGATTAACTACAGCTGTTTCACTGAGTCCCGTGGTCGGGGTAATTAGCTTGCCTCTCTGTGCGATCAGACCGGTTTAAGTCCAAGCAGCTTTATCGCGTCATTCATCAAGAGAACACAAGATTATGTTGAATCAATCAGTGGTTTCCCAAATTTGCATATGGGGCCGCAAACAGGATCTTGTAAAGGCATTTCAGTTGTGTGAAAGAATGTTCAGTTTTTGTTATAGGCTAAAAAAAAAATCGATACGAAATTTCTGCCAAAACTACCGTTGAATGTAAATGTATTTGGACCATTACATTAGTATCTTCAATTAACGTGCGCAGTAAACAAGTTGAACAGTGTCAAAGAAATTGAGATGTAAAGCCAGTTGAATTATTTTTCATTGACATTAAAGGTGTACTGCACTATTTTATAGATGTAAAAATAAAAGTTTATATTAATACTCTAAAAGTTCTATTCATTCATCAATGATTTCTAACCAGGCTTTGACCTAAATGTGGTTGATGGGTTGGCAGCAGCTAAAACATAGATCTTTCATCATTTGTGATGTAATGCTAACGGCTGTAGGAAAAATACACTGAACAGGCTAATGAACCCTGAAAAGTTTAACCAGAGTAGCCGGCTTGCTAACTGTCCGCATACATCAAACGCTGCTTCTCCTTTTTATGGCTATGTATTGGTTCTATGTTCTTAGCATGGTTCATCCGCAAATAGACAGCAAAGTGATGCAGCGGTTAGTGCATGCAGAAAGGTTTTTGTTGCAGGGTAAGAGTCATGAATTGTGCCAAAATTAAGTTTGTGTTAAAAAGCAGTTCATATTAGTGCGTATTTGACCTTTCAGTGACCCAGCAGCCTTTACAGTGACCCTTTACTTACTCGATCCTAATGTATATGGACAGTTAACAAGCTGGCTACTCTGGGAAACTTTTCAGGGTTCATTAGCCTGTTAATTTTTTTCTACAGCCATTAGCATTAGCCATCAAACATTGCAAATGATGAAACAGGAGTACAAATTTGTTGGAACAGTCTCAGATACTAATGGCATTTTTATGATGATCCAGCAACCGACTGTTTTTTACAGTATCTTTTTCAAATGGGTTCATAACCCAGTCCTCTGGCCTTAACCTTAAACATAATGTTACGACCAGGCTCAAACAATAATCCGTTGTAATCTATTATACAGTAACTCAGGTCAAAATAAAAAAATGTGATTTCTTAATTCACATTCAAGTATAATATCATGGGCCTATATCGGGCTTGAGATGTTTACCACCTAGTTAACATTTTTGTCTAATGGATGTGCCTTTCACCACTAAAATGGGTGGTCTGCCAACAGTGTTTTATTCCAATCAAAACTTCCATTCATTCAGTACGGACTTCTAAGGCACAATGAGAATGTGTGTGTTTTTCCAAATACAGCGCCCCCTGCTGTCACAGTTCAACACTGGCATGTTTAAAAGCATCTTTATAGACAAGACATTTTTAAAATGTTGGCCAAAAAATATCAGCAGTGCATACTGTATCGGCATGAGCCAATCAAATCCCTAATAATCTGCATCAGCCGATCAGAAAAACCCACATCGGTCGACCTCGATATTCCTATTTATTTCTATGATTGAAACCTTTGCCATACCGCCTTTGCTTTGCCCAATCCCGTCAGACCTTGGAAGCTAAGCAGGGAAGAGCCTGGTCGATACTTGGATGGTAACCCCCCTAGCAAATGGAGTGAGTGTGTGGTGTGTGAGTGGTTGGTGGTGGTTGGAGGGGTCCATGGCGCAGACTGGTTGCCTGGCATCCGTCAGTCTACCCCAGGGCAGCTGTGGCTACAATAGTAGCTTACTACCACCAGGTATGGAGTGAATGAATTGCAATTTAAAGTGTCTTTGAGTGTCCAGAAAAGCGCTATATAAAACCGATGCATTATTATTATTATAAATGTTTAACTATACTTATTGGAAAGATAAAAAAAAAACAATCATTACACTAAATTAAATTACTTTACTTTAATATCGGCCTACATGTCGGCTATCGCCCACACTAACCCCCCTTCATATCGGTACCGGAGCTCAACAATCCACATCGGATAGTCCCTACAATGTACGATGATCATGGTCATATAGTCTGATTAAACACTTGCGCATTAGTTGCCTTGTGTACAAAATGTGCGGCATAAATAAACATGCCTTGCCTTGCCACTTTCATGGATCAAGACTGTCATATCTATTCCCACCTTTAGATGGCACCATTGCTGCACTTTAGCCTCTCCGGCAGCTCCACCACGTTTTGGGCCCTCATGCAGAAGACACCTGGAAGTGGTACAGAGTGCAGTTGTTACAGGAAGCTTCTGCAATTTCCTCCCCATTGCGTCACAAGCGCATTAGTGTGGCCCTCACCTAACCACAACCACATGGGAGCAGAGCCGCGCTGGAATTTTCCCACTCAACACACAAATCTAGGCGTCTGCTCATGAGTTCCTTCTGCTGCTGGTGCTGCTCCGATTTCTCTATGAATGAGGCTCTTCTTAGACACCTGCCAGCTGCAAGGAGCACATTGAGTACAGTATGAGGAGTGTACCTACACCCGGAGAATTCCCCATAGAGGCACAAATGTGTAGAGCAGCTTGTTGGTGCAATGCAATACGGTGTATGCTGCGATGGCGCCCGGGTTTCACAGATGCCTCAAGGGTGTGAGATTCGGTGCAGAGATTTATCAAGCGTTAAGGAAAAAGCTGTCAGATTTGATTTCATTACTTGAGTTAAAGCAAAAGTCCAATCTTGCCTACAGTAGGGCGCCAACTTTCACACATCATTATGGGGGGAAAGAAAATTGAAATGCCAGTCAGGTATAGGGCTTAAAGTATTCAGAACTTACAAATCAGGTAGAATACTGTAAGTGTTAAAAAATGCAAAAGAAATTCCACCTCCTGTACTACAACATGATGGGGGCAGAACTTCTTCCTGGTCGTGAGTCTGTGATTTTGACAGTATGTCTGCGCTGTGCCACCTACTGTTCATTGAGTGTGCATGATTAGGCTTTTAAAATGAACAAAATGTTTTACTTTGGAGCCTTTATGTAAATGTAGTGGAGGAGAAAGCACGGGCCTATATTTATCTTTCAAATGGTGCAAACATACTACTCAAGTACAGATCCTCAAAAACTCTAATTAAAGGAACAGGCCACCGTTTTTCCATACTGAGATATGTTCTAACTTGAGCTTAGACGAGTTGTTGTGCGTACCTGTCTGGTGTTTACGCATGCGCTCAGTCACGCAAAAAGACCAAAGATGTTGTTAGCATTTAGCCTCTCCTCCTCTCCTCTATGGGACCAATGGATCGTGTAACTGCTCATGTAACCGTATTTAAATAGGGGAAACGTGGAAGAGCTTGGTCGCTTCTAAAGTTCACCCCGTTTGGCCCCATAGAGGAGAGGCTAAATGCTAACAACATCTTTGGTCTTTTTGTGTGACTGAGTGCACTCGTAAAGACCATACAGTTACGCATCAACTCGTCTAAGCTCAGGTGAGAACATATCTCAGTATGGTAAAAACGGTGGCCTGTTCCTTTTAGTACACAGCACTTATACATTCATCTCTTTTACTGACCACCTCTGGCTAAAACCAGTTTGGAAATGAAGATAAATGGGCTTTCTACTGTACTACTTCCACAATCCCAGCATCAGTCCCATTTCTTTTCATATTTCCTGCTAATGCAACCTCGTGGTTAAAGGAATAGGCCACCGTTTTTCCATACTGAGATATGTTCTTACCTTAGCTTTGACGAGTTCATCTGTACTTGTCTGGTCTCCACGTGTGCCTTCCGTAACGTAAACACAGCACAGACGACGTTAGCATTTAGCCTCTCTCTTCTCCTCTATAGCTCCAAACGAGAAGTTACCAAACTCTTCCACGTTTTCACTATTTAAATATGGTTACGTGAAGTGTTACACAAAGTATAATTACACAAAATTAAACAATGTGGATTTTCTAAGCGGATAAAAAGGGGCACTATATTGTAAGGCGTGATAATACTGTAGTAATTCGGCATCTGCGCAGTGATATCTTCACTTTACTGGCGGATGCCGAATTACTCCTGGTATTATTACGCCTTACAATATAGTCCCCCTTTTTATCCGCTTAGAAAATCCACATTGCTAATTTTGTGTAATTATACTTTGTAGTGTAACACTTCACGTAACTATATTTAAATAGGAAAATGTGGAAGAGTTTGGTAGCTTCTATCTTCACCTCGTTTGGAGCTATAGAGGAGAAGAGAGAGGCTAAATGCTAACGCCGTCTGAGCTGTGTTTACGTTATGGAAGGCACATGTGAGACCAGACAGGTACAAATGAACTCGTCTAAGCTAAGGTAAGAACATATCTCAGTATGTAAAAACGGTGGCCTATTCCTTTAAAGCTCGCTAACTGAATTCTGAAGGTTCTTATCTTTCAAATGAGTCAGTGAAATTCCTTACAACTGTGTTTGAAAACCCAGTCATCGTTCAAACTGTACTTATACTATGAGCGTCATCACGACTTCTTTATCATTTTGTGTTGATGACTTTTCCAAATTGTGACCTGAGCCAGCCTAATCTACGGAAAAACGCCAGCTGCCGAGCCCGACAAAGTATCTTTTGTCTTATCTGCCCCGTGGGCCACAAATGTCCTTTCACCCGCAGATTAAAAACCCCCGAGCCTGTCTGATGCGACAAATTTTTATTTACAAAATGTTCTCTGCCGCACTAAAACCGCATCAGTTCCCTTTTCGACGACAAAGCTGCATCTTCAGTTTCGGACATGCGATAGCGCTGACTGGCAGAGAGGATCGTTTGGCAGCACTTCTTTCGGGCAATCGAGGGCTGCAATTTAAGGCGAAATAAAGACGCCATTATCGCGTAATAGAGTTCGGCGTACTGTGCACTCCACGCCGCTATTGTTCGCTCCACCTACGGGGAAATAAATCCGCAGAGTTCTCCCCTTTTTTCGGGGGTAGCATTTTCAGCGACTTTCAATCAGGAAAGATCTCGCGTGAGTGGGGGGGGGGGGAAAGATCACCTCTGGCTGTTTGAATCCACTGCATTATTAAATAAGCGAGATAGAAAACAGATCAATTTGCCACTTGGTTCGTGATCAATGTGGCTACACCAGCACAGCGATATAAACACAACCCAGGGCTACTTTTAATGAACATTTTGTACGGGAGAATTAAGTAGATATGAATGGAGACAAATGATAGTGATTTAAAGTTATACCCGGGAGTGTTTGGGTAAAGCAATATACAGTGTGTAGCTAGGACGTATTCATGAGCACACAATGAGTTCGGCGATGGAGGCAATATTGTGATCGAGTTTTAGGTTTATTTGTCATTGAAAGTAGACGGTCTACAGCTACACACAGCAAACTATTTTTAGATGCTTCTGTGTGAGGCAGCTAATATATCAGAGAGGGGAAACTGAGGCCTAACTTAAAAGTAGGACCTTGGATCAGCTCTGAAAATACTCTGTCCGACCAAAGAAAACATCACCACCAGAATTTGCCTAACAGTTATGGTCTGGGAGCTGCTGCAGCCGGTCAGGCCTATAGGTTCAGCAGTATCCTGAATGACCCGGTTATTCCATCAATGGATTCCTTCTTCCCTGATGGCACGGGCATATTCCAAGATAACAAAGCCGGGATTCATCAGGCTCGCATTGTGAAAGAGTGGTTCAGGGAGCATTTTCACTCATGGATTGGCCGCCACAGAGTCCCAGATCTTAACCCCATTGAGAATCTTTGGGATGAGCTGGCAAAGAAAGATTATTTTAGTGCAAGTGCTACCCGAGTATGGAATAAATATGCATGGTTATGTTTAATCTGACAAACAAAACACCCTGAGTCCATAATGATGTTGAATTTAAATAAAATATGTTATTTGAATAGTTAAACAAAAATGTGTCACTGAACAAAGAAATGAGAAAATATGAGGCAGCCTAGATAGAATACTAACATCTTTATTCATCTGTCACCTATCCTTAACTCACATTGAAGAGTTGTTTTTAATACACTTTCTTTTACTCAAGTACTGTCATTGCAGTAAAGCCATTCTGAACGTTACATGAGGCTCACTTGAGTAACTGAATACTCTGCCTTGGAGAATATTACGTGACCTCAAAATTTAAACACATTAGCTAAAAAGAATGACCAACACCACTTTTCTCACTGACATGAATAAAGGTACTAAATAACAGTTGCTAGTTTCTGTGTCATTTAGGCCATTGCAGCCTATGTGTAAAAGCCCATGTGGTCTTTGGGTCAGAAAGTGTGCCCATACTTGGTCTCCATTATGCCAGATATGCTGAAGCGGTCAGCTAGAAACAATAGCTATTAGTTCCTGGTTATTGGCAACAGATGCTTTATACATGCTTTGTTTGCTTATTTAGACATTACATCTGTTTGGACATTGAATTTGCCTGGACACTACATTTGCTTGGACATTACATTTGTTATTGTTTCTCTGTTTGGTGCAGCCCTGTAAGGCAACTGGTGTTGTGCTATTGGGCTATACAAAACAACTTTAGTGATTGATTAAGCACTTTGAGAAATGAAAAGATTTGAATTTCAGCTTTCAGAAGGAGATGGTGGCTGTGTGGAGGATTATGCAGGAATTCATGAATGAAAAACACAATGTTTTTATGGTTTAGGATGAAGGACTGGATCATGCAAAATCACTTTTTTTTTTAAAGTGTTAACCATGTTGCCCTGCATTGTTACAGTCCTTTACAGACACTGGCTTATATGATGAAATGGAAAGATCAAATAGGAACATTTGATTTCATTTGTGCCACATATCTGAAAAAAACAATATTAAAAAGAAAGAAAAATGGCAGAAACATTATTTGAGTAGTATCAATCACGCAGTGTTAATTAATCTTGTTCTGTTTGGTCAGTTCTTCACAAAATTATCCACCACATTTTTAAAGGCCATTACCCATCACTGAATTTGTTCAGAGCAGTTCAGCGTTAAAGTGTCTTCACATCACATCACTGATCTGCTAGCATGCCATCAGCTAAAAGTGGCTTGTATATTTACATGTCATTCCCACTGCTTCCTACAGAGGGAAGCAGTGGGAGCAACTTAAATCCTGACCAGCCCCAGTCATTACTTCTTATTGCCTTCTCCTACTTTATTTTAAAGTTAAAAATGTGAAATATTAGTCCTGATTTTCTTTTAATATAATGGCAAACCACAAAGGGGGAATAAAGTTGGAATCCAAGAGTTCTTACACACCATTTTTATATTTGTCTGTAATTCCCCTCTTTTCTTCAAACACCATTGCGATTGTAACCATCTCCCATTCCAGCACTAAAAGTAAATTAAAACCATTATGTTGTAGTGCGCTCTAAGGACAGTTCAACCAAATTAAATACTTTTCTTTATTTTTCTCCCACAATGCACGTGAACTTTCTAAATTGCCAACGCTTTCAATTCATTGTGGATACCACAACACGGGCACGCGAGGCCAAAGATGCTATCCTCCACTCTAAGGAATGACTTTCATGCTTGGCTGCTGTCCAATTTTATCTCCTGGCGTTGCTAGGCGACAGGGATATCCTTATTGCCGGAGTATTCTGGGAAGCAATGGCACCAATAAATGAATTTTCCAGATCCGTAACTTATTATCCGCTCACCATGCTGTTATCACATGGGTCAGTGGGAGATAGTGCCACTGCTACTGTCACCATGCAAATGCCCTGATGTAGTTGAGCCAAGAAAGAGAACTGTGTTGGCTGCATTATTAGCTCCCCTGTTCTGATGCAAATACTATGTGGAAAAATTGATGGAAATTTCTATACAGCAATGGATTTGGAGATGGGAATCCAGTATGGCTTCTTTTGACTTACGGCTGATGACAGGTCATAACAACCGTGGTTATAGTACCAACAAGCAGGAGTAGTAAAAGTAGGCCTAGTAGTTGTAGTAGAAGTAGCATCAACAATTACTAGAGGAAGTAAGTGGCGTAAGTGGTAAGAGTTATAGGGAGGAAAAACTGGAATTTCTTACAGTTCTGCTTAAATTGCTTATTAAAAATTGCTTGTCTAAGTAGCTCTTGGTAGCATCCTTAGCCAGGGGGTGTACTCACTTATTCCACCCTGTCCTGTGAATGTTTACATGTTCTGGCCAATAAAAATATGATCAAATGTAAAATGTTTGAGTGGTATTAGTTTAAGCAGACACTGTTTACTCATTCTTGTCATATTAATAAAGATCAGACCACATTTTATGAGCAATTTAGGCAGAAATGTAGGAAATTCCAAACGGTGTACTCGCTTTTTCCTCCCACTGTACTCTTAGCATTGTACTGGCATGTGAGTGGATGGATCTTACCTCACAGTAGTTGGTTTCCTCTGGGTCTTCTGGTTTCTTCCATCAGCCAAAGGCACGCACAATGGGGGAATCATCCAGCCAGGTGAGCTTACAAAACAGTAATATGAACGTGGAACTTTCAGTTGGGAATTTGTTTCGAGTTGTATTCCTTCTTGTGAGAATAATTTGGCTACTTAAAGGTGTATTATGGAACTTTTAATGAGTTAATTTGTGTGCAATTGATCTTTTAGTGACCCAATGGCTGTATGGGTGGTTAGTATGGCGCCTTTACTTTCCTTCACTGTGCCCTTTATGGCGCTCTAGGATCATTTGTTGGGTAGGCGTTCACTGCTGACGGACCCTCTCTCCAGAATATCTACCAAACCTGCGGTGTTAGGCCACTGTGATCAAAAGTAAAGGTGCCATACAGCCAGCTGGGTGTAAAGGCCAATTAAGCACAAATATAAAAAGTTCCATAATGCACCTTTATTATGTGATATTATGTGTTGTTTACAACAATTAAAGAGGCAATGAAAAGTTGCCACAGAAGTTAGTTGTGTCCAAACTCATTCACTAATTTCTGATGCATTTCTTACATCCCATTCCTTCACAGGGATGAGCTGTCCTGGTAATGCAAAAAACTAGCCAGCAAGGAACAATCCTTTACAATGACATGGACAGTCTATGTTCACAAACCACACCATATTCAATACTTCAATACAACAAACCATATTTAATTTCACTACTATAAAAAAAATTTAAAAAATCAGTGATCAAGCTTTTAATCACCTCTGCCAAAAAATAGTGTGTAAAATGATAAACTTATACTCCTTTAAAAATAACCAGTAAGTCTTAAAGGTCCTATATCATGCAAAATCGACTTTTTGGAGCTTTTAGCCATGTTGTTATGCTATTTCCTTATCAAAAACACCCCCAGAGCGGTTTTTGGCTTCATTCACGCAGTTCTAAGTAATCCTCCTGAATCCTGCTCTCTGAGCAGCTGCTCCACCCTCTCCTGGTAAACGACTGAGCTGTTCAGTTGTGTCGTCACAGCGGAACGGAAGTGCTCTACGTCTGTAATGTAATGCCTTACGGCCTGATTTTTATTTATAAAACAGCTTTTTTTTTTTTTTTTTTTTTTTTTTTTTAAAAAAAAAAAAAAAAAAAAAAAAAAAAAAAAAAAAAAGCAACCCCCCGAAGCGTCTGTGCTGTCCCACGACGCTAATCAAGCGCACCCACGGCTGGAGGAGCCATGGATCCGAGCATAAGTGTTGTTTTTGAAGACTGAGCTCTTTCTAACCTACTCTGGACACCGCCTGTTCTTTTTTCTTACCGATAATGCCACGGATGCGCGTTTGGCTACGAGAGGAACAGGACTGTTCAACCTTCCTAAAGAAGAGTGCACTCGCCAGAAGTTGGAATTTCTTTCCGGGATTAAGCTAGCTACTATATCAACCAACCTGATGGATGCTTGGTGAACCTTGGCCAGAATCAAAGTGGATTAACTTTTATAACTTTTATAACCAACGCGATCTCATGGGAGTCCAAACTGAGCGGTGAGTCAATCAAAACGCATGTTAGCGCGTGTGTTAGCCTGTGTGTTAGCCATTTATGAAACTGCTTTGCACATGTCAACTCCTTATAACTGCATTATGTGAAGTAACTTCACTTTTTGCAGCGATATTTATATTTATAATACTGCAAATGTGGAATGAGCGGAGAGAGGGGCGGAGTTAACTGAATCGAAGCGTCTTATCTTCCGGGTAGGGAAAATACCCCCCAAAAATACTTATATTTCTCTCAAAAATGAGTACTCCATAGTGATAGAGGTACAATATATCATATATATGCCTATACTTTACTTTGGAATGGCTAAAATAGCATGATACAGATCCTTTAATAGTGCTAACATACATTACTATATATGGAAGCAAATTACAGCGTATATCTTTGAGTTACTGTGACCTCCAGTCCAGAGTTCCATGTTATCAGCTCTGGCTCCTCTCATATGGGCCCCAGCATGTGCTCCCCATATAGTGAGAATTAATGATAGCTTTAAGTCACTTTTACAGCGTGGGCTAAATGCTTCTGTGGCGCATTAGCCTCGGCCTTATCTGGAGCGAGGAGTACCCCGTTTCCTCCTTCCCTCTGATATCTCCTCCGGGCAGCACCTGACTGATACGGGAGCTTTAATTAAAATATGAAGCGCTCTCATCTGCCCTTTCAGATGGATCCCAGTATGGCACATGGCACATTAGGGAGGTGATAGTCTGCGCAGCTTGAGATGAAGCACTGTGGATATACAGTTTTATTGTTGTATAGGAGCTGAATTATTTATTGAGTGCAGAAACAAAAAAAGAAGACTGGAAGTTCTGTCTTGAAGGCCGCCTCCCACAGATCCCTTGGACTCAGTGTTGCGATCGGAATGACGTAGTGCCCGAACTCATTACGGAGTTGGTGAGTTGTTGTGCTCTCACTTTAGACTTTAGACTGTATTGTCCCCAGGGGGAAATTCCCTTTCATGTACACAGTGCATGTTTGACAAAAGGACAGACAGAACAACAGAGGGTACACTCAGCAGGGCCTGTCATTCAGAAAGGCTTCTTTTAAACGAGAGCATCCTGTATCTCTGTCCTGAGGGCAGAGGGGTGAGGTGAACGTGTGTGGAGTCCTGTTCTATGGAGAGTGCAATGCGTCCAATGGCCCGGTTGTTCAGACATTTAAGGTTTGGTGTGGGGAGTCCTATGATTTTTGCTTGCACTGTTTGTTACCTTGGTGAGTTTGGTTTGGTTCTTGACGGTTAACAGATTAAACAAGCAGATGGAACAGTACAATATGACAGGCTGAATAATGGATTGATATAAACATAGCAGCAGAGATGGGGCGACACAAAGACCTTTCAGTTTCCGGATTGTTGACACAGCCGTTGTTGACTTCTTTTCTAAATGTCCGTGATGTGTTGTAATGTAAGTTTGCTGTCTATTGTAAGTCCCAGATATTTCTACTTTTTGGTTGTTAATGACAGTGAGAGGTTGTGGTGAAGTGGACTTGAATATGAGTTCCTTTGCTTTATTGACATCGATGAATGTCTCTGGTTTGATTTCTGTGCAGGTTGGGGCTGGTTTCTCTGAGCACTCCGGTTCCCCCCATTGCTGTTGTCCACTGCTCCTGTTGGATTGCCTTGAGATCCAGAAGGATATGCCAGGGACAATATTAGTATACCTTCACCTTGAATCCATCAAAACTATTCATTACTGACCCCTTGTTGTTTGGGTTAACACTGTTTGGTTTTGTCTCTGCCAGGTGCCAACTCCATCATTGCCTGGCCTGCCAAACGACATGCCTTTTTCATAGATATTTCAAAGACATATAGTCTGGGAGCAAGCATGATCTCAACCATTTCCCGGTGGGCGTGATTGACAGAGGGCATCAACCAATTAGAGCAACGCAAGATACGTTGCAGTAACAAGCGGCAGAAAGCCTTTCCAAAACTGTCATTTTTTACGTGGAACGCTTCGAACGCTGTTTCTTGGTGCGGTTTTAGGAATTTCATATTTTCCAAATGATTTAAAACAGACGAAAGAGCAGAAGAAAACAGTGTATCGGCCACCATCTTTAATGTTTTGGAAGAGTACATGGTGGTGACAGGTGACGGCTTCCGTCTCTTGGTGCGTGATTGGACCGATGTGGGTCAAATCGTGAAATGATTGGCTGCGAGCAGCCGCCCAGACGGTTCTTCTTTTGAACAAAAAGGAGAAGTGTCTGGCAGGCCAGGCAAACTCCATCATTAAGTTGTATGTAGCTTTAGTAGATGATTAATAAATTCTCATTTTTATTCAAACAAGAGCTTTGTTGTATGATTTAATTTCAATACATAAATATTTTACATCCCAAGGCCTGGATCCAGAAAAGATCAAGACTAAACGGAATCTGAAAATGGACTAAAATGATGATGACTGGCCTGGGCGTAGACTGTATAAGACACCAAGCTTTGTTTGTTCTTGATGCTGTTTCAGTACCAACCTAGCGTGCTTTGGGATAGTTTTACTAGACCCTCGTATTCATTTCGTTTTGTACAGGACTGAACTGGGAGCCAGATTCAGCCCGCTAAATAAATTATTACGTCCCCTGGCTCATTTTCCTTAAAAATGTAATTATGTTAGCAGGCTAAACTAGGAAAACAAAAGGCTTATCATTGAACAGAATGTCAGATATCACAAGACAGAAGGACCTTGTGCATAGTGTTTCAGACGCAGGACTCATCATGGTGCGCTAGCGTGTGTGTTCTGGTTAAGACCATATTCACGGTCTTTCCACAGGTCTTTCCACTCATCTGGCCACTGTGCTCCTCTCTTCTCTCGTCCTGAGTCTAATAGTTGTACTGACTTAGCTAATTGGACCCTCATTTAGCAAAATATCTGACTAACTAATTCTGACAGGTGCATGTTTCGCATTCGATCTGCATTTGTGGGAAACGTGAAGATACAGACCCAGAGATGCTTCCTTTGTGATGGTAAAGGACTGAATAAATGAGTTTGAGTACGCCATCTCCTTGGGGCACTTGTGGTTTAGTTCTGGTTTTGAGATGATTTGGCCTTGTTTTTGTCTTGGCTTAGTCTGTGGGTAGTGTTATGTGTGTGGTATTGTTCTGAGTAGTCCTTGTTTTTGTGCTGGCATTTAATCCTGTATTTGTTGGAAGCGATTTTGACTGAGAAACGTTAGTGATAGAATTGCTTGCTTTTTGCTACCAGAAGCTATGGGTATTGCTGTGTGGTACTGCAATTACGTACTTTGAATATGTTTTACATAGTAGTTGTGCCACAGAAGTCTGTCTGCCGAGTCCTTGCAAAAAGTCTGTCCTTCAATAACAATTTATGTATACTATATAGAGAGAGACCCTTGTTCTGGAGGCGATACTTTCCTTTCAGACCAGATATGCTTGGTAAGAAACATTGATCTAAAGCCAGTTAGAATTCATATTGATGTGTGGAGCTGCTCTTTGCTTTGTGCAGTATGAAAAGAAGCAGTCAAACTCAAACACCCAAAGCCAGCTCATTACACGCTGTTTTTCTTGCCCAATTACCAATTTTCCGCGGTGAGAAGTGTGATCTTCAGATACATGCCACAAAGTTTGTTTTGCTAAAAGTAGCGACAGGCGTGCGTGCCTACAGCCTGACACAATGTCAGGCCACACGAGCAGTGGAGACAAGTGGCTTCCCGGGGCCTGCGAGTTCTCAGGGACTTGGCCCCATGAACTGAATTCTGAAATTGTACATGACCCTGCGTAACCTCCTGAACTCCCGCCAGGTCCATTGCGTTTCATTTACCAAAAATATCACATTAATGTAGATTGTTTTATACCAAATCCAGCCACAAGGGGGAGCACAGATCAAAAATCTAAAAAAGCCTGAGGCATTAGTAAAAGCAGCTATATGCCAATTTAAACATCCCTAAGTTTCTGGCTTTCACAGTGGATTGGTTGATATTGGTTGCTGGACGGGCTTCGTTGATTGCTCTACGGAGGAAGAAGCTAATCATGGAGAGATTCATGTGTCCCAGCTGCTGAAGTGCCCCAGTGGTTTATTTGGCCCTTGACTCAGAACATTGAACAGGCTCTGAATTTACTGCCGCTGCATATATTTACACAGGCTACATTTGCATTCCGAGCTCGGGGGCAGCTCATCTTGCCACACAGCAAATCATAGACCAGACGCGTACAGTGAACCCTGTTAAAGGCTAACTGTTCCGCCACACTTACAAGACCTACTTTTCTTGGGCATCCACTCTGCATCTGTGATTCTTTACAGTACGAAGGATGCACGTGACACACATTAGGCTCAAATGACTTATATACATGATTTATTTTTTATTTCAAACAACGGAAGAGGGAACCACTGAATTTAAATGTGTGTTGTGGTCCAAATTCATTCCTAATGTCCCTAATATATTTGTTGCTTCCCAATTCTTCACAGTGTTTATAAGCCTATTTCACAACTTGCAGGGTCACTTTTCAGGGTCACTTTCACAAAAATGCAAGAAAACTACAGTAGCCTGCAAGTTCAGGAAATTGATGCAAATGCTTTATTATAAGAGGCACAGTGTTTTCCCCTCAAATGTCTCTGTTTACAATAAACTAAAGACAAAACAAATTTAATTCCATACAAAGATAAAAATCAGGTATAGTTCCTTGGATTGGCATTTGTACAGACTACATGTTGGATTAAAATAAGGACAGGATTCACAATGAGGTGTTAGAATTAGAAAATGACAGCAACCTCCCTTTCTGTTAGTACAGCTGTGTTTTCCTGCGAACTGCATTTGTAGTTTCTTTGTTCCACATTGTTATACTGGATACTTTTGTACATCTTTGCTTGTTTTTGAGAGGATTAGTGGATTTTGCAGCTAAGCTACACAAGCCGTATCCCTACTTTTGTTCTGACTAATGTTAGTTCACTGGAGAATAAGACGGATTATATTCGTCTGCTACGCTCTTCACAGAAGATAGTGAAAGACTATTGTGGAGCGGAGGGAGCTGCGCAGGAGGAAAAGGAAGGAGGAGGTGGAGGAGCTGACCAGTGCAGGACACCACGCTTTGAAACGGGGACAAACCCAGGAGGCGGTGCACCGTTTCAGAGGAGCACAGAAGGCAGCCAGGTTTCCCCTGTCTCCAAAAACATTCTGGTCAGATTGGCCCACAATGGCGGGGCGCTCAGTCGCAGTGGCTCAGGACTAACCCAACAACTGAACACAATTTTGTTGTATATTTGTACAATGACAAATAAAGCACTTTCAGTACAGGCCAAAAGTTTGGACACACTTTTTTTTTAATGTTTTTTCCTTTCATTTCAAAACTGTTTCCATGATAGATTCTCACCAAAGTCGTTCATTTATGAGTGAACACATACGGAATTCTGTTTTAAACAAAAATAAAAACGTTGACCTAAATTCTTCCAAATGGCCGCCTCTCGCTTTGATTACTGCTTTACACTTTTGACATTTTCTCAGTGAGCTTCACGACGTCGTCCCAGAAATGGTTTTGACTTTTCAACATGTTGAAAACTTTTTTTTTTTTTAATGATCTTATGAAGCTCATGGAGAAAGGGCGGCAATTTTGAAGAATTTAGAATTTAAAACATATTTGGAGTTATTTCACCTGTTTTTGTTTCCTTCATAATCCCATGTGTTCATTCATAGTTTAACACCTTCAATGAGAATCGTACTGTGTTAATAATGCTGAAAATAAAGAAAAGCCAATACATAAAAAGTGTGTCCAAACTGTTGGCCTGTACTGTACATACTTACTTATTTTGTGGAAAGCTGTGTTACTCTTCTCTAAGTACTAGTTTTCAAATCGATTAGAAAACGTTCACTTCAAGAACTTAAAAAAAGAAAGAAAAAATCCAACCTCTCTTTCCTCTTCCACTTTCATTTTTGTCAGCTGCCCACTTACACCCCCGCACACACATCACCTGAACCTCACCAGTACTTGCTTCGATTTTCAATTCTGACGATTCTGGATATGCACATTTGCTTTCTATAGGTTTACCTGTTCCTGATTTCAACTGACAGTAAATTTGCACCAGCAGAAAATGGTCGCCATCACACTGCGGTGGGAACTTAATAACCTGTCAGCCACACTCAAATGCAATCCAGTTTTGCGACCAAATAAATCCATTGTGAAATTTCAATTACAGCATCAAAGCGCTGATGTGACCGGACCGGGGCACACTTGTTATTATAAAGCCCACTTAATGGCCCGCACGGCTATGGCCACTCGTCATTTTGATTTCTTCCACACCGCTGGCTCTCAATAGCACTGTAAATACACACGGCGGCCACATTATAAGGTACAATCCAAATGTATTGGGCTTGATAGCCATAGCTTAGAATTATTGGAAGTGATTGTGAGGTCGATACTGAATCATGGCATTGGGGCTCTGTGTCCGAACTCTATCATCCTCTCTCCAGCTCAGGTTGAGAGGGAGTTGGACCAACTGAAGCCAGGCACGTCAGCAGGACCTGATAAAAGTCAGTCCTAAGCCACTGAAGATCTGCTCAGCCGATTGTAGCACACATGTTTAACATGAGCCTCTGCCGACATGAGGCTCCCAAGCTTTGGAAAACACCGGCTCAGTCTTTCTGCCAGAGAAGAGTCATCCCAGGACAACGAGGACTGTAGGCCTCTGATATAATTCAGGTGTTAGAAAGGTCGCTCTATAGGTCACATACCAACCGAACACCAGTGTAGACGACGCCCCCGTCCATATGCTGCACAGGATCATGCACATCTGGATGTCCCAGATGCCTTTGTGAGGTTTATGCTTTTGGGACTCCACCAGTGCACTTTAGCCGTCTTGTACTGCTGTTTGAGAAGATTAGAAGAATGGATGTGGAGGCATTGCACCCTGGTCCAGTGGTGCGACTTCTCTCCGTCAGACTGCAGTTTGTGACTCTGCAGAGGAACGTTCCACGAGTACAACAGGTGACGGAAGGAAGGGTGCTCTCAAAGCTCAACACCATTTTAAGTAACCGCACCCAACACTTTCATACCTTAGATGTGATCAACAACAGCACCTTCAGTAACAGACTGATGGCACCAAAGTGCAAGTCAGAGATTAGATCAATTTTTAATGTTTGAATGATATATGTATGAATTTGATGTTTCCTGTTATAGTATCTGTGTGAGCTACTGCATCAGCATCATTTCCTGTAAGGGACCTATATCTATATCTAAAATGTTCAGTTCTTACGGCCCATACACTGAAACAGACTATCTATGGATCTGAAGTGTTATATAAATAAAAGTTGATTCATTAATTGATTGATTGATAATACGCAGCACAGCAGACACCAACAATGCTTATTTTGCTGTGGGTTTTCATAATAAAGCATTTGGAAAAGCATAATGTAAATAAACCTTATATTTGGCTAGCTGTTGTGAAAACAAAACAGCAGCATCTCTGGTGATGTCACAGTTAACTGTATTGTTGATGTGTCTCTGGTTGTATGTTGGGGAGTTGTTGTTTTTTTCTGTAGTGTTGTAAGTGTTGGTGTGTCTTTCTGTGGTGAACCCTTTGTCTTGTGAATCGTGACTCTGGTAAATTGCATCGAATGGCAACATTTACGTGATTATTGTACATGGTCCCTTTAAATAAAATAAACTAAACCATCTACATTTACACAAGAGAGTCAAATACCATGAAGACATACACAGAACACAAATATGTATAAAATGTTATTATTATTTATATTTTTTGCAAAATGTCGTTCCATACATAGAATGTGATGTTGTTGTAATGCTTCCCATCACCACTAGAGGAAGTCTTGCTATGACTGTGAATAGAGTCCAAACCCATTACAATATTTCTCTCCCAAATATCACGCTTCTCCGGCTCCAAAGCTGTCAGTTTCCATGTCATTATAAACATGTCAACTCTACTTCCTGTCAGCCCCACTTCCTGTGCACGGCCAGTCTATAGCACGGCTGCACTTACTTTAATCTCCTAGAGTTGCTATGGCGACAGAAGCATCCTTATTACATGCAGAACAAATCACAAGACAAATAAAAGACTTGGCAGTTGCTTATAGTAGCGTATTAGCAGCTTAAACAGACAAGTACTTGGACAGTGAAAAACATAGTATCATTAAGTTATGTATTGTTATATAACAGTTGTAAAATGTGTACACTAGTTTATTAGCAATTTGCAGAATAAAAAACACATTGGAAAAAAGTGTGCAATGAGCTCAAAGTGCACTGTCAACGTACAAAAGGACATCACACGACACACACAAAAAAACAAATGCCACATAAGAAACTTTTAAGGGTAAAAAGTGTAATATCGCTTGTAGGAATCAGAATGTAGGGTTGCTGTTATCAAGTTTTTTTAAATAATATTGAATAAGGTTTCCATGTTACAGTGTGTCATGTTGTATATTCACTCCATCATTCTCTTCTGCACCCAAAATGCCAACCCACACTCCGGTGAGGCTCTTCTGAATTCTAGAGTCCAGAGTCCAAAGTCTGAGAAGGGTCTAAATGCAGCCGATGGAGGGACAACGCTATAGTTTAAACTAATCCAAACTAACCCTAATCCTAATCCTAACCTTAAGGGTAGTGGAGTTTAATAAAGGCTTCTTATTAAGATTAATTTAAATAAATGTCACTGGGAAAGAGTGGAAGTGATGTCATTTCCTGTGGACGTGTGATGGAGCACCACTGACCACGTGACTCTCCAGCGGCTGCGTTTAGACCATAGATCTAAATAATAAGGGGCATTTCGACAGGACCGGAGCGGTTTCGGACCACTTTAGCCATGGGGTCTGGAGCGGTTTTCTGACTAGACCGGTTTGGGGGAAAGGGGAGGGGGGCATGTCACTTCTCTGATTGGTCAGGCCTTTGAGAGGCAATAGACGGCTTGCATATTCAAAGTTCTCTTTCTCTTCACACATTTAAACCAGGCTCTATTATGACTTGTTCACAGAAAATATAGGCAATTTTTGCCATCTCTACTCATAGCCTACATGCCTCATTTTGATGGGAAAACATTCAATACAATTAGATATTTTATCTAATTTTTATGACAGTAATCAAGTTTTCAAGTTTGATTTGCACAACAGTTTTCCCATACACTCTTTCTTATTGCCTAACTGACAGGAGCGAGGCCTCATATCTCCCTCTATTACTTTTAGACACACTTAAATTAATAAGCCAAGAAATAACTGTTCTCCTGGCGCTTGAAAACGGCTCAAACTGCTAAATAAAGAAAACAAATAAAGACTTACCGGTGCTGGTTGAGGCGTGTTAGAAACATCTACATCCAAATAAAGTGCATTCATTTCCTCTAGGTCTAAGATGATCAGGACGCACATCCGAGAGGTGCAGACAAATAATATGAAAATAGATTGTTGCGGCAAACTACCCATCGCCCCTCCCCCACGCAAGGAGCAGAGCGGCACCACCGCAGGTACGCTTGATCAACAATCAATGCTGCGCACCAACACAAACAGACGCTACAAACAGACTATACACCCAAGAATCACGCACGGATCAACTCTCCCCAAAACAATTGAAAAGACTGCCGGTAAGAGTGGCTAGGTGATGCTATTCACTGTGGATGCCTACTGTTTGGAAATTACAGTGCTAGAGTGTGGTGCATTCATGGGCTCTGTGTAAACTTGTCTTTATGCTATTAAATGAATAATGTAAATATGTAACTGTTTGGTTAATGGTCACTTTAGGAGGTCACCTCAGGTTGTTCTTCTTCTATAACTATTCTATAACTTAAAGGGTAAACATCTTAAATAGTTAAAGTCTTAAATAGTTAAAATTGTGTGTATAAATATCTAAGTTAAATGCTAAAAGGGTTAAAAATACATTGATTGAATATCTGCTAAAAAACCTATTGTGTACTTACAATTGCCACTGTTATTTATTGTATTTTATTCTTTGTAAATACTTACAATGGTGTTTGTATTTTCTAAGGTTTTTCACCTGACTGACTGAGGCTGAAATGGGAAAATTTCTGGCCTGTTTATTTGAGTGAAGTCCAGCGAGTCTTCGGCGTAGAGGTCCTTTCTAGTGTGGACCCCGTGTAGCAAGAAAACACTTGACATAGATCCAGTTCTTGCTGTAAGTGTTTCCATGTCGAGGTAAAGGCATATCCCCACGGTTAAAACACACTTATTAATCCAGGGAGAGTTGCAAATGCAAAATTACAAGATCTTGCCGCTGCAGCTTAACTTTAGTCTGACCGTCTAAAAGTGAAAGTTAACATACACGCACATGGCATAGCTGATGTTTAACTTTCACTTCTGTATGGACTGAGCCTAGAGGCCAATCAGAGATAGGTAGGCTATATTAAAAAAAGAGATTGTTGGTCCCATTCAGCCCCTTTCATTGTAATGATCCTGTGTGACCTGTGAAATTAACATGGCTGCACAAAGCATGTTCCTTAAAAGGGCAAAAGAAGGGAAGCCCCGCCCTCCCCGGCTACGAGCCTCCACAGAGCCTGTCAATCATAGACTTAGGCTTCCACCTTTGTATTGCTGATGTACAAAAAACAGTGTGGTTACAAATATGACACCTAGGCCAGCTTTGTCATATGGGTCATAGCAATTTTTAGAAAAATAAAAAGATCTTTGTAGCCAGGCTTTTAGGCAGTTTAAAACGAGGCACAAAGCTACTTGCCTTTGGAATGAGCTGCCTTTGGAATGAGTAGAATCACAACCCACAGTGCGACTTTGATTGATAACATTTTCTCAAATGAAATAGATAGTGATACAGTCAGTGGATTAATGATAAATGATATTAGTGATCACCTGCCAGTTTTTGTATTGTACAAACATGGATATTTAAATATTGATGATGAAAACATATATTGGTTTAGAAGGGTAAAAACAGAAAAAACTATGGATGCATTTAAAAAGGAACTATTAGCTCAAGACTGGAGTATTGTATACAGAGAGAATGATACTAATAAGGCATATGATGAGTTTACGCAAATATTTCATAAAGTATATGACAAAAATTGCCCAATGAAAAAACATTGTAAAAACAGAAAGTGTAAAGAAAACCCATGGATGTCTAAGGGATTACTAAATGCATGCAAGAAAAAAATTCACTCTACAAAAAATGTATAAATGATAGAACAAAAGAAGCTGAGGATAAATATAAGAAATATAAAAATAAACTGACAGGTATCATTAGAAAATGTAAACAGAATTATTATAATAAGTTGTTAGATAGCAATAAGAATAATATTAAAGGTTTATGGAATATCTTAAATAGTATAATTAGAAATAAACCAAGATCGATTAATTATCCAAAATATTTCAAAGATGAGGATAACACTTTAAATAATATGAATGAAGTAGTCGATACATTTAATAAATTCTTTGTAGATGTTGGACCGAATCTTGCTGCAAAAATTACAAATGTTGAGAACTTTAATTGTGAACTGATAGACACAAATCCTCTGTCCATGTTCCTCAAACCTGTGGAGGAAAAGGAGATACTGGACATTGTTAAAGGGTGTAAAAATAAAACCTCGACAGATTACCATGACATGGATATGAAAACTTTAAAAACTGTTATTGAAAGTATCTCTAAGCCGTTAACATACATCTGTAACCTATCGCTGCAAACTGGACAATTTCCTGATGGTATGAAAGTAGCAAAAGTGATTCCTCTGTTCAAGGCAGGAGATAAACATCTCTTCACAAACTACAGGCCTGTTTCCCTTTTACCGCAATTCTCAAAAATCTTAGAGAAGGTTTATAACTCTAGACTTGACAGCTTTATTGAAAGGTGTAATTTACTCTCGGACAATCAATTTGGTTTTAGGAATAATCACTCAACTTCACACGCTCTCTTTGATATAATTGAAGAAATAACGAATGCTGTAGATAACAAGAAATATGCCATAGGGTTATTTATTGACCTGAGTAAAGCGTTTGATACAATAAACTATGATATACTAATTAATAAACTAGAACATTATGGGATTAGGGGGGTAGCTCTACAGTGGGTTACCAGTTATTTAAAAAATAGAAAACAATGTGTTATCAGTCGAGTTGTCGACAAATTGTGTGTGGTTTACCTCAAGGTTCCATTCTGGGCCCAAAATTGTTTAATATGTACATCAACGACATTTGTAAAACGTCTCAAGTACTTAAATTTATCTTGTTTGCTGACGATACAAATATTTTTGCATCAGGTGACGATTTACAGCAACTGTGTCGGATTGTTAACTTGGAACTCAAAAGTGTCAATAAGTGGTTCAAACAAAATAAATTATCTCTAAATCTGAGTAAAAGCAAAATGATGATATTTGGCAACTGTAATTCCAATGCTCAGGAAGCAATTCAGATAGAGGGTGTTGTCATAGAGCGAGTGCATGAAATCAAATTCCTTGGTGTTATTATAGATGACAGAATTACTTGGAAAGCTCATATTAAATATATATCTACGAAAATTTCTAGAAGCATTTCAGTAATAGCAAAAGCAAAGCACATTTTAAACATCAAAGCTCTACATATCTTATACTGTTCTCTGATTTTGCCATATTTATATTATTGTACTGTGGTTTGGGGTAGTACTTATAAAAACACATTAAAACCAATAGTATTGTTGCAAAAAAGAGCTATCCGAGTAATTCATAAAGTTGGGTTTTTGGACCACACAAACTCATTATTTTTAAAATCAAAGATCATGAAGTTCTGTGACATTGTTGAGTTCCAAACTGTACAGATGTTATACAAAGCAAGATACAAACTGTTGCCAGGCCAAATACAAAGAAGGTTCCAAGAACGTACTGGTTGTTATGAATTACGTGACGAATTAAACTTTAGGACTCAGAAACATAGCTCAACTTTGAAAAGTTTTAGCCCAGCAGTTAATGGTGTACAATTGTGGAATAAACTGGAAATGGAGTTGAAACGAAGTCCAAATATCAACCTGTTCAAATATAAATACAAACAAAAGACTTTTGAAATATACAGAGAACAAGAAATGTGTTACCACTAGGAGGCGCAGTAGGATCAATTATCTATAATCAAGGAAGAGTGTTGCTGCTTGGAACGGTTGTCATTCTATTGCTCAAATTTACAAATTGAGAATTAGGGTAGGCAAGTTATGAATCTGTTGAGAGGGACCCTCCCAACGGGCTCAAAACCTTGTCTTTTAATGCACCACTCAGCATAGGAACATCATCTACAAAATCAGCTGTTAGGGCAGCTGGGTGGGGGTTTGTTGAGGGGGAGTTACTGCCCTCTTCAACTGGCCCGTTCTACACCCTGGCTTTTTAATGCACCTCATTATGCAGGGCTTACATCATACTTCACATATAACTCAATTAAACAAATATAATAATAATGATAAATAAACCCGAATTAAATTATATTAAGGATGGTATTGACAACTGGGAAGTAGCAAGATCTCAGAATATAATATGTATTAATGCACCTTTAATAATGATAATTAATGATAATTAAACCCAAATTAAATTATATTGAGGATAGTAATGACAACTGGGAAGTAGCAAGATCTCAGAGTATAATATGTATGAATGCACCTTTATAACATAAAAGTAGCACATTCTTTTGTTCTTTATTTTGCTGTTGTTTTTGTCTTATTCTTCATCATTTATTGTTACTTTGCCCTATGTTCCTTTGTTTATGATTTGCTACCTTGTAAATATTAAATGTAATGTTACTATTTTTATTTTGGGGTGGGCGCTTATAAGCCTTTGGCTTCAGCCCACTCCCTTTGAGCAGGTTAACTGCTCAAACAAATAAATAAACTAAACTAAACTAAGCTGCCCCTTTCTCTGTGCATGTTGGATTCTGTGGACATTTTCAAGTGTCAACTTAAGACGCACCTGTTTAGACAGGCTTTCATGCCTCACCATACTTAGGCCTATGTGTAGTGTTCCTTTTCTATTGTGTATTTCCCCGACGTAATGTAATGTGACTTGTATGTGTATTGTTTTTACAGTATGTTTTTATGGGAAGCGCTTTGTGACCCTGGTCTGTGAAAGGCGCTATATAAATAAACTTTACTTTACTTTACTTACTTTACTTAGGAACCCCGTTTCCAAAGTGTCTTTTGGAGTCACCTCTGGCCACGAGAGGGTGGTATTACAGCAATGTCAGCTTCCATCCATGATGACCAAAGAGAAGGGCTTTCCTCGTCCATGGATTACCCTCTTGCAAAGTCTAGCCTTGAACCTGGTCCAGACCAGGCTACGTTCTATGCCTAAGTTTCCATAGTAACTGAGCCACAGGCAGAGTCAGCCTAGCGTATGAAATCAAAATGGCAACAAAACAAGCCAAATAAGCCTATAGCTTACAGAGTAAGCCTGTTTCATCAAACAGTCCTGCATGTGACCATGGTGATTACATCAACAAGCTGTCATACAGTAGTTTAATCACCTTGAGGACAAAAAGTGAACTTGTGCATCATATAACTTGTTTTTGTAATTGTGAAAATAAAAAAATCGACATTGCAATTGCTATTTGTAGAATCAATTTAATGACTATTTGATTAGAACATGATTATCTGGTGCAGCTCATGTTTATAAGATATTACAAGACCACTGATCTTCATACTGAAGGCCTTTGAATAGAGAGAGGGATTGTTGTAGATGTTGGTTTTATAGTGTGGGACAAATTATTCATACATAAATTGATGCTTATATTTTATTCTATACACTGTGTGTTACGCAGTGTGGCACTCTCGGGGGGGAAATAAACTATTTTGATTATAAATGTTATGAGATGGAGTTTAGGGACATTTATGAACTGCAGGCCTGAAGAGAAACGTTAGGGTGACAAGACAAAATGCTTGCAAATATTGTTTACCCAACGAGAAAGTGATTATAATTTCAGAGGAATATGTATATTCAATAAACCACAAGTACATAATACATTTAAAAAAAAACTGTTTATCAAGCGTTAAATTATGAAATAGCTGCTGCGATGAGTTAAAACAAGCTACGTCTCTTTTTCAGTTCAGAAATATTTAAGAGAATAATAATGGGAAAAATATTTGACAATAAAAATGTATTAAATACGCTTGCTTCTGGTGTGGACAAGGGTCCACTAATGTGTTAATTTTGCGAACAGATGTTTGTTGTCATTAGCATGCTGCATTTATGATTTAAAAGTTAAGGGCAGGCACAATAAGCTTTAGCTTCTGCCTGCGCCAGGTCATTTATTGTGTTTATTGTTTGACTTGTCAAAACAATAAACACGGTAGTACAGCGGTTAGCGCTCGTGCTTCACAGCCAGAAGGGTTTGTTGTTTTTTCTTCATCAGCTGTATATCTTCTGATAAGTACTAAATGTGCACCAGTACTTTGACTTCTGTGACAGTCGGGCGCTATTTTTAGAAAGAGCACACGAGACATAATCAGAATCACCTTGAAATCACAATGATAGATCAATTCCTTTCCAAATCGAACGGCGAGGCTAACAGGCCGGAGCTCAGCACCAGGTGGTCGATCCAAACGTGATTCAGTCGTTCCTCCACGGAATCGCATGTTCAGCCAGAGATCCATCACCGCCATTGTGTTTTTACTGCCGCAACATACTATCAATCAATTCTGTGAAGGCGCTCATCTATCAAAGGAGGCTCACTTAGGCTGGAGCAGAGGAGGGAGCCGGCGCTGATTTCCGGAGCGTAGACCGTAAAACACTGTACCAGCAAAACTATGACACTTATTTTTCACATTTGTAATTGTTTTATAAAAGGAAGTGCTTTGTAGCTGACTATGTTATGTACAGTCTGTTGCCTTGAGCTTGGAGACAATAAACAATAGATTTACATTTTTTATGTCCTTGTTTTGATTTGCAAATTTAGATTGTTTTATCCAACTGTATTATGGTAAGACAAGGTGCAATTTTTGACTTTATAATGAAAACAAAGTAAAAAGACCACACATACAAATTTAGATTGGTAAAACATTCAGGTGTGCGGTATAACCCTTCTGCAGGTAAAGCCTCATTAGTCTGTGCGGCCCCAGTCAGGCGAAGTGTACAGGTTAAAGGGCGGCAGGTTAAACAGCTGTGAACCTGTGATGCCTGCTGATGACGCGGAAGGTTTCCAAAAATGTGGATCGTTCAGCCATACTGGGTCTCAGTGTTTGATTTTAAGTGGTGTCAATAACTCACCAAGCTGTTTATAAGGATGTGCTATTTTTGAAAGTATCATCTTGACTTCAGTCAGTGGAGATGCATGGTTTGATATAATATACACTAGGGTTTTCCAAAATGGTGGCCATAACAACAGAAGTCATGTGATTGAAAAGCATGTATAGCAAACATATGCCATGGTCATTTTCAACCTGCAAGCAGGACTTTTCATTAACTCATTTAAATATAATTAAAACAAAGACATATCTTGTTATTTAAATGTTTTTAAGTGAATGAACCCCAGACTGTACAAAATAATACACATCGTCTTCTCTCTCCTCCCTGTTTGCCATTAAGACCACGTTCGAAAGGGAATCTTGGCGGATTTACAAACTCTTCCCACACAGCTCTGACTGGTCCTAAAAAGAACAAAAGGGCGGGATTTTCACAGTAGACTCCGCCCTCCTGGGGGCGTGTATTTCGATTGTAACCGCAAACGCACGCCTTTAGCTCTGATGCTAACGGCCTGTCAATCAAAGTCTGGCCCTCATTAGTATACGAGATATCTAAAATGTACCTTACGAAAACCAGCCTGGTTTCTTTAATTGTAACTAACCCAGCGTTATCACAGGAGGAATATCTAGCTGTAGAAAGTAAAAAAAAAAAAAATCAGAATCCAGGCTTTACAGTTGTTTATAACGTGTCTAAAGTGCAATGCTTTCTAATGGAAAACTAGCTTGTTTTGCCGCACCTATATGGAGGTACTACAGCAATGACGGGCCCTAGCGTTGCGGTAGAGCAGAGCAACCAGCGGCCATTGGAATGAACACATCAGCTATCACAGCAGAAGAGGCAGGATGTTAAACCTGATGCCCATCAACAGTATCAAGTCACAGCTTCTCCAAGTGTCGCTACAAAACTCACCAGAATATGGATTTGATTGTTATTTTTCTCTCATTCAAAAGGCCGATTATCAAAACTATAACAGAACACTTTACAGCTCAAGATCTGCCAGCTCAGATATATCGATCCTGGTAGATACAGTACGTACCTCATAAAGGGTGCGACTAACCTGATTGCCTTTGCGCTGGGCGGCTAATGGAGGGGCGGACCACAGGGGATGATCCGGTTTGCTGTTAGCCGCCGCCGCCGCCACTGTGTTTTCCTGAGACGCTTTAGGCCACCAGCCAGGCCTGCACCAGTGTTCTCACACAGATAAATCCCTGTTGCACTTAGTAGTCATCCATTTTTAATGTTAGGGCCCCGCCTGCTGAGATGTGAGGAACCAGAGGAGGCGCTTGGGGTGGAGTGGTGAGGTGTGTGTGTGTGCTTGTGTTTGTGGGGGATAGAGACACAGGGAGAGTGGAGGTGTAGATGACATCAGACACATGCCGTTTGCTCTATGCGTGATACAGTGTGCAGCTGGAGGGAAGTGAGTATACAGGGAGTGAGATAAATGTAATTGTATCGCACCATTTACGCATACATCCACTCAAAGGGCTTCAAAAAAGGACGTAAAAGAGCTATAGCTATAAAATACAACCACTTTTAAGTAAAAAACTACATTGAAGAAAATGAGTCTTTGGCTTAGACTTAAAAAACAACCCAGGGTTCAGTAATTTGTTTGAACAGTATATGTGACTAATTTTGTAAGACCCGTAAACAAGCTATTACAATAGTGCAGTGAAGTAAATAGAAATGTGACGTGAATACATGGCCTTAGCTTCTTAAAGTCAGTGTAAGATAAGATAAGATAGCCTTTGTTTTACTTAAATAAAACAACAGCATCTTTTGACCTAAATCCACACTTTTATTAGGTCTTGTACTCTGTAACTGGAATTGTTTGGATGGTAACGTTTGTAATATTCTGTTGACAAATGCAAAGAGCCAAGAACAGAAATGATAATGCTCTTTGTAGTGTGAATTCAACTGTAGCTCAGTGGTGTTTCGAATCTCTTTTCATACCTCTTTGGATACTTTTTGACTTTTCGAAATGCGGGAATGTAACAGAAAATCATAAAACAGAAAAAAGTGTGAGACTGGACTGGGGCTGGACTGAGGCTGGTGAGGTGCCTGTTTGGCTTTACCACAAGGTCACAAAGCTGGGCCTTATTATCTTTGTTTATATAACATTTTCTGTTGTATTGTGCACCCTAAATGTTACCTCAAAAGTTTTTCTCAAAAGTCACCACAGGAAAAAGGTCTATGTTATTAAATTCAGCCCAAAAATGTCTGAGCACATACCCACATGCACTCCAGTAAATTACTGTCAGTGTATCTGGTTTCTGTTCACTGCTGGCTACAGCCAATAGAGCAAAGTGTAACTAGATACGAGAATGTGCTTTTGATGTCGATGTTCCTTTCTGTTTACCAAATGTAAAAAACGTATTTTCCTGTCACCAGGGCCAGTATTCATAACATAGTAACTGTTGCTGAACCAAGGATGCAGCTGCCCAGTAGAGCTCGGATTCTCCCACATATAAGAAGTTCTCACTTCCTGCCCTGTGTGGACTGGGCCTGCACAGATGGCAGCGGAGGGAGGGAGAGCAAACATGATCTGTCTGAATGGGGCAGAATCAGCCAAGACATTCTTGTGTGGGCAGAGCTCGGGAACAAGCGGCCTCTCTGTGTGTGTCCTTCAGGCTCCGATACTGAAGTGCCGCAGCAGAGGTTAAACGGATGTTTTCTCTGGTGTTGACTTGATGAGAATGTGCCGTCAGTGCTCTTCACTGAAGCTGGGACTGTGTTTGCAAACAGCAGGTTTCTTCATAAATAATAAAACAACTTGCACTTACACTCCCAATGAGCTTGTTTTGGACTATCATATTGAAGAGTTAGACCATTTTTATTTGCATTCAAGTCAAAAACAAAACCGCACAATCTGTTAGAAGATACTCTTGGCATCCATAATACATAAAAGAAAACATTACACAATCGGAACTTGAAATGTGTGTGATCGCAGCCCTCTGACAATGTAGTGAAAGGGAGTCATGTTTTAGTTCTAATTTGGACAAGCTTTAGTACTGGTCTAACCTGGAGTCCATCATCTTTGGACATAACCTTTCCATGGTTTAGTACTGGTTCAACTGCGGTTAAGTAATTACATACTAAGTCAAATTAATATGCCTCTTCATACTGTAGATGCAACTTTGGTATTTTCTGGAAGAGTTGTGTCTTTGAATCCAAAAGGTTGCAGACAATTGGCTTGTTGCATGTTGTGGCTATGCTAGTTCCGCTAACCTGAAGTTGTGAACACCAGTACTTCGTGTCTGTATTCATTTCTATGAAGACTAGCTTAGACCCGTTTGAATAATCATATTTTCCAAAGATTCTGTGGTGGGCAGTGAGTTCCTCTTAGATGATCACTTACTTTGTGTTAACAATGCGCTGTAGGATGTAAATATTACATTTTTAATTGCCTGTTAGCCTTTAGCTTTAAGACAAACTATCCAACCTTTATAAACAGACGTCGAAGCATTTACAGTTTTAAAGTGCATGTTTAAAGTTTTAAACATGCAGTAAGTGATCATCTACAGGAACTCACTGTCCACCACGTGATCTTTAGAAAATAGGATGAAGAAATGAATATGTACAGGAAGTACAGGCGCTCACGACATCAGGTCAGAGGACCTAGCATAGCGACATCGTGCAACAAGCCAATTGACCTAATTCATTGACAAACACTAAAACAATGAAGGTTTTGGTAATGTACAGTATTACGTCTCTTTGTTTACATCCACCTCCTTCCCTCCCTCCCTCCCTGCTCGAGCCCACGCCCCCTCCTTAGCTCCGCCCCCACACTGTTAAAAAAAGAAAAAGAAAAGAAACACAACCACATGGCTCCAAATACTGTATAAGACTTTATTTCTCTAGTGAATTCATATGTTTGTTATTCTGCACAGCAGCATACAGGAAAATCGTGGCAAAATATAAATAACAAAGTTCAACAGTGTTTCTCAGTTTTTCTCTTTATCGTTTCGTCAACAACAACAACAACAACAAAAAAACCTCTGTTAAAAGTGGCACATGTTTCGTAATTTTTGCCCCCCCCCCCCCCGTACTCACACTCCACACGCGACACCGAACAGCTAAATTCGTCAAAGTAACGGTCAAATATATACAGACTTCACCTTTTTTTTTTCTTTTTTTTTTGCTGGCGAATAGAAACCAAATGCTCATAGCTTCCGCATTACATGAAAAAGGAAAATACAATTATGTTATACAAAGATCAAAAATATTATCAAAAAACCCTTATTATAAATGGCAGCACTCTATCAATAAACCGCCGTGGACATTTTTGTTGTATTTTACACGTTATTATCATTAAGTACAAAACATATCCCGTTTGAGGTAGCGCCCTCTTAAGTCATTTGTAAAAATGTTAAAATACTGCCTGTACATAGCAAATATCTGTTCATTCTATTTGTATAGCCTTTGGTAAACAAAACTGTCCGTTATAATATGTGCAGTCCTGCAACTGACAACATCACCACCACCACCACCACCCCCCCCCCCCCTCCTCCAAATAAACCCCCAAAACATTCATTTACATTCACCACCATTTTGCATGTCTTTTTTTCTTATTCTTCTTCTTTTTTTTTTTTTTGGAATTCTCTCATAAACAGAAAAGTAATCAGTGACATTCATTTTGCTCGAGTGGGGAGATATGGGTTCCACTTGGAATAACCCACAAGATTTTTGAAGGGAAAAAAAAAAAGAAAAAGAAAAAGAAAAGATGTTTCACGGGCAAGAGAGTGAACAAAGACGGGGAACATGAACAACAAACTCCAGTGTGCCCATATTTGGGAATGTAAACATAAAGAAGGTGTCTGTCTTGGTGAAAGGGTTTTGGCTATATAGGCAACAATTGATTGGAACGTCCCTTGGAGAGAATGCCTGACAGTGCTGGCATTGTCCCCCCCACCCCCACCCCCATCCCGCTTCAACATCCTATACCCAGGCCAGGCGGATTGGATGTCAACTTTTTTGTGTGTGGCGCAAGTTGGGAAAGATGCTGTGGTTCAAAGAGTTTTTTTTTTTTTTTTTTGAGTGCGACCGTCATAGCCACACTACCGTCATGACATTCTTGAGCTTTATTAATGGCGAAGGAAAAAAAAGAAAAAAAAAATCATAACTTTGGTTTGCTATAAGATGAGAAAAGGAAAACAGTACAGCCTACGCAAGCTTTGCCCGCCATACAAAAATACTTGATAAAAATAGATGGCAATCATACTTTCTTTTTCAACAGTGAAGAAAATACTATTCGATACATAAGTGTTTTTATATATATATATATATAGCACAGGCTCGATGACTAGGAACTCTAAAAACTAAAAATAAATCCATGTATAAAGCGTCAAATAATTCTATGTGGATAAAGGAACTATAAAAATAGAAGAGCATTATGTTTTTTTCTTTTTGTTTTGTTTTATATATGATCAAAACAGTCATCAAGAAATTGTTCAGTGCAATTGTATAAGACTTTTGTTTTTGTTCCAAAAGGTGGTCGTGTTCAAAAGATTTTCATCCGCTTACCACCCACAGCCCTGCCTCCCTTTAGTGGTCGCTGGGAAGGCTGCTCTTTTGACAGCGGGCAGTACTTTATCGTGTGCGCATTGTCCCCGTTGGCGCTGCACAGGGGGCAGGTATACGCGCGCAGGATGGGGCACACCACGCGCCCGTCCGGGGTCTTGAGCACGTGAGAGCCGTAGACCTCCTCCGGCGCGCCGTTGTTCCGACAAAACACGCAGATCTTGGGCTCCTGCTTGCCCCTGCCGCCGCCGCCGCCGCCCCCTCCCGCCGCGCTGGGTTTACGCATCTTCCGCGCCGCCTCCACGCTGAACAGGTCGAAGCCCTGGAACGCGCCCCCGAAGCCCGCCTCCCCGCCGCCGATGCCGATGCCCCGCTCGGGAAGGTGCTTGTGGAACGGGCTGAGGATGGCGAAGCGCTCCTTCAGGTCCAGTATGGAGGCCGCGGGGGGCGGGCTCACGGAGGGGCAGCACGAGCAGCAGCAGTCCAGGTGGCCGTTCTCCACGGCGCACGGGCACGCCGCCGGGGATTCGTCATCCTCCAAGCCCAGCGTCGCCTTCAGGGACTCAGTGATGGAGTTGGGGTTCTGTGGCAGCTTGTTGTTCTTGGTCACCAAAGTGGTCAGCCCCAGGTAGTCGTTCCAGAAGTTAAACGTGTAATCGTACGGGCTGCGCGCGTTCAAATAGTTGTGATTGAGAAAATCCATGGCAACTCGCGGCGTGTGCTTTCCCCTCTCTGTTGTGGAAATAGAGTAATCCCAAAGAAGTGAGCGAGGGCAAGTGTTGTAGAGGCGTGCGTAACAGCCAGACTCCGGGAATGGTTCATGTACAGCGTTTCCAGTGTTCCTGTAACATTTGAGCGGACTGCGTAAAGGCTTTCTGGTTATATGGAGCAGGAGGGCGGGGCGCCAGTGGCTTCAACGACACAAGTTTGGGATCAGCCTCCAGGCAGCCGCCCCCTTTTTTTTTTTCATGGTACAAAGAGCCACTGGACACAGCAGCACGGGCTTGTTTTGTTCCTACACATGATTTGTTAACCCTCTGGTGCGCAGCAAGATCCACGATGGGAGCCAAATCTATAACCCATCCCACTAGAGAGCATGTATTTAAAATAGCATTCAAATTGGGTTTCTATTACGTTAATTACTTTGGATTGCTAATTTTAGGGGTGTATATGTTATAAAGCCTTATCAACGTTCAAATCAGACACTATAAGAGGCTGAAAGAAAGGTATAGCCCTGCACAATATCAAACCTATACGGTATATAATGAATTGTATTATACACATACAAATATGTATTACATTAATCTGTGTTATTACATTATGCAAAATCACTTCTTTTTTTTCTTTTTTTTTTAAGCACTTAGACCCAAGTTATACCCAAAAACATACCAGGAGTGTATTATTCTTCATTTAAGGGAAAGTGAACGCATGTTTAATAACATGTCATTGCCACTTCTGCCTGTAGAAGGCGCTCCAAACCTATTGGAAATCTTGACCAGCCCAGTCTCTCGCTCCTGTCTGTCTTTTCCATATGATTTCACACTGTACAATAAAAGTATAGATACATAATCAATGCTTTATGTGTCATGAGTTGTCATGACATCATACTATAATACGCATGTCTCTTCCATTGCACTTTCCCCGGCTTCCATCACCACTGCCGGTTCTTATAACAAAGAGAAAAGGCCCATCTTGTGGCTGTTGGCATACAAGATGTTAATCCCAAAACTCATTCTCGCACAATGATTAACAATAGCGAACGTGGGGTGACATGTGGAATTGTAATGTTTCGCACCGGGGCAGGAGAAAGAGCCGCCTGTCCCTTTAAATTGATCAGTGCTGGCGCTGAAGTAATGTCATTAACATCAGCGGCGATTGTTCCCAAGCGCTAACGGCGAACAACTTCACTGGTGGTTTATATGACAAGAACAATCCTGGGGTGGATATAAGGGTGTATTGTGAATTCTCAACCAAGGAAGTTCATTGGTTTTGCTGTTCTAGTTTCAAAAATGTGGAGGAAGATTGGTCTTCTCTGCGTGGCATGAAGCAGATCATATAAGGCATTTGTTATTCAGTTAAAGTCTAATTACAGGTTTGGTTCTGGGAATAGGTGACCAAGGCAGTGTTCCGTCGACTAGAGGGGGTGTCAAACAGTGCTTACAGTTTATAATTCTAAAAGCATAATGCCTCTCCCCCAACCTTGCTATCAAAGTGGCACTGGAACTCGCAAAAGTCTCTATTTTAAAGCAAGATATACAACATATGTGCAGAAAGCATTGGCAGTATGTGGGGCCTAGTGGAAAGACTCTCAGCTAAGCCACATAGGCCTTCTGTCCCTAGTGTTCTGGCTAATGGACGTTCACAGGAGAATAAAACAGATGAACTGAATTTTAAAGGATCTGTATCATGCTATTTTAGCCATTCCAAAGTAAACTATAGGCATTTATATGATATATTGTACCTCTACCACTATGGAGTACTAATTTTTGTGAGAAATATATGTATTTTCTGGAGGTATTTTTCAAACCCGGAAGACAAAACGCTTGGATTCGGTTAACTCCGCCCCTCTGAGATGCAGCCCATGCAACTTTAGCAGTAAAATAAATATATATATATCACAGTAAAAAGGGAAGTTACTTCACAATACAGTTATAAGGAGTTGACATGTACAACACAGCTTCATAAATGGCTAACACACATGCTAACACGCGTTTTGATTGACTCACCGCTCAGCCTCTGGCCTCGATGATCTGGTGTTTACATTATGGGACTCGCGTTGGTTATAAAAGTTAATCCACTTTGATTCTGGCCAAGGTTCACCAAGCATCCATCAGTGACGGTCACAGACAAACACTATTTTGGCTATTAGTCGCTGAATCCCGGAGAGAAATTCCAACTTCTGGCGAGTGGCCTCTCGGAAAGTTGAATACAGTCCTGCACCTCTCGTAGCGCATTTTCTCTGTGACATTATCGTTACGGTAAGAAAAAAGAACAGGAGCTCCTTCTTCACAACTTTCGGTGCAAACATGACATCTGTTCAGACGCTCAGGGGTGCGTTTGTTTACCCCACAGGGGCAGTGTGGACACGTCAGGCACTTCCTTTTTTGTTTTTTTGGGTTTTTTTGGGGGTTCTTTCTTACAACAGAAATAATGAAAAAGCTGTTTCTATAAATTAAAATCAGGCCATAACATTACATTACATTACAGACGTCTGTCCCTTCCTGTTTGACACTATGACTGTTATATATTACCTATTGACATGTTGAAGTTTGTCCCTCCTGTGTACCACCCCTTACGTACGGGAGGTACGCCGATGCCTGTTGTCACTGTTGTTGAGCCATGAAGCTAATATACCATGCTTGAAGTAGCCCCGGTCTCTCGCCTCTTATTTAACAATATACATATGCACGTATATAATAATGACGTAAAATACGTCAAAGTGTCACAAGTCAGTTGTTCACCAGGAGAGGGCGGAGCAACTGCTCAGAGAGCAGGATTCAGGAGAAATGCTCAGAACTGCGTGAATGAAGCCAAAAAAAAAACACTCTGGGGTGTTTTTGAGAAGGAAACAACATGGTTAAAAGCTCCAAAAAGTCAATTTTGGATGATATAGGACCTTTAATGTCCAGAGAACTTGAGACTTCATCACTCAAATTGCCTCCACTTCATTTTGTTAGATTTTTAGATTATTTTAAATAATAAAATCTTGGACCGTATGCTGAAAACAAATACAAATCTAACCCAATGTCTTCAGGCCTGACTATTTTTATTTTTTTATTTTACGGGACTAGTGAATAGTTTTATTAAAGCACATGATTAGTGGCAGCCATTACACTCAGGCTTTCCTCTCCCCAAAACAAAGTTAAATCACAGCAAAAAACAGCGGCGCCTGACATCTCATTTTATGAAGGCCATGTTTACGGGACCTCTGGCGTCAGCCGGGACAGGAAATCAATGGAAAAACGGCGCCGGAGCCCAGCCAAGTGTGAAGCATATAGGCACGACATGCATAGGATGGGTCCAAGTGTGTGAGAGTTTGTTTACATGTGTGGTATGCAGTGCTTAACAGTGTAAGGGAAATAGAGCCAAATGGGATTCTCCCCCACATTTTTTAAATGATAAAAACAACTTTTGGAGAACATAATGGAGAACATACAGCCAACATAATTTTTCAACACAAAAATGTTTGCAGTTGTGTCATTTTGTGTTCAAAGAGAAAATGCATCTGAATGTGATGTCACTTGACAGATATTGATAGTTTGATCAAATGTGTTACACTTACAAAAGATGTACAATATTCAGTGTGTAATAATATCTTACTGCAACACATTATATGGGACTTCATATTTATTTTTGTGTGGCAGTGGCGTGGTAAAAAAAAAAAAAAACATAATCATAGATTAGGAAGAACAGATATACAGTGGGTTGAAAAAGTATCCGCCCTCCTTTAACTTTTGAACATTTTGCCTCGCTATGGTCCACAAACATACATATATAATTGAAATTTTATGTGAAAGACACACACTAAGTGACACATAACCAAGAAGTAAAATGAAATTTATACATGATTTTCAACTTTTTTTTATAAATGAAAAACTGAAAAGTGGGGTGTGCAAAAGTATCTATACCCCCCAAGTTAATACTTTGAGGAACTGCCTTTTGCTGCAATTACACCTGCAAGTCTGTTGGGGTATGTCTCTACCAGTCCTCATCTTGAGACTGGAATTTTTACCAATTCTTGGCAAAACAGCTCAAGCTTAGATGAGATGAAGAGTGCTTGTGAACTGCAGTTTTCAGATCTTTCCACAGATTCTTGATTGGATTTAGGTCTGGACTTTGACTTGGCCATTCTAACACATGGATATGTTTTGTTTTCAAGCATTCCATTGTTGTCCTGGCTTTATGTTTAGGGTCGTTGTCTTGCTGGAAGGTGAACCTCCGCCCCAGTTTCAAGTCTTTTGCTGACTCCAACATGTTTTCGTCCAAGATTGCATTGTATTTGGCCCCATCTACCCTCCCATCAACTTGAATCATCTTCCCTGTCCCTGCTGAAGAAAAGTACCCACAGAGCATGATGCTACTACCAACATGTTTGACAGTGAGGATGGTGTTTTTAAGGTGATGTGTTACTTTTACGCCAAACATAGCATTTTGCTTTTAGGCCAAAAAGTTCAATTTCTGTCTCATCTGACTAAAGCACCTTCTTCTACATGTTTGTTGTATCCCCCATGTGGCATCTGGCAAACAGCTAACACAACTTCTTATGGCTTCATCTAGCCACTCTTTCATAAAGGCCAGATTTGTGCAGTGTACGACTAATAGTAGTTCTGTGGACAGTTTCCCCCACCTGAGCTGTAGCTCTCTGCAGTTCATCCAGGGTCATCATAGGCTTCTTGGTAACAGCTCTGGTCAGTGCTGTCCTTGTTCGGTCAGTAAGTTTGGAGAACTTACTGACCAAACCAGTACGTTTAGGAGGACGGCCGGGTCTTGGTAGGTTTGCAGTGATGCCCTACTCTTTCCATTTCTGGATGGTGTATAGCCTGGCTAACGCCACACTGCTGTGTGCGCTCGAATCTTTTCGAACTTCACAGCAGCCTGGGGACCATGGCCGACATTTTCGCATGGATTTGGGGACCAATCACAGAACGAGGAGGGACGGTAAGACGATGACGTGCTATTCGACATACGCAAGCTTGTAGTTTGTTTACGGATCCAACATGACAGCAGCAGACCCGATGTCATCTTTCGATCAAGCTTTAGACCGTGTTCTAAATAGTTTAGCTCGAAAGTTTACAGCTGGTACGTCATACATCATTGGATACGATGATACGATTGGCTATGGCTACGTGCAGACGCATGAGAAACATTCGTAGCACCCAATAAACGGCTATGGACAATCTTAAACCACACCTCTCCTACAAGAAAATTAATTGGTGGTCCCCAGACTAAATATCACTTGTGATTTTAGTCTGGCGTTAGCCAGGCTAGTATTTAACGGTACTTTGAGAGATGTTCAAAGCTTTTGAAATCTTTTTATAACTTAACCCAGCTTTATACATCTCAATAACTTTATCCTGGACCAGTCTGGTGTGTTATTGGACTTCATGATGCTGTCTGCTTCCCAATAGTCTCTTAACAGACCTCTGAGACCATCACAGAGCAGCTGTATTTGAACATTGACATTAGATTACACACAGGTAGACTCTATTTTGTCATTGGGTCAAGATGTGATCATTCAGAGATCTTCATTCAACTTCTGAAGGAAATTGGTTGCAGTAAAAGGAAAGGGGGCTGGTACTTATGCATATCCCACTTTCAGATTTTATTCAAAAAAAAAGTTCAAAATCATGTATACATTTCATTTCACTTTAACGATTGTGTGTCACTTAGTGTGTGTCTTTCATGTAAACTTTCAACTATATATATTTATGTTTGTGAACCATAGCGTGGCAAAATTTCGAAAAGTTAAAGGGGTACACATACTTTTTCAACCCACTGTAATAACTACACTTTATTTAGCCTTAATAAATGGTGAATTAACACCTAATTCATCATGAACAATTCATTAGCTAAGTATGACTGACGCTTCATAACTACTTCATGAATTAAGTGCTAACTGATCATTCATTAAAGCCAAATAAGGTGTAGTGATTATAAAGTTATATAAACTTGCAGGGAATGCCACAAAAAATGGCCAAGTAAATACATTTAAATAGACACTTTCACATTCTGAAGACTGAAGAAAAGAATCCTCTGGAAACTGCCACTCCGTGTTGAAGCTTAGGCAATTTGGTGGATCTAAAATTGCTCATGTAAGTGCCCGAGTGTAACCTGTTCAAGGATCGTATTTTTTTTTTTTTATTAGAAAGGACACTCATGACCAAATAGGACTCAGTTCACAGCTGCAGTATTTCAAAAGCTACTCCCACTATAAAACTTGTGGGATTTTATAGTTCAAAGTTTAGCCTTACTTTGATATTCCTTTCAGTAATTAGTTCTCAGGCAGTGAGCAAGAAAGGTTACACGTTTGAGCCTTTTTATGCATATTTTACATTTCCTTCCACATTGCATTTCTTACAAGGGCTCATGTTTCCCCCCATCAAAAATAAAGCATGCACAAGAGGCTACTCCTAACTTGAATCTTCAATTGAGCGTTAACTGTCTGGCTTCTTGCAACAAATAATCACGGAAACTTCAACTTTCAAATGAACAGTCCCCAAGTATCAACTTAATAGCCATAGAAAAGCCTAATGTTTTTGAAAGTTGACAATATAACATGGACATTATCAAATGTGCCCGACCATAAAACGCCTGTTCAGTTAATATACGGCCCGTAATTACAGCAGCTGGGGCAGATGTCAGTGACTGCAGTGGTCATTACATTGGACAGGGAAGACAGCTAAATGGTACCAAGCTGTTAAAGTGTCACAGAGAAAAAGAAAACAGGAGGCTATTTATTCCTTGTTGCAAATGTTACATAGTAAATATCCAGAAGAAAAATATCACAGGCCACAAGATTACACTGTTGAGTGCAATCGCAGACTTGCAATGATGTCACGCTTTGAAAGTATGTAGTTTAAACGCCACATTGTGTAGCATTGCTCGCCTCTCCACAGACCTGACTCATAATTTTGCAGGGAGCAGGAGATCACCAGCTTGTCTTGATCGCGGATGTATGAGGTTTCACAAAAATTTAAAATTATAGGTTCACTTCTAAATGCCTTATGTGTATAACCGGCTGCAAAAGACTATATTTTGGTGTCTGGTTGAGCTTAGAAACATATTTGTCAACAGTTTTCCAGTTGTGTGGCTGTATATTACGTAAGATGTTCCTTAGTGTGGCTTTAAGTTGGTGGAAGATGTAGCCCAGAAAAATCATTATTGGCTTTCTCTGTTTCATACCCTTCTAACCAAACCAATTTCACTTAAGGCTACAGTAGCTGTTGTGAGCGACATGGTGGCCCAGTGGTCAGCGCTTATACCTTACAGCAGTGGTGCCCAAAGTGCGGCCCGGGTGGCAAATGCGGCCCTCAGACCAATTTTTGGTGGCCCAAAGCTTCTTGTTGAATTGGCACATATCACAGGAGATGGCTGTTTTTACTGCAAATCTAATAATTCTATTTTTTTCTGCAAGACATGCTGAATTAAGCTTGCAAGTTTAAATGAAGGTGTGAGACGTGGTTAAAACCGTAATGACCACTGGTTTGTGGCCCTCAATGCCTTACAAACTTCAAAATGCGGCCCTCATGTGACCTCTCTGTGTGTTGTTCCATGTGTTCAAACAGATTTCCTCAAGGTACTCCCGTTTCCACTTAAACATGCACAATAGGGTCCCCTGTGTGTGCAGGACTTAAATAAATGATGTAGTAATTAAAAATGCAGATGTTTACTCTGGTTTTACAATTCATATCTGCATATGAATATTGCCTCATTCATGAACATCTTCTGAAAAAAGTTCTTGAAAGCCGTACTTACGAAAGCAGTGTCAGAAAACTGTGCCAGATTCACAACACTTTTGTAAGTAGGAAAATCATTCGCACCTGTGTTCTGAGGTTGGTGAATGTAATTTCTTTATATTTAGGCATCCATGTTTTCTGGAATGAATTAATACAAGACAAATATACAGTAGGGTGCATCAAATTAACATGGTGAAATTTTAATTCCAAAATATCATTTTGGCTGGCATTACATTTTGTTCCTTTTCATATACAAATGATTTTTGCAAAGTTTTGTGGAAATTCATTGAGATTTAGGGGTACCAACTCGCACGTGAACTTCTGGGAAATGTCAAAAAATGTGCGATTTTTAGTCTATTTTCCAAAAGGTTGACCCAGAAAGGTTAAATAAGGTTAACTTTTATACAGAAACATGTTCTATATGGTAACTCAAGCAAAATTAGTTGGTCTGCACTTTGGATCTTAGAATTCACCTTTCAAGATTCTTCATTTACAACAGTTTATAGACAAATGAATAGAGGGCAATAGGACATCTTCGCGTGGGCTGTGGCCCTTCCTTGTGGGTTGGATTCACACCAACATTTTAGTGTTTCTAGGTTGGCTAATGCTTCACAACTGTATCAAGTTTGTTCAAAATCTGTTTTATAGGTTGTGTAATTCTGGTCCAAGCAATGAATGGAGATCAAGGACAGACAAGTCAGATCCAGGCCAAAAGTGTATGCGTGCTATGTTGGATGATACTTCACATTTTCTTCATTTTTGTGCAGCAGAGATGGATGTCAGACACAAATATAAAGTTTAAATTACTTTATTGTTGCACACAAGGGTGAAAGGTGAGACACTTAAAAGAACAAACCCTAGTGGAAACTCCATCCATCCGTCCAACTATACAGTATATGACTCCGAATTATGGGTTCCATCAGGAGCCTGATCGTGACCAGAACTGGAGATGTTTTTGTTCGTAAGAGTCCTCCTGACTGCTCTTAGGATTTTTTCTTACAGAGGGAACGTTCTCAGCTAAGAACAAGTTCTGTAAATGCCAAAACCCTTCCTAAAAAGACATAAAGAACAAACGTGCGCGTAACAATGTGTCACGAATGAGTTCCAATGTTCTTGGACCCCACAAGAGGCCCTGGAGCCCTCTTTGGTAACCACTGCTCAAGACTATCAGCTGCACAAAATTGCTTTAAACGCACATAGTTCTGCAAAGACCCCATTATAGTGAAGAAGTTCTCATCAGAATAAGAAATGAGTCAAAAGATGTTCATGCGATACTTTTAGTTGAGTAATTCCTGTGCGGCTGTATCTCTACTTTTTATTAATGAGCAAAGCAATGGAGAACTTTGTCCACCACTGTTTTTTGTTTGTTTGGGACCACCACCCTCTTTGTGCCCCGATACACACGTTGAGAACCACTGCTCAATACTTTACACTCATACATGCTTTTGAACCAAACTTTCTTACCAGCACTGTTCCACTCCTGCAGACCCACTTCCAATTTAATCCAGTTGAAAGTCCACAGTGGCATGGGATAAAAGGCGGACATGGGCACATCCAGGAAGCCATTGTGCAAAAGCAAAAGCAGGGGGATTACACTTTTCTTCTAGAGGCTGTGGTTGGTCCTGTCCACCGAGACTCATTAAAAATGGCCTTGACATTAAGGGCCCTCTCTGCTTTCAACCTGTTTGCGGCCGCGATGGCGAGATCAAACGCGGTGCTATAGGTGAGGGCGCTCTCAATGGCCTAAAGCTGTTCATTCATCCCCCTTCTTTTTTTTTTTTTTTTAAAGACAGGAAATCAGACTAAATGGAGGCCCCAGCTCCGCCCACTCTCTTCACTGAAAAACCCCTTCGGAGTGAAGAATTTCAAGTGGTCATGGGCCTTTTTACTGAGCAGCGCCTAGCCAATAAACCCCCGCTAGGATTACTTGTGTCAAAGCAACACACCTGGGTCCTTTTTCAAGGCCCCCCTCGCACTATCTCGCCGCGCGTTTTCACTCGTCTGAACGCGAGTTATCAAGAGTTTATGTTTGTGCGCTTTGGAAACACCGCCAGGGAAATAAGGGCCTTTTGTTTGACATGTCTGACATTTCCTTGACTCGGCAGCTGCGAGGCCAGTTCTCTGTGGTTTGGTGTGCTTCCCTCATACATGCATGAGCTGTTCTCGCTGCAAATAACTCCACGATGCGGGCAAGCGTCTCGGGTGATGCTTTGGGTATATGGACTCCCACAAACGTATGCTATGATAGACAAGAGAAAGCCAAGACTCATGTATGGATGTATCTATATTTGCAGACTTTCAAGCAACGATTGTTAATGGATTTGTTTCTTTGTCTGAGAACTGTGCAGGGGTGCAGCGGATCATCAAATAATCTGGACGGGGCTGTTTTGGATTGAAGATGTTTCCAATAACACTCCAAATTCTAGCGAAATTGTGACGTTTGTATTGACGTTAGTATTTGTACAATGTTAAGTCGTATTTAGTTCCGCTGTGCGTTTTCTTGTTGTGTGTCTGGTTGTTGATAAAGCTAGAGGAAGACATAGTCCCAAAGCGCTTTACATGAGACAGTTGGAAGACAGTTACATTACTTCCTGTTTCGGTAAAAAAACAAAACAAAGGACAGACTGGGAAGCCATGAGCACATCAGAAGCAGCCGAACAATCTCCTCATCCTCTGCTCAGGACTATTAATGTCGTAAGTAAATGCATTAATCAGTTGTTTATCTTTAAATATCAGTCATCATTTCATCTCTGTGTTAAATAATTTATGTTTAAAAACGCTAATGCTAATAACAGTTATGCTAATGGGCGCTGCATTGAGGTAATAATAATAATATTGGTTTATTTGGTCGGGAAAGTGCAAGTTAATGAACAAGTCACACCGGATTAACCGGAGTTAATGCTTTGTCATGTTAAAAAGGAAAAAAAACATATAGGCAGTTCATGTTTAGTAATTTTCTGTCTCATCTGTGCCGTAATGAATGGGTCTAGCAAAGTTCCCAACTCAACAACGATGGCTCATGTCCTCATTATGGATGGAGTTCAGCGTGATGTTTAGTCTTCAGTTCCCCACACTGAGACGAGAACATTATAGAAATGCATAAGAATAGGCTTGGAGACCGCTGAAGCACACAGATAAAGCCACCCCGCCTTTCAGCAGTCATTAATAACCACAGTTCTCTGAAGGTCGTCCACATAACCTTTTAATGAAATGGTTAAGCATGAAATTAGCATTACGGAGCAGCCGGCTTCTAGCTCCTGCAGAAGCTCCTATAGGGATCCTCTCTCACCTCCACCGCCCCAGGGCACGGCATCACCCCCCCTCCACACAGCGCCCTCTCCTCTCCGGCTCACTGACACATGTGTGATTGATGCCCTGGGTCCTGCCTGATAGGCTGCTGCTAATTTTAGACACACTCACTTGGGAACCCAGGGTAGCAACAGGTAAATTGGAGGCTGCTGCCAAGAGCGGGGACTGCGCTGTAAATAGGCACTGATAAATTATTTTCCATGACAACTACAGTAGATATGAATGATGTAGCATGTGGCGCTGGCCCATTGGCACACACCGTATATTAGAGCAAGTGTGTGTGGAGCAAGTGGATGGCAAGAAGAGGAGAGAGAGAGAACAAAAATGATAGCAGTTGTGTGGTGCTTCAGACTAGTGTGATCTTTTGCACTATTAAGTTTCATTTAGGCTATGCCTTCATGGATTAGTCCTTATAAGAGGTCCACTGATATGGGTTTTTCTAAGGCTGATGCCGATATGCACGGCCGATATTTTCAGCTGATGTTTTCGGCAGATTTTCCAAATTCGATAATCCTGTGTATGATGCTCCTAAACTGTAAATCATTTCAGTGTTGAACTGTGACAGCAGGGGGCGCTTTATTGGGGCATTGGGCTGATATATTTATGTTTAGTAGGTACTTGTTTGAAAGACAAAAAATGGTAAGTCTCTCTCATATGCTTCCGAAATTATAAGCAAAAGTCTGAAACATAAGAATACTGTAAATAAAATACGATCCGAGGTGTACAAACCTGTGATCGATATTCACCGCAATGTTCCTCAGCTCCCCTGAGGCCTAGGAAGTTGTGGGAGGGCTCATCTTAAAGCTCTGACTGTGCTCGGGAAGTCTCTATCACATTTATCAGCCGATATTGTAAAATACCCAAATATTGGCCTTATATACAGTATATCGGCCGGCTAATATATCGGTCAACCTCTAGTCGTCCTCTGCATTTGACCGGTCCTTCATTTCCGCTGGGGCAATTAGCCAGAAGCAGTGAGCGACCAAATCTTGATCCAGCCTTGATCCCGACCCAGCTGGAAGATCAGCCTATACACAGGTTTTTAAAGCAACCGAAGGAAAGTGAAACTCACCCAAACAAAAAAACTCAATTTGACCCAGGAGTCAAACCAGGAACCATGGGCCAGTCCTTTTAACTGATTCTATGATTATAGTGAAGACGTCGCATTAAAATAAACAATAGAAATAAAAGACAATTGTCATAACTTTCATAGTTTTGTACAACGGAGCAAAAACCAACACCTCGGCAATAATAGGAAGAAGATTGTTTTAGAAAAAGCGGCATAAACCTGAATGGATAAGGCCATTAGCCTAATGGCAGGTAGCATTAGCTGGAGATTAGTGAACGCATGCATAAAACTGCACACCACAACTAAAGCCCAGCACGCTTCCTCTTCACCAAGGAAAATAAATGTCATGGAGAAATTGCCCATTTAGTAAAGTTGCTTTGCTGAATGTTCAAATTACACTATACAAAGCTATTCATGTAAGGTAATTAGCAAAGCTGCTGACTAGTCAACACTGTAAATGCACCCATTGCCGTGTGCATAAGAGACCCCCATTTTTCTTGATTTCCATATTATCCCTACATCTATTCTGGTCCAATCATTAATATTTTCAGGAATAAGCACGACACCGCATGAACATCGACAGAGCTGCTAGCTGCTGCGAATTTACAGAAATTATCAGGTCAATTCCCCATCTCATTTTGGCAAAAGAAAATTTGTATTCTGGTGATGGTGTATTGGGAAAAAAACCCATTGGCTATGTTTTGATGGGCAAGCCAGGCTAACATGCTGTAGATAATTCCGCTCTCAATCTAAATTGATGCCACCATTTCTCAAAGGGCAAGCTGATTACTGAATCCATTGCTATACGCGCATGAAAAAAAAAAAAAAATCACCATCTTGCATATTCGTCTGTATAGATTAGATAATTAAAAATGTTCAGATATGTGTACGCCTCATCGACAGCCTCTCTTGTTCTATTGTCAATGTTTAATGAATCGCACTTCACGGCCCGGCTTTTTGACACCAGCTCAATAGCGAATTGCAAATGCGTTTTGACGAACCGCTGCAAAGGCTATGCTGCCTTTCAGGTTTTTAACAATTTATTACACAGCGGTGCCTTTTTACATTCCATATTGGCAGAAAGCGGGATCTCAGAATGGGCACGCTCCGGTGCCAAGTTAGGTTATACATCCCTCCACGGAGCGAGAAATCATTTGGCACGACCGAAAACGCGTAAAATATTCATATCAGAACTGCCTGCAGATGGGTACGACCTACAATCAAATCGCGAAAAACTCAACTCTGCCCTGTTCATTCTGCCCATAAGTGTAATTTTCTCGATAACAGACTTTTTTTCTTGCTTCACCCATCATTGGAAAGTAGGCCATTTGAATGATTCGCGTATAACCAGGCCAACGTTTTCGCTACAGCTACATCTGGGTCAGAGTCCATCTTGCTTCCCGAGTGGATTTTGTGACCAGAGCGTTACCTCTTTACTGTCACTCGTGATTAATCTGCTAATGTCCGTATGCAAATTAGCCACCGTGGCCTCCTAGCTTGTGTGACTGTACTGCTAATGGGTGTCAGCGGAGACTGTTTAGCTGTAGCGTCATGAATATGGACGAGCTTGTGTATATTTAGCCGCTGAGCCGCCTTTGATCGCTCGCGTGCGCAGGAGGATGAATGGCGGGCCGGAGCAGCTGACCACCTGGCTTTCGGAGTCTGCGCAGAGTCGAGCAGATGGGGCTTTCTGACAGCCCCGGTGGTGTGAAGTAAGATATGCATCGAGACTGTAACTAGCGTTGACAGCCGTATATAGCATGCTAATGAAATGTGTTGCTACCTTGATGCGCACCCCGGATAATGTAGCAGCAACAGATGTGCGGTTAATGAAACAAATATTGGAGTCGCCTTTGGATTCTTCTGCAGTTTATGACACATTGATGGTGACTCCTTTATAGGAATAAACTGGCTTGGGAATGTGCCATCAAAACACCACTAGTGTTTGCTCAAACATGGCTGCCACTTGTAAACATGATTTAAAAAAAAGTATAATTGTATAAATTACATTTGTAGCATATTTTATTACTTTTAAAGGTAGGGAGTGTAACTTAAAGGTACATTATGCAACATTTTAAGTAAGCAAAAGTTTATATAAGTGCGTATTTGAGCTTTCAGTGATCCAGTGGCTGTATGGGTGGTCAGCTTTCCATTTGGGTGGCCTCTATGATGCTTCATAATCAATTTTATTTCAGGTTTTTTAGGGTTTCTGGAAGGTTTTCTGAATGTAATGTAAACGTAACCATGGAGACTATTCAATCAGCAGTGAAAACCTATACCAGAAACCTGAAAAATAATTGATCCCAGAGGGCCACTGGAATGATTAGTAAAGGCACTACTATATAACTTTGTATTATATTTATACTTTATATAAAAAAGTTGCATAGTGCATCTTTAAAATAAAATAAAGATAATCACAAACATGATCCTGGCCTTTTGTTGTCCCTAGATATGAGTTGAAGTTCAAGTTGAAGTTTTGTTTTTCACCAATAGCAGTTGTAATGTTGATATATTCACAATTTCAAACTTTTTTTATTACATGATGTAAAAGTGTGTTTACTTTTTTGTTTCCAAGATGATTATCCTATCAAAGGGAGTTTTTTACTGTAACTATCTCTTGTTCCCAGTCAAGTCCTATTTAGTGCTAGTGATTGCCTCCAGTTGTTAAATCTGAGTGACTGAACTCTGGAGGTTCTGAGCTTTCAAAAGTTCACATATTGTTTTCAACATTAAATGTAGCGTTAAGTGGCATCTCTCTCCCTAATCTCTCTTCTAAACTAAAACTACATGTTGTTCTTCAATACACAACATTTATGTTTTTACTTCACAGCATAAAAAAGTTGATTTATAGCAAATACACACTATTTTCTCCCATTGGGTCGGTTCAAAGAAATTCCAGTGCGGAATGTGGAATTTTAGCCACAAGTCTTCAAACTCTAATGCTGTACAGCCTTCTGTAATTGGAAACAGCATAAATGTGCATTTTTAAACCTTTTTCAATATAAATGACCTCAATATATGCAACATACTGTATGCTTGTTAATCTTTATCTTATCTTTATGTTCAAACAATCCGTAAAACCCTATGGCTTATCAAAAGCCTTGATAAGAAACTTATGAAAATGCAAAATGGCTTATCCCTTTAACTTTGAGCTTGAGGTGGGGCTGCTTCATATACAGAGCCACAAACTCGTGCCAATTCAGAGCTTTGTGTGGCGGAAGATAGCCAGAGTAAGTAAACAGTATCAACCAACCCCTTTTTGTAGGAGGAAAACTAATCGTACTACCATGGTTCATATCATTTGGGACAATCAAACAAATACAAATAAACATGCTGCTCAGTGACATCTACTCTGCGAGCGAAGCCTTGTGCTGAACAATAGTCTGTCATAGATTGTACTGAAAATCTATCAAAAAGCCTGAGCGCTGCTGTATTCGTCTCCAAGAATTGCTCATGAAAGAAATTCTATACTGTACCGAGTTTTATATTTAAGATTCTCCTTGAAAAGCTTTTTGTAATCCAGGCTGAAGGACGCAACACACTTTTCATACCAAACATAACGGATCGCATTAAAGCTCTGTACATTTCCCACTGCTTCTTTGCAAGTCTCAAAGCACAAATAAGTGGATTTTTTTCTGGCTACGAATGGGACACATCTGGCGCTGCCGATCTGGTATTTAGTAGTGATTGTACCAATGGGGAAAAAAATAAATAAAATCTTTCGATTAGAACTGGGAAATTGCTTCTGTCAAGACTACTCAACGGAGGAAGATAGCTCTTGCTTGAATTGGATCTCAATTTGAGAAGAAAGAGGGGTAATCTAATGTGGCATCTTGATAACATTTATCATGAAAGAGAGAGAGGGGATATGCGCGGCTGCCAGAGACTCCCCGCCACACTATAGACGTGCCCTTGATCTATTACATTTGTCAAAAGCTCGCAAATCATCTCCTGTGCTTTCTTTGTTCTTGCATGGGGCACATTCTACTCCTTGATAATTCTCAAATCAAATAAAATCTGTTCCACTGTGCACTCGTGGAAAAAAAAAAAGTAAATGGAATTTAGATGAATCAGTTGTACTGCTTGGACAAAGAAAAGAAAGAGAGGAAAAAACAAGATGAATAAATGAACAGCTTGTTTCATACATTTTTATATTCTATGACAATACCATAGTTCATCATTAATCCTTCATGGCGGGACAGGGTTTACCATTCCCAGAACAAGTGTTTGAATATTCTACCCCTCTCCAGTTTCCGCCCTCAACCTAAAATACGATAGGTTAATCCTTCAGCTTGGTAAATCTGGTCATGAACCTCCACGGCTCCCCAATGCAGAGATCATATTTCAATACAGGGACCATAACATATACTTTTACCTTGATCCAAATATTGTCAAGATTCTCAAGAGTTAAGGTCTGGAAGCTGACAATATGTGTGTGAAGATTAGGCCTTGTGCTCCGTGAACCACTTTTCCAAAATTTGACGTTGTCGTCTTGAAAAATACTCATCGATGGAATCACATGCCATTCGTTCAAGTAGATGACCTGTTTCTTTGGACACACACGTTGCATGCACACACATCATGTTGCATCATGTTGCTCGGCGCACCATCAGCAACAGAGGAAACTGCCTGCGATTGACAAAAGAAGGTACGGGCCGCCATTTTTAGCGAACAACATGCGAACAGATAGATAGTGCCGGGATAAAATGCAGTTATAGTGACGAATTACTCAGAACGAGTCCAATGACGGTTCATGGAATTTAAATATGAGGTGGACACTTTCTACTATGCAGCAAAATTCAGGAAACAAAAGGTCAGAGCGCTTCAACAGTAGTAAAAAAAAACCCCCCAAAAAACAGAAATTCCTCAACATTGTATAAATGATGCAAAATGCTTGATTTTGCACTATACAAAACAACACAGCATTAGCAACGTCTCTGTCTCTTGGTACAGCAGCGTTTTTTGCCTTTTTCTGCATTTCTTTGTTCCACATTGTTTTACTGGACACTTTTGTACATCTTTGCTGTGTTTTGTGAGGCTCTGTGTTTTTTACTGCAGACATTTGAGACCTACAAATGTCTTCCCCAAACAAGGAGGTATCCGGGCAAGACTCACAGCTAAGCCACACAAGCATTCTATCCCTACTATTGTTCTGGCCAATGTACGTTCACTGGAGATGGTGAAAGACTGTTGTGGACCAGTGGGAACGGAGGGAGCTGCGAAGGAGGAACTGACCAGTGCAGGACACCACGCTCTGACACGGGGACAAACCCTGGAGGTGCTGTACCATTTCAGAGGAGCACTGAAGGTAGCCAGGAGGGTTTCCCTTACCTCCAAAAACAGGCTTGTCAGGTTGGCCAACAATGGTGACGCATTGGCTTAGGACTAACCCAACATCTGATTGCAATTTTGTTGTGCAATGACAAATAAAGCACTTATTTACTTACTGTCTGTGTCCAAGCTTAAACTACTTGAAAACAGGTACCAGTAAAAAAAAAAATGAATTTGAATAAAATAACCAACCACATCTTTCCAATTCCTCCAGTGTGGCTCCGTTTTGGTAAAAAGTCATTATAACAGCAAACTGGGCCTGGGCTGCAACCCGGTTTAATTAGCCTCCCTAAATGTTTAATGGGTACAATCGACACACCGGATGAAATACACTGTACGTCGCCGTGGGTTACCTTGGCGGCGCGGAGGAGAGCAGGCTTTGTGCGCTGCTCAGGCATTCCTTTTGTAACCACTTTAATGGCCAATGCCTCCTGGTCAAGAGGTGCTCAGTGAAAGGACTAATTCAGCAGGATTAGAACGCGGTAATCCGGGCCGCCAAACAATTTGAGCTTATGGCGGCCGTACACTGACTCTATAGGACAGGGGCCGCCCCGAAGAGGGATTAGCCCGCATCCTCCAAAGCCCCGCCGTTTGGAAATGTTCCCCAAGACTTGTTTAACAAAAATGACATCACAGCGTGGGGGCCTGTGTCCAAGTGAGAGCTTATAGTTCGCTGTGGGAGAGACGTGGTTAAAACGATGAAATAGAGTAGACTGAAAGAAACGCTAAACAGGAGAATATTTCTATAGCTTTCCACCATCACTGTAAATTGGGTGGCGTTTTATTCCTTGTACCAACTCGTAAACAACGCCATGTTTATGAATGACATTGCTTTATACAGTCTGCAGCAGTAAAGTTCTTATGACAGGAATTTATTTATTTATTTTTTTTAAGATTTAGTTTGATAGGGTTAATGCCTATGTATTGCACCAGTGGCAATTATATGAAGAAAAGTGGATTTCATTGGCCTGTATGCGTTATTTAATAGGACAGCACAGGGTGAAAGGCTGTGAAGAGCGAGGAGAGATATTCAGCCTTGACCTCGAATGATTTACAGTTCCAACTGCTCCACAAAACATGAAGAAAAGTGAAGTGTTTTGTTTTCTTTCAGTAGTGCCCTTACTTCTTAACCCTCATTTTTTTATTTTTATGAATGAACAACCAGGTTTTCTGAGTTCTTAAAAACGCATGAAGCTTTTCTTTCCCCCCCCATCAATAAACATCTTCCTGTTCCGTGCATTCATCAAAGCCCTGACCCTGAGGAAAAATGTCATGGTTGGACTTTTTCTCGTGCCTTTCATGTGTTTTCAATTGCACCGGGCTTCGCGAAGTAGACACAAGCAGAGAGAGAGAGACACTATAGAGAAGAGCTACGAGCTATAGCCAATAACATCCCGGGTCTCATTCTCTGAGGAGCAGTATCTGAGCGCGGAGCGGCGGACATGCATGGAGCGACGAGACACAAAACAGCAGCCATGTGCCTGCGACCTTTTGTTCCCAACAGGCTCAGTTCTGCCACGCCGCACATCCAAATAAACACCGGGGGAATGTTCCGGTGCATGGGCTTAGACTCTCTTATTCTGAAGCAAAGATAAAATAGGGTAAAGGTAAAGCTATCCAGAGAGTCTTTAGGTTCCAAGGTTTAAAGGAAATGGTGAAGTTGCGATGCATGAAATCCGGTGCTTTGAAAATCAGTGAGGAAATAGACATGAGCTTGCCATACCTTTTCACTCGGTAAGTCATAGGGACTCAAAGCCGTTACGTGTCACTTACTTTTCTGGAAAATAAGTTGTGGAGGCTTTAAAATGGAGTTTATTCACATTTTTAGTCTGATGTTACGGTTGCTGAATCCAGTAAGGCCACTTGGACTACCAGTAGACAAGAGTGGATAATTATGTTGGCGGGTAGCTTTAGCAGAAGTGTTGATTTGGATGCGCTTGCCTTTTCATGAGTGTTTGCAACAACTAACCAGTCATATTTCTATGCCAAATGTCCGTCCTTCCACCACCGGCCGAGTCTTACCTAACAGGGAAACAATAACAGTAACTTGAGAAAAGGATTGATCAAGCCCTGTGCAATGAATACAAACACTTGCAAGCAGAACCACAATCAGCTCCCATGTAGAACCCGGTTTAAATGCGAGCATAACATTGTATTATTGCCTTATATGTATCTTGTAATGTATCTACATGTAACACAAGGTGGAAGGAGGAGTGTCGCGCTTTTCGCAGACATGATCGCAAGTTGCTTCTCAAGAGACCCTTTTTGTTTGCTCTTCACACTGGAAAGTTGGAAGCCACAGCTACTCTACGGTAGACTGGTGGGTGCCAGTATACGCCTTCTCGGTTCACTCACTCACACACCATATTCATACCAAAGGAGTGTCAACAGTACGCAAAGGTCTGGTACTGAATTTGAATTGCAGACGTTAGAAACGACTTTCAAAAAAGCTTACAGCAATCGGTATTACCGTACAGTCCCCCATCCTGTATTGACCGACTTTGCTTCCGTTCACAGATCAGACAAGATTGGGCATTCTCAAGGTAGAGTATCAAAAATGGTCTCTCCGTAAGTGTAGGTCTTGTGGGATGTTGTCGATTTATTGCCCAATGCAATCCAGGAAAAGTGGAACATATTGTACAGCGGTTCAGAAAGTTTTCACACAAAGTACCACCTTCAAAAAATGATTGACCTTCTTTGCACCACCAGGTCAAGATCAAATCAGAACTAACGTGGTTCTAAATAGATCTAAATTTGATTAAATAATGTCTTAACTGGCAGTAAACCATGTTGAAACCAGAGCAACACCAAACTTAAATGCATCTAAATGCGCAAAGTCTAAAATATCAGATGACCATGAAGTTGAGAACCACTGGTCTACTAGTAAACGGCTAACTGAAACAACACAAGCTTTGAGCCTTATGCTTTTTTCAATCACATAGCACCAGTCTATAGCATACTACAATGATGACGTAACCTTCTGTTGGTCTGTATATGCAGTAAATTAAAATAACTGCCTTGAATAAAATTGCTCTCTCATAATGGCTGTACTGAACGTCTCTGGCCTCTGTCTCTTTAAGAAGCTTTCCGACACGCCCCCTTCAGCACACTTCTGTGGCATCTAAACAACACTACTGTGCGGAGAGGGGGCTCTGCTGAGCTGAGGAGCAGTGGTTGGTGGCTTGGCTGGTGACGAAAGGTCCAGAGGCGTCTCCAGGAGGTGGGGGCGTTCCTAGGAGGACTGAGGCATAGCTACACCTAAAATGGCTGCCATCTAAGTTTTTACTGATTACTCAATATGTGAATGAGCCAAGGCAACACTCCAGGCATGTGTTTAATGAGGGAATGACATAATAACATGATATAAAGCTTGAAAAAGTCGATTTTACATAATACCCCCCCTTTAAGAAAACTACTTTTTGAATAAACTTGTTAGCATACAGTAATAAGCACTCATATCTCCTGGTGACGCTCTCCACATTTCTCACTAAACGTTTAAGCTAAACTCTGATGCAAAACTTCTCAATAGGGGCAGTGAAATACTGTATCTCTGAACAAGACGGCATCGATTCCCTCACGCTGCCTTTCACTTTCACCATTGTTCCGCACAAAAGCGAACGCTCTCGAGATTTCCCCGAGCGGAGTGCATGAGGAAAAGTGTCTGTTTAAACGTAAACAAACCAGTCAACCAATCAATAAACACACGCGGGCCCCCGAGGTGACACCGCAGCGCCACCATTAAGCGCGGCAACAATAAGCCGCCGTGGCATGAAAAGAAGACAGCACCACCCGCCGAATGGCAAACATCATTAACCCAAAATACACAGCGGCACTGACAGGCTGATAGGTAGAAGACTAAGGAGGGAAATGGGACACCGGGTATAGGTGAGATATGAACGTGTCAGGGGCGATCACTTCACGGAAAAAAGCAATTTGGTTCGGCCCTGCTATTGCCGTAAAGGGACACCGGCTTGAATGTTATTACTTGTGCGATAATGTCATTTAATTAAAGGATTTGCAGTGGAAGACAGTTGATGCAAGGTCTATGCAGAGAGCAAAGTGGGTAAGGGGACACACAGTTTAGCCCTAAACTAATGGCTACAAATGACCTACAAATTCAATGGAACAAAACAAATAATAAAAAAAATGAAATGAGCGACTGGGCTAGTCAGTCGCTTCAAATTGGTTCTAGTGGGAATAACATGTTATGAGACAATGAAAACAAGCCTTCATTGCCAGCTAATGACATGCTAGGGTGCCGTGATCGACAATGATTTATTAAGCCAGGTGCTAAAAAAAAACAAAAAACATAGCACTTGCTCATTGAAAGCGTGTTGCACCTAATTTCTTGTAAGAAACTGCGCATATTAGTGGCAGAATTCTGATATGTAAATGCGACAACCATCTGCTCAGAAAGGGTCCTATAGTGGATTCAGGGATTTGAAAATGAAGACAGTTCTGATTGCTCACAGCTACACGAATGAAGCAAAATACTGCCTGTATGTTTTTGACGATGGACCAATGTTACTATATCGTTAAAAGTGTTGTTACTATCTGTACCAGTGAGTGGCAAGGATGCACACGGAATAAATGACCATCTGTGCAAAAAAAAAAAAAGGACTCAAATAGAAATGAGCTTGATAAGAGGGCATGCCAATTGTGTAACCAGTCTGCGGTGGCTTGATTCAAAAGACAAGAGACTGAAGCTAAGAGTTTTCTCGCTCCCCAGGCCTTCCAAAGTTGCTTCTCAAAGGCTGTCTACAAAAACTCAAGGACTCAAATGATCAGAGCTGGGACGATACACTTTTGTCACGATCCGATACGCATCACAATACTCAGGGGCCGATCCGATACGTATTGCGATGCAGTAAGTCATTAGGATAAGTAATATGTTTACCTTAAAATGTGCGGAAAGAAAACAGTCATGTGTCTGAAGTCTATAAACCAAATGCCATATTGAAGCGTTAAGATTGAAAAGTGCATTAACACAAAATGTAACAAAGTAATGTGTAACCGTTACTAGAAAACAAAAGGAGTGCATGATAAAATGTATTGAAAGTATTGCGATACGTGATAAAGTATCAATCAAAAGGTATTGCGGTACGATATTTTGTCCCAGCCCTACAAATGATTGCCTTGTAAAAACAACACATTTGTATCACATTTGTATATTTTTGTTGTGCGCAAAATGAGTTTGGTGAGTTAATGAGTATGAACATGTTGATGCTGCAAACATTTCAGTAAATAAAGGGTAGATATTAGAATTGTCTTTATGTTGAAATACCTTCTTACTGACTTCTTACTGACTTTGCCTGCTAACGTCAGAACATTGGGTACTTTTTTTTTGTTAATAGATAACATAGATTTGGAGGGGGAAAAAGGGATGGAACGTTTTTTTATTGTCTATGGGTCTTCATTTGCAAGATGGTTATAGAAATTACATTACTGCTATCAATAAAAGGCAGGTGATCATTATTATTGACACAAGATCCATTTTACAAGTCAGTATAGTTTAAGTCGTGTCCAAACACATGGGGAAAATTGCACATGGTTTAAAACTTACGCAATACCGTAATAAGCATGCTCGAATAGCATGAAGCAGCAAGCATCGCCTGTTTGCGTTGATATTGTGAGGTGTAATCAAACTCTGGCAAATATTGGCCTAATCATTAGCAGCGAAAAGGGATAGCAGCGAAAAGGGATGGTGAGGAACATTTATTACCTGGTTACCATGGCACCGGCACATGGGAGGGAGGTAAGTGGCCAATGAACAGTTTGTCATTGAAGTTAAATGTGTTGGAGGCAAAGAAAATGGAACCTGGAGTAGCTCTGACAGTGGCAGAGTGGAAAGCTAGATTCCCAGTGACTTGGTCTGAGCTGGTCTGAAAGTCCATCTCTCGTTGACTGAAGGAGGTGGTAACAATCAAATTCCCGACGGATGGGATTACGAAGAATGTTCTCAACCAATTCAGGCGACAAAGGCTTTCTCTGTATTGTTTTGTGTGTTTATGTCAGACAGTTTGGCACCAAATGACCACCAAGCGTCTTTTTTTTTTTATCTCGTATCACACCCATACATCCTTTGTGGTCTCTTACAAGGAGTTTTGCGTTCTATGGTAATTTCTAATTTGCTGTCCTGACCTGAAGCACTCCCATCTGTGTTTCCAGGATTTTGTTAAATTGTGTTTGGCCTGAAAGTTCCATCATTTAGGCTCTTTTTGCACTCAGGGGTATTGGTCATCTAGAAAGTGTTATGCCTTAGAAATAAAACGCTGTGAGATTGTTCCCACTAGTGTCGTCAAGATACTAAAATTTTAAACTCAATACCAATTTCAATACTACTAAAAATCCCTCTTTAAATATATACACTAGCCTATATTTGCCGTAGGAAACTCTTGTCTCTTTCCTTCTTAACTGTATTACCTACATTGCAGAACGGTCATGCAAAATATGTTTTTTTTTTAGATTTACTATGTTCATGAGAAATCATTGTACTAAAAAGATCTAATTAACTGTTTTGCATTTTCAGCTGAAAAATTCATAGTCTAATGCTTATACTGTACATGACGTATATAAACAACTAACTGACTGGATTTGGCCCATGACCATCAGGTTAAACACAGTCTGTTTCTGCCCTTATGAACAGTAACAGTCACCGGTGACACAAACACCAAACAATGTTAAAACTGGCCTTTAAAATTCCTCTAAATATGTCCATGAGTTAAGTACAGACAGTTGACATTGGTATAATTTCATTTTTTTGAGAATTCTTCAGAGAAAAAAAACAGCTTAGTCAATGCTAACTGACACATGTAAACCAATAGACGCTGCTAAGCTAACGTTAGCCACAATTGCTAATTTTAACGTTTCTATCACAACTGCTGCTCCATTCGACCTGGTACAACACCAGTAATCAGATCCTACACATCAACAATGGATGCATTTTTATTCAGGGTTTAAGTGAGTACTTTTTAGCTCTAGTGTAAGTTTTGTTCCTTCCTGCGCTCTGGGAGCGAGCAGGAGGAGAAGGGAACAGAAAGTATTGATCCTGCTCAAATGAATATCTAGCTTCGATACCACTTTTAGTATCGAATCAATTCAGTATCAAGGAATCAAATCAAATTGACAACCCACATGAGGACGCTTAACAGTTGGACTGAAATGCCACTTCTTTTCCAAAGAGACTTCTGCTCATTCCGGCATGAGGGTGGATCAATCACTGGCATGAGGGTGGATCAATCATCCTTTGGGTTGTATTGCTGCCAGTGGCACAAGGAGCATTTTATGGATACACAAACGTTTTTAGTGCTCTTTGCCCCATCATTCTACACAACAGTCAAATCTTTTAGCTTGGCATCCTTAATTATGGATCTATCTCAAGATCTTTAACAGCAGACTGGATTTACGTTGACATAGAAGGGACTTGTGTACCTTGTTTACCTCACCACAAACATTAAACAAAGAGAGCTCAATATTGTGAGCCTGCTGATTGGCCCATGGAATGTATGGTGTTTTAAGACCTTCAGGGAAATACACCTTGTGACAAAACATGCTAAAATAGATTTGTTGCAAATGGCACCCAACATTATCTTGACATGACCTTGTTTACTTCATAATCCAATTAACCTTAACGCCATTGACGTTTTAAATGCTTTGCTTAATAATTAATTGTGCATGTGTCATTTTTAAAGCCAAACCGCATTAGTGCAGACACATCCAAAGTCTATATTGAACGAACCTTCTCATTTTATGCAGCGCATTCTTCAACATTAAGACGTTCATTTTTTTTATTATCCCCATTATTAATTACTGCCCTTTGCACATTAATGTACTTAAATCTCTACTAGTCTCCATTTCTGCTTAACCTTCCTTTCCCCTTCACTTTCCGAAGCCACGGGGCCATTAACATTAGCGGCTTTATGACACAAGCGCTAACGATCACGGGCTAGCCCTGCGCACCTTATTTCCTGAACATTAACTTTTTTTTTCTGGTGCAACTTCTATTAAAACCCATTTATGAAGCCACTGACTGAAATCTATTTAACAAGTCTGTCATCGCCGCGGCTTTGTTGCAGATGAGTGGAGGCAATCGGACGTGAAGTGGCTTGCTGGGGAACCGGAGCCCCCCAACGATGATTTTTAATGTGCAGAGATTTTTCCGACGAAGACAGGTGCTACCATACCACGCTCTTTGAAATGTTCCCAGCTGGAAAATGTGGCAGCTTTTGGGGCCCGAAGTAAAAATAATGAGCTTTTAATGTCTGATTCATTCAGGGCAGGAGTCTTTGTACAAGTGGTGAAACATGTCAGGAATTTTTCCCCCTGCAACACAATTAAAAGGAAATTCTTATATACTTGGAGTGCCCCTCTACAAGCACTCAACAGTGTGGTTAATCAGGAAAAAAAGTATTGTTAGTTTGACACCAGTTGGTCAATGGTTGGCTTTGGGGCTTTTGAATTCAAGGGCTTTTGTGATTGAAGGTTGAGGTCTTGTGTGGCATTGCTTTGTGGGAAGTGGTCAATTTTTCACTTTTCCAAGTTGAAGTACTGACAGTCGAAATGAAACAAGGGAAAAGTCATGCATAATAATAAGGTACAGTAATGTGAGGTGAACACTGGGATGTGTCTTTGAACCTGTTCATTGTCATTTTGTGAAGCACTCTGTAACGTCTCTATCTGTGAAAGGTACAATATAAATAAACATGACTTACTGTTCAGATGTTAAATGGAAAGTAGCTCACATGGTAGAGCATTCAACCTAGTTATAGAACAACAGCAGAGACTTCACTTCACCCACTCTTCCCAAAATGTGACACTTGTGTACGGACACTGGTGGACATGGATACACCAATGAATGCAGAACATGAGGAAATTACAGTAGCCCATGACTCCGATCCAGCTTGTTGACAGCTATGTCATCAGCAGCTTATTTTGAGGTCACCTTCCATGGTCAACAACATGCCAGAATAGTATTTTACTTCGTTCCCATTTGAGTAATTCTATCATAATTTCTTCCTCTGCTGCACTCCAATTAGTATTTTCTGGGCTTTGTTGGATAATAAGAAGAGCACAGAAATGTCCCCAGCATTTTCAGTCCGTAACTTTCACCTTAGTTGATCTGACCAGCACTGCGCTACATTTATTACAGTGCCAAATAAATGAAAGGGTTAAAAATGAATGAGTGAATGAATGAATAATACACACGGCTGCCTAGGAAGTCTAACAAAATTAACAAAGATAAGATTAAAGATAAGACTAGTTAGGGCAGCAGCTTGCTGATGGGGGGCTATTGCCCTCCACCAACTGGCCACATTACAACCTGGCTTTTTAAAGGCACCTCACAAAACAAGGCAAACAAATTCAACAAAACAAATAATAAAACTATCACAACTAATATTTTTAGAAATGGGAATGTCAATAATAATGGGTCATGTTGATTACGTAATACTTAATAATAACTAAGTCAATGTTCAATTAATAGAATGGTGACTTGTGTTTATAAGTAATGATTGGTTATGGTTATTAAGCAAATGGGAAAGAGGAAAAGTAAAGAAAAGTGCAAATTGTAAATAAAAACAAAATAAAAAATATAGCCGCAAAGCGGCGATTATCGGCCCTGTCTCCCTCAATCTAAAATTACGGTATTGCCTCATATTTTTACATTTTACTTAGGGTTGCGGCTGCGCCGCAGAAAATCCACAAAGGTTATCCAAAGTACTTTGGTTCCTCACTTCTCACTGAATTATGGAGTTTAACATTTTCCATCAGAATAAAATGGGACGTTCTGGTCATTGCTACGGCAACACCGTGAAAAATATGGCATGGGTGTAATTGACTTTTCTGATCGGAACGACCAAGCAGAATTTTGTGCCAAATTATTAAAATGTTCGTAAAACAAAATTTTTACTCTCCATATAATTCCTATATGGGTGGCTATCGCGCCAAATTTGAATTTTGCCAAATGAAAATATTTAGGACTGTGATTTTAACAACTGATAACAAAATGATTGACACCCAATCATTTTGGGTGTCAATCAACCGGAATGTAAATTCATTTTGAATATGGGGGTAGGCACTTCGGCCTACTCCTTTCGAGTTTTGTTACTTTTTTTGTTACTTTATTTATTTTCTGCACTGCTACAATGTTAATGTAAATAATATAAATAATCACTCAAATAAATTCCACTAAACTAAACTAAACTAAGATGTCTTTTCTTACAGATTATTTTAAACTGTGCAATGTAATGTCAACGTGAAGTGTCCAAAGCAGATTTATAAGCAACAATTATGCATTATATGTCTACTTTGACAAGGATTGCCCAACCAAAACAGCAACCAGAAAAAGTACTGATACCAAGCCAGTTCTCGCCACTTTACCCAGTGAGTGATTGGCAGTGTTTGAGCAGCCATTGCTAAAGACGGGTAGTTTGGCACAGTCCGATGAGGAAAAATTCCTATTTCATTTTACCCCATAAAGACAGGTTTCTAAAACAATTTCCTGTCTTCTGTCTGTGCTTCATAGCTGTTATTTGCCCCAGTGCATTTTGCCCATGGCTCCTGTGTGAGTGAACCGTCCATTTTTTTTTTTTGACATTTCCTGCTTTCTGACAGCCCGCCGCGCACTCTTCATCCCAAACTCCACTGACCTCCGAGTATTCCACGGATCAATGCGCCCAGTCGTTATCTGCGGCGCGCTCACATGTCCATGCGCACACACACACACGCCCTGCTGCTGACACGCGCGCACTCTCGTACGCGCACCAGATCAATCACCTGGCTCCTCAATGCTCTTAATGATGTTGTTGACATTAATGAGGAGGGGACACGCTCGCGGAGGCAGCTAACGAGGCTAATCATGAAGAGATCTGCCGCCGGAAGTGACTTTCTCACTCAGGCTGAAAGTCAAGTGGGATGGAGCGTAGGAATTTGCGCGGACTCGCAAATAGATTAGTAATTTTTACAGCTGTATGAGATGTGTTCGCCTTTTAGAATTTCAACATTTTAGATGGAGTGCAGAGACTTTATTGACATACGTTATTCACACAAATTACTGTATATAAGAATTCTCACATGCTTGTCATCTAATTTTCTATACTATCCATTGCCTGGCTTTTGTGTTGCACAGAAGTCTGCGGAAAACTCCACGTTTAAAGGTTACCCTCTGATTCGTGGCATTCTTTAAGTTAGATCCCTTTTGATCCCATAAAAGGTCATCAGAGTCCCCAAGCCTTAAGCTCCAGTCTGATGGAGCGTTTTTCTCCAAAAGATCACCGCTCCCTTAGTTCCAGGGGTGCTATGTGTAGCTGCAGATCTTTTCGACACTTCTTTTGATATATTTCTCAACCTCCATCCTACGGGGCAAACACAAAAGTAAATTGTGCGACCATTTAGTGGCTTATTTCACAAGATGCTGTCTGAAACCGAAACGATCCATACAGTTTTCTCATTGTTGTGAGAATATTGATCCTTAATTGCGTTTTATAGTAAGTGTCTTAATGCCACACTTTTTTCATTCGTCTTAACAAACATCAAATCTTTGGTTATGTCCTCTGTCAAGTTCTTTCCCAAAAACTTTTCAATACGGCTTAAATGATTGCGCTAACTAGCATGCAGTCACAGTGGCATTGTTTCAATAAGCTTCTGCAATGTGCGGCATTCATTTTTCACCAAGATCTTGTATTGATGATGGGAGAGTGTGACCACTGCGCAAAGCCTTCTCCAGCACATCCCAAAAGGTCTCAATGGGGTTAAGATCTGGACACTGCAGTGGCCAATCCATCTCTTGGTCTCTGATCCACTCTTTAACACATGTGAGCCCGATGAATTCTCACTTTGTCATCTTGGAATATGCCTATGACATCAGGGAAGAAGAAATTCATTGATGGATTAATCTGATCATTCAGGATGTTCAGTTCAGCTGATCTCATTCTTACTATATCTCATAGTGTTGCTGAATATTTACCTGACCAACTACAGCAACCCCAGATCATAACAGTTATCTAAGTCCAGGTGGAGATTTATGATTATTATTGTTATTTGGTCAGGCAGAATATATGGCTATACTGAGTTTCCTTGTGTATGAAATGCGCGGTGTGATTTGGGCAGCTCCAACGGCTGCCCTCACAACCCGGCAATGGAAAAGTGGAAGAAAATGGATGGATGGATGGATGGATGGAATGAGCGGTATAATAATTCAACATGCCTTGCCTTGCCTTGCCTTGCCTTGGCTAACTATACAATCTTCACTACTGGCCTCTGACCTTCACATTTACAGACAAGGTGGGTGAATGGAAGAATTCTGCTATTATTCCCGGAGATGGATGTGTGTATGTCCTGTTACATATATTGAGTTCTTCTTGTACCTGCATACTATACAACAGACGATGAATCAAATCACAATGGGCCAACTGCAAGAAAGAAAGGATCCTATTTTCAGAAATGGCTCAGTTCTCGGAAAGTTCTGTTCAATTCTAACTAACATAATGTGCTTTTCTACAAACAAAACAATACCGGAAACGCACATAATGAACTACTTTAGAAGGCTGCAGCTACAAAAAGCAACCAACGAGTATGCATGAATCACAACAACTTCCTTTATTTACCGAAGAGTTCCTTGGAAACCTTTTTGTTCCATTTCTATTCTGTCAGAAAGTCAATATTCAGGGCTTTTCAAAACACTGCCAATGCTGTTTTTTCTCTGTTGAGTAGAATAGCTTGAGGTGATTAAAGTGAAGACTTACAGTGAATGTGTAATGACTTTCCACAGTGACTGACATGAACAGGGTGCTGTTTTTGTGTGAGGTTTTTCTGCTAAAGGCGCTGATCACTGATAACAGCTGGCTCCCACTCTGTCTCATTATGTCCCAGTCCAAGCTAAGGTCAAGGCTGAGGCGAGCTACACCGGCCATTATGGCAAAACCTCAGAGAACTCCAACAATTCACACAGGAACAGGGAAAGCACTTGTTGAAAACACGTGTGGCTCAAGCATAAGATCTTTTTCTATTCAAGGTTCTTTTTGCGGTACGGTTTGAAAGGATTGGATACACTTAAGAATCTCAAACTTGATTTCATTTCACAATATAGTCACTGGACCAAACCAGTTGCATTGTGATTTTCCAGATTTAATGCTCTAACAGGAATCAAGTTTAGTTTCTACTACATTTAAATAACATATAGAATCAATCATTTTGTTACACTCAAACCCATGGTGCACAAAACATTATATAAATAAAAAATATACATACAGTACATATGTACACAGTAAGGAGTGTTTGAAGGGGCGGTTTTAGCTTCCTGACAGCCTGGTGGATGAAGCTATCCTTCAGACAGGTTAATCCCTGCGCAGAACAAGCCTTCGTTATCGTCTCCCTGATGGCAGGATTGAAGAGGCTGCGAGGTGGGTGGGATCGCTTACCCTGTCCACAGGAAAGTTGTTCAATGGCCCCTGTCCTTGTCATTGCTGTTGATACCATCCCTCCAGTAACAAAGAGGAAAAGAGTAGGCCAAAGATTGCACATTGGACAGTACAAAAGCAGGGATGGAGGGGCGTGGAGAAGTATAATTTAAATTTTCTCTCCTCGGTTTAACTCTGGACCAGATTGCATCCATGTTACTTTTAAGCTGGAAACTACTGTTTCTCCAAAATTTACTTTGGCAGACCCACAGAAATCGGTGCCACAGAAGATGACAAGATTGCTGCTTGGGTCACTCTAAATCTAAACGTTTGTGCCATGTAGACAACAACCTCTAATGGCGGGTGTACACTGTGCGATTTTGGCCGTCTGTGACGTACGGTCGTGAGAAAAATCTTAGGTCGTAGCTGACTATCGCAGGTCTTAGGTCGTACAGTGAGACAGGGACAAAGATTTAAAATAGAACCGCCGTACGACCAAAGAGCTACAACTGACATCAGTGTCTGATATTTTGGAAGGCTAGTCGTAGCGTGGGCCATCCTGTCGCTGCAGTGTCCCATCAACACACCGCCAGAGTCACAAGTAACAGATGCTCGCGGGTCCGACTACGCATTTCACAGGATTTTCCTTGCACTTTTCCATGAAAATAAACCCAGCTAGCATGCAGCACTTGTCTCACACACCTTCTGAAGCCTGAAACTGCTACGACAAAACTTTGATCATAGCTACGATTGTCTCGTTGAACAATCGCAGAGTGGAGATGAGTGCAGCTCACGATTTTACTATCCCCTTGTCGTCATCCAATGTGACATCTAAAAATCTTTATAAGACAAAAAAAAAATCACACAGTGTACACCCGCCATTAGTTCATCGTCAGAAGGAACTTTAAAGGAATAGGCCACCGTTTTACATACTGAGATTATGTTCTTACCTTAGCTTAGACGAGTTCATTTGTACCTGTCTGGTCTCCACGTGTGCTTTCCATAACGTAAACACAGCACAGACGGCGTTAGCATTTAGCCTCTCTCTTCTCCTCTATAGCTCCAAACGAGGTGAAGATAGAAGCTACCAAACTCTTCCACGTTTTCCCTATTTAAATATAGTTACGTGAAGTGTTACACCATAAAGTATAATTACACAAAATTAAACAATGTGGATTATCTAAGCAGATATCTATCTTCACTAAGCGGATATCTATCTTCACCTCGTTTGGCGCTATAGAGGAGAAGAGAGAGGCTAAATGCTAACGCCGTCTGTGCTGTGTTTACGTTATGGAAGGCACACGTGAAGACCAGACAGGTACAGATGAACTCGTCTAAGCTAAGGTAAGAACATATCAGTATGTAAAAACGGTGTGTAAAAACGGTGACCTATTCCTTTAAGCACATCGATCAAGACACTTTTCTCATTGACAGTACCAAGAGTCATTTGACATAGTACATGCGCTGATATACATGATTTTTTTCTTATCAGTATAGCTTCTTCTGCAAATGTCAGAGCGAAGACTAGAGTGAGCCCCTTGTTCACTTCCTGAGATATAAATAAAGGCTACTAAATTAATGAAAACTGGAACAAAATGGAACAAAGGAACAGGATGCTATTATGGAATAAGAAGAAAAGAATATGGGGCATTGCTGCTTTAAATGATGTTGTAGAATTAGCTTTTCCTCTGTGGGTAATGCATTCATGCTAATAGCCTTTGCATTTTTCACAGCTGACTGCATGTCAGCTCAATAATGAGGAGAAATGAAAGAGGAAAACAAACATTTATATTTAGTGGAATGGATAAAAAAGAAGTTAGATTGGTAAGTTAATTAGACACGATTGGAGTGATTTGCATTGCAGGGCCGGCTTTGTTGCTCATTGGGAGACTTAAATATCATTTACCATCCTCCGTTGATTGCCAGCCCGGTCTCTGGTTTCCTTTTCATATCTAAATATTAATAGTCTCCATTACACCGAAATGACTTCCATCTCCGACTCACATGGAGGGATTAGACTTTAATCAACGTATTAAATATGACTTTCTATTCCTGCAGATGGGAACCATGGCAGGAGCTCAATTAGTATTGTGCTGTGTTTGCAGGGCTCACAGCAGATCCAGTCCCTGCTACTGCACCCATATGGGCCATATGGAAGGATCATGTTCCGATGTGGGCAATGCAGCATTGATATTTCCCATTTGATTTGTCTTTTTTTTCTCATTTATATTTACAGGTATGTGTGTGCAAGAAAGACACTTGATGAGTAATCACTGCTCTTTTTAAGGAGGGTATTTTGCGAAATTCACTTAATTAAGGGCTTTTTACCATGTTACAATGTTCTTTCATCAAAAACACACCTGGAGCTGTGTTACGAGACACTTGTGTGCCTTTGAGTAATCTTTGGATCTTCACCGGTGGCTATTCACTTCCCAAACAGCTTTTCTTGGCGTCCTTACATATCCAGGAAATGCCTCACAATCTCTTGTTGAAAATATTCCTCTCATTGCGAAGTCAAAACACCCATCATAACCTCACCACAACCATGAACGCCGAGCAGTTGTTATTATTATTATCATTATTGTTTTTCTTTGTTGGAATGGTACATGAATGGTCGCATTTATATAGTGCCTTTCTACCTGCTTTAGGCACTCAAAGCACTTTACATCAAGGAACCACTCACCCATTCATGCACTGGACATTGGAGGCAAGGAGGTTGAAGTGTCTTGCCCAAGGACACAACGATAGTGTGCACCTGCAGGATTCGAACCGCCAAACCCTGCAATCACAAGACGATCCACTCTTACTATCTGCACCACTGTCACACCAAAACAGCTGCACAGCAATGGGGAGCAAGAAGAGGGGCAGATGGGAGGGGCTTTGGTGGACCAGGAAGTGAAACTAATGTATATTGTGTTTCAGCTCTTTTAGGTCAATGTTGCATTTTCTACCACAGTGATACAGATGTGTTTAACATTTTTATCGGGTACGTGTAAGAAGCACAATACATCCTCTTTAAGCGTTTTGCATGTTATTAGTTATTTGGAGCGCCCTCTGTTGGCAGAAGGTGGAATTGACCACAGCAAAAACAAAATACAAGCCGCCATTTTCAGCTAATCAAAGCATTCTAATAAAAACATTGTGTCATGATGAATGCAGTCTGAGGAGAGAACTGCTTGAGTCCGGTGATGTTTCTTTTTTGTTTTAATGCGGGGGACACTTTCTGTAGATGAAACAATCAAAGTTAAGAGACTGAGTCGAACCTCAGTGAGTCACAACACTACAAAGTATGTTTTTGGTGAGGGAACATCATAAACAGGGAACAACATCTTACGTGGTTAAAAGCTTTAGTGTTGAAAAAAAAAAGAAAAAAAAGTGTTTGAAGGAACAACACTGAACACACTGTATTACTGTGTATCCATACGACCAAACACTCCTGACTCAAGGCTTGCAGATGTGATTACAGCTCATAAGACACATGACTCATAACCATGTAAAGAGACAGACTGCTGGGCAGTGTGTTACAAAGGACTGGCTTATTGGATAGTGAGTGAATTTGTCTTTCATTATTTGCATGACCTCTCAGTGTTCTCTTTTTCCTTCTTTCGTTTGGGCTTGCATTGACGTATTTCCTCTTGCAAATTAGAGCCCAAACAAAACCTAGAATTCTCTGGTTTGGCTGCAGGTCTGGACACTTTTTACTTTTGCACAACAAAAAGGCAATCAAACATTCAATTTTTCTCATTACTTTTCTGAAATGTTCAAATCCCACTGTCTCACGATTGATCACATCTCTTTTCTTTTTTTTTTTACAGTACCACAGATTTGACTGTCTACTCACCATCCTCCTGTGATTCAAATTGGATTTCCCATTACGAACGCATTACCAAACTTCAGCTGCAAGCTTTCTGAGGGCAATCTCCAATTCATCAGACAGTGAGTGTTAAATCGGGAGTACAGTCACAGTTTGGTCTGCTGCCAGGGGAGCTCTTTCAGGCCACACGTTATTTATTTATGAAGTTGTTTTTTTTTACTTCAAAACAATGGTTGGCAAGTCTTCCCACTGTAAAATGACACAAGCTTCGTGACGACAAGAGGACATACGCTTAGAACGTTTCCTGGTCAACTGTTTCTTCTACAATGTCCCCACTTCGTTCTGTACTTTCTGGATACAATTGCGTCTGTCCTCCACATTTAAAAAGCAGTACTAAGTAACTTGTTTACCTTAATAAATCCTTTTCGTAGTCCCTCTGGGGGTAATACAAGTGTTAATGGGATGATTGGGGGGTCTTCCATCTCCCCCTGGTGTCTCTGGCCAGAAAACCATAATTGCAACTTGACTGCCACCGGGTAGGAGCCACCAATACACCCCAATAGAATCACAAAGAAGAAGCTAACAGGCTAACGGGCAAAGCTAACTAGCGCCACTTCAAACAGTATTTACAGCCAAGTTTGAGTGAAAAAAATTATTTACATTGTGTAATTGGATGTACAATATCCCTCTCTCCCTTCGCCTTTTCTGTCAGCGTAGTATTTACAATCATGGACAATTAATAAGTAAAAAAAACACAACTACGACACCCGCAGTTGCGCTTATGGCCTCTTGGGGCAAGAGTTACGTCATACTACTTTAAAAGCTCATAATCCAACATTACAGAGTATTGCTTGTAAGCCGTTCTGCTCAAAGTGTTTATCACGCTGTGCTAAAGCAGTAAACTACGCAGTAAATCAAACCAGAACGTTTTTCGTTTTTTAAATTTTTTTATTTATGAGTTATTCCTGCAGCTACCAGGAACTCCTCCTGGCAGTCTTATCCAGTATTGCATTGTTATTAGTAAGCCTGCCACAATATCGCGATAAACGATAATATTGAGTACAATGCAAATACTGTAGGCAATAAAAAGAAAACTGTAAGCAACTATTTTAACTGAAATGTATTGAACTTTTGACATTCAATATTAACACTTTATACCAAACAAAGTGCAAACTAGAGGGGTCGACATATTCTAGGACACTGTATCGATCTGTGCTTCTCAACCTTTTAACATAACTCACACTCTCACCAGGTTCTGTGTTTGAACTAGGCCTGTCACAACATTTATTTATTTTTTCAAATAGTCAATATACAGTATAATCTTTAAAAATATCCCAATAATAATGATATTTCGTCTACATTATTCTGGTTCAATATTTCCTGACACAAACTCTTCTGTGTTAAATAAAACCTGGTTAGAATAAAATGTAAATTTAATGTATGGATTCAGATAATATTGTATCACTGCTAAAGTAGAGTAGCCATATGTTTTGTTTTTTCCTTTTCTTTTCAAATATAACCTCCTGTACACACGGCTGTCGGAGTGAAGCAGCTTTTTTGGAAACTTGTTGACTCTTTGTCAAACCGCTGCAGCATTTCTCTGGCTTTTGAACAGTAACATGTAGACGATAGTCCTGAGATAGTCCTGAGAACATTACTCAGTGCTTAGCACTGAGTAATGTTCAGGCTATTTGGATAGTGGCTAAAGGGGTCGGGTTCCTCTCGCTAACAGTAGCTCTGATTAGCTTTGATACACTGACTGGGCGGTGGTTTCGTTTCGTTCTCATGTTGGACATACCTGCAGTGCGCATTAATGTTGTTATTCTCTCCGTGATGAGTTCTTTTGGCTGGAATTTTAAGTGTTTTCACACGAGTCCCTCATGCTCCGCGATAAAGTTCACGGAATCAGCATAGCTTCGTAGTAAGCACAGCACTTTCTTTACACCCTGCCGCTCTCTAAAAGCAGCGCTGATCTATAAATGATCTGGATACATGCGGGGATACGGCTAATGTGTTCAATGCTGTCTTTATGCACAGGGAGACGGGTTGGATGGACGCTCCGCTCACTCAGCGCTGTGATAGCGTTCATTCTTCTGTATTTATTTTAAGCACATGCAGCGCGTGCATTTATCGTGCATTTATCGAGACTAAAAATGTTATCGTCCTTCATTTTACTTATCGAGCGATAACTCGATAAAGTAATTATAGTGGCAGGCCTATTATTAGTGTTTAATTCTCACAGATATATCATTTCAAATTATAAAATGTAAAACACCAATGCGGAGGCACCCACAGTCACGTTTTTTTTAGTTTTTCAAGTTTTAACTGAAATGAAGTTTATGTCTGAGAAATCAATCACAACTCAAAAACTCAAGCTGAATGTCGTAAATAAACAACATGAAACAATAATAATAATAATAACAATAATAATAAAATACATGGGATCTGCTCAGCTTGTGTTGAAAGCCAAAGCAAAAAAATGGGTTTTCAACAATGACTTAAAAACATGAAAGGACTGGGCCATTTTGACATTCACTGGAAGGCTGTTCCAGAGTCTCGGAGCCGCTACAGCAAAAGCCCAGTCTCCTCTGGTTTTACGCTTAGATTTTGGCACCTCCAGAGTCATTGGAGGATCTTATCAGTTTTGCATCAGCATGAAAGCAGTATGAATTAGACATGGGCAGCAGGAGGAGTTCACAGGAATGATTTTCAGTAAGGAGGAGGAGAGCGCGACAGAAAATCCATGGTAGGGAGCGATAGTTAGATGAGATGCATGGGGTGATCTTTCGAAAGGCAGTTTTATTGACAAAGCTGAGTAATGGGTTGCATCTACTTGAGAAATTCTATGAGTCTTGTAAGTTCTAGTTGCCGAATGAAAACAAAACAAGATGTATTTCTGTTTGAGCTTTGCATATGTAGTAAATAAATTGAATTCCTAAGCCTCATTCTTTCCAGGGACACAATACCTGCACATGCCTCGAGCAAGGATCAAATCGACCGCCTTCAATCTGCAGACTTTCAACCATCCAACGATATTCCAGTCTCTTATTGGTATTAGGGTGGGACAGTATCTTGTGTTGTGATATACTGTATATGCGGCATAACGTAACATTAAGAAACAGATATTGCCATACATAAAGGACATCATGCATGTTGATGGATTTTTTAAAATTTTAGTCCAGTTAGTGTTAAAAAGAGTACAAAGATGGGAAACAACAGCAGAAAGCATCACACAAAACTTGGGACGACTTCACGTCCCAAGTTTATCCATACAGTCCAGTGCTCACACTTTAGCCAGAGCTTCAGCTTCTGTGAGAAAAGTCTCTCACTCGTACCGTACATTTGGGACTTTAGCTCCAGTGGCAAAGTGTTCCATAGCTGTGTACTTTTCACTGAGAACGCAGACTGACCCAGAGCAGTTCTTCAGCTCTTCTCTTCACTCTGCAGTTACACTAACAACAGCTCTGGTGCGCACTCCTTCATAGGTGTATTTTTCTACTAACTGACTCATCGCAGAGAGTGCAAGACCGGTAAGACACTTAAATATGTTTGAGTGCAAGACCGTTAAGACACTTGAATATGTTTTACACAAAAGAGAAACTGATGAAGTTATCAAATGTAATTATTTTGTTTTTGAATGATAGTGCCCTAATGCCACTTCATTGGTTCTTGATCAAACACTTTTAGCGTTTGCTTATACAGTAATGTCAAAGGCTTTAGGGCTGATTTTGTGACCCCAAACGATTGAACAATACAACATATAAGATAAAATCATGACATGCAGATTTACTAGGAACAGTCCGGTTCACTATGTTTAGATTTCCACTGTTGTGGGATTTTTGTGGAGAGCATAAAAACTATATATTTTTGGAAACCTTATGATATGAACAATGAGAAAAATAATGTTTCCATTTGCCCTTGTCATTTGGTAAAATTGGCAATTATACAATTTTTCCATTAGAGTAAATGGGGACTTCTGGTCATCGCTACGGTAACTCCATGAAAGATATGACAAGGGTTTCGATGAATTTTTTCATCGGAACGACCAAATGGAACTTTCTGCCAGATTTTGTACATTTTCGCCAAACTATGTTTTTTACTCCCCATTTAAATGTTATTGCTATTATCGCACCTTTTTTTTTTTTACATATCAGAGCAAATGGAAACATTGTTTTTCTGATTGCTTATTTAATAAAGGTTTAAAAAATGTATAGTTTTGATACTCTCCACAAAAATCTGGTGAAATTAGTAAACCGGACTAGCCTAGCTATCACAAGACTAAATATCACAAGTGATATTTAGTCTGGGGACCACCAATTTATTATCTCGTAGCCGTTTATGCGTCTGCATGTAGCCATAGCCAGTCGTATCAGATGGCGGATGACGTACCAACTGTAAACTTTCGAGCTAAACTATTTAGAACACGGTCTAAAGCTTGATCGAAAGATGGCGTCGCGTCTGCTGCTGTCATGTTGGATCCGTAAATGTTTACATTTTTTAAATCCGTAAACAAACTACAAGCTTCCGTATGTGGAATAGCGCGTCATAGTCTTGGCATCCCTCCTCGTTCTGTCATTGGTCCCCAAATCCATGCGAAGATTTCGGCCATGGTCCCCAGGCTGCTGTGAAGTTCGAAATGTTTCCAGCGCACACAGCAGCATGGGTATTCCCAGGCTAGAACCGGACTATACGCGGAAACAATTTAGATTTGTCTTAGAAACTTTTCTGACATGGACATAGAATTTCAGTCTAAAATAAACTCCCAAATTGATAATGATTTCAAGTTCATTTTGTGAATTTCTCTTTGAAAAACACATAAGAACTAATTTAAAGTCAGACAGTTGTCACGCAGCGCATTCAAACTTGTTATTCCTGTCCGCAACCATTTTCTATCTGAGCATTTGTGAAAAGTGGCCTTCCGCGCTCGTAACTTGATGCGGACTAAACGTTATGGATATCTGGGTCATCCAGCTCCGGAAAGAATTTGTCTAGTGAGCCAATCACCCAATTGGGCTAACACTAATGAATTTGGAGCGTGCCCAGTTGGACTGCGGCTCCGCTTGAGGATGAGCGTGACTGTTTTACCAAGAATAGCCTATGCAAATGAGTGTTTTGGACAAACCAACAGATGGCCCGCGCTGACATCACATCATTAGAAACTACTTTGGTGGGAATAATTGCACTTTGCGGAATCTATTTTGCATTGCGTTCCAAGTGTTTTTTCATTTTTTGTTTGCATCAACTTTATTAGGCGAAAAGTGTGGCCACCTGCCGAGCTGTCAGTCCAACATGCGATAGACCATCCCAGTGCAGGCACCTGTCATGAAAGGGATGGGAGAACATACTGTATCCCTCGCGTAATTAATACTCAATTGAACAAATCGAACATTTTCAGTGGATTTAATCGATGGATGCCTTATTGTTTGTTACATTTGATACATTTTCAACTGTGGAATCGGGACCGCCAAGAAGTTCAACGCATTGACCTGTTGCGAATACTCCGAGCAATAATCCCATGGCGTCTGTGAGCAGCAGGGGAGTGGAGAACGGCACTCTATACTGGATGGAGCGCAGTTCCTTAGGGTGGGGGAGTCGTGGGTGAGTCATTCCGCTGTAACTAGCTCAATGACTTTTAGACATGGCATTTTAAAAGCTGATACCTCCAAATGGTAAGGGCACTCAATTTCTAACCCGACTGACAAGATTTTCTTTCTTTCCTGAAGGGTGAAAGAGGCTATGCAAGAGTTGTGACAGGCGCCCACGGAGGAAGTGGGAGCAAATGCAAGATGGCTTTGGAGGAGGACTGCGGCTACTGTTGAGAAGTTTGTTTTGAGAAACCAGAGTGTCAAGAAATTCAGTTTCATATTGTAGCTTGTTTAAGAGTATGAGAGTTGAATCTAGTAAAGGTTGTAAATAAAGTGTTTGCAAATATACGTTAACCTCTTAAAGGGACTATACAGAGTTTAAAAATGTTAATGTTATGTATTTTCCTTCCCCTACATGTTACAGCCATGTCCTAATGTGTAGAATGAGCCCAGACCTGTTCACCACAACTGCGTCTAAAATCCTGCACTGTCACTCAAAAAGGTGTTAATTCGGGTTCGAAGTGCCGTCATGCACGAGCTTAATATAGAGACTGCAGTTACGCGTAAGACCTGAGGTGGCAGTAGTGAGTATAAAACTGACCAACTTGCATCTAGTCCTTTTAAGGCCTACCCGAAACAAGCAAGTTTCAGAAAATAAGCATCAAAAACACGACTGAAGAGTGAGGAATAATAACAAAAAATCAACAAGAAAGACACGACAGAAAAGGACAAAAACACAAACAAGTCGAGAAGCTTTTAGATTTGAGTAAAGCCAAACTGGAGAAAATAAGAGGTTAAGTTATAGTGTCTTGAACATTACTTTTGAAGAGTTATTATGATTCCAACATTGCCCTTTAGTTTAGCTTCAATGAATATGTGAGTAATGTACAATAACAAATAAATATTCTCTTGACTAATGTGTATTTTTCGGAGAGGAACACTTGGTTATATGACAAAATATGCTTTTTTGCACGTTTTAGATATTAATTTCTACAAAACCTGAATACTATCTTATATTTTCTTGGTGAGAAAATACTATAACCTTTTATCCAACTCTCCCCGCCTCTCTACAAACTCCAATGCCTCACCAGCTCTGCTGATATACTGAAGAACATGAGTGCGAGCATTAGAATGTTGTTTTGTACTCGCAAAACTTCTGCCCAGTTCAAGGAGAAAAAAGCCTGGTGAGAGACTACTGTTGTACACAACATCGCCATTGGCCATGGGTGTCTGTCCATGCACAGCCCCCATTCCACCCACTTACTGCGTTAAGTCTGGACCTGAAGATTTCACAGAGCACCTTGTCAGCTCAAAAGTTTAGTTTACAGCCTGCGTTTAGAAACACAACATAGAGCCCTGAAGCTTTTAAATGGAAATATTAACTTTTTTTCATCACCCTGTGTTTTTAAATGCCTTTTACACAAATTTGACGAGAAAGGCAAAGAGAGACTTGGATTAAATCACAATTAGGTTCATTCCAAGCAGTATTTTTTACTCCATAACAAAAGGAACATTTCAGCCAAGACTGCTCCTGGGCTGGAGACTGTTACATTAATTGGGGGCCACAAAACATCACCTAAATTTGGAGACAGGCGCGTGGTGTAAATTGGGAAAAGGCAGACTGGTACACCTGAGACTGTTTGACCCAAAAACCTGTATTTCCTTCGCAGCCCTATGCAAATACAAGAGCAATCATTGTCTGGTTTGGTAAAAGTTGTTAAATTAACATCGGGTCTCCCGGGAAACGGAACAAAGAATGTCAGCTGAATTGCAGTCCTTGCAGGAAATATATGACAAATTACAAATTGGGGTCATGCTATAAGGGGATCAATTCAAAACACCTTGTCTTTTGTGTGGCTGTAGAGCTAGTTATTTTCACTGACATACTGTTGGGTGTTTTTGGGCCATGCGGCGGGGAAAAAATAAAAATTAAACAGTGAAGCTCCAATTAGTGTTTGTTTCTGCAATGCTGTCCACTATAAATAACACTGGGGAAAAATCTGGTCAGGTGGATAGTGTTGGAGTTGGGCAGCACGGTGGTGGAGCGTACCTCACAGCAAGACGGGTTAAGGTCCTCCATCAACCTTGAACATGAACAACAGGCCTGTCTTCCTACTGACCAAACCTATCTCAACATCTGAAGATAGCCTGGCAGCAGTGGTCCAGAGAAATGCCTCCACGCTGTCGCCCATTGGTTCTGACAGGTCGCTCCAGTGGCTCTGAAGGGTCATAGACAGACCTAAAGACCTAGCTAACATCTTAACACCCATTGTTGGAACCATCTTCTAGGAATGTTATGTAAGCCAAATTCACACATGCGCACTTCTTGGAATAATGTAAAGGTAATGCCAGAAAATGTTCTCGAAATAGAGACATTACCAGGGAAATGTTGTGGAGAAAGCGCATGTGTGAAAATGACAGGAGGAAATAGTGACGGTAAAGGAAAATGTGTCCTCCGAATTCGAACCATCCTTGGGACAATGCGGGAGTCCTTTCGGGGATCTGACTCAGGATCTTGGCCAATCCCATCCTTAATGCGGCATGAAAATGTACTCCCTAGAGATTGCTTTATCTCATTTGATCTCAAAAGTTAAGCCGGACAGCGGACTGCACTGTGTGGGGATACCAGGTGGCTTGAGTGAGTGAGAGGTTGGTGGCAGGCTACCCCCAGGGTAGTTGTGGCTACATAGCACTGAATGGACGTCACCAAACATTTTTTGGAAATTGTAAAGCAACTTTGAGCCTTTGGAAAAGCGCTACATAAGGCTAATGCATTATTGTTAGCCTATCACGCAGGTGTTAGGTTGGTGTGGAAGTCAGCACAATTGGAGGAAACACATCGAGAGACAGGGAAGACAACTCCATGCTGAAAAAACCCACATGCTCAGTGGTTCAGTCTCAGCTTGTAATAATGTTGTTGACACCGACGTGGTGCTTGACAATGGTGGCGCTTGTGTGTGACTGTTGGTGCAGATTCACAGCCAAGTTTGGGAACAAAATGTAAATGCAAATCATTGTTATTATCACCAGGGCACAGGGCAATCATTTAGTTGCCAGTGAAGTGGCTATGTTTAAGAGGGCAGAAACTCCAAACAGCTTGTCCGTTGTGTCGATTATTTTCATTATCTGCTATTATTCTTTTTCTTTTTTTGGGGGGATGCAGTTTTTCACAAGAAACCCCCTCCCTCCCTCCTTAAAACATTGATTGCCTCTACAGCCCCCACCCCACCCCACCCCCTTCAGCAAGTAAACAGTACCACCTCTTTCATTGAATGACACACACTTTATTAGTCTGCGCTGCTGTGCCATGCCCCGACACTTACATCCAGTTCAATCACTGCTTATCCACAATGGCAGCAACAACGTCGTCTTGCCGGGGTTTATGTGTGATTGCAAAGCAGACATTTTCTTTGTTATGCGACAAGGGAAACAAAAGAAAAAGCCCACAGTTAGATACTTAGTTCTGGGAGTGGACGAATAATCAGAATGCATAAACAACAACGCGGCTGTGCTTTGGTGCTGATATGAAATTGCATCCCATTAACTGTGCCTTCCATTCAGCATCTCCGGGGAAGAACAAAGGATAATCAAAGCAATGTTGAATAGGGGCCCCGAAAGAATAAAGAGAGAAAAGTACAGGCCATATATGTATCTTCCTTTTTAGGGGACTTATGAACATCTTAGCTGTGGTATTTTTCCATTTTGACTGCATAACATTTTACCCAAACAATAGAATGAATTAAAAGTGTTCATTTCATTATGGGGTGTTGCTATTGGTGAAAGAATACTGAGATATGATACTTTCCATACTGATATATGTTCTTACCTGAGCTTAGACGAGTTGATGCGTATCTGTCTGGTCTTTACGCGTGCGCTCAGTCGCGCAAGAAGACCAAAGATGCTGTTAGCATTTAGCCTCTCCTCCTCTCCTCTATGGGGCCAAACGGGGGTGAAGTTAGAAGCGACCAAGCTTTATAGGAATGAAGATATTACTGCGCGGATGTCAAAGTGCTCCTTAGGTGTTATTACGCCTTACAATATAGTACCCCTTTTTATCCACTTAGAATCTTTGGTCTTTTTGCGTGACTGAGCGCACGCGTGAAGACTATACAGCTATGTGTCAACTCGTCTAAGCTCAGGTAATTACATATCTCAGTAAAGGCTATTTCTTATGAAAGAACTCCAACGTGAGAAAGATGCAATAACAGCTCCATATATAAACATACAGTTGTGCACGTGGAGACGGAGATGGAGAGCTGCAGGTGTCACACAGTTCATTTCGGACATACCTCAGTTATCTGCACAATAACTTGGACAGGTGGCAAACCCTATCGCTGTCTGTCCGCGGTGTTTGCTCCACACCGGGCCCTTCCGCGCCTGTAACATGGCTGCGGGTGCAAAATAAATGTGATTAATTCTCTCACCGCTGAAATTTAATGAAGGGACAATGCGAAGCTCGGGCTAAATTCATTAAAAGCCAGGCTCAAGTGAGTAACCACGGACCCAGCTCCCAGGAAACTCCCGAGGCCATGTGCACAGACAGACAGTTTGACTGAAGACACACGGGTTTGAAGAATAATATAGTCGAATTTATGAACTTTTAAATTCTTAACACACTTAAATGTACCTGTAGGTCACTGTTCGCTTGAAATATTTGACTGTGCACAAAGAGAAAAGTATCTATGTATCTTCAGTGAGCCGAAGGCGCTTCAAAATGCACCTGTAACAGCGTGGACAGCTGCGGCTTATAGACCAGTGCGGCCTATATACTTTTTTTCTTCTTTTTTTGAGTTGGTGCGGCTTATATTCAGGCGCTCTCAATAGTCTGAAAATTACAGTACATTAGCCTGTCCTCCAAATTCTTTGCTCTAATAACCCACTGCCTAAATAGCAATGTTGGTGTCTATCCATAGATATAATATAATACAGATGAGTGGGTCCCGTTCAGCCCAATCTCTAACTATTTAGCAGGAGTATGTTTGGCATTGCTGGCAAGATTTATGTTTTGAGTTTAGTTTAGTTGCCCTTGTTATACAGTACATCAACGTGGAATGTTTCCAGTGTTGCTTAAAAATAATGCACATAAAGTCAACACCGGGAAATAACTTAGGCCAATACCTTTTCTGACAGATTTGAGTTTGGAAATGCTCAGAACAATTTTGGTGAAACTCTACATCCACCACATCAGAAGGAAGCATTCTGAGCTCTTGAGATGGAGTCAGACTTCCTTGAACACGCTTGATAGAACAAATTACAACTCCTGATATGTTTTGCCTGAGAACAAAACCTTGGTGAAGCTCAAAAAGTCTTTTTTTTTTATATCGAACATCCTTTAGTTGCATGATATTTTATTCTGATATCAAGCCTCCGCCCCAGAGCAATCTTTCATGCAGTATAAAATGTGCTTGCTGATTAAATTTCCTGCATGTTTTCTCATTTGCATAATCACAAACACGACTCCAATGGCGGCGAATAAAAACACATGGTAATGCTGTACTTATAAAACGGGAGATATGTGCATGGAGGGAGCGGTGGGTACAAGGCACCTCGCAAATGTATATACTAGAGCGGTTTCATACTGGGTGATTCAGCATTCATCTTCATTACGGTAATCAATATGGCAAAATGGATTTTTCAGCAATTCCTGCAAAAGCCATTATGTATTGCGTGCGTGATCAATATGTTTGTGAGGAAACAGCCGCGTGGAGAGAGGGGTGTGATATGAAAAGTTTATTACCTCGAGCTGATGGCGCTGCTGAGGCGCCAACAAGATGAAAATGCATTTAGAGAATATGCACTTAAGCCTAATAATGATGGTTACATGCGCTGCACATACAAGAACGGCATTTTTATTGTTGTTTGCTCTGCATTGGATTGTTCTTGTCTATAAATGTGTTTTGTTTTCTACTTTTCAAAAAGAAAATAATATAGGAGTTTAATCCACTAATAACAATAGCCCTCAAAATATAGCTCAACATACAGTATTTTTCAGACGAAGGTGAACAAAACCTCTCCAACTGGGTGCCCAATCTGGCAACACTGGGCAATGGTACTGTACCAGTTATAGTTATCTTGACTAAAAAATGGGAACAATGGGCCCATGCAAATTCATTATAAACACTTTGAAAGTTGCCAAATGTTAGACCTTTAATTGGCGCTTTCTTTTATGACACAAGAGCGGCATAACCAACAGTTGCTAGCCTCTAATGAAATTACTGTTCGGAGAAACAAGCCACTAGTTAATATGAAACAAAATGTTTTTGTACCACACCCTTTATGCAGATGTTTGTCACTTTTAGCATTCTGAAGTTTAGCAAATCTTTTTATCTGTGCACAAGTTTGTATACACCAACTGTCAACCACTCTGTTAATCAATATATCAAATATACTGTAAATGTACTAATTCACTCATATGGTCAGGAGTAGGGCTGGCTGGGTTCTTGATCCTGTTGGTCCAGGAACAGTGTTAAAGGAAATTAGTGCTTGTTTTGGCTCAAACAAATGCAATAAAAAGACAGTGTTTTATGGAGTATATTCACATTTTCTGGTTCTAGACGATAAATATTTTAGTATACTGTAGGGAAATGTCAGGTATCGTTATTGCAAACCAAGCATCGTTAAAGTACTAGTATCGGAAAAATAAATGTAACGGTAGCCAGCCCTAAACAGGAGACATAGGCTCTAACACGATAGAGAACGTTCGGGTTCTGGTTCTCTGAGTACAAAGACTATTTCTCTAGACCATTACACAGTAAATGATGAGACACAATAGAGAACTACTGTGTGTGTCAATGGCCCGTCTAAGCTCGTGAATCTGTTGTTGACTGAGCTCCCTCGCTCACATTCTGCATAACACTGACTCTCAGAATTGTAAACAACTGCACACGCATACCCCCCTAACCACACCCCCGTCGTTCTGCATCTGCCTCAACACGTTTCCTCAGCCCCACCCCACGGTCAATGGCTGGTCCTTCCAGTCTCCAAGAAAAATTCCAGCGCCTGCCCTTAGTGTACTGTGAATTTCCCATGTCTTGATGTTTTTATGTATGTGCTTTGCCTTAACTGAACCTTATTGTAATTTCGCATATCTTCTTTTGTAAGGCACATTGAGATGCCTTGTGTACGAAAAATGCTCGGTATAAATAAACATGCCTTGCCTTACTTTTGCCTTGTTTTTGCTGTGGTTAAAGCTCTACTTAACCACATAGTCAATTTGTTTGTGAAGTGCAAATTTGTTATAGCTGGGGGCCGGAGAACGAAGACTAGGAGCACTGCTGGGTGAGTTCGGGGCACCAAAGAGAATGTATTCAGTATTGCCCTCATTCAAAACCAAAAAGTTCGGTGGGAGCCAGAGCTTATTTTCATCCAGACACCTGTGTCATGTACTTATCATGCTGCCAGTGGCTGTCCTTCACTTACTCACTATCCACCACAGAATTGTCAAGAAAAAAATGTATGTGTTCAAATCGAGACACTGCTCATTCTTCATCTGCAAATAACAGAGGTCACTTTCCGCTTCTGAACATACAGCCCTTTACATTCAAAAGTTTTGCCATTTTAAAGTTCAACCCACCAACGGGGGTTTAAACTTGATTAATGCAACCAGGTCTATAAAATAAAATCCATTGTATAATACATCAAGCCGGTAGCCGGTAGAGTTGCATGGAAGTCGAGGTTTTGTTTCGGGCTTAATCCTTCCAAATGCGTTCATATCTTCAAGGCCAACGTGCAAATTCGCCTCATCTAACAATTTATGTATTCTTCAGAAACAAAGTGAACTGTGATTTAAGTTCAGCAGACCACTCGGGCACAAATTTTAATCACACATCGGAATTTTATTTCCAAGTAGAATGAATGCAATAAGGCACGCTGCTGGATTAGAAATGTTTCCTCATGCGTGCTCATATTTCTATTATGAAAAAATATAAATCTTTTTCAACAACTGTGTCTTTGTTTGCCAAGAACTAGTCCTTGATCACGCTGCATAATGTGTAGCGGAAGATAAATCATTAGGAATAAAGGCATCGGCGTGGGATTAGCCTTACGAGCTAGCATAAATCAGGCATTATCATAGTACTAACTTCAGCAGAAAACATGTGCTGGCTGATTTACATCCTATAATACATCTTAAACAGAAACACCCAACCTGACACGTAGTAATAACATGTGGGCTTACTGCTAATGAAGGGGAGCAGGAAATAAGATTGTACTATGGGGGTGTACACAATGTGGCTTTTTCTTGGAGTGGAATATAATTTGCTTTGTCCCACTTCAGTATGTCATAAAATTAGACATTTGTGGAGGAACAAAGACCTCTGAGCTCTGTCCTTAAAACTAAGCATTTTTATTGATCATGAACTTGAAAGATGTTTTTTGTTGACATTAAAGTCAGAATAAAGCTCCACTTTGCTCCCTGAAAGTTGTGAAACATGCTTCTGACCTCATCCATGTGAGGAATTGGAGTGTTTGAACCATTAAAGCCTCCCTCAGCTATATTCTATGTTGCCGGCCCGAAATGGTTGCATTCCCACATTGCATCACCAGAGGGTCCACCTTTGAAACAGCGGGCTAACTTTTTTCCCGCAAAGAAGAGACAAGCCCCGGCACCTCCCTCGCTTCTCACGGTGTCAGCTGCCAACACACCATAACAACACATACACGTGTAGGGATCCCAGATGTTTAGAAGCAGCAGAAGCCTCAGTTAGCGGCTAACATGATCAGAGTTTAGCATCATGACAGGAGTTTACAAAAGATATTGAACTGATAAACATCTGCTCTGATGCAGCTGAAATCCTTGAGAAAAGTCAGTTTGTTTAATAATCCAATATCAACAGGGAGCTGTCAAATCATTATCCTCCTTATGGTTACATGCACCAGGAAGAGTGTGAGGCATTCAAAGGTTGTGGGAAAGACTGTACAGCAAGACTGTAAAGCAATGGCCGCTGGCTGCTCTGCTTTGTGACCGCAAACACTGGAGGCCGCCATTGCTCTTCCATTGCTGTAGTACCTCCATTTGGCCGCTAGGCCCCCATTGAAAAGCATTGGACTTTAGACACGTTAAAAACAACTTTAATGCCTGGTTTCAATTTTTTCAACACTTAATATGGCTACATATTCCTCCTGAGATAACGCTGGGTTAGTCAAAAAAATTGAAACCAGGCTGGTTTTCGAAATATATTTTTTTTAATCTCCTACTTAACGGAGGTCGGACTGTTGGCATTGGAGCTGCGCGAGCTACACGTCACGCAAGGGCCGAGTTTACACTGAGATCCCGCCCTTTTGCCCTTATTAGGAACATGCTTCGTCAGAGCTGGGGAGGAGGAGTCTGTAAATCCGCCATGATTTCCCCCTCGAAAGTGGTCATTATGGTAAACGGGGAGGAGTGAGGAGGAGCTGTCTATTCTTTTTAACAGTCTATGCTGTAAAGTAACATGTGCAATAACCCCTTTGCAGAACACATGCAATAATCCCTGTATTCACATCACTTACCTGTGTCACTTTATTATTCACTTGCACTATGATGTAAACCTGCACTGCTAATACTGACTATAACTTTTTGTTATAGTCTGTTTACTTTATTATTACTGTTTACACTTTTTGTCCCCACAAAGTCCTTGGTAGTCATTGTATATAAGATACCACTATTTACTATTTAATTGTTGTTGTTTATTTCACATTTCCTGCCTATTTGCACACCCTGAGTGTGCAAGAGCTGAATGTAACAAGTACATTTCTCCATTGTGAGATCAATAAAGGTTATCTTATCTTATCTTATCTTAAATAAAACATCTGCGCTGTAAACTTCACTGAGAGGGGAAAGCCAGGTGAGGGAGAGGGAGGGGCAGAGCATCCTTTAATGTGTCTAAGCAAATTCAGGTGCATTCAAAATTGCACTTCTTTGGCACTGTGGCAGAGTAGTGTAGCAGATAGAGCTCTTGCCTCAGTAAGAAGGTCCTGGGTTCGGTTTCCAGGCCACCCATTGGGTCTTTACATGTTCTTGCCATACCTGCAGAAGTTCTCTCAGGGTGCTCCAGTTTTCTGTACCACTAAAACAAGTACAATAGAGCCCCCTTTGAGGGACCTTTCGAGTTAAAGCTGATTTTTTTTGTTGAAGTAAAGTAAATTTGTTTTTACCACCACAGAGTATGTTGTAAACACAGCAAAAAACAGACTTTGTTGCATCGTTTTTTTTTAATTTAACAATAGAAGATAAGTAGAATTTAAATTAGTGAAATGTATGTATGTTCTTCACTTTGCCACCTCTTAAAGCTGTAAACGGGCATGAAACGTGCATACGAACAATTTGCTTGAACAATTTGGACATGCAGGAGGGATTTTAAGAGATAGAAACGAGTTTGGGCCACAACAAAAAAAGTCACAGTTTGTGCAGGAAAAATCAGGTACCCCAGCTTTAAAGGGACTAGATGCAAGTTGTCATTTTTATACTAACTACTGCCTCCTCAGGTCTTACATGTAACTGCAGTCTCTATATTAAGCTCATACATGACGGTACTTCGGATCCAAATTAACACCTTTTTGAGTGAGTGCAGAATTTTAGCGGCAGTTGTGGTGAATAGGTCTGGGCTCATTCTACACATTAGGACATTGCTGGAACATGTAGGGGGAAGAAAATACATGATTTTAACATTTGTAAACATCTGTATGAATAATTAAGCCAACAGATAATAAAATGGAGACTTTCTCTCACATTTTGAAGTGTACTGCAATAGCCAATCTGTCTCTCTAAAACTAATCAATGCCTTTTTTCTTTCTCAATGTGATAACAATCCAAGTTTGCTCACGGCACAGTTTTTACAATGAAGGTATTTTAAATTAGTGCAGCAGACGCTGAATTTCCAGCAGCATTTTGGCATCGTAATGAGTTCTCTGTGGCATGTTGTTAATTACCACTGTTCTAAAGGGAAGTGCTTGTACCATAAAATATTCAAATGGAAATAGTGTTTTTGCAATCATGGTAGATGGGCATATTAAAAAAAGAAACTGGTCCAAGAGGGGTGGAAGTAAACATAGAACATGCATAATTGAGCAGCAAATTCAATTCATTAACACAAAGCTATAGGGATTTGGAACGTGACGTCACGGAAGCTTCCAGCGCCATCTTGAAAGGACACTCACCCATTGAGCGCTAACCAGGGCTAACATGGGGCCAACAGCCACAAGTAAACATACGGCAGCTATATCAGTTTTTTCAACGATGGTATGGATTTGTTGTGTTGTGTGCTACATTAAGTCACAGTTACTGTAGGTAGACAGGATGTGAGAATGGGCTCTCATTTTATATACTTTTTCTACCTGGAAACAACGTAAGAGGCTCCTTGTTGGACTGACCAAAGGGACACAACTAGCCTGAACTGCAGCAATGAGATGGGCTGATATAATTTCTCCACATACCCACAGACGTCTTCAAATAATGGCTCACACATTTTTGTACCCGTAAGTTTTAGTTTAGATGTGTATTTGATATTTAGGTCTTATTTTAGCCATTGTTTTGCTCGTGTCAACAGCTGTTAAGTCTTATTAGCTTCAGGCTACGTGACGTCTAATACATATTTATTTCCTCAATCTATCGCCTCTAATTCTTTGTCTCACTCTGGCTCACGTAATGTATAAAGATAGACAAGAATATTGAGAGAAACAAAAATGCTACGCCACAGACCACATGGCTCATTATGCATCATAATAAAGGTGCAATACGATGCTAAGTCACTAGCTGCTAGAAGTCACTAGCCTCTCCATTCCGTGAAACTCCTTCCTGTCCATTCTAAATGATTAATAAATAATAATTGATAAAGGCATCACACAGATAACCCAAGTGTGCTGTCAACAATGTTTAGAGGTTTTAGCACATGTAGAGTCTTCAGACTTGCCTTAGCCTTTCCTTAGCTTTAACTTTAGATACAATACTGTATTTTCTAACAGGCTAACCATTTTGTTGCTTGGTTAGTTTAAGATGCTGGTTATTCTTATTAAGGTACTAATGTTTGTTATTCTTGCAGGTTAATCTGCGCAGGAAATAGATGACTCATAATTTGATTACATTCCAACTTTGGAGTCACTTTGAAGTGGAGATCAATACAACTCTAAACATAAGATGGTAAGTCTATCACAATCTGTACCACATATCGATACCATTAAAGGAATCATTTATCATATGTACTTTTAATCATATAGTGACATTTTTGTCATTTTGATCTAACTAGTTAGGTGAAAGTTAAGTGCGATTTCCATGTACTTTAGTGCTCAGCGACATCTCAAGGAAATATCTGTTCCTTCTACATTATATTGTAGAATTGAATTTGGTTTAAACATATTTTAAAGGTGGTTACGTAGTACTATTTGTAGACACAAAGGTAGATGAATATAAAAAGCTGAAAAGAAATGGTTCTGATCAGAAATGTAAAAAAAATAATTGAAAACTCCAGCAGCTCTTTCAACCTAATTACAAAACAACACAATAAGCTAAATCAGCATTATCAGTACGCATGCGTGGTAATATTCCGGTCAGAGTTCACAGCTACCTACGGTGTCAACAAAGCCCGTTAAAACCAAACTATCATAGTGGAACAACGGGCTATTTAGTGACTATTACGTTGCTTAAAGTGGTTTTACGGCCACGTGGGCTTAATCAGTGTATGGAAGAGTTTTGCCCTATTCACAAGTGCAATAAAGTTTAAATAAAGGAACCTCACGTTGTCTATGCGAGCCGCCATACGTACTCATCCAATTTCCTACTGAAAGAAAAGATCCAGAACGTCGTGACTCGTGACGAATGGATTAAATTAGTAAGTCTGACATATACAGTAGCTAACTAGTAATGCTATTTGTAACCAATATGTCTATTTACTTCATCATACAAAAACGTTTTTTTCATTTATTTATTGGTTTAACAAGGGTACAAGTTCTTTTTCTTTTCCCAGTAACACTGTCCCCATTTCTTACAAAATTATTATTATTATTATTATTTTATTAAAAAAAAAAAAAAAACATCGACTTTCAACGCTCAAAATATTCAATACCAAAGTTTGATTTTCATCTGATAACTTAACTGAGCAGGAGCAAACTATTAAGTAAAGTATTACTTTCATCACTGCCTGACAGTGTTATGACATGTTGGTTTAATACTGTATGGTTAAAAAATGACACACCTACGTATCAGAAGAGCAAATACAATGTTTTATTGCTTCAGATTCATTAAGTACATTTAGAAAAACATACAATAATTGTTGTTGTGTAGGATTTCAGCAGCGGTAAATGTTCTTTTACATTTACTGTAAAAGAACATTTTGCAGTAAATGTTCTTTTTTACTACAGACATTTAAGCTGGAGCTGCAGAGCATGAAGGTGAGGCCACAGCAGAAGATGAAGCACACACTATGGAGAAGAGAAGACCTACACTAGCAAGTGGTGGAGGCTGTGGATAATAAACATATGTAAAGAGTCCTGTATGCAATTCAATGTCAACAGTGGTTCAGTACACTTGTATGGGATTAGAAAATTAGATATAAAAGTAGAGAAATTGAACTTAACACATGTAAAGCGATGTGTGATATATTCCTGACAAACCCAGTGTTGTAGCAGTGTGTAATAGCCAGGGTGAAAAGTCCTTTCGTTTAGATGGTGTTTTTGATATACAGTGTTTTCATAGTCTCATTATAGTCACAGTTTGCCTGTAACTTAGAGGGTCAAATAAACCCAGACAAAAAAATGATGGTCTTCAAGCTTCAGAAACACAACTTTGGCTTCTACTTTGAAGAAAAGAGTTGAACCATTGGTCCAGGTGTCTCTGGTCACACAGTGGACATGTCCGACCTGTGCTGCTCCTGGCCTTTATCCTCGTTTATTCAGCCTGAGTGCATAACCTGTACACATACAAAGGCAAGGAGAATTACAACATAAACTTGGAATGTAAGAAAAACATTGTTTTTGTAGATGTAATACTTTACAAATAACAAGGCTATATAGACTACTACAGTATATAAGCTATATTTTTATTCATTCACGTTGTTAAATCTCTTTAGAATTGTCCACATAACTTCAGCTTCAAGGTACGTGGTAGGTGTATGACCACAACTTTTAGCAACATGTGAAAAACAGAGCAATGTGACGTTTGGTCTAAGATCAATGTCAATTTCAATCTAATAACCAATACTTCAATATAATAAGGTAGTGGGGACTTTTTCTAGAAGTAAAGAAATGTGTAATAAATATTACAAAAAGAAAAGAAAGAAATAAAAAAGAAAGAAATAAAACGAATCGGCTATTAGCAATTTTACATTTTCTGGGATTATGCCACTGAGATAGTTGTAATTAACAAAGGTTTTTGGGATAAATTACATGTACCTTCGATAGGCTGTGTTGGAGTCCGTGGAATTGTTGAATGACTTGTTTTGAGCCTAAAGAAAGCGTTCTTCGTCTCCCCCTGCGATTAGCCACGTTAGCTCGCTCTTAGCCGAGCTAACGCTTCGTGACTTTCGATGACAAAAAAACCATACAAAAAACACATTTATGCAAAAAATATAAACCTAAAGGATTACACAGGCATCGCACGGGACTGCACATGGCTTAGTTTACAGTTAATCCACTCTGGCTCCAGCAAATAAGCAAGAATCTTCACAAAAATGCTCGTTTTGTGCCGTGGCCAAGGAAGATGGCGCCGGAGACCCAAAATGCATTGCGCCGTGACGTCGGTTCCAAAGCCCTATATTCAGCTTTGTTTACTTAATGTGGTACTAAAATATAACCTAAATGACCTACGTAAGATGTTGGGCTCATTTTCGGGACTAAAATACATCTAATAATGCACAGGAATATAGAAAATGTACTTTTGTGCCCCTAAAAATCATAGTCAAGACCCAAACCCCCAAGCTCTAAGTCAGCATAAAGCGACAGTGGCATTTTGGACAACATTTTAGCTAATAATGCCCTTGTGTCCTTGGTGAAACACTTCCCCTTCACTGGATAAACATATACGAGGGATTGTTTGATTGGTGATGACCGGCTTTACCAGAGTTGGAGTCTTTTGAAAGGGCTGGCCCAACGCGCTCAGATTGTTAGTGAATAAAACCAATCAGCGGACGTGATGACAATTGTGCGGCGAGCAGACAGCTGTAGTCCCTCTGTGTTAGCTGGAGGCTGTTCTCCGATGTTACACTCACCTGACTCGCTGTGAAGGAGCTTATTAGTGTTTTATTTTGGCCGTTACTTGCTCTGTCTCTAGTCTGTAGAATAATGAGTGATGTTCTCTTGATGAACCTATTATTCGTGTGTGTCCTGATCCACTACTTTTTTCATGCAAATAAAAGTATAGGTCTGGTTAGTCTGGCTACCTGAGAGCGACTTGAAAACTGACAACACACTGCCTGAATAAAATCAATTGTAACTAATAGTAACAGATATATGGGTAGTCATTTGTTACATAAAGTATAGATTCTATACTTTACTTACATATTTCTTGGAGCAGTTTTATAGCAAAGTACAGTACTGTTTACTTATATGTCAGCTTGCATTCTCGTTATGTAAAACTTGGTTACCCTTTCCATTTGGAGTACATCTGTGACAATGCGACTCTTTTGCAATTTTTGCTGGTATATTTATTCAAAATATCCTTAATTCACATGTTTTGTCCGTTAAATGAAGTCATTTGTACAACATAAGTAAGCCCTTTAAGTTCACTGAGTAGTATTTTACCACAAGTATTTAGATTTACAGCAGTGGTTCTCATACTTTTCATACAAAGTACCACCTCATAAAATATTTCAACTTCCAAGTGCCACCAGGCTTTGATCAAGGTCATGTCAGGAGCAAAGCTAGATAGTTGGACTGAATTGTCTAACTGGGTGTAAATCATGTCTTAAAAAAAACAAAAATCATTTTGTTATGTAACGCTTGCAATGATTTAGAACCCCATTCTCCCTTCATACATCATTCTGCTCCTAATCTGACTCCCCTGCTATGGCATGTGAGCTCGGGGCGGCCACAAAATAGCTTTAGTTAATATATGTGTATTAATCCTTCTTACTCACAACAAAATCAAAGAATAATGTATCTATGAATATTTCAGTTACACCGCGGCAACACCAGGAACAACACCGGTGCAATCTCCGCCGCCTTACATAAAAAAGGGATTGGCGATAACATACATTATTAAACCCTCATCATAAAATTCATCTCTCGAATAGAGGGCTCGTGAGTGGGAATCCAATGGGCGGTCGATACTATTTGGGAGTAACTTGCTGAACATACAGAACAGCGAGAAATGGCCTTGAAAGTGTCTGCCTGCATGTCTTCAACCTTAATAGCACGGTCTCCAATTCCTTTTTATTAGAGTCTTTGGAATAGATTAGCTCTTTTTGACGTAAGTTCCCTTCTGTGTAAAGATTTATTAGAACAGAAGGAAATTCCTCATTTCCGAAATACGTGGTTGGTCAATATTGAGTCTAGTTGCACATTTCAAGCTCCTTTAAACACTAAGCGGCAGCAAATGAGGTATTATAACCCTTACAATGACAGACACCTTCTATTTTAGTCCTATTGGCATTTAAAAGCCTTCCCACTTCTACAGTATTACTTTGAAGGATTGAGTCGCACTCAGAGCACATGACTACTTATTTGTAAAAAACAAAATGGTTTTAGAGCTCTGATTTGGAAATAATGATGCTTTTAGCAAGTGCGGAGCCTCCTCAGTGAGTGTATTTATAAGCTGCTGTAAACGTTAGTGCTAGCCGCGTTAGCATTAGCGAGTGCGTTCTGATTGGCCTATCCAATTATTATGAATCCAAGGTTATGACCGTACTACAGAGATGGTATGGCCGTACAGCCCAATATGATATAGTTTTGATTGAGTGACCAGGCGACTGAGTGAAACTGACAGTCTCAGTGACTCACCTGCTAACCAACAAACAGGCCTTTGCTTTTTCTTCTGCGCTTTGTGGGCGTGTTCGTCGGGCACAATCTCAACATTTCTGCTTAGCTGCTTTGACTGGGTTTTTAAAGTCTACTTTACAATGCTTTTAGACTGTGATTCTCCTGTCCCGCAAAAATGTGTACAGTTCTGGCACATTTACACTGATGTTTCACTTATGTTAGTCCTCACTTACGCACTCTCACTCGTGTTTGCACATGCGCTGCTCTCCTCAACATTGACCTAGCTGCTAGCACGTATTTCAGAAGTGAGGAATTGGTTTTGATTTGACAACAGTTGACAACATAATTACGGTTGGTTGTCAATGTATACGTACATAAAGGGGTAATTTCGTCTCTCATCCAAGAGGCTTCTTCAGCTCTGCTGTTCCACTGGTTTGGGAGGAGTTAGTTTGCTTCAAAATATTTATGATCCAAACTTGCCAGTGCAAATGGATACTGTCAGGCAAGTAGGTCTTCCCATCAGCATTGTGTTGTATTCACATTATTCAGGGTGTGGCGATGGGCGCCATCTTGTCTTCATGGTCAATCTGCAGGCCTGACTTTAGCTGACATTTGCTTTGATTTCTGTTTTTGATGTAACATTTCAGACATACCACCACTGAGTAAACATATTGATCGGCTTCAGTCCTTTAGAGTCCCTCACAGTCAATCCTTCATCGCAGATTGACAACAGGAAGTCTGCGAAAATATAGCAAAAAAATATGAGTCACTTTTTCATGTCAGCATGTCACTCTGTGAGGTGAGGCAACCTTATTTCCTTTGAGCGTTTTTGTGAGTTTTGTGTTTATCCCTATGATATTTTCTTCACCTTCTTATACACATCTTTGTTCTCTAAAACCTTTATGCAAAAAATGTACCAGTGACTCAAATGTCACAGCACATTGTCCATTGGCCAATAACAATAGTAGAGCAGTGGTACAAAAGTGTAGGTGATATCAAGAGCATGTATAGTCTATTAACATTTGAATAGCTCTTGCCTCTAATTCTAGTCATTTGATTTTTCAGCCCATCCTTTTTGTCCGACACCTCCGTACCACAAATCCTTATCACGGCCTTTCGGATTCTTATAGCCGTCCTAATTCCCCATAATCGGGTTAGTGTTTATTAATAACCCTTAAGCTTCATTGTTTTCTTGTTATTGTTATGGCTGGTGGGAAATCTACATGTAGCGCTAATACTGTGAGCTCCAGTGGAGAATTACAGTCTTATCTCTTTATTGTCACCCACCGCGGCGTGATTGACGAAATGCGCTGTGATAAGCGTAGCCTGAATTTAGATGACTTTGGGCCGTTTATGCGCGGCACGTAAAATCACAGAAATTTTGTGTAATTTAACTAATCATCCCCGACACTGTTATTTGCATATGTTAATAAAGCAATTCCGCGGAGATAGTGTGTGTGGGGGGAAAAAAGAAGCATTAATTTTGAATGTGAAAGCCGGTGTAGAGTCTAGTGTATAATGAGACTTTGGACAGCTACACCAGCGCGCCATTGACAGAGAGAGAGTCTCCTCCAGTGTGCGCGCTAGCTAGCCCCTTTGTGTCACTGTATTCCCTCCGCTCAGTTCCACCCCTTTGTTTGCTTTTGGGGCCGTTTCCGTGGCGACTGAGCCCCGGGGCCTCCCAATCAGAGGCCCGTCGCAATGACAGGCAGGAGGAGAGAGAGAGAGAGAGAAGGGAAGGAGAGAATGGAGACACAGAGAAAGGGAAAGGAGAGAAAATATAGAGGGAAGGAAGAATAGAGATAGAGGAGAGCATTTTGGCACCGTCCTCCACCTCAAGCTGAAGCGAGCTGCCAGAGGAGAGAGGACAGTGAGTTAAATATTTCACAACATTATACCACGGTTTGCAAAAAGTGATTTTTCCAAAGGTAGCATTAGCCACTGTTTGCATAGCGTTAGTCTTGTCATTTGTTAGCTTAATAGCTTACCGTCATAGTCAACTTTACGCTGTTTCTTTTCGCCAGTGCTTGGCTTTGCATAATTTCATAACTCCGTCCATCTTTCTTTCTGACCTTGGCTTTATTTCAAGGGGGGACTATTATGCAAGATCGACTTTTTAGAGCGTTTTACAGTGTTACGAAGTTTGTCTCGTCAAAAAAACATTCCTGGAGCTGTGTTTCGACCCACTAGCGCATCTTTGGGTAATCTTTGAATCTTCTCCAGTGGCTGTTCTTATAGCAGCGCAGCGACCGCTCCCAAAAAGCTTCTCCTTTTCCCAAACAGGTCGTAGACGTATCCAGGAAACACTTCCTCACCTCTCGATCTCTTGCTAAGGTTAATCCTTTCATTGACACACTTGACACATACGAGCCCCACATACATTTTTATGGCTTTATCTCCTCTTTTTTTAAACAGCTGCGCAGCGAAGGGGAGCAAGGAGAGGGTTGTGTGAAGAGTGTGAGTACCTCTTCCAGTATTTTATTTTCTAACCAACAAAGTGTGAGCTAGTGATAAAGATGTGCTTGAGATTATTACCAAATACCTGCACAATTCATAATACCCCCTCTTTCATTGTCTTCGATGTGTGTATCCTGTTTCCTCCGTGGGACCCGCCCATGCTCGTGCTCTTTGTACTGGAAACAGTAGTAGAACAGAGTAGAGTATATTGTGATCTAAACCGGGTTTTGTTGACGCTTGCTACGTGGAAATACGCTGTAGGAGAGAAATAATGGAAATAGAGGGAAAATACTGTAGAGTGAGGAGAGAAAGAGAGGGAAGTAAGGAGGGAAAAGAATAAGAGAAAGATAAGAGAGAGGAGAAGAGATGGAGAGATTGGGGGAAAAATAGAGTGAGGATGGTGGGACAGAGAGAGAAGGAGGGAGAGGGGGGGGCATGCTTCATATCCATGGCCAAACCCCATACAGCTATAGGCCATCAATTATCAGTGGTAATAGCGCACTCTCCTCTCTGTGGCTATAAATCTCCACATACAAGAAGCATCAATGACAAAATGTCCTTGTGATAACGCCAGAGCATGGGCTGTTTGTGCGCGGCGTGACAGCTCCCAGAGATTTCATCCCCCCTAAGCCTCTCCTTATAGCGACACAATGACACCTTCCATAGCGATTATATCAGGCTTCAGGCAGTTTATAAGGACAATATGGAGTCATATGTTTCAACGTCCAAAGTAGGGTAAATATATTCATGTGGATTGGCATTTCGGAAACAAATAACTTGCTTTGGCATATGAAGCACTTTTATTGGGAATTTGCATTGGATTTCCAACCATATTGGCAGCAAACAGTAGTTCTCCATCGTTTCTACGTACAGTAAGCTTGATGGGACAAATTTGACTACTGTCTTGAGGAAACTAGTTACACATATCAAGTCACATTCGAAGATGCCGCTATATAAGTTGAGACCATTTACCATCTACCATATTGAATGTAAGTAAGTTATATGTTTTAGAAATTTGCCCTCTGGCCTTGGGTCAAGAAAAGGACAAGCAGTTGGGTAAGTGGTAAAGTGCTAAACCACAAAGCTACGGACCTGTAAGTACCGAAAAAAGTGAGTCTTAGGAATATCAAAATCTTGTCTTGAAACCTGTTCATTGCATTTGACCTGTCCTTAAACCAGTGTCCCAGGACAAACTGTCAGGAGCAGTGGGCGTGCCCTGCAAACCCATCTCCAGGTCTTTAGCCAGGATCTTTGTCCAGAGTACTTAGCTCGGAGGTTAGCATCCTGAGCATGTTTTAGGTTGATTTGGGGAAACTGGAGTTCCTGTAGGACACCCAGGAAATATGAGAAAATAATGAACTGTATTAAAACAAGAAAAAAAATCTTCTTGGCTACAAACTGCCTGAGATGTGCTCAAGAACCCAGCATTCTGTTGTTTATATTTCGTAAAAGTGGGTTGGAAAAGGATACCAAAAGATTGTGACCTGGTGTATGTTTTTCATGAGGGATCATCGACATGTGACTTGTGATAGATAAACCACCAAACCGCTACGAAAATTCTCCTGGATTTCCAAATTGCACCTGTCTGATATTTGTGACCACGGTTCCTTAACTGACTTGAGTCATTACAAAGGTAGCTCTTCTCAATAAGCCACATGGTTTGTCCTATCTCACTATTGCATGGCGGAAACAAATCTATGTTGAGTTTCTACGGTTTACGGTTGCTATAGAAACTGTACATATCACACATGAAGTAATGACTGCAGTATATAATAGGGTTGTAATGGATTTGACCGCTTCTTTCTCGCGCCATGGATTACCCGGGTCATAGCACACCTCCAAGCCTCTCGAGTGCTCATATGCATTTCTAGTTTCCATGCAAAGTCGGACTATAGAAGCCACTGTATAATGATTGTCTAACCTTATGAAAATTGCGAGAAAAGGACATCCCATTTGGACAGCCCATCCATTTCCCCCACACGCATACAGTATATATATAACACTGCGCTGACTGACAAACTGTCCTTCCTCGACCTGTTTTTTCTTGTGACAGCTCGCTTCCTCCCCTCCTCCCTATACTTCCTTTGAGATAATCTCCCTCCCGACCTGTTCACCTCCTATTTCTACCTGAGGAACTCTACAGGCTTACACTTTGAAATGTTAAGTACCGCCTGTCAACCGCTAAACCTCCAGAGTCGGCTGTTGGCCTGGCTGCTTGGTTTTAGCGCTCCTCCCAAAACGCTTGATTTGACCTGTCGCAAAAACACCGGCGGTCAAAAGCCCCCTAATACCGTTTAATCGCGAATGTTATCCGTAGAAGACTTCAGAATGAGCTTGGAAGTTTATTAGTTGTGGAATCCCCATCCCCCCTGCTGCTATATGCCTCCTCTATTACCTACGATCAAGCTTGGATTCTCATATCGCGCCCCGCTGATTGACTCGCGGGCATGTTGTCAATTGCGCTAACCCTTTACAAGGCTTTAATCTTGCAATAGCGCCCTTATTATCTCAGCTAGGTTGACTTCCATAGGTGGGGTTCCTGTGGTAGAATGGCATCAAAATTGGAAGGTGGAGGTTAGAGGCATCTGTAAATCTATTGGAGGGGCATAAATGTTTAAAGTCTGGAGCGCTCCAATCTGCATTTCCTGGATTGCGTAATTCAAAATCACCCTGAGCATTTTTTAACGCCCATTAACCACAGGAGACATTCTGCATCCGCGCTGTATTTGTCACAATACTATTGAGTTGTTGGCATGCTTTTACAAACAAATCTCTTGGTGGTAAAGTTTCCTTTCCACTCACACAGATACAATCCATGAGGTGCTTGATTTTTTCCAGGGGTTGAGGTCCTTTTACCTTTTTAACCAAGAAAGTCCTACTGAGATTGCTAGCCCGATTCATTGAACCATATTGTACACAATATTGTAAGAAATGTATCCGACTGAGAATTGCCCCAATAATTTCATAGACATCAGGTCAATGAAACCCTAACCCTAACCCTAACCTGCATTTAAAGCACCATATCAACTTCTCTGAGCTTTTCACTGGGTTCCCCCGTCAAAACAAAGTAGTACCTATCTTCATTCACACAGTTTTGAGTCATTCTTTTCACTTTCCTAGATTTTTGTTGTATCACAGATGAAACACAAGGCAAGGCAAGGCAAGGCAAGGCAAGTTTATTTGTAGAGCACAATTCATACACAAGGCAATTCAAAGTGCTTCACAGTTGCAGAAAGAGAAATTACAAGAAAACAGATAAAATCAATCAATAAAACATCAACATAAAGTTAATCAATGACAGTAAAAGGCAAGAGTGCAGATAAAATACTTTCAGTTTTCATATGCACGGGTAAAAAGAGCTGTTTTCAGCCTGGATTTGAACATTGTCAGAGTTGAGGCCTGTCTCACATCCTCATGAAGACTGTTCCAGATTTTAGCTGCATGAAACTGAAACGCAGCCTCACCGTGTTTATTATTGACTCTGGGAACCACCAGGAGACCCCTCCCTGAAGTTCTCAGGGCCCGAGATGGTTCATACGGTTCTAACATGTCAGAGATGTACTTTGGTGCTAAACCATGAAAAGACTTGTACACAAGCAGAGCTGTTTTAAATTCTATTCTCTGAGTGACAGGAAGCCAGTGCAGAGACCGGAGCACTGGACTAATGTGGTCGTATTTCCTTGTTCTTGTCAGGACTCGAGCAAAACTGTACTCTGCGTTTTTAAACCCAATAATCCATCGCCAAACGTCCTTGTTTGCTTAGTCCTCCAAATCAATGCTTTTCATACAAAATGTAACACAAAGTACAATGTCCTCTTTAAAGGCAAATCCTGCCATCAAAAGATACCCTCCACATCAGTATGGATCTGTGGGCTCTTGATTGTCACGACGCCACATGAACACCACAGACGCAGCTTTCTGCCTTCCCCGTCAAACAAAGTCCAAGAGCTGGCCAAATAGGCTCCAATTTATTTCAATGAAGCTTTTTTTCCCTTTTTTTAATACGTGTGCGGCTGATGGTGCCATTGAGAGTGGGGGAACAGAACGCTTTGGTGGTGGGTCGTGTTGGGTAGTCTTTGTCTGAGGGTTTGCTAGCACGCTCTTTATGTTGTGTAGCAGGTGACTGGAATACTGATTACCAAAGAGCCTCCCCTCAAGCTACCGAGATTTGCCATTCTTCTCCCAGCATACGTATAAATAAACAGTGAATTGTATCCATAACCACATATGCATGCCCTATTTTAGCTGTGGTACTGGGTATTTTATTTTATTTTTTAATCATGTTCCAAAGTTAAGGGGGGAAAATACATTTGACATGCGGCACATGGACTGGTCTCTCTTTGTTCTTGGCAAAGCGATATTTTTGACGACTAAAAAAAGAGCTAAAACTAAATTAAAAGTTTTTTCATGAGACTAAAATTATGACTAAAATGTCCAGATATTTTAGTCGACTAAAATAAGACTAAATAAAAATGAAAAGGAGAGACTAAAATCATCCACGCTTCTATTGACCGTCTGAAAGAGCCTCATATCATGTAAATTCATTGTCAAAGGAACAGCTCTGAGCTTTGTTCATGTGGGAGCAGCTCCATGAAGCAGAGGACCTTGATTAAATATGATTATAATGGATATCATAAATGCAAAGTCGACTAAATTTGTCTTAAATTTAGTCGACTAAATTGACTTGCAATTTTAGTCGACTAAAACTCGACTAAAATTGAAGATATTTTTTTGACTAAGAAGAAAAAGAGTAAAACTAAATTAAAATGTGTTGTCAAAATTAACACTGCAGGTAGCAATGCTTATGGGAAAATGTTTGAGCATGACGCAATATCTATGATTGAAAACATGTGATGTAGTGCTCATAAATGAAATGTAAATATTGTATTAGTTTATTTGGCAGGGACGTGTACAAAATATATCATCTTAAAGAAAAGATGCTTCATACCAGATTTAGCTAATACAAATTTTCATCTGCATTCAGACAGGATTGTAAAGATCTCACTATATACTTGATGTATTTCTTATTTATATAGGAAAGAGATGCGTAAGAGATTCCCATATCTCGAGGGCTCTGAGGCTGAAACTCAGCCCAGGACAGATCGATAGGCAGGTAATTAGCAGTGATCAGATGAGATTAGGGCCGTTCAGACTGAAACTTAGGTCGTTAGGACATAGAATTACAAAGACTTAAATTACAAAGATGTTTACCTTCAGGGGAGAATAGGGGAGGGATTAAGCTGAACTCCTCCCTGTGGTCAATATATATAGTCTGCGGGCTGAGCTGAAACTTTAGTGCGCTGACGAAGCCTTTTGGATGAGGGGTCAACTTTATACACTTCACACTTCAGTACAGAAAATGACTCAAGAACCTTTATTGAAGATACATATTAAAACATTCTCCCCCCCAATTCATTATGTATTAATTGGCACATCAATGGCATTTTCACTATCTTTATATTTTTTTTAATCTTAGACATGCAACCATTTTAAACAGTTCTTCTATTAATTAAACTGACTATACTACAAAGTATTATTTATTGGTTTATTTGGTCAGGGCAGTGCATGTTAATGTACATACAGGGGTCTCATGCATGTTGGGCTAATTTCTATCCGTCGTCCCCCATACGCACTTTCAAACACACTCACATTCATCCTGGCCTGTTGTACATGTTTTTAGTGGTAGGGGAAACCGGAGTATCCGGAGAAAACCTACGCAGACACGGGGAGAACATGCAAACTCCACACAGAAAGGCCCCGTCCATGGGAATCAAACCCGGACCTTCTAGCTGTGAAGCACGAGCGCTAACCGCTGCGCTACCGTGCCGCCCATTATTATTATGCATTTCTTTGTATGGCGACAGCACAGTTTTGTAGGTCACATGCAATGAAATGTATGTCTAGATATTATTTTTTGTTTTGGTGGAGTCGTTACTTATTTGACTTTCTTTTCAATTTTGTTTTTACACATTCCAATGCTTCTAATCAATCAATCAATCAATCCATTGTTTTGTATAGCCCAATATCACAGCACCAGTTGCCTCACAGGCAGCCAAACATCAAAACAATGGAACAAAGCAAACTATGCAATGTCCAAGCAAACGTAGTGTCCAGACAAAATTAATGTCCAAACAGAGGTAATGTCCAGATAAGCGTCAGCAGCAGATGGATCTGAGCCAAGGGCATCCCCCGTCCTTAGACCCTCCTATCCAGGAAGGTTAGAGTTTGGTTAAAGTCATAGGCGTGGGTTGCTTTCCTTTGTTGGAAAGGCTATAGTCTTTTTCAGTATATCATATTACACATATCGTGAATGCTTTTATATCATATTGTTTTGACGTTTCCAATATTGTGTACATACAGTATCACATGAATAACCAACTGCCTCTTGATTTAAAGCAATGGTGAAAAAGTGAATATATATTTATGCATTATATCGAAATCACATTTATCCCCGCTCTCTGGTATGTTAAATACTGTATGTTTCACGGAAGGCTGAAGTAGCTCTGGCATCCTACAATATTTCATATAACATTTCCGATTATCCTCGCCAGGCCCCGGCAGGTTACTGTCACACTCTGCCAGGAATCAAATCAAACGTCCATATATGAAATAATATATGTGGACATGCGGGGAATCACAAGTGCGGACTGCGGACTGCGGTTTGAATATAAACCGAATGCGCCCAAATGGGTGAGTGACATATTTTTATCATCGTCTGCCAAAATATGCGATCGTTTTTCATCTAACACGGGGCAATTTTGTATTTTGATCCCATATGAAAGGCCTACATGCCAAAGAGTTCAACATTGGGAGAGAATAATGCGAATTTGGGTAATGTTTTGATAATGCCGTCAGAGTTTTGTGGGGAATAATTTGTTACGTGTTTTTGTATGTGGTACACCAGCCATTGGTGCATAATAATTTTAAAGCCACTGACCACTCCTTTGATGACAGTGAGGTCAGAATTTAAGCCATAGAGAAGATGATGGTCTGAGAGGGGGGTGAAGGAGTGCAAGTATGTCAAAAACATAAGCCATCATTGAACAGATATGACGGATTTATTTCCAGTGGGTCCTGGGGCTCTCTCAAAGAACCTTCTGACAAAGTATTAAAACTGCCTGATTGTGTTCCTGATAGGAAATGTAGCTTTATATGTTTACTCAATCAACGAGAATCTGTGGTAGCATTGTTTTGTAAAGACAGCATTGTATGGTTTGTAATAGAACTTGCACAAACGTGATTTCAGTGCTCAAACAAATAAGTGGCGTTCTACTTTGGAAATACAGGACATCTGAATCAGCAACATGAGCGTTAGCCATCCCAACTCGAGGGCTTCCAGTTTGAACCTCTCCTCAGAGTGGCTTTGAGGAACACATTAAACTGACATGTATCAGTTTGATGCAGTTATGCAAGGACAGTGTTGACTGCACATAAACCTGCAGACAAATTGAACCTATTGTCTAGGATGACCAGATTTTCCATCTTAAAAACTGGGACACATTTCGGGAATATGCCGCAGGGTTCCAAATCTTGATCATCTTTTCCAACGCTAAATGGTAAAACTGTTAATGTGTCACGACATGCGCCGATTCGCATTGAGGAGATGCTAGATTTGACATTTTTAATTGGTTTATACTTGGTAATTGATAATCACATGGGCCAAAAACATTGATTTTCAAGTGAAGTTTGTTACTTTGGGGACTATATTGGCCAAAAACAAGGACAACTGGGACAGAGACTGAGTAAAACTGGGACAAATCAATAGTTTTGGAGAAATCTATTGGGACGTGGGACAAAGGACTCAAAACTGGGACTGTCCTGGGTAAACTGGGACATCTGGTCACCCTACTATTGGCTGAAAATCGATTGACTTTCATATGGAGTCTCCTATACTGACAAACTATATCTATCTGCTGAATTTAAGTTAATCATTTCCAACACTCAAGTGCATATTGAATACATTTCATAGTACCACAGCATTCACTGAGACATACCAAGGAGATATAGAGCTGACCTACATACAGTCTGACTGTGAGTATGTCAGGTCATGCTCTGGAGGAGCACATCTCATTGGTTTCTGTTTGTTCCTCCTTTGTGAGCTTACTGAGCTGAGTCTGATGTTTATTTATGTACAAATAACACAGTGCACACTCTACACAATTCAATCTACTGCTGAAGCACCGGGAGCCGCTCCCATCTAAAAGTGTAAATATCACATGTTCAATATTAATGTTTGGATTGCCTGCAGAGGGCAACTTGCTGCAAAGTTCGTCATGAAAACCAAACTGCCTCCATAATGTAGTATATTAAAAGTTACTGGAATAGTATCCTGCTGACACTCAGATATTGCAAAGACAGTATACTTTGCTGCTCCCTCTGTTTGGAACTCGACTATTCTATCCCATCCCATCATTGATTTGTAAGAGTAGTTTCAAATGAGCGTCAACTAATATGCATATTGGGAGGAATACATCTCCAAGTTGCCCTGGTTTTAATCGACAAATAGCCTCTCCTCTCATTTCAGGGCCTGACATTTTACTTGGGGGGCAGCCCTATGTTTCCCGCTACCGATGTTCGCCAAAGTTAAGGTTAGGATTAGGGTAAGAATTGGGATCAAACTAAAGACATCATTTGTTGTTTTGTTTTTTAATGCTTGTCTTTTTATTTTATTTTTTAATGAAGTTGAAACCTTGCCATCAATCGGGATAATACTTGTGAAATTGGGGCTTAAAGGAGATGTATGCAAAACTGACTCTTTTTTCTTCTTTTGCTTTAAAAGAGGTACCAAGTGTTTGTTTGCTCATGTGCAAAATGGGTACATGGAAAAGTAAATCAGCAGCAAAGTCATTTTTGTATTCTGTCAGATTTTGGGCCCTAACACTATGACACAGGCAATATCAAATGGTAAATTTGGTGCAACATGCCCACAAATAGCATAATTTTCTATTTTTTCGCCTATATTTCATTGTTACTTTTCCATTCTTACAGAGACATATGACGATTATAAAATGTAAAATATGCTGAGTCACCCAAAATACTGTTTTAAAGTCTTTGTTTCAGCGCCATATGCCATATGATATGTCCACTTTAACAGAATCAAATCAAATGTATTTACTGTATATAGCACATTTAATAACAACTGTTGTTGACCAAAGTACTTCACTAAAGGTCTACAGTACAAAAATAGGAGACAATACACAATACAACCAGCAAAGCACTAACAGCTCAGATTTTGGCCATAATATGTGCTAGTTAGTGCCTGTTAAAAGCAGGGTTTTAAATGGTCAAGCATCTCTGCATGTGGATTGGCAGTTCATTCCACAGTTTGGGAGCTGCAACAGAGAAAGCCTGGTTCCCTTTGGTCACACTTGGAGCGAGGAACCTCCAGCAGTAGCTGATTAGCAGATCTCCGGGCCCAAGCAGAGGCGTGATGCAAAAGCTCAGACAAATACGCAGGAGCAGTACCATAGAGACAGCAGAAGCAGAAAGCCCTCCCCAGCCATGACAAAAAGCGATCTGAGACGGACTTCAGTCGATTCAGGAAGGCTCCTTGCTCAGCCTTCAGGAGTGTGCGAGCAGAGCTATGCTCAAGTGGCAGCCGTTTAGCCGCTGTTTTTTCAATCTTTTGCAGATCCTTAAGCTGATTTTACATTCTTGACTGACAATCATCTGTTCCTTTACCTTCTCATTGAGTAAAATCACCATGTGCTCACTGACCTTTCTGTTGAGGGATACAGCCATTTCGAAACCCCTTCTTGACCAGCGCCTGAGAGAGAATGTAATAGGACACCGGACACCCACTGGAAGAAGTAGGTGATTCACTTCCCACGGGGACGGTGAGGCTGTCCTCTCCAACTGGATCAACACTAGCCATGCTGATCACCCACAGGTACTATAGTTCTCTTCACCACTGACCCGTTTATTTAGTTATTGTGTAAATATGGCAAGGCGAGGGTTAACTTTGATTTTACTTTAGCTTTAAATGCCACAACGCCACCCCAGGAGTTTCACCAGGAAATTTAACTAAATACAGACTGACAAAGTATAAGGCACACAGGTTTGTGATGATATAAAATGACAGGCAGGCAATGTTATTACTTTATTTTACTATAAGTTTACCATATGTTACGGTAAGTCAAGGAGACATTAGTTCATGTTTGTCATTTTCCATTTCCAAGTTAGCACAGTTTACATTTGTTTTAGCTTTGTACCAGTCAAACATAGTTTCAGTCCATCATCCCAGTACACAGAAGTCCATTATTTAGTACACAAAATGAATTACAATTCGTTGTACTTGCTTCATTGCGACAAGACAAGACAGCGGCTGTTTGATGTCTGCAACCGTGGAGATATGAGAAGAGCTGCACACAAAGGCACCGTTTAAATAGGGTTACATATCGGTTTTACTTAAAGAGTTACCTGCTAACGAAACGAGGGAATCCTAGGCTGTCAACAGTGCACGGAGCTATACGGACGGCACGCCGAGCTACCGCAGCTGTGACAAGATTACGGCATGAGTATGTTTTGAAAGGTATGCTAAAGCTAAAGGCTAGCTGCCACTCTTACCTCCCACATCGGGAGCTTGGACGATGTAACCAGCATACCAGGTACAAGAGACACCGACATGCTAGAGCAGTGGTGGAAAAGCTCTGTATTAAGACTTAATTTAGCAGTAGATGCATTAATTTGTGGGTTGATGTTACCTGTGCAGACATGACGGAGCGCTTGAACCGGATGGCCCAGAGACCAGGGGCACTATTTATAGGGCGACTCGATGGTACGTAGCCAATAATAAAAACAAACATTTACATGGCAGAGCCTGCCTGCAGGCCATACTGCCACATAAAGGTAGAGTACCCCCTTCTGTTGCTTCTGGAGAGTAGGTAGACAGGCCTCTCTTAAGTTGAACTATGCTGCAGACTTCTTGAGACCCTTCAATAATGTTATTGATTTGCACTTCTAATCCAACAAGAGCTGGACGTCTGCCAACAGCATTTGCAGTTCGAGTGCGAGCTTGGCGTTCAGTTCTATCTCTGGAGGCTCATAATTAGCCTCAACCTTGCGTAGTGACTTCCTGGATAGCTACAGGTGACTGTTGGTCTCCAACTGTCATTTCCTCAGAAGGAAAGTCAGGGCGTTTTCAACGTGACAGTCTGAGGAAATATAATACTTGCTTACTTGAGTGGTCTGTGTCACTGTGGCACCAAGTCATCTATTAGTGAATTTTCCAGGTGAACATCATCCTCTGGTTTAGGCGTGTCACTTTCTGGAGTAGAAATGTCATCCAGGGAAATTTCTGGTGTATTGTGGGATGTAACAAACGGTTTCTTTTTTGATTGTGTCCAGTGCTTTTTTTTTCTGAGTGATGGCTCTTTCTCTATGACAGCTGACTGGAGACCTCACTAACTTCAGGTAGGTCCTCGAGAATAATTTTACTTTCTAAATTCATTTTTATGAAAAAAATTAAAAAATAACATTTTTTAAAATTTTCATTAACATTTTTTTGATTTTAAAATATTAAGGCTTGTTTTTAAAGCTCTTCATGGTCCCAGGGCCCTGGTCCCAGTATAAACAGCGATCAACCCTTTGTGGTTGCCGCACCTAAACTGTGGAACAACCTGCCCTCAGTCTGCGTGTTCTCACGGACCTGTCCCTTTTAAATCCAGATTAAAGACACATCTTGCTTTTAATACTTAGAGCACACTGACTAGGTTGTAATCATTTTGTGTTTTTAAATTGTTTTTATCTTTCTGTGAAGCACTTTGGTCCTCCTGGTGTTGTTGTAAAGTGCTATATAAATAAACTTTGATTGATTGATTAATAAATTCCCCACAGCCAAAGGTTCTTCCGGCTCCATTGCCAGTTCGGGGTCAGCCCTATGTTCCCCGGTACCTACACTTCTATTGATTAAGATTAGGCACCAGCCCACTATCCTTAAGGTTAGTGGCTAGGGCAGGGTCAGGGTTAAGCTGCTTGATATATGTATGACATTTCACTCTCATGACTTGTGATTGGTTGAAGTACCAACTCACCAACGGAAAGAAAAAAATCGCACCCGGGGAACATAGGACCCGGGGAACATAGGTATGCACCCGCCAGTTCAGACAACTAGTCCGTTTTTGTCCTCAATCATCCCCACTCCAGCTAAATTTGGTTGGACCTTCTTTCGCAAACGTTGATGGTGCTGTAGATGTACGTATTGTCCTGAGTTTCCGCTGCAGACCTATTCATGCTCAGAGGTTTTGCCTTCACACATGTGTCTGACCTCCAAGCGGCCCTCACCCTTGAAAGCCTTCTTGGACAAAACATCATAGGAATCAGGGGCTGTGTTTGCATGTGTCAGAAGAAGAAACTCTTCTTTTGTATTTGCTGGCTCAAAATACAGAAATCTGTCACCGAATGTGTTGAGCACTTTGGCTGCAGTGTTTCTTTTGGCTTCTTTCTTGGAGTTGCCAGCTCCCACCACAGATTCGTCGGTCACAGTCAGTCTGATGTTGAACACCCATGGTCAAATGCTCTGTCTACGTTGACTACAGGGTACTCTGCAGACTTCCCTCTCCAGTTGGTGACTATTTCATGCAGAAATACTATCGGGTTAGCAGTTGGCCTGGACTTTGGTAGCTCTCGCCAGAGCTTTTTCTTTGGAACTTTGGAACGGAAAGTGATGCTTGTGGTTTCGTGTCAAGCTTTCAAACAAGCCCTAAATAATGCAGTGAAAATTAAAAAGTCACATCAGAAGTGAAGGCTCTGCCCTTTAATAAAACTAATAATAGTAAAATAAAACTGGGTTTGATCATATGCGAAGTGTGTCCCAATGAACAGGTAGCCAAAAAATAAATAAATAAATAAAATAAAACCTGCAAAAATCTATGAGAAATATGGTTAAAAAAAAATCTTCAGAAACACTGAAGAGGCACCAAGAGCCCCCCACACCTGCAGCACAGTGGAGGCGTCACAAGAAGCGCAACAGGAAACAAAAAAGGGACAAACGAGGAGGTATCCGGGCAAGATTCACAGCAAAGCCACACATGCCTTCTATTGTTCTGGCAAATGGATGTTCATTGGAGAATAAAACAGATGAACTGCTACGCTCTTCCCAGAAGACGGTGAAAGACTGTTGTGGAGGGAGCTGCACAGGGGATGGAGGAGCTGACCCGGACACCACGCTCTGAAACAGGCACAAACCCAGGAGACGTTTGCACCGTTTCAGAGGATCACTTAAGGCAGGCAGCCAGGTTTCATCTGGGTGCTCCAGTTGACAATTAAAGCACTTATTTACTTACTTATCTGGAATGCCATTTGGGTTAAGAAAGTTTATAAAAGCCTTTGTCCATGTCTCATTGTGTGCTAGATAAACCAATGCTTCCAGGACTACAGATTACTGATCAGGTATACATAAGGCATAACATATGATTGACTAATGTGTAATTATTGAAAGGTTTCTGTTATTTTTATGTCTGTTTTTAAATGTATTTACAGTATGAATAACTTTTTTCTTTGGTCAAAGCCTAACATTACCTTGCCAAGGACACAAAATTGACGAGGGCCTGCCCTGGTTCACAGGCTTGGTAACAGAGCCATCAGTGGAGGCAAAAAAAAGACGTACTGTCGATATACTCATGGGAATATAGTGTCCATTGATGGTACAGGGGAAAATAGGCACTGATGAATTCAACCTGAAAAGACTCACAAAAACAGAGTTTTACCTGGACATGAATCATAACTGGGGCTCAGAAGATTACATTAACGATATGAAATACATGACGATGATGAATGTTAGACAGAATCTTCTCCCGGAGCCCGGACACTGGTGGTGGTAGAGGATGAGACCCGGGGCGGCCGGTTGACAACAACGAGCAGAGCCAAGGAGAGGCCAGGCGGAGGAGGGGCACAGCACAGCTGGGAAATGGCCGAGTGATGGACGCGGCAGCTTAAGAAGGGGATCCTGGGCGATGAATGGCTGAGGCAGGAACAAGCAGCTGCGGTGATTGGCTGTTGCGAAGGTGAGGCTTGAGATGGGACTGTGATTGGATGATTGGTGAAGAGCTGCCAGTGATGAGGCGATGAATGAATGCTGCAGGTAGGTCTTCCAGGTTGAATTTGCGCTGAAGCTGCATCATACCAAAATGAGGAACTTTTCAAATTAATTCCACCTTGCATCTCTAGCATCTTTTTCAATGGGCTGAGTTTAAAGGGCACCCAATTTTTATATATTATATTGATCTGCTGAGGCACTCACCTTTCTTATGAATGTAATGAAAAAAAAAGTATAGTTAAAGGCATGTGAACCTTCTTTTGAAGTTTATATTGTCTTGTATCGTATTTGGACTTTGTATTTCTTTTTTAATAACCCACAGTGTATCATGCATTGATAATTCTCCTGGAGTCGTGCTGTTTTCCAATAAAAACTCAACCCCTGAGTGTGTTCCCTCTCCTTTTTTCATTTCATTGTAAATCACTTGTGGTTTGAATCAAATGAAAGTTATCTTAATGCATCACCAGCTCCAGCATCACCTCTGGCTTTGTTTTCAAAAGCACGTCTCTCTCTCTCTCTGCTACTTTTTTGTCTTGTCTCAGCATAAAGCCACTGAAAAACAAACTGGCAGCTTGCATTGCCAGCTCCCTCTAATTCCCTTGCACAAGAGACAAACTTATTTTAATTCTGAATGTAACACGTGTGTTATTCACTTTTCTCCAATTCCCCAGTGTTCCATTTTCAGAGGGAGTTATCTAAATGCTAATGCCTCAATGCATCAAACCCTATGTTGTTTTCTTGAACAGGGCTAGCCACAATAAAGGTGTGACTTTAATTTGTTTTATCAAAGGCATTTAAAACATGAAATAGACATCGTCCCATAATCCCTCATTTTTATTTTGTATCCACTCGGTGGTGGTTGCACAAAAGAAGTGTCAATTTAGATTTCTGATAGGCTAAGTCTTGCACTCCCGGGCGCGTTTGGTGGTGAAATGTTCAATTTGAGTCCCTCGCCCTGCAGTATCGTGGTTCTGCCACGGATTAGGCTCTGAAGATAGCATTGTATCCTCCCATCACAAGGACACCAGATGGGGAGATATTGAGCGTGAATGCTGGCGGGGTTCGCTTGTGTTCGAATGGCTATCTGCAATTTTCATGAATCCTCTATACGCAACACTGGAACTTTGGCTTTTGCCTATAGGAAAGCAATCTGATGTGAGGAAATTCTATACAAGGCAAACTTAACTGGAGACGTGAGATAACCCTGTTTGGTGCCAGTTTAAATGGCGGCATTAGTCTCTGGAGTAGTTTTTCTTTCACGGTGAATCGACGCGGGGGCCTTCTGAAGGAGTCTGGTGTATACAGAGTGCTGATTGACAGGCTTCTCTTCGTTTGTGTTGTTGTGCCAGTGAGCCGCCATTCACACGGTCAGCCATAGCAACAATCACAGTGTCATGTGAAACCAGTGCCACCGTAGCAATATGCCGTGGGTTCAGGAAGTACTGTTTACACAAAAAGTTTACACAAATATTTTTGTATACTGAAGTCTAATGCTGAATAAAAATTAAAATATAAAATAAAAATCACCCGGTTGGGTAATCTGTAGTCTGTAATCTGTACAACACACAAACAAATCTAAAGCCAATCAAAAAATAATAATACATGAAAAAGCATATTTGATCTTCTTTAAAGTGATAGTCTGTAAGATTGCAAAGAGAGCAGAGAATTGAGAGTGAAATGTGTTCCTCCCCTCCATGTTGGCCCACAAAGCCACTCTAGTTGGTAAACATTTTAAAATAAATGATCAAGCTCAACTCCCCCCTCTCTCCTGATTGGACCTGGCAGGCCAGTTCACAGCAAAGCTCGTCTCATTGGACAACGCGACAGCCCGTGGATTCTGATTAGTTGCTGAAATCAGCAAAGGGAGGGACTTTAGAAAAACATCATTGATCAATATCACTTACGTTACGTTAAATTCCAGACCCAGAAGGTCAATTATGCACAATCTATTAAATGTGTACAATCACTTTAAAATTAAAATAAAATAAGAAAAAAAATGGATTGTGCTTAAGATAATATTAAATACATTGTCACACTTAATAATAATTCTCACCTTACTTGTAATAATAAAACATTATTCCATTGGCATATATTTTCATTTTTCATTTTACAAGTCAGAAATTGCTCAAATTAAAGGCCCGATACCTAACTTTTTTCTTGGAGTACTGTAAAATATGTTTTGTCCTGTTTTTTTTTATATGTTTTATATTGTAAAAGCAGACTACTAGTGGGTGCTGTCCATCTAATTCTAAATCTTTTGCATGTATGCTGAACTACCAGCATTCACAGTAAACAATAACTAGCTGCTAATTATTGTTTACATTACTGTGACAGTACCAGGAATATTGTGACACATGATTATAAGAGATTATATTGAGAAAAAATGGGGGCATTATGTTGGAAATGTCTCATGGATTGTAATGAATTTTGAAAGTTTTTTTTTAAAGAAATATGGTCAAATATTAAAAATTCCAGTGTGTGCAATGTATGTTTTCTTGAGTATAAGACTGCTGATAATAATCAAACAACAACTAATACAACAAATAAAAATAATAAAAACTTATGTTCCCAAGACTGTGCCCTTGTTTGAGTCCCAATTCAATTACATTCAGTCAATGTAATGTAATACCCTCTGGCCCAAAGTCCAGGCAGAGACCTTGCCTTTTCTCTCAAACATAAATGCACAAACAGTAAAACTAGCTTACAATAAATCCATACAGGACGCTAAATCCCGATGAAGGTTCACTTGCACTCACCCACCTCCACTACTGCTAATGTCTCCTCTACAGGTTGTTTTCCCTCACGGCTCAATCTGGGCTTGGAAATCACCTGGCTACAGATAAATACCCCAAGGAATTTGAGAGGCTTCTGAAGTCAGCAAGGCAAGCGAGAAAAAGCCCCCTCTAAAGCTGCCCCCGTCTCTCCCCCACTCTCTCTCTCTCCCTGTTGTATAAGACTCCTCTAATGGAATCTGACCTTCACTGCATTCCAGCTTTTTGTCCAAGTCTGGCAACCGCAGCCGGCACGGAGCAGCCGCAGCAGCGCACTGGGCCTATCCTTCAGCCTCATTATAGAGCAACAGTCTCTGCCCCTCGCCGTGTGCAGTATGGCCCAATAAGGAAAAGTACTGTGAGGTGGGTTAAGTATACGTACAGTAGCTATACCGTAAAGTTTCTGCACATAGAGGAAAGATGCATACGATGGCCAATATATTTGCTATTTACAAAGGTAGTCATCTGAATAATCACACAACTAAGAGTAAAAGTAACTGCATTGAGGAATACAAACATTCATTTGGGTGCCTCACCACTTATTATTTTAAAATAACGTAACACTGATCAGATCAAGATGTCGAGTTAGCGTGCGCGCCCTCTGCAGGCACTAATGGGAACAACTTGTCATGACATGGTAAAAACAAGCTTTCATTGTCAGCTAATGGCATGCTAACAAAACAATGCCATCGTGATGAACACCCTTGGCGTGCAGTTGATAGATTATGGGCTTTAAAAATGTGGTGGACAGATTTGCGTTCTATCTTAGACGCAACAATATGCAGGTAATGCAGATCGGGTTGCTTCAGTAGTATAAGAAAAGAAGAAATGTCCGAAGTGGGGAACAGGATTATGCAAACCTATGGCAGATTGAAGCAAAAAGTAACTCTAGCTATAGGTTGATGAAAAGCAGAAATCGTAATTTTTTTTTCAACTGAAGTAAGAGTATTGGTACTTTAAAAATATATCACTAGAGTAAAATAGTATTGTGTGATAAAACTACTCCAAGAAGCACAATTGCTTCAAACGTTCAAATACATTGATTAGAAATGAGAAAGCCTTTGAAATTCTATTGCTCCTAGAGATCTTTACTTGTGGGAAAATCCATATGGAGGATTTGTTCAGATGCTATGCTGATGGCAGATGCTGTTTGAACTCTGTAAATCCTGTGTTTGGAGGCTAAATTTACCTGGAAAGTAATAGCCTATAGCGAGTCCTAGGAACATGGTGTGCCCAGAGATTATATGAATCGATCCTTCACAACAGCGGGTGGCCATATAGCCGCTGCCTTTTATCTGCCACTTTTTTCTTCAAAGATTATTACTTCAGACCGAAAGCATGCAGGAGATGTAAAGAGGAACAGCTTTCAAACTAACAAGCTCATTTGCACAATGCTATACTGCCTGACCTCCCATAAGGTAACACGGTCTAATATTTCGTTGGACCGCTTTTAGCTTTGATTACAGCAGGCATTCACTGTGGCATTGTTTCAGCACATCCCAAAGATACTCAATGGGGTTAACCTCTTACCAGCCGCCTGAACCGAGCGCATTTTCTCCAGCTTTACCCAAATCTAAAAGCTTCTCGACTGGAGCTTACAGCCTATAGGACAGTGTAACACCTCATTTGAAAGCTAAGACCTACAAAACTGATCTAAACTGATCTTTTGCCTTGCGTTGTTACCACATTGTCGACACTTTTGTTATTTTTCATCTCATTTTTTTGCTGCACTTTTGTCGCTTTATTTGTCACTTTCATTGTTGCACATTTTCTTCTAATTTTTGTCGCTATTTTGACACATCCAAGAAGCTTTTAGTTTTGGGTAATGTCAGACGGGAGAAAATGAGCTCGGTCAGGTATTAAGATTTGGACTCTGCGGTGGCCAATCCATGTGTGAAAATGACAAACCACTCTTTCACATTGTGAGCCCGATTGTCATCTTGGGATATACCCGTGCCGTCAGGGAAGAAGAAGTCTGTTGATCGAATAGCCTAATCTTTCAGGATGTTCAGGTGTAGAAAATAAAAATAACAGCCACATTACCCACATTTCTTCACACTATTTTATTCATAGATTCAGTGTTTCAGTTCTGTGGTTGTTTCCCTCTTCCAGGTCCCAGTAAACTAAGCAGAAGTGGAAAATGTGGGCAGACAGAAAAATGTTCCAAGCAAAGAGGTTACCAGTATATTTCAGACAGCTCTGGACTGGAGCAGCGCTATTTGCATATCCACAAAACTCGAGCCCAAGGCGCAGATTCAGATGCCAACAATCCTTTTCCAAGTCATTGTTTAGAGCCAGTTACAAACGACTTTCTTGGATCGTGGAGCCACATTCTCCTCAGTGGACAATTCATTTTTCAAAAGTTACACGAGAATAAGTTTTTTAAATTCCCACTGAATCATTTAAGACATGAATGAGCGTGTGCTTTTATATTCATACTTTGGGTGTTCAGTGCAATTGCAGCCAAGAAAAGCTACTTTTCTTTTTACGAGCCAAGGGACATTTTAATATGGAGTAAAAAAAAAAAAAAGACAGAATTTATCAAAGTTTTGGTGTGCATGGATTGATGCGAGATATGCAGAAATTGCCGATGGCTCCAGGAGAAGAATTTGATTAGTCCGGTCCAGACAGTCACTTTTCTTTTTGAATGCGAGAGAAAGTCTGCCACTCATAACTCCTCACATGCCGCTCACAGCCAATGATCTCCACCATCTGATTTTATGTCGCTCAAATTACAGTCATTTATTTGTAGCGCGTCACTCAAATGTGGAAGAAGACGTTTTCCTCAAACAACCCCATATCAAGCGCAGCTGACTTTAGAAAGTACTTTCAAAAGTTCAAAAGTACTTACCTCTCCTTTGCTCATTCGATTTACTAATGTATCTGCTATGTTTTATTTTGGTGTGTACGAACCATATATTTCTCTTATTGGCTAATATGAATTTGCTGAACTGAACTGGGGTAGATATGATGGTTCCCAGTCTATAGTTTTAGAAAAGGAAAATATTGTGAAATTCCTCCCTCCCCCCACTGCAAAAGCAGGTCTTTCTAATAGCTGTCATCTGCTCATTTTAAAGTGCTCCATTCAGACCGCAAGCTTTTCAGGCGTTAAAGTCACGCCCCAAAGCTCCTAGTTGGACGCTTGTGCTTATTGAAGACAGACGCTTGTCACCGAGCGTCAAGACGCTCTGGACGTGCGTCAGCTCAAAGTGTGTCCCTAAAGAGTAGCTGCATCTTGGAAGGAGCTCTTGCCTGAAAAATAACTGCTGTTTTGGGGCTAACTAGTCTCCATCTTTGCTACTGCCATGTCCTATGGATCTTTAAGTCTACGCCAGGATCTCCCCAGTATTTGAGCCTATATCCAGCCCATACGCTTGAAAAGAGGGCGATTATTTGCGCCGCGATAAACCACAAAGTCGTCAAACCCGGCTCAGTTTGATCATCTTAGAGGCTCATGTATGTAGTTAAAGTTAATTTATATAGCACTTTACAACAACACCAAGAAGAGCAAAGTGCTTCACAAAAGGATAAAACACAAAAACACAAAATTATTACATCCTAGACATAAATCAGTTGTTTGCTTGTTTTCACAGGATCGATGCGAGCTAGAAGCTAGTTAGCAGCTTACCCCGGGTGCTAACCGTAGAGCAATAAACTTCCAAATCAACAAGCCGCGGCTCAGTGTGTGATCATTGTTAAACAGATGCTTTATGAAGATGGTGGTTTAATTGACTTTATTCATGCATATTTTCACGTGATTGCTCAGAGCTTTAGCTTGTAGCATTAGCTTTCTCTGGTGGGAATGTGGGAATGCTCAGGGCATCGTCAAGGCCCAAACAAATTCCCGCGCAGATCCAGCCATTGAAAGTAGTTTTCTTGTTGCCGCTTTTAATCCTGGGTGTGTAGGTAAAAGAAAGTTTGGGTGAGTGTGTAGGTAAAAGTCCCAGAGCTGCTGTAGCTCCGGTTCACAACACGATGAAGCTAATCCTCCATGACTGTTTACATCTGCCCTGCTCCTACATCTCTGTTGGAGAAAGCTCTTGATTGGTCGATGCTCGTGAATTTTGCCCAAAAGTTCAACAATCCCAACTCTAGTGTCGGCCACGTTGGAGGTGCTGGACGCGTCTGCAATTGCAGGGGGGGGCCCAGAGCGTTGCCTGGTCAGAGGGTCAGGTCATAAATGATAGTATTAGAGCAAAATAAATGGTCTAAAATCATCAAATATGACTGAGTAAGGACTACAGGTGTATTAAAGCAGTACTAAGTAACTCTTGCCCCTAGAGGCCATAAGCGCAACTGCAGGTGTCTTAGCAAGTTACGATTTTTTTACTTATTAAATGTCTTAGAGAGTAAATACTACGCTGACAGAAAAGGTGAAGGGAGAGAGGGTTGTTGTACATCCAGTTATACAATGGAAATCATTTTTTTCACTCAAACTTGGCTGTAAATACTGTTTAAAGTGGCGCTAGCCCGAAGTTAGCTTTGCCCGTTAGCCTGTTAGCTTCTTCTCCGTGATTCTATTAGTGTGTATTGGTTGCTCCGCCCCGGTGGCAGTCAAGTTGCAAGCATGGTTTTCTGGCCAGAGACACCAGGGGTAGATGAAAGACCCCCCAATCATCCCATTAACACTTGTATTACCCCCAGAGGGACTACGGAAAGGATTTATTAAGGTAAACACGTTACTTAGTACTGCTTTAAACTCTCCAATCTCTATCTGTTTGAAATAAATACTTATTAGCAATTCTTTTCATATTTTGATACATTTGTGGGGACTACAGTTTCAGGCTGATTTTCATTCAGTACAATATTAATACTAATGTGTACAGAGAAAAAAAAAATATTGGCCAGATGTGGACAAACTATGGCCCTGGAGCCCATTAAGCCATTAGATGTGACACGCAAAACACCCAAACCAAATCAACAGCAGATCAGCTCTGACAACAACAACGCTAACTTGGATGTTTTGGCTAAAAAGGGTGACATAAAGAAACTGCAGCCTTCTTTTGATGTTGTTTTTATGGGCTCAATCACAGTCTATTTGAGAATTTCACTTCCAAACCCTGATTACAAAAAAACCTCTTTAAGCCACTGTGGCTTTATTTGAAATTATATTGTAAAAGAAAGAATTTACTTTGATGTTTCAATTTTGCTTTCGCTGAATCATTTCCCCACAACATCCTTTCAGCTCATCCACCTTGGAAAATGTTAAGTAGAAACACGGCATAAGATTTCAGGTTTGATGCCTTTTGTTTCATAATGCAAGCCAGCTATTCTCTCTTCCCCATTACGGGTTTTCATGCAGCATACCGTTTAACCTTTTTTTTTTTTTTTTTTTACATTTTCCACTTGGGGATATGCATGGCCCTCCGGAGCATGAGACAGCGACAACAGCAGCGCGTGATGGCTGATACAATAGCCCATTGATGTATACCCCGCACACTGCTGAAGCTGCAAGTTTGGGAAAGAATCTCCTCAGCCCACCGCCATGTTTTAGTCATGAGATAGATCTTCGCTTCTCCTCTCTCGTGCGGATTGTGTTGCACTGTCTTCTCCTTTCTGTTTTTTGTTCTCTTCACATTTTTGTCTCTTTTTTTTTTGTGCGTGCATGTGTGTGTGTGTACCGCTGCCTCCTACGCAATTATCCCAGAAACACAACAGCATGTCTGTTAAAAAGTACAGAAATAGAAGTAATGAGAGCTTCATGAAACTGTGCAATTTAGAGCATGCATGAATAGCAAATTGGGCTGGAATAGCGAGCATTCCACAAGTCAAGGTAAGGCAGCCGACTCGAGCCGACCCACGCAATTACGGTATGTGGCTATGCAATTACTGGCTTATGTCATGAATAAACATGCACAAGCTCTACGGCTGAAAATCATGTCAAAGAACATGACTTTTTCTTCATTATGTCGTATTGTTCCCATGGGTATAATATTGTTTTCTTTCACACATGCCTGTGTAATCCTGCATATTCAGTCCGTATCTTTCTGATTATAAAGTATTGCTGCTTTATGTAGTAAGTCAGTGGCCAGTGTACCAGATTGTTTGTTGAAATGGCCTGAAAAGTAAGAAAACCTGGAGTGGTACAGTATTTCATCTCATTCATAATGGAATCAAAGCGTTCAGGTGGTGCTGCAAAAATCTTGGGTGAAGAATATTTACAGTGAGAGGGAAAAAATATCTAAATATTTACAGTGTTCAAATCTCTAGCCCAAACGGAGATCTAATGTATATTTCAAGTTTTAGGTCAGCTCACAACCATGGGACATTTTCTGGACCCATGTTACCCACTGTAACAACTGGATAACTGCCCACCAGCCTGAAACAGCTTCCCCTTATAGCCCACAAGCCCCTCACTTTTTTTTTTTTTTTTACAGTATATACAGGGCAATTGAATACACAAATGCACAACATTCAAACAATGTACAAAGCTCATATACTAAATTATATTCATTGCATTGCACAAACCATGGATTTTAAAGTTACTAAAGTGAGTATATAATGCACATCACATGGTCAGCACTACAACGCGAACAGCTCCCATTCCAAGAAGTAATGTCTCGGCAAAGAGCTTAAGGCTGGATTACTTTAGCTGGTTTTGTACGCATAGATTATAACTTGTAAAACGTGAAAAACAAATGTGCAATGTTTTCATAACCCCCAATTTGAAAAAAGGATAATGAAAAAACATGAATCAAATGCCATATCGGTAGCTATTATAAAGTAGCATGAGAAAAAAAAAATATGAGTTTAAAAGATGTTAACCATTTGTGTTTCTGATGGGTCAACCCAAAATGCTAACAACATTTTTTTTTAGCGAGCTGCCAATCTTCAGAAAGTCGGGATCAAGTTGCATTTGTAATAGCATTTCCCTGTCACCAGATCGGCCCCTTCTTAAAAAAACGCACGAGGTTGGGTGGTCTGACTATCGTGCTTGAGAACGAGAGCCTGGTCTGACATAAACTCATTAACTAAGGCAGCAGATAAACAAAGGGGAGCTCAAGGGCTTAATCTGAATGTTCCTTACTTTCTCATGGACTGCAGGGCCTGTTAAGCATTCAAGTCCTTGTGTACAGGGGCTTGGTGTATGGAGCGTTACAGGCTGCTCCTCTACATGTAAACACGTCATAATCCAGGAGGCACAGGATCCCAGCTATCTCTGTTAGTCCATAAACCATCAGCCATATTCTGCTGTGTATGTAGGACCTTTCACAGACACAATAAAAACACCAGCGGAATTCATATCTCACAATGCAAAAATATAGATACCTTTGCGGCTTTCATTTCTGGACTGTTCCTCAGCAGCAGACCATATTTCTCCACGGATTTAATCTCCAACTAACTCTCTCTCTCGTAAACAAAAGGACACTCTTGTGCACTTGTCAGTTAAAGCCTCTTTCCACAGTGTACAACCCTACAGAAAACAAGTTTAGTGCTTACCCACTGACTTATCACAATGATCTGTCAGCATATTTTCACTATAGCATCTCCATTTCCCTGTATATTGGCTTTTTTCACTTTCCCAGTTTGTCCTCAAGGCAAAAGGCAAATCTCCGCAGGCTTCACACGTCAACCCTCAAGGTGTCTTCTCTCAGTATTCAGTGCATGCTCTCAAGTACAAGTGCTCATAGGCCATAAAAAGAAGTAATCCAAGTGTCTCTGTGCAAATGCAAAAAAAAATAAAGCTTGTGCTCCGTTGTGTATTGGTTAACTACTGTATGAAAGTGAGTCAGTGAGAAAGAAAGCTCAGCATTTTATCTTAAGTGGACATACCATGCAAATAATGCTGTCTCAGATATTTATAAGTTTTGAAAATGAAATGTATGAGTGTGCATAGAAAATAAATTTGGAGAGTAAAGGCTCGTCTTTTTTACTCACCTCGTATAGTGCCGGCAGAAAGAGCAATTATGAAAACTAGATACAGGCCACTTTTTATTTTTCACTGCAGAATGCAAACAAATCATTGGTGCCCTGACAATGTGGAGGCCACTTCAATGTTTGAAATTCAACAAATAGGACAGTGTTGCAGCTGTAGAAGAAGAAATGACCAAATTAGTCAAGATGACAGGCACAAGTTGGAGATAAGATTGAAGAGCTGACTTTGAATGTGTTCGAATGCTCTAACCACTAAACCACCACCACTATAGCTACTTTTCCACTGGCAGACACTACACAGTCCAGTGCCCTGGTCAACCAGGTTGGGCAAGCTTTTCAACTGCCGAGACAAGGGCCAAACCGGTCTGACCAGGTATCAATTTTGTCACCGACCTCTGGCTGTGGCCAAAGTGCGCTAAACCATGTCTAATGTGATGTGAACAGACTGCTGGCCTCTGATTGGCAAACGAGAGGACAAAACTCACTATCATACCGCGGTTTTAAAAGAGGATTTTGCCGATATTAGCATGTAGCCGTTGTTAGCGCAACTTTAGCTGGTGTTAGCATAACATTTGCATGTTGCTTACCTTCATAGTTGTCTTTTAGCTGCTTCTTTCCTCTAGTATTTGCCCTGGCACCTCTGAATGATTCCATAAATCCCACCAGAAGGCAGCATTGTCCAAAATTGTTCTCATAACGGCTTACAAAACTGTTAATGACGTTCCGTACTGCGTTGTGCGGTTGTGCAGTGCAGTGGAAACACAAGCGTGTACTGGGTAGAGTCAATATGCGACAAGTACATAGATCGTGGCGTACGGACCGTGTTCAGTGGAAAGGTGGCTTAGATGTACCGTTTCCTCTACAATATCTCCTCAACAACATGAAAATCATCTATTCAGAGTTTTGACCCACTCACACATCTTTGCGTACTCTTCAAATCTTCCCCAATGGCTACTCTTGGAATAAGTATCCAGGAAATACTACCCTCTCGATATCTTGCTAAGCCTAATCGGAACATTGCAAAGTAAAACTACTCGCCATAGCTTGACTACAGCCACACGGGTCGAGTGGTCAACATTTTCCTTTTTTTTTCTTCTTTCTCTTTATTGAGCAGCAAAGAGGGGTGGGGTGAGACGTAGGGTGAGATCGCTTGAAAACCAAGAAGTGAAGCTACTGGACGTTTAGATTCAGCTGTTTTCGATCAATATTTTATTCTCTAACCAACAAAGAGTAAGATAGTAATAAAGATGTGTTTGAGATTGTTACCAAACACCACCAAAAAGCATAATACCACCTTTTTAAAATATACTTGTGTCTGGATTTGCTACCATGTGTTTCCCTGGACTCCCTCTATAATCAGCATTCAACACGAGGAGTGCCTCCACCACAAAGCATTGCAATCCACAAATTCAAGTGTTCACCGGGACATTAGCTACACCTGCTCCATGTTCTTTCCTTACATATACATTACTTTAAATTATGACACATGACAGGGCTCTTTCAATGCTGTAAAGTGATCAGCCTGTGTCTAATTTAAGCATGCGCCCACACTGGAGCACCTCTTGTGGCTAATGGTGCAGAGAGACGGGGGCAGCCATGGATGAAGCACATTTAGGCAGAAAGAATAATGCTCCCTGCAAGGTGTGCACGTACGCATTGTGCCCAGGCATGTGACAGAAGCTCCACTTTAGCTGTACTTTAACTGTGTTAAACTGTTCTTGTCAAAGAGAAATACAAAGAAAAGGCAAGGAAGACGCGGGAAAGAAATGTGTTCCTATTATCCTGTAGCTGACAGACAAAAGCTCCGCCTGCGAGGTACTTTTAGAGCACAAAACTTGAGAGACAATGCCACTTTTGAAATTATCTTATCACCAGAGACGCTCAGTGGTGGAGTAAAAATAGTCACAATCTTTGAATAGTTTTAAGGCTGCATCATTTCCACCGGTTTACACACTCCACTTCATCAGTGTTTGAGATCATTATTACAGTAAAACTATTTGTACTACTAGTATATTTTACCTGATATAGAATTTGTACAACCGTTGCTGTCTTTATGTGTGTAATCTAAAACAGAAATAGTGGATTGTGATTCGTTTTTGTAGTCGCTATGAAGCCCTTAAGGCGCTTGTTTTTCATAATAAATAATTTCCACGGGTTGAAAGTGCTCAAATAAGTTCAATAATTATTTTGAAGTTGTTTAGAGATTCATAAATATTCATAGTCACTCTCCCTCAGTAACTTTCTGTAATTATTTATTTGTGCGAGAGGAGTCACTGCTAATCCCTCAGAGGAAAATAATGGGGGAGGCTGACCGTTGGCTGTCGGAAAGTCCAGTCGGAGGTCAGCAGTCGCTCATGTGCCATCCGACCTAAGTACGCAAGGCCATGTCAATATAGATGAATTCATCTGTTTTGCAATGTAATTTTGCCAAAAAATATGAATCATTTAATAGTTTTAAGTAATAATAAGTTTGATGAGGATGTGTGTACTTTCTTTTGAACTCACTGAAGTCTTCACAGACATTTTGAACACATCTCTGCAGCAGGCTGTGGTCTCAACGTGCCTCAAAGCAACTACCATCATTCCGGTGCCAAAGAAGTCACCACCCTCCTGCTTTAACGACTACCGCCCAGTAGCACTCACTCCAATTCTTATGAAGTGCTTCGAGCAGCTCGTCATGGAACACATCAAGTCTGTTCTCCCTCCCACCCTGGACCCATACCAGTTTGCATATCGGTCCAATCGCTCAACTGAAGATGCCATCTCCACTGTGCTTCATACAGCCCCCGCTCACCTTGAAACAAAGGACTCCTTAGACTTTAGCTCAGCATTCAACACTATAATCCCACAGCAGCTAATACACAAACTGCGTCTCTACTTTCTCCGCAAGTTAAGAAGAGCCAGAGTCCCAGCCTCCGTTATGTGCAACTTCTACAGAGGGACTACAGAGAGCATCCTGACCAGCTCCATCACTGTGTGGCACGGCGCTAGCACTGTCTCCTGCCGAATGAGCCTCCGGCGCATTGTGAGAGCAGCGGAGAAGATCTGCGGAGTCCCTCTCCCCTCCATTAAAGACATGGACTCGACCTGTCTAAGCCGCAAAGCCGTCAAAATCGCACCCATCACACAGTCTCTTCAAAGTAATGCCTTCAGGGACGAGACTGCGGAATCTACGGGCCAGTTCCAGTCGACTGAAGAACAGTTTCATACACATCGGGAAGCTGAACACCCCCTGCATGTTCCAGAAATGTCCTAATGTGTAGAATGAGCCCAGACCTATTCATCACAACTGCCTCTAAAATCCTGCACTGCCGCTCAAAAAGGTGTTAATTTGGGTCCGAAGTACCGTCATGCACGATCTTAATATAGAGACTGCAGTTACGCGTAAGACCTGAGATGGCAGTAGTGAGAATAAAAATGACCAACTTGCATCTAGTCCCTTTAACAGTAGCACATTTGAACGCGATACAGGGATAACAAATTCCTTTCTTCTTTTGGCAAATATTCATTATTGTATTTAGTTCACACGCTAGATTATTCTTGTAAATACATGTGACAAAGCCATAGATAATGTTACGGGATCTATTATTCCTCTCTCTCTCTCTCTCTACATTTCTTGTTTGCTGTTTATAATAGGTGAGCACTCAGTCCTGAGCAGTCAGCGAGCCTGCAGATATTTAATTAGACCTCATTTAAAAAGATCCTCGTGAAAGACACATGGACTGCTGCCCGCTGCCTCTGAGATATACCCAGAGTCTATTTGGCTGTGTCCAGCGACAGGTCTTCATTTCTCGGCCTAATCTGCCATGTCTCACGGACCTCTGACAGCCAGCCTTTGTCCTGGCTCTCATTCAGGTTCAGATTCGATCTAGTGCAGAGGGGAGGGGCCCTGATGAGGGCAACAATGCCGACGCTATTCACTGACCTTATTGGTTGCTTTGCTGAATTGTTTGTGGTGCTGGGGGATGAGTAGCTTTTATGTTTTTTGCTTTTTATAGGGTGGCTGAATCTTGGAGTGAAGTGTGCATTGATTCTTAGGTTTGGTCTCCTGTACGCAAAATTTGACAAGACAATGGAGGAATCAAGAAGCAGCGATGCTCACAAAAGGACGTCAGGATCTATAAACGTCTGACAGGTATTGGTTGGGATAATTGTGTGCTTGATTATTGTCCGAGGCAGAGGTTAATCAATATGCCATCTATTGCAGTGCAGCATGCCAAAAACCCTTCACCACAGCCTTTAATGAAGCAGGTGCATCGTTGGTCATTGCAAGACCTGGTATTTGATAAACATGGTGGGAGCAAAGACAGTTATTGTGGAGAACCAACGCTACTAATGGATGTTTTTCAAATATTATACAATTTAATGATGTGTACAAATAATTTTACTCGGTAACTTGATTTAAAAAGACATAGGACCATTTAATTGTCCATTTCCGAGAACTTAAGATCTCATCACACTATTTATGGGGGGGTTCAGTGTCTTTGTGATGGACGGAGAGAACCACAGCTAGTGAACACAGGTGGAAGCAGGGGGGGAAGGAGGGCAGGGAAGGGAGAGAGTTCAACTTTCTGACACCCTGGTGGATGAAGCTGTTCTCCAGTCGGCTAGATGTGATTAGTGTGCGGGATCAGTGGGTGAGAAGAGTGGAGTAAATATCCTGGGGTGCTGATGATCTTCTTAACAGCTTGTTACAATCCTAGGATTTACAAATATAACGAAAGTTTATTTTTACAGGGAGTGAAACAAGCTCTCTGATCTAAATCCAAAAAAACATGCCCTGATTAACTCTGCACTTTGAGAATTGTGTCCAATGCCTTAGATAATCATTGAGATCAGTCATGAACCATAAAGGATTTGTTGAAGTCCTGGACTCAGACACTGTATATAGAGAGCAACAATCAACATTTGTTACCAGGACCACAGGCATCCCGACTCCTCACATTGATTAATTATACAGTTTGTATGTTTCGAGCAGATAACAAAGTGCATCTGGTGCGAACCCCCATAGAGAGAATTGCGCTGATGGCGTTAGTGATCATTGAAAATGTTTCATAGCGCATGCAATCTGTTTGTTTTTTTCCCCATAAATTGTGTTTAAAATAGTAGAAAATGCAGTCAAGATACATTTACTCCACCACAAGTGAAATTAAATTGGTTAACCCACATACCTAAGTCTTTCATCTTCAAGGGCTTCAAACTACTGTAACTCGACACATGAAAATTCTGAATAAAGCGATGTAGCACAATGGTGGCTCCGTTTTTCTTAAGGATAATCAGCACAACATTCTTTCTTTTCTTCTCCTTTATTTTCTCCAAAGTATTTTCAACTGTCAATCCTCCAAACCTGATCTCCAGCCCAGTAACATCTATTATTTCTGATGAGCTCTTTTGTCCATGGCACCTGCTTATCACCGAGCAATTCGTTATACTACAAGAGACCCCCCTCTCTCGCTCTCTCTCTATACTGACAGATGTCTTTCGCCTCTCTCTGTTATACTTCACAGGCCAAACCACCCAAAGACCCTCTCGGTGTTCAACAGGCCATGACAGCGCCAGGGAGCGTGACTGCATTGTGGCACGGCATGTCCGGATGAGTTTTCCTGCTTCACGTGGAGCTCTAATGGCTTCTAAGAGAGTGTCCCTGGCTCATCCCAGAAGCAGGATCATGTCAGGAGGGGGAGAGATGGGATTGGACACACTCTGAGCAGTCGGCCGGTCCATGGCATTGATTACTGGAAGAGACAAAGAACAATCTACCTGCTGCTGCAACTGAAAACATTGTGTTGTGGCTTTTTCCCCCTCTCAACAATTATGTCCTGTACATACAAAGTGCATTCACTTCTGTTATTCAACTTAAACTGTGAAACTAATATATGATGAACTCATTACATGCAAAGTGAGATATGTAGCCTTTATTTGTTATCATTTAGATTATTATGGCTTACAGCTTGTAAAAAACCCAAATTACAAATCTCAGAAAATTTATTAATATTTTGATAATGGCCATAATCATCAAACAAATAAAGGCTTGACATATGTCACTTTGCATGTAATGAGTCTATCATATATCAGTTTCACATTTTAAGTTGAATAACAGAAGTAAATGCACTTTTTCATGATATTCTAATTATAGGACGAACACCTGTATATAAATGATGAGTGTTACAATTCACTCTGAAATGTATCCTTGTACCTGTATAGGTTTTAGGTTCTGTTTAATATATACTACCTTAATTGTACATTGTAAGTAAGTAGATAAGTGCTTTATTTGTCATTGTACAATTGTACAACGAAATAGTGTTCAGGGTGAGTCCTGAGCCACTGTGACTGAGCGCCCCGCCATTGTGGGCCAACCTGACCAGCATGTTTTTGGAGGTACGGGAAACCGAAGCACTGCCTTCAGTGCTCCTCTGAAACGATGCCATACCAATTAAATTAGCAATACCAATTAAAGCCAAACTGTGTAACATTTCACACAGATAAAAAGAATAAAATACAGCCATTTGATTTGACGTATACTGTTAAAAAAATACCTATGAATTTTCTGTGACCCACCTCTAACCAAACTCAACTCGTAACTCTGCTGAGAGTGGGACAGCACCAGCTTGTATCCATGTAGATGTTGCTGCTTTGCTTTGACCACAAGTAGCCCGACATGAGGTTGGGATATTTGACATTCTCTTCTGAATGCTTTATTTTGATAGCCCACTCATTAGGAGCATGGTTGGTATCACTGGTTTGTTTGCATCAGTTCAGCTCCTCGAATGATGTTACAACCATTTAAATCACAGAAATGCTATTAGCTATCTGAGCCCGTTCCCTCAAATGTGTACTTCTGTTAGCCAACTGCTTCATGGACCTGTTCTATCTTGTAGCGTTCTATCCCCATATAAATGAATGGTGAAGTCAGACCCTATGGCGTTTCATGGCATTTATATAATTTCTGTGATTTCTCCAGCATAGGAATAATACATTGAGCAGGCTAATAAACACTGAACAAATTCCCAGACTAGCCGCTTCTTATTTTTATGGTTGTAACATTGTGGAATGTTCCAGAATAGCTATAAAAGCCTCTAAAGGATTAGATGCAGAACATGTGTACAACCATTGAGTAAACTTTCAGGTGGACTCTTGATATTCCCATTGAATGCTGTATAATTTTATGCATTACCTTGCATAACCCTAAGCATTAATCAGTCCGTGATTGGTAAATCCAAATAATAACACAGCGAGAGAGTTTTAATTAAAATGTCCTTTTCCATCAAAACTCCAATGCTGTGATTTACTCTTGCACAATACAGCCCTGTCCATAATTGAAAGATCCATAAATATGAACAACATTTCTTCTGATGAATGTACACAGGCACATTTTATTTTGAAGGTCAACTCCCACTTTTTCCATACATTTTCCTCTCCATTAGTCCTGCATAATTAATTGAAATCTTAATTGCCTTTCCTATTAATGCAGTCAGAGGCCCAATTGGCACAAGAGCGGCGCCTATAGTTTTATTAGCGCTGATGGAATTGTCAAACACGACACGCCATGTTTTATTCATAATTTGTGACTTCCACAAATGCCAGCTGGTGTTAATATTTCAGCTGTCAAGACCAGTGACTTCGTCTGACGTTAGCCCACTATCCAGGGGTAACCAATGGGAGCTAATGAATTCAGGCTGATAATTCCCATAACGTGACAAAGCTTACAGTTTTGATTTGATGGAACGAAGGGAAAAGCTAGCGCGCTGAAGCGTAATAATTAGGTTCCATAAATGGTATGTGTCTGCACTATAACGGCAGTCGTCAGCCGTGTCACACTGCTTATAAAAATATATGTTCATTTTAACTGCTCTGGCAGTATGTGGTGGCATTATGCAAAACAGCACTGAAGGTTTTACGTTATTAGACAACAGCATGGTCTGCAACATTCTACGATGATTGCTGCTCCAGGCTCCCTGATTATTGGTGTAGTAGTGCTGCTAAAATATTGCAATGTAATGTAATTTTTTTAGCTTATTTTTTCACTCATACAAATTTTATATTGTTTTAAAGAATAGCTTTACAAGAAATTCTCTCCAAGCGTATAACGGAAGATTTTAGTAGAAAATCCTTACTTTTAGTAGAAGTAAGGATTTCATAATGTCACTTTATTTAGCTGTAATTTTCTATAACTTAATACATGTATTTATTGGTGTTTATTCCAGGGCATTTGTTAAAAATTAATGTAAAAAAAAAGTAATGTAAAATGAGGTAAAGTTATTACTGTTGGTGCATCAACAATAATGGAGGCATAACAATGCCTTGTGGAGATCCAAAACGAGATAAGGCATTAATCGCAACGTTTATATTTTACTAATATAAATGCTGCAATGAATGATGTCTCCACTTGCATTTATAGTCTGACAAGCCCTGCTTCATCGGGCCTTCGTCCCACCCAGTCCCAAAAACGCAGTGAGTGCAATGTTTACTCTAGTCTCCTTTTTACTGCTGACTCTCTCCACTTGGTGCCAAGTGCCAGCCTGCCCTTTGCTAGTTCTCTCGCCTGCTTCCTTTGCACAACATATTTCACACACTGGTGTTCCCCGCCAAAGCAGTGTCATCCCTTTCACACTCTAAACATACACACCATTATGCTCGTCTGTATTGACTTAAGCACATTTTGCACATTTGCTCAAAGTAGAGTTGTGCTCTGAGTGGGTAGCGAATCAAACAGAAAATGGGCTGCACTGCACTTGCTAGAAATTGTGCAAAATCAAAGTCGAAATTGGTAGTTTAAATGTTGAGGATGTTTAGCCTCTCATCCAAGAAACTTCATCAGCAGTCTAGCAGCTGGCCAACTATGGTATACAGTATACCGAAATAAAAAGCTGCCCTCAGCTTGTTTCAAAATTCTTTTGTTTTGTGAGTATAAGTGTCAACATCTGTTTACCCTACATTAGTATCTGCTGTTTATTGACTTGACTTTTGAATAAAGACAGTGGTACCAATTATGAATCCCTCATACTGATTGGCCTGCTGCTAAAACAAGATCATTAGTTGTTGAAAAAGCTTCTTAGATGACGAGCACAACCCCTGTACGATAGTTTACACAAACATGCTTAAAGCACTGTCATCACACTCACATCAATCTTCAAAAGAATATCTACAGTATGTCTGTTCTTCAAATCAGATGCTTTTGTCAAGCTTTAAGACATTTTCAAGGACTTCATCTTTACTCATGCGAAAGAGAACAGCAGCCTCTGAATAGTTACAGTAACTTTTCTCATTACCACAGATGTCGATATGTATTATCCTCAAATGTTCTTTGGTAACATTTGGTTTAGAAAGCAATTAGTCTTCCGACGCCACGACTTCATAGAGTCAGGGCTCCTTACTATACAATGAAATAGTCTTTTTAACCTCTTGCATTGTTCTGCCTCCCTCAAGCCCAGTACTGGACGGGTACTTGAGCGATGATACAAGTGTCTATAATGGAAAGCTTGTTGCAGCTATCAGCGAGGGGTGAAGAGATGCGAGCGTTATCATAATCTCTTTTAAACTGCTTTACAGGGAAGACAAATGGGGTGCGCATGCCATTGTATTGGTCTCAGGCGAAGGCGCACAAGACAAATGTTGACCCGTAGTGTTTATGACAAGTGCAGATCAGCGTTTATTGACTGGGCCCTGGGGTTAACCCTCCCCACTGACTCCAATATGAGGAGCCGCTATGTGCTCGACATGCCAGAGCTGTGATCTTTCCAAGTGTAAAAGAGCTAGAAATGAGAATGAAGTAATGTCATCAACAGTGCATGAAAAACGGAGTCATAATGCCAGCAGTAAATAGGTCTTATGGCCTGGACACAGGAGGCGACAAATGACTGGCAAAACTTATCGCCTCCCAGGGGGAAAAAACAACACACAAACTGCAGTGACCAGCAGCGACACAGTGTTCTAGCATGGATCACAAGTTTATTAATTTTTGATGAGCAATGAAAGTGGAGGGTACGGTGTGGCGATTGAGGAAATGAGGAAATTTCAGAGCTGATTGTTTTAAATAGGAAACAATATATGCTGTAGTGTTGTTCATTTAAAACCAATTTGACTGGATATAAAGTTTTCTATAAGGCCTACTATTGATGGAAAATGTAAGGCAACGCAAGGCAACTTTATTTATACCGCGCATTTCGTACATAAGGCAACTCAATGCGCCTATACATGTATACAAATCTGACCCTCTCAGATCGTTGCTTTGTCAATGAAACCCTCGCTGACTGGTTATAGTGCCAGGCGACAGCAGGCTGACTCCCCCTTTGAGAAAACTTGTCAGACTGAATTTGCAGAAAATTTCTAGAGCCACGCCGTGGACAATCAGAGGAGAGCGCATTGTTCCAAGACGCAGAACCACATTTGGTCAACAATCATTCTCCTATAAAGCCTCAGCAAGCCTTTGGAAACAGTGGTTATTATCAAAGCAAACTGTGATATGAACGGTCTAAACTGTATGCTTATAAGCTTTTTGCTTCAGCCCAAATAAATAAATACATACATACATATGTGAGTGATAGTTTCCTGAAGTTTAAAGTGTTTTTATGATGTGAGTGAAGTATTATTCTGTATACATGAACTTTTGTAAGTATATAACATCAACCTGTCCAGGGACTGTGGGTGGAAATTAGCATTTTTTTGCTATAACCTGGGACATGACATCTCTTCTATTTTAGACTAATATCTTTTGTGCATTGTTCCTGATCAAATACAATAATTTAAAATTCTAACAGTCATGGAAACAGTGGGCGACACCGACAAAAGCTCAACATTTTTCAACAATCTTGCATTGCGCGGATGTCATAGCGAACGAGCCCGGACTTTCAAAAGCATGAATGTCGCCTGTCGTTTGGCTGGGGGAGGGCAAGTGATCTTCGCTCCCGTCGCGCTAGTTCCTTTGGAAATAAATTAAAGAGGAGCGAAGTCGTCTGTTGTGTGTCAAGCCCATTAAAGTGGACATAACATACGTAATTGATGCTGAGGTGCCCAACATTGATTTGGGCAGCTCTTTTGGGCTGTGACATTTCACCTGGAGCTCCCTCTACTGGCAGCTGTGGGAATGAAAAAGTACAGCATTTTGAGTGCTGAACTGCTCAGAATCCTCCGGTGATGCATACAGGCTTTGAAAATGTGGAAGACAGTTTTGTGTTATCTGTATGAAACCAGGAAGAACAGATCACAGGGTTTAAAGGGGGGGTATTATGCTTTTTTCAATCACATAGCACCAGTCTATAGCATACTACAATGATGACGTAACCTTCTGTTGGTCTGTATATGCAGTAAATTAAAATAACTGCCTTGAATAAAATTGCTCTCTCAAAATGGCTGTACTGAACGTCTTGAAATAGGCCTCTGTCTCTTTAAGAAGCTTTCCGACACGCCCCCTTCAGCACACTGCTGTGGCATCTAAACAACACTACTGTGTGGGGAGGGGGCTCTGCTGAGCTGAGGAGCAGTGGTTGGTGGCTTGGCTGGTGACGAAAGGTCCAGAGGCGTCTCCAGGAGGTGGGGGCGTTCCTAGGAGGACTGAGGCATAGCTACACCTAAAATGGCTGCCGTCTAAGTTTTTACTGATTACTCAAAAATATGTGAATGAGCCAAGGCAACACTCCAGGCATGTGTTTAATGAGGGAATGACATAATAACATGATATAAAGCTTGAAAAAGTTGATTTTACATAATACCCCCCTTTAAAGGATTAGAAGAAGAAACAACCAACATGACTACTCAAAAACACTGAGTATTCCCACTGTTTGTGGCAAAAGGAACGCAAAGGCCAAATCAAGGATCTTCAGAACACAGCCCATAAAGTGTCTTTTTCTTATACCTTAGACATTAGTTCTAGTAATAAAATATAAACAACACTGCAGAGTGGTCCAAAATTGATAAATGCCATGTGCATTAGCACTTTGCTAAATTTCCTAAACCCAGTGAACGACCGGGAGCAACATGGTCCCAGTGTGGGCTTTTGAAGTTCATATGCCGGAACAAGTGGTTCAGTAAGTTCTTTGGAGAAAGTTAAGAGTAAAATGTGCATGTGTCTGTGCTAGAATCCTCATTTATGTGTATATTGGTGTTTTGTCGTGGTTTCAAAGGTCATTGAGACCTGCCGAGAGCATTGCACAGAGGCGTGCTGGCCATAGGGAGAGTCGGGACGTTTCCCGGTGGGCCGCTCAGTTCCGGTGCTTCTGGGCCGGGCCATCAGAATAAAATAATGAAATAATAACTCACTATTCCAGGCCTAAAGGCTTTAACTGGGCTGCAGCAGGAGCATGAGCTGCTGTTCCAGATATAAATGAAGTAACACAAGCGTAATTGTCATGGAAATCTATCAAAATAACGACTGATGAATGAAAATCTGAAAAGTATTCGCATCGAACTTTTCATTCTTGCGGCGGGGAGATACCATTTCATATTGAACTAACTCAGAGGGGTGTTTAAGTGGAACACCCCTCCGCTTTAGTTCAAGTTGGTGCAGTCCAATCCAGCGGAGACAAGTGTCTGCGCGAGTTAAGAGACTAAAAGGCAGTGAAAGGTAGAAAAGTGGTCAAATAAATGTTTTTAATCTACATAATCTGATTGTGGGTTTGTATCAGGCTCAGACTGTGTGTGCAGCGTCCCATGTGAAAAGAGAAATTGTTAGAAAATTGACAATGTGTGGTATTTGATCCAGCGACCTCTTGTACTTGAGACCAGCGCATTATTACGGAGCCATAATTCCGGGCCGGTCTTCTCCAAATTCCCGGGCTGAAATTAGGTCCCAGTACGCCCCTGGCATTGCACATGTAATTATGCTTAAAAACAAATCTGTGGCATTGCTGAACCATGAATAATTATTGTTTACGCATGGATTATGTATTGTAGACACAGGCAAAGCATAATCATGTGGGCCCTACAGACACCTGTTTCTCTCATGGCTATTTTATAGAAGTGGGCTTGATTGATACGTACATCCTTTATAAAAGGCACAGTTGTTATTTTCTTCCATTCTCAATGTGTGAAACTTGGAGGCAGTCAATTCTAAATTTTTAGCAGCTGCCCCAACTCTAACTAAGGAAATGTACTGTACTTCAAGAAAATAAATGAGTTGCCCAAGCTTTAATGTGTGACGGAAACATCTCAGGATGTTTGGAGGTGATGCAGAAAACAGATTTGAAGCACCCAACCTACCCAGCACAGTTTGTGACTTGTTTCATTTGCTGTTTTTCAGGCTCAAATTTCGTAAAAAGGCAATGGCCATGTTTATCCAGCCTTTTGTAACTTCAAAGCTCATACATTTTAAGTCAGAGCCAAAGTATCCTTTTTGGAAACAAATATATTTCAACTTTTGTAACATCCAATATTCAGAACTTTGGCATTATTTCGGCTTTGCAACTTTTAGAAAACCTTTCATCTGGCTGTTTGAAACTCAAAGTTTGAAGAAATTAAGAGCTAGATGTACAGAACTTTTGACATGGAAAGAGGCAACTTTTTAGATGATATTTTCTTCGATTGACCCCAGAGAAAGCAATTTACAACTTTACAAGTCGTCTGTGAAACTAACCCTCTTTGGCGTCAACTGCTACATTTGGTGAGAACACATCAGAAGTAGTAGTCATTCTTTTGAAGGAGTGGTAGCCACAGCAAAATGCCCCATTAGGGTTAGACAGCCTGGGATGAAAATATACAGCCCCTTTGGGCTCCAAAACTCCTATGCTTCACAGTGTGCCTAGGTAATGGCATATCTTAAGAAGTATATAGGATTTGTATGTATTGCTTCCTTTCCATTGACTGCCTGTGTCCCCAGATATGAAGCAAAGATGTTCAAATCTAATATGGGTTTTATTGTAATGCTGTATTCACAAAAATGTAAAAGTTGTTTATGTTTAAGCGTATTGGTTCGCCCTTGGGTCGCCAGATCCTATGGTTAAAACCAGTGTGTCAAGTCATGTCCAATTTAGTGCTCCAGGCCTCCATGAGAAACAAAAGTGCTCAGGCTATGGTCCGTACTGGGCAGTTTAAGTGTCGAGGATGTTTCACCTCTCACTCACAGAGATTTCTTCAGAAAGTAACGATCTTTTGAAATTTCTGCACTGTCTATATATATTTTACATTTGGTTTCCTTGTACAGTGGTTCCCAGCTGGTATGGGCGTCAGTACCAACCATTTATTTAAAGAGCGCCTAAACGGGAATGTCAGAGCCTTTCCCCACCCACAAACAAAAGTCAAAAACTGCTGCGAAAGGTGCGGTCTCGGAGGCTTCGGGGAGACGTGGGGGGAAGAGTGTGTGGGTGGTGTCTGCTCTGTTGACAGCCTCAGACCAAGCCCCCAGATCTGACAGACTGCCATTACCGGTGTCACGCCAGTACGTGATTATTTTTTTTTCGTAGGATAGTTGGTACACTCTCACGACTTGTGATTGGTTGATGTACCAACACACCTACGGAAAAAAAAAGTTGCCTCAAGGCGGTCGGGTGTGCTGTGCATTTCCTGGTTGCTGCATGACAGAGGCAGAGGCGTGTGTGGTGTGTGTGGACGGGAGCACTGAGGCAGAACCATGTACAAGTTTGCACAAAATGTCAAAATATTGACTAGGAAATGTAGTTAACTCTATTCAACAACCATTTACACCGTTTATTAGAAACAAAACAAAAGTGGATTTGGTGTTTAGTTGCTCTTTAAGAGCTGCTGTAACAAGTGAATTTCTCCACAGTGGGATTCATGAAGTCTTTACTGATCACCACAGGCAAGCCGATGGCAAGATGAGACTTATTATTTCAATACATAAAACTCTGCAGTTTTAACTTGTTATACTGTATTTTACTACAGATCACTGCTGCTTTAAGCACTGAATAAGCCCACAAAACAGAAATCAAATCAAGTCCAGTTGTTTTGGACATGCAGCCATTTTGGAAGACCCAGCTTGTGTTTTCTTATTTTTTCTGCAGCTAACTATGAAAAGAAATGTTCCTTGGGAAAGGCTCTCGACCCACCTGACGCTCCAGTTGAGAACCGTTGTCTATAGTCTGTCAGAATAAGTCCAACTTGCTGCTAAAACAACCAAGCACAGATGGCAGTTTGAGACCATTTATCTACAATGGAAATGTACGCCTCCATTAGTTAAAGCTTTCAAATGAAGCACATGATGATGAGGAAGTAAGGCAACCCAGTTTGAGTAAAACCGGTAGAAGTGCATCCAACATACCCTGCCTTTAAGAGGAACCACTGCTTCTTGTACAATGTCGCCTTGTAAATCGCAAGGTGTTGATTTGATCGACACTCTCCCTTCTCTCCCTCCATCCTCCCCCTCTCTCCTGCTGAATACCTCGCATTCCCCTGTCGTTGCATTACCTCGTATTATGTGGCGGGGATACTGGCAGTCCGTGAATAGGCCCAGTTAGATTTCATACTCCCTGGCGTTGAATAGGTGTGTGCGGTTTGGAGACACTAAAGGTGCTTCGGGGCTGCTTTTCAAAAAGCAGCTTTAGAAAGGAGGAGAATGGAGTTGAGGGAAGGGTTAAAGGATTTCTTTGCCGCTCTTGTGCTTCATCTTCCATACGGGCGAAGGGAGATGAGCCGGTAAAAAGGACAGCGAAATGAGAGGGATGTATGGACAGAGATGTAAAGGGGCTACAAAGAGACATTCGAGACAAGAGCAGAGTGGGGCGTGGTGTCTAAAAGAAAGCATGGTAATATTGAATAGAGCGGAAATAATGAAAGAAGAGTCTGAACATCTTTGGGATTTGGTTAAATTGCCATGTATGTGCGGTTATTTCATACGGCAATTCTCTTATCTTTCATAGACATAATCAAGTAACATGAATGACTCTTTCTGTGTGAAATCTTAAAGCTTGCATTGGTAAATTAAGTGAATAGATTGCTTTATTTCTCTTTAAGGTGTACACAAAATATTGAGTGCATAGATGGGGGCTTCATACTAGGCAGCAGTAACTGACAATCAATAAACAGGCAAGCCTGATCCACATGAGTCTGGTAGGCAGTGGGTACTGTATCATCCAGATAAAAGCTATGATGATGTGGAAGCATACGACCTCCACACAGAGAGGTCCATTAAGAACCTTTGTCCAATGGTAAACATATTTATTCCACCTTTCTTCATCTTTTCATGATGCGTAACTGACTTTCACTTTGTAGAGTGTTATCAATACTTTACGTTGGTTACACGTGGAGTTCCCAAAGTAGGGGTCAGGACCCCTTGGCGGGTCGCGAGACACTGACATGGAGTTGCAAGATGTTTTCGAGACAATATACGTTTGATTCATAACAATGAATTTGACATATTTTTGATTGAAAGCAGTATATTTCAGTGACATTCAAGGCAGATATCAAAACATACGATCAAAACAAACATCAATGAACCAGATTTATTACAAATACTAATTATATTTTACAGTGGGGGTCACAAGTTGTTGGTCTGGTAACTTTGGGGGTCATGGCCCGTACAGTTTGGGAACCCCTAGGTTACACAATGACTGGACTGAGTGTGGATATAAAGTGAGGATTGTGCTTTTATGGTATTATGACTTTTCAGAACTTCTTCTGTATTACAATGTTGTTCTCAGCAAAAACATGGCTGGAGCGCTGTTTTGAGACGCTAGCGCATCTGTGCGTATTTTTGCATCTTAATTGGTAGCACTGCAGCAACAAAAAGCTCCTACTTTTCTCAAAAGCTCTTCCTGAGGTCCAACGTAACATATTCAGGAAATGTTTTCCTCACCTCACTGTCTTGCTAAGCTTAATCCTTTCATTGCCAAGTGAAAACACTCGCCATAGCTTCACTACTGCCACACACGCCGCACGGTATTCGTTTTGGTTTTTTTCTCTTGCTACTCTTTATTGAAACAGCTGCGAAGGGGGCAAGAGGAGCGCTGTGGGAGGGGCTCACGTTAGCTCACCTGGAGGATCAGGAAGTGAAACTACTGTATATTTTGCTTTAAGCTGTTTTATATCAATATTGCTTTTTGTGTAAGATTGTGATCAAGATGTGTTTGACACAAAATGCCAGCAAAAAGCATAATAACCCTCTTTAAACATTTTATTGTTCGTTTTTACTACTTCTTACACAATATTCTTCATCTTTTGCATTTTGTAATTTGCAAGAACTTGGTGTTTCTGGTAAAATAGGCATTGTGACTTAGTGGCAGCTCCAATGGTTAATGCTTGGACCAGCGCATACTGTCTCTGTGTCCTTGGCCAAGACAGTTCATCAACCTTGTCTGTGTACTGATGTATGAATGACATGTGTTTATGAGTGCGGACAAGCTTATGGCTAAAATCCAGCACAGCTTGTTTACATGCAATAATAACACTGTATCATTTTGTTACATCATTCATATTTGTGAAAACTGATTTCCAAAGCAACCAGAATCTGTACAAAGAACAAATTCATAAAGTAGTGGATTATTTGGGATATCTTCAATAATAGCTTTTATAATTAACCCAAAACCCCATTGTGCCCATATTACAACATCCATGCAATTGTTTACCGTGGGATTCCTCATACCCACAGCTATTTACTGTGGAAGATAACCAGCAGGAAGAGAATATGCAGTGTTATGAAGGATAATATAGCCCCGAGATAACAAAGACAGGACCGGGAGGGTGGAAGGCATATAAGAATACACCATAACAAAGCCAAAGGAAATGAAAAGCTTTGACACAAAAGGAAGAAAATTCAGAGTGAAGGAGTGAGTGGGATGAAAGGGAGAAATAGCTATAATGTAATAGCATTGTAACATATGGGCATATCAGAGGTGATGATATAGAGTGGCTACATGATGAAAGATCTGAGGGTGAACAGTTTGAGAATGTAAGTAGGATTTGATCATGCACTAAAGATAAAAGATTTTGTGGTGGTGTTGGGAGAAGAAACTTTGCAATTTAAGATATGTATTTAATCCAGTCTTTGCTACCTGTAGCCAACGCAAAGCATGAAGCAACATCTCCGTGAAGACGAGCTGGTGGTGTCCTGCTCCCAATAAAGTTACAGGTCAGGCCTGAGGAGAGACAGGTCCACTCACTCACAATAAAGGCCTATCTATTTGAGGTATAATGAGAGCAACATCCGGGCTCTTTTGCAGAGTGCCTGCCCCGTCAGGGTAAAAACAGCTCCTTTGACTCTATGGCGGTACATACAAAATCTCAGATCTTTTCTCGTTCTGGAAATAAAATATTCCAACATTGATCAGAACTGTAGGGAAATGGCCAGTCTTGCTCACAAATACAGTTCATTCTCGGTAGACGATCGGGAGGTATTATATTTTGAATGGAACAAATAAGAACCAGTTTATCGATCGCTACCCTCTGTCAAGGCTCCTTATTGAGGGAAAACAGCTTTACCTGGTGGTCGTGTATCATGCCCTTTGAGACTTCTTTAATGGGCTATATGCACGTGAGCGTCACATGACTTCTGAGTGGATCCTCAGGAGTCGCTGCTCTTCCTGTCTCCGTTATTTCCGTATGAGTTAGTATCAGTATCTTGTCCAAAATAATATATAGCTCAAGATGAGTTACTGGTGGGCAGTCACTAGCATCATGGAGGAAACTCATCACGGTAGGTGTTTATGTCTTGAAGCTAACGACTAACACTGAATAAAAAATTAAAATAATTGGCCTGCCTTTAATATAAATACTTTTAGTTGTTTAATTTTTGTGTTGTTTTTTATTAGCCGTTAGCTCTGAGATTAAAAACTCCTTCGCAATGAACACAGACGTTTCCTGCAGTCATCTCACTGTCAGTGATGTTTTCTTGAATTATTCGGTGATTTGTGCAAGATGTCGCTAACATGTATTGGGACAATAGCAAATATTCAGCCTTATTCAACGTGCTCAACATTTGGCCTCATTTATGATTCACCAAATCTTAAGACGCACATGAATCCGTTAGCAATAGAAGCTATAAGATTAGCTGCAGAATGAACCATGTAGCCCAATATTTTGCTCTCATGATCTAGAAAAGTACTGCTTAGACTAATGCATAAGTCTTGTTGAATACAAATATAAAACAGAAAGAATAAAAGCTGTAGCCGTAATGATATTATAAACCAATAAGAGTAAACGTTAGCAAGCACAAGCTAATGTTACTGACGTGTAGCTAATAATAACAGTTGGGTTCAGCTGCTCGAAGTGTTAAATGTTTTCTCTATGAATTATCTGAAGCAACAAATCTCTTCCTTTGAATCCATTTCCTATTAGACAAATAAATATAACAGAGGTAAATTCTAATATTTTAACCGAGCTCTGTCGATTCATTTCAAAAGATACAGGCTCCTGTTTCTTGGTGCCATATTATCGCCACCGCAATTATTGTATTTCTTGAGCAAAATGTTACACAGTCTAGCTTTATTATGTACAGCATGTGGTGAAAGATATCAAGAGGATCAGAGAGATGAAATGTGGAGATGCAAGCAGTGGCGGTAAACATGGCCAAGCACGATTACTCAGGAGACATGACAATAGCATCAGAAGGAGGAGGGGAGAAAAAGCCTGTAGGAGAGAAAGAGAGAGAGAGGATGGGTCTGACGACATGAGCTCTGCTGCGAAATGCCAAGCCGCACAAAGGAACAGGTGTTTGGAGGGCTAGGGTTTCAGGCTGATGGGATAACAGCCATGTTGACATTCACGCTCCACAAAGACTCGCCTGTTCGCCGGCGCGATGTTGTTTTAAGGGTGGAAAATATGCATAAAAGATTAAAGCATTACCAGCCATATGACGGAGACAGCTATGAAATGGTATCCGCAAGAGAGATCTTCATTTCTCCGCTGACGTCCAGACGAGGCTGTGGAGAAGGGCCATGAGAAAGCCAGATACAAATAAAATCAAATCTATGAGAGCTGCCAAATTCCTTCTGTGGAGGTGAGAGTTGAACAATCTAGAGGCGATAGGGAAATGGAATCCCTCCAAAGCGACGTGCCCAGAAGGGGTGAGATGTATAGTAAGTGTCACGTGTTGACAGAAGAGAGGCCCTTCACAGATCATGTAGTGAAGGGCTTTGTAGTGAGCTAACGTGCAAGGTGAGGAATTAGTGGGACAAGTGCCAGTGCCCGTAAGTAAAACACACACACATAATAATGTCGTGGAGACAATGGAATTGCATTTAAAGGTGGGTAAACCCTTTTTTGTAAATATTTCAGAAACATAATCTATGGAGAAAAAGGGACTCCGTTGGATCTTTCAATCGTGGCTTACCACTACCGAAGAAAGGAGAACACTTGGATATACTATGAAGAGAAAAATGCCTCTAGCCTATGCATTTTTTTTTACGGAAAATCCATAGGAGCCAAGAACGTCTGGAGCCAACCGCCATTACCTTATGGTTACAGGAAGAAGTCTGCCACAATAAGTACATTCTTATTTGTACTGTCTATGGTGACATTTAAGTAAAGAGTTTATAAATCCCTGTATACAACTTTTAACGGAAGGCCAAATTAAAAGACATACTTTACATATGCCAGCCAAAACCACATACAAATAATAAACTGCAAGACCTCAATTTTTTCAGAAAATTGTCCAGCAGAAATAACTCTTCTGTGCTGTCTAATGGCTGTATAATTACTTTACTCAATGTGGCCTGACAAAGGTGAAGCTTGTGCGCTTGTGTACATCGACAAGAGACTCCATTGATTCAATACTCTTCACTGCTTTTACCTCCTGCAAACTCAATGTGGGCTCAATTACCGAGGAGAATGTCAGCCTCATCAATAACACTGTACATATTTGCCCCTTAATGAGGAAAAAAGGAGAAGTGCGTCAGAGTTGGCCTGTCCCTGGGAGCCTTCGGCCGCACTGACCTGAAACTAATGCGAATGGCAGCGAGCACACAGCGGGCTAAGCTCACAAATATGTGGACTGATATCAATCCCATCACTGCAGGTAACGCAAGACATAACCAACGTCTTTGTCACAGTAATACGTCAGCTTATGGGGACGGAATGGGTCGATTTCAATGGTTTAAAATTGAGATTATGATTTATAGCCACACTGCGCAACGTTTTACCCCAATAAACACACTAAAATTCAAAGATTTATTTCGTTATGAGGGTTGCCAGGTAAACCACTGCAGAAGCGTTGTTTGCGTCCAGTATTACTGTCATTTATCCGCATTTTGTAACAGTATTGTTGCTCTCGTGATGTAGCAACATGTAACCTTGAATGTTCCGCAGTCTTCCTTTAAAGTAATGCTTAATGGAGCTTTTATAAGCACAAATAAAAGGGAAACATTACAGAGTTGTGTTTTGTTCATACTGTATGTTTAACTAATCCTACACAATATGTCCCTGTCCTTCGAACACAGAGATCTGTCTCAATACACTAAAACATGTTGGCAATCTTGTGAACAGCTAGTGTGTGACCTTTGTTTGCACTAAACTGTGTACAAAATAAGTGGGGATGAGTTGAGATGCATGGGTTGACTTTTATTTCGGACACAGACCAAACCGACCCAATGAAAACTGCAACTGACTCCCCCAGTTCAAAGCAAAAAGAAGAAAAAAGAAGAAAATGTCCTGTTCTATGCCTCTCTATTAATAATGCACAAAGAAAAGAAAAGGAGCTTTTTAACCTGATCCACCTGCGCCCGAGGTTTGCCATCTTATTAAAGTTATATCACTAATGAGTATCCTTGGTTTTATAAGTTCTTCTTATATAATGATTATGTCAGTGTCTATTTTTAACCTAGTGATATTATTAACAGTGTGAGTAAGAATTCTTCTCGCATCACTTACTTTTAAGTTGTAAATTGTACCTTATACTATGTTACACTATAATTCATTTATGGCTCATTTCCACGAGCAACACCTGCGGTGCCTCACTGGACAGATTTTCACGTGAACAGACCGAGGCCTCTGATTTGGCCTCAGAGAGAGAGAGGACAGCCCAAAGCAGGGATTTCATAGACTTAATATTTCATGACATCATACCGTAGTAAGAGGTGATCTTGCCAATAGACTGTCTCGTGGTTTCATTCAGCATTGTCTATTCCACCGTGTCCTGCTGCATTAACATTCAGGGTGTAATTTACCAAGGGTTTGCCCATGTGCAAAATGAGTGGCACGTGCTTGAATGGATCAGCAACAGAGGCATTTGCACATTTGTTTTTCCTCACACAGCATCCACTCACTTATGTATCAGACTTGGAGCCCCGTCGCAATACAAGACATTTCAAATGGTAAATTGGGTGCAACATGCCCACAAATGGCAATATGTCATTATCCAGCCTGCCTTGATGAATGACATCCTCAGTGTTTCCCATGAATAAAGAGTGGTGTTTTTGTAATGGAAATGGAAGGTACTGAGTAGAGTAAATGCGGGTACTGCGCCCTGAACTGTGTCGGGTTCACATTCATGTTCTATGTAGAAACCCCCCTTTTAGTGTTGTTTTGAGTTTTACCTTAATGCATCCTTTTCATAGTTACTCTGGGGGTAACACTTGTATTACCCCCATAATGGGATCATTTCATCTCCCCCTGGTGTCTCTGGCCAGAAAACCACAACTGCAACTTTGCCTGCACCGGGTCGGAGGCGCAATACACACTAATGGAATCACGAAGAAGAAGCTAACAGGCTAAAGGCAGAGCTAACTGTGGGCTACCGTCACTTAAACAGTATTTACAGCAAAGTTTGAGTGAAAAAAATGATCTCCATTGTGTAATTGGATGTTCAATATCCCTCTCTCCCTTTGTCTTTTCTGTCAGCGTAGTATTTACTCTCACGGACAATTAATGAGTAAAAAACATGCTAGGACACCTGCAGTGGTGCTTATGGCCTCTAGGGCATGAGTTACTTAGTTCTGTTTTAAAACAAGGTGGGATATTGATATCCATAGACACCTACAATTCTTTAGAATTATGAGGTTCCATCTGCATTTTAAGTAGATCTGAGATATTTAGGTAATAGTTTTGACCACTCATACTGTAGGACAAAATGGAAATGAGTAATGTGTTTTTTGCTCATAAAATACCCAAAATCTACGCAACTTTGAAATTGTGTACAGAATGGGTTCAGGAACACTAATATGTGAATAACTCAATTTCACCAAAAAGGTAGATAGAAGATAGAAGATAGAACTTCATATTTCTAAGGAGACAAATTGACAACCTAAATCTGACCCTAATATCTTTGTGCCTAAACTAAACTCAGAATAATCTGTCGTCCCCTCTACAAACATAAGCAGCCACTAAGATACAGTTTGCAAAATGAAAGAACACCAAAATACAGTCTAATTTTGCTACGTTCTAAAGAATAAGACCCTTGTTGAGTCTAAAGCATTAGCATCTCTAGGCCAGTTAAATCTAAAACTTTACCTCACGGACATCCACCCCACAGCCACACTCCAATCTCACTCTCAGCCCGGCCCGGATAACTCATGAAATTCAACCTTTGGGCTCCTCTTTCGTACCATTTCTCCCGTCGCCATATTTCAGTCTTATTCTCACTGGAGCACGCCTGTCCCTCGAAGGCGCTGAGCAGTCGTACCCAACCGAGTACGCTGTCAAGTGCAACAAATTAACGGACAGTCTGCCTGCTATTGTGCCGGGGCGCAACGGCGGCAGCTCCTGGGTTCTTTTCAGCAGGATTTATAGCTGTTATAGTTTTGATGGGAGCCATGAGTACTTCATATTTTTATTGACTTTTATTTAAAAATCGTGGCTGGACACAGTATTTCCTGGTTTCGTAGGGCCGGGGAAGGGCCATAGAGAAGCTGGGTGGCTTTGTACTAATAAAGTGAGACAGGCAATGATTGATTTTGCATTGTACCCCGATTAAAACTAATAATAATAATTTTTTAAAAGCCAATATGTGAAAGGCTATTTCAAATGAACTGATCCCCAAAAATGATGCCACCAAATTATATATTTTCCTTGGGTTCATTTGAAATTTTGATCTAATTTAATAATGTGATAATTGGATCAACAGTCCAAGGTTAAGGTTAAAGGTGCATTATGCTACTTTTTATGCAGAGAAACCTGTAAGAGTGGTTAGCATGGCGCCTTTACTTTCGATCACGGTGGTCTCTACTGCTCAATTGTTTTGTAGGTTTTCTGGTGAGAGGGTCCATCGAGAAAACCGTCCAAACAATTTATCCCGGCGCACCTTAGACACACTAACTCTTATTTCTTAGGAACCTACTTTTCAAAGCAAATGTCGAAAGCCAGCTGCAACACTGGCTTTGGAGCGTTAATGTGCCATGTAGGGAGACTTCTAGAATCTGAAGTTAAGATGAATGTATGCCTGTTTACGAGCTGTGATCCGTGCGGAAAGGTGAAGGCTTGGACAGGGGGAGGGCCGGGGAGCAGCTGTCAGAACAAGCCCCACTGCAGTTGAGTCAGCGAAGAGAGTAGCTGGGCTCGGCGGATAATGATGGCACTCACCGGATGGGTCCACGGCACACCAGCGAGAGGACCAGCTCAGAACATGTGGTTAATGGCGGGGCAGGGCATCAAGCTGGGTTTATGGGGTTTGGCAGGTGAAAATGCGGTGAAAGCATGACATTTGTGCTGTAAGATATTGAGCAATCAAAAGCAACATATTTCTGGCAGTCAGTGACAAAACTTGCAATCAAACCTACCTTCACTTCGTGCTGTATTGCCACTGCTCTTTTGCCTCATAGCCTAAAAGTTAAAGTCCCAGCCGATGTGGGACCTTTCCTTGTGAACAAATCATGTTCCCAATAGCTGGGTTTAGTGCAAATCTGGTTGTTATTTCTTGGAGGAAACATCATGTGCTTCTGGGCAGTGCGGCACACAGTCTGCTCTCTGACTCTAAGCCTTGCTGGAATGCACTGTCATCAGTTTAAAGGTGCTAATGTAGTCAGAGATCAAGTAAATGTTGTTTTTGCTCAACACAACACAGGAGTCTAGACAAAGTCTTCATAAAGCCCTGGGGAATCTGCTGTTGATCCACGTGCTAACCCACCTGCGCTGTTCTTAAAAATGTTTAGACAAACCCTAAAGTTGAGGAGAAAAAGAATGTGATCATTTTGCTAGAGGTGACTTTCAACACAATACATTTTCATTTTTTGTAAAGGCATTGTTAAAGAGGTGGTATAGGCCTATAGCCTACTTGTTGCAGGTATTTGGAAATAATCTCAAAGACTTCTCACCACATGTCATACATGTCCCAATTATGAAAGTTAATGCAATATTGATTTAAAACAACCTAAGCACAGACAACACACTTTTTTCAGTCTTAAAACATTTTGTGAAGAATGGGCTACACGCTACACAACTGGAATTAGCAATTATAGAACAAATGGGGGTTCACACAATACTAGCGTCTCTGTCCCCTCTCCTGTGCAATTTCTCCCCCAGATCAGCAAAGAGAGGCTTCTGTTTGTGATCGTGGGAAACAGAGAGCGGAGCGGAGCTAGCGGAGAGTAGGTAGTGGAGAGAAGCTAGCGGAGAGAAGCTAGCGGAGAGAAGCTAGCGTAGAGAAACTAGCGAAGAGAAGCTAGCGAAGAGAAGCTAGCAGACAGAAGCTGAGAGAAGCTAGCGGAAAGAAGCTAGCGTAGAGAAACTAGCGAAGAGAAGCTAGCGGAGTGAAGCTAGAAGAGAGAAGTAGCTGAATTGTCCGACTCCGAACTCTGTTGTGTGCTGCTTAACTCCACATGGTTTGCGTGGGGCTCGCTGAGGCCATTATGAGTTGTTTGTGCCGCTGTTATGACAGAGAAATGAAAAGGGAGGTGGCTACAGTGTTTTTGCTATGTGAATTCCTCTCTGTCGTTGGCCGCTGCATTCTGTGTGTCCACTTTTGGGACGGTAAACTCACCCACGCTTCTCCTGTGCGTCCAAAATCGGTTTTAAAATCATCAACATGTTGATTTCCTGCGACTGACGTGTGGTCGCGTCTTTCTGCCTCCCCCATTACACGATTCAAAACGCAAGTCCAGTTCACATGCGACTTAGAATTACAGCAAAATCGGGCACACAAAATCTTAGTTTCACTTCCTGATTCTTTGAAAGCTCTAAGACCTTTGTGGCACTGTAAATGATTCTGAACCCGTCTGGTTTTGTCCACATTTAGTTTTGTTGATAAGATAACGTTAGGGAAGCCGTTTTTGAAGACTGTAGTGTCTACTTTTGATACATTTTTTTTACTTAACATGGCCCATAATTACATGGTGTTGAAGCTTAAAAAGGATGGTGCATTTACCACTGGACAAGAATGTCAACTTCAAGTCTAGAAACTGTGGCTTTACCACTGACATGTACGCCATTTTGAGACCATTACTCCTAGATTTCCACAATAATATCATCTCCACATTGATGGATAGATGTGGGATTCCCCTCTTGTTGCTTCCAGTTCCATCCCTGATCCCTGGCTTTCTCTCATTCCTCCGGCGTTCACCTCACAAGCGAAAGCACAATGCCTGCGTCACGGGTTCACTGAGTTTGTGATGGCCCTCCCCTCTCTCCCCTGTCACTGCTCACCGAAACCTTGCTAGTCTGATCGCCCCTGAAAGCCGGCGCTGACCTGAAAACAGCTTCCAAAGTGGTAAATAACCGGCCTCCCGTGCTGTAATCCAATGGGAAAGTGGCCCCCACGTTCACACGTCCAATCAAAGTCTTTAGGGGAGATCAAAGGTGATCTCTGGACACTAATGCAGATCTACCCCAAGATTAGCACCGGATGAAACTGCGGTGGAATTTTCAGCAGTGACTTAAAGCCCAAAGTCGCTGATGATGGGGAGAAAGAGGAGTGAGCAGAGGCAAAAGAACAGATCATTGAGACTAAATATACCCTAGTTTTTAGGCGTTTCATGTTTCAAAGACTTCTAAGTGCACTTTCTTTCATCTTTATGTTGGAAAAGACTGCCCGATCAGCCATAATCTCTGAGCTAACTTTCATTGTTTTCGTCGATATTCTTGTTTTCATCACAAGAATTGTATTGTGTAATGATGACATTACACAATTTGTAATTTAGCATTTCTAAAAAAAACTAAAAAAAAAACATTCTACTGAGTCCATGTACGGATAAAAACCATGGTGCATAGAGTAACAAAAGTAAACAAACTCATAGTTAAAAATGTTTGGATATGTTCAGAAAACCAGTTTTATCCACATAAATAAAAAGAAGAAATGGCATTCAATCTTAACGTAGTTGGACAAACATCACAAATTATGAGCGATCCAAGTTTAATCTGTTGTCAACCACATTTAGGTGATGTGAAAGCCCATTTAGAAATAATTCATGAATGTATTTACTTAAAGAGGGGGTATTATGCTTTTTTCAATCACATAGCACCAGTCTATAGCATACTACAATGATGACGTAACCTTCTGTTGGTCTGTATATGCAGTAAATTAAGATAACTGCCTTGAATAAAATTGCTCTCTCAAAATGGCTGTACTGAACGTCTTGAAATAGGCCTCTGTCTCTTTAAGAAGCTTTCCGACACGCCCCCTTCAGCACACTGCTGTGGCATCTAAACAACACTACTGTGTGGGGAGGGGGCTCTGCTGAGCTGAGGAGCAGTGGTTGGTGGCTTGGCTGGTGACAAAAGGTCCAGAGGCGTCTCCAGGAGGTAGGGGCGTTCCTAGGAGGACTGAGGCATAGCTACACCTAAAATGGCTGCCGTTTAAGTTTTTACTGATTACTCAAAAATATGTGAATGAGCCAAGGCAACACTCCAGGCATGTGTTTAATGAGGGAATGACATAATAACATGATATAAAGCTTGAAAAAGTCGATTTTACACAATACCCCCCCTTTAAGATACAAATAAGCATGACCCCTGAGCTAAATCCTGAATCAGGGATTTCTGCCTTTTGTGAGGTTGGATACACATCAAATTCAATTCCCTGGTTGAAGCATCCTGGTCTTCCATAACACCTCAGCAGTGCCACAGGCTGATCATTCATGCCACACAAGTATATACTGTATGCAGGATTATAGTTTTCAGAGGGCCCACATTTCTTTGTTTAAAATATTTTTTTCATTGATTTCATGTAATATTCTAATTTCTGAAATTTTCATTTTGGGGTAAGCTAAAATGTTCAAAATTAAAACAAAGGATTGACGTATGTCACTTTGCATGCCATGAGTCTATATCATATATTAGTTTCACATTTTAAACCGAATTACAGAAATAAATGAACTTTTTCATGATATTCTAATTTACTGAGTTTCACCTGTATGTTAGTGATTGCATAACTGTAAAAATGCCAGAAAAAAAGACATATCATACCTTGCCATACTTTAATATAGGCCCTGGTTTCACCATTACAGGGATAGAACACTCAATTCAAACAGGCCCGGTATGATTTTGATGGTCTTATCACTTAGGATTTTACAATTCTTTTCAGAGACGTGTAGTCTGGTGGTCCGTGTTTCATCTGTGAGTTCTGCAGTGCATGATCGACAGGCAGACCAGAGAAATGCATTGTCCAACTTACCGTGTGCAAAAACCTTAAATTTAACAAGAAATATCGCACTGAAAATTGCCATCTTCTGCAAAATCAACAGGCGAAGAACTAAACTTTTTTTTTTTCACAGATGAGAGAGGTTACATAGTTTGTTCTGAGAGTCTTCAGTCTTCCGTATACTATTACAACTCCACCTGGACTGGACTTATTTTCACTACATGTGGACATGCAATGCTTCATTTGAAAGCTCAGAACCTCAAGAATCCGGTCACTTAGCTTTAGAAGGCATTGCTTCTAAAAATATACTTTAATGGGCTTTTAACCACGTCAAATAGTAGCATTTTGCTTCATTCATACATAGTTTTCCAGCAATAGTGTTCACTTTGGTTGTCTCTTCTTCTACTGCTACAGCTGGTCTGTATTTCCAAGACTTTATATTGTCATAGTGGGAACAGAAAACTATCCACATTTTGAAAAAATAATAATCCAACCATAATTCACTCAAAGTGTGTTCATCACAGCGCCATCAATTCTCTGTCGTTACATGAAACTGAAAGCTTTTTAGGCTACAATTATGCCAACGTTCACTTCAGTTAATTTCATTTCCATTATTACGACTCAAGCAGAGATTGAATCATACTACTCGGCTCATGTATTTGTCCATTTTCTATCTGTATGAATTTTCAAACCTTTACTCAGACTGCATTCATGTCTAGCAGCAAATCATCTTGTTCGATTTCAAATCATTATTTTGTCTATTTCAAAAGAAGCAAAGTTTTCTCGGCGTGCAATAAACGGGTTGCTTAGTGCCTCTAATTTGAGAATTCCTCCATGCAGCGCTGGAATCCATCTGCTCAGGATTTGATGTTTCCAAATATAGCTCCGGTACATCCTGCTGCGCTTCAAATGGATTTAGACACCTGTAGGGGCAGAGAAAAAGGCAAAGAAAGAAGGGGGAAAAAAACAGAGGCAAAGTATGCAGCTTTTGAATTGGTGTGTTCCAGAGATACAAATGTAAATTCTGTGGTTTTACAGTTTTATTTGCGAGGAGTATTTTCTTGCCACTACATTACTATGAATAATAATAATCTTTGTAGCCCAGGACTGTATCAGTGTATTCAGTTTTGTTCAAAAACAGATAAAGAGTACTCCAATCTGATGGTTCTTCTTTTGAACAGAAAGGTCTGGCTGGCCAGGTAAGGTTCTTTTGGGACTCTTCCTTTGGCAATGTTATGCAATCATCACTCAAAAAAGGATATGATTGGCTCTGTGCATGTAGGATTATTTAACTTGCCGTTGGCATATCCTATGGCTCATGAGACGTGACAGCAGTTTACTGTGGGCCCTAAAGTTCTTACGATTAACCTCTTGTAAACGTTTATAACTGTGGTAAATGTAAAACCGGTTATTCTTGACTATACTTGAGACCCATGGACAACTTACTTGAAATGTAAGGCTTCTCTAACTCCAGTCTGATTTGTTGTTTATCATTTCATTGCTTCCCTCTGAATCAATGAGAAGCCAAACAACATTATTTATACCGAGTGTCCATCCCAGCATGCTTTTCCAAATGGCCCGCTCACTCATGCGTACACTGAGCTCCCCCGTCTCTGGCCCTTCGCCGGTGCACTGGCTAAGTTACAAGTTGTGACAAGCTCAGATGTGCTCCCTGACTCTGCGGACGGCGTGTTTATTAGCCTCTATTCAACTCAGTGTCTTGCAAAAATAAACAGAGTGCTAGGCTGCTGCGCAAAAGTGCTGACGGAGAACATAGTTGATCCTGGTTTGCAATAGGCCATGGGGGGGACTGAGCCGTAATAGCCCCGAGGATATAAAGCCTATAGAGCAAAGCACTTCAGAACTCACTGCTACTGCCACGGCGGGAGTTTCACCTCCTGTTTTCCAGTTGACTTCAGGTGCACTCATTTGCAGAAAGGAAGGAAAATAGCAGGTGTATGTATGGAAATCAGGTGAAATCCAATGGCTGCTGGCTGCTCTGCTTCACGACCGTGACACTAGAGGCCACCATTGGTCCGCCATTGCTGTAGTAGCTCCATATAGCCGCTAGTCTTCCATTAGAAAGCATTGCGTTTGAGACACGTTAAAAACAATTTTAAAGCCTGGTTTCTAATTTTCCTAAACTTTCTACAGTTAGATATTCTTCCTGTGATAACGCTGGGTTATTTACAATTGACAATCCAAAACGGCAATTGTCCAATCAGACATCCAAGAAACCATGAAGCTAAGTCTGTCATGCCGCAGACCTCCAATGCAATACACTGGACATACCACCACTGAGCACTGAGCAGATGCAATTATTTTTTTTACTGCTAACCACCAAAAACCCTATCAGACAAAGAAGAAAAAGCAAAATGGTCAAGCGATCTGCCTATGGAGTATGTAAATTGGACACTAGATACTACAAGAGTGTGTCTGGGAGTGGAGTTATTTCCCTTCCCAAAGCGAAAACACAACCTGAGCACTGCCCATAATGGATCAAACAATGTGGACGGCCTACGCCCAGCTAAATGTCTCCAAAATAAACACGCATATGTCTGCTCTAACGTAAGGCTAGGGCCTAGCCGCTAGGCTAACACCTTAGCATGCTAACATCTACCTACTGAGAGTCACATAATGTTACACAAACTGGCACTGGAGTAACTGCGGCGGTGACGTTTTCCAAGCCTACAGTCTCAAGTGTTTATTGTCAAAACAATGTATATTTTGTCATAGTTCTAACGATAGCTGTCTGCAGCTGATTGACATTGTGGCACCTGTAGGTTTAGCTAGCGTTAGCTAATTTTAGCGCACCGGAGAAATGTTCCTATTTTTAGAAATACTAAAAAAGTACGAGGGTGCTTACCGGGCAGTGCAAGAGCACGACTGGTCCACAAAGCTGTACTGTTGCATTTAAGGAAGAGATCATAAGCTTTCTTTGACTTTGCTTGAGACCTGTCTGTTTGCTTTAGTGTCAATAGTCGTCCTTTATCCATCGTTGGATAGTTTAATATCCTGAATATATCCCTCCACTGCATACTGTGACAGCTTTTGCCTCGATCTGGAGGAGATCACGGAGGTATTGCTCCAAAAAAGGTCACTGACATGCATGGCAATCTGTTGCGCTGGTCATGTTTGATCATTTGTTTGTTGGGTGTAGCAACAGTAACTAAGGGGTGCAGGGCTCGGCGAAATGTCAATTAAAGAAACCAGGCTGATTTTGTAAGGTATATTTTACAAATCTTGCATAATTAATGAGACATACTGTATTTTGCTGACACAGAGAGGTTTAAAAAAAATATTGTAAAATATTGCAAAATATAAAAAACTGTTGCTGTTAAAAACCTCAATATCTATTTGACATCCGGTGGAATTTACATGCTCCAAGTTCCACCAGGTCCCATTAACACTGCATTCACACCAAGAGAATGTACTGGTAGAAACAGGCTTGTACAAGACCAGATCAGACGCCTGTTGGAGACCCTGGACTAAACCTTATATTTAGACAAATGTGGGTGTTTTAAACTGTATATTAAAAGCTTTTGTTTTGCAAGTTAGTCTATAGTTTGATGGGATAATGTCTGTGGTAAGTGGGATTTTATGATGAAAAGTTGAGAAAAGTAGTAATTTTGCAGGGTAGGGATTTACAGCTCTGTACTGGGAGCCAAGTCTTTGGGATCCGTTCATTTCAAAGAGCCATTTAAAAGATGGGCTCTTTTTAATATAAGATTTGAATAACGTCAGCCATACAACTCACAATATCTAAGAAGCAATCGATAAAAGGCACACTTTTTTTATTTAAATGATCTAAAATTACGATAGGACTGATATTTACGCTTTGTAAAACGTGTTTGTGAATAAAATCTTGCGCCACGACTACAAATAAAGAGGCTGCAACTGTCAATCATAATTTTCATTTTCAGTGCAGGTAGCTTTGACTTACTATGCAGACGATTCGACAATGTACACATCAGCTGCTACTGTAGAAGAACTGAACACTGTCTTGCAGTCAGAGTTAAATGCTGTTGTCGACTGGATCAATAAAAACAAACTAGTTTTAAATATATTAAAGACACACTGTATGATTATGGGTTCAACCCATTCTATCAACCTGAATCCTTTATTACCCCTTAAAATACAAGACAGTCCAATTACACAACTCCATGAAACAAAGCTTTTGGGAATAACAATAGATAATACATTATCGTGGCCTAAACATATACAGGGTATGTGTGCCAAAATGGGAAGAGAGGTCACTATGATTAAGAGATATGCACATTTTTTGACTAGTAAAGCCATAAAAGGTGGCCCTGGGAGAAGGCTGTGAGCAGTGTGAGCAGTGTGAGAGCAGTGAAGCAGCTAACATTTTTGCGGAGTCCGGCTGAGAGAGAGCAAAATGCCTAAACCGACAAAAACAGAGACGAAGCAACTGCCAGAAATGGCGGCGGATGAGGATTACGTGAGCCTCAGTCGAGTCACGGAACTCATGGAGCAGCAAAGGGACATGTTCAGGGAAATAATACAACAACAACAGGAGAACTTCAAGGGATTCATTAAAATCATCATGGAAGCAACAAACACCCGAATGGATTCACAGATAAAGGACATTCAAGAGCTAAAAACAAGCCTACAGTTCACGCAAGGTGAGGTGGACACTCTGAAAGAAGGAACATTGAAACTCACTGAGCGCACAAACACAATACAAAACGATTTTTATAAAGTATGTGACAATTTGCATATTATCACGGACAAACTGGAGTATCTGGAGGGACAGAGCCGCAGAAACAACCTGGTCTTTGAGGGAGTGTTGGAGACGCCTGGGAGACCTGGGCCGACGCAGAGGAGAAAGTTAAACATCTACTGAGGGAGAAGTTACAACTACAACACCCGGTGGAGGTGGAGAGGGCCCACCGCGTAGGGAAACCCGACGGCGGGAGAGACCGGCCGAGACCCATCATCGCCAGACTGCTGCGTTGGAAGGATCGCGAAGCAATCCTGCAGCGCGCTAAACACCTCAAAGGGACCAAAATCTTCATAAACGAGGACTACACGGAATCCATCCAAAGGAAGCGAAAAGAACTGATGCCGGAGCTGAGAGCTGCCAGGGAAAGGGGGGAGATTGCCTACTTGCGCTATGATAAACTCATTGTACGTCCGCGCACCAGTACACCAAATCAAGTATAAACACAGGAAAAGCGTATGGATTTTGGTATGTAAAAGCACATAACTTCACATGTCCTGTAATACATATAGTTCTATAGGAAGCATCGACTTGGACCTTTCATTAAGGAGAATTGCTGAAGCAAATAACCAGGATTTTACATTATCACAATATGACTTACAGAACACTGAGATCGACATCGACCCTGAAAATAACTTCTTTACTAGAGCTACTAATGACTGTCAATATTATACAGAGGATCTTTACAATAGTAAACTTAAGAACATTAAGGCATTCACTGTAATCCACTTCAATAGTCGTAGCCTCTATGCAAACTTTAACCACATCAAAAGCTTCTTAAAACAGTTTTCTAAACCATTTAGTGTAATTTTAATCACAGAAACATGGATTAATAATGACAGAGAAATTGAGTTTTCTATTGATGGTTATGAATTTATAAGTATGAACAGACGAAACAAGCATGGTGGGGGTGTAGCTATGTTTGTAGACTCCAACTATAGTTATAAAGTAATGGAAACTAAGACTATGGTAGTGGATGATGTACTTGAATGCCTTACTGTAGAAATTACAAGGCAAAAAAGAAAAATATTATTGTAAGTTGTATTTATAGAACACCTGGCTCTGATATAGATGTTTTTTCTAATTGGATGGAGGAGCACTTTTCAGGTTTAAATCATAAAGTCATGTTTGTGGGGGGAGACCTTAACATGGATCTGTTAAACCCATATAAACACAAAAAGACTGACGAATTTATAAATACTTTATTTAGTATAGGTCTGTTTCCTCTAATAACTAAACCGAGTAGAATCACAACCCACAGTGCGACTTTGATTGATAACATTTTCTCAAATGAAATAGATAGTGATACAGTCAGTGGATTAATGATAAATGATATTAGTGATCACCTGCCAGTTTTTGTATTGTACAAACATGGATATTTAAATATTGATGATGAAAAAATGTATTGGTTTAGAAGGGTAAAAACAGAAAAAACTATGGATGCATTTAAAAAGGAACTATTAGCTCAAGACTGGAGTATTGTATACAGAGAGAATGATACTAATAAGGCATATGATGAGTTTACGCAAATATTTCATAAAGTATATGAGAAAAATTGCCCAATGAAAAAACATTGTAAAAACAGAAAGTGTAAAGAAAACCCATGGATGTCTAAGGGATTACTAAATGCATGCAAGAAAAAAATTCACTCTACAAAAAATGTATAAATGATAGAACAAAAGAAGCTGAGGATAAATATAAGAAATATAAAAATAAACTGACAGGTATCATTAGAAAATGTAAACAGGATTATTATAATAAGTTGTTAGATAGCAATAAGAATAATATTAAAGGTTTATGGAATATCTTAAATAGTATAATTAGAAATAAACCAAGATCGATTAATTATCCAAAATATTTCAAAGATGAGGATAACACTTTAAATAATATGAATGAAGTAGTCGATACATTTAATAAATTCTTTGTAGATGTTGGACCGAATCTTGCTGCAAAAATTACAAATGTTGAGAACTATAATTGTGAACTGATAGACACAAATCCTATGTCCATGTTCCTCAAACCTGTGGAGGAAAAGGAGATACTGGACATTGTTAAAGGGTGTAAAAATAAAACCTCGACAGATTACCATGACATGGATATGAAAACTTTAAAAACTGTTATTGAAAGTATCTCTAAGCCGTTAACATACATCTGTAACCTATCGCTGCAAACTGGACAATTTCCTGATGGTATGAAAGTAGCAAAAGTGATTCCTCTGTTCAAGGCAGGAGATAAACATCTCTTCACAAACTACAGGCCTGTTTCCCTTTTACCGCAATTCTCAAAAATCTTAGAGAAGGTTTATAACTCTAGACTTGACAGCTTTATTGAAAGGTGTAATTTACTCTCGGACAATCAATTTGGTTTTAGGAATAATCACTCAACCTCACACGCGCTCTTTGATATAATTGAAGAAATAACTAATGCTGTAGATAACAAGAAATATGCAATAGGGTTATTTATTGACCTGAGTAAAGCGTTTGATACAATAAACTATGATATACTAATTAATAAACTAGAACATTATGGGATTAGGGGGTAGCTCTACAGTGGGTTACCAGTTATTTAAAAAATAGAAAACAATGTGTGAAAATAGGTGATTATCAGTCGAGTTGTCGACAAATTGTGTGTGGTTTACCTCAAGGTTCCATTCTGGGCCCAAAATTGTTTAATATGTACATCAACGACATTTGTAAAACGTCTCAAGTACTTAAATTTATCTTGTTTGCTGACGATACAAATATTTTTGCATCAGGTGACGACTTACAGCAACTGTGTCGGATTGTTAACTTGGAACTCAAAAGTGTCAATAAGTGGTTCAAACAAAATAAATTATCTCTAAATCTGAGTAAAAGCAAAATGATGATATTTGGCAACTGTAATTCCAATGCTCAGGAAGCAATTCAGATAGAGGGTGTTGTCATAGAGCGAGTGCATGAAATCAAATTCCTTGGTGTTATTATAGATGACAGAATTACTTGGAAAGCTCATATTAAATATATATCTACGAAAATTTCTAGAAGCATTTCAGTAATAGCAAAAGCAAAGCACATTTTAAACATCAAAGCTCTACATATCTTATACTGTTCTCTGATTTTGCCATATTTATATTATTGTACTGTGGTTTGGGGTAGTACTTATAAAAACACATTAAAACCAATAGTATTGTTGCAAAAAAGAGCTATCCGAGTAATTCATAAAGTTGGGTTTTTGGACCACACAAACTCATTATTTTTAAAATCAAAGATCATGAAGTTCTGTGACATTGTTGAGTTCCAAACTGTACAGATGTTATACAAAGCAAGATACAAACTGTTGCCAGGCCAAATACAAAGAAGGTTCCAAGAACGTACTGGTTGTTATGAATTACGTGACGAATTAAACTTTAGGACTCAGAAACATAGCTCAACTTTGAAAAGTTTTAGCCCAACAGTTAATGGTGTACAATTGTGGAATAAACTGGAAATGGAGTTGAAACGAAGTCCAAATATCAACCTGTTCAAATATAAATACAAACAAAAGACTTTTGAAATATACAGAGAACAAGAAATGTGTTGCCACTAGGAGGCGCAGGAGGATCAATTATCTATAATCAAGGAAGAGTGTTGCTGCTTGGAACGGTTGTCATTCTATTGCTCAAATTTACAAATTGAGAATTAGGGTAGGCAAGTTATGGATCTGTTGAGAGGGACCCTCCCAACGGGCTCAAACCTTGTCTTTTAATGCACCACTCAGCATAGGAACATCATCTACAAAATCAGCTGTTAGGGCAGCTGGGTGGGGGTTTGTTGAGGGGGAGTTACTGCCCTCTTCAACTGGCCCGTTCTACACCCTGGCTTTTTAATGCACCTCATTATGCAGGGCTTACATCACACTTCACATATAACTCAATTAAACAAATATAATAATAATGATAAATAAACCCGAATTAAATTATATTAAGGATGGTATTGACAACTGGGAAGTAGCAAGATCTCAGAATATAATATGTATTAATGCACCTTTAATAATGATAATTAATGATAATTAAACCCAAATTAAATTATATTGAGGATAGTAATGACAACTGGGAAGTAGCAAGAGCTCAGAGTATAATATGTATGAATGCACCTTTATAACATAAAAGTAGCACATTCTTTTGTTCTTTATTTTGCTGTTGTTTTTGTCTTATTCTTCATCATTTATTGTTACTTTGCCCTATGTTCCTTTGTTTATGATTTGCTACCTTGTAAATATTAAATGTAATGTTACTATTTTTATTTTGGGGTGGGCGCTTATAAGCCTTTGGCTTCAGCCCACTCCCTTTGAGCAGGTTAACTGCTCAAACAAATAAATAAACTAAACTAAACTAAAGTTGTACAGGCTCTAATATTATCCAACCTTGACTATTGCCCCACTGTATGGTCAAATACCACCGCTGACAATATAAGAAAATTACAGGTAGTGCAAAATCGAGCAGCACGACTAGTACTTCATTGTGACTATTATACTAGCACTAAATTAATGCATCAGGAACTAAACTGGTTATTGGTACAGAATAGACTTCTATATTCAGTATTACGTTTGTTCAGAAAGGTTTCCGTGACTAAAACTCCTCAGACGCTCTACCAAAATATAAAGTTCAGTTTGAACATACACAATTTCGCAACCAGACACGCTTCTGCAAATAAATGTGTCTTACCTAAAGTAACAACAAATCACATGAAAAGAACATTTGCTTACAGGGGAATGTATGAATGGAATCTACTTCCCAAGCAAATAGTTCTAATGGATAAACAATTTCAATTCAAAATTATTCTGAAAAAGTTCATTCTGTTGAACAAATCGCTCCATAAAACTTAGGTTAGGCATGAATTTAAAGCTGTTCCAGAGTGAAGTCTGTGCCTTTGTGATTCAATAATGTTTTTATAATAATATAATTTATTAATGGGATTGTAATACTTTGCCAATTAGAAAACCTAGGTCATCTTTTATATTATTTGTACATTGTATTATAATAATGTTGAACATTGTTTTGCCGGTTATGTATCTTTAAGTACAGGACTTTGTTTATCTTTATGTAATTGCATATATGGTATTTTCTACGGATCCCAGGAAGAATAGCAGCAGCTTTGCTGTGCCTAATGGAGATCCTAATAAATAAACAAATAAACTACTGCTTCCACTGTGGGAGTTTCACCTCTTGCTTTCTAGTTGACTTCAGGTGCACTCATTTGGAGGGAGAAAGTTACAAAAAAACAGAGCCATGGAGGGGGCGTGGGATGGTAGCACAGAGACGTGAAGGATTATCAGATGAGGGGTAAAAAAAGTAAGAAAATTGCACTGAAAGCTACAGAGGGCAATGAGGAGTGGAATATCGACATGCTGGAAAAGTCAAAGGTGAAAGTCCAAATCTCTGGCTAAATCTCCAGCTCAGTCTTTAAAGTGCAGAGAGGTAATGGTATAAGGTCAAAACTGCCACTGGGTATTCTGATCAGCATGGAGAGAGTGTTCTGTGCTGAGGCCAATGGTGGGAGTCAGCGGCGTAGAACCAATACTAACCAGTTTGTGTTATTGGCGTTATAGGGCAGGTCAGGGAAGAATACAGCTGCGGTAGGAATCAACAACCAGGCCAATACATTCAAGTATTTCCAAAATATTCTCATTTTTTTATAACCTGTCAGTGTGAAGGTATTATTTCTTTATAGCAAGAAGATCCCGGGTTCGGTCCCCGGGCCACATGGAGTCATTCTATGTTAAGTTTTTAATGTTTTTCTCGATGCCTGCGTGCATATTATTTCCTCCACCTGCTCCATTGTCCCCATCCTCGAAAAACATGTACAATAAGGTCCCCGCCAGGCGCAGGATGAATGAGAGTGTATTTGTAAGTTCTAGTTTAGGGTAAGAGACGGAAATATTATTTCAGGGATACAATTTGATGTGGCTGGTTTACAGGCACGAGTCGCATGTGCATTTATTAAAGGCAAACAGCGTATCATTAACATAATGTATTATAAAATGATGTGGCCACTGGATGTGTATCTGACCCCACAAAAAGCAGAAACTTAACGGAATTTGAGTTAGCATTTAGCTTAGAGGCCACTTATATACGCTAATTTGTATCTAAAGCAAATCTCAAGAGGTCTGTACATTGCTAAATGATTTCTGACTAGGCTTTCACCTCACCTAAATGTGGTCGATAGGTTGACAACAGCTGAAAACATCTGGATCATTCATAATTGGTGATGTACGGTGGCTAATACTAAGAACTACAAGAAAAATACATTGAACAGACAATCAGACTGAAAAGTCTCCCGGACTAGCCTACTTGCTAACTGTCCGCATACGTTAGGGTCGAACACAGCATCTCCATTTCATTTGATCAGATATGATAAGATAATTGGAACAATGGAGAAATTCACTTGTTACATTAAAGGGACTATACATAAGTTTAACCACAAATAAATGTATACACATTTAAAATTTATTTCTCATACATGCTCCAGCAATGCCCTGGTGAGTAGAATGAGCCCTGGCCTTTTCACCGCAATTGCTTCTATATGCCCGTAAAGTCACTTAAATAGTTTATGCTCGGGTCGAACAAGCAAACAGCGTAATGCGTAATAACGTCATGCGCGTTCACGCTCAGCTGTAGCGTTAGCTGTAGCGTTAGCTGTAGCGTTAGCTGTATCTCCTCTATACTGACGCAGCAGCGCGAGTGGTAACTTCAGAAGGATGGATTTAGCGGAGAATAAGAGGAGACCGGCTTCAAGCACCATCGAAACTCCAGCCCAGACCCCAAATAACAAAAAGAAACTAAGAGTTTATTCGAGTGTGACAAAAAAGGCGAAAGTCGAGTCTGATCGGCGTCGGCAAAGAACCAGAGTAGCCTAAACATCGGAAAATGTTGAGAGAATCTGTCAAAAGACCCGCAGCTTATTTTTGCTTGAAAGGTAAGAAATTATTACTAAATACGTGGGTGAAAAGTGTAGTTGATGCTTTCAAAACAACGGTGTCCGACTGTCCGTGCATGTTGTACAAACTTCACTGAAACAAGCCATAAAATAATCATATTTGGAAGTTACCAAAATAGTTGATCTAATAGTTTTATACCTACAGAGAAGTTGTGTAGTATTAGTAGCAGACTAGTAGTGTCAGTAATAACAGTAATTGTGCTGTACCTACAAAACATTTGAGTAGTAACAATGGTAATGGTGCTGTATTTACAATGGAAAAAATAATGCTGCTAATGTTAGCTTTTCTTGGCCGCAAAATAAGCATGACTGTTCACGGATTTATAAGTAGTGAAACGACTACAAAAAGTGAACATGTGCCGTTTACAATATAGTTTACGAGTTAGCTATGCTAACTTTGGACCCAGGGAATTGAAGAGACAATTTTGGCTTTTCCTAGTAGCATTTCTACCGGTGGAATTATTTTATTATTTCAATTAGGCCTGCGTTTATGCATACAAAGTATACGAGTATTTTTTTTTTTCCTCCTTCAAACGTCAATTATTCGTTTATATGTATTACTTGGCTTCTTCACTCGATTCACTTTGCTGCATTTGCTCAAGTATTTTATCTTGGAAAACATTCACGCAAACTGATTTGGTCTAAATATCTTACAAAACAGTAACGTTTCTTACCTCAGTTGAAGTTACGCCTGCAAATCTGTAAATTGACCAGGATGGGACTGTTATTTCTGGTGCTCGTAAAGCCTGAGCGCCTCATGCACGAGCTTATTATCGAGGCTGCAGTTACGCGTTTGGCCTCAGGGGGCAATTGCGAGTACAAAACTGCTAAACTCCACACAGCCCCTTTAAGCTCTCAGAGACACTCAGGCTGTGCAGAATAGACAGGAAATGTGCAAACAATAAATAGTAAATAGAGGTATTTTATATACAATGACAGCTAAAGAATGGATGCATGAGCCACGTGCTATAGGTTTTGGCATATATTTACAGGCTTTGATATGGTTTTTATTCAGTTGCTGTGGTATCGGACTGGTACTCGTTATCGCCGACTACTCTGAATCCAAGTATCGGTATTGGATGGAAAAAACTGGTATCAGAACAACACTAGTAATGATAGAGTATGCTGAATGTTTGAGTACTGTGTGACACAAAACAAGTGCAATACTTAATGTGGTAGATTACATTTGTTACAATCACCATGAAAGCACATAAACTGACTGAGAATAGTACCACTTTACATAATTAGATTACTAGAGCTTCCGACTTTACATGTTACTGTATAATTAGTCAATATACGTATAGCTATAAAGCAATACATTGCCACTGTGCAACATCACGGTACATTCATTTATTTATTACAGTTAATCTATTTCATACAACTTGCTTTTACCCTTGATTAACTCATTGCAATTGGCTCGTCTACATTCCAAAACAAATGTAAAAAGCAGACACACATGTCTTGGCCTCTTTGTTTTTCCTGATAATAACATTGGCACGCTCTCGCACACATCTGACAGCTGCTCGGCGCTTTTGGGTGTCAGTTTGTCAGTTTGAAAGCAGTCCACTCTTGCCCACTGTAGCCTCGTTTCCCTCCTCAAATACATGTCGGAGAGCATTGTTGGAGGATTTTTTTTTTTTCTCACCACGCTCAGGGGTGCGGCGCTCCTCTTTGTTGTGTTGCGGTTGGCATGTGGTTTCTTTACGCTTGGCATCCGCAGTGTTTTGGAGCGCCGGTGAACTTTAAGGTCCCGTACGCCGCTCCTCATTCGCCTGACTGCCGATGCGCTCCTTGTCTGGCAGGTTTACCCCAGGAACATCTGCTGCACCCTCTCTCCACGCACCAACAAGAGCCAACCAACACGTTAAGATCAACCTGTGCATATTCACAAACCGAGATCTAAATCAGGCGCCAAGATGGTAGGCTGGCCACAGCTGATTATTAGATGGAAATTGCCTTAGAGCTTGAATGGAATTGCATGGTAAACTAACAGTGAACAGGAAACAATAAAGTAATATTTATTTAAGTAATATTTAACCTTTTGCTATCTCCATTTGTGACTGTTCCATTGAATGGCCAACAATTTATGGTCAACAATGTATACACCATATTTTATATGACCAGAGAAAATAAACGGACAAAAATAACTGACTTATAGAGCTGCCATGAGAGCTAAAATTTGGATCAGACATTTTATTATTATTATTATTTATTTGTTTTACTTTTAACCATGTTTTTCCCACAGAAAAGCATGAGCACTGGCAGAAATCTCGACATAAAGACATGTAGTCTGGGACCAGGTGTGATTTCTTCAAGTTCCTGAGTGACAAGCATATTAACCAATCAGACAAAAGCTGGATGTGATGCAAGCAGCATCCTTAGTGGTTTTACGATCGGCCAGTTGAGCGGAGACAAATGTGAACAATCTATAGATGTCGTTTTCGCCACAAATACGTAAGAATACAAGGAGTCACAACTCGGTTCCATTGGAGAATTTCAACAGGTATCCTTGAAATGGGTAGAAGCATGTACCTCTTTTGAGAGTAACAAAAAGACACTGAGGACAGTGAAGATTTCTCATCGCCCTTCACCCACACACACGGAAAAGCATTATGAAGGTACATTCTTGTTAATACAATAATAATTAACAATTCTTATTAGGGGTGACGGTGTCGCTGAGAGTAGAGCAGGTCGTCTTGTGATCGGAGGTTTGACGGTTCAAACCCCGCAGGCTCACACTGTCGTGTCCTCGGGTAAGACACTTCATCCACCTTGCCCCCAGTGTCTGCATACATTGGAGTATGAATGGGTGACTGGTTTCTTGATGTAAAGCGCTTTGAGCACCTAAAGCAGGTAGAAAGGTGCTATATAAATGTGACAATTTATGTATTTATTTAATACATTGAAGAAAATGTTTTCCTAGAGGTTAACTCTGTCTCCCTGTCTTGACAACGTGCTCTGTGATTGGATTGATAAAAAAACTTTTCGAAATATGATTGGCTGTTAGCAGAGTTACAGATGATCCTGCTTTTGAACAGAAACCAAAAGCAGTAGTGGCTGGCTGGCCAGGCTACTTTAAGTATAGTACGACAAAAAGGTTGGGAAATCACCAATGGATAGGACCTGCAAGTTTCTTTTGCATTTAAAAAAGGTCATCCCCGTTTTCAGCAGTTCTGTAACCAAACATGCCTTTAGTATGTTGTCATTTGTTAACACACCATTTGCTAAAAGTAAAAGCTTGATTTTTCATTTATGACAGACAATTCCCACTGTGCTCCAACAAAACAAGATCCAGACCAACACAGTCCTTTGCGACAAAGCGAATCCCCATGTCAGCACATGTTGTTTTACCATCGCATCAATTCGAGGCTCTAAAGGGAGACTTCTGACATGATACGCTGAGGAATTACAGGCAAAGAGTGATCATTTGAATAAAAAAGAACGAAGCCAAAAACAACAAGCCTGAAATTATAATTGGATCATCCCTAAATGCTTCAGTCTGCAACAAAGTGTTTTCACAATTTCCAAAAGCATCTGGCCATATGAAAATCAATTGAGTTTTGGCTGAAACGGTAGATTGCAGCAGATGGAAGCGTCGGCGTGTGCTTGTGCTGTGAGTTGGTGGGTGGGAGAGAAGGATTTACTCGAGGGAGACCAGGATCATTGAAATTCAATTTCCAGATCAGAGGGCGCTGACCCCACTTTTAGGAGAGCCCAGGAAACAGGCTTAAAGATTGTCTGCCCACGGCACACTCCCTCTAGGCAGCGTTTTGCACGTGCGCCTCTGTCTGAGCCAAAAGGGTTAATCACTTCCTGGAACCTGGCGATGGGGAAACATGAAAGATTCCAACCAATCTCCACTTTAATTTTCTGTCACCACCTGTCTGTGTTCAGAGATTCATGAGTTGGTTTCAGTTACTTCGTCTACAGCTGTCAACCACTTCTTGTACTGAAATATATAAAGTATACGGAATAAAGATACTTACCGGTGATTACCCATAGTCAGTGGCGTGGTGGGTAATCGGGGGAGTTGGGAACATATTCACCTTAACGGACCGCGTGGGCTGGTCTACATGCTAAAACTCCCGGGATGAAATTAGGTCCCAGCACGCCACTGCGCATAATATTCTCACTTTCTTTAGCACCTCACCAAAGAAGTTATTTTTGATCGCTGACAGACACAGAAGGATACTATCATCCACCAGACTTTCTGACTCTTAAGACTCCACTAAGCTTCACTTGCAGTGATTTAAATGTAAACATATTTGAGCCTCCAAAACCAAGTGTACTGGGAAAAGAGACATGTCCTTTTTCAGACTTGAAAACGTGTTGATGTGGTCTGTTGTATCAATACATACGTATTGACTCAACAGACCATCATTTATTTGATTGGTTAATCCAGCCATTCCCAAAGTCCGGAACATCGCGGCCCCCTTGTCGTTCCGAAATTCTCTCGGGCTCCCCCAATAGAAAATAATGTATCCTATTCATTGGAATTTTCTTATTGTTTTACAGCTAAAGCAACATCTAGCAATGAGTGGAGTTTAAAACTGGTTTCAAGTCATACATTTTAGCAAATAAATGTATTTTTCCTTTTAAAATATATATTTTTTCAATGTACTTGTTTTCTAGACAAGCTTTTTGGGGCCCCCCTATAGTGTCTCCAAGGCCCCCCAGGGGGCCCCGGACCCCACTTTGGGAACCACTGGGTTAATCAACTTGTCAGAAGCACTTCTCTGAACTCAGCTAGATAAGACAAGATCCCAGACTAGCCGGTCAGGCTGCATTGATTTACCAATAATCCATAAAATATTACCATAACATACTTTTTTAACCATGAAAGAGTGACTGAATCCCCCCTCCGAAGCCTTTCTGAATCGCTCTTTCAGGTGAGTCTCATATTGTACATTACTTTTATTGGACTTCTATAAATCTACAACATGTTGCCTATGTGCTTTCAAATGGATGGCAACAAGTTTAAAGTTTTCCTCCTTTTTTACTTGCAGAACAATGCAGTGCGGTTCACAGTCAAATTTTCCAGTTCTTGGGACAACTATGTGTTGGTTGGAAACTAAGTTAACTTTATGCCAATTTTGGCAAGCCACTGTTCTTTTTATTCATCTCTATCTTCCCCACACCAACACTATCGCCCCCTCCCCTCTGCTCTTCCCTATCTGTGTCTAAATAATTCAGGACAATGCTTTGACGGTTTCACTTTTGTCCCAGTGAAAAAGTGCACCGATAAGCGGCCGTAGCGGTCTGAGGGAGGGATACAGATAGTGCTCTAAATGAGCCGGCTCAGCTGAATGCCCCACTGTATTTCTCCACTGTCTTCTCCTCTCTCTCTGTGCTCTCCCCAGTGGCCTCCGCCTCCTAACGCCGCGGTGAATGCTGATGCCGAATGTGTGGGCATGATGCGAAATGTCAATGGGGGAAAATAAACGTCTGCCGGTGGGTTGTTTTGGCATTGGCGGCGTGCGGCTGTGCACAGAGGATTGTTCGCACTGCCCCCGTGAGGTCCAGCACATGAATTGTCCAGCTTCTAGAGCACAGAGGTCAGACAAACACAGGCTCACTGACCCCAGGGTGAGGAATTGAGACGGGGAGGGTGCAAGGGTCAGACGGGGCTATGCTATCAGTGAACTTGACTGGGTGATGTGAAGACCTAAAGCTGATAACCCTGGAATTAGATAACCCTGAAACAGTGGCTTGTCAGTTAATAGAATAAATATAAAAGTCACTTCTGGACAGTATTAGACAAATATTCTAAATTCATTTCCCAACAAAGAGTGCGAGAAGCTCTGGGAAAGTATAAGCACTTAGCAGGGAGTACTTGGAACTGTTTCAAATGCTAAAAGATTAAACTAAATAGTATTTCATGAATTGTTGTCCTATAGGAAAGTGAATGTTAATCATGTTTTGAGGCTAAAGGTTTGAATCTGATGGTATTTTAGCTTCATATGTAACACACCAATTAATATACAGTACACTGCCAGACCAAAAGAAGAAAAGTTATTATCTGGGGCTACTGCAGTTGGTCAGGTCCAGCTTCAGCAAGTGCCCAAAGAATGAGAACATCCTGAATGACCATGAATTCTTCCCTAAGGGCACGGGCCTGGATTAATCGGGCTCACGTTGTGAAAGAGCGGTTCAGGGAGCAGGAGATGTCATTCTCACACATGAATCAGCCACCCCAGAGTCCACATCTGAACCCCTATTGAGAATATTTGGGATGTGCTGGAGAAGGTTGTGTGCAGTGGTCACACTCTCCTATCATCAACACAAGAGCTTGGTGAAAATTTAATGCAATACTGGATCTTTATGCATCGTAGAAGCTTATTGAAACGATGCCACAGCAAAAGTGGGATGTACCTAAAGACAGCCCAACCACATATATAGTGTGTGCTGTTTAGGTCCAGCAGTGTATAACTGAGTTTAGTTGATCCTAATCTGATCTAGATTATCAGCAGTATGCCCAAGGTAATGGTACTCAATGACAAGAGAAGATAATCTTGTCGGGAAAAAGTTTGTGAACCACTGTTCTGGAGTGGTTTGTTCTTAAAGCTGATTTTTCCTGTTTAAAATGTGACATGTTTAGTTTTGGTCCAAACGCACGGTTTTAACCTTTCTTAAATACACCCAGTCAAATATTTAAATGAACTGACCACGGATCTGTGGCCCTGTACATGTCAATATGTGACCCTTGGTGAAAAAAGTTTGGTCACCCCTGCGTTACAATGTAGTCATTATTCATTCACTCCACACTTGGTGGTGGTCACACAGGCAAGCAGTCTGTTGTTGCCCAAGGACACAACAACAGACTGCATCAGCAGGAGCCAGGGTTTAAACCACCAATGTTCCAAATACCACAACTCGCTCCACCATCTGAGCCCCAATTTCCCCAGAATGATAGGTTTACTCTTCGAAGTTTGTCAAAGTGCTGGCTCCCCCATTTTGTGCAGAAATATTCACAACACAGCAGGACTGACACCACACACACGAGTGCCACAGTAAATGATCAATATTCGGGCCTTGCCTTCTCTCAAGTATAGTCAGACCGAGTCATTAGTTTCTCCTTGGATTTAGCCAAAGTTTATTTGTTTAAATCTTTTTGCAATAAAACGGAGTCTTCTCTTAATGTCGAGCAGTTTTTATTCAGATCATAATGTAGTCCTCTTGAGGTTATCAGATGCTTGGAACAAACACAGAGGCCCCAGACCAAGTCTAAAAACTGACATCTTTGGCTAGTTATTCCTTCGACTCGTTCCTTATGGCTTCAACTTTGACTGCAGTGAAACCCATGCCACCGCGCAAGCTCATAAATCACGAAAGAGGAAGTGCAGCAGTTACACTTTCCTGTACCAGCGGCTACACAACCAACTCTGGCAAAACCGCAAACAAAAACAAAGCGGCGGGGAGCGAATGGATTTCATTGTCGAATTCCAAACATGAGCCCGTGACATGCCTCTCCGGGTCGGGAGCGATTGAAGCTTATTCATTCATAAATCTTGAAAGGGGAACAACATATGGAAGTGCTTTGCCCCTGAACACACTCCACATGCTGGCGCTATTATCCTCCGCGTCGTGACCTGTTTTGGAGCCTGGATAGAGAGTCAGGAGGCTCCGCCGAAATGATTTTGTAGACGCTGCTATCAGATGGGAGTGCGTCGGAGCTATGGAGAGCCCCGGCCGCATGTGGAGGCAATTATATCGAATGGTCTTCTTCGGCTATTTCCACCCTGTCTCAGAGAAATCACACACAGTCTTTTCCCGGGCTCTTGCCGATGTCTATTTCACTGCTATTAGTCGACAGGCTTGAAGTTGATGTCCTCATGCAGGCTTCCTTATTATTTCGATCTTCAGTGCATTGCTGAGTGCATCACTGGAGAGCCCTCAGGCAAAACACAAGGCTACAACACTTTTGCAAATAAAAGCACAGAACGCCATCAAGGTTTTGGGCTCTTTGGCTAAAAGAATCAGGCTTTGTACTAAGTTAATATCTTCAGTAATATCTTCACTTTACTGCGCGGCGTAAGTGCTCTTAAGGTATTATTACGCCCTACAATATAGTTCCCCTTTTTATCCCCTTAGAAAATTGACATGTTTAATTTTGTGTAACTATACTTGGATCGTGTAACTACTCGCGTAACCGTGTTTAAATAGGGAAAACGTAGAAGAGCGTGGTTGCTTCTAAGTTCAGCCTTTGTTTGAGTCCACAGGAATTTGTTGGGAGAGGCTAAATGCTAACAACATTTGCGTGACTGAGCGCACGCACAAAGACCAGACAGGTGCGCATCAACTTGTCTAAGCTAAGGTAAGAAAATATCTCAGTATGTAAAAACGGTGGCCTATTCCTTTAAAGGGATACTTCGGGATTTTTGACATTGGGCCTCATTTCCTAGTTATCCAGAGTGTTGTTGATGTCTGGAGATATTTTTTCTTAAATTCATGCAGTTCTTATATTTGAAGAGTCTAGTTGCGCTAGCCTAGAGCAAGGCTAAAGCATTTCTATGGTAAACGCTAGCCCGCATTAAAAAACAGTCTGGCGCACTCCACAGTGCACCTGAGGTAAATCACTTATAACACCAGACTAACGATATAAATGTCTGTGTTGATAGAATAATTTTAACCATTTTGCGTTTAAAATAACTTATATTTGAGCGGCATCAGCTTCGTGGCTGTAAGCTAACGCAGCGGCGGAGTGATCTGCGAGAAAATAGTCCCTCAAAATCCAGTAATTCATGTGATACAAGGTCAGTTTTATTTAAAAAATATTCTATTAACACAGACATTTACTATATGGTTAGTCTGGTGTTATATGTGATTTACCTCAGGTGCACTGTGGAGTGAGTCAGACTGTTTTTTAATGCGGGCTAGCGTTTACCATAGAACTGCTTTAGCCTTGCTCTAGGCTAGCGCAACTAGACTCTTCAAATATAAGAACTGCATGAATTTAAGAAAAAAATATCTCCAGACATCAACAACGCTCTGGATAACTAGGAAATGAGGCCCTATGTCAAAAATCCCGAAGTATCCCTTTAAGGCCTTTTTTGTTTTTTAATCTGTTGCTTAATAAAAGCTTGTTCTGGCATTTCTTTGGCTTAATAAAGGACTGTTCTGGCACTGCTAAAAACTTGAAGTCATCTGGCAATAGAGGAGCGGATTATGCTCATTGTTTTTGCTCAAATTGTTCACACTGATACAAGCGTAAAATTTGGCATAAATGTTGCCTAGGACCTGGCATTTCAGAAAAGCTTTTTTGCCATCCATCCGAAAAATTGCATATGGGCTCCATTTTCATACAGACTGGGCCAAGTGTCAGACCTCTGACACTGTTCTCTCAGCCCATTACAAAATCGTAAGGTTCAAACTTGCCCTCATATGGTACCAAGATCCCCAAAATACTTCATTCATTCAAGACTATGACACATATATTTTGTGACAGGATGGTTATGAAAGTTAGTGCAAAATGTTCTGAGATTGTGAGGATAATAATTAAATAGCATTATCGAGTCTGTTGCTTTTACCATTTCAAAGATGCTATAGGCAGGCACAAAGGGGAATTGGCCTTTGAGATATTTGTTTTCGCCAATTTTTATTTGTATTTGTATTATTATTATTATTATTTTTTTTCTGATATAGGAGGTTGTGTGCGCTTGTATCATAAAGTCTACATTTTTTGGCCCATCTGCTCCCCTACTAGGGACTTAGTCAGCCTCCAGCATAACCCTCCCACCAGACAGGAAGGAGACAAGTGAGTATAATGTTGTTTTCCTAAATGTATTACGAGTATCTCCAGGCTATTTCCATCCTTCACAAAAGAAGAAAAGGGACATGTCAGGCCTTGTCGTGTCTCTGGTTTGTCGTCAATACACCGTGACCACAATGTCAGGACACCAATTCTTGCAGTTGCAGAATGTCAGCTTGTTTCTCATAATTATCCCGACTTTTGAGAGGTCCTTGAGAAATCACTTTGTTTTTTTCCCCTGTGAGAGGAGGTTATTATCACATAGCAATGGGATGTTCTCATAACGTCATAGCCTGCATGGTGGGCAATCCTCTTATCCCAATTTTGCCCAACTCAAATGTCAAACAAGTGTCTAAGCTGCCAGTCCTACTTGTTTTAAGTCATTAGAAAGTGTAATACAGGTAGGTAATCCATCCATAGTAAAAATAAATAAATAATTACTGATTATTGAAAGACTGCCACAGGGAATGTTTGCTGTAATCAAAGGTATCCAACTAAATAGGGCGCGTGACCTTTTTTAGTGGCAGCATTTTTAGTGGCAGCATTTTTGCGGGGCTCAGACATTGTATCTATGACAACTTATCCGTTGCTGGCTCGTGGGGGCAGCAGTCCAAACTGAAGAAGGACAGGTAGAAGGACAGCCCCATGACACTCCATCGAGCTCTGCCAATGTGTCATTCACACTACATTCTACAGAGGACACTCTACAAGGATGTAACTTTGTATGGAAAGTTGGTGGAGACACAGAGTGGCTAGCAGACAAATTGTAAAACAAAGAATTAAATACTTGAATATGACTGAACTGAACTGACCCCAGCCCTACTCTGTGCAGTCCATCAGAGGAAGGTTTCTTCAAAAGACCATCATTATTTTGTAGAAGAGAAAGTCATTTCTGTCAGATTCCCCGTTTTACTTTTAAAGAATGATTATGCCATCTCCAATACGGTGTATTTTAAGCAATAAGATTGAAAGTATATTGGAGTCATGACTCTCCTTGCTGTGCAGTGACCCTGTCCCTCGCGTCAGTGGAGCTGGGGACAGAGGATAATATTGTACAACTGATGAGATGACACCACGAGACACACACTTTACTGACGAGAACACAAACAGGCGGCTTTACAGAAGCCAATGCAACACTAGCACACTGCCACGAAAGTGTAAGTGAACATGTCATATAGATAATTGTAATGTGTAGTTATGTGTTCTATATAGTGTGTAACAAAATCCAGATTATAGTGTTTCAGCAATTGAAGAAGAAAATACCCCTTTAATGGATTAGTAGCTTCAGGGACATAGAGAAGAGGTAATGATGGTAAACGGGTTTGTTTGGGTTATAATGACTTTGTGGGGAAAGCAGATGACAAACACAGGTTGAGGAGGCTGAGACTTCAGCTGCTAGTAGTTAAGATGGCAGCAAGATGGAGGGGGAAGAATACAGTGCCTCTCGAAAGTATTAATACACCTTGAACTTTTGCACATTTTGTCATGTTTACAACCATACACATAAAGATTTTATTTAGAATTTTTTACTGAAAGTTCACACACAAGTAACAGACAACTGTGAAGTGAAAGCAAAATGATAAATGATTATGTTATTTTACAAAAAATAGAAAACCGAAAAGTGGGGCGTGCATAAGTATTCATACAGCATGAAATAATACTTTGTGGAACCCCCTTTTGCTGCAATAACAGCAGCAAGTCTTTTGGGGTATGACTCGACTAGACTAGACTTGCCCATTCCTCTTTACAAAACAACTCAAGCTCTGTTGAATTAGAAGGAGAGTGTTTGTGAACAGTAGTTTTCAGGTCTTTCCACAGATTTTCAATAGGATTTAGGTCAGGACTTTGACTGGGCCATTCTAACACATTCATATGTTTGTTTTTAAACCATTCCATTGCAGATTTAGCTTTGTGTTTAGGGTCATTGTCCTGCTAGAAGGTGAATCTCCGCCCCAGCCTCAATTCTCTTGCTGACTCCAGCAGGTTTTCCTCCATAATGTCTCTGTATTTGGCTCCATCCATCTTCCCAACTATTCTTACAATCTTCCCAGTCCCCGCTGAGGAAAAGCAGCCCCATAGCATGATGCTCCCCCCACCATATTTGACACTGGGGATGGTGCACTCAGGACGATGAGCAGTGTTAGATTTGTGCCATTCATAACATTTTGCATTTGGGCCAAAAAGTTCAATTTTTGTCTCATCTGACCAAAGCACCTTCTTCCACATGGTAGCTGTGTCCTCCATATGACTTCTAGCAAACTTCAAACGGGATTTCTTATGGCCTCCTTTCAATAATGGCTTTCTTCTTGCCACTCGTCCATGAAGGCCAGATTTGTGTAGAGTACGACTTATAGTTGTCCCATGTACAGATTCCCCCAGCTCAGCGGCAGTACGTCGCAGCTCCTCCAGAGTTTTCTTAGGGCACTTGGTTACATTTCTTACCAGTGCTCTCCTTGTTCGGTCTGTTAGTTTAGGTGGACGCCCGTGTCTTGGTAAGTTCACAGTGGTGCTATACTCTTTCCATTTCCGAATGATGGATTGAACAGTGCTCCGTGAGATGTTCAAATCTTGGGAAATGTGTGTGAACTTTCAGTGAAAAATCAAAGTAAAATATTTATGTTTATAGTTGTAAACATGACAAAATGTGCAAAAGTTCAAGGTGTATTAGTACTTTTCGAGAGGCACTATGAATAGCTTGAGAAGTAATTAGTTGAGAGGCACAGGTACCAGACAGAGATTGTTCTATTGGTCAAATAGGACGACAACCACTTCAGGACTGTTCAAAGTCAGTGTTGAGTCTCTGTAGCAATAATTTATGATCTACAGTATCAAAAGCTGCAGACAAATCAAGCAGAATCAATACTGAATACTGACCAGAGTAGACAGCCATTTGGATGTCACTAGACACTTTTAGTCGGGCAGTCTCAGTAGAGTGCATCTTACGAAAGCCCGATAGAAATTTGTCAATTTCTTCATTATGAAGAAAAGCAGTCAGTTGTTCGGCCACCACCTTCTCCACAACTTTGGAGAGAAAGGGCAATTTCGATATGGGCCTATAATTGCCAGTTACTATAATTGCCTGTTATTCTCGCATCAACATTCGCCGGCATCTGCTACAAAGAGAATTCCTTCGCGAATCCCGGTACATAGTATCTCTCCCGTGGATTCTTTTTCTTTGACATTTCGCCACCGTAGATGTCCCCCTGGCAGCGTGGCTTGAAAAGTGCATTTTCAGCGCTTCAGACAGCATGTTTTATTCCCGCTTATTTGCCAAGCGGAATCTGTATCGGTAATATATAATTCATTTTTGCTCTCCAGTCGCGACAAGGTCAGATCTATTTGGACGGCATTTCAACAGCCACTAATATTAATATGTATTATGCGGCGGGCTCTTCTCTGCTTGACTCTGAGCTTTTGAGCGTGTCATTCATGGGGGAACAAACACGCAGATACATAACAGGCTTTGGAGAGCTACTATAGGAAAGGGAGACTGGTCACTGAGTGCGCATAATTCATTTGTATGGGGACTTCGATTCATTTGTGAATTAGCCACTTCTGTGAATGCATGATGATTATCTCAAAGTCCTATTATTGATAGCGATATTTTCTTTGTTGCTTTCACTTGTTCTTGTTATGTCTGTTCATAAAAGCAATAGGACACTGGGAAATAAGAAGGCTCCGCAAAATAGAGTTTTGGATGGATTGTAAATTGAATGTTTCTATAGAAATGTGCAGGTACTAATAAACATTTCTCATAGACTTAAAGCTAATAACGAAAGAAAAATGAGAGGAAAGAGCCGCGAAACAAACCTGTGTGAATGTGATGTCCATTTCTCATCCTCTTGCCATTGCAAACCAAAAACTCTCAATAGTATCAAATTATAAATACCTGGGTGTAACCCTTGAATCACACCTCACATATGGTGTCCATGAGCAAAACCCAACCAAGAATCAGAGCATGCTTGGCACCAGCCATCTCAAGGAGTACATGCTTCCAGTTTGGACATTAACAACTAAGGACATTCTTGAACCTGTGGTAAGACTGCATAACAGAGCATACAAGATCCAACACATGCCCACTGGTTGGACCCACCACTGTACTGCTCTGTCACTGTCTGGTACCTTGACTTTCCAGAACTATGCCCCGAGCCATGGGATTAAGCTCTACTTCCATCTGCTGAACAACTGCCCATCAGCCTCACTGTCTGCTTTGGTCCAGAGACAAAGCTCTACAGTAGATGTGAGCGTTCGGCCAGATCCACCAAAAATGATCTCCTACCGATACCACCACAGGTCAAAACGCCTTTCACCGTGGGTTTATACCAGGGCCAGGAACTAAACGGAATACCCCTGACCCCTGATAAGAACAATGCAGTCACCAGGACTTTTCAAAAAGACTGTCGTTAAACACCTGGCCGATGGCTATCGCTGCCACCACCAGTGACGGACGCTGCAGCCTCACACCTGTGTGATCTCCCATTGTGTGTTATGGCTGGTGTACACTGTGCGATTTTTTTATTATTATTTTTTTGTCTTATAACATGTTACATTGCATGACGTGGGGATTGTAAAATCATGAGCTACACTCTCTCTCCGTTGTGCGATGGTTCAAAGAAACAAACATAGCTACGACCAAAGTTTTGTCGTAGCAGTTTCAGACGCTTGACAGAGATCCTAGTCGCAGAGAGAGGATGACTCACTTTGCAACTAGCCTTCCAAAATATCAGATACTGCCTGATGTCGATCACAGCTCGTCTTTGGTCGTGCAACGGTTCTATTTTAAATATTTGTTCCTGTGTCACTGTATGGCCTACAACCTGCTATTTTGAGCAACGACCTAGGATTTTCCCCACAACCAGGCGGCCAAAATCGCACAGTGTACACCCGGGCTTTAGAATGTTGACCTGATGTGTTTTTATGTTTGTGTGTTCTGCAGAGCATGAACCTGCTGCAAAACTCTTTGTCCCGAGCCAGGCCCGGTTTTGTTCAAATCTTTCCTTCCTAATGAATAAATTTAAATGTGTGAAAGAGTGACTGGTTTTGGTCGGAGGCGTAGATTGGCAGCGTTGCTTCCGTCGGTCTACCCCAGGCTTGCGATAGCTTACGAAAAGTACAAAGACCATATGTTTTTACGAGAGGGCTTTGCTTCCTCTCAGACCTGCGTTGTAACTTTGCTGGGAGAGACATCACCATCTCATCTCCATGAAGATGTTGCTGCTTTGCTTCAATTACTACTAAACATGGTTTACATATGTGGTCCTTTGGTCCTTTTCCAAATGCTTTATTTTGACAACCCGTTAGACAGTGTAGTAGTTTTTGACATTTCAACATGTAAAGTGAAATGTTCTGCTTCGTGGCTTTACTGAAATAGTCTTTATCCAGCACATTTTCATTTACTTTTAGTCAGCAAAATAAGGTTCTGACTAAAACTGTGACGAATATCTTAATTCGACTAAATTAACAGTCTTCAGCGTTTGCCGGGTGCTGGGATATGGGCTGTATAAACACAGCAGCAGCTCTGTTCATCTCAATCTGTGAGCCCAGAGTCACTCTCTCTCTCTCTCTCTCTGCCACAAAACCAACATTTGAGAAAAACACCACTTCAGATGCCTCGTTTTCCATCCGCTTAAACCGGATGATTTGTTTACCTTTTAGCGAAGGGCGTGCACTTGTAGACATTAGCGTTTGAAGCTGCAGGGGAGTTGTGTATGTTGGAAAATGTTTGCTGGTAAACACAAATTAATTATGGGGGAATGATGGAAAGTAACAGAAAGAAGGGATTTCTTTTGATTAAAGTCTGTGGCAACGCACAAATTGGCAAGAGCATTTCAGACTCCAGGTGGAACTGGTTGCACGTTTTTTACTTTTTTTTTGTTTTTAAATCCGTCTGAAAGAATGTGCTTTCTCAAGTCTCCATGGAGTCCATTTCTAAAAAGTTATTTCAATCATGATCATATTTACCGGCAGCCAAATTGAGAATAGGTTATGAGGTATCCAAGTTTTAAAGTTGACGACCGGCAGGAAGTTTAATCTTAAAGGTCATACACCTGTTGTGGTTTTGTTTAGTTGTGGTCCAAACTCATTCGCAACTTTCTTAATATGTGTCTAATGTCGCAATTCTTCACAGGGATGTGTGTTGTCACTTTTCTGTGTCACAGACAGTAATGGAAACAAAGACTAGCCTGCAAGCTCACAAACGATAAAAATGCTTAAAGAATTACATGGATAGTCTTTTTTTTTCCTCCACAAACTATATATTCAATTTACTTACGAAGGAAGAAGAAGTAAAAATAAAACAAAATAAGATAAGATACAGGAGCTTTAATGTTTGACCCATCTTTCAAAGCTGCTTGAGATAACCTGTCAGGAGCAGTGGGTGACCGACGCAACAAATGATCACATCAAGCGCTCTAACCACCAACATTCCTCAAGTTCATATAAAGTACATGCCCTGACTGGTCATCATTTTGCATTATCAGCAAAACAATTGCCATATGCCAACAAGGCCTGCCACAACATTAGTCATACCACTATGAATCTTTTCCTTTTTTTCTCCATTAATTTCATTACATGCATTAAATCGAATTTTCTACGGGCACAGTGGCATTGCTCAACTTTTTCTACAAAAACAAATTCAATTTATACACAAATCTTTACTGAACATTACAAATGCATAGATTTATTTTTCCTGCAAAATATTGTGTTTGACCTACTGTTACCTGTAGCCCTGACTAAACTGATCTCTTTGTCTTTCAGGAATGCTTGTTAGTGAGCTGTACAATGAACAATCACCTCAAGTCTCAACCTCAACATCTTAAGAATGAGAAAAATGTCGATAAGAAAACGACCCCTCCTCTCACTCTAATTCACCATTTGGCCCTCTTATGAATCCCCGATGAAAGGCACTTGGCGACCTTTGCCACAAATCCTGTCCGACCATAATAAGTCAGTGGGGCTCTCCGCGAAGCTTGTTTCTCCCGATGTCATTGTTTCTGTGCGGTGAACCCAGGGCCCGGCACATTGTGATATGCAAAGTGGTGCCTTTTGATATATGTCTGACTGTCAAAACTCATACTTTTCACACTCCGGCTATGCCCGGGCCCCTGCGTTTTCACCCGGCACAATGGAGATGTCATACGGCGACATGTGGGAAGCTAAGGGCCTCCCCACCCCTCCTTCCACTCTTTAAGACCTTCGGAGCTCCCCCCATTTGGACACAAGCGGAGTGCCCTTCTTGGGGGAGTTAAAAAAAAAAACAATACTTCCTTTGCCCCCTTGACGACTGTGAAGTGCACTCCGGTGGGTGGTAGCTGATAATGAGGCCAGGAAGGAAGGCAGTGACTTTGGAAGTGGCTGGGGTTTGATATACAAGGCACGGTTAATTGGGGGCCTTTGCGATGGAGATGCCGATCGGGTCGCCCCCTTGCTATAGAGCCTGACTTCCATAAGATTTGTTCGCGTAATGTATTTATGACTCGGGCAATTGTGCACGGCATAGCAGCGACATGGAAGGGTCAGCCTCTCAGAAGTCCGACAAGAGCATTGGGGTGTGATTTATAATGCATGGATGTTGGAACAAGGCCGTGTTAACATGCTGCTTTTATGACCTTGGGGGAAATTAGCATTAATGTGCAGTATTTTTCAATCAACGAGCTCTTTTACAGTTAGGATAGGGACGTATAAAAGTACTGTCCCGACCAAATAAACCAATAAATAAATATCAGAATGACTTATTTTAAAACAATCTTTATTTATAACAACAAGTAAGCAAGCCAATACAGCATCAACTGCTATAGAATAATCGGGCCCAAGTAGAATCTCGTGACTCCATCTAGAGGTGGAGAATTTACCTGAAAATTCTCTTATTGTGGAAAAAGGTAGCTCAAGGGGAGTCTTTGCCTCAAATGGAGGAGTTCAAATATCTCGGGATCTTGTTCACGAATGAGGGATGGATGGCATGTGACATCGACAGACGGGTCAGTGCAGTGGCGCTGTATCAGACTGTTGTGGCAAAGAGAGTGTTCAGTCGAAAGGCAAAGCTCTCGATTTATCGGTCAGTATACGCCCCTGACCTGTAAGGTCATGAAATCCAAGTAATGACTGAAAGGACAAAATCACAGATACCGGCGGCCGAAATGAGTTTCCTATATGCAAAGTGGGCGCACCCTTAGAAATAGGATGAGGAGCTCAGTTATCCGGGAGGAGCTCAGAGTAGAGGAGCAACCTGAGGTGGCTCACTCCTAGAGGAGCAACCTGAGGTGACTCATCATCTATTTTGGATGCCTCCTAGGGAGGTGTTCTGCTCTACCATTGGGAGGAGACCCCAGGGAAGACCCAGGACACGCTGGAGGGACTACGTCTCTGAGCTGGCCTGGTGCTCCCTTGAAAAGCTGGAGGAGGAGTGCGTGGATAGGGGTCTGGGCATCTCAGTTCACACTGCTTTGAAGCAGTTTTGATAAAGTGATCAAAAATGGATGGATGGGTTATCTAAAGAGCCCATGTAATTTTAAATTGCCATGTAATTTTAAATTGATATTCTGTGCTTTTAACAGTCTCACCTCTCCACAGCGGCCAAATACACTGGGCCTAATCTAAATTACAAATACCCAACTCTCTCATCCCGCTCGATGCCAGTAAACCGTTTAACAAGCCCCACCAGCTCAAATAGATGTTGTTCTCTCATTCTTTGCCAAAGAAAACAAACATGCCATAAACCTTTAAGGAGTTGCCCAAGAAGCTGTCCTCTGTCATCATTTGGATGCAAAGTGGAGCACTGAGCAGAAGCCAATGGGATCTCTATGCTGCTTTTGAGAGTCCGAGCCAAGGAAAACCGCCCACTAACAGCCTGCGGATTGAGAATATAACATGGACCTTCATAAGATACTGCGCTTTAGACTGGACTGGCCAAACAAGGCGATCTTTCAACTCATGCCTTCACGTGGGCCGGTCATATGAGAAAGCCAAAATATTGAAAAAAGTAAAAATGGTAACATGTTTCCATCAAAATAGAGGTTTCAAAGTCATCAACTCCACTGGGTTGTTTGAATCTTTTTGGAATCCATTGCGATGTGATACCTTCTCTTTTTTCTTTATGCAAAAGCCATGTCCACTATTCTGAAGATGAGACGTTAAGTAAGAGGAGCTATACTATAAAAGTATAAAAGTTGGACGTTTTTGATTAAAGTACAGAATACGTATGTAGTAGCTGCAGCTATGTTCACAAAAAAAAGACAGTTAAAGGTGAACTCATCATGTCAGTGAAATGTCACTATCCAGACTATAAAGTGCGTATAGAGACCCACTCTAAAGTCTTGTTGATTACTACAACTGCAATAGCTCTGAAACCACAAACAGAATATTTAAAACCATTCATATTCCAGCTGACAACTATTTACTTTTTCTCAATCAAGCTCACACTGAATCGATTGAACTCCTCAGGACATCATTAAAAATGAACTATGTGCAGATTTTGTTTTCTTGAATGAACATAACTGAATTGCTTTGAAAATCCTACAGACTGGCTCGCTTGGCGCCCTCCTGCTGCGTGCATGTATAGAGAGTGGAGTTGTGCACAGCAGCTGCTGCGGGCTGTCTATAAACAGTTATTTGGCAACTTCGGTCTGCAAGGTTTATCCTCCACCACTGTGTTAAGCATCAGTGCTGCAGAAATAATACAGACACATAAAAAAAAAAGTCTCTTTCAGAATGTTATTTTGCTGCACGCTGAGAAAGATGATGAACCGACAGGGGGCCGGCCACTGGAAATCTCAATTTGTTATGTGCGAAAATCACAGCAGCGTAAGCAACGAGACAAATAAGCAACACAATATTTACAGTATTGAAATATCAATAGGAAGATGGGATTGCCTGCTCGGTGAGACAATGTGACCTTCATTCAGTACGAAATAACACTCAGCCTGGACTAACAACAACTACATAAAAAGTCACTCATGACTCCACCATGTCGTTACAATGAATATAATGAAGTGTTAATGAATTCATGTTTGACAGTAAAAATAGCTGATCTATGTCTATTATTTGGCACTGTCTTTAACGGCCTATATCTTCTGAAGTTCCTGTTTCTGCTGATAAAGCTCCAACACAATGACAAGATAAGGCAAAAAGATTTTGTTTTTAAATCTACCAATAAACAACTACTGAAGCCCAACACCGCAGCAACAGAATAATATTCCAAATAAAACCTCCAATGTCAAAGGTAACCGCAAGTTCAGGGTTTTGTATGACGCTGTACGGCCGCATTGTGAGGCTAACTATGCGACCTCCATTCACAGAGAAGTGACAGAACAACAGTCCTGTCAATCACAGCCCCACAGCGTCGGAGTGCGATCCACTGGAGGTCCATGGTTCCCCGCACACCCCAAGGAGCCAGCGTGTGGAGCAGGCGCCAGTTGGTCCGCACCACTGTAATCCCCCGCCCCAGTAACGCGGCTCTCCGATGGGGTGGTGGGTCTTCACAAACACTGCCACGGCCATATAGCCCCGCCAAGGCGCTGCCCGCTGGGAGGGTCTATGGGCAGGGGATCTCTAAAGACGGCCACTAACTTTGGCTCTGAAAAGGGGTTTAGGCAAATTCGGACAAAGCTGAGGCACAAGCAGGGATCGAGGGACCGCTGGGTGCCACCTTCTGTGAAGCCATTAGGGAATAGTTCAAATACCTCGCAGTGCTTTGACTCGGGCTGACAGGTGAGGATGAAAACACATATGTTGCACTTGAGCTTTGAAACGGTCGAAGTTGTAGGTTCAACTTCTCGCAACACCCCTATGTAGTTTCATAAAAGTCATCGAAGCATTAGTAGCTCGGCCATTTTGCTTCTTAAAAATGGCTCATAAGGTAGAAAAGGATGGATGTGTTATACCTTCCAGTTAGCATCATGTTCACCTTAAATACTTCAGAACATTTCACTCCTAAATCTTGTCAGAAGGGGACAATGCTCACTTAACCCAACCATCACAACGTTGGACTACAATCTGTCATTTAAAAGAGTCTTAACCTTTGAAATCACAAGAAAAATATAATTAATAAACATGGTGTTTGTTCCTTTGTCACAACCCTAATTAATCATGTGCAGCCCTCGTAGACAGCGTGACATTTGCTGAAGATGAAATGTAAATGTTTGCATAGTTTTGTAGATCTCAGACATTAACATTGCAGTGCTTAACGTTTTACGACTCAAAGCAGAACCGTGTCTTCCTTTGGCGTCTGGAGGTAGGACCTGGACAAAGGTTGGGGGGGTTAAGGTCAGGGTTAGGATCTGAATGTAAGATTGGAGCAGTCAGTATATGGTCCTGCAAACCTACGTGGGGAGATAAGTTCTGCAACCAGGGAACATCAGAAACAGAACGTAGAAAGTCACCCTTGTGTGACAAAGGAGTTTGGATGTTTTTCCCCGTCTGGACAGTGCTCATGTTTTCACTATCAGACAAAAACAAGCAAAAAAAAGGGCTTTCAGCTAGCTATGACCTGAACATGGGCGTCGGAACCATTCAAGTGTCCCCCCCCACTTTTGAAAAGTGGTTGTTTGGTCGCCTCCACTTTCACAACGTGAATTTTCATTGACTTTACATTTACTTAAATCTGACCAAACACGCAAACACGAGCGTCTCATAAGAACGCTTAATTCACTGAGTTTTTCCCCCAAAGCGTCACAAAGCCAGGGCAGGACAGGAGAACAGCAGCTCCACATGTGTTTGGTTAGCCCTATATGTCCACCCAGCTGCGAAGAGGAGGTGCGCTCGAGTCTCGTTTTCCTGAAATAGGGTACTTCTTTGGCCCGATTTGGATGTAGTCTCGCTAAAGCCCTAACATTGTCCTGTTTTTTCCCTGACCTTGTCCCACTGTCGTTCTTAATTTTATGAAGTCGACCCCAAAGACCCCCCCCCCTCCCCTTTTGAAGTGTGTCCCCCCCACCTTCCGAAAACGCTTCCGATGCCGCTGGACCTGAAGGTAGATCAAGCAACAATGCACATAGGGTGTTGGGTCAAATGCAGTAGGCACATCTACCAAGGACAAATGGTATACCACATTATCTTACTTTGTAACATAGAGTCATCAACAGTCATTCTGGTATAATTTTTAAACAAATAGGTAGGAAATTCCCCAAAGGAAACATTGTTCATCTTTTGATCAAGTATGTTTGTATTGAGCAAAACAGTTATAATCAACCCCTCGAAAAAAGACACTTACTTTTGGGTGAGGCAGATCACTTCAACCATCATGATAGTGTGAAAGTGTCTGGTGGTTTAAAAAGGCTGTAGCTGCAGTTCTGTTTTATTATGTGGCAATATTCGTATATTGCCACATTTCAAGGTGGCACTACTTACAGTGAAGTCTTACTTACCTTGGCCTTAAAAGCCAGCTAGATGTTGTTATACTTCTTTGATATGGCACTCAGTTGTAGTTGTATTGCTTTCTTTTTTCTTTTTCTTACGAGGAAGAGTCCAGTAGCAAGAGCCAATAGGGTAGATCTGGCAATACAAGATGGTCCCGTTAGTTAAGTGCTGGACGGTGTATGCTCTCGTCTGCGCCTACCTGATCCGTCACTCGCTCTACCATCTAATAGCCTCTCGCTCTAATAACTGCGAGCCCCATCACGGACAGAGCCTGCCTGCCTTCCTGCCCGCGGTGTGACTGATCAATGTGGACAGGTAGTTTCAAGGCCGATGCTCATATCGCCCAGATCAAGGAGCGGCAGGCACATTTTCCGGAGGGCTCAGCTGTATCTGCTCCAGCTACATTATATAATAAAACTTTATTTGTGTCGCTCTCCCAAACGTGGTTACGAAGTGCTTTACGGACAATAAAACCAGCCGGTGTTATAAAAGGTAAAAAAAAAAACACAGATGCTTGTGCTTTTCGGCTAATGCAAATCCAATTCCGTGATCCCACCACAGCACTTTCGGAAAGAAAACAAGCATTTCAGCGGCGACTTGAGCTTAATGTTGAAGTTTGTTATTGCTGACACTGACAGCGCTGTTCATCCACTGTGGTTCAAAAAAGAAAACTGATCTGAAGAAGGTTCTGCCGAAAAGTTACAACAAAATGAATAACTTTGGACATCGGCTACCTCAGTGTCAGGTGCTGCTTTTTGTATTATGAAGATTTTTCTCTACATCCTATTTAATGGTGTGTGTTCCCTCTCTTTCGCTCTTAGATAACCTGAGGATAACATTCTGTAGGCTTGAATTTCAGCCTCATGAACGGTGTAACTTTCGGCCAATTACCATACATTTAAAAGTATGGCATTCAACATTTACCAGTTCATTTACTAGTTCATTAAAACAACTTCTAGTTCATTGAACAATGATGTGCGGAATTTGCCACAGAGCATGGTGTTTCTAGAAATGTCAATGTCTTACCTTGAACCCCAATGCTTTTTATCAGTCATTATTACCATAATAAGATGGAGGCAGGCAAGGGTCCTGATTTCTCCTGAACTGTTACATTTGAACTCATTTTGCTATCTTGCAGGGCACATTTTTCAGAGATTAAAGTAGTCTTTTCATGCTGTACTTGACTGCTCATGGCCTTCAGCTTTACCTGCTATAACAAACCAATGGTACCGTGTAGTAGTAATGAATTCATTTCAACAATAAGAATACCTTCTTTGTGAGCGTTTCCTTCATATTTCTTGCTTCCTTTGGTAGATACAGTAGTCCTTTTTCACAGCCAAAGTGAAGTCCTTGTGTGATGTTTCACAGTATACAGTGTCAAACTTTTATTTTTCTCCACTCTGTTTGGCCTGGCCATTTATTGGTCTTTTTAACAAAAGCATTTGGACCAGAGACACATATAAAACAATGCTGAATGCTGGGAAAACTGAAGTTACACCTCACTGGTGGCTGATTGTGTAGTACTGTATAATAATGCAATAAACTCTTTGTATCACTGATGATCAATGCTGATTTTGTCTGTAATCTAAGTTTATTTATTTGTTTATTTGAGCAGTTGAAGTTCTGCTCAAAAGGAGTGGGCCGAAGCAAAAGCTTATGAGCGCCCACCCCCGAAATCATTACAATAAAAAATAACATATCACAATAGTACAAAGGAACATATTACAAGGAACAAAGTACAAGAGCATAGGAACACAGCATGCACACAAACACACAACGTACCCGTTTGTGATTTAACTTTACACATTATCAATCATACATTTAGCACATCATATTTTGATTTTGATTGGCCTCGTTGGCAAAAGAGAACCTGTTACACTTCAAAGCAGTTGTTTTAACACGGACCACACTTACAAAGCACTGTTTGAGATGTTCATATAATTAACAAAAATGAACAGAAACAGAAGCGAAGCACAACTACAACAACGCTCTCATTTCATGTACGATGTCTGGTACAAAGCAAGTGACAAAGGCGATCATTACTTAGTTACAGATGGTTATCAATGCCAAACACAGTTAACATTCCCGAAAGTCACTAGTTTTGTGTTAAAAAGAACATTAATATACATATTATCCGTGATCTTGCTACTTCCCAGTTGTCATTTCCATCCTTGATATGGTATTGATTAGTGTACAATTTTGCTTCCCTCTTTTGATTTTTTAATTTTAAGTACAATGAATTATGTAATATGTAAGCCCTGCATAGTGTAGTGCATTAAAAGACCAGGGTGTAGAGCAGGTCCATTGAAGAGGGCAGTAGCCCCTCATCAACAAACCCCCACCCAGCTGTCCCAACTAGCTGATTTGGTAGATGATGTTCCTATGCTGTGTAGTGCGTTAAAGACAAGGTATACGAGCCCGTTGGGAGGGTCCCTCTCAACAGATTTGGAGCTCGCCTACTCTAATTCTCTATTTGCAATTTAGAATAGAATAGAATGACAACTGTTCAGAGCAACAACACTCTTCCTTAATTAATTGAATGCAAATTGATCCTACTGCTCCCCCTAGTGACAATGCGTTTCTTCTTCTCTGTACTTTTAAATCTTCAGTGTGCCTACTAGGGCTGGGACAAAATATCGGACCAAATCGCAATACTTTCAATACTTGTTTGGAAGCATTTTTATCATGCACTCTTTACTTTTCCAGTAACAGCACTTTGCCACATTTCGCGTTACTTCACTTTTCAGTCTTAACACTTCAATAAATGGCTTCAAAATCCATTAAACTTTTTATTTATCCTCTAAGGCACTTTAATTCTGTTTTGAGGAGGTGACTGTCAGCTGTATGAACCGAGAGCCCTTGCATAGAATTGAACAAATCATAGATTCAATAGGAACTTCCCGTTTATGGGAAGCAGAGATGGAGAAACGGCTTGAAATCTTTAAAACATCTCAATATCCACTGTCCATGAAACCTACCTGTGAAGCAGATTCTTTTTTCACTGTAGTCCTTCTTGGGTGCAATGTGCATTTCTGTGCTTGCTGGCGCCTATTTTTCCCCCATCCAGAGAAGATGGGGAACATAGGTCCTGAGCGACAAATGTGCTTCAGATTCAGTCAACCAATGCGAGCTCCTCTGTATGTTTTCTGCCTCCATGACGGCTTCGACACCACGCCACTGAGCCCAATCCTTACCCTAACCCTCACCATTTACAGTACCCTGGGGAATGAACCAAGGAACAAAGGGCTGTTCCAGTTTCTTCTTTCATCACGTAAAAAAACCCCCATGTTTTTCAGGAGACCAACTGAAGACTTTGCCATAATGTTGTCTTTTTATCAGGTAAGTTTCATTTGGAGCATGTGTAGGCAATAAAAGTGCACTTTTTTTTCCATCTAACTCCAAAATTCAGAATGAACTCCAACGTCAGTGCACCTGCATAGTCTTATGCTAAATTTTCCCTGCAAAGTTGTGAATAGTTGGCACCAAGTTGCTCGTTCCACCTATAGCCTTCTTCCCTAGTAATGTAATCTTTCCTGCGAATACGCTTCCACATTCTCACCTTCTTTACTGTGAAAATCACGAGCACCCCAGCTGCCAACTTCAATACCCATCTTCACAGCGGCGTCATATGGAAAGGAACGAGGCAGAAAATGCTCTCCTCACTGCTCCGGCCACAGTTTCCATGGCGACCGCTGCCTCCTTGCTCCTAAAGAAGCATAAACACTAAGCGCAACATGAGACCATTCACAGAAATTGTTTCCTAATCCTGTTATTTCTCATTTCCATGCTGGAATGGGTATTAGATTACACGTGTGGCAGTGTGGGGATAGAATATATGGATTTCTGAATATCTCAGCAGTGGATTGTGTAATGCAATATTACTGTAATTAGTAGTGGGATCATGTGGGACTTGCTGAGTGTGAAGAAAGGTACATGTTGTAATTACCTTTTAATTATCTTATATATGTGAAGAGATGCTTCTTTCTCCACAAACATTAGGTATCTGCTTCAGTGCTTGTCCAAACCATGTACCTACAGTACGCCATATGTCACTTATTAGATTCACCTACTCCTATAGTACGACACAAAAATGTGATCAGTGCAATCTTTATAACTGCTTAAACGCTTGTGTGGCAGTGGTTGCAGTGGTTGAATTTGAGCCTATACGCCCAGCATGGGGTCACTACATTGAACCTAGCTGGAGCACATTCTGTTATTGACCAGAAGTAAAGTACAGAGTACAGTACTTAAGTCGAGTTTTTGAGGATCTGTACTCAGTATTTTTGTGAAGAACCTATTGCTTTTACACTACATTTGCAAGATAAATACATTTAGTTTAGTTTATTAGTTTATTTGAGCAGAAGCAAGAGCTTATAAGCGCCCACCCCCAAAATCAATACAACATTTACAAGATTACAAAAAGCATTTACATAAAGACATTATATGACAGAACTATGATAATAGTTTTATCCTATTGCAATTACATTATCAATCATACAATTAGCAGCATCATATTTTGATTTTCATCAATGTCAAAGGAGAACCAGTTACACTTCAGAGCGGCTTTTTTAACACAGACCAAATTACAAAGCATTGTTTGAAATGTTCATATAGATAACAGAAACGAAGCACAACGACAACCACGGTCTTGTTTCATGTACGATGTTTAGTACAAAGCAAGTAACAAAAGGCAACCCTTAATATAATATATTTCAGCATGTTACCAATGCCAAACCTTGGTAAGATTACCGAAAATCACTATTTTTATGTTATAAAAGCACGTTACTATGCAGTACAGTATATATTATACTTCGTGATCTTGCTACTTCCCAGTTGTCATTACCATCCTCAGTACAATATTAATTTGTGTACAATTTCCTCTTTTTTTTAATGTATAATGTATTATGAAAGCCCTGCATAGTGTAATGCATTAAAAGGCCAGGGTGTAGAGCGGGCCAGTTAAAGAGGGCAGTAGCTCCCCATCCACAAACCCCCACCCAGCTGCCCTAACAGCTGATTTTGTTTCTATGCTGTGTGGTGCATTTAAAGATGAGGTTTATCATCTCAACAGATTCATAGCCTTTCTTTAAATTATTTATTTATTTATTGTATCTTTGAGCAATAGAGTGACAACCGTTCAGAGCAACAACACTTAAATGCAATTAGGTCTTGCTGCTCCTCCTAGAGGCAACGCATTTCTTCTTCCCTATACTTTTCAAAGGTCTTTTGTCTGTATTTATATTTGAACAGGTTGACATTTCTATAAAGGCTCCACAAAGTAAAGTCAATTTGTCCATGTGTTTTGTTCATTTTAAATGCCTAATCATACACATTCTATAATCAGTAGGCAGCACTATGCAGATGTACGGTCAAATGCCACTGACTCACAACCAGGAAGAAGGGCTTTCCCCATCGTGCTGCCATACAGCTGGGTAATTCGGGAGCAATTTTCACGCTGTGTGTCCCCCGCAGCCTCCCTCTAAACATGCTCCTGCTTACAGTTCGGCATATTGTCTATGACCACATCAAATATAAAAGAGAAGCCATGCAACTGTATTCAATAAAAAACAAATCAACATGATATGCCAAGTTACATAGCGTTATACTTCTTTAACTTCACAATAACAAACACGCTATAAGTGAAATGAATATGGCAGGTTACTTGATAACTGTGTGGGCAGCAGAAACAATGCAGCTATTAAGTTCCACAGTATTTTCCTATCAGTCATTTTTAAGCTATGTACAGTATGCAGAGACATTTTTCCAAGGAGGGTCCTCACAAAAAGATGCCCCTTGAATTCTCACAACGTAAACAGAACATGTCGACCCGCGAACCTTATGAATATGTTATTGTAACCAGCGTGTGCACCACTTTATTAAAAACCACAAACAGCCATTCTCCGGCTCCAAGACCACCTGGGATCATGCATGCATAATAACATCAGCTTTGCGAAAAATCCGCCACGGTCCCTCTAAGGCTCCACATAATGAACACAAAGCCTTCAACTTTTCAAGACGGGATCATCCCCTCTCTCCTCTGCTGAACTTCTTTTTTTTTTTTTGCACGGCGGGTCCTGTGTCGCATAAATCGGCTCCCTTTCGCCCGCGGTTTTTGAGCGAGATATGGATTGCCCACACTACTCCTGTAAAGCAAGCTTGACCTATTTGCACCCTGGTAATCTCCCTCTTCTTTTGTGCCGCGTTTGATGACACTTTATCTACACCTCCCCCTTTTTCTTTCGCCGCTGAAACATAAGACACAAGGGTTAGCCGCCTCATGCCTCCCGAGTTTGCTGGGCTGTTGAATTTCAAAAGGAAGGAACTATCTTTGCCCTCCAGAAGCTCAAAGTCCCCCCCCGGGTCAGGCTGCTATATCATGTCTATATATGAAAAGGCTGTCAGGGGGGTAGGGGGTGCGTGAAATAAACACCCCTTGACCGGTGGGACCCTTTCTTCATCCATCAATGGGCTCCGGGCGAGCGCGCGGTGGCTCTGGGAAAGCCACGTACACTATCGGCTAATGGAATTAAACGCGCCATAAACGGAGTCCATCCTCCAGATACTAAAGCTAATTATGGGGCCCGAGTGGGGGCTCGTAAACAGAGGCGGACGCGGAGATCCGCTGGAGGGGGTGCTGGCTTTATTGCTGGCTTTTGAATAGATAATAACAAGGGTGTGGTCTTATCAAGGCTACACAGTCCATTAAGAATATAAGTTGTTTTACAAGGTGCTTTTGTTGTACATCTTTGCCGTGTTTTTGCAAAGTTGAGTGGATTTTTTTTTTTCTTGTAGGGAGTCCTTGCTGGCCTTGAAAGAAATTGCTTTTCTTTTAACAGTAAACAAGCAGCTGGCCGACGATCTAAAGGTCTTTGTGCAGCATTTGAAACCAACAAAGCACAGATTTCCACAGACGACTTCTTCTGAAACACTGAAGAGGCGCCAAGAGTCCAGTGGAGGCGTCGCGAAAGGTGCTACAGGAAACAAAAATGGAACAAACAAGGAGGTATCCGGCAGTGACGTGCGGTGAGGTTTGTTGCTGGTGAGGCACATGCTATTGACTCCAATATAAAGTAAACAAAAATGTAACTTGCTGTCTCTGGTAATTGTCTTACTTTTAAATAGCATTCAATAGCAACACATTTAAACATAAAATACATTCCCACGATAATGCATATAAAAATTAAAAGACAACATTATGAACGTGACCGGGACTCGTACCCCGCCCGTCCAAATTATGAGTTATTGACAAACCTGTCACGGTGCGTGATAGCGTCGACATGTTCAGTACAAAGACTCGTCTACATCATTTCATCCATAAAATATCAGTCTAATTAGTTTTTCCTTTTACGTACTCCTTTACGTTTAAATTGCCTCTCCTAAACCGTGCAGAATAATAAAACAGACTGGTTCTTTCACTTGTAGTCAACATGTTTTGTAGAAATGTGTCGCGCAGACACAGCGCCCCCCTCGTATCGTCAGGGCAGTGCATTAGAGGCAAGCCTCACTTCGGGACTATCAAAACGCGGTTTAAAGTCAAATGAACAGGTTAAACAAGTCGTTCTTATGCCTGATTCTTTATCCAGATGATAGAAAACCAACGCGCCCAACAAAAACCCATTTACAAATGTATTTTACTTTTAGGGGGTGAAAAAAGCCCCGAATGGGACGGAGCGCTGAGGGAATGAGCCGAGCTCAAGTGTTTGCGGGACGCTGGAGGCTCGCCGCATCTCCGCCCTCTTTACACGATATCGACAACTGATGAAACATTTGGGCATTTTTTACCATGAGATTGATTAAAATCGTAGAAAATCCCTATCATCTTAAGAGAAGGGACTTGTTTTTATAAAGTTTATTGTATTTTTTAATTTTAGTTTTTTTCCATGATGACTGGTGAGGCCTGGCCTCACCTGCCTCCCCTGACCGCACGTCACTGGTATCCGGGCAAAACTCACAGCTAAGCCACAGAAACGTGATGGTGGGATTATTAGCTGTCTTTTTTTTTTTTTCACCATGGTAACATCTTGAACTGATTGTCTGGAACTTCGAGTTGTTGCATGTTGTCCCCGTGTCTGTGTAATGACAATAAAATTCATTGATTCGTTGAGGCTTAAAGCGGTAAGTAACTCATGCCCCTAGAGGCCATAAGTGCCACTGCAGTTGTCGTAGCATGTTGCATTTTTTTTAACTCATTAATTGTCCTTGAAAGTAGTATATAAATACTACGCTGACAGAAAAAGACAAAGGGAGAGAGGGATATTGGACATCCAGTTACACAATGATAATTTTTTTCACTCAAACTTGGCTCTAAATGCTATTTAAGTGGCGCTACCCCGCAGTTAGCTTTGCCCGTTAGCCTGTTAGCTTCTTCTTTGTGATTCTATTAGTGTGTATTGGTGCTCCTACCCGGTGGCAGGCAAAGTTGCAATAATGGTTTTCTGGCCAGAGACACCAGGGCTAGATGAAAGACCCCCCAATCATCCCATTAACACTTGTATTACCCCCAGAGGGACTACGGAAAGGATTTCTTAAGGTAAACAAGTTACTTAGTACTAGGGCTGGGCGATATGACGATATTAGACCGTCTTACGATCTCCAGAGCTGACGATCTGTCATTTTTGTGGGATCGTTTTATCACGGTTCTAAGCACTTCTGCACAGTTGACTCTTTCCACGGTCAGTGAAGTAAACCCAAGCCGCGCACTTACTGCTACGCAATGTTGGACGCTAATGCGAGCGTTTGGCAGCGACCAGGCTCCTCAATCTGGAGCTTTTAACCCAGTGTTCTGTCTCTATTTCAGCTGTATTTATGTCAGTGTCTTTCCCCTGTAACGCCGCTGCTTTGCTCAGCGTGTGTTTATTTATTTACCTGGCGACACATGTCCAAAGAAACAAGTGTGTCCTTCACCCTTACAGTTCTGTCAGGCGCCGCATCCTTCTCATTTCTTTAATTTAAATCCTGGGCCGTGTTCACAAATGCGCTGTTTATCCATGTCTTTGAAAATATAAGACTTGTCCAACTTTGGTGAATTACTTGGTCAAGTAATAACTTATGGTAACTATCTGCTTCCGGTTAGCCTTTTACACAATAAAAGACACTGTATGTTATCGCTTTAGTAAGACTCTTATTGTGAAAGGGTCAGCCAGCAACACAGCTTCATATCACAGCAGCCTGACGTCATGAGAGAGACCTCTCAGAAAAGATACCAAACAGCAACAGACACCAACAACAAGCCTTTACCAAACTTAGTCTTACTATTTTACTTTTATTGTCTGTTTTATTGTGTTTTTTAATGTATAGAGTTAGTTTGCTGTAGTTTTAAGTCTGGTCTAAGTTCTAAGTCTATTTTTGCTGTGTTGATTATCACAAAGTTGAATAAATTAGTATATTAATTCAATCTTTTTCTTCTTCAGTGTGTAATTTAAGTTATTTTAGTTACTATAAAAAAATCGTGATAAAATCGAAATCGGAAGTTTATAATTCAAAAATCGTGATATTCTATTTTTGTCATATCGCCCAGTACTGCTTTAAAAATATACTTTTGGGTACCCTAGCAAGGATATTTGACATTTTATTATCTTAATTAAGAAAAAGGAAAAGACAGTAACACTGTGACACATGGTCACTGCTGATCATGACTTATCTCCCTCTGCAGGCAACAGTGGTAATGACGCATTTTCACCATGGTTAGCGTCTCCATGGTTCCTGAATGCATTTTGAGCCGATCCAATGTGACATCCCAAACAGTATTTCACATTGCAAAACAGTATAATAACGATGTTGAGCATAATTGCTAACTAAAACTATACAAAAACTAAAGGATGGAAACTCTTATAAGCGTAATGATTCTTGATTAAATGACTAGTAACAATATTATAAAACCTGCACTAAACGTATTCAATGTACAAAACAAATATAATAATTGTTTTGAGTCTTGAGTGGATTAATTCTTTAAAATTCTTCTGCACATTGATCAATTTAGATTAAAATGTATGTGTTGAGTCATACCACCTCCATTGTGAGATTACTTAACTCAACACCCGCGGAAGGCAATCATTTTTATTTGGAACAAGCAAAGTAAACTTGGAAACAGAAGAGAATTGTGAGTATAATGTTCGGCTGTGTGACAAGGTGGGCTCATGTTTTGAAAGCAGAGGAGAGAGCTTGACTAACAAACACAAGTCCATTATGCAGACTATATTTCGCAATACTTTGTTAACTACTACGTCCAGTATAAATTATGCTGGCTTAGATTTTCAAAAATGTACATGATTGATTTTGTATGTGCAACAAAGCTAAAGACAAAAGTGATATAATCAGACAAAGGACTTACTGTAAGCAATTTAAGAACAAACACTGTTGTGAACGGAGTGGTACTGCTGTTGAGAGGCAATACTCCCCTGCAATTCTCTTTTTGTAATACTTTTCACTCCACATAATTTTGCTTGTCACTTCCTTGAGTATTTTCATGCTACTACTATTCCACTTACTATTCCGCCTCTGCAAAGAGAAAGCTTTTGACAGCCGCAGGTCTGCCCACGTCGTAACCTCACACATTTTAACCTTCTGCCTTACTGACAATGGAGGTTGCTTTTAGTGTTTATGCGGCAGAGGGAAATGCTACTACAACTACAATGTCCCGGCGCTCTTTGCTACCGCCCCTGAGCTCGGCGGAGTGGAGTCCTGCTGGGAAACGGGGGGGGAGAGCTTGTGTTAACACGACTTTACGACGCACTCACCGCAGCCCACTGAACTGCAAAGTGTAAACTCACACCTCAATGTGCTCTCCCCATTTGTGTTTGGTTTCATCTGCATAGCCCAATGTAAGCACTGTGTGCTGTTTGTACAGATACATGTAAACAAATCTTTTTTATATATATTTTGGTGATAAAAGCAACATGCTATTGTCCTTCCCCCCTCATTTATATTGACAACCTTGACAAAGTTCTTCAAGAATCAATATCTTGTGCTCAATAACTGGACTGTTTTAGGCTTAACTCTCGTTTTCTTCAGTTTGACATTACCCAAATCTAAATACTTCTTGAAAAAAGTGCCACAATAGCTCTACGTAAACAAGACATAAACGAGGATGAAAAAGTATCATAAATGAGACTAAATAGCGATAAGTAAAGTAACAAAAACACAACAAAAACATGATAAGATGGGGGTTTAAACTTGGGGCAAGTATTTAAGTATTTTTGTCATATATTTTACGTAATGTCTTTTTATTGCTACTGAAGGACAACTGAAATTCCACTTGTGGGGATTAATAAAGTATCTATCTATCTATCTATCTATCTATCTATCTATGAAAGTGACGAAAAAGTGATGACAACGGGGCAACAATGCGAGGAAAAATCTTAGATCAGTTTTGCAGACCTTCCCACCTGGATTTAACTAACTGTTATAATCTGGAGCTGCTGCAGGTGATCAGATTTAGGTTCAGTAACACTATGTGCCCAAAGATTGAGATCAGCTGACGACCTGAACCTCCTGGATGACCTGGTTATTCCATCAGAAAACATGTAGCTTCTTCTAAGGCTGAGTCAGTGAGGGTTTCCCACAAGATCCAACAGGTTAATACGTATGACCCTGCACAGAACATACTGAAGGTTGTTCTTTTAGTAAGGCTGAAGGTTTGTTTACCTGCTTTGATCTTCCCTTGAAGAGTCACCTGGTGGTGAAAGTGACGTGTCGTAGGCAACTTACATGGAGTTACCAGTCAGTGGTGAGAGCTTACGTCCCTACTGACTGACGCCTTCTGGGACAGTGGGGGATAAAGTGTACGCTCCGTCGTCCCAGTTCATAGATGTTGATGCACATTTCTTGATCTCGATGGCTTCTCTGATTGAGCGATGACTGACTAACTCCCTGACTGGCAAATCCATGTAGGCTGCCTACGACACGTTACTTTCACCATCAGGTGACGCTTCAAAACTAGTAACGCAGGTAAACAAACGTTCTGTCTTTTTAAAAGAACAGCCTTAAAGGTCCTATATCATGCAAAATCGACTTTTTGGAGTTTTTAGCCATGTTGTTATGCTATTTCCTTATCAAAAACACCCCCAGAGCGGTTTTTGGCTTCATTCACGCAGTTCTAAGTAATCCTCCTGAATCCTGCTCTCTGAGCAGCTGCTCCACCCTCTCCTGGTAAACGACTGAGCTGTTCAGTTGTGTCGTCACAAAGGAACGGAAGTGCTCTACGTCTGTAATGTAATGCCTTACGGCCTGATTTTAATTTATAAAACAGCTTTTTTTTGTTTTGTTTTTTTTTTTAAACAAAAAAAACAGCATCTCTCCAACGCGTCTGTGCTGTCCCACGATGCTAATCAAGCGCACCCACGGCCCCGGAGCAGCCATGGATCCGAGCATAAGACTTGTTTTTGAAGACTGAGCTCTTTCTAACCTACTCTGGACACGCCTGTTCTTTTTTCTTACCGAACGATAATGCCACGGATGCGCGTTTGGCTACGAGAGGAACAGGACTATTCAACCTTCCTAAAGAAGAGTGCACTCGCCAGAAGTTGGAATTTCTTTCCGGGATTAAGCTAGCTGCTATATCAACCAACCTGATGGATGCTTGGTGAACCTTGGCCAGAATCAAAGTGGATTAACTTTTATAACCAACGCGATCTCATGGGGAGTGCAGACTGAGCGGTGAGTTAATCAAAACGCGTGTTAGCGTGTGCGTTAGCCATTTATGATACTGCTTTGCACATGTCAACTCCTTATAACTGCATTATGTGAAGTAACTTCACTTTTTGCAGCAATATTTATATTTATAATACTGCAAATGTGGAATGAGCGGAGAGAGGGGCGGAGTTAACTGAATCGAAGCGTTTTGTCTTCCTTGTAGGGAAAATACCCCACAAAAATACTTATATTTCTCTCAAAAATGAGTACTCCATAGTGATAGAGGTAGAATATATCATATATATGCCTATACTTTACTTTGGATTAGCTAAATAGCATGATACAGCTCCTTTAAATAGTTTAGACTAAGAAGACAGTATGAACTTATTCAAAGAAGAAAAGGTGCACAGAACGTGTTTGAAATCTCCACGTTCATAAAGCTGTGGAGCAATCAGAATTTGGCAACGAGATTTAGACCATTTTTATTACAAAACGGTTTTACAAAATACACTTTCACCGAACTGACGCACAGCAGAGTGAGCTAGAGTCTAAGTTTGCGTCGCAACTTGCTTTTTGCTTTTTAATCTGTCGTATGCACTCATCGAAATAGCCCTTTGTTCATTCTTAGCATTGTATTATGTTTGTACACACAGATTTGATGAAGTGAATCCAATCTTTTGTCTTTCTGCAAAGAGAAGCAGAGGAGGATTATGCAAATCCAATTAGTGCTTTCTGACTGACTCGCACTATTGCATATTAATGGCACAAAGTAATTAGCAAAGAGAAAATAGCGCAGCGCTGTCGCCGGTATTATCAACTGCGAACATGGTTTTAAACATGAAGAAAAGGCTATTAATCCCTCAAGGATATATGAGAAGATTGCTTATTGATCCTCTTTTACAATTCAATTCATCCAATTTTCTTGCAGCAATTAGTGGATTACATAGAAGTTCTAATAACATGTATAACATAATACAATGTGTGGACAATAAAGGACTAATTTCCCACAATTGCCTTCAGCAAGGTTTTTGTGCAAATAATGTTATAAAATACCAACATAAATGAACATTAACTTCTTTTTTTCCACTGGCAGAAACTCCTACTGCATTATGTACAGGTTTCAGATTAGGCAGTTAGTGTAAAAGATGCCAAAATAATTGTGCTGAGTGCAGGGAAAGAATGAACACATTTCTTCCACTTACTTACATACTTTAGTATTTTAAAAACGTTTTTACTTATATAACACTTTACTTATTGTGTACTTACTTACTTTTTATCCAAGTTTTAGTTGACAGCCAAGCTGCTAATACTATTCCAAAACTGCCACATCTGCTAACAGAAAATAGTCATGTGCTGTTATCGCCCGTCTTGTACTTGAGATACCACTTATTTTAGTTTGTTATGATACTACATGCTCACACTGAGTGAAAAGGGGAAACACAAAATTATTCTTTCAACAAGCTAAACACTGATATAACCATAAACAATGTGCAGAAAAACTAAATTGTTATCGAAATATCAATATTGAGGCATGGGGATAGATACGGTACTGTCAGTCAATATAAAAATAATCATATTGTGGTATTGATCAGTCCATCATTAGTAGTCATAATGAAATAGTACAAACGCTCAGTCATCCAGGCGGCTATTTCAATTAAAAAAAAAAAATAAATAAATAAATGCTATTGTCAAGTTTTGCTCTCTATCCCAGTGTTTTTCAACCACTGTGCCGAGATATTGCCTGGTGTGCCTTGGAAAATTATCCATCTTCACCTGGTTGATCTAAAAAAAATATTTTTTGGAAAATAAATAAATGAATAATGTGCCGTTGTCAAGTCTCTGTGCAGTGATCAGCAGTGTAACAATGTAATACTCTTCCATATCAATAAGTGGGCGCAGGAAGCTCATTTCTTTGAGACAAGAGAATTAGTGATTCATGGATACGGCAGGTGGCGGTGACAGTGGCATTGTGGCTAGCGAGACTATATGGTGTCTTTGATGAGAACGACTTTATATTGTGAATATAGGCTACAGAGCTTCATTTTTTTAACATTTTCTGCTGTCGGTGTGCCTCGTGATTCTTTCAATGAAAAAAATGTGCCATGGCTCAAAAAGGTTGAAAAACACTGCTCTATCCACAGAGCACTTTTTCATGATATGCCCAAATAACCCTGGTGTCGTGGATGGTTAACTTCATCAAATGTAAGGGATGGTACGGTTGTAAAAATGAATGCCAGAAAAGTGAAACATGACTTTTCAACATGGAAAACTAAAAGACCACATGTTGGAAAATAAGGCACACATTTCCTCCTTGGAGAGCTTTTTACCTGGCTCTTACGGAGAGCTTCAAGACGAGCCTCAATCTATTCAAGTGGCTCTTCACCTCCAGTGTCTTCAGCCACACATTGAACGTATGTGTTTCTTTGACTCTTTACAGTTTTCCTGCTGCAAAGCATCCCTTCACATAAAGTCCCCGTGCCCCGGTCAGTGATTTAGGGTTATTACTGTGGCGGTAACTGGCCTGTCGACGAGGAGCACGCTGGGATTAATGAGGCCACTGAAAAGAATAGACACATTGCTTTTGTATGCAATGGACGCTAAAAGATGAAAAAACCCAAAAATCTAAACTATATTACTTACGCGTTACATAAAAAGAACAAAAGCAGGATTGCGGCGCTAATCTTAGTAGTTTTGGTTTCATTTGAGGTTGAGGGTAAACAGGGTTGTTGATACTGGAAATCACTATACAATGAAGGGTTGTTTCTGTACAAGATGAGAATAGCTTTTATAAACAAAGATGGGTGGTGCTGGTACAAGTTAAAACCCTTGCACTGAACGTTTATATTCAACCTGCTGCCAAGATCATTAGCACTGCTGTCAAACACTTGAACTACCAGGATACAGCTTATGAACCTTTGTGTACGATGAGAGCGTTGGTTAGTGGTGAAAAGAATATGGTCATAACTTTACACTGATTGTACAATCCACACACTAGCAATCCCCAGTTCACTCCAGGCATGTCAATTTCTAATGTATTACTGCAAACAGGGTTATTATAACAATAAAATCACAGTGAGTTGCTCCACGTTAGTCACAGAAAAGGTTGGGGGTTAGTCATTTTATCCGCTTGGCATGTCCAAAGCTGGATAAACATGGCGTCCCAGTGAGAAGCACAAAAACAACAGAGCAAGGGGCATTAATCCTCCTGGAGGTGAAAGTGTTGCCCAGGCCGTCAAAGGGAATGTACAGTATGTTTTCATCTGCCACAACAGCGAGTGGATACGCGGTAGAAATATGATGGTGGATTTTCCCAGCCACAGGTGGCTTTTAGCAGAGAGGTCAGCCCAGATACCGCTGATGGGAGCTGGCTACCTGCCAAACACTCGCAAGAAAAATGAGCCCGCGCAGCCAACCCCAGCAGCTCCAGCCTGGTGGTAATTTCACATGGCCCTCTCCTCTCAGCCTGTTTACCTGGGGCTCCTGATTGAAAGAGATTCCATGCTGTGTGCGGGCTGGTATGGAGGTCGGACAAATATGGCCAGCGTCTTTTGTTTGGTGTAGGTATCCCGGAAACATTACTTATCATTTGCACATATTTTTTTAAACCATCCATCCATCCATTTTCTTCCACTTGTCCGTTGCTGGGTCATGGGGGCAGCAGTTGGAGCTGCCCAAATCACATTGCACCAGCCCCCTATGGCTCCTCCTGCAGGTGGTGGGTCCACAGAAGGACGGCCTCATGGTTCTATCCTGGCCTGTTGGTCTCTCATAAGGGGCTTCTGAACCGCTCTTTGTCTGACCCGTCACCTAGGACCTGTTTGCCATGTCTCCCATGGCAAACAGGTCCTAGGTGACGGGTCAGACAAAGAGCCCCCTACCAGGGGTACGAAGCCCCCGACAACAGAGCCCCCAGCATTCGGGTGCTCAAACCCCTCCACCACGTTAAGGTGACAGTTCCGGGAGGTTTTTTGTTTTTGTTTTTTTAAACCATTGTGGAAAATCTTTTCTCAACTCAAACTGACTTTTTAAGACTTGACAGCACAAGATTGTTTTATAATGATGCCACAAGGACTGTAAGTGTCCCAGTCATTACCGCCTTTTTAAATCACTCTGACCAGGGTTAAGCTACGTCAGGTACATGAGCCAAATCTGGTCCTTCAGCATGTACATGTACAGTATCCTCTGCAGATGGCTTAGAGAAATATGATTGCATACATACATAAGGGATCAAAACGCCTGGTAAAACTCTCCAAATATTATCAATTCCTTTAAAACTTTCCTGTGGGAGAACTCCCAGACCTGGTTCGTAAAAATGTAGGACACTCTAATTTTAAGTTTGAGTCAATGTAGGGAACCTCGGCCCTACATTCTTTTTGACTGAAAGAAAATCGGCCACAAATTTTGTCTACAGACATGATCTCCAATTGAAAACCCAATATATCAATGGTGAGGTTCCCAAAAGACTGCCCACTTAAGTATGCACTGTCCTGATCAAATAGACAACTGAATAATTCACCAGGCAATAACTCTCAACTTAACTATGAACGGTGTGCAGCATAGAGCTGTTTACGCGCTTCACAAACAACCTGCACACGGATGTAGCTCGCGGTATGGAAAATAGGACGCCGGATTTGAATGTTATACAGAGCGTTTGAAGCATGTCACGTTGTCATTAGCATCTGTTTACAATGACGCCCAGCTCAGTGCAATGGGAGTATATATGCTATAATAACGGTCACGGCAGAATTCTCGTTGATGTGCTGAACGCTGGACATGTTCAAACACTGTCAGTGTTTTTGATTTATGTCTTTGTATCTGTGTTTTTTTTTTCCTGTTTAAAGCTATGCCGAGATATATGGACTGAAAACAGTTACTTGTAGAAGAGCTAAACTCTCTTATTAATGCACCCACGGATTGTAATAGATATCTCAGGAAGCAAAGAGAGCTCTAATACAAGTCGTAACAGGAGGTTTCTGTGAAGAGACTACTTTGATTGTATACCTTCTTCCTCCCTGATGGCACAGGCATATTCCAACATGACAATGCCAGGATTCATCGGGCTCAAGTTGTGAAAGAGTGGTTCAGGGTAGAGACCTGCACGGGCGGGAAATCCTGCGGGACTTGAAGGACCCGACACAAATCTTGCAGGAGCAGGCGTAATTAAAACAGCCCTGCACTGACCAACTGGACTTACAGCTGAACTACGCTCGAACCCACTGTTACCTCCTGGCGCAGGTGAATTCAGTACTTGTCAAAACCTCCCTCAGTCCGTGCGCTGTACAGTTTGAGGAAAGCCTTTGAAGTACCGTTACGCAGCGCACGCCATGTGCCAAGTGCCGACACACTAGAGCGCGCTCGATGCTGGCCTTTAAAAAACTTGGGACTTGTCGGGACCCATGGGACTCCCCTGGGCAGCCAGGGGAGGACAATCCCGCAGGAGACTCGGGAGCAGGCAGGAGGACGTCAGGAGCAGGCGGGAATGGGGGTTGAAATCCATTCCCGTGAAGGCCTCTAGTTCAGGGAGCATTAGACATCATTTCCATGCATGGATTGGCCGCCACAGAGTCCAGATCTTAACCCCATTGAGGATCTTTGGGATGTGCTGAAGAAGGCTTATGTACAGTGGTCACACTCTCCCATCATCAATATGAGATCTTGGTGAAAAATGTATGTTGCATACATATGTTGTGACGGCCCCTAGCTTGGTGCCGTCTGGTTTTGTATTAATATGTTTTGTCTTATTCTGAGGTGACCCACACCGGCTGTGCCAGGGCCCGGTGCATCCGGTAGGCCGCCCATAAAAGGACCGCCCCTTTCCCACTCCGGGGCTGCTCCTCTGGCCCTCTCCACCACGGCTTCGTTTGCACATTAGGCTACGTTGTTTTGTATGTAAATAAATGCTCTATGTCAGAGCTTAACTCTTTTGCTGCGTCCTGCTCCTCTCTTTTTGCTGCGACCCTTGAGCCAGGGTCGTAACATGGGGGCTCGTCCTAACGACTACAGCTTGTTGCGCTACTTGTGTTGTATTCATCCTCTAGACGTCTCTTTGCAGAGGTTTTGCGTAATGCGTTTGTGTGGTTACGGTTTGTTTTTCGCTCTCCCGTTTGCGGTTAAACCGCATTTTGGTTTGACCTGCTTTTGGAGCGAGGCGGGCGGCGGCGTTCCCAGCTGTTTGGTGTTTACAATCAGTGGTGGAGTTGGGAACGCGCGCGCTGCTGGACGCAGTTTAGTGGTGTCTTTTGGATAGTTTTTGGTCCGCGTCGGTAATACAGGTGAGTGGAGTGTCTCATGCCTGGCGTGCATGGATTATGGGTTTCTGTTTTGCGACCGTGTCTCCTGTCAGGTAAGAGGTGTTGCTGCTTCATGCTTCGCCTGTTTGTTGTTTTGTAGTGTCGTGGGGGTTTGCGGTTAGTGTTCAATGCGCGAGCATTGATCTCGGGGGGACTCCGTGGCCAAGTCCTGGCCGCTGGTTTTGTCCTTAATTCACCCACCGCCGAACCACGTGAAGATTTAGGTAAGTTATGCAGATAAGATTGTGTTAGGTAGGGAAAGCGTAGAGGGGATACTGGTTGTTTGGACCCGTCATGGTTGTGCACTGGCATCGTTTTATCACTTCACCTCGCAGTGTATTGTTCCGTGTATTTGTACATTTTGTAGCTTTTTAGTACGTGAAAAGCACGCGTTTTTGGTCATGGTGGTTGGAGCCAGGAGGAGCCTGTGTTGGCGTGCGCGCGACAGTTACGTGCGTGGCGCAATTTTTTTCAGTCAGTGCGTTGTGTGCTGCAACGTGGTTTTGCGTGTTACTGGGCGTTTGTGTTTTTTGTGTCCTGTATGTATGTTTCAGCCCTGCGCACCTATCCAGGCAGCGTAACCATTTATCAGCTGTACGTGGATCTCAGCTGCATGGTGCGAGTGCTGTTTGTCGGCGGGGCACCAGTGTAGGCGCAGTGTGAGTGACTTTTAGTAAAGTGCTAGGAACTGATTTGCTAATCTGGGATGATTAGTGTTTGGGGCTGCTTCAGTGTGTCTGCAGCACACTTGTTGCCCGTTTGTTTGTTAGACGTGGGTTTGTGCTATGCTGTTCCTTCTCTTCGTGGTCTCTCGTTGCTCTTCTTAAACATGCTTCGTAGGCCCGGGACCTACCTGTTGCTGGAGATGCAAGGAGGGGATTAGAGGTGGAGCTGTCAGCATGGATGTTTGGTACAACCACGGTTTGTTGCCCAAATTTGTCAGGTAAAAGTATAAATTAGGTGGCTGGGGAAAGCATAATTCCTAGTGTACCCAATATGTCGGCACTTTAGAGTTAAGTCACTCGTTAGTGCAGTGCAGTATTTATGTGGCTACTGAATGATATGTAGGTAGGCTACTGTTTGGTCTTGAGCATGGGATGTGGCCCATCGACTCTACGGTTTGTGTGTGCTCAGTTTGCATTTGGGTTTTGGATTTGAGGTCAGGTGGCGGTTCGTCCGGTGTAATTTTTGTACCCTGGTCCGAGTGGCAGGCATCCGTTCGTTTTGTGTAATTTCGGGATCCTGGACCGTCAGTCTATTGTGTTTTTAAGTATAATGAAAGAAAATGCTTAAAAAAATAGGAAATGTTTAGAAGATGAAAAGTAGTAATTTACTGATGTGGCTTGAGTGTAATTGTAGTTTTTGCTCAGGTTCTAGGGGAGAACCTGCGCTTTAAGGGAGGGGGTGTGACGGCCCCTAGCTTGGTGCCGTCTGGTTTTGTATTAATATGTTTTGTCTTATTCTGAGGTGACCCACACCGGCTGTGCCAGGGCCCGGTGCATCCGGTAGGCCGCCCATAAAAGGACCGCCCCTTTCCCACTCCGGGGCTGCTCCTCTGGCCCTCTCCACCACGGCTTCGCTTGCACATTAGGCTACGTTGTTTTGTATGTAAATAAATGCTCTATGTCAGAGCTTAACTCTTTTGCTGCGTCCTGCTCCTCTCTTTTTGCTGCGACCCTTGAGCCAGGGTCGTAACAGCAACGCTGGATGTTTGGACATTGCAGAGGCGCATTGAGTTGCCCTGGCTTGCCTTATTGAAACAACACAACCGCCAATGTGTGCTGTAATCAAAGCTACTGTAAAGGCCGTCCAAACAGTGATAAAATGACTCTCAATTACTTAAAAAAGTTGCTCAACATATTCTTGAGAAAGTTTCACAGAGTCTAAAGTGTCAAGAGTCAAGAAAGATATGTAGAATTAATATTTCAAAGTGACTAAAAAAATACTGTACTATATATATTTCATTGTTGTGTGCCAATAGTAGGGCTGTGCAGATCGATCCAAGTACTGTATGAAAAGATGGATGGGCTCTAGGACACCGTCTGACCAAAAAGGTACACATGTTCTAATATTTGGTTGGACCGACTTTAGCTTTCATTACAGCGCACATTTGCTGTGGCATTTGTTTCAGTAAGCTTCCGCAATGTCAAAAGATCCAGGGTTGCATTATTTTTCACCAAGCTCTGGTATTGATGATGAGAGAGTCTGACCACTGCTCTCATTGGGGTTACTCTTTCACAGTCTGAGCCATAATGCATCCTGGCATTGTCAAGCTGGAATAGAACTCTTTTACGGAAATATTATAATTTTATTTTTATAATATTTTGTGGCATCTACCTAGCTTGCCATATTGCCTCAGCAAGACACCATTGCCCAATCATAGGAAAGATAATGTGCAAAAGGCGTTTGAAATGCTGCTCTAAATAGGCGTATCTATTTCCCCATAGGGTCTAAATGTCAGGGTACACTCATGCATACAAAGAAGCGTGTGTGCCTATGTCCGTGCAGCATTAGCATTTCCTCTGTGCACAAACACATAAAGCACTGGAATGGGCCGCGGTGAGAATAAATATCTAAGGGAGCTCCAAGAATTTACGGCCCGTGACTAGCCGCGCTCTGAGCCATTACTAGTCCAAATTACACATCAGAGTCGTGTATTAGACGCACCGCGGGGGAGGAGGAGGCATACGAAGCCGCGCACATTCAGCAGCTGATTTTGCATTCTCCCTCTCAGCTGTTTGGCGTAATGCCTTTCATGACGCTATAGACTGAAGCCAAACAGCGTGTTATGAGGGGAAAAAAGAGCCTTTTGTGGAAGGGCTAGCGCACAATCTGAGCCACGGGGTCTTTGAAGTGGTAAGTCGGCTAATGCTTCCTGTTGGACGGCGGCTTGGGGAGCTTGTTTTAATTGCTCCCAGAGAAAGAGGTGGGCCGGACTAAAGAGTAACAGATTGTATGTAAAAGGGATTACAATAAGCCGTACACAAAATATTGGCAGCTGCACTTTGTTGGAGAAGGATTGCTCGACTGTTCTTTTGTAGGGTTATATGCGTGTGGTACGCGTATTAAAAGAACTATGGAATTTATAGTGAGGATTTTTTTTTTTTTTATGTGAGAGTTGCGTATACGGGAATATTGAGCAGTACATTCCCTAAATTTTGGTTTCCAAAGCATCTAATGGAAAGAACAATGAACAAATGTGAGCAAGATTTTTGTGTGTGTGTTTGTTTTTCTCTAATTCATACACAAAAAAGTCAGCTTCAGATCACTTACTATTTTTGTTATTTGTAACAAGTTTATTACGGGCTAGACGAGACCAAAATTCATCATTAGCCTATATCAAATACGCCAACAAATATACCCAGAAATGTAAGCCTGAAATTTTACATTTTGGTCATCACATGCAAATAAGTAACAGAAAACTTTCAATGCATTGTTTATTTCAGTAATCTACAGCAAAGGAACATTTATTTCAACTTGTTTTCCATAGGCAAGCCAAGGCAAGGCTAATTTATTTGTACGGCACATTTCATGTACAAGACAACTCAATGTGCCTCACAGCATCACCAAAACAAACGAACACAATAAAAAATACAATGGAAACATTAAAAACAAATCAATCAATACATATATAAAAATGTATATGTATATACATATTAAAATGTGTTAAAGTAGTTTCCATTGCCATAGGCAGTAGTAAATAAGTGTGTTTTCCCTATTAGCCTTCAATGTCTTGCCTTAAGTTAAAGCAAAGTATAGGCTTTATTGTACTAGTCGAGAAATATGTTTGCTGCATTTGACCTATATTTCAGTGGGCAGCGTATCGGGTGCAGCAAGTTCATGAGACATTTTAGATTTTGGCCTGCTACACATGTTCCAGTTATGAGGTAATGACTGAAGAAACAGCAACTGACAAAACTGTAGCGATTAAATGCATACAATTGTGTTGAACATATGCCATTTCAACCTACTGTAGATGGACTCAAACAGTCAAATGCAGCGATTAGAAATATTTATTCACATATACTGTATATATTTGGTGACCCCGGAAGTAGACATTGATATATGGATTAAAGTTAGTATGGATGGGTAGGTTAAAGTTAGGGATGTCTTCCCCGGGAGCCTGGACACTGGTGGTGTAGCAGGGAGAAGCCATGGACTGAAGAGGCGGTGAAGGGGTGGAGGTGGATGGCGGCACAGCTGGGAAGCAGACGAACCATGAACGCTGGAGGCTTAAACGCAGGACCAAGAGCGATGGTTGGCTGCGACAAAGGTGTGGCTCTGCACTGGCTCTGGCTATGTTCTTTTAGAGTCGCTGCATTGGCTCCCCGTGTGTTTCAGAATCGAAAGTTCTTTTAATGGTTTTTAAATGTCTTAATGGTCTTGGTCCTTCTAATCTTTCAGAACTGCTTTTACCTTGTGAACCTTCACGGCCCCTTTGCTCCTCCGGCAGGGGTCTGCTAGTTATTCCTATTGTCAACAGATATACAATGCAGTTTGATTGATTGATTGATTGATTGATTAATAGGCCGTGGTGGAGGTGTGACCCTCGCAGACGCTGGAGGTAGGTGACGCTGAAATTAGTCTTCTAGGTTCAATTCCTGCCTTTAGTCGTAATTTAGTTTATCATCTGCTTTTGCAACATAATCATTTGGTACTGAAGAGACAACATGAAAAGGACAATCATCTCGACTGCACGCAGAGAAATAGGTTAAATCCAGAATAAAGCCATTTTTATGCGGTCAACCACACTGCCTCCTGACAGGCTGATGAGTTGTTTCTTTCATCAACACTAAGCGAATAATCTTAGTGCGGCCACATTCTGTCATCCTTTGAAATTACAGTGTATTGATTTCAAGTGGTCGTTGCAGTCTTATTCAACTGTAAAATGGCTTCATTTCTGTACCAAAGGCCGAAACTAATTGCTGGAGAGTTTCCAGGAAAGAATCTCAGTTTGGCAGAATCTAGTTAACGCCGGTGAAAGAGGTGGCATATTAATCAGTATTGTTGCTACCGAGTAACCCACGTTTAAGACAATTGGCATCCCTCTGTCGGGCCGCACCACGCCGCGTCAGCGCGATTGAAACATCGACGTCTAATCGATAACGTCAGCGGTGGTGAAGTATCCCTCTGTTAAAAGCTTTTATGGAAACATGAAGAAAGGCGGGCGCAAAATCGATACTTGCACACCGCCGCCACTCACCGCGCGGGGAGTCATTTGGGACGTCACAGGCAAATTCCCTCACATACATCAAGCGTGCACAATCACAAAGGACCCTAAATCCTGTTTTCCAACGCTCCGCCAGACAAGGGACGACTTACCGCCGGACAGTTGACACAAATTTAGTCCAACAATGGGGGCAGAGGGTAGATCAAGAGCAGTCCTTCTCCTAATCATTCGTTATCCCGCTAGCTTAATGACCTGTGCAACATGTCATTACCGGCAATAGGGAGCACTTTTGATCTCATTTTTAAGGGAAGGAGCGGCACGGCTACCAATAGGTCACAGCCGGGGGTTCACTTTGACCAGCAGTATATAGTTGGATTGATAAGGGAACCCAGAGAAACCCACTACCCACCCAGCCATCATTCCACCATTTCAACTTCTTTTGGGAAAGTATTGCCATAATAGCAGTTTAGAAACCTGGCTAGAACATGTTACTGTGCTTTATTTAACCTTTAAAGCAGTACTAAGTAACTCTTGCCCCTAGAGGCCATAAGCGCAACTGCAGGTGTTTTAGCAAGTTACGATTTTTTAACTTATTATATGTCTTGGAGAGTAAATACTACGCTGACAGAAAAGGTGAAGGGAGAGAGAGGTGTTGTACATCCAGTTATACAATGGGAATATTTGTTTTCACTCAAACTTGGCTGTAAATACTGTTTAAAGTGGCGCTAGCCCGCAGTTAGCTTTTAGTTTAGTTTAGTTAGCCTGTTAGCTTCTTCTCTGTGATTCTATTAGTGTGTATTGGTTGCTCCGCCACGGTGGCAGTCAAGTTGCAAGCATGGTTTTCTGGCCAGAGACACCAGGGGGAGATGAAAGACCCCCCAATCATCCCATTAACACTTGTATTACCCCCAGAGGGACTACGGAAAGGATTTATTAAGGTAAACACGTTACTTAGTACTGCTTTAACGACTACTGTAGAACAGCCTTGGTATTTCTGTAGAATAACTTAATGCACGTGTCAAGAAAATAGCTTCTGGTTTCAGGATGTTATAAAATACACTTAAGAAAGTTTAGTAAGAAAGAAAAGATTAGCACGATTCAGACTCTTAAAGGTGCATTATGCAACTTTTTATGTGAAAATAAAAGTTGATATTTGAGCTTTGATCCAGCAGTTGTAAGAGCGGTCTCCACAACGCTCCGGGAGCAATTGTTTTATAGGTTTTCTGGTGAGAGGCTCCGTCAGCAGTGAAAACCTTCCAAACAATTGATCCTGGAACGTCTTAGAGACCACTGTGATGGAAAGTAAAGGCGCCGTGCTGACCACTCATACCACAAGAGGGTCACTACAAGGTCAAATACCGAGAAATATATATCATTTTTTCAGTTAAAAAGTTGCATAATGCACCTTTAAAGTTGGAGCATTAGGGCAAGACACAGCAGGTGAATAGGAAGGACACATTTGAATCTTTTGCTGTGGATTACTGATATAAATGAGATTTAAAAAATGTTTTATGTAGTTTATATATTGGTTAGAGAGATTTGCGGGCTTTGGGGGTTTGGGATAGCTATCTATAAGTGAAAAAGATATGAAGAATTTTAAAGTTTGCGTTGTTTTTGTGGTTCAAAGTATCATGAATCAGGCTAGGATTTAGATATAAAAACATCCCTCTGAAAAAACACAGCAAAAATTGTGTTCACTTCTTAACCCCACCTGAACCGACCTTACCCAAATCGTTTCTGTTTTTGTATCTTTTTTCTTCCGTCTCATTTTGTGTCACTGTTTTAATGCTTTTTTTTTTTTCAAGAAGCTGTTAGATTTGGGTAATGATAAACTGGAGAAAATGTGCTGGGTTCAGGTGGGGGTTAAAGAGGTTCAAGTTTGGAGTCTGTACGAGCTACTAAAGTGAAGATGCTGTTGCAAGAGTGTAAAGAAAACCTCAATTTGAGAAAACAGACCCTAAAGTTTTATAACATCTGCCCATGTGCCTGTATATTTCTCCCGTCTTATAGCTGCAGCTGTCTCTCAGAAACAAAATGATTTGGATTACAGCGTCATCATACCAAACATATCAATATTTGTGAATGAATGAATATGCGCGGGAAAGACGTTGTAGTTGTTTCCGGGAAATCTGTGGCTCGCTAGCGCACAAAATAAGCACATTAACATCAGCTAGAATTCAACTAAAAATCGATAGCACTGTATGTCTTTTCACAGTAAGCGTACAGTTAATTGTTTACTTTACACAGTAACTATACAAAGTCAGGTTTCCACCATTAGTCCTCCAGGTTCTCCCCCAGCCGCATGTTGAGCTGCATCTTGTTAGTGCCATGCGAAGTCCTCCACATGCCGGCTGTTAATTGGATAATCAATCTTATCCCATATCTTTGTGTTTTAAGGCCTGCGCTCCCATCGTTTCATCAATGTCACCGCGTCAGCTGCTGCCCTGTCCCCATTTCCTCCATCAGCAAGCGGCAAAAGTTCAACCGCGATTTATCTGCTACCAATAAGAAAAAAATCGTGGGTGATTTATACGTCTTTACACGACAGTTCGGGGGGGGGGCGGCATCTGATACCGGTCACCTCTGATCTCGCGCAGAGCTTTTACGAGTTATCTTGTCGAGCGTTAGCCCCGCCCCGCCTGCCCCTTGGCTAATGGCACATGTTTATGGAAGAACCAGCACTTCCCCCCATTTAACCGTCCGGATGGGATTCAGGTGGCAACGGCAGCAACATATGGAAACCCCATTAGAGAGTGCATTAGAAATGACCTTTTAAGCTCTACATGTGCACATTCCATCATTTTTCTTTTTTTCTTTTTTTTTTGGGACGTTTACCTGCAGCGGCCCTGGTTGGGGTGAGTCACAGCGGATTAGGTTGTGTCTTGATCTAAAAACTATTAGGTTAATACAGGTTAGCAAAGCAGTCTGCAAAAAGAGAATGGCGTTCGAAATGGCTGATCTCAGAAGCAGAAACATTTTAATATTTTTTCATTAAATTATTATTCACTGGATAATTTCATTATTAGGTTTCAATTTAAAATGGAATTTGCAAACAGAAAATTAGCTGTTTAATTGCGGAACATTAAATCATTTAATTCGGTTGTTTCCAAAGAGGAAGGTGAAAAAATAAACATTGCTCTATTCATTTAGAGAATAATCTTTTTTTTTGTATCCATGAAAAGGTCTGATTCTGATGGTGTTTTGACAGAAAAACAGTGCTCTGCCAATTACGTCTTTTTGTTTGAGTGCTAAGCACTGTGTTCTTGTACAAATTATAAAAATGGTTGGCACAAAACGCCATGTTCTGAAGAACCAGTTTTATTGTCATAAACAATCCTGCAGAAAAAGTTGAAATTCGTAATGGAAGCTGAGCTGATGATAGATGAGGTCAGGTCAAATGCTACAGTGAGATGGTCTGGATATGTACTGACGGGTACAGTATAGGGAACACATATAGGGTAGGTCGATGCTGAGGTATAAGCTTCCAAGAAACAGAAGTCCAAATGGTAAAATAACCATCAGATCTGTGGATGTTGTGATGAAGTCATTAAACAACAAAACAAAAACAATCTCTATACAAGTGATCACTGTCGTTTTCTTCCATGGTTTAGTTTAGTTTATTGGTATATAAACTAAACCAATAAACTAAACTAAACCATGGAAGTGAGCAGACGCTGTCTATTTTTTTTTTTACAGCCTATGAGTGAAACTATAAACATCATTTTATCAATATCATCAATTAAAGAAAGCTAAGTACATTTGTTGTGTGTGTTTTGTTTTTTCTAGCAAAATCTAATTATAATTGATATAATTGTGTTAACTCAGAAAAAAAAGTGTATCTAATATGGCATTATGACCTTTAAAGGAACAGGCCACCGTTTTTACATACTGAGATATGTTCTTACCTGAGCTTAGACGAGTTGATAGGTACCTGTCTGGTCTTTGTGCGTGTGCTCAGTCACGCAAAAAGACCAAAGATGTTGTTGGCATTTGGCCTCTACCAGTATATTCCTATGGCTCCAAACGGGGTGAAGTTAGAAGTGACCGCGCTCTTCCACAGGCACGCACAAAAACCAGATAAGTGTGTATCAAGGTAAGAACATATGAACATATCTCAGTATGGAAAAACGGTGGCCTGTTCCTTTAAGCCTAAATTACGCATGTTGTGTTCACTTTTGATCATTTCTTTAATTTGTCTGGCACCATTTTGTTTTATGTAGCTTATTTAACTACTGTTATTCATTCAAACAAATTATTGGCAATTCATTCCATGTAGGTCATTTGACTCTCTGCTCCAGTCATCAATTTATATCTTTTCACATTAAGGTAGGACGAACCTATTAAATAAGTTACAGGACCGGGGACAAATGGAATGACTCCATTTCAATCCAGTCTCCCCTTGTAACACAAATCAGATTAAAAAACAATGCATTTTCATTTTTTGGGCGCGCGCCTACATACTGGGCCTCATTTGCATATGCTATCCTAACATAAATGTCAAACCGCACTCTCCAGCTCATTAATAATAAAGTGCAGCCAGACCCCAACGCTTGTGTGGCATTTGCCGCAATTAACGGAGTGAGTGTTGTAATTTCAAATGCCGCCCTTAGGGGTCCCAATATGCATATGATAAATATTTAAATGAGACACTAGTCAACATCCAAGTCTGGGAATGCCACGGTTTAGGCCGCGGCTATTTAGCCAATGTCAGTCATTGTGATTGTGCAACGCTGAACCGACGTGCACCCTGTCGGCGAGTTGTATTCATTAATGTGAGCTTTATTCATATCGTGCAATAAAGAAGCGGTTGAGCTCCCATGTTCACTTGAAGAGGGGGTATTACTTGTTGCAGGTAGTTGGTTCGTCAAACACATCTGTATCCCTATCTTACCCTTTGTTGGTTAGAAAGTGCAATATTGATCTGAAACAGCTGACACAAAATACCCAGTAGTTTCACTTCCTGACTTCCTACCACCACCACTCCTTTCTTTCCCCTTCGCTGTGCAGCTGTTTCAATAAATCTGGGAAAAATATACATCGTGTGGCTGTAGTGAACGTTGAGTGTTTTTACTTTGCAATGAAATGATTAATCTTAGCAAGAGATTGAGAGGTGAGGAAAGCATTTCTCGAATATGTGGCTGGGACTTCCAGGAGGTGCGCTGGAGAAGATTCAAAAATTACTCAAAGTTACTCAAGTGGTTTTGATGAGAAAACATCAACAGAAAAAGCTCTGTGAAGTCGACATGTTTTCTGTTGTGCAATAAAGATGGAGGTGGGCTCTCATGTTCACTTAACTTAGTACTGTACATGTCATCAGGTAGTTGGAGTGTTGAGGAAAAGCCACTATTGGATGTACTATGCCATGGGTGCAGCATCTTTGTATGAACTCTTAGTGACGCAGGAGATGCATACCTATGTTCCCCAGTGTTTCCTGGGGGGATAGCGGTCCTTCTATATTCAGACAACTGCCACTGTTCCTCATAAACACATTGATGGCTCTGACGCCACCCACAGATTTCTAACCCTAACCTTAAAGAGGGGGTATTATGCTTTTTTCAATCACATAGCACCAGTCTATAGCATACTACAATGATGACGTAACCTTCTGTTGGTCTGTATATGCAGTAAATTAAAATAACTGCCTTGAATAAAATTGCTCTCTCAAATGGCTGTACTGAACGTCTTGAAATAGGCCTCTGTCTCTTTAAGAAGCTTTCCGACACGCCCCCTTCAGCACACTGCTGTGGCATCTAAACAACACTACTGTGCGGGGAGGGGGCTCTGCTGAGCTGAGGAGCAGTGGTTGGTGGCTTGGCTGGTGACAAAAGGTCCAGAGGCGTCTCCAGGAGGTGGGGGCGTTCCTAGGAGGACTGAGGCATAGCTACACCTAAAATGGCTGCCGTCTAAGTTTTTACTGATTACTCAAAATATGTGAATGAGCCGAGGCAACACTCCAGGCATGTGTTTAATGAGGGAATGACATAATAACATGATATAAAGCTTGAAAAAGTCGATTTTACATAATACCCCCCCTTTAAATCGAATCCCTCCACAGATGGATCCGACATCAAACCCCGATCCCAACCCCAATCATAATCCTAACTTTAACCTCAAGGGAAAACCATGTGATGGCACACCAAGCCACACAGCTATGGTTATCATTTCACTGACTGAGTTATTGAAATACCAAGTCAGTGTAATCTTGGACGTTATCTACAAATAATTATAGGCCTTTGACGGTGAGAGCAGCTCAACAGTGTAAGAGTCCATGACGCAGATAGGGATTTTAGGTGCTGAGGAAGAGTCTCGTGGTAAGAGCCGAAACGTCCTCAATTTGAAAAAAAAAACTAGAACAGATGACGGCTTGAACACTTTCCCGAATGAGTTAGGTATTGTTGGATTCGTAGCTCCCAAAGCCAACAGACTTTGAACTGGTCTTGTTGTTGCTGAACATCTTTGTATGAATATCCAAATCTGTTTTCTCCACAGAATAAGCCATGGATAAAGCCTCAATAACTCCCAATTCTAATATTTCCAAGCACAAAGAAAGCCCAAGACTTTTCCGTGATTATGTTTCTTTTGTCTACTCCAGAGAAAACAATGCTGTAAAACAAGCCTATCAATCAGCCCCTAGCTGTGATCTCATACTACTATTGCAATGCCTATTTGCAGGCTTATTAGGCCCTTTGTTGTGCACATGCCCTCCCATGTCCAAGCAGCGGGCTGATAAGAACAGCATAAATTGGATTACTTTGGGCAAACACGGGAAGCGAATCAACAAGCAATACATGAAGCATTGCATGATCAACAATATTGGCTTAAATTGAGTAAGCTAGTCATCTTTCTTTATGAGTAGGACAGACTGAATATCTACAAAAAGGACCACATAAAGAATTCACCCATTTCATGTGTTTTCAAAAAAGATTTGGTTTACTGTACGTCTACAGAAATGTCCTCAATCAAAGCATGAAACTGTCCCGTAAGAACTAATCACAACACAGCATAATAAACAAAGCTCTTCTCTCCAATATCCCCATATTCAGCTGTTTCCCTTGTTATTCTGCTCTTCATCCTAAAGATAAACTTGAGAAGAATCGTGTTCAGCTCTGAAGCATGTTATGAGCCTCTCTTATCACAAGTCGCTGTTGGATGTAGATCTGGCTTGTGCCACTTTAAACAAACAACCGCGCGAGATTCCTGCGCAAGTATCATCAAAGCGCGGAGGGGCCATGTGTATGCATGAGGTGTTTATCCCGCTCCCAGTGGAGTTATATCTGCGGGCTGTCAATGCTGCTGCTACAAATAACACAGGAGTGCCGCTGAGAGAGCAGAGGACTACTGTGTGGTGGAAACACGCCTGCCGTCAGCATGCTTCAGCCCCACTAGAAGTCTAATTACAAGATTTAAAGGCTCTGCGTGGTGGAGCTTAGCAATATGATGATGGACATTGAGGTTGGGATTTGTCAAATCAATAGGTTGCGTTCACGTTCTGGAATGGGATGAAGTCATAATTTCAGAGGGAGGGCAGTGTACAATGCAACTCTACGTATGGCAGTTTTTGAAAGAAATCTCACAGAAGAACTACCAATGGTTAACATGATCATGATTTGTTTGGGATTAGGTGTAAACCAACATCTGACCATGTTCCTGAATTTTGCTACCACTTTTGGAGACCACAATGAGAGAACGATTGGACCTTAGCTCATACCAGAAACCTTAAAGGGATATTTCAGGATTTTTGACATAGGGCCTCATTTCCTAGTTATCCAGAATGTTGTTGATGTCTGGAGATATTTTATTTCTTAAATTCATGCAGTTCTTATATTTGAAGAGCTTAGTGGCGCTAGGCTAATGCTAGGCTAACACATTTCTATGGTATCAGCAACCCTGCATTAAAAACAAACAGTCTGGCGCACTCCACAGTGCACCTGAGGTAAATCACTTATAACGCCAGACTACCGATATAAATGTCTGTGTTAGTAGAATAATTTTTGAAATATAACTGACCTTGTATCACATAAATTACCGCATTTTGAGGGACTATTTTCTCGCAGATCACTCCGCCGCTGCGTTAGCTTACAACCACGAAGCTGATGCTGCTCAAGTATAAGTTATTTTAAATGCAAAATGGTTATAATTATTCTATCGACACAGACATTTATATGGTTAGTCTGGCGTTATGTGATTTACCTCAGGTGCACTGTGGAAGACTGTTTTTAATGCAGGGTTGCTGATACCATAGAAATGTGTTAGCCTAGCATTAGCCTAGCGCCACTAAGCTCTTCAAATATAAGAACTGCATGAATTTAAGACAAAATATCTCCAGACATCAACAACACTCTGGATAACTAGGAAATGAGGCCCTATGTCAAAAATCCTGAAATATCCATTTAACTGCTCTCCACCTGAATTTCAAACTATAGGCTCTTTAGCGTGTCGTGACGTCCCGTGAACCCAACCTAATAGGAGATTAAAGTGGTGCAACATCCCTAACCCTGACCCCTTTCCTGACCTTGCACTCCCGTTTCTAATATCAATCAATCAATCATGGTATAATCAATGCACTGTAGGGGCGACAGGCTGTAGAGTGGGTCATCCTATGGAGCTCAACAGTCCCACCCACTTACAGTCACGTGTCTGTGTCCGGACGTAAAATATCGAGGATGCCACTACATTAAAATATTAGCTGTGGTCCACACTCATTCCTAACTTTTCTAACATATTTGTAGCATTACATTTCTTCACAGGGACGGGTTTATAAGCGAATTTCACAACTTGCAAGGTCACTTTTACAGAAATGCTATAAAACTATAGCCTCCAAGTTCATGATGCTTTGCCACAGATGTCTGACTTTACAATATACGAAAAGAAGACAAAACAAATGTTCCATTCCTTCAAAAGAAATTATCAGGTATAGTGCCTTTAAGCTTGGTGGCTGAATGCTTTGCACTCTTCCATCACAGCAAGAAGACCCTGAGTTTGATTACCTCACTGTGTGTGTAGACCTTCCTGGATGAAGTGTCAACGTTCGTCCAGTGTCGGGTGGGTTTCTTCCAGATGCTCCGGATTCCACCGTGATTCAACCCACAACGTGTGCGATTGTGTGAACTCTCCAGCAAGGTTCTTCGAAAGTGTTGCTCAAGCAGATTAAATGCAGAGGACAAATTTGAGACAATAAAGTACACCGACTTTAACCTCAACCAAATCAAAACTTATGGCATCGACCTGAGAGGCACTCAAGTGCACACAAATGGAGTTTGTGGCTTTGTGGTTTGCGCCTTCGAAGACGATAACAATTGCATGAGCACATAATGGAAGTTTTGCAAGTTTTAAGTCAGCAACTTTTCTAAATTTGTTTTAGTTAGCTATATATAATGAAGCATTTGCTGAATCATTCAAGTTGGCGTCATTAAAGAATGATTAGCAAAACCATAATACATACAAATGACTGCACGGGGCTCCAGAGAGAGGCTTTAATTCACGTCTCGTTCTTAAACAACAAAGTCACCGTTTATCTTCAGTGCATAAATTATTCAGTCCCTTTCTGGCAGTAAGTGCTGAGTGTAATCCCTCATGAGCAGCCACTTCTTTTCAACTTGCTTTAAACAATAGCGAGGTCGATGTTTTATTTTTTTAATAAATGGAAACATCAGTGCCACTCGCTATGCTGTGAACTAATATGCTTCATCTCATGAGCGTCGTGTCTCTTGAGCTTTGCAGTTCAGGTGCGTAACACTTGGTCATGTCCTGCTTGCATAAACAAATACAGCTATGGTTGATCACAAGTATATGTGATAACCATTGTGTCAGACCCTAAAATGTAGCTGTTAGAGAGTAGTCAACTGGTCAAATTGATATTACAGTGAAAATACCATTTTAATATTGAATGCTGAACAGACCTTTAGCAAAGCATTTGCTGCTGATTGGTCAAAACGCCATGAGCTTGATCTTAAATTTGTATTATATAGCAGCAGAGCTTAACCTGTTATCTGTCATCTTACGGTTAGGTTTATGGTTCGAGTTAGGGTTAGCAATTATGCATATCCAAATCTCAACGCATACTGACATGAGAGCTTACAGCCTATGTGGCAGAGTGATGCCTCTTTTGAAAGCCAAAATGTTCTAGTTTCGAAAACTCTGTGTAAGATCTGTGTGAGTGAAACACAAATGACATCACATTTGCCACTCCTAACCAAAACCCTAACCCCTGACCCTAAACCTAACCCAAACCCCCTGATCGAGTAACAACAGGTGAATGTTTTAGCTTCCCCAGGTAGTTAACAGGTATAATAATATTCCTTATTGTTGCAAACATGAAACCTGTCCACTCTGCAGATTTGTGAGCAGAGTTTGTGAACTCACAAATCTCTTGACAATTCCATCTTACATCGCAAGGTAAGTCAAGAAATCCGGATTTATATATTTTCCATCATTCGCTGATACAAGATTGAGGCCATGCACTTTCCTATTCCCAAACAGAGCCCGAGGGAGTTACCAGCAGTCTCAACTCGATTGTAACCCCCTTTGTGTGGCCTTAGCGTGTTCTCCCAGTGTCTGGTTTCTCAATCAATCTACAAAGACATTCAAATTAGGTTAAATCATCTGTCCTAACCAAGCCTAGCTCACGGATAAAGAAAGCACGAGTGTATAGATTTGATAGAGCTATAGTGTAAATATACCACACAGTTGCATTTCACTTGACAAACCAGCTCACATACGCATATATACAGACTCATCCACAGCCATTTGCCCTCACGGCCTGCTTTTCTCACATTGTATCTGACAGGCCTCAGTCTAAACAAACAGTCACCGCGAGCAGATGTCTTGTGCCTGTATGGCGCGACTGTACTCTCCCCATTGTACCGCCATCTGCCTTCTTCCTCCTTGTAAATGATCGCTTCACTGTCAACGCACACAGAGCAAATCTTGTTTCCTTTTTTTGTTGTTGCGATGTTTGGCTGGCGAGACCCGGTTTGCTGCTTGTTATCTGTGTGTGTTCTTGCCTGTTGAAAAATACATGATGATATTTGTAGCTGTAGAGGGGAAAAAAACATATTGGGGTTGCCCAGCTTATTCCTGCTCCTCTGCTCATCTCCGGGGCTGCTTGCTGCCGGCGTCTCGATATCTTTTGCTTCAGCGCGCCCCTTATTGTTTATAAAGAAAGCCGCGCGCACAAAGCATCGCGCGAAGGGGTTCGGAATGATGGTTCGCGAGGAAGTCAGTATCAACTATCTGCATATTGAGAGGCGCCAAGGGCACCAAACATGAGTGTGTCTTTTTGTATGTTTTGACATGCTGCGCGGTCGCCTTTCAGCGCATTTTTCAAGGGCACTATGGGGGCCCGTGCCTGAAAGAAAAACAATATTCTCAATAGGCTGTCAGCTTACGTGTGTCGAGAGAGTGGGAAAGCATCATGACCTTTTAAGAATTCACACTGGAGAGGTGGCTTCCCCAAGGGCCTTCCAGAGTGCGCTGCAAGCCTCGAGCCAATATCCAGCAATTCCCCTGTAGTTTAAGCGTGTCAGGGGAAGGCTTGTGCCGGGTAATTTCAAATATTACTCCCAACAAAGCCGTTTTTTGTCTCTTGCTAACATGTGCAGAGTGGAGATTTGGCTGTGTCGGGATGATGGAGGTGTGAAGGGAAGGGTGGAGGGGAGCGCAGTAATTCTAGGCCACACAGGAAACAAACAGTTCCATCACGGAGGTCCTATGGGAGAGGTGATTCACGCGCCTCGCGTACTGGTGAACAAGAGACTGGTTATGGGCTGAGAGGAGATGGATTTTTATTGTTCTACATGGTCTAACAAAAACAGTGTTGACTAAGTGATGCTTTTTTGAATGTTACAGTATGGATATAGACTATACCCATCCTGAGCAACCACGGTTGAGAACCTATCGATTCATCTTCAGGTCTTGAGCCAGAATCTTAGTTAGGACTATACCTTACGAGGTGTATTTTTGTAATGATTATAGCCCTGAAATAAAGCCTATTTTTTTTACCCAATACCAAAAATGAAAAAAAGTATATCAGATCAAGCTAGTATAATCGGCTAATTAATTATAATAGCTATTATAATTCATTATTTAGTATATTATTGTTCAAGAAGCACATTGGCTAAAATAGTAATAAATAAATACTATAGAAAAAAGGAATGATAATAATAATAGGAAGAAGAAAGAATGATCTGATTGGCCAGACTGCTAGCAGAGCAGTGTGATTGGATAGTTTTTCCTGAGGCAATTTGATGTCAAAGACAGATTTGATCAAACACCGCCAGAGGTGGTATAGTAGCCAGCATATTTACTCAAGTAAGAGTAACATTACTTTGAAATAATTTTACTCAAGTACACGTAAAAAGTAGTCACACAAACAATTACTCAAGTAAAAGTAAAAAGTATTTGAATACTGTGAGTAACTGTTTGAGTGTAAAAGTCAGATTTATTTACTATGATGCCATAAATGGTGTGAACCAAAACATAAAAGCCTGTGGAAATTGTGATATTTACAAAGAAAATTCCAAGAAAATGGCAGAACAAACAGAAAAACAAAATAATTCTTAAGAACAAGGAGCTTAAATATTTACTCAAAGTGGAAAAAGTAACAATTACTTTTACTCAAGTAAGAAACAGATACTTCATTAGAATTTGACTCAATTAGAGACAAAAAGTATTGTATGATAAAACTACTCGAAGAAGTAGGCCTACAATTTCTTCAGAAAGTTACTCAAGCACATTAAAAATAAAAATAGAATATTCTTAACTAATTATTGGATATACGTAGTTGTTGAAATGTAATATTTTTTCTTGTATGTTCGTGTTCACTGTCAGATCTGGATACTTCTGCATTGTGAATCTGTGATCCACTAGTCAGCCGTATTCTGATGAAGTAACGTGCTGAATGAAAAATGATGTTGTATTTGCGCCCTCAACTTAAAGATAGTTATCTGACGCCATAAGAACATATCAGCGTGTTGCAGCGTACACTTATATCCCTGGAGCACAGAGCGGTTCCTGTCCCCTTAGAAGGGCTGTTAGCTGCCACTCATTGTTACACAAGCACCAGTGATTCATCGCAGGAAACAAGCAACTGCGATTTCATTTGAGTTCCTCTTTTATTCACACTATATCATTACAGGGACGTTAGGTGTAAGAAAAACTATATGAATCATTCGATATGAAAGCTGCGGGGGTAGAAAAGAAATAAACCTCAAAAGGCAAATATCAGGTTAGATTGCTTGTTTAATGAGAACATAGTTGCTTTTTAAGTGGTCAAATTAAATATACTTTCATAAATGATATCATATAAATAAAAAAAATGCAATAATTAAATATAGAAAAGACAGTGAAGAATGGGAGATTGCGTTGGCCTCTGGCGGCCGTAGTGGGAATGGCAGAACAGTGGAAACAAGCTTTCATTTTCAGATAATGGCATGTTGATGCCGTGATGAACACATTATGAATGCAGAACTACACAGCTCCGGTCATCTTTGAAAATGTGGAGGACAGGTCATTGTTTCCTCTATGATGCAATAGAAACCAGCTTCTCTCACGCTAACTTCATTCATAACAAGTGCATGTGTTGCTTTCCTCCCGCTCCTGTCTACTGCAATCTATATAATAAATCGCAATCGCGGGGTGGGTGGGGCTTAAGGTCCATAGGTCGCCGCCATTTTTATTTCCCAGAACTCTGCGGTCAACCCCCACGTGACCGTCCTACCAGCCACGGGCATTGGCCACGGGTCAATATAGACCACAGTGCATTGCAGTACTGCCGGAGGAGAACCCAGTGTCACAACAACACAAGTGAATGAGATCTGACTGCCATGCTTGTGCATCCAAACAGGGCGATGAGTGTCATCATCACTTACCGCTAAACTGAAGGCTGTAGACGCTCCACACCTGTACAGTTACATCCTCCAAAAACACATTAAAACTGCGTGTCTTTGTTTAGGTTTCTCCTGCAGATGACCATGGCTGTGGTTAATTATAGATCCAGAGCACTGCGTAATGTCAGAGGCGGAGACAAATGCGTAAGATCCAATCCTGGTCATATTCCGTCTTAAAAGCTTTGTCTCCGAAAAAAAGTACAAGCAGAATGTTGTCCAAGAACAGCCCAAACACAAGCCTCAAATCAAACGCGCTGCTCCGAGTGCTTTAGCCTCTGTGTGAGAAAAGCAAAAATGAAACTACCACTTAACTAGCACATGGCCTGCACTGCTCTGCTTTTTTATGTTAAGTGCGCTACAATTTGTTTTCTGTTTTGCTTTGTATTGTGAGCCCAGAGGTACATTTTACTATAAAGCAGCTTTGAAAGCATTGACAATTTTATTCTAAGATTATACTTACTGTCCAATGATGAACATTTAAGCTATTTTATATATATATATTTCAAAACCAACTTATTATTTTGTATATTGTACTTTCACCGTGATGCACCAAACCGCGGGTCCTGCACCGTGAACCAAACCGTGAGAGCTGAACCCCTAATATTTATCCATAAATATTCCACTGTCTCTTGAATTGTATTCCCTGAGTTTAACCTATTGTAGATGTAGTCGCTCATTCTGCTGGTGCTCTGGACAACGGGCTCACTCCTTTCTGCACACTGCAGCGAGTAGGCAACTTTGCACTTGACTATATAGTACTACAGTGGTTCCAAACCTGCGGGGCCCCTGGGATTGCAGAGGCTCAGAGTAGAAACCTGCACGGGAATGGATTTCAATCCTGTTCCCGCCCGCTCCCGATGTCCCTCTGCCCACTCCTGAGTCTCCCGAGGGAGTGTCCTACCCTGTCCGCCCGGGGGAATCTCACGGGTCCTGGCAAGTCCTGAGTTTTTGTTAAAGGCCAGCGGCGAGTGTGCACCAGAACGCAGCGAGTCATGTGCCAAATGCCAACACACTGGAGCGCGCTGCGTAACGGCAGTTCAAAGGCTTTTCTCAAACCGTGCAGCGTTTTAAACACATTATCAAACACATTATCAAACATTAAATGCAAAGAGAGAGAGCAAACGGGGCTCTTTTTTGCAGGTTAACAGCGAGTTGGTGACACTTCCCTTTCCAGAGTGGAGTTCTGACAATGGTTTGTCTTTTTCCGCTGCGTCTCTCGTAACTCCCAACAAAGTTTAGAGCAGTCTGTTTGTCACAGTCCATAGAGTCGTCTGTGTTGCTGCAGAAGAGTAAAAACCTGTGTTTTCCTCGACGGAGCGCATCACCTCTATAGAAATGTGATGAAACTGTGTTTCAAAGAGCCTCAGTGTGCGTTGGCTTTAGCTTATCCAAAGCGCAGTGCACGGACAGTGAGGTTTTGACAAGTATTGAATTGACCTGAGCCAGGAGATAACGGCGGGTTTGAGTGTAGTTCAGTTTGGTTGGTCAGTGTGGAGCAAAAGCAGCCAGTGAAGGTGCTGCAGCGTGGGGATCTCTGCATCATCCCGGTGTTCACTGGCGGTGATGCCTAAAAAGGCTGCGCTCGTGTCCACGTGTGTCTAACACCCTGTTGTTTTCTTATACGGGACATGTCGGGACAATCGGAACCCAACATGTTTTGGTCTGACCGCCCGCTCCCACCCGGGGCAGTTTGAATCCCGCCTGTTCCCGCGAGATTTGTGTCGGGTCCTGCAAGTCCCGCAGGATTTCCCCTCCCGTGCAGGTCTCTAGCTCAGAGCTTTGTCTGGTCAAAGGGTCAGGTCATGAGTAAAAATCATCAAATACGACTGTGTGGGGTCAGTTGTGTGGGAGAGCAGCCAAGGGACAGCAGCTGCAGAACCAGACCATATATCCTTTGCTGGGGACCTGATCATTCAGTGGGCTTTGAAACCAGACGCAGTGTTGGATGCATGCGCGAGTGGGTGAAGTCGCCTGTCAATAGCTGCCTAGAGCTGAGCTTTTACTCACACTTATTTATTTATTTTTAATTCACATTTTAGTGTTTTTATCCAGCATTTTATAGTGACATTTTATTGGATTTTATTTGCGATCTTAACTGCTTATCCTCCTCTCTGAACACAGCGCCAATATGCCACCCAAATCGGCAAAAGCTGAAAAGCTAGAGGAAGAGTGCATGTCACTCAGCCAAATAAATGAGCTGTTGCATTAGCAGAAAGATGCTTTCACTGCGCTATTGCAGCAACAGAGGCAATTTACAAAGCTGTCTCAAGGTTTTCGTGAAAAATATTAACACCAGATTGGACTCGTTGACAAAGGATTTACAAGAAGTGAAAGTGAGCCGGCAGTACACGCAAAAATACGTTAATGATCTGAATGCAAACGCTGTTAAACAAGCTAAGCGCAGCTACACAATGCAATCAGACATTTACAAAGTCTGTGACAGTTTACCGACAATAACAGATAAAATGGAATACTTTGAAGGACAGTCCAGACAGAACAATCTTGTGTTTGGCAGAATTGCTGCCCAGTGAGTCACCCAGTGAAACGTGGACCGACACGGGAAAAAAATCAGAAAAGTTCTCACGGAGAAGCTACACCTGGAGCGGCCGGTGGAGGTTGAGCGGGCGCACCGCACCGGCAAACCCGGAGTGGGCGAAACGGTAGCACAGCGGTTAGCGCTCTCGCTTCCCAGCTAGATGCCGTGATCCGGGTTCGATTCCCACCTGGACGGGGCCTTTCTGTGTGGAGTTTCCCCCACTAAAAACATGTACAATAGGCCAGGATGAATGAGAGTGTGTTTGAGAGTGCGCATGGGGGACAACGGATGCAAATTAGCCCAAGGCTACAATCCGGTGTGGCTTATTTACATGCATGAGACCCATGTGTGTTCATTAACATGCACTGTCCCGACCAAATAAACCAATAAATAAAGACCAAATTATGATCACATCAAGAGCTACTTAAAACAATTTTCAAAACCCTTCAATGTAATTTTAATAACAGAAACATGGATTCATATTGACAGAGAAAGTGAGTTCTCTATTGAAGGATATGAGTTTATAAGCATTAACAGAAAAAACAAGCAGGGTGGGGGTGTAACCATGTTCATAGACTCAAATTATAGTTATAAAGTGATAGAAAATAAGACTATGGTGGTGGATGATAACTTGAATGCCTTACTGTTGAAATTACAAGGGGAAAAAACTTCACAAACTACAGGCCTGTTTCCCTTTTACCGCGATTCTCTAAAATCTTAGAGAAGGTTTTCAATTCTAGACTTGACAGCTTTATTGAAAGGTGTAATTTACTCTCAGACTATCAGTTTGGTTTTACGAACAATCACTCAACTTCACACGTGCTCTTTGATATAATTGATGAAATAACTAATGCTGTAGATAACAAGAAATATGCAATAGGGATATTTATTGACCTGAGTAAAGCATTTGACACAATAAATTATGACATATTAATTAATAAGCTAGAACATTATGGGATTAGGGGGGTAGCTCTACAGTGGGTTACCAGTTACTTAAAAAGTAGAAAACAATGTGTGAAAATAGGTGCTTATCAGTCGAGTCGTCAAGAAATTGTGTGTGGTTTACCCTAAGGTTCCATTTTGGGTCCAAAATTGTTTAATATGTATATAAACGATATTTGTAAAACATCTCAAATACAAATATTCATCTTGTTTGCAGATGATACAAATATTTTTGCATCGGGAGACGATTTACAACAACTGTGTCGGATTGTTAACTTGGAACTCAAGAGTGTCAATAAGTGGTTCAAACAAAATAAACTTCTCTTTAAATCTGAGTAAAAGTAAAATGATGATATTTGGCAACTGTAATTCCAATGCTCAGGAAGCAATTCAGATAGAGGGTGTTGTCATAGAGCGGGTGCATGAAATTAAATTCCTTGGAGTTATTATAGACGATAGAATTACTTGGAAATCTCACATTAAATATATAACTACTAAAATTTCTAGAAGCATTGCAGTAATATTAAAAGCAAAGCACATTTTAAATATCAAAGCTCTACATATCTTATACTGTTCTCTTATACTGCCCTATTTAATTATTGCACTGTGGTTTGGGGTAGTACTTATAAAAACACATTAAAACCAATAGTAATGCTGCAAAAAAAGAGCTGTTCGATTAATTCATAAAGTTGGGTTTTTGGACCACACAAACTCATTATTTTTCAAATCAAAGATCATGACGTTTTGTGACATTGTTGAGTTTCAAACTGTTACACAAAGCAAGGTACAAACTGTTACCGGGCCAAATACAAAGAAGGTTCCAAGAACGTACTGGTCATTATGAATTACGTGAGGAATTGAACTTTAGGATTCAGAAAGATAGCACAACTTAGCCCGACAGTTAATGGGGTAAAATTGTGGAATAATTTGGAGATGGAGATGAAACAATGTCCAAACATCAACATGTTGAAATATAAATATAAACAAAAGACTTTGAAAAGTACAGAGAAGAAGAAACGCATTGTCACTAGGGGGAGCAGTAGGATTAATTTGCATTCAATTAATTAAGGAAGAGTGTTGTTGCTCTGAACAGTTGTCATTATATTGCTCAAAGTCGCAAATAGAGAATTAGAGTAGGCGAGCTCCAAATCTGTTGAGAGGGACCCTCCCAACGGGCTCATATACCTTGTTTTTAACGCACTACACAGCATAGGAACATCATCTACCAAATCAGCTAGTTGGGGCAGCTGGATGGGGGTTTGTTGATGAGGGGCTACTGCTCTCTTCAATGGACCCGCTCTACACCCTGGCTTTTTAACGCACTACACTATGCAGGGCTTACATAATTCATTGTACATAAAAAAGGGAAGCAAAATTGTACACTAATCAATACCATATCAAGTATTGATACATACAAAATTGTTTGTAATCCATTTGCTTTTGAACATTATGCGTCATTCCTCGATTTGAATTATAGAACAATTGAAATAAGCCAAGATTCTTTGCTTTACTGGCATTAAAAGTGTAATATTTTGGTTATTAAAACATTAGAAGGCATACAATGTTTTGTGTTATTACAAAATATTGCAATTTGCATTTGTACATACAATGTCTTTGTTAATAAAGAAAATTAATCCAAATGTGTTTTAATGAAATGACTCAATATAAATGAAGACTTTTAAAGAATGGAATAAATGGCATTGATTAAGCCATTAAAAGTATATTGGTTCAATGAAAGATTTTAAATTGGCCCATATCTGCTAATGAAGAGTTTTAAATTGACTGGGACTTGGGCTCCGTCTTGGATTAACCCCCCTTCTAAGCAGTAGAATCATTGCTGAAATGGAACAGACATGAAGGGAGGGAGGGTGGGGTCGATAGTTTCAAACAAACTGAGATGACGAGGCTTGGCTTGGTATATATAATGGCTCGTGAGTAATTAGAGGCGTGGTTAGGTGAAAGCAAGAGTGGTTGGTGTGCAAAGTGTGATAAGTTGAGGCGTGGTCCTGTTCCCGAACCTAATCAATAAATATTGACTCCATTTCATTCGTTTTATACATTTGTAGTGGCCATAGTTTTTGGAATGGGGGGCGCGGCCCGCCTACAACATGTGTAGGGGGGCTTCAAGTGAAAAGGTTGGGAACTACTGGTCTACTTAGTGCGGGTCTATAGCTATAGAGAGTGACGGGTTATAGGGACTTGGGTGGACATTTTTTGTAATAACTCATAATCTCAGAACATCAAATGTGGACACTATGGCCGGGTCACAGAATGAAGGGCAACTGTGCCTCGATGTTGCATAGATGGGATAAATTAGATCTGGCCGTTCAGCCTGCAGTCTGAACGTAGCCTTATGTTTTAGTTTCAGACATAAGAATTTCATAAATAAATAAATGAAATTATCTTTCTTCATAAGATTGGCACTTAATAATAATTACAATCACCACCATCATTATCCAATTAAACTATGTAATAAATAAACAAAAGTATAAACCTGTTGTATGTGCTTTAATGTGGGTTCCTTTGTTTGAAATATAGAACATGCAATCATTGTTTCCATTGTTTATGCAAATGCAGATTATTAATCAAGGTTATAAATGAAGAGTGGGGCCTAATTAACATAAGGACCATTAAATGTTGAGCAGAGCAGCGGATTATGCACTCTGAAGGTCAAAATGATTTATTTTAATGAAGTTGCATTGAGAGATGAAATGAGAAGTAATACAAGTTTTTTTTCAGAAATCTCCTTGAAAAATGAATAGTTGTAGTAAGTGCCCTCCTCTACTCTTGAGAATGTTCATGAACATGACTAATTAGCACGCAAATTGAGTTTGACGGGCATCCGGTTCAATCCGCGCTATTTTTCAAAGCTCTAGCTTTAACCATGTTACAATGTAAAGCATTTATTTATTTTCCAAGATTTGGCTACATTCTTTTAACAGTTAACATTTATTGTAAATTATTAATAAGAGAAAAAGAAACACAATTGAATCATACACAGATAGAGCCCAGGTGGTGCTCAAGCACCTGCCCCTTTGCCCTTTAAGTGCCCTTCTCACGACCACATTTTTTAAAATCTCAATAATAACTATTATTTATTTTATTGTTCTTAGATATTCACGCTACTACGCCAACATGTGCTGAAAATACAGTTTTAATGCTCAACAACTTGAAATGGCGCTTCATTCCTCCTCTGCTCAAGCCGCAGCGCGCTTACTGTACGTGCTCCTGATCAATGAAGGGCAACTGTGCTGTCCCCGTGTTTCCCCCGTTTGAGAAGATGGTACAGCCCATCTGTAAGACGTTTGTAAAGTAAAGTAAACTGAACTAGCGTCCCATAAGGGGAATGGAAACAAAAGTGCCGTCGGGGCGAGAATGTCAGCGGCGCATGCTGAGACTGTCTGGACAAAGTCAGAAGTCAGTAACTTTAGCGGTTCTGTTTGTCGCGCTATAAAATGGTCTTAAAATGAGCTGTAATTCTCAGATTAAGTCAGGGCTGGGTGTAGACCAGGGCCAGAGCAGTGTGAGCTGAGCTAAGGAGATAGAAGGGTGAGGAGGAGAGTTGGGCTCTGGACACTGTGCCTCTGTGGGAGGAGCACAGGAACTTGAACAGCTCAGTGGATTATTGTTATTTAAGATATTTGTGATATGGACAAAGCAATGACATGGACAAACCAGATGTTTTAAGTGTAGACTATAGTACCTTTGCATTATGTATTTGTATGTGGGCTAATTATAAGTTCAGAGCCTTTGATAGACGTTAGAGGACGATGTAGGACTATCTAGTTTATTATTAGGCCCACATCATTGTACATTGTATGTTGCTGTATTAATCAATGGTCTGTGAGTGTTACTAGTTACAGGGGGAAAAAATGAATTTTTTACTGAAAGTTCACACACAAGTAACAGACACCTGTGAAGTGAAAGCAAAATGATACATGATTCTGTTATTTTTCAAAAAATAGAAAAGTGAAAAGTGGGGCGTGCACAGGTATTCATACAGCATGAATTAATACTTTGTGCCACAAAGTATTAATTCATGCTGTATGAATACCCCTTTTGCTGCAATAAAAGCAGCAAATCTTTTTGGGTATGACTATAAGATTTGCACATCTAGAGACTGACATTTTAGACATTTTATCCCCCATCCTCTTTACAAAACAACTCAAGCTCTGTCAAATTAGAAGGAAAGCATTTGTGAACAGCAGTTTTCAGGTCTTTCCACAGATTTTCAATAGGATTTAGGTCAGGACTTTGACTGGGCCATTCTAACACATTAATATGTTTGCTTTAAAACCATTCCATTGTAGATTTAGCTTTGTGTTTAGGGTCATTGTCCTGCTGGAAGGTGAATCTCCGCCCCAGCCTCAATTCTCTTTCTGACTCCAGCAGGTTTTCCCTGTATTTGGCTCCATCCATCTTCCAAACTATTCTTACAATCTTCCCAGTCCCCGCTGAGGAAAAGCAGCCCCATAGCATGATGCTCCCCCCACCATATTTGACACTGGGGATGGTGCACTCAGGACGATGAGCAGTGTTAGGTTTGCTCCATACATAACGTTTTGCATTTGAGCCAAAAAGTTAAATTTTTGTCTCATCTGACCAAAGCACCTTCTTCCACATGGTAGCTGTGTCCTCCATATGACTTCTAGCAAACTTCAAACGGGATTTCTTATGGCCTCCTTTCAATATGGCTTTCTTCTTGCCACTCGTCCATGAAGGCCAGATTTGTGTAGAGTACGATTTATAGTTGTCCCATGTACAGATTCCCCAGCTCAGTGGCAGTACGTCGCAGCTCCTCCAGAGTTATCTTAGGGCTAGAGCTGGGCAATTTTTTAAAATAAAAACTCGATTTACGTTTCGATTTGATTTTTTTTCCGCCATTTAAAACAAAAATAACTTATTTATTGTATTTAATTAAGGCAAACTCTTTCTCTAACTAAAAAGTCACTATGCAGTGTGCAACAAAGATTGTTCAAATTATGTATACTGTATTTGAATTAAGCTAATAAAACAAGAATCTGAGGTAACTGAGGCACATTTGTACAGCAGGACCTTATTCCTCTAAGCAGAGGGCAGAGAGCCAAAAAACAAAATAAAATAAATATCCAACAAACAAAAAAATCTAAAAAAAATCTAAAAAAAAAATCTAAAAAAAAAAAATCGATTTTTTTAAAAATATGAATCGATTTGACCTACCAACTCGATTTTTAAATCAAATCGATTTTTTTTACCAGCCCTAAGCAGGGGTAAAGTAAAAAGAGGAGCGGTGTGTGCCCGGAACATGGTGTAACTGTGGGGTCAGAGGACAATATCCTCGGGCTGCTCCCACTATTCACCTGCTCCCCATGGTGTCTCTGTCTGGGCCTGTCTTCAGGAGGGTCAGCGCCGGAGCATGCTGGCCTCGGGCTGTGTATCGACAGACCCTGCACTGAAGACTTAAAGCTGGTACGCAGCCTCCTCTGAGCCCAAGCCTAAATACACTAGTCACACTATATTTGTGACAACAAACATGCTTTAAGGGGTGAATTATGATTAAATATGATCTAATTAAAGCCATTAGTAGTGTTGCATTATTATTATTATTATTATTATTATTATTATTATTATTATTATAATAATAATAATAATAATAATAATAATGCATAGGTTTTATATAGCGCTTTCTATGGAATCATTTTTGTGCCAAAAGAAACAAACAAAACTTCTTCAATGTCAAACAAAAATAGGGAATTTGAGAGAAAATAAAACTAATTAAAAAAAAAAAAGTATAACTTGCAATCAAATTCTTTGTCTAATTGCGTAAAGTATTGGTATTTTACTCTTCTAATAATGTATTCTTCTGTCTACGGTTCCCTCTGCTTCTCTCTCTCCGGTCAGACTTTTGCTCTCAGTTTTGCAGTCTCTCTGCAGCTCTCTCTCGTTTGCGCTCCTTGACTTTTTGTTTGCAGTTCTGGCACAATCCTCTCAGGTGGGCGGGCTTTTTCAGGAGATCGTCCCCATTGGCTAGTTAGTTTTTGATTGACACAGCTCATCAGCGCAGTGCCCCGGAAGTTGTGTATACGTCACAGACAAGCTGCGCGCGCATCCGGGGAGCAAAAGCTACACAGACAGATGCACAGACAGCGGCTTTCCGAACGATAAAATGAGGAGTTGTTGTGCTGTTAATTGCACTAACAGAAGTGAGAATGGTTGGCATCTACTAAGGAGGAGAGGGTTATTACGCGGTTGAGGATAGGGCACACGCGGCTAAATAAATCCTTACACCTTATCAACAGGCACGAGTCAGGGTTATGTGTACACTGTAATGAGGTAGAGTCAGTGGAGCATGTTCTCCTTCGATGTAGTGAATACTTCAGATCAAGACAAGTGCTGGTGCGGGAGCTATGTAGTCAGGGGTTGGAGATAAATGTGAAGAAGTTGGTTCAGTATCTTAAGGAAATAAGAGTTTTGGAAAGAGTTTAGTGGGGCTTGGGTTGCGCTGTTCGTTTAAGAGGGTTGGGGTTTATTTAGTTAGTTAGTTGGGAATTTTGGGTAGGTTGTGGAGGACGTGGAAGAATGGCTTAAGCTCTGGCTCACACTCCGATACAGTAGGTGGCGGAAATGCACCTTTAAGTTGAGTGCCGCCCGCCGTAAAACCCCAAGAAGAAGAAGAAGAAGAATGGTTGGCGTATGTTCAACATCCCAAGAGGACGTCACCCATTTGCCAAAAACAGGAGAAGATTGTGGCTTCGGGCAATTAAAAGAGCGGATTAGGGTTCGGGTGGTCCTACAACTGGGGTGAGCCTCTATAGCGCTCACTTCATATCTGGTAAGTATTTGTATCCTACAGTAATTAAAAAGTATTTAAGTATCTCGCCATAATTCTTAAGTGAGCACTAAAACTAGGCTAATTTATCTATATTTGATCCTGATCAGCCAAGTTAAAGCTAACTTTTAGCAACCTGTAGCGTTAGCTGTTTTAGCAACGTTAGCTGTTTTGCTAAATAAGTAGCCAAAGTTAGGCTCCTTCTTGGTTTAGCCTGAAAATCCTGAGGAGAAACGCCCTTCAAAAAGCCAAATAGACACTGATCTAGGTATGATTGTTGTAGAGTCACTGAATTGGATGACGGCTGCTTTGAGTTAAGGAAAAATAATGGTACTTAGCGCGAGTTTAACATGGGGCTTCGCCTAATGACCTTTCTGTCTAAAGTCTCGCTCGCCGCCTTTTGATAGCGGCTTTCAGTTGTTGAGAAATTACCCTGTGTAGCCTACAAACCATAACAAAAAAAAATATTGTGAGTGGAAGAAGGGCACACCGCAAATGACAGGGAGGGCATCTTTTGGAGGTGTATTCAACTTCACTCTCATTAATAGCCTAACATATTTTGTATGTATAATTATGTTACATAATACTGCCTTTGCTTTAGTTTATTTGTTTATTTGAGCAGTAAACCTTCGGCTCAAAAGGAGCAGAGATTTTACTGTCAGCTGATTGAGTTTAACAAGTATCATTCTTCTTTATGTTGACCCACTTGTAATGGCAACTCCTAAGAGACTTTACTTGAGTGTAGTTAATATAATGTTTTGCATGCTCCTTGAAAGTAGTTTTTCCCCGGTTGAGATGTCTGAAATGGAAACTTGTGCAATAATTAGCTGAACTAATCATAGCACAGAGACCGCCTTAGTCAAAGTTACCAACGACCTGTTATTAGCAGCTGACGCCGGACTAGCTTCAATCCTAGTTCTGTTAGACCTTAGTGCCGCCTTTGACACAATCGACCACAATATTCTCCTGCAGAGGTTAGAAACTGACGTAGGCATTAGGGGAACAGTCCTCACCGTGTTCCAAAGTGTGCTATGGGGTGCCACAGGGCTCAGTTCTCGGGCCAATTTTATTTATATTGTACATGCTTCCACTAGGTAACATAATCCGAAATCACAATATAAATTTCCACTGCTACGCGGACGACACACAGCTGTACTTATCAATGAAACCAGGTCAGACAGATAAATTAGATACGCTTAGTTCCTGCGTAAAAGCCATTAACACCTGGATGACTGTAAATTACCTCCTCCTTAACCCTGATAAAACCGAGGTTATTATATTAGGTCCTCAAAAACTGAGAGAGTCTCTATCTCAGCAGATCATCTCCCTGGATAATGTTAGCGTATCGACGAGCTCTACAGTAAAACACCTTGGAGTTCTGTTTGACCAAGACCTCTCTTTTAAAACACATATAAACCAGGCTTGTAAAATTGCGTTCTTTCACCTGCGCAACATTTGTTTCATCAAGGCTGGACTACTGTAACTCCCTGCTAGCAGCGTGTCCTAAAAGTTCCTTAAAAAGTTTTCAATTAGTTCAAAATGCAGCTGCAAGATTGTACACGCGTACAAAAAGAAGAGAACACATTACACCTGTGCTAAAGTCTCTCCATTGGCTTCCTGTTGAATTTAGAATCAAATTTAAAATCCTGCTCCTCACATTTAAAGCCATAAAGGGTTTGGCTCCGCTTTATCTCCAAGACGCTATCGTTTCATATCAGCCAACCAGAGCACTCCGCTCTCAAAACTCAGGGCTACTAGTGATTCCTGGGGTCTCCAAAATCACTGTAGGTGGAAGAGCCTTTAGCTACCAAGCTCCGGTTTTATGGAATAAACTTCCAGCTCACGTTAAAGAAGCAGACACAGTCCCTACATTTAAGACTAGGCTAAAAACGTATCTCTTTGAATTAGCTTATGATCAGGTCAGTTAGGTAAAGCTCTAACCCACAGCCTGAAGTAAAAGCTGCCTTAGGAGAAACACTGCTGTGGGAAGTACGGTACACTGAGCGCTATCCTCTTCTTCTTCTTACTGCAAACTTTGTCTTATTATGATACAATATTTATCTTATCTGTAGTCTGTTCATTACTATTCACATGGTGTCTCCTGTCCCACTCCCCCTTGGGAGTGCCTGTCTAGATCGAATGGAGGAACCCGGCTGAACGGAGGAACCCGGCTGAACGGAGGAACCCTGCCTACTGGATTGACAACAAGGACTGGATGGTCTCGATCCTGGCCCTTCTGCTGAGGGGATCCCATCGGCCTGGGTCTCTATAGCCTGTCCGTCCATGGGAGTGGATCTTTCCAGCTTCTGTGGTTCTCCCCGAGGTTTCTCGTTTCTCCCACCGGGTTTTTGAGTTTTTCCTTGCCGTGCTGGAGAGTCTAAGGACAGGGGACACCCGCGCCGCTCGTCGCCACCTACTGCTGACGCTTATTTGGACATTATGTTTGCCTGGATACTTGATTTAAATGTTGTAATCTGTAAAGCACTTTGTGATGCCTTTGGTATGAAAAGCGCTTTATAAATAAAGTTTGATTGATTGATTGATTGATTGATTGAACTAATGTGGGATTTTTCCTTTATCAGGAGAACCATTTATGGACTCTTGACAGTCCAGATTTTGTGCCATCTATTTTTCCACATAGCGCTCCAGACCCTACAGCAAAGGTAGCAAGGTATGTATGATTCGGTCAGTAAAATAATCTAACATGACTGCATAGCTTTGGTTAGTAGGAGCCAAAATATGTAAAATAGTTAAAATGTTTTGATATACAATACTTTGTATAATTTTCCATAGATATGAACAAATTAGGAGAAGGCACCTGTTACTAGCTCCACACTCCAAGCTGAAGCTGAATCAGGTATACGAAATTCCGTGGATGGGTGGGAATTGTGTCGGTGTGTTGTACCCATGTCTGAATGTATTGACCAGGATGTGTAATGTTAAGATGGTGTGTAATGTTAAGATGGTGCCTTTTGTGATATTGCACTTCAAGCATGAAGTATTTTTTCTCCTTTTTTTCTTGTAGATGACTTTGTGCCCAGAAAGGACTTGGACCAACTCAACATGCAGTATGGCCACCTTCAGGATGACTACGTGGCTTTGAAAAGGGAACCGGAGGCTATAAAGTCATGGAATCAACAGCTGCGGGACTGATTTAAACTGTCAAAATTTGGGTTTGATTCATTGAAAGACTCTACACTCTGTTTTTTTTTTTTTGCAGTCCATTCAAGCTTTCGTGTGGCTTCTAACCATTCTTAAACAAACAACATTAGTGCTGAAAGGTGGGTTAAGCTGGAAGAACCACCTCATTTTGGTTTTAATGAAAATCAGACTTGGGCTCACCAATAGAGACCTGGCATAACAATTTGACCTTCCTTTCTCAACTGTGTCCAAAATCATAAGAGAGTGGATCCCCATGTTGTCCTTAGTTTTGAAACCATTGATAATTTGGCCTAGTAAGGATGCAGTAACGGCAAACATGCCAAAATGTTTTAAACCAAAATTTAAGAACTGTCGTTGCATTATAGACTGCACAGAAATCTTCATAGAGAGAACCTATAATCTAAAAGCAAGGGCTGAAACTTGGTCAAATTATAAGCACCAAAATACCATAAAATATTTAATTGGAATAACTCCAGCTGGGGCGATATCTTTTTTGTCTGATGGGTGGGGTGGTCGTGTCTCTGACAAGATAATAACTCTGGGTTCAGGATTTTTGGAAAAACTTGAGAATGGAGATAAGGTCCTTGCAGACCGAGGATTCCTTGTTAGAGAGGAATTGGCCATTGTGGGAGCAACATTAAGAATGCCATGGGGAAGTCTCAGTTGCCTGGTTCTTGTGTTGACACTTCACGCCAGTTGTCAAGAGTCTGTATGCACGTGGAGAGAGTTATTGGTCATCTTAAAGACTTTAAGATATTAAACACCGTCATACCCATCAGCCATGTTGATATGTTGGATGACATTGTAACCGTATGTGCATGTCTCACCAATCTTAGAAGGACTGTGGTTCCCAAATAGGGCTGCACGATTTTGACAAAAAACTATAAATACATAAAATAAATAATAATAATTAGACTCCATGGAGTCTAATTATTATGTCAAATTGTAATCATGTTCCACATCAGACATAAACCCCCAAATACTTGTTGTTGTTGTTGTTGTTGTTAATAATAAATACATTGTTTTGGTTGATCATAATCCTCATTTTGATATATGCAATTGCATAAATGTAATTTATAAACAGGTACATGCGCATAATTGTGTGTGTATGTGCCTGGGTATGGAAACACATTTCTTATTCTCTTGTTATGCATGCAGCTGTTTAGTTTAGTTTATTTGTTTATTTGAGCAGCAAACACTCTGCTCAAAAGGAGTGGGCCGAAGCAAGAGCTTATAAGCGCCCACCCCCATGTTAATGGTGCATGCACCTTGTCATGATTATTATGGCGTTACTTAGTCAAACTGTTGTTAAGATGATGTTATTAATGTAAATAATTCCTTCCTATGGGAAATGTAAGCAACGGAGTACATACGTTCCAGTTACATAATCTTATTTTCTTCTGATGTAAATGCCTTTTGAGGACACTTGTCTACATAAGGAATAGACACATGTTCTGCTTTGTTGTGGATACAGTCCACACGTATTACTGTGAAATGTAAATGTTTATTATGTTGAATGTGGGGTAGGCGCTCATAAGCTTCTTGCTTCAGCCTACTCCTTTTGAGCATCTGTGACTGTTTAATGTGTATTTTGTAAATTTGGAAAATCTAAGCTGCTCAAATAAACTAAAAAAAAAAGGTTAAAGGTATCCCACCAGCACTGGCTCTAACTGAAAATAAACTGAAGAAAAGATTATGCTGCAACTAAAAATATATGCAACTCTTTATCTTAGCTGTTTATTGCACTTTTGTGAGTGTATTTTGTCCACTGTTGTTTGATTCAACAATCAGCAAATCTGAAGTGAATTTTTAAATAAAATCCGGAGCAAATGCCTTCTGTTGTATTGTAACATATCGTATAGATAAAAAAAAAAAAAAATCAAAATTGTGAAGCCCTTAAAAAAAGCAAAGACAAATGTATTATTAAAATCCCTCACCCCCTTAAACTCTTTCTCCTAATGTCAAAAGTTGCCAAAATGCAATACGCAATATTAATTTATATTGTTGTTTTGAATTGCGTTGGTATAGCAACCCTTCAACGTCCATATATGTAAAATTCTATGACATACATTCTATGTCATACATTCTATTGTGACCTCAGAGCATCGTAACATTCCACTTCATTACTATCTTCTAACTCCAGACAAAGTGAAACCTCATTTCACACTGAACCTTGGTTAAGAAGCACACACACTTCACAAAACTGCCAAAAATGTCGCTAGATTGGGCTGATTACTCTTCCTATGAGGATGAGTTGGTCTACTCTAGATACTTTAACATGGAGGAGGAAATGCAGAGAGTTGAAGCTGAGAGGGCTTCCAAGAAGGTGCCATCTTCTAACGAGATGACAGGACTTCAAAAGATTGAGGCCCCCCAGACTCAAATGAAAGCTGAAGATCAGAGAGACACGTCCTTAGTGTGTGACCAGCATGAAAGGGCTTCACCAGCTGTTTGCAAGAAGGCTCCATCTTCTGATCAGATGATAGGACTTCAAAAGACAGAGGTCCTTCAAACTCAAATGAGAGCTGAAGATGAGAGAGACATGTCCTTAGTTTTTGACCAGCATGAGAGGGTTTCACCAGCTGTTTCCAAGAAGGCTTCATCTTCTGATGAGATGAAGACCAATGAGACCCTCCAAACTCAAATGAGGTTAGACACTGTCCTCCCAGGTGAGTTTCAGGAGGAAAAAGGCTCCCAAACTGCTGCGTCGCAAGCGAGGGAAGAGACTCTGCACAAAGAAATGGAATATGAAAAGACACAACAGAAGCAGATTTACAACAACTCCTCCAATTCTGAAGATTGTCTGAAAAACGATCTCCTTAATGAATCACAGCAAAGGGAAAAGCTTTTTCTTAAAGAAGAGGTCGCTACAGAAGCCAACTTACGACAGAAAGCCGATGATGAGCGGGGCATGGCGCTGGTAAACCTGAAACTTGAAATGTTTTTCCAGGCTGCAGCAGCAAAAACAAGGGAAGAGGCTCTGCAAAAACAATTTGATGACCTCAAGAAACTGAGAGAAGCTGAGAGAGACAACTTCATGAAGTCTCAAATCAGTCTCAAAGAAAGGTTTGAGGAGGAGAGAAAGACAATGGGGGAAGAGATTTGTCATCTAAAAGCAGAAGTCGCCAATGAAGCCACGTTAAGACAGAGAGCAGAGGACGAGAGGGGCATGACCTTGGTGAAGCTGAAGCTTGAAATGGCATCCCAAGCCTCCGTGGCTAAAGCAAGAGAAAATGCTCTGCTGAAAGAAATGGACGACCTCAAGAGTTGTCAGGAGTTTCAATCCAAATTGTTCAATACACAACTAAACCAGCTTCTCCAGGAGCATGACACGGTGAAAAGCGGTCTCCAGGGTGAAATTACTACTTTAAAAGAAGTGCACACCATTGAAATTAACCAACAGAGCAGAAAAATGAAAGCGCTACAAGAAGAAATGGAGAAAACAAAGGTTGCGCTCAAAAACTCTGAAAAGGAGACGGCGTCATTCACAAAAGATACTTTTGAGTTTAAAACCCAGATTATGGACAAGGTTGCAGAAATAGATGCCTTGAAGAATGAGGTTTCTCAAAGGACTGACAGCTTAGAAAAGGTGACTGTAGCTGTTGGTCAAAAATCACAGGAGTGGGACATGGAAAAGCAGACACTTATGAAGCAGATAGATGACCTCAAAGGTACGCTGCAAAAGAACGAGGCAGAGTGTAAGTCAGAGAAACGGACACTCTTGAAGCAGATAGATGACCTCAAAGGTATGCTGCAAAAGAATGAGACAGACAATCAAGCCTTGGCCGAGAAATCTGCAAAACTAGAGGTGGAATTGGCCAAGGTAAGAAACGAAACCATTGTGCTTGGCTGTCACTTGAAAAAAGAAACTGAGCAGAAAGCCCAAATGGTCGAGCAAATTCAGCTGCTGAAGAAACTGATAAAAGAAATGAAAGAGAAGGCAGTCCAAGCGTCCACAAACTGGGAGGTGGAGAAAACCTCTCTCTTGAAAAATGTTCTGAACAAACTTCGTGAAAAAGAATCTGAAAAACAAACATTGATGAAGAAAATCGAACAAGTGGAGCACAAAGCAGTGCAACAAAAGGCCTCCCACAAACAAGCCATGTCTGAACTTCAGGAAGAGAAGACGTGTATGCTGAAGGAGACACAGGATCTCAAAACAGCGTTGAAGAGGAATGGCGATGAGACCAAGCAGCTGCATGATATGGTCAGAGCCCTGGACCAAGAACTGGAGAAGAAACGGAGGAGGTGGTTCAAAAGACTGTTTCACCATTGACTTCCTTAAAGGGATATTTCAGGATTTTTGACATTGGGCCTCATTTCCTAGTTATCCAGAGTGTTGTTGATGTCTGGAGATATTTTTTCTTAAATTCATGCAGTTCTTATATTTGAAGAGTCTAGTGGCGCTAGGCTATGGCAAGGCTAAAGCATTTCTATGGTAACTGCTAGCCTGCATTAAAAACAGCCTGACCCACTCCACAGTGCACCTGAGGCAAATCACTTATAACGCCAGACTAACGATATAAATGTCTGTGTTAATAGAATAATTTTAACCATTTTGCATTTAAAATAACTTATATTTGAGCAGCATCAGCTTCGTGGCTGTAAGCTAACGCAGCGGCGGAGTGATCTGCGAGAATATAGTTCCTCAAAATGCGGTAAGTCATGTGATACAAGGTCAGTTATATTTTAAAAATTATTCTATCGACACAGACATTTATATCGTTAGGCTGGCGTTATAAGTGATTCATTCATTTTTTCCTCATTTCATTTTGTAAAACATAGATTTTTAATCGAAGTGGGTTACATTATATTTCATGTTAATTACAGCGTGTGTGGTATTTTTAGATTATGATTATGCACTTTTAGAACGTAGGTCTACTGTTTAGGGTCAATATTATCGTTTATCCTGCCTCAATATATCGAACTTCAAAATTTGTTTTCGTGGCAGGCCTATGCAGTACGCTGATGGATTGACCAAGCCAAATCCATGCCCTGGTCAAGAAAAGTTCCTGGCCTCTTTGAACAGTGTTGCATGCCAGAGCCACAATGGTGGCATGGTTGTACGGTAGCAGCAGAGAACCACAGACACACTCTCACACCGCTCACATTCAGCCTGGCACAATAGCTCTTTTCATTCGTGGGTGCTGGTGTAATTCTCTGGACAGTAGGTAGGAGGGACATACAGAGAAAGAGTAGCAGCAGGGGTAGAGCTGGGCGATTCGCCCCTCCCCCCACTTTTACACACTAATTCTTATCATTCATTAATTCATTCATGATTTTTAAGTAGGCTTTGACATCACCTGACAACAGCTGGAAACAGCCGGCTCGCTCATAATTTGCGATGTTTGATAGCTAAGTGTTGTAGGTGACATCAAGCATTTGCGTCACATTTGCTGGTTGTAGTTCGGAAATGGAGGCGGATACGAAAGTAATGGAAGCTCTTCAGTCTGTTCTAGCTCGGTTCCTAAATATCCAGATTAGGGCTGGGCAAAAAATCGATTTAATCGATTTATCGACTTTGTAGCTAAAAAAGATTTTTATTTTGCAAACTCTAGTTATTTTTTCCACCAAAGTTTTTTCGGACTTTTTTGTGTTTCGTCCTTGCGGGTTACCGTAGAAGGGTGTGAGCCATGCCCCCTCCCCCGCGTAACACCGTGAAAACAACAACATGCGCGATGGAAAGTGATTACAGAGATTAAGAATCTAATGATATGAATGAAGTATGTCCCTTGAGTTGCTCATAATTACTCAGGATTTGCGTCTTGGATGAACTCCGACAAGTTGAAGCACTGCCTTGCTAGCTAGCTAGCTTTCCTAACTTTTAGCCTGGTGCTAACAACAACACGGTGAAGAAAACCACAATGCAAACACGGTTTAAGGCTAATAATATCCTTCTCATCTTGAGCGCTCACGTAAGTCTCAGGACAAACTCATATACGTACTTCTCTCTCCCTCTCTGTCCCTCCTGAGTGTGTGTAGCGGTCAGGGTTGCCAGGTCTGGGGAGCAAACCCGCCCAAAAATATCTGAAAAACCGCGGACATATGGCGCGGCTGGAATTTCCAATATTGTTTACCAGTAAACAGAGCGTGCTCCCGCGATGATGACAAACCGCCCCTTTCTCCCTCTCTTATTGAAAAAGCAGCTCACAGAGCCTTGGATTTGAGATTTTTTCATTTTAAATAGTGATTTTGATCAAAAAATAAGAATAAAATTATATTTATATAAAATAAATAGCCAATTTTACATTGAAAACAGCAAGGCAAAAAACCGCGGACAGCTTTTTTCATGCGCGGAATGGCTTAAAAAAACGTCCAATTCCGCGGTTTAACCGCGGACCTGGCAACCCTGGTATCGGTGCGTCTGCCCTGTGCGATCGGGAGAGACGCGAAGGAGAACTAGGGAAATAGTGGATCCTTTTAAAACTATAAAAACTACAATAAATTTGACTCATGTTGCAGAAGCAAGCACATGCCCCAAACATGTTAATTAACTTAATACCCACAACTCTATCCCCAGTCTCCTGACAATAAAACACAAACTGCACTGAGGCAGATGATCTTACAGGAGCATTTCACTGTGATGGCGATGAAATAATATTGCTACAATTATCTGCACCTTCATCTTATCTTCTGTGTTCTTCCAGATGAAGGTAGAGATGTAGGTGAATTAAGATGAATAAAGAGAATAAAATAGCTTTATAATAAATTTGCCCCATTGTCTAAAGGCTTTGATTTTGAAGTATTTTGTCAGGTGTCAGTTATATCACCAAATATATTGTTAATGTGATATTTCTTTTTCATAACATGATATAAATTTTTGTTCATATCACCCTGTCCTAATGACAGAGGCTCATTTACTTTTTTATTTTGGGATGTTTTACGCATTTTAACTCTTGAGGACAACCACAGCAATAAAGTGGCACTTTTGACAATATATCTGATCCGCAGTCATTTTTAAATGCATTGAAAAACATAATAATCGAAAATCGAATCGAAACTAGAATTTTTCTTTAAATTTATTATTATTATTATTATTATTTATTTAAATAAAAGAACAATCCAGAACAATGTCTCTTTCCCTCTCTCTAACCTGTCATATGCTTAACCTCATGTGGAGTCAGTCTATAATACAGGTCTGCTGTCTGAGTGAAATAATCAGCCAACACTTCCTCCTGCACCTCAGAGAAAACTCTGTTGATGCTTCAGTGTGACCTACACTGGGATGATCACTAGAACCTGGTCTCTCAGCTCAGCTTCTGCAGTGTTTTGCAGTATCTGCTCAGTGTTAATGGTAGATTCCATGTGCCTTTGCAACTGATCTGACTTGCCCTTCTTTCTGACCTCATCAGATGCTTTTTTTTTTTAAACATTAGCTGGCACAAATCTGTCAGTCTTTCTTTTCCACTGTTTAGGCATTCTGTAAAAGTATTAAAATCAAGTGAGTGTTATTAACTGTATATAGGGGATGATTGTGTTACAACCATCCCCACCCCTGTCAGCCATTGTTTAGCGAGCTGTATCAGCATAATGGTTTGAAATTAGCAGGGGAAACGTGCATCACATTTTGCCTGAGAAACTACAATTTAATCTAATGTAAGTCATATGGTTTATGTGCAATAGTATAAGCACTAAACAAAATATAGTTTTGGTCAAAAAATTTACTTTCTTACCTCAAAATATTTTTTTTCTCAATAGAACCTGCATGAACCAGTTTACAACCTTGACAATCACCATGTGGGATCAGGGAGGAAGTGGGTAAACACTGATATGTCCATTTGACTCCTATCTTACCCCTGAATGGTGGAATTGGTGGTGTTACAACTCTCCCCATGTTACAACCATACCGGTCTCCCCCTATATACTGAATCCGATCGCAATTACAGGCAGCACAGTGGCATGAAGACTTCCGCCTATAGACAAAACGCTGGTTAGCATGTAGCGCATTAGCAACTGCCCCGAGCATTCGAACGAGCGATATCATGCAAATCCAAAAACTGCACGAGAGCAATACATTAAAGGGTGGTATTAAAAGGATTCTGTTCAGGTTTCAGGTCATTTTTGAAAGAGTAGAATGTAATGGAATATAAAATGAGGCCGATTAAATTAGCTGTCTGCTGCTGTTTGCTAGCAGGTGTTCTAATCAGCCGAGGGGGCAGAGTCTGACGGTTGATTTACACGTTTTTAAATGTGATTTAGAGCCAGGGCAGCCTCGTCCGTACTAATTAGAAGGAATATTCTTGGGGTCTACAGGCAAGAGACGATTTTAGACGCTGTGAAGAGAACAGCGTTTGTACAATGTAGTTTTGATTGGGTCTGTATTTAATTGGAATTCTAGCTTTTAGAGCCATTGGAGTCCGTATGTGACTTTTAATCAGGACGGTGAACACATTGGGAACTTTACGCAAATGGTGCAGTGGTTTTGCGTTCCCGCCTCACAACAAAAACAATCAAAGAGCTGTTTAGGTCTGCCTGTACGTGTTCTCCCCATGTTTCTTTAGGTTTACCACTAAACACATGTGCGATACGGTCTCCTTTCCCCTGAAAAACTAGAAGATGACCAAACAAACATACTGTGACTATATGCAACAAAAATGTCAGAGAGCTACTTATGCTACCAAGACACTTGAGTAAAATGCAAAAGAGTTCACCCAGAAGAATTAGCAGCCAAGATGGTATTTCAAAGAAAATCACTTGAGATTTGTACTTACACTTTACTATAATGACTAAAATGGTTGCCAATTGTGTTGAGCATGTTCAGAACAAAAAGAAAATGCATCTGAATGTGAGTCATCAAGCGTATGTAGAAATGTAGAAAGTCTTTGGCGAGCTACCTGGAGCTACTCGTTCCTCGTGATGTGACGTTCATGACCGAGGGGCTCATTTGAACGGCTCTTTAAGGTGAACGGTTCGAACCGGATCTCAGTTGTGAAAAGAGACTGATCTTTTTTTCTTTTTAAGTCAATTTAACCCAGGACTCCCCCGAATGAACACAAGAATAAGCCCAACAATGGAGCAAGCCACACAAGTGAACGCTTTTTTTTGGTCAGACAGTTGCAGCCTCTTTTTATTAGTCGCGGCTCAATTTTATATTAAAAAGAGCCAGTCTTTTGAACGGCTCTTTGAAATGAACAGATCCCAAAGACTTGGCTCCCAGTAAAGTGCCATAAATCCCCTCACTACTGGTTGGAGATCCCTGCTTTACAGGGAAATAGGTTAAGTCCTTATTTCAAATATTCATTAAATAAACTGCCTTTTTCATCGTGAATTCAACCACACGTCCTCACCCCTCCCTCCTTCAGCATTTGCCTTTGAGGACAGGGGCTTTCTCCTACACTCCCTCTTTTAATCCAATTCATTACAGTGGGCCCCCTCGGTACTCTCCGCTGTCAGTGGAGACAAAAGCCCTGCCAAATATGGACGTGGTGTTTTTGTTCCCTCGGATTTGCACGCGGCTCTTCCCTCGGGGGATACCATAAACCACACACACATACACACACACCCCAGTACCACTCACACCTCAAAACCCCACTGCTCAACTCCCAAGTGGCCAAGTGGATGGGGCCAGCATACCTAGGGACCTGTGGTGTGTGTCACCCCTGTCCTTTACGTGTGGAAGTATACAAAGGTGCTTTCAGGGTCATACTAATTGAGTGTATAAAAAAAGTGGCAGCATTAAATGTTCTTTCTATCCTCTATGGGAATTCGTGAAGACTGATTTATGAATATGGAAAAGAATATGACTCCTAAAGGACTAATTATCAGCAGGGATGGTTTCAATTTCTCTAATTTAATTTGTGTTTGAATGGCCTGCTAATTTTGTGAGAAAGCACAATGCGGACCATGTTTTACTATGTTAAGACGTAAGTTAATTATGCACTATTGAAGAAAATTGCTTGCATTTATTAGCATATTCGAAAGTATCAGAACAAAATTATACTACTTTGATTCAGTGCAATCTTTATCATAACTTCTGTGTCCACATAAGCCGTGTAACAATAAGGCACTGCACTGATCATGGCTTTAGGCGTCTATACAATAACCTGTAGGTGTAATTAACATGAAGACTTGTTAGATTGGTGCCGAGCGTAACAATGTACAGACAATTTTCTTTCAATTCAACTCAAGAATTCACGAAAAATCGGTAACACTATACAATAACTAACTTATTTAGCCTTAATAAATGAGTTCACGAGTGAGGGACGGATGGAGTGTGAGATCGATAGACGGATCGATGCAGCGTCAGCAGTGATGTGGTCGCTGTATCGGACTGTTGTGGTGAAGAGGGAGCTGAGTCAGGGGGCAAAGCTCTCGATTTACCGATCGATCTACGTTCCCACCCTCACCTATGGTCATGAGATTTGGGTAATGACCGAAAGGACAAGATCGCGAATACAAGCAGCCGAAATGAGTTTCCTTCGCAGGGTGGCTGGGCGCACCCTCCGAGATCGGGTGAGGAGCTCAGTTACCCGGGAGGAGCTCGGGGTAGAGTCGCTGCTCCTTCACGTCGAAAGGAGCCAGCTGAGGTGGCTAGGGCATCTGTTCCGGATGCCTCCTGGTCGCCTCCCTCGGGAGGTGCTCCAGGCATGTCCTATTGGGAGGAGGCCTCGTGGAAGGCCCAGGACACGCTGGTGGGACTATGTCTCCGAGCTGGCCTGGTGTCGCCTCGGGGTCCCCCAGAACAGCTGGAGGAGGTGTGCGCGGATCGGGAAGTCTGGGCATCTCTGCTGGGACTGCTGCCTCCGCGACCCGGCCCCGGATGAAGCGGAAGAAAATGGATGGATGGATGGATGGAAATGAGTTAATACTTAATTTATCATGAATTCACTAGTGTGGCTAACACTTAATAACTACTTAACAATGAATAAGTGAAGTATGTGAAGAACTATTCATTATGAGTTAGCCATTAACTGTAGTAGTTAAGTATTAACTCATCATTTATTCAGGGAAAATAAGGTGTAGTTAGTATAAAGTGCAACCAAAAAAGCTATTATATACTTTTGTACAAATTAGAAGATACAAAGAAAAAAGAAAAAAATTCACTTCTGTGGGTGAGCTGTAAAATCCCAAACTTTTCTGGAATTGTCATTAAATAAAAACAGCAGATACCTTATGTTCACTGTTTAAAGTCAAATGAATCCTAAGTAACTTAAGTTAAAAGCTGTGTGGGAACATAGCGATAGACACTATTGGAATCTAATATTATGACCATTTCAACCTGAAAAGACTCACAGAAACAGAGTGGCATTAGGAAAGTTTTATTGGACATGAATCGTAATTGGGGCTCAGACCCCGGCAGAAGATTGAATTAACGATATGAAATACGATGATGATGAATGATGATGAATGTTAGACAGAATCTTCCTGGAGCCCGGACGGACACTGGTAGAGGATGAGACCCGGGGCGGCCAGTTGACAACGACGAGCAGAGCCGAGGAGAAGCTGGATGGAGGAGGGGCGGAGGAGGGTCACAGCACGGCTGGACGAGGAAGCTTAAGAAGGGCATCCTGGGAGATGGTTGAAGCAGGAACGAGCAGCTGCGGTGATTGGTTGTCGCAAAGGTGCGGCTTGAGATGGGACTGTGATTGGATGATTGGTGAAGGACTGCAGGTGATGAGGCGATGAATGAATGCTGCAGGTAGGTCTTCCAGGTTGAATTTGCACTGAAGCTTAATTACACTACACATCCATTACGAAGCTGATCAGTTGCATTACCTGTCCCTACATTTCTGTCGCCTGTCAGTGGGAGCCTGCCACCTTAGCTCCCATTATTCAGTCATTGCGGTTTTGCCACTACTTCTCTGCAGCAGCAGAAATACCCAAAACCTCAGTCAGTATAAGGAAAGCCTTCCTACAGTATGTGATACCAATACACGTGTGAAAGGGAAATCTGCCATTTGTTTTACTCTGATATCAAAACTAAGATGTTGCGGAGGAAGACTATAGCCGGGCTGCAGTCTCTATACCTCACTCCAACCAATTACCAGAGTGAGTGACATGGGGCTGTGGGGGAGCCTGGGCAAGCTCAGGTCAGCGAGTCCAGGTCTCAATTAAGCACACATCTCCACATGAGCCCGCCTCGGCCCTTATCTGGTATTTATAGAACAACACAGACGAACAGGGTGTTGTGTGACAAGGGGGTCAGGGCGCCTCAGTTTGTGCACTGTGGACAGCGGGTAGGAAAGTACAGGATGTAAGAGTCTACAAATCAACTCAAAAGAGGAAGTTGTGAACGGTTTGTTAAGGTTGTATTTTTTTGGTTGTCTTGCCTGTCTGCAAAAAGGCCACTTTTTTGATTCTAGTTCCACATGCCGCTGTGAAAACGTATGTATTTATCAGGCATTCTTTTGTGTTCGTCTTCCTTGTGTTCGTCTTCCTTACGCAGCCCCGGTTCTTTTTGCATTGAGGATTTGGGCAAAGTATCCTGTTAAACAGCACTTAAACCTTCGGTTCAACCTTGGACGAAATACCAAACATAGGGCCCCACTTGGAACTAAATTGTAGAATGGTAGCACTCTTCAATCTTATGCCATGTTAAAATCCCAAATCACGCGGTTATTTTAGATGTGTAGCTGTATGCAAAAGTTGAAGGTGTATCATTACTATTTACCCCGTGCAGGGCTGGCTCAAAGTAAATATTCGGAGGAGGATATTGGCAGTGTGTAAAGCCTGCTCCCCAGATGTGACCTTGCTCGGTTACATCTCATTGGTTCGGTTCTGCTTCATTACGGCAGCGACAGTGAACAACACACAAAACAGCGGCCGCAACAACTCAAGGGCAGAACACAGTGGCAGTGAAAGCAGGGGTGTTTCTAGATGTTAGCAGACCAGGCACAAGCAAGGGGGACATTTACTAAGGGGACCTCAAAGTTGAACTCTCTTTATGATATTATTTTGCTTAGCACAAGACTAGGAAGTATGTAGAAGCTTTTTATTTTTTCATTTTTGGTGTTGAACATCGGCCAAAAAGGTGAGTAGCGGTGGGGGACATGACATCATTAGCTTTTTTCTTGAAAATAGCTCCATGCAAAAAATGAATAATCAGTCCCACAAAGCTCGAAACAGCCTTGTGCATTGTAATGAAACAGCGGTGGAGAAATATAATGCTAATGATTTTTGTAAACCGCATCTTCACTTCAAGGCTATGGTCGATTTGATGAACGTCATTACTGGCTCCTCAAAGTCTGGCCTCTGTAAACACGTCAGTAATTAATTTTTTTCTTTAACGGTTAAAGGATTTGAAATAAAAGACCCGTCAGCTGTCAGATCGCACTGTTTGGGGTTTGAGTGTGAGTGGCAGCTCAGTGCCAGCCAATTATTTCCAAAATGTACACTTTGGTGTAATCTAAAGAGATGTTTTGACTGGCTGTTATTGGATTATGTTGGTATGAAATATCATAACTTACAATACTGCCTTTGTTTTTGGGACCAGAGGAATGCATTAGCCGTAACATAGAGAGAAGAGAATGCAACAGAATAGGACATGAAGTATAGAAACCAGGGCAGCAATGTGTATTCTTTCCCCAACTATTCCAAGCATTCTTTCTGAAAATATAGAAAGATGTTTCGTTCAACAAAGTTTTGAAGTTTGATTGGATTTCACGCAACGAAGGCTATTAAGTCTTCAAAATTTAAGTGCTCATTTTTTTTCATCGTTTTTCCAGTTGGTTTCCCTCTCATGTATTACTAATATTTTGCCATTTCCCCTCATTTAGTTTCCAATTACACAATTTTTTCCTTATTTTTGCCACAAGTTCTCACAATTTCCTCCCAATTTTCCCCAAAATATTCCAAAATAACATTGGAAATGGACCTTATATTGTACATTTGCAGATCTTCCACAAACAAATGTTTCTGGCTCTAGATGACAAATATTTTTGTTTAGGTATCATAAAGAGTATCGTTCAGGTATCAATATCTTTGTACTATACTGTTGCCATCAGTACAAAACATGCTCCTAATGACCAGCTCGACACATGCTATCGACAATATGCTATTATTGCAGTGGATTTGGATGAGGGCCTAAACAGTTTAAACCTCAAACTCTGCTAACTTTAGTCACTTAAGCCACACTTCTCCATGGAGAAGTGTGGCTTTAACTGGCTTTAACTCTACAGTCTTTTTACAGTCTATGATTATGGCTTTAAAAAGTTGATATACATTTCCATGATGTAACTTTCCAAATTCCATGGTTTTCCTCTTTTTAAAAGAAATGTTATCTCACCACATTTGCCACCGCTTTCGCAAATCAACATAAAATCAAATAAGTGCAGATATCATAAAGCACCCTTCAGCGGCTTCCCTTAAACCCCCTCCAATACCGATGTTACATAAAAAACCCTCCTTTCCTTCCTCACGAACAACCTCCCTCCTCTCCGTGCAGCCCGACATAATGAGCTCCAGCAGATTAAAGTGTAATCCGCGCACTAATGGCCGTAGCATCTTTGTCTCGAATCATTACGGAGATTTAACGCCGACCGCCGAGCTTCCAAATCACTTTTTATGACAATCACAGTGCGCATTAAGAGCTTCGTTAGGTGGCTCTCAAGGCTTGGCCGCATTGGATTTACATCTTAAATCAGGAGAACTGCACCGCGCAACGCATTTGGCTCACACGCACATCGGGCCAATTACAGGGCCCTGTGTCTCTCCGAATGTCGTCTAATAATATCTTTGACAATAGAGGGGGGGGGGGGGGTGTTTCATGCTTGTTATAAGGGGTGGGAGGTCTATATGTTTTAGAGTCTTCTGATTGTTCAGTGACTCGCATTTCTCTCTGATTGACTTAAAATGTTGGAAGGTGAACAGAACGACTAGTGGAGGTTTTCAAAGCTGTCAATGAGAATGGGTTGTTTAAGTTGAGGATGTTTCGTCTCATCCTAGAAGCCTCTCCTCGCTCAAATGGCCAGACTGGATGAGAAGGGACCTCCTCAACTCAAACAACCCAGGCCAGTGGGAAAACCTCTACTATGGAAAATTCCTTGTACCCTGCCCCACCAAAAACAAAAAACGTCCCCACGAGAAAAAAGGTTGTAGGGTCTAATGTTGGGTTGGACCACCTTTAGCTTCGATTACAGCACGCATTGGTGGCATTCTTTGAATAAGCTTCAGCAATGTCAAAAGATTCAGCGTTGCATTCATTCTTCCCCAGGCTCTTGTATGATGGGAGAGAGTGACCACTGTGCAATGATTTCTCCAGCATATCCCAAAGATCTCAAATTGGTTAAGATCTGGACTCTGTGGTAGCCGATCCATCTCATGCTCTCTGAAACACTCTGTCACAATGTGAGCCCGATGAATCCTGGCATTGTCATCTTGGAAATTGCTTGTGCCACCAAGGTTGAAGAAATCAATTGATGGAATAACCTGGTCGTGGTCATTCAGGATGTTAAGGTCGTCAGCTGATCTAATTCTTTGGGCACATGATGTTGCAGAACCTGTACCTGACCAACTGCAGCAGCCCCAGATCAGAACAGTTAGGTGTTTTTTTTGGGTCAGGCAGTGAACTTGGTGAAAAGCAGACATAATGTGTTCTTTTTAAGCATCACTCCAAAAAAGTGCTAAAAGTAATACATTTCAAATTTTTGTGGTCACAAAACTCATTGACTTGCCTTGGCACTGTTATTTTTGAATACGTTAAAAACAAGAGTTGTCGCAAAACATTCTCTATAGTGGAGACAATGCAATTGCTTTTAAAGGACTTTTAACACGCAATAACTACATTCTTGAGCAGTGGATCTCAACTGGTAATGTGTTGGGACCCACCATCACCAAGCTGTGACCCAAAACAGAATTGAATTTGTTATACATAAGGTATACTGTATTTCACTTACAACTTGTTGTTGGATAAAAATGTAGTGGGCTGAAATTAGGTCTTGAGATCCTCAACTTTCCCTGGACAACTGTCGCGCTAATTAGCTTCTTTGCTGATACTTTTATCTGTTTTGTAACTTTCGTTTTGCCCTGCTGTTCTAGCAACCTTTGTACAACAAGTACAAAGGTGCGCACTCTGCTGACCTAAAGTGTAACTGCGTTTTTTCACATCATGAAACATACAGTATGAATATTAATGATACACATACATTTGTTCTATATTATACTGTTAAATAAATTAAGTCTAAGAGATACAGTAGTCGTAGTCAGTTTGTTTTTACGCGGGATAAGCATTATAGGAACTCGACTAAAATCTAAACTAAAGTAATGTGCCCTTTAAGACAGGAGCAAAGGACAACAGAAGGGGGGGAAAAAGTCGCAGCCCTTATTGTACTGCACGACAGCAGGATGTGAAGTGACTAACTGCCATGTGAATACTAACTAAGCCCCTACGTGCTAATGACTGGAGTTGCATAGGTCCCATTTTGCCTTTTTAGAGCTATAAAGGACCGCAGCATATGGGGAGGTAAAAGGCTAACGTTACTACAAAGCGTGTTTTTTCACCGAAGCATGCTTTAAAATTCAGCAGGAAGCAGAAACAAAGAGGTCCAGCTCATTTGCACTAGATAGAGTGTGGCATAGGAAAGTACTATCTGGAACATAGCCGCCAGCGGCAGCGAGCAGAGCCAAGGACACACTGAAATGTTCGAATAGTAATTATGCAGCCCACTGAAACATTTAGTTGTTCTTAATCAAACATCGAGTTGTTTTTGACGAGGTAAAGTGTGAATTTCATGGAAAGAGTTTAATGCTGTGGAGTTGTGTCTTGACAGTACTGATTCAGTTAGTGGATAATTTGAGATATGAAGAAACAGGGAAATTGGGTGTGTTCAATAATTGTATCTCATACTCAACTCTATACAATCACAAGATATTTAAATCATTTTAGTGGCGACATGTGCATGTTAATGAAGTCTGACAAGTAGTCAATATCCATTCATTGTAAAGGCACACACTCTTATTCATCCCGGCCCCAGAGAGGTAACTTTAAAACCGTTTGCTTTTATTGCGGGTTATCAACGAGTGATTTTCGTCACTTCTTCAAGACATTGGATTAGTTTATTGGGTCACTTACTTGTTTGGGGTTTTCTCTGGGGGTTCCAGTTTCCTTCTTCAAACTAAAATATGTACACTTAGGCTAGATAATCCTAGCTAGGTGCTCCCGAGTCCCGTCTCCTAGCTTAAGAGCTGGAGTTGGGTCCCTGAATGCTGCACTGTGGCAACCCTGAGGCGCTGCACTTTGCATGATCAATTTCAAAGGACAAACTTTTCCTTCTACCACTCTTTAAAGTCTATGAATAGAAAATACAAATACAAGCAAACTTAAAATCCCAGTGATCTGAATGCATCACCAAGTATCGCTCTTTACAAACCAGCCCAGGTTTTAAACAGGATGGAAAGTAAACTAACCAAAATGACAACAACAATAATCAGGACTGAACCAGCTATGAACCATTCCAAATATAACACAGTGTTGAATTTGGTTGTCATGACGTGGTCTGAATGAGAAAAAACAAATAAAGACTAAAGGGCCCGAAGCACCATCAATATAGTACCACAATTTGAGAAACACTACAGTACATTATCCACTGGAGAAACACTGTGAGATCTAAAGCATCATTTTTGGATCTATCTATCTTGCATCTTCAGTAAATCAACAGTAAATGTGTTTGACTTCTTTGTTTACCTCAATGTTGACTATAGTAGTTGCGCGCCCTGCTTTCAACAATTCTCATGAAACTGAAACTCTAGTGTATGTTGCCATTATCAGGTAGTGCGACCTTGTGCTTTCAGTTGATCTCATATAACTGTCTCACTTGCTTCAAAAAAGATTAGGGCTTTGTTCATTGTTTCCTTGTCATAAAACTGCTCCACCTGCCACATGCAATTCTCATATTTGAAAAATCTAAGTTACAATTCATTCTACCAAAACACACACGAGTGCCCAGTGTTGTTACGTAGATGTTGTTAATAGTTTTGCTTGAGGCTTTAAGAACTAATCGAGCCTCGTTTGAGAATCCTGACTAAATAAAAAGCCTTTGTGAATCCATTCATTTTATGTGATCTTTTTAACGGTATTTTGATGATCAGTTATTAACAGCATTTTTCAGCTTGGCCATGGACAAAAGAACCAAATACAATAGTACTGCACAAGCTGTAAGGAAAGTTGTGGAACGGGTATTTTGGTACACACACATCACTAAAAACTGTAATTTATGGACAAGACACTAAAAAGACTAACTACCTTGTGTGTATTTCTTTTTGCTAAGTCCAATGTCATGGCTCGGGCTAAGTTACAGGCTGCTCCGCTTGAACGTATAAAATATCCAATAAATAAAACCAATCTTTGAAATTACCATTTTGGAAAACGACCTACATTCATTTTCTTCATAGTATATGTTATATAGTATATTGTCTTTGGAAGTATTTCAGTAGTGCATTTCAGTGCAACACACTCCCAAAAACTGAAAGTACCTAAAACATGTCTAAAACATTCTGAACCCCCTGTTCACTGTATGAGACAATACAAACAGGAAAAGAAACCAACATGCAGCTATCCAACGCGTGGATCTCCGACACACATACACACACGAGCTGTTGTGAAACATGACTTAAGCTGTCCATTTGGTGCAGCTGATCCCTGTACGATTAAGGCTCTACGGCTGCTGTATTTTCTGACCTTGGCGCTCCAGCTGCACAGGAGGGGAGATTGGACCAAAAAAAAAACCTGTATTTTACTCCAAACTGGCCTTGACAGCTTTGACTTTACTCAAGCAAGAAAAAGCACAGTGTGGATGAAGCGCACCTAGAAGTGCGGAACAAAGCAGAGAGCTTTCTAAAAAAAACAGCATTCATCCAAAACAGAGCAAAGCAAAAGAAAGAAAACAATGCTAGTATTTTATGAAAAGTCTTTTAACATTTTAGTCAAAGGCCTATGCTTTTAGTGGGCTTTAGTCCTCACTCAAAACGCCAGCCCACACTCATGGAGAAATCCATTTAGACACCCTCAGCATACTTGTTCAGATCTTGTTTGTGGCCAAACTTTCTTATTTGTATTTATTAGCAAGTTTTCGCATACATGTATTTTTACTAAGCTTGATTCTTGCACTGCTGCCCTAATTGCCCGAGGACAGGAGGAAGAAGTGCACCATCTGCTGGCGTGTTCTACAGCTGCATTTTATAGCATTGTGAAACCTAGAGGTATTTCCCAAACACATACCGACACAAGTGTATAAAGTTTTTTTTTTTAATTACAGTCTACTCCATACAGTTTGCCTTGATCATTCCTTGAGCTACAGCAGCTAATGTTTTGCCGCAGAGCCTCACAGCAAGATGGTCCCGGATTCAATTCCTGGACTATGCGGGGCCTTTCTGTGTGGAGTTTGCGGCATGTTTCTCTCCCCGTGTCTGGATGGGTTTCCTCCAGGTGCTCCATTTCCCCCCATCAACCGTAAAAACATGCACAATAGGTCAATCTTCCAGGCAGGTGATTCTGCCTATTAGCCTGGCTCGACACTTTTAGGTCGTGTGTCTTTTGCTGGCAGCAGTATATGCACAGATATTACAGCTCAACTGCTTTTACCTGTTTTCCACACTTACAGTATACATTCAATGAAATCAAGCCTAACGATTTGTTAGATGATATGTGCCTAACAGCATAATGAATGCCGCTTGTGCAGTATATTGAACAAAAAATAAATAAATAAAATGAAGGAAATCAGTTCCCTGCATGCTGTTATGTAATTTTAAAGCTATGTGTCTAGAAAATACCACTTGAACTTTAGATATTGTAAAGTATAAGTTAGCAAACATGCTAGCGAACATGCTAACCAGCACAAGATAGTTTGACCCCTGAAAGAATCAGAATAAGTTTGGTGAAAGAGTTTGTAGTGAGGTGGGATAGGTGTCCCTGCTTTTAGCCAATGGAATGCAGGGGGCACGCTATAAAAAGGGCCTTTTCCGCATCACCTGCCCTCTCACCTCTCTGACGTCACACCTGCTGCGGGACTCAGCGGGGCTAGTCTGGGGTTGTCTGGTTGTTCGTCGTGTCGGGAGCGTCAAGCCGGCGACGTAGGCTTAAGGCCATCAACGTTGTATGCATCCTCGATGCGCTGATGCCAGTCCGAGTGGTGCCGTATAGCTGGATGTGGTCCGAGGTCCGGGGTCTTCGGGCTCGTAGGGTGTCGTGCTTCGCTTTCGCTACCTGGATCCTGGCACCACCATCATGCCTCCCCAGTTTGTCAGTTGTGTATGTCCTGTTGGGCTGAATGTGCTTCTCCGGATCCAACCTGTATGTTCTGGACTGAACTTCTAAACCAAGTAAAACATAACATTAACTTTTAAGAAACCAAACTGAACTTATAATAAAACAAAATATATTTTTGTAGATCATTTGCCTCTGCCCGGTCCTTTTAACGTACCTGTGTGCCTTAGACTTGTTGTAAAAGGTATTTTTCCCAGTTATACTGAGTGGCGTTGTGGCAACAACATTATTTATTTTAAGCAAATTAAGTATCAGCCCCACTCTGCTACAAGTTTATAATTGAAACGACAACAGACAAAAGGCATGACATAAGCCCCTTAAAAGTGTTTTTCTTCTTCTTTAAATGTAGCCTCTAAAGTAAAACTAAAGACTGGGCTAGTGATCTTGAATGAATGGTGTACTAAGTGGTGGGGTGATGAACAGGCCTGTCAGGAGAGCCACTCACAGCAGTTCTCTTTGGCACTCTCAGCACATGGCCAGCTCCAGACCTGACAGGCTTCATCAGTGTGAAATTTACAACCAGCCGACGGGTAAAAAGACACGGCGCTATACCTCCGGCTCATAAAATCATTTGTTTTTCCATCAAAGGACTGCGGTAAATCTGGACCTTTATGAGAAAATGCTCGGACTGAAAAGAAATAAACAAAACAAGTGACGGGTGGTAAACAGATTGGTATGCTAGCCTTTTTGGGAGGGAAACAGCGGCAAGAATTGTATAGCTCCTGATAAATATACAGTACATGAATAAAATGTAATTCAAGTAAAAGTTACTCAAATATGGACAATGGAGAAAGAAAACACTATAATTGATGGAAGAAATAGGCGGCCTAATGTGCAATAAATAAAGTATGTGACCGATAACTTGTAGCCGTTAGCATTAGCCTTTAAACATCGCAAATAATGATTAAGATGTTCTTGGCTGTTGTCAACCCATTGACCACAATTGGGCTACGTGCCGGGTTAAAAATATATGCCTGAACCGATTTTCTGAGATTTTTCCCAAGATACTAATTAGCATGTAACAGTGACTTCTGAGCTAAATGCTAAGTCATAGAAGGTTATGTTTACTGCTTTCTGTGGGTGCAGATACATATAAAGTGGCCACTAAACCTTCTCTTTTACCATGTTTGTGAAAATTCTAAATTCTACATGTACTGAAATCAACATGCCATACTTTCATTCATCACAGAAATAACTGACAACTCCAAGAAGTGTCTGCTTATGTAGGCCTAGCAGTAACCTATCATAACTCTTACAGTAAAATAAATATTTTCTTTTCTATAGATTGTACATTTCAATAGCTGTGCCTTGTAAAATGAAGGTCCCGGGTTCTTTTCCCACCTGGACGGGGCCTTCTGTGTGGAGTTTGCATGTTCTCCCCGTGTCAGCGTAGGTTTCCTCCGGGTACTCCAGCTTTCCCTACCACTAAAAACATGTACAATAGGTTCCCCTCTGGGGCCAGGATGCCCCTGAAAAAGAGATTCTTCATCTCTGTGGGACTTTCCTGGTTAAATAAAGGTCAATAAAAATAAATAAATAAAATGACACGTATAACATTGCTGCAAAACATCCTGTATTCATCTAGTATAGGTTTGCTAATATTCCAGCAATTCTATCTTTCTCCAGCTTGTTTTTGTTTATGTTTACAGTATATATATATATATATATATATATATATATATATAAAAGAGTGGCTCACAGGTAGAACATTTGCTTGTCAATACAAATGCTGGTGGTTCAGTCCCAGCTCTACTGCAGCCATACACTGTAATATGAATTGGACTTTCTTTGTGAGTGTGAATGTGGAAAGACTGATGAAAATTTGCCTTAGCCTTTTGCATTCAGGCAGTCTCATGATAAATAAACGATAAGTTGTTTAATACTCAAAGGCAGAACACTCGTAGTAGAATAGAAAAATGTAACTTCTAACTGATGGTGCTGTTATAATACCTACACACTAACCTGAATTTGGTCACATTTGGTCGTCTAAGAATGTTGTGTATTGCCATATAAAGCCAGAGAAAGCCCAGCCGGTGCTCCCCTGGTCATTAAGTGCATGATGAAAGTGAAGAGTAATATAGTTGATATATTACCTCCGGGCTTGCAGGCAGGCAGGAGGCACTGGGCCAGATTTACACACCTGGATCCACATCAGTAAACAAAGGCCTGCAGCTCCTTTGTGTGAGATCTCATCCAATCCCATTCCAGCCCCTAATGAAAAGTCCATTTGGATGACAAGCAGGGCTCTGCCTTTCTCTCCTCCATGTTTGGCCTATTAAACTGGGGACAGAGGGTCACGCTTCAGGGATTTGGATGTAACAATGTTGTTGTGTCATTGTTTATTCCACTGCTATAGTTGCAGGTAAATAAAATGAACAAAATTACTAGCGATAGACTTCAAATCCTTGTGGGTATTATATCCAGATCAGGAGTAATGCTCTATAGATTTGCATGTACTGTACTTAAGTCTTCATTGATCATTAAGTTATTTTCCAATAGTATTAATCCTAAAAATCATTCTAGCACTCTCTTAAAATTATAATCTATAACACAAGAAAATAAAGATTTCAGTACCTCCTTGACCTCACCCAAATTCAGACTACATATAAATTGCAACTTACACATCTCTTTCTAGAACAGTTGACTTTTTTTTTTTAATCAAATTTGTATGAGCAAGGGGTTTTCCAAATATGAGACTAACGTTGTATTCAATTGAATGTGTGTAATTTGGGCTACATTATCACAGATAAGTGACAACCCAAGTTGTGTTTTTATATCCATTTTGATTCACGTTTACAAGCTGATTATAGTACATGTTAATGCTTTTGAAGAACTCGCCTTGATTACATAATGAAGTTTAATATTTTATTTCCTTTATTTTACATGGGCCTGTAGAATTTCTTTGTCACTGATTTGTTTCTGACCCACAGAAACAAAGAGAAAGTGTCATTAGTCACCTTGAGGTTCGCTCTCTAAAACAAAAACAAAATTGGCTATAAATCTAGGGGTTATAATGGACGTAGACCTAAACTGTAACAATCACATTAAATCAGTAACATTAGCAGCCTTTTACTATCTGAAAAACATAGCCAATATCAAATGTATAGTGTCCAAACCATGACTTGACTGATCCATTAATTTATCTCAGGCCGGACAGCTGCAGTACATCCAGAATGCTGCTGCTCAAGTCCTCACTGGAACCAGGAAATACGACCGCATTAGTCCAGTGCTCAAGTCTCTGCACCTGCTTCCTGTCGCTCAGAGAATAGACTTTAAAATAGTCTCCTCATGGACTGGCACCAAAGTACATCACCGACATGTTAGAGCCAACCATCCCAGGCTCTGAGATCATCAGGGAGTGGACTCCTAGAGGTGCCCAGACTCTGGACTAAACACAGTGAGGCAGCATTTCAGTTTTCTGTGCCCAAGGTCTGGAACAGTCTGCATGAATACGCGACACATGCGACTAGTGTTTCCGTGTTTAAGACCAGGCTCAAAGCGTTGGTTGTGTACATGGTACTTTATTGTTGGGTTTTGTTTTGTTTGTTTGTTTTTATGTCTGATTACAGTTTAAATATAGAGATTTTAGGATATGACAAAGGTTCAAATTAACTTTAAATGTCACCAATCAATCAAACAATATTAAAAAATGTTGGAAACCAGTTGATCTTGAACATGGCTCAGAACCTGCGGCTGTCTCTTCAAGTCCAAAACAAACCGAGCTGGGTATTACTCAGTTACATTTAACATTTAATCAAGTACATGTACTCAAGTAGCTTTCTGATGATTGAATGATTTATTTTCATATGTTTGTATGGTATTTTCTTTGATAACATGACAACTTACACATTATTTCATGTTTTGTGTCTCATAACTGATGTTACTGTTGGAACGTGAATCAAACAGTAACTCAGTATTCGAAACACTCAAGTAAAATGTTCTCCAAATACTTTTTACTCTTACTTGAGTAAATAATTTGGCCACTCTACCCACCTCTGAAAAGAAATGAGCTATTTAAATTCTATAGAAAGGCGTTAACAGCTGCTACAGGGTGATTGCACAGATTCTGCTTCCTGGCCTAATAGTGTGTTTCTACAACACTTGGAATAGACTCTTGGGAAATACGAGGACCCATTTCGGCCCTGGCAGTAGCAGTTGACTGGAATCGTAGCACATTAAGACCAAAGTACTGCAGGCTGTGTATGGACCACTGCAGTCCTGAAGCAAACGTGCAAATGGTTTGATCTGGATCCATTTCAGACTTCACATTGGTTAGACTATTAACAATAAAGTCAACAGCCTCATTACTGTGAATTCATGCAGAAGTGTAACTAAACTAAAACTAACGAACTAAAAAAAAAGCAAAAGATAAGTGAAAGAGCTGAATCACAATCGGCCAATTCCTCCAGATGAAGTGAGGAACGGGTCAAACGCAGAGATAAGTTTTATCTATGGAGACCGTAAAGTTCTCCTTGACTTGAATTATGTCACGCTCCCAACTCCATAGCCATAGTAAAGCTGCCTCTGCTCGGAAGAACTACGGCTCCCTCTAGTGGTAATATGTGCAGTCACAGCAATGTTTAGTAGTAGATTCATGTACAGTATTTACCCTTTTGGAGTCATTTTTGAGGAGCAACATCACACCTCGAAGTACTGAGTAAACTGTTTGGTTACTCATTACACAGTGAGTAAATCTGAGAATGACAGTCTAAACGAGAATGTTTTATTGCCTTTGCCAACAGGACGTCATGACAGTGTCAATACCTGAGAAAATGACACTCAATCCACATTTTTGCACAGACTGAGCTTTTTAAACGTATGTGGTCTTAAAGTTTATTTGTTGTTTTCAATATAATATATATATATATATATTTATATATATATTTTTTTTTTGTCTCACTTGTCCCATTTTATTCTTGTTGCATACAAACGTTCTACCTGGAACCTTGTTAGGATCCAACCACGCAGAATGTGAATTCTTGCCATTTTTCAATTGTTCTTAAACCTTTGATCGGGAGTGTATCATCATGACACCATGTTACTTTTAGGTGCCGCGCTATTTACAACCTATTACCAGAAAAGTGCTACCACAAACGATTCTAATTCCAGCGCAGTTGATACATTTTTCTTTTAGAGACACTTGTTGACATTAACAAGTACGTAAATCCAAAATTTCTGTGGATGTTTTTTTTTTTTATCTTATAAACTGTCCAACATAAATTTGCAAAACATACTTTATCATCTTGAATACTACAGCAATACCAAAATAAATACATAACATTTAACAGTTAAGTTCAATTCACAAGGCACTTACTAAAGCGGGGCTCTTCATTCTCCAACCTATTGATACTCCTACTTGTACTATATAGGAGTTAGGCAGATAAAATCACAATGGACAAAGGTTGTATTTTAACGCAAAACAAGAAAATGTACTAAATTTTATCTCAAAATGTGGAAAGCCTTTGGGGAGCTACTATGAAACAAGTGGAGAGCTGCTGATGTGTCCCGCGTTTGCAGTACTTTGATAGCACAATTCAATCAAACACCTGGTCTCAGTCTTGATGCAGTAGCGATTTTCTCTTGTTTGCACAAACTCGCGAATGGCTCTGTCCGCTCCCCTCTCTCTGCAGATGAAAATGATGGAGCACCCGAGGGCGTGTAGGAGTCCCGAAGTCTCCAGGCTGTGCAGGTCCGTCAGGTACTTCCCGGGATCGTGGTCCATCAACACCAAACTGAACCCTTCCCGACGAGAGTCCAGACGCCCGGACAGAGACGGGATGGCCTCAGAGGAATGTGACGCCAGCACTTCAAACTGTCAAAACAAACAATATGGATTCATAACATTAACTATTTGTGAATCAATTTTCCATCAAGTGCAACACAATTCATTTTTCTGTTGCTATTGGTGCTAAAAAATTTTGCAGTATTGTGGCCATAAAATACCAAACCTGCATTCGTTTTTTTTAAAGTAAAATTTGCATTTCATACACTTTTAGAAAAATATAAACATTCCAAGTTTAAAAGAATGACAGAAGTTGTGGGAGGCTGTGCGATACCTCGTGACAATATAAAGCATATTGTATTTATCTGAAGCTTTGAAAATAAGTAAATGTTCTAAAGTATTTTGGCTATACATTGAAATTATCAGTATTTTTATGCTATTAAATATAATGAAATCTTAAATGTTTTATTTATAATTTAGTACAGTTTATGGCCAAATTGAATAGGAATTTGACTTCCAGAATCAGAGGGACTATTACACTCCTTAATCTGAACCTAGTACAACCAATCAACCAAGTTTCATCTAATAGTTTATTAGTATGTTTGGCATCTCTTTCTGTTTAATTTGTTGCACTATTAGCGTAAAGTAATGACACATTTCTTTGACATCAATGTTAATTTCTGATAAAAATGCAATCAGTACCTGGCCAGTGTTCAGTTAAAGGCACATTGATTACACTTATTCTAGTGAATGAAAGAAAATGTGTTTTATAAAACAAACAAAAAAACACACAGTGCATCTAATTATAAAGCATTTGTATACATTTTTCTCTCAGGCTAATTTTCTAGCATTTCTGTGAAAGTGACCCTCAAATTTGTGAAATGTGCTTATAATCTCATCCTTGTGAAGAATTTGAATTTTATTTTTTCATTGATTGTAATGGGGAAGAAAATCAGGTATAGGGCTTTTAAGTATAGTAGTATAGCAGTATTACATTATGCAATCTACTATTCAGAATCAGAATGGGTTTTATTGCCATTGTCAGTGAGAAGTACATTCACAAACTAGGGATTTGCTTTGGTTCAATCATACGACATGAAACATGAACCAGTAATACAATTTTTAGCCAAATTAATTAGACAAGATATGGTAGGTACAGCGTAAAAACATTATGATTTGTAAAAATGATACCTGGTGGTGTTTGTATCCTGCCACAAGGATGAGCTCCTCTCCATGATCTGCGGTCTGGGGGTCCTTCTCCACTGTTATCAGTCTGCCTCCAGGGGCAGCAGACGCAGCAGGCGCAGTGAAGAGTATCCACAGTGCGTGCCCAGCTCCAGAGCCAGGGAGGGCTGCACCTGCCTCACCACCTCATCCAGCTCAGCACCTACGGGGGACACTTGTTTATTAAGAGCTGTTGCAATGGAATTCTGCTGTATTTCAAGTTGTCCTCATAAGTTTAAGGCAACAGTTGTTATACTCACCAATCTGTGCACCGATGCTGAGAGAAGGGTACATGCCGTTGTAGAGGTCAAACGTCTCCAGCACACTGTCCACTTTGCCGTGAGTGGACTTACACAGGACAAAGGCGTGGGTGCTCTGCGTACACACCTCCTTTTTAATGATCCACAGCGCCCAGGCCTGAGCTCTCTGCCACAGGGTTAGCACTTTGACACGGAAATGTTTAGAAATCAGCAGGACGGCAGGGATCAGTGATGCGGAAACAGCCATTAACCACATGTTTAAGACTGGGAGACGCCAAGAGGTCTGAAATAAACAGGACCAGCACTCTATAAGTGCATATGACACATTAGACACCATATTTGCTGAAACACAGGAAACACAATTTAGTTTGACCATATTTTGTGATGTTTACGGTTTCACTTTCTCATTGGACACTGACAGGAAGTGACATAGATAGAGGCAAATCACTTTAAACTGTTGCCTTGCCGACCATGTTATGTCAATGGGAAATGAATGAGCCAAACTGCTATGGAACTTTACCTGTATCGATGTCACTTCCTGTCAGTAGCTTAAAAATAAACATAACTTTTATTCACAACTTTTCTTAGAGAAGGTTTATAACTCTAGACTTGACAGCTTTATTGAAAGGTGTAATTTACTCTCGGACAATCAGTTTGGTTTTAGGAATAATCACTCAACCTCACACGCGCTATTTGATATAATTGAAGAAATAACTAATGCTGTAGATAACAAGAAATATGCAATAGGGTTATTTATTGACCTGAGTAAAGCGTTTGATACAATAAACTATGATATACTAATTAATAAACTAGAACATTATGGGATTAGGGGGGTAGCTCTACAGTGGGTTACCAGTTATTTAAAAAATAGAAAACAATGTGTGAAAATAGGTGATTATCAGTCGAGTTGTCAAGAAATTGTGTGTGGTTTACCTCAAGGTTCCATTCTGGGCCCAAAATTGTTTAACATGTACATTAACGACATTTGTAAAACGTCTCAAGTACTTTATCTTGTTTGCTGATGATACAAATATTTTTGCATCAGGTGACGACTTACAGCAACTGTGTCGGATTGTTAACTTGGAACTCAAAAGTGTCAATAAGTGGTTCAAACAAAATAAACTATCTCTAAATCTGAGTAAAAGCAAAATGATGATATTTGGCAACTGTAATTCCAATGCTCAGGAAGCAATTCAGATAGAGGGTGTTGTCATAGAGCGAGTGCATGAAATCAAATTCCTTGGTGTTATTATAGATGACAGAATTACTTGGAAAGCTCATATTAAATATATATCTACGAAAATTTCTAGAAGCATTTCAGTAATAGCAAAAGCAAAGCACATTTTAAACATCAAAGCTCTACATATCTTATACTGTTCTCTGATTTTGCCATATTTATATTATTGTACTGTGGTTTGGGGTAGTACTTATAAAAACACAGTAAAACCAATAGTAATGTTGCAAAAAAGAGCTATCCGAGTAATTCATAAAGTTGGGTTTTTGGACCACACAAACTCATTATTTTTAAAATCAAAGATCATGAAGTTTTGTGACATTGTTGAGTTCCAAACTGTACAGATGTTATACAAAGCAAGATACAAACTGTTACCGGGCCAAATACAAAGAAGGTTCCAAGAACGTACTGGTTGTTATGAATTACGTGACGAATTAAACTTTAGGACTCAGAAACATAGCTCAACTTTGAAAAGTTTTAGCCCAACAGTTAATGGTGTACAATTGTGGAATAAACTGGAAATGGAGTTGAAACGAAGTCCAAATATCAACCTGTTCAAATATAAATACAAACAAAAGACTTTTGAAACATACAGAGAACAAGAAATGTGTTGCCACTAGGAGGCGCAGTAGGATCAATTATGTGTGTTTCCTCTATAATCAAGGAAGAGTGTTGCTGCTTGGAACCGTTGTCATTCTATTGCTCAAATTTACAAATTAAGAATTAGGGGTAGGCAAGTTATGAGTCTGTTGAGAGGGACACTCCCAACGGGCTCAAAACCTTGTCTTTTAATGCACCACTCAGCATAGGAACATCATCTACAAAATCAGCTGTTAGGGCAGCTGGGTGGGGGTTTGTTGAGGGGAGTTACTGCCCTCTTCAACTGGCCCGCTCTACACCCTGGCTTTTTAATGCACCTCACTATGCAGGGCTTACATCATACTTCACATATAACTCAATTAAACAAATATAATAATAATTAAAGCCGCAAGCGGCATTTAGAGGCCCTCGAGGGTCTCGTTTGGCCGGTTGACGCCGGTGGCCGCACGCCGCCCCAATAACCGGGAGGCGCTACCGCGCCCTACCTGCCACACTAGGTCGAGATTATAAAAGAGCAAAGGCAAGAAATGGCGCCTTCGGCGCCAGATCACTGGATTTTTCCCAAAATGGCCGACCTCCTGTTGGTTGCCTAGCAACCATGTAATGTACTTTTTTATTCGGACAGTCATGACGCACGCGTGTACCAATTTTGGTTTGGCTGCGCCAAAGTTGACACCGGGTGGTTGCCATGGCAACACGATAGGAAAAGAGGCGTGGCCATGATTGACTTTTTTTATCGGGATCACGTGACGCACGTCTGTGCCAAATTTCTTTTGTCTACGACAAAGTTTGATCTTATTCTTCATTCATTTTTATTTGGTGCTCTGCAGGGGGCGCTATCGCGCCCATTTTCAAATGTCCTAAATCACAACATCCGGAGTTGACGACTCGACCAACGATTCAAGTTACGCTCAAATCGGCTTCAGTTTGTGCGAGTTATGAGTCTTTAAACACGGCGGCGAGTCCTGAAAACGGACGCCGAATTCATGGCGTTGCCATGACAACACCGTTAATCCTATTAGAAAGTTTTTAATAACTTTTGATGTCCCACTTGTGTAGATGATCTGGAGCGAACGGGGAGTCGCTGCGTTCAACGCCCTAGGACGAGTTCGTTCAAATGGGAGAGCATGAAATGGCGCCTTCGGCGCCAGATTACTACATTTTTCCCAAAATGGCCGACCTCCTGTTGGTTGCCTAGCAACCATGTAATGTACTTTTTTGTTCGGACTGTCATGACGCACGCGTGTACCAATTTTGGTTTGGCTGCGCCAAAGTTGACATCGGGTCGTTGCCATGGCAACACGGTTGGGAAAGGGGCGTGGCCTCAATGACTTTTTTGTTCGGGTTCACGTGACGGATGTCTGTGCCAAATTTCTTTTGTCTACGACAAAGTTAAAAAATTTTCCTCATTCATTTTTATTTGGTGCTCTGCAGGGGGCGCTATCGCGCCCATTTTCAAATTTCCTATATCACAACATCCGGGGTCGACGACTCGACCAACGATTCAAGTTTCGCTCAAATCGGCCACAGTATGTGGGAGTTATGACTGTTTGAACGCGGCGGCGAGCGCTAAAAATGGACGCCGAATTCATGGCGTTGCCATGACAACACCGTTAATCCTATTAGAAAGTTTTTAATAACTTTTGATGTCCCACTTGTGTAGATGATCTGGAGCGAACGGGGAGTCGCTGCGATCAACGGCCTAGGACGAGTTCGTTCAAATGCGAGGGCACGAAATGGCGCCTTCGGCGCCAGATCGCTCTTCTGGCCAATATGGCCGCCCTCCTGATGGTTGCCTAGCAACCGCATAATATCTTTTTTGTTTGGCTTCACGTGACCAATCACTGTGCCGAATTTTGTTCGTCTACGACGAACTAAAATTTTCGGGGATTTCGGGATTTTGAGGGGTCTGGCCATAGGGCGCAATGTTAACGTGGTTTTTCCAGGGGGCGCTGACGCGCCATTTTTTTGAATTTTTACATTTTGGAGATGTGAAGTTTTTTTTTTTCACCTAATTGAATTTTGGGCAAAAATTCAGGACTTTTCATCAGTGGGAAGTTGCCGAAACTGGCTTTTTAGGGGGAGAGGAAAAATAATAATAATAATTAAAGCCGCAAGCGGCATTTAGAGGCCCTCGAGGGTCTCGTTTGGCCGGTTGACGCCGGTGGCCGCACGCCGCCCAATAACCGGGAGGCGCTGCCGCGCCCTACCTGCCGCACTAGGTCGAAGAGCAAAGGCAAGAAATGGCGCCTCCGGCGCCAGATCACTCGATTTTTCCCAAAATAGCCAACCTCCTGTTGGTTGCCTAGCAACCATGTAATGTACTTTTTTGTTCGGACAGTCATGACGCACGCTAGGGTGCATCAAACGCCCCAATGTCAACCAATTATTCTGTCCCCAGTTTAAAAACATTCCTTTGGTCATAAAAAGAATTTCTACCAATTTTTGTCTAATTCCAACATTGTTTAGGGGGTCCACCTCAATAAGCAAGATTTGCATTGGGTTATATGGGCATTCTATAGCGATATTCATGTAGTTGAATGTTATTTGCTCTTTACTTATGTAATATTTTACAATGGTACTGAATTTGATTAAATAACTATTCTTTGCTTGTTTATTCAAGCTGTTTGTGAAGTCTGCAATCTTTGAAAGTGAGTTTTTACAAAATATTTCAATTTTATCTAATTTTGTATTAAACCTTTTAATTTTAATTTTTATTGAACTTATTATGTTATACTTTCATGTTGTCGCAATTCTAGAGCCTGTTTTACAAATGTTATATGCAAACTGTTATTAGTCATTATAGGGGTTTTAGATTTAGCACATGTTGACTGTTAACACATTGAGTGCCGCGCTGTTTTGGGGATTGAGCTGTAGAGTGCCAATAATCCAGACCATTTTTTCATGACCACAGAATCAAATACAGGTCACGTAACTGCAGCCTGTGTGACAGTCCAGAAGCAGCTTGGACAAGTTCTCCTTTGGTCAGCCTGTCGTCACCATGTTGGTGAGATTATCCTGTGTCATGTTTTTGATGATCTGAAGATTGAGTCATCCAAGTCTCCAGAATGCTGTTTTTAGACTTTAGCTCAGCATTCAACACTATAATCCCACAGCAGCTAATACACAAACTGCTCCACCTGGGGATCAACACATCACTGTGCAACTGGCTGCTGGACTTTCTGACGGGGAGACCACAGGCTGTACGTGTTGGCGGAAATCCTCCAGAACCATCACACTGAACACGGGGGCTCCCCAAGGCTGTGTGCTGAGCCCCCTCCTGTTCACTCTGCTGACCCATGACTGCGCTCCAAAGTACAACTCAAACCTCTTCATCAAGTTTGCAGACGACACAACAGTGGTGGGTCTCATCAGCAACAGAGACGAGTCAAACTACAGGAGTGAGGTGAGCAGTCTGGCCATGTGGTGCACACAGAACAATCTCTCTCTAAATGTGGAGAAGACAAAAGAGATTGTTATGGATTTTCGAAGAGCGCGGGTCCAGCATGCTCCTCTAATAATTATTATAGGAGCATGCTTGATTATAATCAACGGTGCTGCAGTGGAGAGGGTGACCAGCACTAAGCTCCTGGGTGTGCATATCACAGTGAACCTCTCCTGGACCATGCACACTACATCACTGGTCAAGAAAAGTAATCAGTGTCTCTACTTTGTCCGCAAGTTAAGAAGAGCCAGAGTCCCAGCCTCTGTTATGTGCAACTTCTACAGAGGGACTATAGAGAGCATCCTGACCAGCTCCATCACTGTGTGGCACTTCTACAGAGGGACTATAGAGAGCATCCTGACCAGCTCCATCACTGTGAGGCTCTTCTACAGAGGGACTATAGAGAGCATCCTGACCAGCTCCATCACTGTGTGGCTCTTCTACAGAGGGACTATAGAGAGCATCCTGACCAGCTCCATCACTGTGTGGCACTTCTACAGAGGGACTATAGAGAGCATCCTGACCAGCTCCATCACTGTGTGGCACGGCGCCAGCACTGCCTCCTGCCGAAAGAGCCTCCAGCACATGGTGAGAGCAGCGGAGATGATCTGTGGAGCCCCTCTCCCCTCTATTAAGGACATGTATTCCACCCGTCTCACCCGCAAAGCCGTCAGAATCACCAGGGACCCTATGCACCCATCACACAGTCTCTTCAAGGTAATACCTTCAGGGAGGAGACTGCGGCATCTACGGCCCAGGTCCAGTCGACTTAAGAACAGTTTCATACACAAGGCCATTGGGAAGGTGAACTCCCTCCCACCCCTCTTCCCCCACCCCTGCTCCACAATCAAGAATGAGAGAAATCTAATTTCAAATCATTCACATGGTTTGACAAATTAAAAAAAAAAAATCTTGAATCTTGAGACAGGTGTTAAGCTTAGTTCAGATTTCTTGGCATCAGCAAGGGGTGAAGGACATGACCAGAACGTGCTGCAAGTTGTTGAGAAGGACCGTAAAGAACAGCCCAACTTGCGAAAAGGCAAAGGACATAGCGACTAACTGAAGAATCTACCAAATAACTACCATTGACTTTAAAACATTGCTGAATGTAGAATAAATTTAACTATATTTAACTTTTTAAACATTGGATAAATCATTTAGAACAATGTTGAAAACAACATATACTATCTGAATTCATTGCGTTGAAACTATTGTCTCCGATGAGTTGAAACATTTTAAAAGATGTAGCGAATGGTTAATGTTATATAATGAACACTTCTAACACCCGTTGTATAAATGTAGCATCATACTATTGAATATAATCAAATAAAAACTGAGAATTTACTATTGCAATATCTATATACAACTCTGTATGCAATATTATTTAACAAAATGACATAAAATGAAATGGAAATATGCCAAATGGCGAATTTTCGATATTTAGACACAATTCAGTTGAATGGTGGACCACCTAAATGTACTTAAACTTCACCAAACTTTGCCATACATTTTCTTTTTTTATATATAAAAAAACTAGACAAGGGACAAAATGATCCATTGAAGTTAAAAAAAAATGGGGCGTTTGATGCACCCTAACGCACGTGTGTACCAATTTTGGTTTGACTGCGCCAAAGTTGACACCGGGTCGTTGCCATGGCAACACGATGGGAAAGAGGCGTGGCCATGATTGACTTTTTTTATCGGGATCACGTGACGCACGTCTGTGCCAAATTTCTTTTGTCTACGACAAAGTTTGATCTTATTCTGCATTCATTTTTATTTGGTGCTCTGCAGGGGGCGCTATCGCGGCCATTTTCAAATGTCCTAAATCACAACATCCGGGGTCGACAACTCGACCAACGATTAAAGTTACGCTCAAATCGGCTTCAGTTTGTGCGAGTTATGACTCTTTGAACGCGGCAGCGAGCCCTGAAAACGGACGCCGAATTCATGGCGTTGCCATGACAACACCGTTAATCCTATTAGAAAGTTTTTAATAACTTTTAATGTCCCACTTGTGTAGATGATCTGGAGCGAACGGGGAGTCGCTGCGTTCAACGCCCTAGGACGAGTTCGTTCAAATGCGAGTGCACGAAATGGCGCCTTCGGCGACAGATTACTCAATTTTTCCCAAAATGGCCGACCTCCTGTTGGTTGCCTAGCAACCATGTAATGTACTTTTTTGTTCAGACAGTCATGACGCACGCGTGTACTAATTTTGGTTTGGCTGCGCCAAAGTTGACACCGGGTCGTTACCATGGCAACACGGTGGGAAAAGGGGCGTGGCCATCATTGACTTTTTTGATCGGTATCACGTGACGGATGTCTGTGCCAAATTTCATTTGTCTACGACAAAGTTCAATTTTATTCTTCATTTTTATTTGGTGCTCTGCAGGGGGCGCTATGGCGCCCATTTTCAAATTTCCTATATCACAACATCCGGGGTCGACGACTCGACCAACGATTCAAGTTTGGCTCAAATCGGCCACAGTTTGTGCGAGTTATGACTGTATAAAGGTGACGGCGAGCACCGAAAACGGACACCGAATTCATGGCGTTGCCATGACAACACCGTTAATCCTATTAGAAAGTTTTTAATAACTTTTGATGTCCCACTTGTGTAGATGATCTGGAGCGAACGGGGAGTCGCTGCGTTCAACGCCCTAGGACGAGTTCGTTCAAATGCGAGGGCACGAAATGGCGCCTTTGGCGCCAGATTACTACATTTTTCCCAAAATGGCCGCCCTCCTGTTGGTTGCCTAGCAACCATGTAATGTACTTTTTTGTTCGGACTGTCATGACGCACGCGTGTACCAATTTTGGTTTGGCTGCGCCAAAGTTGACATCGGGTCGTTGCCATGGCAACACGGTGGGGAAAGGGGCGTGGCCTCAATGCATTTTTTGTTCGGGGTCATGTGACGTATGTCTGTGCCAAATTTCTTTGTCTACGACAAAGTTCACATTTTTTCCTCATTAATTTTTATTTGGTGCTCTGCAGGGGGCGCTATCGCGCCCATTTTCAAATTTCATATATCAAAACATCCGGGGTCGAGGACTGGACCAACGATTCAAGTTTCGCTCAAATCGGCCAGAGTATGTGCGAGTTATGACTGTTTGAAGTCGGTGGCGAGCGCTGAAAATGGACGCCGAATTCATGGCGTTGCCATGACAACACCGTTAATCCTATTAGAAAGTTTTTAATAACTTTTGATGTCCCACTTGTGTAGATGATCTGGAGCGAACGGGGAGTCGCTGCGTTAAAAGCCCTAGGACGAGTTCGTTAAAATGCGAGGGCACGAAATGGCGCCTTCGGCGTCAGATCGCTCTTCTGGCCAATATGGCCGCCCTCCTGATGGTTGCCTAGCAACCGCGTAATATGTGTTTTTGTTTGGCTTCACATGAACAATCACTGTGCCGAATTTTTTCGTCTACGACGAAGTCAAGTTTTCGGGCATCTCCATAGGCGCAATGTAATTTTGATTTTCCAGGGGGCGCTGGCGCGCCATTTTTTTGATTTTTTATATTTTCTAAATGTGAAGAATTTTGTTTTCACGTGTTTGAATTTTGTGCAAAAAATCAGGACTTTTCGTCAGTGGGAAAGTGGACTTTGAGGGGGAGAAGAAAAATAATAATAATAATAATAATTAAAGCCGCAAGCGGCATTTAGAGGCCCTCGAGGGTCTCGTTTGGCCGGTTGACGCCGGTGGCCGCACGCCGCCCCAATAACCGGGAGGCGCTACCGCGCCCTACCTGCCACACTAGGTCGAGATTATAAAAGAGCAAAGGCAAGAAATGGCGCCTTCGGCGCCAGATCACTGGATTTTCCCCAAAATGGCCGACCTCCTGTTGGTTGCCTAGCAACCATGTAATGTACTTTTTTATTCGGACAGTCATGACGCACGCGTGTATCAATTTTGGTTTGGCTGCGCCAAAGTTGACACCGGGTGGTTGCCATGGCAACACGATAGGAAAAGAGGCGTGGCCATGATTGACTTTTTTTATCGGGATCACGTGACGCACGTCTGTGCAAAATTTCTTTTGTCTACGACAAAGTTTGATCTTATTCTTCATTCATTTTTATTTGGTGCTCTGCAGGGGGCGCTATCGCGCCCATTTTCAAATGTCCTAAATCACAACATCCGGAGTTGACGACTCGACCAACGATTCAAGTTACGCTCAAATCGGCTTCAGTTTGTGCGAGTTATGAGTCTTTAAACACGGCGGCGAGTCCTGAAAACGGACGCCGAATTCATGGCGTTACCATGACAACACCGTTAATCCTATTAGAAAGTTTTTAATAACTTTTGATGTCCCACTTGTGTAGATGATCTGGAGCGAACGGGGAGTCGCTGCGTTCAACGCCCTAGGACGAGTTCGTTCAAATGGGAGAGCATGAAATGGCGCCTTCGGTGCCAGATTACTACATTTTTCCCAAAATGGCCGACCTCCTGTTGGTTGCCTAGCAACCATGTAATGTACTTTTTTGTTCGGACTGTCATGACGCACGCGTGTACCAATTTTGGTTTGGCTGCGCCAAAGTTGACATCGGGTCGTTGCCATGGCAACACGGTTGGGAAAGGGGCGTGGCCTCAATGACTTTTTTGTTCGGGTTCACGTGACGGATGTCTGTGCCAAATTTCTTTAGTCTACGACAAAGTTAAAAAATTTTCCTTATTCATTTTTATTTGGTGCTCTGCAGGGGGCGCTATCGCGCCCATTTTCAAATTTCCTATATCACAACATCCGGGGTCGACGACTCGACCAACGATTCAAGTTTCGCTCAAATCGGCCACAGTATGTGGGAGTTATGACTGTTTGAACGCGGCGGCGAGCGCTAAAAATGGACGCCGAATTCATGGCGTTGCCATGACAACACCGTTAATCCTATTAGAAAGTTTTTAATAACTTTTGATGTCCCACTTGTGTAGATGATCTGGAGCGAACGGGGAGTCGCTGCGATCAACGGCCTAGGACGAGTTCGTTCAAATGCGAGGGCACGAAATGGCGCCTTCGGCGCCAGATCGCTCTTCTGGCCAATATGGCCGCCCTCCTGATGGTTGCCTAGCAACCGCATAATATCTTTTTTTGTTTGGCTTCACGTGACCAATCACTGTGCCGAATTTTGTTCGTCTACGACGAACTAAAATTTTCGGGGATTTCGGGATTTTGAGGGGTCTGGCCATAGGGCGCAATGTTAACGTGGTTTTTCCAGGGGGCGCTGACGCGCCATTTTTTTGAATTTTTACATTTTGGAGATGTGAAGTTTTTTTTTTTCACCTAATTGAATTTTGGGCAAAAATTCAGGACTTTTCATCAGTGGGAAGTTGCCGAAACTGGCTTTTTAGGGGGAGAGGAAAAATAATAATAATAATAAGAAAAACCCGTACAATAACAATATAGCGCCGCCTTCGGCGGCGCATATTTATATATTCGGAAAGGTCTCACGTCCAGTAATCCAACCGTGGGGTTTATTGTCAAATACGAGCGCGTTGCGCTCCTCTTTTACCTCTTCTTTCTCAATATTTCCCAATGGATTTTTTTTTTCGTATTTTTGTGCGAGCAGAAGCAAATATGCCGCTTTCGCGGCAAAGACCTATATTATCGGATAGGCCTCGATGCCCTGAGTCACTCTAACAGTGTTTTGAGTGCTGGTGAGTGGCCATGGTCGATGACGAGCGCGTTGCGCTCGTCATCGACTGCTTTCTTGTCCATGTTGCGCCTTGCCTGTGGTTTTCACCTTTTTTTCTTCGAGCAGCAACAAATGTGCCGCTTTCGCGGCACACGCTTATATCACCGGACAGGTCGGGGTGCCGGGAGTGTCGTTATTACTGTGTAATGCATGGGGAGCGCTCCGCGCTCTGTTTCTTGAGCGCTCCGCGCTCTTTTAGGGACGTGCGCTACGCGCACGTCTTTCGTCAGTGCGCTCCGCGCACTGCTTGTACAATAACAACAGGCCCGGACCCTGTCAGGCTCTCGGGCCTAATAATAATAAGAAAAACCCGTACAATAACAATATAGCGCCGCCTTCGGCGGCGCATATTTATATATTCGGAAAGGTCTCACGTCCAGTAATCCAACCGTGGGGTTTATTGTCAAATACGAGCGCGTTGCGCTCCTCTTTTACCTCTTCTTTCTCAATATTTCCCAATGGGTTTTTTTTTTCGTATTTTTGTGCGAGCAGAAGCAAATATGCCGCTTTCGCGGCAAAGACCTATATTATCGGATAGGTCTCGATGCCCTGAGTCACTCTAACAGTGTTTTGAGTGCTGGTGAGTGGCCATGGTCGATGACGAGCGCAACGCGCTCGTCATCGACTGCTTTCTTGTCCATGTTGCGCCTTGCCTGTGGTTTTCACCTTTTTTTATTCGAGCAGCAACAAATGTGCCGCTTTCGCGGCACACGCTTACATCACCGGACAGGTCGTGGTGCCGGGAGTGTCGTTATTACTGTGTAATGCATGGGGAGCGCTCCGCGCTCTGTTTCTTGAGCGCTCCGCGCTCTTTTTGGGACGTGCGCTACGCGCACGTCTTTCGTCAGTGCGCTCCGCGCACTGCCTGTACAATAACAACAGGCCCGGACCCTGTCAGGCTCTCGGGCCTAATAAGAAAAACCCGTACAATAACAATATAGCGCCGCCTTCGGCGGCGCATATTTATATATTCGGAAAGGTCTCACGTCCAGTAATCCAACCGTGGGGTTTATTATCAAGTACGAGCGCGTTGCGCTCGTCTTTTACCTGTTCTTTTTCAATATTTCCCAATGGGTTTTTTTTTTGGTATTTTTGTGCGAGCAGAAGCAAATATGCCGCTTTCGCGGCAAAGACCTATGTTATCGGATAGGCCTCGATGCCCTGAGTCACTCTAGCAGTGTTTTGAGTGCTGGTGAGTGGCCATGGTCGATGACGAGCGCGTTGCGCTCGTCATCGACTGCTTTCTTGTCCATGTTGCGCCTTGCCTGTGGTTTTCACCTTTTTTTCTTCGAGCAGCAACAAATGTGCCGCTTTCGCGGCACACGCTTATATCACCGGACAGGTCGGGGTGCCGGGAGTGTCGTTATTACTGTGTAATGCATGGGGAGCGCTCCGCGCTCTGTTTCTTGAGCGCTCCGCGCTCTTTTTGGGACGTGCGCTACGCGCACGTCTTTCATCAGTGCGCTCCGCGCACTGCTTGTACAATAACAACAGGCCCGGACCCTGTCAGGCTCTCGGGCCTAATGATAATTAAACCCAAATTAAATTATATTGAGGATGGTAATGACAACTGAGAAGTAGCAAGATCTCAGAATATAATATGTATTAATGAACCTTTATAACATAAAAGTAGCACATTCTTTTGTTCTTTATTTTGCTGCTGTTTTTGTTTTATTCTTGTTCATCATTTATTGTTACTTTGTCCTATGTTCCTTTGTTTATGATTTGCTACCTTGTAAATATTAAATGTAATGTTATTATTTTTATTTTGGGGTGGGCGCTTATAAGCCTTTGGCTTCAGCCCACTCCCTTTGAGCAGGTTAACTGCTCAAACAAACAAAATAAACATAAACATTTCTTTATTGACCTCTTACCTGAACCAAGCGCATTTTCTCCATTTCGGCCTGATTTAAAAGCTAAGACCTATAAAAATGATCGTAACTTTTTTTGTCACGTTGTCGCTGCGTTTTTTTGTCAATTTTTTAAAGCGTATTTTGATGCTTTTTTGTTGCTTTCATGACTTTTTTCGTTGTGCTTTGTTCATGTTTTTGTTTCTCTTTTCTTGTTGCGTTTTCATCGCATTTTTGAAGCGTTTTTTGCCGTGTTTTCGTCTCTTTTTTTTGTTGCATTTTTGTCATGTTTTTGTAGGTTTTGTTGCTTTTTTGTTGCATTTTTGTTGTGTTTTCGTCACATTTTTGTCCCTTTTCTGTCACTTTTTATGGCTTTGCTGCTTTTTTCATGGTGTTTTCATTGCTTTTTTGTCGTGTGTGTGTTTTTTTTAAGCTTTCAGATTTGGGTAAAGCCAAACTGTAGAAAATTGTGCTCGGTTCAGGTTAAGAGGTTAATTTGCTGCTTCACCTCTTACAACTGATGTTATCCATCTAAATAAGTCATATTTTCAAAAGCATTAAAACCTGTCATATGCACTTTAAGTATTAGGTGATGCACTATCCATATCGATATCGCAAGGAGATACAAATCACTTGAGAAAAAAATGTGCCACATCATTTCTTTCTTCTTTGATCCAGAATTGTTGAAAAAAAAAAAAAAAAATTGTGCCTGTCTACTGTGTTTGAATGGTTTTCTCAAATATCGCAATAATATTGTTGGCATCTACTCACGCTCTTTCTGGCATCCTTTAAATCTGTTACATTCATTACAAACCTACAGAACAATACAGTCACTTCAGCAATAGAACCCTGCAATGTATTGGGGGAAACACACTATTCTTGAGACACATTTGATCAAAAACATACACAACCCTACCTTGTGAATAGAGAAGGCAGGTGTCCTGTCAGAAACAGATGCTTCTCCAGTCTAGCAAGTCACTTGGGGAATAATAGAAAGAGAGTTGCCTGTAAAACAAAATTAACATTAACATACACAAACAAAAATGTCCATGCAAGTTGTGTCAGGAATTATGTCTGTTATACGTCAGTACTTCAATCAAGATAGATAAAGGCAAGTGGGCACAACGAAGCACGATCAATAAATAAAGCACACACTTCAGCGCTCCTCCCTTGTTGTAATGTAGCTTTGTGACGCTAGAGGGCAGCAACAATAAACCTATATTGACAACTCTTTCAGAACTAACTATTGTATTGGGATGAATTGCTTACTGCTGTAAAAAAAGAAGAAGAAAAGGTTTAGTTATTTTATTCATAACTAGCCTGTCTGTGTATTGGTCTACGTTTACACAGTAAGACATCTCATCGTAATCCTCTTCAGTTCTAAAAATAGGCTTAATTTCCCCTGCGTGTCACTGTCCTCATTGGCGCAGTGTTTTTTGGGCCACTTCATGGTTCTCCTGTTGCGGCCGTGGAGCGCGCGCCCCGTTTCTGTGAGTCAAGCCGAGCAGCAGATGTACGAAAACCGGAAACAAAGTCGATATTTGTTATTAGATTAGAAAAGTCACGTTGTCTTCATCATGTTTAGGCTTTACTGTCTCAAAACTTAGACAATGGAAAAGAAAAGCCCCGCCGAGTAAGCCTAATGTATATAACTGCACGTGCAAGCTAGCTATGACTTTGTCGACTTTTCGGGTAATTGAGGCTCTTCAAAGCATTTATGTATTCAAATATAATTTCAAATTAGGTTATTTCTTCACGAAATGTAGGGAATATACCTGTCATACTCTCCTGATTTGGGAAGTTCGCCTACCTTACTGCTAGCCAAAGTGTTGCGCAACAGTCCGCGTGCATGCTCCGCTGGCCGACAAAACCACGCCCATGACTTTATACCTTAAAGTTAATAATTATACCGCGTGGGGAGATGAGTGACACAAACGTTGAAATCATAACCAACTTCACAGGATGGTAAGTTTTATTTGTTATTTTATTTTGAGAGGCTTAACCGGATGTGGAGTGCGCCACTGTTTTCTAACTCGCCGCTGTCTGCGCACACAAGTCTCCAACGAACAGACGTGAAGTAACTGACCCGGTGCGGTGCTGTTGCTGCTGTGAGACCCACGACTCATCGAGAAGGTGCTGTCTTGGCGCACTTTTGACACATTGCGGGTTGGACACAGAGGCCTTTTTTTTTTACGCACAAGATTCCCTGTCTGGAGAGGACAGGTTTTACGCCAATGGCAAGTCCGGTCGCAGACTTGGGACAGTCTCATCAGCATCACCTAGACTCGGCGGCGGAGAGTGCCATCCAAGAGGCGTGCAAATGGATAGAGGTGAGTGGAACTACTGTTTATTGCGTCAACTTCATACCTATTGGCTACTCCTGCCTCCTGTTGCACTCGCGTTTGTTGACATTGCACGGTCTTAGTTACTGTCTGGGATGTTGTCTGCGCACGCATTGCACGTTTGATTTATGTCTTCGTAATCTGCTGAAAGATGAGTCATTTGATAGCCATTTCTGTAAGTTGCCCTGGAGTAGAGAGCACAATGTTGCTTTTTTTTTTGTCCATTGACTTCTGCTTTCTGACTGCATTCGCATTTAGCTCATTTGATGCATCATTTCTTCTGGTTCATGGTATGTGCCAATTCGAATATAACCAACAATACTACAGGGTATGCGTAGTTCCCTCAATGTAGGGTTTTGCTCAGTAGATCTGGTTGCACTGTGTGGAATTGGCTCGCTCAAATGCATCATGTGGAATGGATTTTTCTTTTTGCCTCAACTCACTGTTCAGTTCAGGGCGAATTTTCCTCATGCCACTTGGATGACCTGCATTTGTTTAGCCTACAGTCATATGCAACCTTATGTCAAGGTAATTTAAAAAAAAGGTGATAATCCAATATATTGTTATTCTTTATTTGGTGATACTATTTGATATCGCAGCCTTATATTATATATCCATAATTGGTAATAGCTCATCAGCCTTCGGGGGCATTGACTCAAAAGAAGGACAGAAGTTTGAGTCCCGGCTCCAGGTGATTCGTTCTGTCACCCGTTGTGTCCTGTGGCAGTGGCGAGACAGTGCGCCATCGCCACACTGACGGGACGATGCCGCAGATTAGCAGCCTCGCTCCCGTCAGTCTATGCAAAGGCAGCCCTGGCTACAGTAGGAGCTGAGAGTAGCCCTATCAAGCTGGTAAAGTGCAACCTGAAAGCTGTTTATCATTACGTTCATGTTTTGCTCTACTTAAGTCTGACAGCGCTCCCATTTTGCAATTCACTCCAAGTACTCCCTGTAGAGATGATAATGAGGACGATGACTCCAGTGAAGGCTAATGATTTGTTTTGGTGAAGGTGTCTCCACTTTAACCCATACCTTATTACAATATCCTTAAATAGTTATAGTTATTATATTACTTTGGAGATAACTCATGAAAGATGCTTGTCTTCTTATACTTGTTTTTTGTAGAGCATGATTTATCTGACGCAGCATTTTCTAAAAATAGCTACAGTTATCACTTGATAAATCAGTGCTCTGGATCCCTCCACACTCCCACACACTGTTTATTTATGTTTTCAATAGTGCTGCTAATGCTCTCATTATTTAATTCGTATGTTAATGTTAAAGATTTGGTTCTGTATTGCAGGCATCATGCAGCCACTGAACACATTCTGTTTTTGTGTGACGAATGTGCTTCTGACATCAAATAGTTAAGATTATGAGCTTAAATTGGTTAAATGTATTCCCTGTTTGCAAAATGGCGGTGACATGCATTGGAGTTTTCTTTGCCAGCCAGTATTACATTCGTATTGTGTCGTCTGGGACCTTCTCTTGCCTCCTGTCCTTGAGTTTGAATGGGTGACGTTGACTGGCAGATTTGTCCGTTCAGATAAAGGCATGGCCCATCCATATCGCCACAAACTTTGCGGCTTTGCCAGTTTGAAAGAAATGTTCAAAATGGAACTAATAGAAATCACACAAATAGGCCTGTCAGGATAATTACTATTATCGGCTTACCGTTCATTAAATAACAGATACATTTTTGGGCTCAATATTTATTGTCTGAACATTTATTTCTACCTTTTCTCAGTTTTTCTAGTGTAATACTTACTTTTTTGACCCAAAGTAAGATGAGTTTCATTGTATTTCATGTTTATTGTGGGCTATTGTAAGATTAGGTACTTTTCAAACAAATCTTATTTCCAAACATCAGATTTTGTTATCGTGACAGGCCTGCGCACAGAGGACCGAGAAACAGTGCAGACTTAACCAAATCAACAGGCGAAGCTCTGAACGCATCAGAGGCGAGAGAAGTTTGCCTTGAGTGATACGGGATAGACCTACTGAAGGTGACAGTGGTAATAGTTTGCAGTCGTAATGGATATCGAGAACAAAAGGAAATGATGACGCAAAAGCATATTACTATTTATTAGCCGTTATGTTCATGTAAAGTTTAGTACACAGCATGTATTTGTTCAGATTTTTTCTGTAAAGCCCAATATCACAGCAGCAGTCACCTCACAGGGCTTATAGCATATATCAAAACAATGAAACGGCCAGGCTAATGTACCGCCCACATGTCTAAGCGTCAACAGTGAAGCAGCAGGTGGATAATCTCAGTATCCCCTCAGTAACGCCTTTCCATTTTCTTTCCATACAACACTGATCTACTTAAAGAGTGTCAGGCGACGTCTCCGGCCCATTTATCCGCACTTTACTCCCTCGGGTCCTGTATCATATCTTTAAAAAGCGCTATTGACCTACATGTGAAAGAGCAGAGGGCGAAGGAGGCAGTAAGGAACAGAAAGCTGTTGTTTGTCTGTCGCAGAGGCTCCACTGGGACTGATTCCATTACCTGCGCACACCTGGAGACAGCAGACCTCAGGGTGAAGGAGACAGTAGTGTGGCTATAGGAGTGAATGAAGACGACAAAAGGCTTAGGTAAACAAGTTTACAGTGACCTGCTGTGTGGGATATGCTGTCATGACCGGAGGCGTGCCAGAGTAACACGATAAACGTCTCTCTGAAAGGTTGTATTGTGCTAACGTCACGTGAAACATATCTATTTGAATTGGGTATTTGTAAAACTACGAAATCTGCTGATATGCTGAGTCATATTCAAACAAAATGAGGCGAGACCGTGTTGCGTTTATTATGTCGTTATTGTGCCATTGTTTTCGATCAATGGCACATTTGTTTAGCTGTTGTGACATGGCAACATAAAACCTGGAATTTCGTTTTTGTCGCCATTTTGAGCTTTTAGATTTGGGTAAAGTCGATCTGGAGAAAATGTGCTTGGTTAAGCCAGAGGTTAGGAGGTTAAATAAACCATCTGAAATCCGATTATTTACTTGACTAGTTGTATGTTATTGAGTCACCTAAATTTTAAAACTGCTTTGAACCACATTGTCTTCTCATGTCTGCTTTTCTATAACTAACCCTTTTCTAAACTCATTTCGTTTCGGTTTGGTTTGTTTTTTTAAGTTTTTCGCTTCTAGTGGACAATCTGTTCTCTCAAAACATTCACAAGGACCCTATATTGACTTGACGTTGGGTGTGCGTGCTGAATTTGCTAGTTTGACAAAAAGACGTCTAAAAGAGTGAAAAATAATGGTTCCCTCGCTGGGCGATATATCGATACTTTAGATATATCGATATTTTTTAAAATGGGATATGGAATTAGACCATATCACATATATCAATATAGTTCAAATTCAGATAAGCTATTAAGTTAACAAAAAGAAACGGGTAATCTCAATGTTTAAAAAAGTTGATCTTAAACTGAGCACTTTATTGTGTTATCTGTTTATATATACTGTACATGCTGCCCTCAGAAAAAGATTGACCTATTTTATTTCATAGGCTATTTTTATTTAAGATTTTTTTATTTTTTATTTAAATGTGCACCTTCCGGAGTTTTGTTATACAGTGTTTATGTTTACATTTTATAGTGAGTTTCCAATAAAACTTGTATTTGGCTTTGACTTTGACTTAACATTTCATTTCACAGCACTCACAATATCAGGATAGATAGATAGATAGATAAAAAAATGAAAAAAATATGGTTCCCTCGCTAGGCCACGCCCCCTAGTATGACGCATTGTTGGGATTTCTTTTTTTACATTTTCTTTTTCAGTTGAGTCCTTGAGCAGTTGCCATATTGTTGATTATGTAAAAATACTTGGAAGAGAAATGCACATCAATTTCAATCTTTCAGCCTTGTAATTGTGTTGTTAGCATCTCATAAAACTCACTCTATCACAGTTTGGAGCTTTGCCTCTCTTTCTCTTTGGTTCGTCTTGCTTAGAGCAAATGAGCCTCCTGTTCTGTGGAATAACTTCACAGCGACCACTAAAACTGCACTTGAAGATGTGATTTATGCTCGTCAGACCCAGCGCTCTGGTGGGCTTTATGTCGTAGGCTCCGTAGTAGAATCTGATTTATTGGACCGGAGTGTGTGAAGTTTGCTATAAAGTGTGCACTAGATCTCGTCTGAGTATTGCACTTTCATTATACTTTATAGACTTTATAGACTTCCATGGCTAATAACAGAACACATGTTTTGAATTGCCGCACAGAAGTAAAGATTTGCAATGTGTTTTTGTAAAGTGTAAAATCCTTTTGACATGTTTCCTGCCAGGACAGCGTTGGTGTGTTCTTGGGCAAAACATTGATGTTGTTTCACAGATTCTATCAATCAGGACTTCATAGCACTTTACCAGTATTTTCCTCTGTATGACTTGGTATCGCAAAAAGAAGGTTTATGGCTTTGCTATTTGAAAGGCCTACTGTTTTGTGGGACCTGGCTGCCCTTGCGTCATTGAAGGATGGGTCAAATACATAAAATACATCTTTACCGTTTAATTATAACTTTATGATGCAATATTTAATAATGGACTCAACTTATATAGCGCTTTTCTACCTTCATCAGGCCCAAAGCGCTTTACAGGAAGGAAACACTCACCCATTCACTCGCTCATTCATACACCAATGTACGCAGACACTGAGGGTGTCTTGCCCAAGGACACGACGACAGTGTGCATTATGCGGGAGATGGGATTGAACCCCCGACCTTCCTATCACGAGACGACCCGCTCTACCACCTGTGACACCGCCAAGCTCACGGTAGGTCAATCGTAAGAATGTTTAGGGCCCAAGGTAAATCGTCTCATGAGTTATTTATCCACTCCAAAACACAAGAAGTCAATGGCAGGTTCAATAATCAAATGTGCAAATCTTATACATTTTTCTTAACTGCATAATGCTGCGAAAGGAAGAGTCCCAAAAGAATCATGTGCAGCCGTGTTTATGTTACGTAAACTGTGTGAACGCATGGAAAGAAATAGATCTTTTGAAAACATCCACATACATTTGCTTCCGTTAGGTATAGCTAATAATAATATTCTACTGCCTATTTATTATTTTACTTTTGTTTTATTATTTTACTTTTTTTATATAATGACAAAAGCATAAACATAAAAAAATTACATAGGCTGAATGTTCAATAGATTTTCGATTAAAACAACCCTTATATAAATATGAAAATGTACGTAAAATGTCTTGCTTCTCTTTTGTGAACATTTAGACAGGAAAGGTTTGAGAAATTCCAGATTTTCTTCCTTAATTTCGCTAACCGTGAATAATCGGAAAATCGCAATCCGTATTTGTGAGCCCAGTAAACTTTACTCTAATTCCATCACTTCACAGCACAACACATTTGTTAACTATAGCAATGGCAGCTATTGTTTTTGTTTATCCTTTTTAAAAAGCATATCTTCGTTCCTCTTTGTTCCAGCAGAGGGCTAATGCAGGTATACTCTGTATTGTCAGAAATTAGGGCTTTACATTTAGATATTGTAATGAAATTGGACTGGTTTGGTTAAGCTGGGGGCATTTCGATTCTATCTTCAGAAGCTTCTTCTCGCTCTTATTCCTGGATGACCGAGACCCTATATTTTACAGTTTTTTTCTTCCCTAATTATTTGTTAGTCCAAAACAAGAGATTCAAATGCATTGCTTTACTTGTGCAGCACACAAACTCAAATGAATGTTGTCTGCAGCCTGCGCTAATGATGGTGGAGCTCATGTGAAGCTCCCCGTGCTTTGATCAGGTCGGGAACACTCACTTAAGACCGATCATGATTGATTTATGTCACAGCAGAAGCCACAGGCACACTGGCACGGCACACCAAACACAGCAACCTTTCTTCTCTTTACTGCATGGAGGATCGAGTAAAAGAGCAACCGTCCCAATTAATTAACGAGCATTTTGAACTTCAGTTGATTAAAGGCATTGCTTAGGGGGAAAAACAATAAAAATACTTTGTGAAGGTATGTTCCAAAATAGGGAGATTAAGAAGCTTTCATTATAGTTCACATTCATTCAAATGGCACTAGATTAGACTTAGCATGTAAAGAGTGTGTTTTCTAGTGCAAGTTGCTGTTTATTCTGGTCTAAATGTACCCAAGTTAATACACCTTCACCGAACTTCATCTGATCAATGTGTTAGGGTTTGTGCCATTGCTTTGGAGAAAAAAAAGCCACTATTTTTTGTGTGTGTTCATTGTCGGTTTTCCCCAAACAGCAGCTTCGAACTTGACTGTCCCAAAGAAGCCGTCTGTACCATCCATACTACCAAAAAAACTGGGGAGAAAATGTTGTGAGCCAGAACTTTCATGCGACACCCTTATGTATATTGAAGTAAAAACACGTGCTTCTGCTACACATGTCACACAATATTTCCTGTTATGCTTCCGAGAGCTTGTTTTATCTTGCTCACTGTATTGTCTGCATAGATGTACCGACGTCTCAAGCTCTTCTTCTCCTCGTACAAGTCCCCACACGTCGCTGACTGTGACTGACACAAACACTACCCCTCTGGTGCGTCTCCTGGAAGAGAAAGTGATATCGCCTCCAGTGAAACCGCTGTAGGAATGGCCTAACAGCAGAATGTTGTAACTGGCTTCTTGTGCATAATGTATTATAGTGGATATTTCGTCTCCATTGTGTTGAACAAATATGATTTTAGTCCTAGGTCTCCATTGTGTTGAACAAATATGATTTTATTCCTAGGTCTAGAACGCCAGTGGTAACATCAGGCGACCCCAAATTAACAGCGTGGGTTTATATTTGACTAAAGGATTCCCTCCCCTGAAAAGGAACTTCTTAATCTCGGTGAGTTTTTTCCGATTATATAAAGGTAAAAGAAATGAAAAAATATTGCATTTTACAGTTGCTACAGTTTATAGATTGTGCACCAATGAGAATTCAAGGCTTTTTGGAATTCATTAATTTCAAAGAGGCTCCTTTTAATGGTAGTAAACTATACTTCCTTAGCCACAGCTGCCCTGGGGCTGACTGATCTGCTCTAACAGTATCTCCACCAACCAGTCTCAGTCAGTCACACAAATGTCACTCTGAAAAACTGTCTGAAAAATGCCTGGATAGTCTAAACCTTCCTAAGACGATCCCTGTAACACCTCAGCTCGTCTTCTCGCTCACTTCCAGACGACTAATTAAAAAGTGCGTTACTGTGAAACTGCGCCACTTGAGCGTGTTCCAGTCTATCAAGTCGAAGATGAGCTTATGACAGAACTTGGCGTTTGTTGTGGAAACGTGTTCTACAGCAGCCAAGAGACAATTTTATGAGCCGACATGAGAGGAAGGGGAAAGCGCACGTCGTTAAATTCACTAAAGTCGCTTCAAAACGGTAGCACAATAGGATTAAGGCTGATTGTATCTGTGCTTGCAGTTTTAGGTGGTCTAATGATCAATTTTAAGAGTCACAAGCCGTGGAAACAACTGAGCTTTTTTCTGACTGCGTGTTGAAGGGTTGCTGCAACGGGAATGGAAAATGTTGCAGGAGCAAGTTCATACGAGAAAACGCCGGTTGTCCTCTTGATAGCTCTGTTTTGACCCCGCTTCCAAATGGACAACCCCTGAAAAGTAAGATGCTAAACAGTAATCCCGCGGTTATGATCTTCTTAATCCTACAGCCAGAGTCTTCTGTTCTCACACAATGAAGCAGGTCCAAGCCAGCGCGCTGACAAACGGGCTTTAGCCAAACCCCACGAGTAGGATTAGCCTTTCAGTCACATATTTCCCGTTTAAACGGATGTAATGTGATATAATTAACACCTCGGCTGTGATACTTTGAGTTTGAGTGATGTGCCAGTCAGGTGGTGGTTATGGGGGGGGTGTGGGGGATTGGGGAAGCCGGTGTGCCGTACGTTGGTAGATCCAGATGGGGTGTTTTGAACGGGAGCGTGTTTGGGTGAGAGGGGATCAAGTGGGGATTAGGAGATTATCTTTGCTGGGTATGCATGCAAACAACGAGATTGTTCCTCACATTGTAAAATCGATAGACCTCCTCACACCTCGGCGTACGTTCATACCTTTATGTTCTTGAAGCAATAAAGCAACGCAAACAACATCAGGGTCATCTTTTTGCCTTTAAAACATTATTTGGCTTTGGAGTTATTTATTTACATGCACCTATTTCAAAGAGTATAACTAGATATCATGAGCTATCATTTTGCGGTCTTCTTTAAAGAGGGGGTATTATGCTTTTTTCAATCACATAGCACCAGTCTATAGCATACTACAATGATGACGTAACCTTCTGTTGGTCTGTATATGCAGTAAATTAAAATAACTGCCTTGAATGAAATTGCTCTCTCAAAATGGCTGTACTGAACGTCTTGAAATAGGCCTCTGTCTCTTTAAGAAGCTTTCCAACACGCCCCCTTCAGCACACTGCTGTGGCATTTAAACAACAACACTGTGCGGGGAGGGGGCTCTGCTGAGCTGAGGAGCAGTGGTTGGTGGCTTGGCTGGTGACGAAAGGTCCAGAGGCGTCTCCAGGAGGTGGGGGCGTTCCTAGGAGGACTGAGGCATAGCTACACCTAAAATGGCTGCCGTCTAAGTTTTTACTGATTACTCAAAAATATGTGAATGAGCCAATGGCAACACTCCAGGCATGTGTTTAATGAGGGAATGACATAATAACATGATAAAAAGCTTGAAAAAGTCAATTTACATCATACCCCCCTTTAAAAAATAATGGTGACTGGGCTTTGAGGATGTCAATGCCTGCATTTTTGTCTCGCCGTATGTGATGTTGCGCGTCTGGTCCTGACAAGGTAAACTGATTCATCTCGTTCAAATGTCACGTCTTTTTGTTCCTCTGCTGAAAGACAAACTGACAGCGAGTAGGAAAAAACAGGCGAGATGCTTTTTTCTTTTCTTTGCTCGGTTCCATGCAAAACCGCAATCAAGACTTGAAGAAAAAGAATGTGCTGCTATACACAACAGACTATGGTTGGGGAAATATTCTGACGATGGTTAGCAATGTAATTAATGACCTGTCTCTGAGAAAGAACTAAGAACTATGTACATAATGAGAGACTAAATTCAAGTGGCGCAGGAGTAAAAGTGTTGATTTAGACATGCGCTGATTGTACATTGAAAAGATGTTAAAGCGTTGGCAGAGTAGACGTGTGGTCCATCAGGGAGTGTGCACAGGTCAAGATAACAGAATTATTTGCTCTTAATGTTTGGCAAAATACACATTTTTACAAATGACTAAATGTGACAAAAACCTGATGTGCAATGCCAGATTTTGTCCATCTACAATGATGGATCTTTCTTGGGTTGATAATCTGATTTTTACAAGTGTTTTTACTAGTGGAAAAAAGGACCAAATTAGTTTAATCCTCCTTAAGTATTTTGTAAACTCAGACATTTGTGGGGAAATCACTGTGCATCTAATTATAAAACATTTGTATCAATGTCAGACTATTTCTGTGAAAGTGTCCCTGAAAAGTGATCCTGCAAGTTGTGAAATGTGCCTATAAACTCATCCCTATCAAAAATGAGTTAAGACCACCTAACATTTTGATTTAGTGGTTTCCTCTTTCATTGTCTTTGTTACATAAAAAAGTCAGATACAGGGCCTATAAGTGTTAATAGGCACGACTGAGGCTAATCAGCTATGAGGTCACGACCTAGCGCAAATATTTTAAACTAAAGAAAATGCCAAATAATTAAGCAAAATGCTTTTATAACTTTAAATAGATGGCTTCAAAGTGGGAGGGGCTCTTGAGGTCCATACCGCTTCCATCACACAGTGTAATATGGACTAAAAGGAAAGTTTTTCAGCCAAAGTATCTGTCATTGTGGCCAATCCGAGTCCAAAGTGATCAAACACGAGGAACATTGCCATCGCAAGAAAGTATTCAAATGGAAATGTTCTCCCTATTGAACGCTAAAAACTGTCAAGAGTCAAGTCAAGAGCCTGAAATGTTTGATTCAATGTCTGAACCATCACCAAGTGAGAAAAAGTAGGCTATTAGTTTGTAATTTCCCTACCCTATGCAGAGTATAGAATAGCAAGAATTATATTTTTTAAATGTACTTTACAAAGAAACTCCATCAAAACTTTTTGTTTGCCAGACATGCTGAAGCTTCTTGTTTGAGGAGGTCCTTGTCAAATGTTAACAGAAGGTCCTTGTCAAATGTTAACAGCCTTGGCGTAATTAGTCCTGCTTTGAACGCACCGTAAAATAACTCTTTGAAGGTCTCTTCTGTAGTGCTCTTTTTCATCAACAGACGACCGCAAACCAACCTCGAAATAGATACAGTGGCAAGAAAAAGTAAGTACACTGTTTGGAATTTCTCACATTTCTGCCTGAATTGGTCACTCAATGTGGTCTGATCTTCATCAAAATCACAGGAATGCGTAAACTAATACCACCCAAACATTTACATTTTAGCATATTTTTACTGGCCATAACATGTAAACATTCACAGGAGAGCATGGAATAAGTAAGTACACCGCCTGAATCTCACTGAACGGCAGCAGTTTTGTAAAGAGGAATGGCCCAAGATTCATCCTGATCGTTGTGAGTGTCTAATCTGCAACTACAGAAAAGCAGATGCTACAAAAAAGGATCAGCCGTTGTGAATTTTGTGAATTAATTTTTCCATTGATGCTTGGATGCTCCACAGCTCACTGGCAAAATATTCAGTGGACTGATTAACCCCGTTGATATTTTTTTTGTCGTCATGTGTGGAGGACAAATGGAACAGCACACCAACATCAGAACCCTATCCCCACTATGAAGTATGGTCCAGGGAGCATCATGGTGTAGGGCTGTTTAGTTGCATCAGGACAACTTGCTATCATCAATGGAGAAATTAATTCACAAGTTATAAATATTTTGCAGAAAGACCTGATGTTGGCTGACACGTGTCTGCAACATTGCGTGGTGGTCGGGGACAGTGCCCCTGGATTGACAGACTTGGGTAGTGGTCCCTCTCTTTAAGAAGGGGGATCGGAGGGTGTGCTCCAATTACAGAGGGATCACACTCCTCAGCCTCCCCGGTAAGGTCTACTCCAGGGTGCTGGAGAGGAGGATCTGGCCGATAGTCGAACCTTGGATCCAGGAGGAACAATGCGGTTTTCGTCCTGGTCGTGGAACACTGGACCAGCTCTATACCCTCCATCGGGTATAGAGCAGGGTTTGTGGGAGTTCTCCCAACCAGTCCACATGTGTTTTGTGGATCTGGAGAAAGCGTTCGACCGTGTCCCTCGTGGTGCCCTGTGGGGGGTGCTTCAGCACGCTCTGGGGCGGTTTGCAGCCGGGATGAGGATCAGCATCTCCAAATCCGAGGCCATGGTTCTCCACCGGAAAAAGGTGGCTTTCCCTCTTCAGGTCGGTGGAGAGTCCTTGCCTCAAGTGGAGGAGTTCAAGTATCTCGGGGTCGTGTTCACGAGTGAGGGACGGATGGAACGTGAGATCGATAGACGGATCGGTGCGGCGTCAGCAGTGATGCGGTCGCTGTATCAGACTGTTGTGGTGAAGAGGGAGCTGAGTCGGGGGCAAAGCTCTCGATTTACTGATCGATCTACGTTCCCACCCTCACCTATGGTCATGAGATTTGCGTAATGACCGAAAGGACAAGATCGCGAATACAAGCGGCCGAAATGAGTTTCCTCCGCAGGGTGGCTGCGAAGATCGGGTGAGGAGCTCAGTTACCCGGGAGGAGCTCGGAGTAGAGTTGCTGCTCCTTCACGTTAAAAGGAGCCAGCTGAGGTGGCTAGGGCATCTGTTTCGGATGCCTCCTAGTCGCCTCCCTCGGGAGGTGCTCCAGGCATGTCCTATTGGGAGGAGGCCTCGTGGAAGGCCCAGGACACGCTGGTGGGACTATGTCTCCAAGCTGGCCTGGTGTCGCATCGGGGTCCCCCAGAACAGCTGGAGGAGGTGTGCGTGGATCGGGAAGTCTGGGCATCTATGCTGAGACTGCTGCCTCCGCGACCCGGCTCCGGATAAAGCGGAAGAAGATGGAAGGATGGACCTGAGACATTCACAACATGCATGGAATAAGTAAGTGATCCCTTGTTTTAAATAGCTGGCTGACCCTTCTTTTGCAACAATAACTGCTTTTCTGTAGTTGCAGATTAGACACTCACAACGATCAGAATGAATCTTGGACCATTCCTCTTTACAAAACTGCTGCAGTCCAGCGAGATTCAGGCGGTGTATATACTTATTCCATGCTCTCCTGTGAATGTTTGGATGTTGTGGCCAATCAAATTATAAATGATAAAATGTAAATGTTTGGGTGGTATTAGTTAAGCAGACACTGTTTAATCATTCCTGTGATTTTGATAAAGATCAGACCACATTTAGTGACCAATTTAGGCAGAAATGTGAGAAATTCCAAATGGTGAACTTACTTTTTCTTGCTACTGCACATAGAACCCTGCGTGAACTGTTTCTCAAGTGCTCCATAGTTGTTCTAAAGTGGCTAAAATGTTGGAATTATGGTGTTCAATAATGGTATTGGTCATTTTTGTCTCGTCAGGCGCTACTGTATATTGGTTTTATCCGACCATGATTCTAACTGGGTCAACGCTGAACTGGTTTCCTTCTCTTATGATTTCACTGGGGAGCTGTACTCTTTCTGCAATATCCAGGGAGCTGACGCCATCTGCACGAATGGCAGGCAAACTGACAGACACATTTAGTGTCAGGAGATGATAGTTTTTGAGTTTTTTGAGCCGTCTAGACCGGAGTGTCTTCTCCTTTTCGCCTTTCTTTTAAGGGATCGGGGAACAAATCGGACGCATCCAGACTAGTAATTGGTATTATGGCCTGGTCTTGGTTTTATGTTAATGCTTGGGAAAAATTTGATAGGCAGGTACCAAAACATCTTTTTCTCTTTTTTTAATTTTTTAATTTTAATTTTTATTTATTTTTTAATATAGACTGCGAGTGTTGCCAATGCCACCACCAGTGCCACTACCATACCATGCCAACAACAAAGCTTCCTTTTAGTTATTGACTTTCCCTAACTTCCCTGTGTTAAGGGAAGTTTTTTTGTTTTGTTTAGTTCTCTTAACAACAGAGAAATGTACACAACAAACATGCACATTGGGGTCCTCCTTTGGGCCAGGACAGATTTTCTTATTTTACCCAAGAAATTATTTTCGTATGAAGATAATAAATAAATAAATATTTAAAGCTAAAGGCTAACGTTAATTTGAAGCTAACAAAGGGTCAAAGGGTCAAATAGCGCCACCATCTAAACTAATTTTTTATGAAACACATTTGGCTTGACTTAATTTCTGTTTTTTGAATCTTATTTTATGTTATGTTAATATGGACAAAAAGTAGTTTTCTTCCTACACTGGCCAAATACCATTCCGTGCAAAACAGCCTAGAGTTTCTGAAATCTCAATGGAACTTTCGTTAAATAAATAAAAATTTAAAAAAAATTAACAAAACCTCCACTGAAACAATAAAGCTTAATAGTTAGATTATGCCGAAATAAACTAAATCAAGCAACGGTTTCCTAATATATACAAGTCTATAATTTGCTTTGAGTAAATAATTCAAGACGATAGATTAATCGATTGCAGAACTTGATCAGAAGGTTCATCCCTATTCCAAAGTCCAAACTTCGATGTACTCGCTCCGTTAGCTTCCAAAACGTTTACATTGCCAGATCCACTGCGCTTTTTTTTGTTCACTTCCTCAAACAGCAGAGCGCTGTGCCATCTACTGCGCATGCACAACACATCAGAGCACATTCATCCCGTGAACGACCATGCAAAAAAAAAAATTGGAATTGAGCATTAAGCCCTGCAGTCTGCAGTGCAATCCCTGGAAAGTTTTTAGGTTTACTAAGCCTACAGAAGATCAGTGCATGCTTCTGTCAGGAGGGGGCGTGGCATCACGATGGTGGCTGTCCATCGTGATGTTCGTCATCCATCACTATGGACGATGATCCATAGTTCATCGGAACAACCCTACTACTTTTTCAATTTGTTGCCTGTATTATTACGTCTAGATGCTTAGTCTGTATCTTGTTTATTCATTTACTGTTGGAAGTTTTTCTGTCGTTGTTTTTTCCCCCAGGAAGGCCAATACTTGAACTTTTTATTGAATCACAAAGAACAAAAGCTGTACACTTGATCCTCTTTTAGCTTGTCTCCATTGTTCCCATCCTTGAATGAAAAGCCTGGCTTTAATACGAACTTAAACTGTTACCACTGACTCCCGAGCAAAAGCAGATGACTCAGGCCTTTGTGAATGGAGCAGAGCATGGTATGGCTTTCGTTGTGTTGTTCTGAGGCCAGCATTCCTCAGACCCACATTACACTGACCGTCCCGTTCATAGACTCATGCACAGACAAACCATGGCACTGGCACCCTCTGAACAACAATCAGTCTCTGGAAAGGACCCCGTCATCCTGCTGCTGCTGACGGCCATTGACTGCACTGGACTGTGATGCAGCATTCAGGCGGTCTGTCTGCTGAGGGAGGCCGCGCTTTGGGATTGTGGATGCTAGATACAAAGTAAAAGGTAGGACCGCTGTTTTTCAGGTATTTTACTTGTCGCTTTGCTTTGATTCAAGTTGTACATTGGCATGTACCACTATCAAGCATTATAGCAATCATCAATCAATATCGTTATTGCGATATTGCACAGCCGTATCACATATTATTTCAATATTGCCCAGCTCTACTGGTCAGTTTTATCCATGATGGACTGTTCTTAGAACGACTAGAAAGGCAATCCAATGGTCAGGGCATTAGCGCTGTGGCATGAATCAAAATTCAAAATCGCAATGTCAGCTGTGGTCAGTCTCTTATATTGTCATGGGGCTTTTTAATCTACAGGTCAACAGTAAATCCAGTGGTGAGAGCATGTGGTTTGGAACTTGTGTAATGTTGTGAAATGGAAAAATAAATGTGTCTTGAACTGTATAAGGAGTGGAAATCAATCCTTTGTCTTTTCAGCTGAGGCTTATTTAAGAGGCCTATATTGTGTATGTGCATGAACCGTATGAAGAAAGCTATATGTATTAGTTTTTTATTTTGAAAAAAACAAAATGGAATTGGAAATCATGACGCTCCTGATGCCTTTCTAAGAGTTGTTAGGCTTCATTTTGCACCTTTTTATGTTTGTTTACATTCCGATATTTGAGAATATTGGTGACAATCTTGACTATTTGTATCACTCACAGTCTTAACCCGGGGCATCAGAGTCGCTGCTCTGGTCGCGCTGACTTCCCCCGTGCTCGTCCATGCTGAAACACTGGCTCTCAGTGAAGCGCGGGGATGAAAGTGCGCCTCAACGCCGCGTGTTTGCCTTGTACAGTAGGAGTCCTGTTCTCCGGAGCAGCAGAGGGTCAGCCCTGTTAAAGGCGGCAGTAGCCAGAGGTCCTCTCAGGCTGCTCAGGGCCTGGACCACCTCCAGAGCTCCCATTCAGCAGGGCTATTGGAGAAAAACAGCCAGCGATACGATTATATAATGACAAGGCGTTTCACTGCTCCAGACCGTGTCCAAACTAATTATAACGGAGCAATTTTCACCCAGCAGCAGTTAGGTTTAGGCAGTCATTCTGTAAAATAAATAAAGGAAGTGTGTAATTAAGAAACAATGTTCAAAAGGTTTGAAGTTTTGGCTTCTTTGGAAATATATATTGTTTGTGTTTGTAATTAAACTGAGGTCAACCTTAACTTCTTTTTCTTTTTTTTTAAGACATTTGCAATCATGAGAAAATTAGCTGAAATTGTCGTAATTGCTTTTAGTAGTATTATATGAAAACAGGTAAAGAGGTCAACAGAGTGCTTTTGTTTTGATGACAGCTATAATGAAATATGCTGCATCTGTAGAATAATTTAATTTTGAATTTTTTGTTGTTCTAAGTTTTGTGTCATCAAAAGCCTGGCAAGGTACTCTAACTGTAGAAAGATCATGCCAAATGCTAAAGGTTTTGAGCTTTTTTTTGAGCTATTTTAAGTTCTGTCATCAAAACCATATCTTCAGTAGTATTTTGCCGTAGGCTAAAAATGTTACCTTGTACACTTGTTGCGTCCTTGGGCAAGACACTTCACCCACATTGCCTCCAGTGTCTGCGTACACTGGTGTATGAATGAGAGAGTGAATGGGTGTCTGGTTCCTTACTATAAAGCGCTTTGGACCTGATGAAGGTAGAAAAACGCTATAGAAGTTGAGACCATTTTACCATTCATTTTGTTTCTACCATGTTTAATTCTCCCTGTTGCCAGCGGAAGGCATTACTTTAAGTTAGACAACGTAACATATCAATGCTCATGTGCCAAAATGCATTGTTTCTCAGCCATAATTATACAATATGTTCACTTTCATGGTATGAAAGACTTGAATGAACGAAATTTAAAACCTATATAAATGTACAGGACTCTGGTCAACAATATCAGCCGAATGACCCCAGTGGACTTGCTACTCTGACTGAACTGAACTGGTTATCCCCATATAGACATATACTGGGAGAAAGAGTTGAGTCTAATCCTGCCTAAGCTCTAGCGGCACCTCTCACATTTGAGGGGAATGTGGGCAGCTCCAAGCCTGACTCTACCTTTTTCAGAATCACAATTGCTTTGTTTTTTACCCCAATGGAAGATTTGTAAAAAAAAAAATTGTAAAGCTGATCACTAGTGTAATACTTGCTACTGCAAGTATTACACTAGTGATCAGCTTTGCAAATTTGCTACTACTTGCTACTTTGCTACTACTTGCTACTGCAAGTATTACACTTGCAGTTTTTTTCGCTGCCCTCGGTGAGACTAAACATCTTTCATCTTATGAAGAACTGGCCTTAATTTAACTCTGTGCGTTACATGTGTTAGAATTGACATTACAATTCACTGAAACTGAATTTGATGTAAAATTGTGTCTATTTCCGTTAATTATTTGCTATTATTACAATTATACCTTGATTACACAGTATTTTCAGAGAGAGAGTGTTTTGAAATATTCCTCAAACAATATGTTTATATTGTGATTTGTTGCAGAATTGGACCTAACTTTTTTTTTTTATATCAAGTTGTTATTGTTTTTTTCACCAATAAGACACTTTATTGTAATGTATTTATTAGGGGAAACACACGATAATGTTTTTACTCTTGCCCCTTTCAGTTACACAATATACAGAAAACCCAAAACCCAACAATGATACACATTATGTTGCCTATAGCCGCTGTAGTAAATTCCACCTTAAATCACTCCTTTCTCGCACCTGACTAAACTGTGCACTCGACTTGCCGGCATGTTCTCTGTGACATAATTACTCCTTCTTTCTCAGTAAATTATGCAACGGGAACAATACCTGAGCTTTGTTGCATTCCAGGCTTCAGCGCTAATCGCAGCGTTCCTCTTCTAAAAGCCAGAAGCCCTTGGGTTGCAGAGTGTTTGAGAGGGCAGGCATGTGTGCAGGAGTGCTGTGTGACTAAGTGGAGCCTTTGTTTTGTTGTTCCGACCGGTGGGGTCTGTTTCTTGATAAAATTCCTCTTGGAATATCTTGTGTCTAAAGACCTGGATCACAAACATCCTTTGATTTTGTGTGCTTCCGTATCCGTGGCATGATTCCAGTTTCAATGGAGATACAAAGTCTGGCATATTATCGTCATTTGTCTTTTAGCCGGTAAGCAAGAAAACTTTAAGAAGTTGCAGTTTATGAGTATCATATTGGAGAACATATTGAATTTTTCCTAATTTGTGATTCATTTTTTAATTAATGTTTTAAAATCAAGACACAATATTTCAAATTGGACCCACACATGCAGTGAGCTTTTACATATTATGATGTATACCCTTGGCTGGCAGCATGGCAATCAAACATGCTTAAAACAATATATGAGCCACCATTTTACCCAACGGCATGCTAACAAATCACCAGTGTCGTGATTGACACAGTTTAAGTGCAGAATGGCTGTGCTTGGAGTTCGGAATTGGTGCACGTCTGCAGTAGAATAAAAAACGACTACAAAGTAAACATGATTACTCCAAATGGTTTGGGCCTGCCGGAGGAACTCAGGACTGCAGAGAACGTTCATGTATATAAGAGCAGGCTCAAGACCCACCTTTTTAGCTTAGCTTTTAACTGACATCTATTTATTTAGTCCTAATTATGTATATGTATGTGTATGTATATGTATGTTGTATGTACAGTGGAGAAAAAATAGTATTTAGTATTTAGTCAGTCAACAATAATTTTCATCATAGGTAAACCTCAACTATGAGAGACAAAAGGAGAAAAAAAATTCCAGAAAATCACATTGTCTGATTTTTAATTAATTCATTTGCAAATTATGGTGGAAAATAAGTATTTGGTCACCTACAAACAAGATTTCTGGCTTTCACAGACCTGTAACTCCTCTGTCCTCCACTCGTTACCTGTATTAATGGCCCCAGTTTGAACTTGTTATCAGTATAAAAGACACCTGTCCACAACCTCAAACAGTCACACTCCAAACTCCACTATGGTCAAGACCAAAGAGCTGTCGAAAGACACCAGAAACAAAATTGTAGACCTGCACCAGGCTGGGAGGACTGAATCTGCAATTGGTAAGCAGCTTGGTGTGAAGAAATCAACTGTGGGAGCAATTATTAGAAAATGGAAGACATACAAGACCACTGATAATCTCCCTCGATCTGGGGCTCCACGCAAGATCTCACCCCGTGGGGTCAAAATGTTCACAAGAACGGTGAGCAAAAATCCCAGAACCACACGGGGGGACCTAGTGAATGACCTGCAGAGAGCTGGGACCAAAGTAACAAAGGCTACCGTCAGTAACACACTACGCTGCCATGGACTCAATTCCTGCAGTGCCAGACGTGTCCCCCTGCTTAAGCCAGTACATGTCCGGGCCCGTCTGAAGTTTGCTAGAGAGCATCTGGATGATCCAGAAGAGGACTGGGAGAATGTCATATGGTCAGATCAAACCAAAATGGAACTTTTTGGTAAAAACTCAACTCGTCGTGTTTGGAGGAGAAAGAATGCCGAGTTGCATCCAAAGAACACCATACCTACTGTGAAGCATGGGGGTGGAAACATCATGCTTTGGGGCTGTTTTTCTGCAAAGGGACCAGGACGACTGATCCGTGTAAAGGAAAGAATGAATCGTGAGATTTTGAGTGAAAACCTCCTTCCATCAGCAAGGGCATTGAAAATTAAACGTGGCTAGGTCTTTCAGCATGACAATGATCCCAAACACACCACCTGGGCAACGAAGTGAGTGGCTTCGTAAGAAGCATTTCAAGGTCCTGGAGTGGCCTAGCCAGTCTCCAGATCTCAACCCCATAGACAATCTTTGGAGGGAGTTGAAAGTCTGTGTTGCTCAGCGCCTGCCCCAAAACATCACTGCTCTAGAGGAGATCTGCATGGAGGAATGGGCCAAAATACCAGCAACAGTGTGTGAAAACCTTGTGAAGACTTACAGAAAACCTCTGTCATTGCCAACAAAGGGTATATATAACAAAGTATTGAGATTAACTTTTGTTATTGACCAAATACTTATTTTCTATCATAATTTGCAAAAAAAATTAATTAAAAATCAGACAATGTGATTTTCTGGATTTTTTTTTTCTTTCTCATTTTGTCTCTCATAGTTGAGGTTTACCTATGATGAAAATTACAGGCCTCACTCATCTTTTTAAGTGGGAGAACTTGCACAATTGTTGGCTGACTAAATACTTTTTCCCCCACTGTATGTGTGTGATTATATATATTAGAAAAAAAAAAAAACTCTTTCTCACCCTCCGCGGGCGGTCTCTTTTTTTCTCCAAGCTCGGGTCCTCTACCAGAGGCCTGGGAGCTTGAGGGTTCTGCGCAGTATCTTTGCAGTTTCTAGAACTGCACTTTTCTGGACCGAGATGTCTGATGTATTTCCTGGGATCTGCTGGAGCCACTCCTCCAGTTTGGGGTTCACTGCCCCGAGTGCCCCAACGACCACAGGCACCACTGGTATTTCTCTAGTTTCCCATGTTCCTTTTTCCTGATGTTGAAGTCGCTTGGTATTACTATGTCAACCACCACGGCTTTCCTCTGCTCTTTGTCCACCACCACAATGTCCGGTTGGTTCGCCATTACCATTCTGTCCGTCTGTATCTGGAAGTCCCACAGGATCTTGGCTCGGTCATTCTCTACCACCTTTGGAGGTGTTTCCCACTTTAACCTTGGGGTTTCCAGCCCATACTTTGCACAGATGTTCCTGTACACTATGCCAGCCACTAGGTTATGGCGCTCCATGTAAGCTTTCCCTGCCAGCATCTTACACCCTGCAGTTATGTGCTGGATTGTCTCATTGGCCTCTTTGCACAGTCTACACCTGGGGTCTTGTCTGGTGTGATAGATCTGGGCCTCTATTGCTCTGGTGCTCAAGGCCTGCTCCTGTGCAGCCATGATGAGTGCCTCTGTGCTGTCCTTCAGGCCAGCTCTGTCTAGCCATTTGTAGGATTTATTGATATCCGCCACTTCAGTTACGTTTCGGTGATACATCCCGTGTAGGGGCTTGTCCTCCCATGACGGGACCTCCAGCGCCTCATCTTCTGTTCCCCATTGTCTGTCACTGAGCACGTCATCTGTTGGAGCCTTGTCCTTGATGTTTTCTTTGATGTTTCATCCTGGATAGTGGCTCTATGATGAAACATCCAAGATCCATAAGTACATCAAGGACAAGGCTCCAAGTGAATGTCTCAGACTATATATATATATATATATATATATATATATATATATACTGTATATAAATAATCTATGTAATGAAAGCTATAAGTAGAAGTAGAAGATTTCAAATCGGTCCGCGGCGCTCTCTGCAGGCAGTAGTGGAAATGATACGTTATAAAGTGAATACTGCAAGATTTAATTTTGGCTTGATTCGCATGCTAGCAAATCAACAGTGCTGTCATGAACATACTTTGAGCACAGAACAGTGATGGATTATGGGCTTTAAATATGCAGAAAAGAGTTTTGTGTCCCAACTACAATGCAACAAAATTCATGAAATCCAGATCAGAGTGCTTCATCAGGAAAGAAGATACAATTAAAGTGAATATAATCTCTCTAAACTGAACAAATAAAGTGAAATACTACACTGAGTATGTCTTTGACAAAGGAACGTTATAACTTAGTTAAAAGCTAAAAAGGTTGACTTATTGATTTATTTAAACTTAGCCACATTTTTCTTGCTTTTACACAAATCAGACCTCTAAATGACCTCTTAATGCAATATAACTAACAACAGTGATCATGTTCCCATGTTTCAGACAAGTCACTCTCAGTGGACTCACAATCCCAGCAGGCCCCCTGAGGAGAGGCACAATGGCCGGATTTCTGTGCATTTGGGCGAGGAAAGCTCAATAGTGTTACTTCAACTTCCCCGTAAACTTAACTGACATGTGTTCTAGGGGTGGCCGCACATTTCGAGGGCTGCCATTTGGGGCCTCACCTTTTCACTCAAATGTGTTTAATTTCCCGAACACTGACGTTTGGAGCTTTGATGTGGATTTTTGGGCAGCGTTGTTGTGGAATTTCACATTTGAAAACTCAACATGGGAAATGAGTCTATTTCAGTGCCTGAACTTGAATAATGTTCTTATAGAAAGCCGATAGGTAAGGTGGCTGACACCTTCTGCTGGCATAAGTGGGAAAGGCGTTAAGAAAAGTCACGTTGCTCTTTTGCATTTTTTACATAATAGCGTTCTCCTCGTCTTGTGTCCTGCGGCACACTAGACGAGAATGTGCATAGTGCTGTGACAAAGAGTAGGAAATATAGTTTTGAGCAGCTTCTTGCATTTGTAAACCAAATTGTTTTGGCTAACATCTTCACACCTCCCAAACTTCAGCACGCTCCACCTCTATCTTCAGATTGAGTCTGTTGCCTGGAAACTGCTGTGCTCTTCACAAAGTCGTGATCCAGACACAGAAATGTTTTTATTATACGAATTTGTACCAAGCAAGTTGCTGCCTTCGATTTGGCAATGTGTTATTAGTCAGCAGAATTGTGCTTATAAATTATGGCTGTTGTTTGTGTACCACCAAATGCTCCCATCTGAGTTCACACAGGTATGTGAAAACAATGGCATGCACTGTGAGATTCTGAAAGGACATTTGTGTTCACTGCACAAAGAGAAGATGACGTCAGGTCAGAGAAGATCATCGACATGAGAGCTGCACAAATTTTGGGGAATAAAAAATCCTAACTCCTTTCAGGAGCCTTATCAACAGAGACAACAAAAATTTGAAAAACTGCTAAAGTAATACAAGAATCACATGCATTTTAGAACATGTTTGTAGAAGTCTAAACTACAAGGTAAAACCCTATATAGGCTGGAAATTACTGAAAAAGTAAGGGTTATTATTGTAATAAAAAAAATAAGTCTAATATACTCCGCGGTGTGACATCTTATTTTTATATATTCTTTATCTATACTTTTTTGGCCTGTCACATAACAGTTGAAACTGTGGAATCATTCAGTGTCAGTCATCACAGTCCATTGACTCAGGGCTTGTTTTTTTAGCCACTGCTGTGCTCATGCTGCCAGTAAACTTGTGAACTGCCGTAAACTGACTACAGGAGCTTTCTGTTAGCTCCTGGGCACCTGTGTGTCCATGCAGGTCAGGGCTCCCCTCAGTCTTAGCTGTGGACAGGATATTAGAAGAGTTGTCCCAGCATGAGAAAGCCCCGCTGCTGCTACTGGTGGTGTTGAGGAGGCTTAGCTTAGCAGCCCACGGCCACATGGACAGTCTTTTGTTTAATACACTCAGCGAGGATTGGGAAAAGGGAGGGTCAAAGGGTTGCTACTCATGTCCTATGTGGCTAATCTTCATGGAAAGCAAAATTATCAGCACTGTTCACCACTCTGTGATTAGTTCTGTTTAAACCAGGGCTAGTCAAATGGAAGGCTGCAGACAACACCATGAATTATCATGCATTTAGCCGAGGTTTTGACCATGCCACCACACTTTTTTTGGCCATTTAGGAACCTTAATATCTGCTCTCTCTTACACCATGATGTTTTTTATTGAGGTTATAGGATGATGGAGCTTGCATTAAAATATCACCTCCAGTAATGTGAGTGAAGAAGCCTGAGGTTCAACAAAATTTAGTCTGAGCATTGGGGGGTTTATGGCAGAATTGCCACAAACACTGAACTGTATCCGGGGATCCTTTCATTGATACATTCAACTCTTAAAAGTGCATCCCTTGATCAGAAGACCTCCTACAATGAAGCAAAACACAATATTTGCCAAAAACAATCATCTGCTGTCTGAGAGGGATGCCAGACTATAGAAATGGGGTTGCGAAAGGGATTTTTAGCAGTGGGGGTCTAGAGTAACGGGTTAATCCAGTCCCCAAACACTGTCTCGACGTCCAATCTGGCCTTTGGAAATGAGGGCACATACGTATCAGCGCATTCAGCCGAGGGCTAGACCATTCCTCCTCAGATGTGTGTAACCAGACAGGGCTTATCAAGAGCCAGGGAAGCCCCAGACATGGAAACTGCCCTTGGTGCAAGAATTCCGACAGTTCCGACTTCTAGGAAAACAAGCAACCTCTCTGTCAGCTGGCGTATGGTTTGGACTGAAAAGATGGTATAGTAGGGCTGGATGATTTTTTTAAACTGTGATTGAGCATGTCATCTTTTAGAATAGATTGAGTTCACACTTTTTTAGACCAGACAAGTTTGAGAGTTCATGAAAAACAACAGAAAGACCCGTAAAACGATGCTAACAGCGTCAGAACAAACTCCGCTGCTTGATTCTGCCTCCACTCTAGGCCTCCACTAAATGAAGAACCCAAAAAGACATGTTTTTGAGATATTTTCACCAATATAACATTTGCAATTACACATGCTTGTGTTTTGGTTGAATTTTTTCTTATCACACTACAGTTTTTGACACAATCCAAATAGTAACCGTTGCTATGAAACACAAACTCAGATGGCGTAATTTTGTCACGTGTCGAGCTAAAGTGGCTTCTGTTGATACAAGGTGGTTTTGACATCAGCATATTTTGATGGCATGTGTCACTGTTGGTTAGACAGTAGTTTGTTTACTGTCTTTAGAATTCAGAATGACATAATAGAGGAACAAAGATCTAAAGAAGCAGAGATGAGATGTGACCTGATGAACTTGTCTTACAGAAGGACACAGTAATGTGTTTTGTCTGCTGGGTCTTGCTGGTGAAGAAGGGCCAATAGCTTAACCTGAACAAAAGGCTCTTAAAATGAAAACAAAAAACAATCAAAAACAAGATATGGGAAATGGCAACTAAATGTCACGATGCATGCTCATTAAGCTAAGAATCGCCAGAGGAATAGCCAGTTAGCAACATTAGCCCGTTCTTCTTCTAAACACTAGACTAGTGTTTACAAAACTGCTTCTAGTTTTACAACCCGCCTCCACATTAAAATTTACGCATTATAGATATGACAGGTCTGAATGAAACACAGCTTAAATTCCATCCGAAAAACAGACGGAAGTTATAGTCGTCAATGCTTATTATTGTATTTAGCAGAATTTCATATTCATAGTGCTCCCTCAAGAATCTGGTTGCACCTGGTTCCACACTCAAGATGTCTTTAAACCCTTTTAAACCCACACTTCATGAGCCTATTAAATATCAATCTTTTCCCATGAATTGCAAAGCAGCACATACATTAGTCAGACCGGTGTTTTGACAGCCACATTGACTCAGGGATGGCCCAAGTATTAGCACTTGTTAAAAGGGGGGCCTCTTGTCTGGAAGTGTGACATTAGAAACATACACCGCATTAGTGCACCTGTAGACTGGGGCAGCTGTGGACCACTGCTATTCTCGGACCGGATCCAATTCAGCATACTTGAAATTATGCTCAATATTCACTTTTGGATTTGATTTGAATAGTTCTGAGAGCGTAGAGTTTAATTCCAGGCATGTTTTTAATCATGCAGTATGTAAATGAAAGGACATAGCCAGGTAGGAGCTGCCGATGAGTCAGCGTGACACTGTTCCCACACCACTCAGCTAGAATTCACTCTGTAACATTCAAGCTTCCCTTGCTGTACAGCCTTGGTTCTCAACATAAAAATCACAAAAATGCCTTAAGCTATATGAGCCTATTCCTTAAAATGCGTACTTCTGTAGCCAACGGCTTCCTAGCCTGGAAAGATCCTGACTCACGGCTGTACCATCGAGTGAGTCTGGTCACCGCTGCGTCAAATCCATTTCCCACAGCGGTAGATACGCAAGCAAACAGGAAGCGGAGTAAACCAATCAGCGAAGGGCGGGCGTCTGCCATTGATGCGGTGTTATTAGCGGTTTTGCGTTAATATTAGCGCAGGATTATGAATCACGAAATTCACCTACTGTTGATGTGTTTTTGGTCATTTACCGCCGATTGGAGACACGCTGTCTCTCTTTCGTGCGTCGTTCGTAGATTGTTATTGAGGGGACTTCCGCGTCCCGTGAGTGACGTTGCTCTCTAACAACACGTCACGGCAAATAAGCAAATCTGATTGCACGGGAACGGTTTGATTTTGCGGATACATCCAGCGGGGTGACTGATCCCCCGCTGTATACAAAAATACAGAGGGGAATCATTCTGGTCCAACCAGGCTAACGGCTTCCAGGACCTATTATCGAGCGTCTACCCCCATACAAATGAATGGTGAGGCCAATGGCGACGTATGACATGTCCGTTTCATGTCACTTTCTGTAAATGATTTCTCTATCTTTGACATGTTATGAGATTATATTTGGTGGCCATTGGATGTGTATCCAATCCCACAAAAAGCAGAAATTTTACTGAATATCATTTAGCATTTAACTCATACGCCACTTATATGGGGTCGGCTTGTCATTCTGACACCTCTCCATTGCGACACACCGCCAATCCGACATTCCTCCATTGCGACACACCGCCAATCCGACATTCCTCCATTGCGACATCCCGTCAATCCGACACTTTTGACACCTCTATTCCGACAATAGGTCCTTAAGGTTAGGGCTAAGGTAAGGTTAGGGTTAGTTTGTAAACTCCACTAGCCTTAAGGTTAGGGCTAAGGTAAGGTTACGGTTCCTAAACTAACGAACTAACGTGTGTCGGAATGGCGGGACGTTGCACAAAAGATAGAAGTGTCACCACTCCGACAAAGGGGGAAAAAAAATGTCGGAGTGCCAATAAGACCTCAATGGGTGTCGGAATGGTGGGGTGTAACCTTGTATACACTAATTCTTATAAGTAAAATCTCAAAAGATCTGTTCAGTCATCAGTGATTTCTAACTAGACTTTGATATCACCTAAACATGGTCCATGGGTTGATAACAGCAGAAAACATCTGAATCTTTCAAATGTTTAACGGCTAATGCTAACGACAGTTTCCTGGACTAGCCGGCTTGCTAACCGTCATGGTAAGATCGAACGCTGCGTCTTTTTGCTTCTGTTGTTCTCAACTGGTGTGTTGGGTCTAGGGCTGCACTAGTTTGTATATTTGTTTTGTCATTGAATTGTATCAGAACAAGACATGGAAAAAATACTAAATCAATGCAAAGACAAGGCTGAAATGGATGTGTGGAAAATCATGACTATGTGTTTTTAGTTGAGGCTGTGTTAGCAAAAATGTGTAAATCAAATTAGAAGGAAGACCAGTGATTTTGCGATTATGCTGCCGAAGTTGGAATCCATTTCTAGTTGGTCAAAATGATTGCTGATCATGCTATTGATATCATCAGGAAATGCCTAATTCTGATTTAGATATTATGACTAAAACACAAATACCAAATCTACTTTACTCACTACACAGATTATTTTCTCTCTCTAAATACTTCAGCAGACGGACAATAAATAACTTTGTTTAGTCTAAAAAAAAAAAAATTCCCCTTCACAATCTGGGATTGGTCCGTCACGGTCCACTGCTGATTCCACTGTATAATACCCTGCCAATTACTCCCCATTAACTGTCATTATGTGTGATAATCCACGTTTCGTAATAGCCACTTGTCCATTGTCTCCAGGCAGCGAATCCTCTGCTCTGCCCGTGCATTTGTAGATCTTCCCTGTGCATAGTTTGGCTTGGAACTCCTGTCATTTGCAATCAACTTTTTCTAAACATGGCACCACCGAACGTCTGCACTGATGGGAGCGTAATCATGTGGTCAACCTGGTTAATTTTATGGGTTTTGGGTCTAAATTGTGAAAAGATGGAAGACAATTTGTGTAGCGCCAATCAGCAAGAAGATCTGTAATGTTAAACGTAACAGTTGTCAATAATTTAGATGGGGAAACTTGGAAAGCTTATTTTTTAGTTGCTTTAGAGGTGGAAAAAAAGATGACATACTTTTGTGTTAGAAATTCATTACGTATAAGGATTGGACAATGGATTTTTTGGCCCAGGATACTACTTGCACTCATTGCCAGAAAACAAGCCTTTGTATTGGTAACTCTAAAGAATCTTGATTGCAATGCTTTGATGTGCATTAGTTGAAATAGATGAATGCACTTCTTTCCGTCTTACAGTAAATACATTTTGATCCAGAGTTGCCCTTTTTCACCAGCAGAGACAAGCTGGTACTTTAATCTAATCTTAAAACAATGCAATAAGAGTTAGCTGCAGAGATCATGTGATGTGCAAGCATATTCATAATTTTCTTTTTTTCTATCTTTGCAGAATTTACCTTTGAGCAGCACCGTGGCGTAGAGGTCAATGCTTTTGCCTTTTGGTTTGGCCTACCACAACTTCTGGTATAGAAAAATAAAATGGTGTATTGAGTAGGTCAGTGTAAGCAATAACACTTGCCAAAATCCACTCTCACTTAGACAATAATCAAGCTTCATATTAATATTGATCAGAAATTGTTCTCATATTGATTGGTCTTTCTGATACGATTTTATTTTTCATTAGAAAAATAAATAATGTAGCTGATTCATTAACTTAGACATATATTTTATACAAACCTCAACTCTAACAATAATAAATGCTTTCCTCTAGTATCATTTCACAAAAACCTTTTTGTCCCAAAAAATGGCTGTAAACCTGACAATTATAAAGTCCCTTGACTATTACTGAGATTGACCAAAATAGGGATTGCGTTTTTGATTAAATTTGTATTAATTGCCCAGCCCTGCATGGGTGCCAAAAATGTATGAAGAAAACAGTACATTTTCATTTATATCCAGTTGCAGAGTGTAAATATATGGATGGATGGATGGATGGATGGATGGATGGATGGATGGATGGATGGATGGTGAAGGCTTCAGTGGTGCCCGTGGTCATTGGGGCACTCAGGGCAGTGACCCCCAAACTGGAGGAGTGGCTCCAGCAGATTCCAGGAAATACATCAGACATCTCGGTCCAGAAAAGTGCAGTTCTAGGAACTGCAAAGATACTGCGCAGAACCCTCAAGCTCCCAGGCCTCTGGTACAGGACCTGAGCTTTGAGGAAAAAGAGACCGCCCGCGGAGGGTGAGGAAGAGTTTTTTGTTTTGTTTTTTTATATATATATACATACATGCACTGCAACTGGATAAAATGCATATATATATATATATATAATTTTTGCTTGTGAAGTGTCTGTCTGTCCACCAAGTGCATGGAAGTCAACTGCATAACTTGTTAAAAGCTGTTGACTGCTGTAATTGCAGTGGATTAGCACTCATTTGTCACATTGTTACAGCACAGACGCTGACATCATTAAGTTGACAGGTTTCGGACAGCTCATCGACTGCATGAAATTGACATCAAGAGTTCTTATCAAACCAAGAGGTCTTAAAATACAAGTGATAAAACACTACTCAGTGCTCAGCCACTCAGCCTCCCACATGTTGATTGCTGAACGCCATACTTGTTTTAGCGTTTGGCTAGCCTCCACATCCTTCCAGTAACACCCTGAGTCCAATTGCCTTTGTATTTCAACCAGCACCCCACAATTGAAACAGTGTCTCAACCCCCACCGTATATGATTTTCATTTTCTTTCGCTATCGTTAGCCTTGTAATGACCCAAGTCCCTAAGTCGTATTTGGCTAAATTAATTTTTTTGGGGGGTAGAATGAAATAAAAATCTCAATTGTCCAAAATATTACACCAGTGATTATGCCAGTATGCCGACCAAATAGTGGTTGGATCAGTCACAGAGCGTTTTTAATCAGACAGCTTTGTTACTACAAAACAATACGCCACAGCCCCCTCTGATACTAGCGCTATAGTTCCAACAGTAAAACATTACTCTGGGAAGGTTTGTTGTAATGTGGAGCGAGGGGAGGAGCGGCTCAAAGGGACAGAGGCGATTATGCAATGCATCAAAGAGAACTCAGGCCAAGTGAAAGCTTTTTTTAGAGCAAAAACACAAACAAATCCTAACCTGTTTTCTTCGCCTTGGCCTTAACCAGTGCCTCCAGTGACCTAAAACAAGCCGCAGTGCTGAGCGTAAACACAGCGCGCCCTGACAATAGTGTGGCCCCTGCTGTGGTGCAGCCAGTGGCAGCTTCTGAATGGACCCAGATGATTGATGGAAGTCAGATCCCATGCTTGACCCCTGGATGAACCGCTACTGCTGCTGTGCAAGATGCGGGGGGACCCTTGCATGCATGTTCTGCTGGGACCACTTTGGATCAGCTCTGATTGATACAAACCTGGTTCTGGAAAACATGGTACAGCAAGCTTAACAAAGCTTTCCTAATAAATATAGAAACAGATTATGCTTCCAGAGCCACTTTGTCACCCCGAACACCAATTGTGTGTTGTGCATCTCAAAGTGGGGTCTGGGGGATTCTAAGTTGGACAGTCAATTTCCATGCAGGGCACCTCTCTATAGCTCCATCCCTGGCTGGACATAGAAAGAACATGCAAACTCCACTTGGCTTGGGGCTCTAACCAGGGACCTTCTTGATGTTAGGCGAGAGTGCTAGCTACAACCCCCAGCATTCAAAACAAAACAAATACAGTACATATACCATTTCATAACTCACCTTTGACACTCACCTGGCTTCTCTTGTCCGTGACATCATCTGCACACCCTCTTTGTCCATCCTCTTTTGTTGTTACGGTAATCAGAATCAGATTAGCCACTCTCAGCTGCTTACATTTGAATGATTGCTGGCTGCAATCCCAAGGACGTGCATACTGTAAACAGGATTACGTAACACACTTCCATCGCCTTACTTCGCGTATAGGTGAACTTTATAGCATGCGGAGGGAGGTGGTGTCAGGGTGGGCGCACATGTCTCTGTTTATGTTCTAATAGCTGTCAGATTTTTAACGGGCCGATTACACCTCGCCTCAGGGCCCCCTTTGTAGTGAGTCGTGCTTCAATTTCTCCCCGGAAAAACAGAAGCTGGCCTTGTCTTCAAACTTTGACTTTTACCTTGTTAATGTACTGGTAGATCGTGAAAGTTTTGAGGCAGTTGTTGTTTTTGTTACAGGATTAGCATGTTTAGCAAGCTACAAAGAGCTAATACCGCATGGATCTTTGCTTCTTCTCCAGTGTAGCTCAGCGCAAAAGCCAATTTAGTTGCGGTAAGTTCCCAGTTAGTAGTTTAAGAGTTCAATGCACGGCCACTTTATTATGAAACATAGATGTGAGTATCGTCTGCGTAATTGTGATAGTACATGTTGTTACTGGAGATTAATTGACCCAATGGAAGCATGTAGAAATTGAACAAGAGGGGCCCCAGGATCGACCCCTGGGGAATCCCACAGGTCAATGCCATCCTGTCCGAGACACAGCTACTAATCTGGTTACAATTGGTTTCTGCATGTTGTCAACTGTGTCTCCACTCGTCATTCCTGTAGAAAGCAGGACAAAATTCATAAAATGTAATTTGTTGTCACCAAGTACTTTTAACATTTGCTTGAGTAAATTTGTTGAAAACTGGCTTTGTTCTTACTTGAAAAAATACAGTATGCTAAGTACTCTACTCATCCCTGTTTTTAAGGCAAAGCTACTTCCTATATACTGTGCTTTTTCCGTGTTCACTTTATATGATGGCCAGTCTATAATAAAGAAACTATAACTACTTTGATCAACAACTATTTTAACTACTAATGTATCCTTCACTATTGAATCAAACCTCCCTTCTTCACAGTTCAATGTTCCCCTCTGCATCCTTTATCTGAGCCATACAAACAGCACAGACCACGCTACACCCCCGAAAGGCCTGCTTTGCCAAAAAGTCTATTTGCCACAGCATTGTTCATCAATTCGTCTTATGGAGACTGTTCTTATGTTTCAAGAGATCGCAGGGAACATGAGTCCTTTTCCGAGTGACTGTGCTTTTGGAGAGGAAAGCTTTCAGGAGAGGAAGTTAAACAGGACAGAGGACATCCAGCTGGCTTTGTCTGATTATTTGTGAGACAAATGGCATTCCACGGCACACAACAAAAGGGATGCATTTGGCTTTTAATGGAGTCCACTCGTACTGTATGAAGCTGCTGCGCTTTGAAAACAGTTAGAATTGAGATGTTTCCAGGGTCTTTACTGTGCACATTTTTTCTGACCTGTTATTTAGTCTTTACTAAGGCAAAGTGTACTTTCAGTGCTATACTAATCACTGAAATAATAGTTCATGTCTATTGAATACGAAAGAAGAAAGAATATATGCATTTCAATCGTAATAAGGTGTCTTTCTGGGTGGCTAGTTGTAAGACCTTAAAAACTCTTTCAAATTCAGAAAAGGACATGCACGGTTTCAATGCCTCTGCGCTGTTAATTCTTCAAAGCATGATGGCTGAAGCTTTAAGCAAATCAAGAGCCTTGACAGAAATATAGTTGTATTGAACCATGCTTTACCATGCTGTTTCAGGGTCGAGTTTGACCTTTGTAAACATTTCGACAAACACAGCTTTGGAAGAGACGATCGCATGTGCTCGGGTTTTGGTGCCTATGGTTTACAACACTGACCTCTTTTGCCATCGAGTTGAGTTTCAGTTTAGACTGTGCAGTCATTCATCTGACACATTTACTGAGGTGGTGCTAAATCAGGATCACTTTTATAGAACAGTGTATAAAGGTATGTAGGCCAAGGAATCTAGACTGGTGCTTTCAGAAAATGCTACCTCTCCCAAAACATTGTTGCGGACTTGATAGTGTGAACATATTCCTTAACTATGAACTGTACGAGGTTGTGTCGGCAGGTAATTTGGTGATGAACTTAAAGGAGGCCAAATCAGTCATCTGTTTATGTCAAATGATAATTTTATTGGGATTTTATTTCTCTAAAGTTACTCGTATTATCTGAGAAGGGACCACTGCACACATTTTTGTCAAAGTAATTCAAACTTTATAGTGTGACTGTATTTTACCCATAGGAAAATATGTCTGTACTGTAAATAAAAACTGGCGCCACAACTACTTGCCTGGTGCCCTTTTTTGTTCGCGCAGTGGAATTCTCTTACATTAAAACAAACCAACTGGACTTACTGTAAATGTTAAAAAAAAAGTGGCAGATATTTCACTTCCCATCTCGGAAGCTCTTTATTTTGTCTTTAGATACTCTAAAAGCCTCTTATTGTCTATAACAAAACAAAAAAAAGCGTCATCTTGTGAGTTACTGTTGTAATACTGTTTTTTGGGGTTTTATGGATGAAACTGAATGGAGAACCGAAATCAAAAGATTTGGCTCTTTTCACAAATCAGAACTTTTGGTCATAAACATAAGATGACGTGAACTTTTCATTATCTCAAGAACAGTCGTTACAAGTCAATGTTAGGTCAGTCGGTTCTGTCAAAATATTTCAAAGTTGTATGTTGAAACCACATAGCTATTTATATTTTGCCATTGAAACCTTCCTCTTTAATGATTCACTCTTTCATTTCTATATCAGCCATCGGTGTTGTGTCTTCTGCAAACAGGGGCACACTGTACAGCCTGCATTTGGGACATGTGTTTGGAGTTTGAGGAGCTCAGGCCTCAGTCATCACTTGGAGCTGGCAGACATAGGAACACAATGGCCTGTTCACAAGCACCGTCCCACTGGGCAATACAGAGTCAGTTAGAGGCTAAATGTCAGCCAAGTGGGACATAATGAGGCCACTTCCTGTCTGAGCCTATATAGTGCTGTTGTCTAGAGACCCATGAGACTGGACAATGGAAAGGCTATGCTAGCTATTCAAAGTGCCATAAAAATTCAACCAGGAAGATGCTGTTTCTTCCTGGTTCTTACTTTCTTTCACTTTCTCTCTGTCAGTCATAGTCTCTCATACAGTGGTCTCCAGTCAATCACCCCCCAGTCCATTCTTAATATCATTGCACTTGAAGCAACTGAACCATCAGCCTCCTCACTAGAAGTGCACCGATCCAGCTTTTTTACTTCTGATACCTGGGATTTGAGTACCAAGAGACTTTCTAAGAGACTTTCTTAAGTGGCTCGCTGTGAATGAAAAAGTGAATGGCCATCTTTGCAAACGAGATGTTACATATCAAAGGGGTGTTCTCAAATAATCACTAAAAAAGGCTCTCCGCTCTCATGGATGCGTTTGCTGCATCTGGTCTGTTCATTCCACCTCTTCCACCTACATTAGGCGTCTAAAGCACTTTACAGCAAGGAACCACTCGCCCATTCACACTGTCATTCACAGTGTACTGTACGCAACTCAGACATGTGGGTGAAGTGTCTTGCCCAAGGACACAACGACAGTGTGCATCTTCGAACCCTTGACCTTCCGATCATGAGACGACCCGCTCTACCACTGTCACACACTGTAGTTTATTTTTTTCTCAGATCAGAAATTGACTTGGGATAAAATAAAAAGTATGTTATTATGTTGGTATATTCAGCCCCGGGGGATTTAGTCCCTTGTGGTAGCCATATAATCTGTAGCCCTTGCCCTCAGTCACTTCCAATCCTTGTGTAAGAGTCTCCAAACTCCCCCGTGGTCCGAGGAGCTGACAGAAGCCTTCAGCCGGCCAGAGCCCTCTCTCACACAGCTGTGCAAATAAATGAACATGGAAATGTAATCTGGTAATTGTTTTGGCTTCTATAGCAGCAGTCTGAAGGGATTCCCCTCCAGTGCGGGCCAGTGTTTGTGTGAATAAATGGATTTGTAGTGGGACGGGGTCTGAAAGTGGCGCTATGGCAGACCGTGTTGTCAGACTTTCCGTATTGAGATTTTTTCAGGTAGGTTTCGTGCTTTCAACATGTCATCAAAGTTGTGATTAAAACTAGGAAAATCCCCCCAAAAGTCTGATTATCTACTGGCGCTGTAACTACATTTAGTAATTAGTCGTATGAGTATTTTCTAGACAAGACTACACTACAAACACACCCTACAAACACACACTACAAATAAGGTGTCAAAGATGTAAATGTGAGTTAGTATACTTTCCTAACAGCCTTTTGAGAATATGTGCCTTCTTGAATGAACCTCCTGTGTGCTAATAATACACTTAAGCCATGCAAATACATGCAAACAGCAGCGTCCCCTCCTCAGAGGGCCTGTCCACTGTTCGAGCATAAATCCCCTGTCACTGCTTATTAGGCCTGTACTGCCATTCGCTGGGATGATGGCGGCTTATGCCAAGCTTGTTAGCGTTTAGTGCTGTGAACCCGGGGAGGCCCCTTTGTATGGACCATCCTATAAGATTTACACGTCAAACATGCTCAGGGTATGGATACTGGTCATTGCGTGCTCCTAAGGGAACAATATGTGGCTTGACTTTAAATAGGTACGTATGTTGGTTCTAATGTTGTTGACATTTCCTCTTCTTTTCTGCTCCAGGCCGTGACCGGAAGATGCTTTGGTGAGAGGGATTTCCGAGGAGGATTGGAGAACGGGATACTGCTATGCGAGTAAGTGACAAGATTTGCACTTTCAGGTAGTCACGTAAAATGGTCAACGTTAGACCCATTCACATTCACAGTCAAATCAGTTCTCAAAAGGAATTAGTTTGTTGAAGTGGTTCTCAATGGAGATCTTTTTGTGAGTCACATGACAAAAACGTCATCCGCCCTATTGGATAATGTTTCTAATGCAAATTTTAAGTGTTTATGGATTCATTTATTTATAAGACAGAAACACTGCAATTCAATATCGTACAAAACAAGTTTAATTTTCAAACTGAACCCGAATTGAACTCACAAAGCTAACTGCTCATCTACCCTGCCTTTCTTATTTATTTTTTTTGCTGGCACAGAGAGGCAACAGAAATCACTACAACCACAGGATACTTCACAAAATGCAGCAACAACTTAAAGCATAAAAATGGCTAAAGTATTTTGCCTAATATGCTAACACATGATTAGTAACTGTGATTATCTTGCAAGTCTAACATAATGCAATATAAGAAGTCTTCTGGAAACTGAAAGATGTCGGGTAAATGTTTGATGCATTTATTGTGTGTGGAAGTGGTGCTGGACAAAAAGGCAATTTGATTTAAGTAAATTGTTCATGTAATTTCAAACTTTTAGAGATAGATACTGATCAGTTTCCGCCTTGTTACCCCCAATATAGATACATGTAATGCTCGAGAGAAAGGAACTACTCTTTCACCCATTACTCCACCACTACTTAACAAATGCGGGATCATGAATAGATTTTCTACTTCAACTGGAGAGTTTTCTGTATCAAAACGTCCGTACGGACCTGATTTTGACTTTATTTGTGTTTGAACAAATATGTTTTAGACCACCAGAGAGAGCTGCTTATTATTATCATCATCATTGTGAAGGACCTACTGTAGCTATAAGGCAATAAAGACAAAAGGGCAAGCCATGAGTCATGACCAAGGTTCAGAAAATTGGAGCACAAAAATCCCGCCAGAGTCAGTCCAGGTCTGTAAAAATCACAATATCATGAAAGAAGCAGGTCCTCAAGTTTATGTATTCATAGTGTTTCATTGTTGCCATGACTACCACATGCAGAAACCTTGATGAAATCTTGCAAAATGCCAGAGTTCACAACCCAACACCTGACACACTTTCTGGCGCTACTGTTGCCTTTGCTGAGACATGTCTATTGTCTTTGGAAAATCCCAGAGGGAATAGATATGATGATATCCTCAGACATCATGTAAGGAAAAGAACAAATTGCTTGCCCTCCAGTGACTTTTTCATGGAACTTTTTTTTTTCTTTTTTTTCCCGCAGAGGATTCATTTCTTCCAGCACAAATACAGCACCTTCTGTTGAAATACGGAACCCTATCTCACTGGGGCATTTCCAAGTTCAAGACATGTCAAAAATGTTAAAGTTACTTCAATGCTAAACGTTTGTTGCACATTTGACTATATTTTGATATATTATGACATTTCCGAAGATGTTGCAGTCTCAACTACCTTTAACTGTCGAATGTCATGACTTGACATACTTCCTTTATGGCACAATAAGAGCCCTAATAACCAGATGGTCCTCTATTGTTTGTTGCTGTCTGTGGGACATATAATTGGCCTATGTTTTGCAAACATGCCAATTCGGATCACCCTCCAACACCTCATAACTACATCGCCGATCCCATACTTTGTCTTATAGATGTAATGATGAGAATGGTTTAATTTGTGTCAAAATCCACTGTCCACAAAATGGATTCCCCACTGTCTGTTCCTAATGAGGGAGCAACATTATCTCTTGTGAACATTCCTGGGTACAGAGTGCACTTCCAAAAAGGTCCTGCTTTGGACCATGGCTCTATTGTTATTTGAGACATCAAAACTCATTTAGCCCGTCTCCCGCTGCTCTGTGGAATTCTTCAAATATTGCTGCAAATTAACGCAGGTTACACAACTTCCCATTTGAATATTGAGTGTGTACAAGTCCAACACATACAGTTTGAAGCCTGGTGGTGGTCAGAGAGGCCATTGCCTTAGATTGATATTTGTTGGTTATAAACATGTAATGTGACATTGTTTTTTTTAGCTCCAACGTAGCTCTACAGTATTGTGTACCATGACATCACATTTAAAGATCTCTGGTATTGGCTCAGGGGTAGAGTTTTTTTTACTAATCCAAAGGTTGGCAACTCAATCCCAGCTCCAACCAGTGCCTACCGCTAAACAAAAGTGCACATACAGTACTACTGATTTGATTTGTGATTTCTTTATTTAGTCGGGACAGTGCATGTTAATGAACATACATAGGACTCATGCATGTAAGCACACCACGCCAGATTGCAGCCTTGGGCTAATTTGCATTAGTTGTCCCACTTGCACTCTCAAACACACTCTCATTCATCCTACTGTATTGTACAGGTTTTTAGTGGTAGGGGAAACCGGAGTACCCAGAGGAAACCTACGCAGACGTAGTTTAATACAATGCTGTGTGCGTACGTGAAGGTGATTGACTTTTTTTGACCACCTCAACCTGCTCCGGGAACAAATGATGATTCCGTGACACAACCTGCTGGTCCCACGTGGAGTTTGTTTTCAGCGACTGCAGCGCAGACAGCGGGCAGCAGCCAAAGGCAGTGAGGCTCGATCATTCTGATTGCCAATGCCAAACATGTATCACTTAAAAGGCCGAGGCACAAGGCAGGAAAAAAAAACCCAGCTGCGCCTTGAGGCAATTTCGATTAGATAAAGGTTAATTCTGCAGCCCTTGTGGACAAAGGCATGTCCATAGTCAGGCCTAAAGCTACAACAGTTGTTTGTGAGCTGTGAAATAACCCAACAACTTTCAAAATCATAGTTTTTTGCTTTGTTTACATATCACCTATCACATTTCTTCTTACTGGTCCCTTACTGAACCATGTTGTAGAGCTTAGCATACACCCACCCCTCAAGTCTGTTTCTCTGTAAGAAATACGGCTGGGTTCACCAAAATGGGCCTGATTACAAGTGTTTATGACCAAATAACCGCAAAACCCTCACTGCACATCACAGACTCGCCGATATCCAACACCGTAACAGTATCCAGGCGTGGGTTTCCTCTGCAGGGCTAAGTCGCGGGACTATTTCCCCTGATGAAAACATGCACAAAGGATGAAACTGGAGACACGGCGAGAGAGAGAGAGTTGGAGAGAGAGGCGGGAAGTTCACATCTGACAGTCAGTTCCAGCCTGGAGGAGGAGTGTGATAAAGTTCTCACCGTAGCGCTGTGAGAGCCACTCAGTAGGTTTATAAGTGCGAGGCATTGCAGGTGAATAGAGAAAAAAAAATAGGCCTATATAGACATCAACTGACACCTTTTCCTATAATAGAGTATTGATCAAATGTATGTCTTGTAAGGTTTTCCCAAATACATAGTGCATTTAGTATACAGTACATGGTTAACTGTATGCCTGATGCATTTACTCCTATAGTAGATAGCTTGGTTTTCCCCATATAGAAACGTGTCCACTGCAGTTGGTGAATGTCACTTGGTGAACCTCATCGGAGCAGTTCTCCAGATTCTGCTCAAGAGTAGTTCTAGCTGAAGGATTAGCCGTTTAGATCGAGGGGAAATAAACCAAGACGTTGCTCATATTACAAGTGCAATGGTTTATTCAGTTTCCCATGCTGTATAATATCTCAACACAATTGGCAAGTTTAACTCATTCTGACCGACAGGATGTACAGCATATTCTCAGACATGCGCGCTGCTTTGACACGAAATGCACTGGGACTTGCAAACAAATCCCAGAGGTTGCTAAAGTCCATTGAATGTACTTCTCAGTGTAAGCTATACAGTCAGAGGCATGCAGTAAGTTTAGCCAATGTAAAAAAAAAGAATTCCCACACTTCTAAGTCGATTTTGCCCAAAGGTACTGTATCTCATTTATGACAGTTACCACTGCCCACTATATTGTTCTGACAGCTGATTGTGCCATTTTGTGTCTGATAATGTTCTGATAACATTCAACACTATATGGAAATAATGTCATATTCTGAATAATGCCTTGGAAATGATGTCAGACTCTTGTTTGTGTGTCTTGCCAGGTTACTGAGTTCCATTAAACCTGGCCTGGTGAAGAAAATCAACAGACTTCCTACTCCAATAGCTGGCCAGGTGAGCTTGTTCATGTATTCTTCATGCCTACACTCTACAGAGTTTTACCGGCTCAATAGCAAAGTTACTGTGTCCTCCTTCCATTTGGTACATCTCTTGTGAGTTTAGTGTAAAGCACATTTTCACAATGTGGATGAAGTGTGTTATCCACAGATACTACATCGATGCATGTTTTGGCAGCAGTGGCTCAGTATCTCAGACTAGATAGTGTATATTTTGCAAAGGTTTCAATAATCTGAAGTCTATAATTCACTTGTAATGCGCTTTACAAGCCTGCATTACCAAGTTTCTCAAAGCGCTACACTGTCATCATTATTCATTCACACCAGACTCGGTGATGGTAAGCTACTGTTGTAGCCACAAGCTGCCCTGGGGTAGACTGACAGAAGCGAGGCAACCAGTCTGTGCCATCGGCCCCTCCGACCACCACCAACCACTCACTTACATACCACATTCACCCCAGGCTTCCTGGTGTTACCAAACGGTCTCCCATCCAAGTACCGACCAGGCCCTTCCCTGCTTAGCTTCCAAGGTCTGACGGGGTTGGGCATAGCAAAGGCGGTATGGCATATGGCCCAGGGGCCTGACGTTGCCAAAACCGCGATCAAAGAACCTCTGGCCCTCGAGATGACCTTGAGAAGCATGATTACACAAATCAGAGATCAAATGCCTGTTAAAGTACTGTAGAAATGTGAAGAATGCTGTCAATTCATTTAAAATTCAACACCCATTTAGCCCATATATGATGTACAACACTGACATTTGTAGAAAGTCATGCTTTACTTGGGCCTATAATTGGAGGGTTCGGCCCTTGGTGTTTTGATGATGAAGAAAATCGACCCTTTATCAAGCAAACTTGCCTACCCCTGGCATACAGTATGGCATATACAGTATTCTATAATAGACTTTTTATTGGTAGTTTTACAATGGAAAAAACAACACATTCTGTTAAAAAATGTATTTATCCTGATCTAGAAGTTGTGATTTTAGGTTATGGACATGAAATCGAAGTCAGGCTACTGTTCAGACTAGATGGTCATTGTACATTAATGCAATTTTTTACCGCTGTACTGTGTAAAACTCATCCCCTTTTTACATGTTCAAGTGTTGTTGTGTTGAGGCTACATCTGCACAGGCGTACAAGTTATATTTTCTAGCACAAAAATATTAAAAGCATATTCATCTAGAGAAATATATCAATAAGATTCAGTGAAATAGGGATTGGTGTTTGCGTTATTCAAATTTTTAGCCGAACAACTCGTGTTAAACGTATCCTGAGTGTGCTCAGGATATGTGCTTTCATCCAAAAGTAAAACAAAATGAACTTATGGAAATTTGAGTGTCGTCTCTTGGAATAGTTTTTCTTAAAGGTTTTCCATCACGAACGGACCTGTAACCCAGCAACCTTTAAACGGTCGGCGACAGTTTTACATAACTCAACATCAGCTTCTTTCCATCTAAAAAATATTGAATACTTCTAGTCTCCAACTCACTCTTCTCTTTACTCCAGAAATAGGATCTCTTCTGATTAAAATAAATATATCGAAATATAAAATAGTGCATACATGCCTATATATCCCGGTTACTGTTGAAGAATCCCAGTTGGAGAATTCAGGTTTGTCATTAAAATACTATTTTGGGGTTTCTATAATTGGGATACTGAGTTTATATAATCACAGACAATACCGGAACATTAAAAACTTCTGATAATAACTGGGATACTCAAGTGCCTGTAAACAGCTCCTGTTCCTGCTCTATGGTAAATTAAAGCATTGCTGTTATGATGGATGTGGGAACCGGAGAACCTCTGTTTGTTGCCGCCTCTGACTCATACACACATTAGACAACAGACGAAACAGCAAAAAATCATTATCTACTGTATATCAATCAAATCTGTTTGTCTCTTATTTACAAGGTTTGAACGTGTTACCTGCCATCTTAGGGTTAGAGTTAGAGTTGGGGTTGGCGTGAGCAATTATGCATATCCAAATGCCAAAGCGTATTGACAGGAGAGCTTACAGCCTATATGCCAGTGTGATACCTCATTTGAAAGCCAAGACCTTCTAGTTTCTAAAAGTATGTGTAAGACATGTATGAGTGAACCACAAATTGCATGACATTTGCCGTTCCTAACCCTAATCATAACCCTAACCCTAACCATAGACCCCTGATCCAGAGGACGGCAAGTAACAGGTTAATATCATGTACCGACAGCTGCCAATTCCTCAATTTCCAGCTCGAAGGGCCAAACGGCGTGTCAGGAGCCCTTTTGTAACAACCACCATGTTTGACATTGTACTTTTGAATATCCGGAGGCTTCCATGTATCAAGTCACCGGCTAAATAAACTGCTATTTCTATAACGCATTCTCATCAAAGGAAAGGCCATACTGCGTGGTGTTTATCCAACTTTCCTCACATCCTGCTTATATAATAACTTACGCAAAACATTGGAGTGAAGTACAGAAGGGCTCTTTCAAGACAAATGAAGACATTGATGTGAATGAAGTAGCCTTTCAGGAGCTTGGGTTGACATGTAAACACAAGCTTTTCCTCCAGCAGTGCAGTCACCTTTATGTAACAACACTGAACTTTATACTGTATTGAGTCGATGCTTTGCAGAGTGGACAGGTCAATATAACGGGGAAAACTTTGGGGGAAGGGACTAAAGAGGGAGTTCCTGACTTGATTGTAAGGGAGTGTAGGTAATACTGAGCTCACAGGCTGATTTCCTAAGACTAAAGGAAGTGTGGGCTGGTCGGAAAAATAGCCTTATCTGTGGGTGCCACTATAGCTGACTGACAGGCTGTTTAGATTTGCCCCCCGAAAAATGTTATGTTCCAATTGTACAGTGTTGCGCTGACGTAGAATAAATTGGTATACTGTAAGTGGAAATAATCTTGCTTTTGAAGGCACACTTTAGAAGATTGGCATCTAGCTTGTGTGCTTAAACTGTCTTACTTTTGACTACAGCAGTGAGAAGAAGCTTCTGACAATGTCTCTCAATGTGTAAGCGATTGCCAGAGCAACTCTCCACTGAAACTGTATTATTTTGTTGAACCATTTGTTAGCATAACATTAGCTGTGAAGGAAAGCTGCCATGGCTCATTCCCCCCTGCTGCCAGTGGAGGGAGCTGTAAGGAAGAAACCAGATGCTTAGAATAGCAGCCCTTACTCATATAGCCTTTTGTTTTTTCGTTTTAAATCATAAAACGTGAGTATTAATGTTTACAATTTTGCAGCAGAACTCTATGCCTGCCAGTGAATGTGTTCCAGTCTTTGTCAGTCCAGTCACATGTCTTTTTCTTGTTGATGGATGGTATTTGAGGATGTTTCACCGTAGAAATAAAGAAAAGCGGCCGGCTACTCCAGGTTCAGGGTTAGCATTAGCTATTCAACATAGCAAATTATGAATGATCCATAATAAAATATCCCAATATAGGGATGTACTTAAGCATTCATTTGTATGGGGATAGAACGCTCAGTTGAAACGGGTGCGGGAAGCCGTTAGCTAACAGATGTACTATGCATTTATTTATGTATGTAGTTACTGTCGCACTTGACGGGTTGATTGCGGTGTATGTCTGTACATGTGCTGTTTTTATTGGGCCCGTACTGGCACTTCCTCTGCCAGTGAACTTCTTCCATCATAAATAAAGTGATGATTTTGAATTTTAATTTGTAGGAACAGGCTCACAGAGTTAACAGCGTTTTTTTGTGTGTGATTTCTATGCTTTTTGCTATTCATAATATACATTAATTTGTTTTGAATTCTTAATTGCTAAGGTGACAGTCCTTATTTTACGCCACTGTGAAACTCATCTGTGGGACGTTCTGGGCTAGCACTATTTCATAATGAAAGGGCTGTGTCATGAAAACAATGTTGCACCGCATGAACATCAAATTCCCATACGTGTCCAAAGCATTGTTGTAAATGCTAAAGTGCATGCTAGCCACTTGTTTGTCAATAATTATAAGGCACACTGTGTTTATAAGGCACACTGTTGACCTGTCTCACACACCATAAGACTTTTAGGCCTCCTGTAATTGTCTGGAGGTTGTTTTGATTGCATTTGTCCACTGCAAAACAAGAAGTGACCCCCGCTAATTGGTCCGGAGGGGCACTGAGTCATTCTCACATGTTGATTTTGCACTTTACTCTTGCATAATGAGAACACATATAAAATCCGCCAAAACATATGGACATTTATGACTGGACAATCAGACCCTTTCAAAGCTAGAAGTTACATAATTTTATCTTTTCCTCCTTTGAGCTTCATTTGCCTCCACATGGCTGTAATTAGGGAGGCGAGAAACATAAACAAAGAATGCTGTTATCTGCGCGATTGTAATAAAACCACTGCAGGCGACTCCCCTCTTCCTTTTCCTGTTTGAGGGGCTAATGGGAAAATGAGTCTCGCTGGATTGTAGTCTTTTGTGTAAGTGGTTGGTTGGCAGGTATGCTGACGTTATAAACTAAACTCATTGAGATCAAGTCGAAAGATACTAGGGCCTAATTCATTGGGGTTGTTTTTGTGGGAGTTGGGGTGTGACGTGTTTGTTATTAGGAGAACTGTAATGGGACCTTTGAAGGATTATGAGCATTGTTTTACATGTTAATGACATTTTAATATGTTGGTATGTGGTGGAGCTGTATTGACTGGGAAAGTGTTTCCATGTGATATCGAATGGCAAAGAGAAAACTCATGGCTCATTAAAAGACTCAGATTTTCGCAGATTGTTGCACAACAGGAAAAACCACATTTGGTTGGTTTAAAATTCAGTACATAGTATTTTTGCAGATTAAAGGGCCTATTTTATGCAAAATCTTTTTGTAGCTTTATAATGTGATATTCAACCCAAATTGAGTTTTGTTATAGATTTAGTTAGTAAGTTATAATTGATGATTTTGACTGGGAACAATAATTTAAAGAGAAAGAGAATTTGTTGAACAAAAATGTATTTAAAAGTTAACCAATGCAAAATATCATTCAGGGCTTTGACTTCATCTTTTGAGTTCTTTTTGACTTTGTTCAGTTCATTTACCAACAGTCTGTTGACTTTGATCGCAGGATCGCAAGAAAGTCCCTTAATCTCCAGACTTTGGAAGCCAAAAGAAATTCAGGGTTCTGCCAGCCCAGTGACAGTATGACATACATACAGTCAGAGTGGAGCTCATGGGGTTATTTGACGGTTATTTGAGGTGTTACACTAGCATTGACAATGTTGCAATGGTAGAAGTTCAGGATTAAATGTCACTCCCAATGAGGCAACCTGTCAGGAGCAGCGGCACCAAGCTAAAGGATTAAGCTATTGGGCATGTTTTGGGTCAATGGGGGAAACTGGAGCACCAGGAGGAAACCCGCCCAGGCGCAGGGACAACAAGAAACACAAAACACAATCTACTCATTTATTCTTGGTCAGAATTAATTAATAGTAATACAAATAAATAAGGGAACAGCGCTGACCAGAGAGACCTCCCTTGGCAGCACTGTTGTTGTGTGTTTCATGTGTGGGAGGATGAGAGCTTGAGGGCGGGGTTGGCTCACCAGGGGAGCACCCGTGGCCCTGTCCCAAAAACACAGGAAGCCGCCGCAGGGAGGGCTTGCAGCAACGGTTCCTTGGGATGGAAGAGGATCGTGAGAACAAGTTTATCAAATCCGTTTTATTTGTTTGTAGTCATCCGTGCACTGGCCTTGAATAGAATTCTGCAGAATTGCTGAAGTGGTACTCCTACGTGCCGCCTACAAACGCAAACATGGCTCAAGACCACGGGCAGGTTTCTACTAGAATGCACTCAGCACGTGTCCGGTGTTGCCAAAAACACCTGAGCCTGATAACCAGATATTACGCAATCCTTGTTCTACCAGCAGATAAACAAGAAACAAGATTCTAGATTGATTGTGGTATATTTTTTTGCATTACCCCACAATATTACACTTGGGTAGAAAAGACAATCGGTCTAAAAATTTGCTCCCCACACCTCAAACCACATGGCACAGTAGCTGCTGAGTGCTTTGGGCTCTTGCCTCACAACTCCCAGTCCAGGTGTGGTCCTTTCTGTGTGGAGTTTTCATGTTCTCTCCCAACAGCGTGTTGTTTTGAGACTTGACTGTGACTGGCTAAAGTGAGGCGCACTTGAGTCAATCAGCAGTCGAAGCTCAGTTAAAGGTTTGTCGTCTTCTCAGAGGATCATTAGTCTTCCACATTGTTATTACAGTGCAAATATTAGTATGACTCTGGTTCCTTATGGGTTAAAATCTGCAAGCAGGTATTGCAACACATTTGTGCAGTGCTCCCCCGGTGTTTATTTGCTTAAACTCACTGTGTTGTGTTTGTGGTGTGGGAGAGAGATAGTGCGACCGCAACAATCAGGGTGGAGAGGAAACGGTGACACCCAGAGAGGGCGAGAGAGTTGGAACTGACTCTCTGTGAACAACCGAGAGAGCGAGAGAGAGGGGTTTGTCGGAGGGAGGGGAGAGAGAGAGAGAGCGACAGACAAAAGCCGAGCGAGGCTGGGAACAGGATCACAACGCAGCTCAAGTTCCCTCTGACAAAGAGCAGCTCAGAGCAGCGGAGTGAGCTGAACGCAGGCGACACGAAGCGAGGGGAAACAGGTGGATTTCTGCAGGAATGTATGAAGGAACAGAGCCTGTGGTCAAAGTGGAATAATCGGACAACCAGCCGGTGTTACGTTTCCGGAGCAGGTATAGAGATTTGTTGGACACTGATTGTGTGCGTTGGAGAATGTTGGAGAAGTAAAGGAACTGCACAGCCAGAATTGTTACTTTAGATGTTGCTGTGCTTGAAAATTAAATTAGTTTTTTTGGGGGGTTCAGTATGGAGTTGAGATATGCAAAATAACGTGTGATATGTGGACTACTTTATGCTTTTTTTTTTTTTTTTTTAATCAAGAATTTCCATGATACATTCCTTGTCCCGGTCCAATTAGCTGCTGGTGCTGTATGAAATGATGAGAAAACTCACAAATGCACAATAAAACGTTTTTTGAAAGTTATTTCCGTTTGGTAAAGTATGTGAGTAAAGTCCGCGAAGTATACTGTACCATTGTCAAGATAAAAAATGAAATGCATGTAATCTAGCTTTTTTGAATTACTTTGGAACACCAACGCCTTGGTATTATTGCAGTAAAACTTGTAAAATACCCCTACAATCTCAGATATTTTAAAATGTGGATATGCAATATACCAGCAGAGGGCACACTGCTGTCTAAGCTTGTTACCATAGGAAATGAAAAGGAAGCTAAGCAGTGGTACTCGTAAGTTCAGAGTATAGTAGCCATTGCACATTTGTGCAATTAACCTGTTAACTGCCACTTTAGGATTAGGGTTAGGATTAAGGTTAGGGTTAACCATTATTTATATCCAAATCTCAAAGCGGATTGACTGGAGAGCTTACAGTACAGCCTATATGCTAGTGATACCTCATTTGAAAGCCAAGACCTTCTAGTTTCTAAAAATATGTGCGAGATCTGTGTGAGTGAAACACAACTTACATCACATTTGCCGTTCTTAACCCTAATCATATCCTGATTAGGGTTAACTAACCCTAACCCTAGCCCCCTGATCGGGGGGACGGCAGGTCACTGGTTAACCAGTGGTTCCCAAAGTGGAGTTCGGAACCTCCAGGGTGGGGGTTGTAATGGCAGTTTTAGAGTTAATTAAATTGAAATCAGTAATACACTAATTGTGAAGTACCGTCTGGCCCGTTTAATCAATGCCCGGACCCGTCTCCTGTGCTTTATCCCGGCCAAAGCACATGCTGAGTCTCTGCTTCACACCTAAGACAATGGCCAAAGACGTGTCCTGGCTCAAAGGCCTTCCTGTGTGCTGCTACCTCTATCATCACAAAAGGAGACGTTTGCTCTCATCCGAGGCGCCCCCACTGCAGACGACAGCCTCTCCAGCTGGGGCTGTGGCCCCTCCCATCTTGGTGCTGGGACTGCCTCTCGCATGGTTGGCTATATAGCAGGGACCACAGACCTGGGCTACTCAGAGCTAACCATGAGTTTACCTGTGTGTTGGCCCTCCGCACGTGTGTTAACTTAAACTTACACTTTTGATAAGACAAATACTTTAAAGTTTTCCTTTAGAGTGGTGAGAAATTGCCACGACAGGGTCAAAAGCTGATTTTGAGACAATATCTTTTTACATTTCTGACATTGAATTTGGTGTATTTTGTTTGAAAACAGAATATTTTTTTGTGAAATTAGGCCACATAACAGTATCTAAACTAACATCATTAAACCAGATTTTAAACTGGTAAACATGCTAATCTGAACAGGAAATCTAGTTTAGACACAAATAGGATCAGAAGTGAGGATTACTGAAATATGCACAAATACTACTTTAGGTATGGTTTTGATGAGGACAGAGAACATGCTGAAAATGAAAATAAAGCAAATTTTGCATAATTATGGAACTCTTATTACAAAAAGATAAGAAAGTACCAATCATAAAACATTGTTGAGTGTCATCTTTGACCATGTTTAAAGACCTGTTGTGCTTATTCTTAGTCCACACTATCACCGCTCAATTGGTTTAAAGTGAATTAACGAGATTACCTCTATTGCCCAATCCCAAGCACTGATCCCTGGGGCAGTGAATGAACCTAATTTGATCTGCTAAGAACCACGCGCTGATGCAGTAGTCGTTGAAGTATGTTTTGCGTTTCTTTTTAAGGACAACCTGAGCGCTTTCCTACGCGGCTGTGAGGAGTTGGGACTGAAGGGATCTCAGCTGTTCGACCCTGGAGACCTACAGGACACACCCACTCTACCGACTGACAGGTGAGTCTCACGCCACGCTGCGCTTTGTATGCACTATTGTGTTTCTGGAATGAGATTGTTAGTGTACATAATTAGTTAGTTTGGTGCCGTAATGGCTGGGGTTGAGTCAAAAAAAAAATGTATGAGCAAAGATTTTCATATGAAGAATTTTTTGACATTTTAAGTTGACAGGGCTATGCTTTCTCGTCCAACAGCAGTGTCTGACCTCACAAATGCACTATGGGAAGAATGGTCAAAATCCCATAAACACACTCGTAAACCTTGTGGACAGACTTCTCAAAAGAATTTATAGCTGGACCAATGTCATATTAAACCCTATGGATTAAGACTGTGATGTTATTGACGTTTGTGTGTGAGTAAAGGCAGGTGTTCAAGTACTTTTGGCATCATACTGTATGTTCTTAGATGGACAGTTAAACCTGCCATGTGCACTTTAAGATAATAGATGAGGATGGGAAGTCAGTCTAACAATAGCCAAATGTCATGCTTGCAAGGATGAGAGATGGAAATGAGCTGCGTGGGCTATAATCGCAGCATATTTACATGACCATTGTTCAATAATATACTGTTCACAAAAATAACTAAATAGAAATACAAGTAGAGGCTTCGCAGAATGTATTTCAAAAGTGTTTACTTATTCTTTCCGATGGTCATGGTTTACGTAGTTGTTTTTTCCCTACAAAAACATTTCAGTTGCGTTTTAAACTGCAAAAAACATCTTGACATTTGATGTACTAATATTGCTGTAGTTTTGAAACAGTTTCTTTTTTTTCTTTTTTTTTTACTGGTCTTTCATTTGTGTCTATAGCACAATTGTGTTGAGTAAGTACCTCTTAGTTTATATAATACAATGCTAATGACATGATAAACTATACAACGGATTTCAAATGAGTAAAATGAACACTTCAACTTGTTTATTTTAGTCATTAACTCACGCTTAGTTAGATATTCTTTTATCAAACACAAAAACACAATCCAGGCATTGTGTCCGTCCGCTGATAGGCTTGTGCCATTGAGTGACAGGCTTATTATTCTTTGCATTAGACAATCGGTGCACTTCACTGCCAGTAAAAACAAGTGGTTGGGAGTAAATGGAAGTTTGTACAAGGCTGTGTCTTTAAAGCAACAAAGGCATTTTTGTTTTAACACAACTGGTTTTCGGACAGCCTGCCTCCTCCACTCGGCCACTGTGTTGCCTGGTAACGGTCGTATTGAATGTATTGGCTGTTATCAATATGTGGGCGCATACTGGTACTGGTTTGTCCAACTCTCTGCTCTTCGGTCGCAGAGTGTTGATTTGTTGGTCCGAGGTGGAGGATACAGACTAAAGGTAATACTGAAATGATTGTTTGAAGATAGGATGATTCAGTGGGAGGAAAAAGTGAGTACATCGTTAGGAATTTATTACATTTCTGCCTAAATTGCTCATAAAATGTGGTCTTATCTTTATTATCTTTATTAAAATCACAAGAATGAGTAAACAGTGTCTGCCTGAACTAATACCACTCAAACATTTGCATTTTGTCATGTTTTTATTGGCATTAACATGTAAACATTTACAAGATGGCGTGGAATATGATATCGTCCATCGGCACAACCCTAGTGCACATTAGACAATTGTTAACTAGTGTGTGTTTTTCAGTGGCAAGGGCATAAGCCACACTTCAGTGATTGGCAAAAATACTGCATAAACCTGTCTAATTAGCTCTTGGAGGCTCATTTACTTATTCCACGCTGTCCTGTGAATGTTTACATGTTATGGCCAATAAAATGTAAATGTTTGGGTGGTATTAGTTTAAGCAGACACTGTTTACTCATTCTTGTGATTTTAATAAAGATCAGACCACATTTTATGAGCAATTTAGGCAGAAATGTAAGAAATTCCAAACGGTGTACTCATGTGATAATGTGACAGGAAAGAAAGAGAAAAGAGTCAAATCTGGGCTTGCCTCGATGGGGTGGCCCGACTGCTTCTGTCAGACCGCACATGACAGCGACGGGACATTGTGCTCATCCATGTTCACAGCGAGTGAGACTTTCAGGATGTTTAGACGGACCGGTTTGGTTTGCCCCTGCAAGATCGGATCTGCATCAAGCATGTTTTGACATACATATGAACTTACAGGGAAGTTTACCAGAGCACATAGGTTGAAGGATGAATCTCTCAAATCAATAACCAATGCTTAACTTCCACCAGACCTGAAGCATCTTTTTTGAAAGATTGAGAAGATCGGGGTTTGTTAATGGCAAAGTAAGGTCAGCAAAAAAAAAAAAAAAAAAAAGGGGCTTGATGAGGAATCCCCCCGACTGAAATGGGACACACAAATATTATAGACTTTTTTTTTTTTTTTTTGTCGCACCCGGAGCGTTATCAGAGAGGAAACATTGGCATCATTGTTCTGGGCTATTTCTGGTGGTTATGTAAGCATTGCTTGGGATGCTCTTGTGCTGGAGCTGAGTGCTGTGAATGGGCTGCCTCTCCCTCTCACTTTAGACAGCTGTTTATTCAGACATGACAACGAGAACATCTACTGCACCATCAAGAGGTGGTTGAAACACGCTGGTTTGGAGATGAGGGACAGTAGAGACCCCACTACCCCTTTCTACTTAGAGCGTATAGATTCTCAGTCGACCTAGTGGTTGATTCATTCTTCTAACGAAACATAAAATGACATTCATGAACAAGAGGCTAAAAAAGAAGCTTTCTGGGAAATGAGGGGAAGTAAGACATTGCCTTCTTGTATTTAAATGTTCGTCCAGGGGTAGATTTTTACGTCTCTTCTGTAGTACACCATTGACATATCTTGACAGTGGTGGACATACATTTATAGTTTATCTTTTGTCAAATTTCAAACAGCGGAGATATCCCTATTGGAAACTATCATACTCTCTGTGGATATTTAGTTAGACTTTGCTCTTCTCGGTGGACTGCGTTAAATGCAGTGGCGGCTGGTGATGTAAACTCTAGGTGAAGCTGTTGCGCACCGTGTTCGTCTTGGCAAAACATTTTTTTACCTACCATCAGATCCATTTTAACGCTTCTACTTGACAGACAAAAAAAATCATGTAACCACATATCAGCAAAATCCACTGAACTAGCATTACAGACAACTGTTATTCCCAGAGCATGAGACCTACAACAAGGCAAAAGTTGAATCTATAATCGGCAGCTACATAACGTCATTTAAACAGCAGACTATTGTCTAACAATGCATTTATCCTAAGCACAATTATATGAGAGCATAAAGGAGTCATTTATGTCCTGCTGAAGTTAACAGCAGCGCTTAACCCGGACAGATGTGAACCGTGATGTACATGGACTCACCCGTAGCATTGAGAAGCATCGCGTCCGTACGTCTGTTTAGCCTCTTTGAAACTCCATAAACACACAGCGTCTTCCCCACTTCATCTTCTGTCGCCAGCAAAAAGAGTTGTCCTGTTGCAAAGCGTCGTCAAAAAAACCTGCAGAATATTCGTATAATCCAGGGGTATTGCTAGTTTCCCATATTGTGTTTACACAGCTGCTCTGTGATAGGCCCGGAGCCAAGTGTATGTGTGTGTATGTGCTGAAGGCGGGACTGTGCGGCACTGCCATCTATCGATCACTGTCATATTCGTGTGTTCCCGGGACTCGTCATAACTAGCCCTTTTTGTTCTTGTGGTAAAAAATCGCGATCAGATGTATAAAACTACATTGATTATACACAGTAATGGCATTAGGCAATTAGTTATGATATAAAATTAACTATAAAAATGGGACTTAGCCCACCTAGCCCATTGATACCAGCCGTCCCTGGTTAAGTGTGTTTGGCTCAACAACAATGATTCAACTGGCTTCCAAGCTTTTAGGGTGGACAATGTTGTCTCAGAAGTGTTAATTTTGTCAACTGAATTATTTTGTCATAATTGTTGTTGAAGTAATATTTTTGCTGACTAGATTGAGACAAAAAAGTAGTTCATGATGACTAAAACGATGACTAAAATGTCCAGATATTTTCCTTGGCTATAAAGACATAATTCACCAAATGAAAAAAAGGGATTATAGACATCCAAACCTCAAATGACACAGTTTGAACAAGCTTCATATGGACCTTGATTTGATATGACTGAATTAAATCACATAAATGTTCCATGCCATGCTTTCCATTTTATAAAAGCTTGAAGGAAGACATTACAGATATTTTTCAAGCCCTTAAGTGCACATCACCACATCCATATAAGTGATACGTCTCTGTAATAACATTTGATTACCTGCTGAGAACATGAATAAACATGGATCATTTAACAAGTGACAGTTTTTCCACTCTCTCGGCCAAGAATGTGATCCAACACAGGTGGAATCTGCCGTAGCTGTCCGTCAGTGCTGCAGTGTACAGTGCGGAGAGCTTTATGTTGACTCGGTGTGACAGACAGACAGAGGAGCATAAGGCCACTCTCACCTCTGCATCATCCCACTGAGGAGCTGTCATGTCAAACCCACACGCAATTTACGTGTCACTTGTGCATGAGAGAGAGCATGTGAGGAGGGGAGAGAGTGGGAGGCAGGGTGAAGAGAGAGAGAGCGGGATAAGAGGGGTGAGAGACAGGGGAAAGCGAAAGAGGGGAGGGAAGAGAGAGAGAAAGAGGGAGATGGGGTGGGATAGAGAGGGGGAAAAGAGAGAAGAGCGAGAGAGAGAGAGTTGGTTGATTCGTTCCCATATCCAAAGGCCTAAGAGACAAAAATACTTACTTTTCCCCCCAAAAAAGACTAAAGTACAATATAAAAATACATAGTAACAATTACAATTAACAATTATTTTCCTCACAAGGACAATACATGTTCTACTACTACTTCTTTACATGTTCTATAACTTGACTTGGCAAGAAAGAAAGTCCTAGTTCTTGGGCTTTCTATGTGGAGTTTGCATGCTCTCCCCGATCTACCGATATTGTGGATTTTTGCTAGACTTTCTTGCATAAATATGTAACCTATTTAAAGTGCGCATTTAGAATCATGTATATCACAGCTCATAAACATTTGATGTCATGTTAATAGTTCTGCAAGTCAGCTCAGTGTTCTTACTGCTATTACCGCTGAAGTGTGAATGATTGCCTTTCTCAGAGCTCGCCTAATCCAAGCATTCTCTGAAAAAGACACCACTTCAGTTGAATCCATTTTCCTGACCTTTTTCAAAGCTGTAATATCAACATAAACATTCATTCCTTTCAATTGTTATTTATTTCTGTATTTTTTTTAGCAGTCTGTTTATCATCTAATGCCAAAATGCGCCTACAGATTAGTCATCGAATTTTTTTTGTAAAGCGTTTAGCTGGAAGAAGAATACTATAGTCATTGAATGGGACTCGTCTTACAACATTATAACACTGAAGCCATGAGATTTGAGGTTCTGGAGTGAAAACAGTGTTATATTATTCCATGCTTACTCACTTGGTCACATCATCACATTGAATATCTGATTACTCTATTTGAAGCTTCACCACAAACAGAGAAACCACATTACTCATAAATCATCTGGTTTCTCTTAGCTTATAATCAACTCACTATTTTCCATCATTTATAACATAATTTATAACATTGTCAAAACTATTACAGACACACATGTGTACATTTTAACACTTTTTCACACCAGGCCAAAAAATGGCTTCTTTTAAAACAAACCTGTTCCCATAATGTACTGTAAATTGGTTTCATTTTTAATGCTGTTTAGGGGGAAATGTATTTTTAACATGTGTAATTTTCTAAGACTTTGTATGTTGAGATCAGTCTGCCCAGGGACTGCAGGTGGAAATTAGCACAAGTGCTACAACCTGGTACAATGCATCTCTCCTTTCTGAGGTTAATGTATATTGTACACTGTCCCTGTTCAAATAAATAAATAAACAAACAAACAAACAAACAGCTCCACAAATGTTTTAATTGACCAAACACAACCTACTGGAGAGACAAGCATTTGAGTACGAGTTAACCGTAGGATTGAATTAGGTTTGAACAAAAATGTAATGATCTCTATACTTACTTAATGACTGCATGTAGCCATGTCGGTGTTGCATCAGCATTAAGAAATGCCTACATTATTGCCCTGACTTAATCAAAAAACGTGTTGTGGTCTGCTTAGGATAACTTGCAAAATATGCGTGATCTTTTAGGACCATGTTTGTGATTACATTATTTGTTGTTGTTTCAGGATGTGTTAACCATATTTTGAAAACCGTATTAGACAACAGCCAATTTAGCAATGCTTATCGCAGTTACTGTGCATAACTTATCTTTAAAGGGGACAGACATGTCATACAAAATCAACTGGGCTTGTAAGTAAGTAAAGTTTATCAAGCAATTTCCACAGATAAAAAAAAAAAGAATCACAAAATACCCTAACATTGTTCCCTTGTTCAAATACGTATCTGGGGTAGTATTTTTGCTTTATTTGTGCAGTTTTGTGAAATTCCTTTTACTTTAGTTGATTCTTCTTCTACTGTTGAAGTACACCAATCTGTATTTCCCAGAATTTGTTACGCAATAGATCGAAGACAGAGGCCCACAAACCATCACCTGTCTTGTTCCGAGTCGTTCTGCACTGTTTTTTACAGTGGCATCCATCTGTTAGCATACCGTTGGCCAAAAATGATGGCTTGTTTTTTGTCTTGACTATTTTCCCCGGCTACCAGTGTGCTCCCAGCAATTACGTTTGAAAGAGCCGACACGCACATTCATTAAAATTATAAAACATGAACTCTGAATGAATGCTGATGCCCAAAGGCTGCATAAGCTGCAATATGTTCACTTAAAACCATAGACTGTAAAATGAATGCACATGTTAGGACAAACACATGGAGGTCTGAATGACAAGCCTGTGGTCAATATGACTTAAAGGTGCATTATGCAACTTTTTGTTAATATTTGTGCTTATTTCACCTTGTAGTGACCCAGCGGCTGTATGAGTAGTCAGCATGGCGCCTTTACTTTCGATCATGATGGTCTCTACGAGGCTCCAGGATCAATTGTTTTGTAGGTTTTCTGTTGAGCGGGTCCATCAGCAGGGAAAACCTTCCAAACAATTGATCCTGGAGTGTCCTAGAAACCACCGTTGTTCAAAGTAAAAGCGCTGTGCTGACCGCTCATACAGCCGCTGGGTCACTACAAGGTCAAATATGCACAAATATCAACTGTTGTCTTGCATTAAAAGATGCATAATGCACCTTTAAAGAGAGGCAAAAAAGTTTCAGTGGAAAGCCAGGAACTTCTGGAGCCAGCCGCTATTTACTTATGGTTGCAGGAAGAAGTCGGCCTCAATAAGTCCATTCTTAATTTGACTGTCTGTGCTTAAAACAAGGTATTTTATTTGTATCATAATATTTGTCTAGTTTAATGTTTTCAGTTTTTAAAGCAATATACAGTAGAGATCCTTTTCCCAGCCGCTCCATTCATCTCCCCATTTACGGTCACAGGGTTAGCCGCACGCGCCACATCTCTTCACTTTGGCAGCGGCACAGTGCTGAGTGGTCACTATTGTGGTCGATCTGCTCTCCAGCTTCCACATCACTTGGCGGGATAACCAAAAGGCTTTATACTGTGGCCTTTTACTGTCTGGCAATCAAATCAATCTCGGTCAGTGCATGGAAATATACTTCTTGCAAAATGATTGTAGTGTTGTATACTGTACATTGCTCTAATTGCCCTTAACACTGCAATGTATGCAGTGTTCCAGTTGTTTTTCTCAACCAGCCCGAAAGATCAAATTGAATTTACATGATTTAGTTATTTTAAATGTCTTTGCAAACAACCAAATGTGTCCTTCATTGTCTATCAAACATGCTGACCTTGTAATCCTGAAAATCTCTTTGTATGAGAACACAGGCCTTGACTGACTGAATATTTTCTCTCTCTTGTCTTATAGGGGAAGCGACTGCAGCGGAAAACTCAAGAATGTAAGTACAGCCTTCGGATTGCACTGTGCTAAGAGCTAAGTGTATGCTAGCAAGCAGGCTATTATTATATGGCCGTTTGTCACTTTTTAGCATTCCACCTCCTTCTGCCTTTCCAAGTCTGTCGCACTGAACCAAAATATGCTCTTTCCACAGCACAAGACTTTGTATTTTTTGCTACTTCCTCAGTTTTCTGTCAATGATTTTTCTGTCTTGATAGTTAGGTTCTTGTTCCTTCCTATCCTCAATAATGTGATGTAATGTGATTCCTGTAGCCTACATGTCTGTTGTAAAAGTGTTGTGCAATTTGTAAACAAGAGCTCTTAAGGTTAAGGTTAAGGTTAAGGTATACTTTATTAATCCCCGTAGGGAAATTCCTTCTCTGCATTTGACCCATCCTCAATGCCGCTGGGGCAACCTGTAGGAGCAGTGAGCTGCCAGCGTGGGCCGGCGCTCGGGGACCCATCTCCATGATGTGGTGCCAGGCTGGTGGTCAGAAACACCTGGCTGGAGGATTAACCTATTGTACATGTTTTTAGTGGTAGGGGAAACCGGAGTACCCGGAGGAAACCTACGCAGACACAGGGAGAACATGCAAACTCCACACAGAAAGGCCCCGTCCCTGGTGGGAATCGAACCCGGACCTTCTAGCTGTGAAGCACAAGCGCTAACCGCTGCACTACCGTGCCGCCTTGACATTGTCATTTATGTCAATATGTCACAGATTGCATATAGCATTACAGCCTTGTGTTTGCATATTGTGTTGACATACAGCTTGTAGACATTATCACATTCACTCATGTAAGGTTTCAACAATATGTCATTAGACTGTTTCAGTTGTAATGATGTAATGACTAATTTAGTTTCAATGGTAAATATTGATTGTGTGTTGTTATATTTTGATATAGTACATCCATGTTAGCGTAAATGTAAATGGGCATGGCTCTCTAACACTGCGGCCTAAGTCAGTCATTTCACAACAATCTTCGGAGTTTTTTAATTGACCTTTTTGCTTGCTAGGGAGTGTAAACAACATGAATTCTAACTTGCATTCTGTTAGCAAATCTGACCGTTCTTGTATTGTGGCATCAATCAATCAATTTGTGCGCTATGTATGAGCACACAAGCGTGTTATCGAACCATAACGCAGAAATAGAGTCGATGCAATTCATTTCTTTGTATTAATTTATGTTAGAGTTTCTTTGCTGTCTGACAAAGTAATCAATTACCTGAAGAATTGGGATGTTCGGGCAGTATTGTAAGCACTAGAAACGAATTGGTGTAGCAGTTTAGGGCTTATGGTCAACTACTGCCGACTTTCGTGGCTTGAAAACTGTAATAAAAGCGTAGTGCAGACCCAGACTCAGCTAATTCCCCATAGGGGAAAAAACTGAAATGAAACTGTCGGAACTTAGCAGGGTAGGTCCGCTTATCGTGGCTAGGGCCATATACGTAAATAGGAAGTGTTGAACTTTAGGCAGGATCGACACTTGGTTTTACTAGTTAAGTTATTTCAGCACCACCGATACATATTTTTCAATCACCCGTCGCCCAAATCATTTTATTCTGCCCCCATATTCCACTCCACTTTGATCGTCCTTCAATAACCTTTTCCCAGTGCCTCCTCAGAAGTGGACCAGCTACTAGCCCTGCCCACTTTGCAGCTCTACTCTCCTCTCCTCTCTCTATCTCACTCCACTTGCTGATGCTGCGGAGTGCACTGTGCCGGCAGATGGAACATGCTACTAGCTCATTTAGCTGACTGCACAACCAATACCACTATAACGCAGCCGTGCCAGATTAGCATGTAACTTCTTTTTAGCGTGGACTTTTGGATCGGCTTTCCCTTTAGCCTCCCTTTCTGCAGCACTTTCCCGCGGGAGACTGCAACGTGAAGAATTTGCTGATGTGGTAACCAAGGTTGTGTTGCTAAGTGCTCACATATTGAAGTAATGCATGGTGTTTCTGCTTATTAGCTTTTTTTTTTTTTTTTTTTTTTTTTTTTTCTTGCATAGACAAAATATGCTAGCATGCGTTTGTATGTGCGGTTTCGGGGTTAGCTTAGTCTGCAAGAGATCTCTTTAGGTGCTCTCAGCTTTGTGTTTGTAGTTGCCTCAGGTCGTACAAACAAAGGAGCAATTGTTTTTTTGCTTTTTTTTGTGGAACTTCAAAAACTGGTCGGTCCACATACGACAAAACCGACAGAAACTTCACCTGTTTGTTGATGGGACATAATTCAAACATAGCTGTCAGAGTTGGAGAAGTGCTAGCACCTTTGTCAAAAGCCGTGTGCCTGGGTGAGTTGTTTGTTTTTGGTTTAATCTTGCATGTGAAGCCATGCAGACGGTTCAGTCAATGAGGTCAATAAGAGGCACGGCCGGTGGGTTAACTGGCATGTGCTGACCCAGTTGAAAGGGAAAGGCGAAAAAGATAATCATTGAACTAATTGAAGTTTGTTTTAGAGTCGTGCACTCTAATGAGATTGACAGTTAGAGAAATGAGGTTAAAATTTGTATCGTAGGTATTCAAAGGTTAGTCATTCGGGCGGGGTTGTGTAGAATTGAATACCTGTGGCCTTTCATCCAAGAGGCTTCTTCGGGTCTACATTTCTTCCGGATTGCAAACTTTGATTTATACTTCTACTTTAAGGGCCTCTCTCACAGGAGAAGAGCTGTGGCAACGTCTCCGCAACTCGGCATGATTGTGCGACAAGACCAGTTGGAGACTTGAGTAGCCACTGGTCACGGAGATGTCTCCGAAATGTCCCCTGGAGATAAGGCACGTCTCCAGGTAGTCTAGGTAAAAACAAACAGGTTTGATTTCAGCGAAGTCTCCTCATGGTCTCCGAGAGGTCTACGCAGTCTCAAGCAGTTGTGGCAACATCGCAAACACTATTTGTTGTCCTCAACCTGTGAGATGTTTCGGTGACGTCCCTGCAATGTCTCTGAGACATGAAAAAGACTCTGTGCAGTCTCTGCTGAAATCGAGACTACCTTGAGAGTCACCTTATCTTCAGGGGACGTTTCAGAGACATTTTCGTACCGGTTTCGTAGCCGAAACCGCCAGGTACGAAACTAACACAAAGGTCTGGCTATAAGGGGAATAAAAGTAGCAACAAATGATTAATCATTTGAGGAATTGTGCCAATATTTAAGGCCTTAATTGCCGTTAAAGCAATATTTATAATATTTATTTTTAAATAATCAACCTCCAGAAGTTCATTAAATTTACTACAATTATGGTCTCAAGTACACGTCTTTGCTCTCTGTTGTGACCGATTAAATTTTAAATATCCACATTTTTCCTAGTTCCTCTGTTTAATGTAATGTTTGCAAATATGCAGAAGTAATAAATGTATGGATGTTTTGTTTTTGACATTAAAAATATAGTTTTGGGAATCAAATTGGCAATAAAAAAAGTATTACATTTTACTTTCTGCTTATTGTAAAAACTGTGATGACATTTTTGCCTTGAGAAATCATTGCTAGTTGTACCAAATGTGTTATTTTACAGTGACAAATAGAACACATTTCCATGGCAGCCCATATATTTTTCACTTCAGGTGTCCCAGGTTAGTGCACTTATAGGGTGGCACCATGACTTCTGCATAACTTGTTTGGTCATTTGTAATAAAATGGGATTTAACTTGTTACTCACCGCCCTTGTGCCCCCCATGGCCCCCCCCAGACACGCCCCTGTCCCATTGCATAACACGGGTGCATTCAGTAGTTTGCAAATAACAGGCGTAGCAATAAAGCAATTGTGCCGTTCTGAATTTTGACTGATGATTTACAACATAAACCGGCATCACTGATGATTAGCTTCAGTGCGGTGTAAATACAACCAATTATACATAATTAAGCCCCATTCTGAGAGACGATCAGAGGAGCTCCCACTGACAGAGGCCTGAAATAAACACATTAATCCAGCCTGAGCTCTTACAGCAGTCCCCGAGGAGGCTGTTGACATGGACACTGTAAATAAAGAGGTAAAGAGGTCGACAGCTCTGCTAAAGGTGTAGACAGACACTCTCCATCTGATCTACTCTAATCTAAGGCTGGAGATCTCAAACACATCACACATCTTTATCAGTATCTTGCACCTTTTTTGGTTAGAAAATGCCATATTGATCTAAAACAGCTAAAACAAAATATCAAGTACTTTGCTGCGGCGAGTGTTTTTACTTCCTTTGATTGAAGAGGTGAAATGATTTGAACTCAAGCAATCCAGTCTGGGTGAACATTTTGGAAACGTTTGTTGTACAACTGTTACTGCTTATGCACTCTTAGCTGGTCTACTTAAAGTACATTATTACAAATACTACCAGAGGTGGGTAGAAATGAAGCTGTTGTAAATTTAAAAAAAATACTCACAGTGGCACAGTAAGAGTAAAGATACATCATTACAATATTATTCAAGTAGAAGTAAAAAGGTCTGAGTTGTACTTTAGTAAACCTCTGACTACTACTACTCCTACTCATCTCCTTAGTATTTGTAGCCACTACCGCTACTGGCGTTGCTACTTTCTTTTGCACCAGTTAATATTTACAACGTTTCTGCATTTACTACAGCATCCAAAAGTATACTGCAGTTACTTACCTTTACTTTCCAAAATGTATAGAATTGTCGTTGTCTTTTTACGTAAAGTGTACAAAGTGTTTTTCCCAGGTCAGACGTGAGTGCTTGAGCGAAGTAGCTTTGACCCGGTTGTGTAGGCAGTAGCATAAATCACAGTGTGTCGAGCAGGACGCTTTATCACTGCAGTAGAAGTGCCCTAGACGGAGTATAGGGACCCAACAATGGCCAGCCCTTGTCTTATTTGTACAGAGCTCTGAGGCCAACATGTTAAAAAGTGGATGGATTAGAGCAGGAAGGAAAGTACAAGGAGTTGAATGTGGGAAACGAAAAAATGTCCCAATTGTGCGCTGACAATACCGCTGTCAAAAGAGAGCTTTCAATTTGATATATATTTCAAAAGGGTAAGTGGATGATTTGAATACAAACTTCTTATCCATCTATGTGTGTATAATACGAGGTAATACAGCTTTGCAAATTGACACAGAGATATTAGTGATATCAGCTCGCAGTCATGTTTGTTAGTGTCTTTGCTTCAGTCCTAATAGTGTTATCCGTTGTGTGTTTGTTTAGGTTCTGATCACTATCTACTGGCTGGGTCGCGCTGCCAACTGCTGTACCTCCTACAACGGTCCCACGCTGGACCTGGCGGAGTTTGAAGGCCTGCTGTCACAGATGCGAAAGGTTTGTTCTCTTTCATTTCATGGTCACACAGAAGAACATATTACACTGCCTTGAATGTGGTAATACTGATAATAGTTTATGATGTAACTTTGGTGCTAAGAAACAAAATATTCCAATGAGGACATTTCTAATTTAAAAGTTATATAGTTATAGTATAAAAGTTGAAGCAAACTGGATGTGCTCTGAATCATGGTATGTCTTTCAATCCAGTCTCAGATGTTTTGGTGTTTTATTGATTACAATTGTCACCAAACAGGTTTAATTTCGTCCTGAGGTTTTGGAGCCTGTGATCTGACAAAAACCACATGGTCCCATATAGAGGATGGATTTTCTAAGGCCGATGCCCATTTTTGGGGGATTTTTATCGGCCGATGCCGATATGCTCAGCCGATATTTTTGACCAATATTTTTCCAAATGCCTTGTCTATAATCCTGTGAAAACATAGTACTTGGCCATCCTAGCAGAGGCCAATTTATTCTATTACTTTAGGTGATTCAATCATAGTTTCTGTCCCACCTTTGGGGCATTTTGCGCTGTGATCAAAATACAATTGCGGAGGTTAAAACTAACTCAGCGATTGAATCCTCCAGGTTCTTGACATGCAGCATGTCCATATTCACTTAGATTTAGTGAAACTAACTAACTTTAGACAAACTTGTAACCAATTTTCACTGCGATGTTTCTCTGTTCCCCTGAGGCCTAGGGACTTGTGCGAGGACTCGTTTTAAAGCCCTGACTTAGCTCTTTTCAATGCAAACGATCACAGAGATATCAGCTTTTATCGGCCGATAGCCGATATTGTAAAATCCCCAAATATCGGCCTGATATATAGGCCAGCCGATATATCGATCTCTAGTTCCATACATTAGTGACCACTTTGAAAACACACTATGAAACCACTCAAGTCTCTCTTTAACCCATTTAGTCCAGGAAGGCATTGCTGCATTTTTACCTTTAAAGCCTGGGGCGCTGTTGTGTAATTCTACCATTGAGACCGGGAAAGCGTATACGTCAATTTTCAGGTATAAGGGTGTTTTTGCACCAATTGTCGGCCTGTGGGCCAATGAAATGCATCAGAATAGAGGTACGGGAGCGTCAGCATCACAACACTTTTTTGTTTCGTGTTAATTGGTGAAATATTAGCAGAGATATTAACTTTTTTGGGTTGCAAGCAAGCTACAGTCTGTAACAGAAGCTACAGAGCTTCCACGTAAATGTGCCACCAACACGCGGCGTGCAACACGGGATGTTTATAGTTTCATTCGATCAAAAGGTTTCACTCAAAAACGATCAGAAAACAGTTGTTATGCTCTTTCCATCATGTAGTTTTATTGAGAAGTCAAGTGCGGGACTGGAGGAGAGGACAGCGCTGAGCAGAAGCATGTGTCTTCGTCCCTGAGCAGCAGTGAGGGGAGGGGCTTTCTCCTCCTCCTCCTCCTATATTTTAGTGTAAGAGGGCTTTATACTTTATTTCACTTTACTTTTACATATTTTATTTTTGTTAAGGAGTATCTAAATGAACTAAATTTCACAGGCAAGCCACAGGTGTAAGCTCTCAAAAAACGTTTCTGAAATCGCCCATAGGTTTTACAGGCATTTTTTTACAGGTGTTTTAGGCCTAAATGGGTTAAGAAAACTCTCGACAGAAAGCCATTTCATTCTCACTACTGCGAGATCATATAGATTTCGATAGTTAGCATTAGCAGATGTTTTTGGGTGTCTCTCTAATTTTTTAGAGTTTCAATTTGCCCCTCCACCCTTAATGGATTTAATATCTAAAACACTAGAGCAACAGATGCAATTTAGCTATTATGCTAACATTTACATTGAGGCTTCTTGCAGATATGTTGATTAATGTGCACTGTCTTAATTCAACAAATAAGTAGATAATAATGAAATAAAAATGGTCACAGCGAAAGCAATTTGGGGCCAAACTCCTCTCCTCTAACCTCCTCTAGTTTGTGCATCTGAAAGTCTACAATACCACAACACTTACCTAAAAAGCAAACAACATTCCCAAGACTCCAAATAAGTGGTGCAGAGAGCGGGGCTTGTTTTGTCCACGGCTTTGCAGCGATGACAACACGTGCTCCTCTGCTTTTGTCCCGCGCTGTAAGACAGTACGGTACCAAACGGGCGAGTCAGCATTGGCACGCCTCCAACGCATACAAACACTCTCCACGACAACCGTGCTAACCATGATATCACCTCTATGATACTTATCCTCCGTATTCCCGCCAACTCAGCAAAAAAACACTATCCCCAGATGTTGGAACCACGTCTTCTTGTCACCAATAGGCGAATGCGAAGTAAAATACATTGAGGATAGTGTTACGGCAAAGCTAGTGCAGGTGGGTTTTTAGGGCTGAGGAATCCTATTGTGGCGAAGCATGAGGAAAAACAATATTTCAAGGATTTAGTTGCGTAAGAGAGGTCACGATCAGGAAGCTATTTGCCAGACAGGAAAGCCCCTACCCCTCCTTGTATTAGTTTAGTGTTCCAGCCACTGACAGACAGAAGGAAGGTCAGCATGGTCAAAGTAGCAGAAAATGAATCTTATGACATGGTATGTTTCCATAAGATCTTTTTCTTTTTTCTTTTTTGGCAGGAAGGTTTTTATGAATGGGGGAGTATTGGGGATTAAAGGAGACTTGAGAAGGGCAGGTTTAAAGTATGGCCCAAGGAGGAGAATGCTGGAATTCTGTTTGGATTTAGACAAAGTCTGTCAGAAGAGGAGGGTAAAAAGGTGCTATATATTATGTGAAGCAGAGAGGAAAATGTAATTTCTTATGCTTGTTCAGTTTTGAGACCTCATTGAAGCATGTACAGTAAGTCTGTCTGAACGGGTTTTTTGAAAGGACATACTGCACAGCACATGTGTCAAACATAAGGCCCACAGGCCAGATCCGTCAAATAAAAAGGTATGTCACTAGCCTATTCCTGTGTGGAGTTATTGATTTTTAATTAAATTACCAGCCACTAGGGGGCAGCCTAAATAAAATGCAAATAATTCCACACATGTCCAGCAGAGGGCACTGACATAGTAAGAGATCAGGATATAAACGACACATTATAGCCACGTGGTAAATGGTCAGTCTGCCCCAGGGCAACAGTGGCTGCAATAGTAGCTTACCACTACCAAGTGTGGGGTGAATGAATAATGACTACTGTGTAGCACTTTGAGAAACTTGTTCACAAGCTGTAAAAGCGCAATACAAGTGTAAGCCGTTATAATTATTTATTAGGCTACTGTCGGGCTTTGGATCCAATCAGAATCATTTTGAAATCACAACTCATTGTATTATTATTTATTGGAAAATATTTTCTTAATAGTAATTTCCTGTTTATGTTATATGCGGCCCGCTTCCTGCCATGGCAGCTGAATTTCGGGCCATGGCCCAAAATGAGTTTGACACTCCAGCATACAGCTTCAAAGCATTTTGTTTTTTGCAGTCATACCCATACACACTGGTACAGTAGTACTACTACTACTACTACTACTTTCAATAATGTTGCTCCCTCATTATCTGGTGATAAAGTGTATTCATAGAATGTATTACAAAATTTGAAATATCTTAATGTACAGTAAATATATATAAGCCATTATTATTAAGAAACACTACCCTCGTTTTCTTTGACCAATGTATAAGTTTTCTCTGAACATGTGACTAACTCCTGGCTGTTGTTTGCCCACAGGAGGCGGAGGAGGCCGACAGTGCGGGACGCAGCATCAGGGACAGTGGCTACATCGACAGCTGGGATTCAGAGCGAAGTGGCTCTCTTTCTCCTCCTGCACACGGTCGAGAGGACTCACTCGACAGCCTGGACTCGCTGGGATCCCGCTCCCGACACACGCCGTCCCCCGACGCGCAGGGCCCCCGCACCAACAGCGATGGTACGCTACTGTTTGGTCTCTCTGTTTGTGCACGTGTGTGTGAGGCTTTGCTCTTCTCGCTCTCAAAAACAGAAGCACGTTAAAACTGGGGATGACAGCGGCTCAGATGGTAGCGCAAGTTGTTTTTTTTCTACACAGTAAGTTGGAGAATAAGGCTAATTGGATTGGTCTAGCCTTTTTCTGACAGATACTGTATCGTGATTGTAATTTGATTTGCGATTTTAATATTTTATATAGTATATACCACGGAATTGAGCTTTGAAACTTCAAAAACTGTTGTTAAACATCATGGTACTCATTTGTTACATTTCAGCTTCACGTAGCAACAAGAAGAGGCATTTTAAGGAGTTGTCAGAAGAACGTCATTTGGTTTTAGTCATTCTCAAATGAACAGGCCTGTGTCTCATTCCCTCAGCTCTCTCTCTCTTTCTCCGCCCTGTGCTCTGACTCCTGGTGCTTTTGTTCAGGGAGCAGGCCTCAAGTAAAACTAACTCTTGCTCAGAGAGATCAGGAACACAAGGATTATTAAGCTGCATAAAAGTATTCTCTGAATACATAAAAATCCTGCTGAACAGATGTTACAATTAGATGTGGCCTAATGCAAGTCTGTGACCCGACTCGACCCACGTTATTTGTTGTAAGCGGTGAGAAAAGTTGGCCGTTTTCATAGCGCGAGACAGACATGGAGTTTGTTAATTGTGCACTTGCAGAGAAAGGACACAAACTTGATGCTCTGGCAGACACTTTTGATTGGGCTAAGGCTCGAAAACTCTGATAGGGGAACATGTCTATCACTAAAAACAGCAGGGGAAAAAGTCTGCAGTTAGATTACCGCAGTTGCTAAAACCTCAATATCAGTTCGATAACTGTGCAGCCCAAGTCCTTTGAACAAACTTTGATGTTTGTTTTGTGAGCTCACTGTACTTGTATCCTGTTGTTTGCAGTACTGACTATACAGTACATAACCCAGTTTGAAATATGACAGTAAAATGAAAAGTGAGCAGACACTTGCATGTCAAGAGACAGGAGCTCTCAGGCCCAGTCTGTGTGTGCTGTGGGTGACATGATCCAGAAGATTGAGGCGCTTTGTGTGTTTGCTGCTCCTTCTGTCAAAGATACTGCCCAGGGCCTGTCAGAACGTTTGATGCAGCAATTGCATGATGACCCACAGCTGCCTAGATAGATCCTTGTCAGTTCCCAAACAGAAATAACAATAGGGTATAATATATGAATGAATGTATGGCTTCCTGTTATCAAACGGTTTTGATTAGATATTTTTCCACCTCTCTGTGAACAGTTCCTTGGCTTATTGTGCATTGCCTTTTAAAAACAACATAGGCCCTAGTACAGTACAAAAGCTCCATTGATAGCACAGTGTCTTTTCAGGGCACCTTTTGTCTCCGTGCACGTTGGTGTCATCAGAGCTAAGCGAGCGTCAAGTCTGCTACAGAAACAGATGCCGTCACATGCATTTCATTCATAACCCATTCAACCTAACATTATGGCATCACCAGCCTTGTCCATACCACAGTTTGTTTTACTGTAACATTACTTGTCTGCCTTCAATCCCCTAATTGCGCTTGTAGAGCTCATTTCCAAATTGCATGTTGCCACACAGCCACTGATTTGTACATAGTCGGGTTTGACAGACTGCCTGTGTGTGGATGTGTTTATAAGGGTATCTACCTCCACCTGGGCACTTGTTGGATCTTGCGTCAGTGTTTGTGGCACCTTTCAATGGGGGTTGCCGCGCAAAAACAGCCTTATGCAAACTTTAGGCTCCTGCAGCTAACAGCAGAGAGAGATGTTGAGAGAGATGACAGAGAGAGGCATTACGTAAGGCGCTCCTTGCGGTTGTTTGAACAATGCTGCGGTTTCGGAGTTGACACTTGACTGATTCAGCAACGGAAACTAAATACCCTGATAATTACTGTAAACAAAATGATGTAAAAATGTCATGCAGTAACGTATTGGGAAGTGGGAGCATTTTTTTTAAAGTGTGTTTTTGAAGTTGCTTTTCAAACAAGGCATCAATTATGCACAGTGCTGTAAATATAGACACTTGAAAACAGATTCTGAAAGAAATATATGTTTTAATGACAAGAACTATTTTAGTGCCGTGACGGATTGACAGCTTTGTAACATGGTAAAAAAGCTCCCAAAAAAAAGGCATCAATTATGCACAGTGCTGTAAATATAGACACTTGAAAACAGATTCTGAAAGAAATATATGTTTTAATGACAAGAACTATTTTAGTGCCGTGACGGATTGACGGTATATATGTATGAACTCATTTTTGTCTCAAAACAAAGACAAAAATTAGTTCATCCCAGAGACTAAACCCCGAGCCATAAACAGAGCAATGTGGTTTATTGTATTCAATGCAAAGAAGTGGTGTCCTGTGTTCCGGGAGTATGGGGTCCGGGGTCCTCTGCTAAGGGCTATTTGTTCCCTGTATGACCACAGCAGGAGCTTGGTTCGCATTGCCAGCAGTAAGTCCCACCTGTTCCCAGTGCGTGTTGGTCTCCGCCAGGGCTGCCCTTTGTCACCGGTTCTGTTTATTACTTTTATGGACGGAATTTCTAGGCGCAGCCAGGGGCTGGAGGGTGTCCTGTTTGGGAACCTCAGGATCCCATCTCTGCTGTTTGCAGATGATGTCGTTCTGTTGACTTCTTTAAATCAGGACCTTCAGCGTGCACTGGGGGCAGTTTGCAGCAGCCGCGTGTGTAATAAAAAATGGCACAACAGCGCCAATTCCAAGCTACTCCCATAACAGAGTGATTACAACAACAGTTTTACTAGAACCAATGCGTTCAAGATATAAACCCAAGCTCTAAGGACCACGTGTTGAAAGAGTCGGAAGTCACCTGATATTTGTTGTTTCTCTGAATACAATATGAGAGTTCACATGAGCCCCAGGAGGCACTGTTAGTAAAGGTGAGAAGCTAATAACAATGAGGTTATCACAAAATCTCTGCTCGCTCTGAGAATACACAAAGAAAGGCACCCATTTATAAATATGCACGCCAACTGCACTGTCTCTGGCCGCCCTAACCTTTAACAAAGGCCTTTCACCATTCAACCGGGGGCTCCAAACTTCGCCCTGCCAGCAATTAGGCGACAGCGGATCAGCTTATTTCGACCCGAGAGAGAAAGCCGGTATTGGCAGCGCTCTTTGTTTGGCCAAAGTTCTGCACATGGATACAGTGTTGATAAACGAGCCACTTTGTGCGTACTATAGAAAGTCTCTCCTCTCGGCTTTCGGTTGATCTTGGACCACGCCTCACCACCGGCTACGGGCCAGTGCCAGAATGAATGATATCATACACATGGGTATATTTGGAAAGAGAAGTCTGCCCCTGAAGTGAAGCTTTGAAGGATTTCCCTTTGAAATATGACTATGTTTTTGTTCAGACAGTTTAAACTCCTCGCTCGCATGAAATATCTGCGTTGGCATCACATTTAAAATGTGCTTTTTTATTAACCCATAAAAGGTGAAATGATAAGCTTCAGGCATTTGGCTTCTGTTCTTTTCTTCTTCTTTTTTTAAACGCACAAAAGGCATTCTTTGAACAATTAAAGATGGGATATTAGGCTTTTTACAGGTTTTTGATAATAATCTCAAACATTCCATATTGAAATAAAACAGCTTTAACAAAATATTCTGTAGTTTCACTTTTTCATGAGCTTGCTCCCTTTAACTGTGCAGTTGTTTCAATAAAAAGAGATTAAAAAAAAGAAGAGATAAAATAGACCACCAGCCCATGTGCCTGTAGTGAAGCTATGGTGAGTGTTTTTATTTCATGAGGAAGAAAGGATTAAGCTCAGTGACAGATGAAGAGGTGACGAAAGCATTTCCTGGGTACATAGGACGCTTTTTGGAAGCTGCCAGTGAAGATTGAAAAATGACTAAAAGAAGCGCTAGCAGCTGAAAATACAGCTCCAGGTCTTTTTTGATAGAGAACAGCTTTGTAACATGGTAAAAAAGCCCCCAAAAAAAAGGCATCAATTATGCACAGTGCTGTAAATATAGACACTTGAAAACTGCCATTTTATCTGAATGCAGACTTTGAGAGGGGCGGGGTTTAAGCAGGTTGCAAAGAGTTTTTTGTTTTTTTGTTTTTCTTCCTTACTTTTTATTTTTATAATCACTGGATCGGGCTGTGTCAACGCAGTTAATCAATCAATGGTTTTGTATAGCCCTATACCACAACAGGAGTTGCCTCATAGGGCTGCACTAAACATTAAGGCAAATAAAACAGAGCAGTAACTAAGACAATGTAAGGTTCAGACGAATTAAGTATCCAGGCAAACATATAGTCCTGAAAGTGTCAGCAGCAGGTGGTGACGAGCGGTGTGAGTGTCCCCCGTCCTTAGACTCTCCAGCACGGCGAGGAAAAACTCAAAAAGCCAGTGGGAGAAAAGAGAAACCTAAGGGAGAACCACAGAAGGAGAGGTCCACTCCCATGGACGTACAGGCTAGCCAGGGCCAATGGGAGTCCCTCAGCAGATGGGCCAAGATCGCAGAACATCCAGTCCTTGTTGGAGCTTTAGTTCTTCTTGTCCAATCCGTGAGCAGGGTTCCTCCGTTCCGCGGGGTTCCTCCGTTCGATCTAGACAGGCACTCCCCCAAGGGGGAGTGGGACAGGAGACACCATGTGATGTCCTTTTGAGGTAACTCCAGCATCTTTCATTAACGTTAGCCGGTCATTGTCTACACAGCGTTTTATGTAATATGAAGTGAGACATAAATCTAAAACATTGTTAATCATTAAACTTTTTTTTATCTCTCTTTTAAAGTTATATTAAAATATTTTTCCCCAATAAAGTAGGCCTATATTATTAAAGCAGCAAATTGTGAGAGAAAAATAAAGAATCAATCATAAACCCATACAATGCACTGGGAGTTGTTGGTGTTGGAAGCGTTTGCTGTCAGAAACTGGAAAAACTTGCACATAGGGAGAATGCAGATAATGTCACAACATGGCAACAGTAACCCAACGGGTTCAGTGTTGAGTTATAAAATATATTATTTGTTTTGACTAATAGTGTCGGTGTTTAGAATGAAAGAATCATGAAGAATCTGGACGTGTGGAAGGGTTTGAGCGCAGGAAACACACATTGGGAGTGACACAAGGAACTTTCAGTCAGCTTCTAATACAGAACATATACAAAACATACCGTAGTTTCTTGTCGACCAGTCTCAAATCCCCCATGTTTAACTTTTCTACCCCACATTCAACCACTTATTCTAAATTACTGTAAAATTGTGCACCAAGGCTTTTGAATCTTTGTGTTTTGACATAGATGCGCCCCCGCAGTCTCACCGTGACCCATGTTGAAGAAGTGGGGTCTTAAAAATTCACCGCTCCCATATGTGCCCTGATCGCTTACTGCACCATAGAGACATGTGCTGCTGCTGCTGCTTCCCATAAATAAAGTCACTTATGTTTCCAATTGACGGGTGAAAGGAGCTATCATTTTATACCTCTAAAACTGCTCTAGACCTCCGACTTTCAATCTCTCCCTCTGTTTGGGGAAGAATCATCCATCTGTATCTGTGCAGGGAGAGGTTTACACTTTAGGCCTGTTTAAAATTGTGGTTACACTTGGAAAGACATACGTTAGCTCATAAACTCATTGGATTTATATGATGAGACCATGAAGGAAAGGGGGGATTCCAGTGGCACATGTGCGGGCCATCTTGGGGAGGGAGTTCCTATTATGAATTGAATCATGTCATAATGTTGCTCTGTGAAGGAAGAGTTTCATTCATACATGTTCGAGTAACGCTGCGTATTGAGTCCGTCCTGTTGCTAACATGAAGCATATCAATGTGTCTCGTAAAAGTGGTGCACGAGAGGCGCACGCGGCGGTGGAAACCAAGACATACAACCGGGAAAGTCCTCGATAAGTGCGCTTCTGGCAGAACCAGGTGTTGCCTTTTACATTACAGAGCTGAGAGCGTGTTGCAGATTTGATACACACAGACACAGTGGCCTCTCCTGTAAATTCTTCCGTGTTGTAGGCTAGAAATTTCTCCGCACCCGCCCGCCTAATGTAAATCACACTGGATTTACAACTTGTTCCATAAAATCGAGTGCTTTTTTTTGTTTTGCTGATTTATGGGATGTGTGCAAGTTTTTTCAGGGCTGCTTTAAAATTTTATCTAGAATGAAAGTGTGAGAGAAACAAGGCTTTGGCTTTTCCCACACACTGCGCTGTACTTTGAATAACTTTCTACTTTTGCTCCTCCACATTATATACTATATTTCTGAAAAGGCTCCAAATAGTCCATGTGCTTTTTTTTATTGTTAAAGCTAAAAAAATGAACACGTAATGAATAGTAGGTGGCGCAGTGCAGTAAATACTAGTGCAGTACTTTTACTTAGCACTCGAGTCTCTGAAAAATATCAAAACCCTTGATATAAATGAACAAACAGCAGGTGTGGTACTTTATCTCTTATTCCCCGCCTTAACCGAGTGCATTTTCTCCAGTTTCGACTCTACCTAAATCTAAAAGCTTCTTGACTGGAGAGCAACAGTGAAAGAAAACTGTAACGTTTATGTCACGTTGTTGCCGCGGTTTGTCATGTTTATGAAGATTTTTTTTTTTTTTTTTTTACGTTTTTTTGTTGCTTTTTTGACACTTTTTCCTTCTGTTATTGTTGATTTTCTGGCACAGTTTTGTTGCTCTTTTGTTGCTGCTTTGTTGTGTTTTTTTATAACTTTTTGTGGCTTTTTCATTGCTTTTTTATTTTGACGCTTTGTTCAAGAAGCTTTTAGATTTGGGTAAAGCCAAACTGGAGAAAATGTGCTCGGTTCAGGTGGGGGTTAAGAGGTTAATGAACATATGATTCAGAGTCATCATGTTACTTACCTATTACTAACATTTGTACATGATTGAATTCCTGGTCTGGAATAACATACATTAGCACAAAAAAGAGAAGGGAGGAGCTTCTAAAGCTCTTATTTGGAGGAATAATATTTTACTTAGATTGATCTCAAAACTGTACACCAAAACAAATCAAACAAAGGAAACGACTGATGTGTTTGTTGACAGCACACAGCAACATTCATAGATTTACGTTATCCCAAACAAAAAGTAAAAGAGCTGTGGAACAACTCATTCATGTCACTGATGAATGCATCTAACACACTTAAGTGTAAATAGTTTACTGAGAACAATAACACCACTGTTTTACATTTACATTGATCTAATAAATATCATGTCCCCAGAATTCCAGATTTTGAGTTCACATCTTCCCTCTCCTTCTCTCTTGACCAGGCCGCGGCAGTGACTCGGAGTCGGACGGCCCTTTCCACAGGAAGATGCCGGACGTGCGTAAGGACGACATGTTGGCGCGGCGGACCTCTGTGAGCGAGCCCAAGACCGCCATGCCCTTCAACCAGTACCTGCCCAACAAGAGCAACCAGAGCGGCTACATGCCCCTGCCGCTGCGCAAGAAGAGGAGCGACAGCTCCGAAGATAGCCGCAAGAGCTGGAGTACCGCCACTTCTCCTGTAGGGGGAGACAGACCACTCAGGTGAGGGCCATATTTGTTATACGTGTTATGTTTCTGAATATGGACTTTGTTGTAACGATATTCAAATCTCCAGTAATCAAAGGTGATTCAAATGACAGCAGCAGTATGTTCTGTTTCAATGGTTTTGAGGAATCCTGTTTCTGTTTTGGTTGTTTCTTCTTTTACTGCCGCTGCACTCCCATATGTATTTCTTGGATTTTGTCGCATCATAGCGGGAACACAAAAAGGAACACTGTCCTAATTTTTAAGCCCACCGTTCATCACCAGACCCATGCCGAGCTGTTATTCGCTCAAAGTGTGTTCATCGAGGAGCCATAGTACGCCATTAGACAAAAGTGAAAGCTTGATTTCACTGTTTAATAATGCAAGGGTTCTTCAGGCCAGTCTCTCACTCACTCTGTTGTATCTCTCTGGAACTAACCTGAAGCAGAAATTAAGGCCCGACGGACTTGGATTTGCTTCGATAAACATTAGTGGTTACAAATCTGACCTTCTATGCGCCACCTACTCTCACTATTTTGGTACTGATTTAGCTTCATAATAAAGCTCTAACCCTACTCTTTCTGATTTCTGAAACACCAAGTCTCTCGCTTTTCGTTTGCGGAGATATTTTCAAAAGTCAGCGAGTTATATCGGCCATTACGACACTCCAGTCCATGGTGTGGATAGACGGCATCGTTGACTAAGCCTTTTGGGCCACTGCTCCTTCCTCAGTCCTCTACTGTATCAGGGCGAGAGCCAGATGTCAGCGCGCACTGTGAAATATACAGCGCAGACAAAAACAAAACAGATTTACTCTGAGAGGTCACAGGGCATTCTTTTTGGACTCTCCGCACTCTTGGCTCTTCCAGATGACTTGTAAATCTGTGCTCCCGCAGAAGGTCAGGGAAATACTATGATAGGGCTTTGATTTTACGAGATACGGTAAATGTGAGAATCAAGAAAACATCGTCATTCCCAACTGAATCTGGGCTAGAGAAAGCCATGGTATTTCCATCTATCCGTGAGCACATCTGGCATATACTTTATTTATTCACTCTTCTTATTTTGTCTTTCCTCACCTCCCACCACTTTGTCTTGCCGTGTGATGTGCTAGCCCTTCCAAGAGCCCTAGTGTAGAGGTCCCATTTGAAAATAGCCCCGGCCTCTCCCCCGTCCTGCCTCTTAAACAGCAGCTCCAGACGGGGGAAGAGACGGACCGGGAGAAGCCCAGAGAGGATGAGCTGAGCTGGGAGAGCCAGAGCAGTGCGCCCCCTTCTCATCACTCACAGACTTCCAGAGAGACGCCTGTCATTCGCCTGACCATCACCTCCGATGCAAGGTCTAAACTTGCGTATGTCTATGTTGTGGATGTAGTAACCTTAGAAGTAGTTCCCAGAAGAGCTGAGGAATCTAGTGACCATGTGTGGCCGTGAGAACTGTTTTAATATGCGTAATGGAATGTCTGATATCCAAGGTTGAATGGTGCATTTGATTAAAGGCTTTGAAAGTCTTCACAGGTCATGTACCAAACGTTTTCTCTTGCAGCAAAGGTATATTTCTTTCACAGAGACTATTGGAAAAGGGGTTATTTGTGAAATATTAAGACCACTGTGTTGTCTGCATCGTATGACGACACAAATCTTGAAGGGTGTTCTGGAAGTTGTTGGCTTTGTGAGTGCTAACAGGTTAAAGTCAACCTCTTTGCTGTTTTATTTTTCCTGCCTTCCCTTAATTTCTGTACCTGTGCGTTTACCGCTGAGGAATCCATCTGCAAAAGTACATTTCATTACAAAATGTACTGGCTCATTTACCTTCCATAGTTCTGCTGTTTGTTGATGCGTCTTGTGTTGTATCGTTTTGGCCTCACTTAGTCTCACCGAGTGCAGGAATGTATTTATTTTGATGTTTCTCTGGATTGTAGCTGGAGCATTGATCAAGTTGTCAGCAGTTCTAGAGGAAGTATGTGCACATTTGTGTGTTTTGTTCCAGAGGATTGCCGTTTCCTTACCAAAAGCTTTGATCGAATGTTACTGAAACTCTGGGAAGCTTCTTGCTGCCAACAGTTGAAGAAATGCCATTGTTATAGTTTTTGTGTAGCCTGGGTGATATTTCAGAGAGTCCATTGCCCAGACTGGCTTAAAAACTCATACATAAAACAGTCAGTCTAAAAATAGCCCCTTGCACCAAAATTTTCTGCAGACCTTGAATTTGTTGGATGTGTATACGCTCACACAAACGCGTTGCCCGGGAACTGACCTTGTGACCCGCCCTCAGGATGTGGGAGAAAAAAACGAAGGCTGTCTTCCTTCCCCGTGACCCTCGGCATGCCGGGACAGCGGCTGGCACCTGGCCCACCCCACCCTCTGCCTTCAGTGACATGTGTGGGAGAATTTACAGTGTACTAATGGCACTCCCGGAGAGTAGATGTGCGGGACAGAGTGAAGAAGGCAGCATTTGGAGAGATTTAAGGTTCAGGCTCGCTCCCGTCTACATTTGACCTGTTCTTCTCAGTGGGACAATCTGTCACGATTCTGGTTTGGAGCACCTTATGACCCAATCACTGGGACAACCAGCTTTCAATTTAAAGGTCCTATATCATGCAAAATCGACTTTTTGGAGTTTTTAGTCATGTTGTTATGCTATTTCCTTATCAAAACACCCCAGAGCGGTTTTTGGCTTCATTCACGCAGTTCTAAGTAATCCTCCTGAATCCTGCTCTCTGAGCAGCTGTTCCGCCCTCTCCTGGTAAACGACTGAGCTGTTCAGTTGTGTCGTCACAAAGGAACGGAAGTGCTCTACGTCTGTAATGTAATGCCTTACGGCCTGGTTTTTATTTATAAAACAGCTTTTTCATTTTTGTTGTTGTTGTTGTAAGATAGAAATAAAAAAATAAAAAAAAGAAAGCAGCAACTCTCCGACGCGTCTGTGCTGTCCCAAGACTCTAATCAAGCGCACCCACGGCCGGAGGAGCCATGGATCCCAGCAGAGGTGTTGTTTTTGAAGACTGAGCTCTTTCTAACCTACTCTGGACACCGCCTGTTCTTTTTTCTTACCGAACGATAATGTCACGGATGCGCGTTTGGCTACGAGAGGAACAGGACTATTCCACCTTCCTAAAGAAGAGTGCACTCGCCAGAAGTTGGAATTTCTTTCCGGGATTCAGCTAGCTACTATATATAAGCTACTATACCTGATGGATGCTTGGTGAACCTTGGCCAGAATCAAAGTGGATTAACTTTTATAACCAACGCAAGTCCCATAACCTCATGGGGAGTCCAGACTGAGCGGTGAGTCAATCAAAACGCGTGTTAGCGTGTGTGTTAGCCATTTATGAAACTGCTTTGCACATGTCAACTCTTTATAACTGCATTATGTGAAGTAACTTCACTTTTTGCAGCGATATTTATATTTATAATACTGCAAATGTGGAATGAGCGGAGAGAGGGGCGGAGTTAACTGAATCGAAGCGTCTTGTCTTCCAGGTAGGGAAAATACCCCCCAAAATACTTATATTTCTCTCAAAGATGAGTACTCCATAGTGGTACAATATACAATATAGGTACAATATATCATATATGCCTATACTTTACTTTGGAATGGCTAAAATAGCATGATACAGAACCTTTAACATGGCATTTCTGACCTAAAAAAGTTGCTACAGAGTAATAAGATCATGCACTATTTTGTTGGCCTTTGGCTTTGATTACAGCACACACTTACCGTGACATTGTTTCAATAAGCTTCTGCAATGTCAAAAGATCCAGTGTTGCATTCAATTTTCATCAAGATCTTGTACTGATAATGGGAGACTGTGACCACTGCGCAAAGCCTTCTCCAGCACATCCCTGACCCTTTTTTGAGGGGTCATGAATGTCTTTTTCAAGGAGACATATTATGCCAAATAAAATTGTTGAGCATTTAACCATGTTATAACATGCTCCCCCGTCAAAACATACAGTTGTATTTTGTGAGTGTAGGGCTCACTTTGGTCATTTAATTTTCTCCTGCGGAATCGCTCCACACTTTATGCCTTGGCTTTTGTTGTAGATGGAACACTAAACTGTCTACATGTTTTTACCCAATAATCCATCACCAGACCTGTTCTGAGCTGTTCAAAGTCTGTTCATTCACGGCAACATGATTTGCTAGAATGCCGTTCACTGAAAATGAAAGTTTGTTTCTCACTGCTGCCTGCAGGCGATGCTCCAAGCCAATTTAAAATCCTGCCCTTAATATTCTTTCATTATTTTATATTTAACAATGCCGAGGTTCCCTGAAAGAATGTTTAAAGCCTCAATTATGCAGGATATCTCAATTTTAAGAATGTATAGAATAATTCTCACATTTGAAATGTTTTCTTGGTGGGTACAGTATATGATGATGGAATAGAATCTTATTTGCATAGCGCTTTGCTTGATGATAATGGGTATATTGTGAGCATTGGTTTCTATTGTATGTAAACATTGAAACTGGTTAATTCATAATTCATAAGAGACATGAAATACAAACAAACATTTTCCTACTTGTACAGTATGTCCAATAAGAAAGGTGTTTGTATAGGCTCTTTCTGGTCATATTCTGCGCTGATATACAGGAGCATGTTATCGATTTCCAGTGTGCTTTGCCGTCCGCAGTTCTCCAGCTCGCTCCTGCTCTGAGGAACTCTTCAACCGTTCCGCTATAGCACCAAACCTGTCGACTAAACTTGCCCCAGAAAGCCCTACCCCTGTAAAGGAGGAGAAGCTGATCACCACCAGCAGCAGTGTCTCTGTCCCTGCCTCCCTGGCCACCTCTCCGTCCGCGGATACAGGGCGCGATAAAAATAGGGCACTGAGCAAAAGTGACGACGCCAAAGGAGCAGTTGCCTGGTTGGACAGCAACCTCCCAACAACGTGAGCCCGTAACTGCTCTAGATTTAAGGACTGGCTTTGCATGAGATGCACTTGCGCAGCTCGTAAGAGAGAGGCTCTTGTGGATGGTAAAAGCTAAGGCTGCAAGTTTGCTTTACATTCTTTATTCTTTGCTAGACCAACCTTCTTTTCAATAGTTTGCATTAATGTGATGCTATTCTAAAGCCCACACTTTGAGTTGCTAAGAATTTGAATGTTTCTGTTGTCGGGCAGATGGTTCAAAAGTATCCATTGTCGTCGGTTGAAAGAACTGTAAGGCCAAGGATACATTTGCCTATAGAGTGGACTCAATCCCTTTGAAATCAATGTATTATTTTTTTCCAGGAGATGCTTTCAGTGTGCATTGGCAACAAGGCAACAAGTCATGTGTTATAAACTGTCACCAGTGTCAGACAGCAAATTGTCCCCTTAGGATTATACTGTAAGGTTCCATCTGCGTTTTGAGCACTTCTGAGATATTTAGGTGTAAAGTGTTGTTCACTCGTAGAACAGAATGGAAATGGGTAATGTATGTTCTTGCACATAAAAAAAACGCCAAAAATGCACCAAAGTCTATAAATCCTTGATATAGTGTACACAATTAGTCCTGGAAAATAACTCAATAATAGAAATAATAGTCAATAACTCAACTTCGACAAAATGTCAGATAGAACCACATAATTCATAGAGGACGAAATGTTGGTGCCAATGCCATGTTCCAAAAGCGTTTTCAACAATATCAGTTTTGTACATCACGTATGACCTCATATCAAAATACTTTTCAGGGCCAGAGGTTCTATGCTGCAGTTCGGATTTGGCCAACCTAATGTGAGAAAAAAAATAAAAGGGTTTGTTGAAAGAAAAATTAATGAAACCCAATTTACTATTGCAATAATGTTGAGATTGAATCACAATATGCTGGGTTTTTTGTTTATTTATTTATTTATTTATTTTTCCTTCAGTCATTTTACGCATTGCCCCTAGCGTGACATTTGCGTTCCATGACCGCACGCCTCCATATGGCCCGCGGTCACTGACTAAAAAACGCCTGCATGTCCCTCTTCATGTGGGAGCTACCACGGACCGCAGCGCTCCTCACACACACCCCCTCACACAGCGCTCGGCTCGGGTGGGCTCCGCGTTAAGCCCGCAGTCACGTCATGTTAACGCCTTACTACTGTGTAATAAGAGTCATGTGCGCTTGAATGGATACACAGCTCTGGTTCCTCCATATGCATCTGCTTTATCTTGTCATGGTGCTGTAAAGCCTACTGGGACATTGCCTCGTGTTAGTGGCTTTACATGACATAGCACTTTTAGGTGGTATCCCCAGTGATCTGCTGTGGAAAGTCTGCCACCTGGTGTTCGCATTGAGACTTGAAGTTGGATTTTGTTTTTTTACAACTTTAAACATTTTATTTACGTATTTATTTTATAAGAATTTCATTTAATGCAATTGAAAATGCATATAATTAGTTGTTCATGCTTTGCAATTGCAAGTATCTTAAAGTGACAGTCTGTAAGTGTAATTGTTGTACAATTTCAATAGATTGCATATATTTCATCGCCTGGGCCTGCAATTTGATGTCACACTAGTATTATTAATAATTATATATTTTTTCTCAAGTCCCTCCCTTTTATCTCCGCAACTGATCAGAATCCCCGGTGCCATCACTTTGACCAATGAGATGAGCGTTCATGTGAAACGGGCTGTCAGGTCCAATCAGGAGGGAACTTGATCATTTACTTTTTAAATGTATTTCTCTCTCTTCTCATTTCGCAAACCTAGGCGGGGCTTTCATGTCCAATCAGGAGGGGAGCGGGGGACTTGATTGTTTACTTTTGATTTTTTTTGCAATCTTACAGACTATCACTTTAAAGTTTTTATACAAATGTCGTTACACTTCAACAGTAGTTACTTGCTACATCTGCTGCGCAAAAATACAAGTGAAGCTATTAATTATGATTATGATTTGTTTCAATCATTTATGTTTGTGATTTTTATGTTCTCTGTAGATTCAGCTGCACAAACATTGTGTCAGATGAGCCACAGTAAGTTGTGATCCGCTGCTTGGCTCAGTCCTGCTTTGTAACAAAATGTGTCACTTGAAAATAGGACAGCAGTTCACAATCGACTAATGTCTATGTGCAATGTTTGTTTTCTGTAGCCAATCGCATTCTTTGTAATCGTTAAATGACATGTTGACATTTTGCTGTAACTAGTATTACAAATCACCTTGTTTTAAACTATGCACTCCAATTGTCTGCGTCAGTGGTTCCCAACCTTTATATTAGCATTTATATTAAAAGCCACACTGCGGAATATTTCACCTACTGTCTAGAAAAAACTGGGTGTTGTTATTGGTGAATAATACTGTACCTCGAAAATGCGTCTTTACTGTACTTTACTGGCTGGTGGAGTGTGGACATCACCTGTTCGTCTCCATGGAGATGTAACTTGCTAACCTTTGACCACCTGGCAAAACAATTGATTTGAATAGAGAGACAAAACAAATAACAAAGAAATTAAAATAGCCACTTATTTACTGCTGTCGCCATGTTGTTGCTATGCTGTGACATCACCTGCATATTCTCTAATTATAGGTCGTCTGAATGAATGGATTATCATTTGGAGAATATTTTGTATAGTGCTTATGTTAAAGCATAAAAATGACCTGGAATATCCTGCAGTGTGGCGTTTGATTCAATGGCTTATAAAAACATTCTACAGCAATAACCAAATACATGTGGAAAAAATATACAAATTACACCCATCAATTTCACTTTATCGACCTATTTGGACCTTTTTTCCCCAGAAGCTCTCAGGACCCAGTTTAGGTTGGGAATCGCTAGTCTAGTATGTGCTAAGTGAATGTGTAGCTGCTTGTGTTTTGCTTAATCACACCTAACATCAAAGAAACAAATACTTTGTGCAGTTTTGCATGAGAGCTTTGTCTTGCGTTGAACATTTCACATTGTCCTTATAAAAACGTTGTATGACACACTCACTAAATTTCTGGCACAATTGTAATAAAGCAAAAACTCTTTTTATTCCCACGATTGTATGAGCTTTCCAAATGAGTCTGAATTGCTTTGCTTATCTGTCCCATGTGCACATTGCTGTTTGGCAGTAGCCTCAGCTTGTCTGTGTGAAGTGAAAGTGAGTATGTAAAGTCCATGTAAATGAGCTGTGTTGTTTGTCCGGCCTTTTCCCACAGGAGCATGAGTATGATCGACATGCGGGAGGGAGACGAGCCTCTGCTGCAGCCTCACAGCCAGACCCGGCACGAGCTCATGCACAACCAGTACAACCGTCTGAAGGAGGACGATGGCCACTGGCAGGACGTGAGTTGGAGCAGTTTCAACATTGTGACATTTTCATAGAAACGCGTAGCCCGGTAAATTGAGTCAGCCGGGCATTTCTTGATTCAAGTAGACGACGTTTTGTGATTAGAAATTTTATTTTATTTTTTGGCCTAACTCGTTTCTAGCGTTCACAATCCCTCCTGCATGTCTGAATTGTTCAAGCAAATTGTTTATATGCACGTTTTAAGCCCGTGTACGGCTTTGAGCGGTGGCAAAGTGAAGAAGGGGACGACCCCCAAAACAAATTTCACTCATTTAGATTCCACTCCAATCTTTTATCGCTCAATAAAAAAATAGGTGATGACCATGCAACAAGATCGTTTTTTTCCTGTGTTTACAACATGCTCTGTGATGGTAAAAACAAATTTACTTACGTTCAACAAAAAGTCAGGTAGCTTTAAGTGTTTAGATAGACGCTTTGTGATTCTGTCCTGGACTTATTTAGTCATGTGGCTGTCCCCAGAGGTACTCTGAATGTCAGGGAAACTCCTCCAGAAGAGGGCGCCATCCACATAAAACCAAATATTTTTGAAAGTAGATTGTGTATTGTTCTAATGGGGGCAATTTGAGAGTCCAAAAGTAACATGACTTCACTCATCGAATTATAGCAAATAGCAAATCGAATTGCAATCGCAATATTTGTCAGAAAAATGTGTTTGTTTTTTTGTCAAAATCGTGCTGGCAAAATATATGTATCCCTCTTTAGTTCAAATCCACAGTGTAAGTGGTTTATTTCTGTTTTCTCTGCAGGACCTGGCCCGATGGAAAGCAGGCGGAGGAGCATATCTCAGGACTTGATCAAGAAGGAGGAGGAGAGAAAGATGATGGAGAACCTTCTGACCGGAGCAACTGTCGTCTCCCAGAGACGCAAGAGCGTTAAGACCTACAGGGAGATCGTGCAGGACAAGTCAGTGCATGGGGAATTAATTGTTAATTCGCAGTGTTTTGTATTATTTTGTTACTTGCAGTAGGTGTTGCACCGTTTCAATCTGGTGTGCCTCAAACTTCTCATACTAGTTAGGAATTGTAATAGAAAAAAGGCATATCAATATACACAGGACACACAGGGGGTGTGGTATTTGTTTTAAGCGCGTTGTTAGAAATGTCTTTGCCTTTATTGTCCTTTTGTCCAGAGAGCGTAGAGAAGAGGAGTTACGCATCGCCTACAAAAATGCCAAAAGCCAGGAGGAGGCCTCGAGCATCCTGCAGCGATACGCCCAGCGCTTCTCTATCAGCGAAGCCATCCTGGAGCGTCTACAACTCCCCAAACTGTTGGACCGCAGCGTATCAGCTGACCCCTCCTGCCCCTTCCCCTGTCCATCTCCCTGTCCCCCAGCTCTCCTGACCCGTCCGGCGTGGACCCCAACGGGCCCCTGAGGTTCCTGCGCCAACAGTCGGCCCCCAGCCCTAAGTTCACGTCTACCCTAGAGGCGCGGGTGGAGGAGTATCCCAAAGATTCAGCCCACAAACCCCAGGTCAGGTCCCGGTCCTCGGAGCCCCCCTCCTCCAGGGTGCTGTCCCCCAAACCGGTGCCTTTACTGACGCCAAAGCCTTACTTCCACTCGCGGACCTCCACGGACACATGGAGCAACAAGGTGAGGGCGAGACTGATGTGTGGTCATTTGTGGATATTGACAGATGACTTGGTATGTTTTGTAAAGCAAAGTCAATCTATTCGTTGTCAGTAATTCTGCATATTCAGTCCATATCGCTTTTCAAAACATCCGCCCTATACTTCAAAAAAATGCCGTCCTTGTCCACTTTTTATGTGCACTTCCCTGTGATGGCCATCCTCCCAGATCTGAGGGGTAAATCCCTTCTCTTCATGGACATTAACATTAGAATGCCACTCCAAAGCCTCTTTTACCCAACTTTTAAATCAAGTCTGAGTCACTCTCTACAAGATGCTGGTCTTTGCTTTGGTGGAGAATTTGACAACGGGCGATGTTAAATGTTAAATGTTTTGCCATATCATGCACCTTGTAGACCTTACCCCACTAGTAGCTATTCTGTAGAATGTTTACTAAGAATGAGGACTTCAGTCTGGGTCTGGGACACCACCTGTAGAACTACTACACAAACTCCTGCACATGCTGCAAAAGAAACCCACAGTACTTCATGCAGGGTATTGGGATCACACAAATATTTTGTTCCTGAAATCACAAGTTTAAATATACTAGATTACATAACTGCCCAATTAATATATAAAGCGAACAAAAAGTGCTTCTGAAATGGTTTCCTCATAGAGAAGGGGCTGGCTTAAGACAGAGAAACAATACAAAGCATCATTATGCTCGAAACTACACTCAAAACAATTGGAAGTTTCTGGAAATGTAATTTTCCGCCCCTTTGCAACTCAAAGATACATTTTGCATATTCTCAGTGCAGAGCTGAAGATATGACCTAGACATGACGTACTTGTGCAAACTATTAGATTTACTTGATTCTAATGTTACGGCAGTCGTAAACGTGACAGACCGGAGACGTGACAGATTTGGCGTAAATGAAGGACAAACCCAGGTCTAAACTTGGACTATAAATGACAAAACCTGGTGGTAACCCCAAACCATGGTCCGACTCCAAACTAAGACAGCCAAAGGTGGACAAAACCAGATTAAACCAAGACTTTCCCCCAATCTAAACCCTACCTATTTCAGACTTACGCCCAGACTAAACGGGTATCGGCACAAAACCCTGCGTATACCGCGATTAACAGAGCGGGTGAAGCAGAGCGCTCTTTTGGAATGCCTTGTAAGGATCCCGAGAGGAGCCTCGGCGTTCTCAATGGACCTCTCTGTTCCCTATTGACTTAAGAAGTTGACAAGTAGGCCGCTCTCAATGTGGAGTGGGATCCCGCCGCACAAAGAGGGCCCACACAGGCGGGCGGGGAGAGAAGGTTTCGGAGCCGCAGACGGGAGGGGGGGTCGGCGAGGATGTCTTAAGTTACCGCTCGCTAAAGACTCCTCGCCTATGTAGGTTTGTGCTCCTTTGTGGTACAGGCCCGTATAGTGTTGGGGCTACATGAATGGGACAGAATGGACAAAGAGGAGAGAGTAGTAATGACCACAAATGAGTGTTCAGGGCTTATGGGCGCAGTTTCTAATTAGGTCATTAATCATGTGCATATAGCAATCTAATTAGCAGACTTTTCCATATGTAATTTCGAGATACAGGTTGTACGCATTTATCCCATTATTATTTTTGAATTACCAGTTGGTTTCTGAGTATAACAAGCCCATATCATGCTAAATAGATTTTTTTTTGCCTTCACCCAATGTGAAGGTCTTTTCCTTATGAACACTATACCTCGAGTTTGTTTTGTTTCATTCTTGTTGTGTAATCCTACATATTCCGTCTTTCTCCTGCATAAGTGCTTAAAACTCTGTTCATTTCAGCACTCAAATTGCCACGATTACAAAACTGAATTTACTGTTGTTGTTTGTAAAAGCCCATTCATTAATTTCATAATAAATACTAATGCTTAGATTAAAAAAACGACATGATCAAGCTTGAATTATACATGTTACAGTAAGTTATATTTTGCGGAGTGGCTTGGTTTCCATCCATCTCTGTTTACACTGGAATGTGTGTTTCAAGTGTTCATAGAGTAAAGTGCTGAGTTCCCAAAAGGGATTTGCCAATCAATATTAGAATAGCAATACTTTTGATGCCAAGTTTTGCTCCTGAAGCTCGGACTGAACTCTGGAAGGCTGCATTCAGTTACTTACGGCAGAAGGACTTAAAAATCAATAACCTCATAGTTTTAAGACTGGTGGATGTAAGAATGAATGATGTTGTAAGAATTCCTCATTTTTTATGAAATTTGTGCTAAAGCCTATCTTGACCAGGGGAACAGTCTCCCTTGTAATAGAGAGTAACTGGTTAACTAAAGGTCTAACCAGATGGCATCTCTGGGAATGCCCACAAAAGAGGACAAGAACTACTCGTTCACCTATCACTCCCCCACTACTTCAACAAATATTGAGTCATGGGTGTATTTTCTACCAAATAAAGACACGGAGACATGGAGAGGCGCAAACTCACTCAGCAAAGTGGTTCAACAGCCAATAAATAACGGAGAATGCTAGCCATTATGCTAACGTCATATGCTACATGCCAAGGGCTAGCTTCAAGTGCTGTTTTTTCAGTTCTACTGGAGCATCTGCTGCGCCAACACATTCATAAGGACCCGATTTTGACTTGACTTTCATTGTGTGTGTTAAATATCCTTAAAGTCCGCCAGAAAACATCTAAAAGAAAAAAGTGTGATACCCTTGACAAGGTTCCTTCATCAGTATCAGTAGATAAATTGTATTATTTTACTTATTGTCTTGTTTGTGCTGCTCTAAAGAAGGTGACAAGCATAAGCCCTGTTTTTTTGTTTGTTTTTTTTGTTCTGCACTTGTGGGTGGAATGGCCATAATTTCTAACTAACTTACATATGGAGTTTACATTTATTTACAATGAATTTATATGGAGATGAAAATAGAGCTGCTGATGTCTGAATCCTCATTGATTTTGTCAATACCAGTATGAATTGAAAACGGATCGAATGTGAAAAAGCTGGTATTGCACATCGCTGTCTAAATACGATTATTATTTTCATCATTTATTCATTTATTTTGTCACTATGTATTCAAATCTATCCCTTACTCTCCTCTCGCACGCGCAGGTGGACGGTCTTTTCCGAGTGAACGGGGACACCGGAAGTGACGGTCTGCCCTCCACTCCCGACAGCAGCCTGGGACTGGACTCCCCGGTGTTCCAGCCCTGTACGCCCACCTCCTCCTGCACCCCCAGCACCTCCCCAGCCCCAGTGTTCTCCCCGGCCTCTCCGCTCACGCCCGTGTCACCGCAAACCCCGAGCCCAGTGCCAACCAGCGACCAGGAGGAAGTGCCAAACAACACAAGCAGCAAGTCTCAAGGTGTCCAGCAAGACTCCACCGAGGACACAGTGCAGCTGAGTCGACCTAACTCACTACCAACTGTACGCATTATCTATTTTATTATTATTAAAAGATACAATATCAATCACCATGGTAACGTTTACTTGGAAGGCTAGTGTCCCTGGACTGTCTTAATCACTGTTTACTCAAGTTAAAAGCCTGCGGTGCTAAAAATAGCCACTCGGGAAGATTCAAAGATTTTTGATGAGTTGTAACATGGTAAAAAGGTAGATTATACATAATTATACATATACATACACTCCTTTTATGGGCTTTGTTTTACATATTCTCATGTAAACCTATGAAAAACAAAAAACTTTACAAGCTGGTGTCAGCATTTCACACTTTTCTCTGGAAAAGGATGAGGACACGGAGCCCTCACAATTCATTCAATTGTCAAGCCACTTCAAATGTATCTGTTGTATTTGTGTCACCGTGGTTACTGCCCTTCAGTGCATGCCAATAAAAAGTATCCAGACTAGTCATCCAACAAGATACTCTTGACTATTAACATTGCTTATGACGGAAGAAAAAAAACCTATCCCAAACAGAGCATCGATGAGGTTGTGTCTGAATTGTCTTCCTACAAGAACAGGATTGACAAGTGTATAATAATAATAATAATAATAATAAATGTTATTATGTTTGTGGTCCACTCTTTACACTTTGAATCACGTGTGTCCCAGTTTTTACAGAGGCTCAATTCAACTCTAAAAATGTTTTAGGAATTGCAGAGGCCCGAAGAAAGCCCACGTGCTACAGACAAGCAATTAATTGTAAGCCAACCCGCACCTCACTCAGGTTGGTGCTTTCCCCCATGACATATTGCACTTATGTGCGTGTATGGGCAAAGATTTTGAAAATGTTGTCTATACTTTTTTTTCCAGATGCCAAAACAGAACGCGAGTTTGTGGAATCACCTAGTCAACCAAAGCAGTCGGAAATCAGCACTGAACAAGTAAAGTCACAGGTAAGACTCGCCCGGCACAGGTGAATACAGTTTAGTCTGTAGAGATGTTACTCTAGATGATAGATAGATGTTAATCTATCAATTTGTGATATCTACGTATGTATTGATGTCACACATTATTGTACTGTATATAGAGATGCACCGATCCAGCTTTTTTGCTTCTGATACCGATACCGATACCGATACTGGGGGTTTGAGTATCTGCTGATATCCAATATTAACCGATACCAAGAAACTTTCTTGATAATTGTTACTATGAGTAAAAAAAGTTGGTCCTCTTTTCTCCATTGTGAGATCAATATAGTCTATAGTTTTTTTGTTGCAAACAAGATGGTATCAGTTATAATCGATCAATAAACTAATGGAATAACAACAAGAATCACTGGACATAATACTCTAAATATATGACCGGCTATTTAGGTTACATTAATGAATATCTCACATAAATTGACTTGATCATTACAACTTGTGCATAACAAATATGTGAGATCAGTTATTCTTTAACAACATTTCATTCAAACAAAAACACAAACGCTTGACCGCTCCAGCAGTGGACCATTTTATTTTATTAGGCTACTTTAGAAGATCCAACCATAGCTTATGTCCCAGTCTTGATTAGCTGACATTAGCATTTGCATGTTGCCGGTAGCTTTAGCGTGCTACTGCTAGCCGTGGCATTTCCCGTCCCGATTAAAGATACGTTTGCGGAGGTTAAAACTATTCTCCAGGTTCTTAGCTTCAAATTGACATACAACATCCCAATATTCACTTCGATTTAGTCGGTGAAAGTTGTGTTTTTGAAGCGGTGAGAGCCAAAACTGGTATCGCTTCAGTATCGGATACTTGTAGCCGATAGCCGATATTATTTTTTTCTGGTATCTGCTCCGTTATCCGATACCAGTGTCAGATTAGTGCATCCCTTATTGTATAGTTTAATATCTTTAACAAGACCATGTGATTTGTATATCGTTACATCCTTTGTCACTCTTTACCAAGTCATCTTTTGTGGTCGTCACGGTAATCTTTAGGTAGCACTGACTTCTTACCCTCTGTCCTGTGCAGACGAGTGTTTCCTTGTGTCAGGAGTGGAGGAGAGAGAGCGTACCCTCCAGCCAGTCCGCTCCAGGGTCAGTTGGACATCACTCGCCGGCTGACAACACGACAGGTGAGTGGGCTGGCCTTCAGGATGCTTGGTTTCCTCTTCCTTTGGCTTTGTCTTGTGAACCCTTAGCTGGCACTTTCTTTCCTCTGAGTTTATGTTCCTTTTTTAGCTGGCTTTTTTCACAAAATCTCTTCCCGTAATGTAATCAACAATGAAATATCTATACGATAATAATGGTTAAATCACAGGATGGACACTGACTCACCACACTATTCTGAACATTGCAACACGCTCACAATAATCTACAGTATATTCCTAGCTTGCACCTGCCTTGATAAATGACCCCTCTGTGCGTGCTTCGTTTGTCCATGCGATGCGCGTCATCCAAGTGAATGAGCTAATTGTCAAGAAGTCCTGATTCAAAACAGTCAGCTCTGTTAAAAATTGACCAGATTAGCCCTGCGTTTGTCATGCCATTGTTATATCGTAACAGAGCTGCTTCTTTCATTACTTAGCGTTGCTACACACGTCTTTATGTGCTGCTTGTCTGTTTGGTTTAGTCCAGGGGTGCCCGAAGTGTGGCTCGTCATGGGCCACACATGTTTTCGGTGGCTCTCAGGCTTCTTGCTGGGTCTATTGACAGCAAGTTCAATAAATCTGCACAACAACTTCAAAAACTAACATTTTAGTGTGAGACAGAGCTGCATTAATTATCTCAGTGAAGGTGGGATTACATGGTTAAAACCTGCATCCAGTTGAACACTGTCGCCTCCACGGCACATACTCTTCAATATTCTGGCCATGATGAAAAGCGTTTGGACACCCCTGGTTTAGTCCATGTCCATAAAAGAAATTGAACTGATCCAACTCACTCAGATCATGGCTAATTAGAATTAATATGAATATTGTTTCCCCATTGCATTGCCCCTTTATTATCCCCAACCTGTGCCCCTCCCCTGGCCCCTTCCATACATCTTTACTTAGACCTTGCAAACTGTGTCCGATCTCCACTGTCCAGTAGCAACCCTAAGTTACGCTGGGAGTTCTTCGCTCAGCCAGGTAAAGTTGTTTATTTTACCAGGCTTTATAAAAGTTAGGAGGAGGAGGAGGAGGAGGAGAGTATTGATGTTAATAGGTGTTTTGTTCTGATATAAACAACCAACTAATTGAGAAACGTCTTACTTCGCATGCATGTTTTCCATCCATAACAGGGATTTCTATCTACAAGCTAGAATCTCCTTATTTTCTTTATTTCCTTTCTTTTATTCCTTCACACATTACATCATCATGCTCCTTTGGTTTTAAAAGTTACTGCTGCTGTCATGTCCTTCCTCTTGGCTGCAGCCTCAGTCATCTGCAGTACCAAAATAGCACCTGCATAATGTTTGGTTAAAGTGTGTTAATGTCTACAATTATCTCACTTCTCATCACAATGTTTCAAACTCTCTCCACAGAGGAAGCAGAGAAGGATCGCCATGGTGATGTGAGTAAATATATAATGTTTTCACCACTAAAATCAACCCTTATTTACTGCGGGCTTATTTTAACTGCCAGTTTTCAGCAAATGATCTTTAGACTAATTAGATATCACAGTCCAAACATTTTAAGATTGAAGTCTAGCTTTTGTACAGTATAAACAAGACGCACAGTAGCTGTTGATGTAGCATGCCAGCAGAGGGTGCTGTAAACAACGTTTCTCTCTGTGTCTTCTCTTTAGTAGGGGGCCCTTTGGCTAGCTTTGGAGTAGTGCTGTCGGTAGACCAGCCCTCCCTCCTCTTGCTCTCCGTCTGTGATGACCGTGTGCATGGATGTGGCATGTTATCACGTGTTGTTTCACATGCGTGTGGTCCCATAGGTGTCAGTGGCCGTGTCCCAGGGCAGGCGGGCCGACCGCTGGTCCTGGGACCAGGATGAGGAGCGAAAGCGTCAGGAGAGGTGGCAGCAAGAGCAGGAGCGCATGCTGCAGGTACAGACAGCACAGCATGGGGCATGACAGTGACCTTTAGCAAAGGTGCTGATGCTGCACAGATGTGAGGCTCCAGAGTGTTTCTGCAGAGCTGCAGTTTTGTTGCTTTTGCCACTTCCTGTCTGGTGCGGGACAGGGACATGCACTGTGTGATGGTGAAGTTGCTGATGTAGTCACTGCACTTTCTTTTGCATCGTGTATTTTATTAGTAATTAGTGTTGTTTTAATCATGATATTTTTAATTCACTACTTCTTTTTTATTTCTGTTATTTGGGTACCAGTTATTTTATTGAAAACTGGAGATGCTAAATGTTGAAGTATTTACTTTGTTTGTTTCAGTTGACACCTCAACATATTTATCGAATATAATACAGATGAGGACAGAGAAAAATGAATAGTGCTAATATGGTGTTGTATAGTACTGTTCCCAATCACTATTACAAATGACTTATGGGCATTCCTTTAGGATATAGGAAAATTAGATCCTGTCCCCCAATCTAAGAGCGTGGCGTCCTCACATCTGAAACTGAAAACAACAAACTGTCTATGCAGCCCCTTGGAAACTGTGTCTGTGAATGAAATGTCCTTTCGATCTGGATTCGTGCAGTGACTACTCCATTATCACAGCAGCCATGCATTGCCTATATGTGTGCTATATGCTTCCGTCAGTTTTTAAGTCTTAACCTTTTAGTGAGGCTGAGAGTTTTATACATGTGTCCTATACGCTCCCTGGCCGCTAGGTGGTGCCCTTGCGCTGTAGATGAAATGTCCTGATGTCTCCATCTCCTTTGCGCACAGAGGAGGCTGGTCAAACGCTGATGCTGCTGCTGCTGCTGCTGCTGCTGCCCACACACCCCTCTCTCTCCTCAGGCTCAGTCGCATGCATCTCAAGTCCACTCCCATGCCGTTACTTTTACGTCGATCTTTGAAATATCCCAGTAATGCTTTGAGATGCACTTAATGAATGAGTGTCTGCTGCTTGTGTCCTCTCTCCCTTGGTATTTTGTGCTGTTTATCTTCCTGTTCTACGGCTATTCTTGCTTCTGCTTCTTCTTCTTCTTGCTTTTTCCTACACCACACCCATAAACATATTGAAAGTATAAAAGAGTCAATGTCAAAAGCCTATGTGAATGAAGAATAACCAGCCAAGCAGTTGCACATTTGCTTCGTAACATCTCCCGTTGGTTGTGGCGTAGGAATCCCGTAGCCCCGCTCTGCATGTGCAGCCTTTTGAGTTTGTGCCGTGCTTCTTTAAACCAGCCTTGACAATAAAACTAAGCGTAAACGCAAAGACTCATCCTTAGCAAATAACTAGCACAGCACTGTATTCATGGAGTGTCCGCCCGTGTCGCCTGCACTATAGGCTTTACCACAGCGGTTTCCGTAAAAGTGCTTCACGCTTTATGCAGCTTGTGGTTGTGTCTGTTGCCATGGTGACAGGAGAAGTACCGCCGTGAGCAGGAGAAGCTGAAGCAGGAGTGGGAGCGAGCGCAGAGGGAGGTGGCCGAGGAGGAGCGCAAGTACCACGAGGAGGTGGGGCAATAGATTGTTGTTTTGGTTTTTGGTACATTGTATAAGAAGAAAGAATAACCATAACCACACGAAATGTAAAATGAAACTCCCTAAAGTGCAAAAGAGTGTGAATGTTGAGCGTGGGCGTTTGTATCCCACAGGAGCAGAAGATCCTGGAGGAGACAGTGGCCCCCTGACCCCTCTGTCCTCGGTGCAGCCGTCCCCAGCCGAGGGGACACGTCCTCCTTCGCCACGCCCCAAGACACCATCGTCCGCTCGCTGGCCGACTGGGAACGCAAACAGGAGCTGCTGGAGAGACAGGCAACGGTAATACCAACATTAGGAGTGAAACATAGTGGTGAATAAAAAGCCTTTCAAATATTATTGTTAAGTTCAAGACTGGAAGGTTTGGCATCTTAAGGAGCTAGGATATCTCCGGCACGCTAATGAACAATATGTCATGAAATAAGCCTCACAAAGGGGGAATTTGCTCTTTAAATGACTCTATAAAAACTAAGATGTCAAGGGAGAAAACTAGTTAAATATCTCAACATTGGCCACTGCGGGAAAAATGTATCTTTACACCAGCCGTGTTTCACCTTAGTCAATGTATGTCAAGTAAGTAAGTAAGTATGCAAACTTTTCCACAAATTATGCCATTAACCTATTTGCACACAGTAATAGTCCAAGTCATACAGTAGTTCAAGGTTTTCAGGAAATAATACAGAACACACACTAACCCTCACGTACATTAGCCAGTGATACCTAAATACGCAGCAGTGTTTGAAGAGTAGAATAAACAACCTTCTCAATGTGTCCTCTCACCTGACACTCAACCTAAAGCAACCCAGGACAGATGAAGGCTGAATAACTTTTTTTTGTCCACCCTGGAAAACTCATGTATACCGTGCATCCAAGTGACACTGTTCTTTACGTGAAAGCCACAGAAAGGGAACTCTGACGACTGGAAGCGCAGAGAGAACGACCGCACCAGCGACATCAGCACTGCGGACGACAGCATGAAAACTGCAAGAAGGTTCGTTTGCATCATCCCGCATTGCACATTTTTTCATATTCATGTTTTTTTTTTTTTTTTTTTTTATCAACAGCTCCTTCAGTCAAAGCGCGAGTCAGGCGGACACGCTGGGTCACAGTTTGCAGAATGGCCAGAAGCCTCCGTCAGCGCAAACCAAAGTGTCCTCTCCAGCCAGTAAAGCCCCGGGGCCGACGTCGGAGAGCGGCAGGCAGAGCCGGCGGTGGGTCCTGATTTGAGTTCGAACAACCCTTGGCGTGTTCCAAGCTGAAATCAGTGTTTAGAGTAGGAGTGCCCAAGAATGGAGAAAAATCAAATGCAGTCTTTGATAAAATGTGGTTTTGTCATTGCGCTGTTTAGAACATTAGGACATTGTTTGGCGTCTCTAGAAATAATCAAAAGATTCTTCAACTTGAAACTAAGCAAAGCAGATACTTCATGCAGATCTAAGCAACAGCTCATGGGCCAGATGTTGTGCACCTCCATAGGAGCATAGGAGTTTTGTTCAACAGTACCCAGCTCTAATTTTGCATTGTCATTTGTAGCATGGGAGTATTTTGTGTGTCTTTTCATTGTCTATTGTCCAACCGTTCATCAGAATCAGAATAGTACGATTACGATTTTATCTCGGTTCAGTCGTCCAACATGAAACATAAAACATATAACAGATAATTTGGATAAAATAAACTATACCAACTTTTAAACTATATGAAATTTGACATAGAACAACAGTGAGTGCCTTTACAGATGTGCAGGTGCATTAGCAGCAGATCTAAGTTTGGACAGACCACATAGTGCAATTAGTTTTTGGGTCTTGTTATTGATACAAACAGGAGGTTTGTGCACAAAAAATATTTCAAAACATTAAAATCGTCCCCTTAGAATTATCTATTCTATCTGCGTTCAGAGTTCTAAGATATTTAGGTTTAACTTTTTTACCATAGAAAAAAGTCAACGGAAATATAAGCAATATGTGCGTGCTCATAAAAAGCTGAAAAATGCCCCAAATATTGTACAGCGTAGAACCTTATAATTCTAAAAGGACCATTTAGTAACGTTATCCCTCCAGCAGGGGGCGTGTAATCCCTGCATTTCCTCGCCGCTGATACAGGCCCCAGCATCCATTGACAGGACCGAAGCATTTAACACATAGATCACGCTCTCCATCCGATCCGCAGCGGCCTGAACATAAAACACACTTTAGAAGAACTAAGACCCCGTTTCCCAACATTACCACGCACACTACAACGCTGTCTCCGGGGCTGGGATTGGTGTGGCCAATCCAGCGTCCGGCCAATGGGATCGCTGTCTCTGTGTTGTCCCTCATTGTGTTGCATGTTGCTGTCCATTTTCAGGAGTGGCCCTCTCGATAATAACAAAGGCAGCAGCTCATCATCATCAAAGCCCGCCGCATCATCCCACCACCACCACCACCACCATCCCGCACCCGCAGACACGCTGCCCCCTCTCCAAACAGGTACTGCATCACAAACAGTCCCCCCACACTTTCCCTCGCTGTCATTTTCTGCTCCTCCACCCTCCCCTCGCGCCCGCCTCCATCTCATATCATCTCATAACACGAGAGATACCTGACTGGAATAACTAAGAAATGAAATCGACCGTCGCACAAAACAAATCCACAGACTCCAATAAGACCCGAGCGTTTAGGGGAGTTTAGTGCTGTGTTGTTTATTAAAGGGGGTGAAAGTTGGTTCACAATCCAGATTTCGATTTCTTCATTTCAGACTGAGGGTAAGGGTCATGATGATCATTTAGTTTTATACAGTGCTTTTCTGGACAGTTTACTTTGCGTTATTCATTTACTCCATACTCGGTCGTGATAACTTTGACCTTTTATGAGGCAATGTGTGGCATGTTTTTTTTCATATTTGTTATTACACGTGTGTGTTTGTATAATGCCGTTAACAGCTGTCAGAGATGACATCAAATGTTATGCAAGTTTTTATTTCAGTAATTACAAAAATATTACCCAAAACTTCAGAATTTCAGATTATTAAAAGCAATTTCTACTATAGACTTTTGCCATGTCCTAGAGCTAATTTCTCCTTAATGGGTTTCAGTCACACTCTCAACTCAACTCTTTCCTTTATGCACGCCATATTGATGCGATCATGTCAATAGGCTCTGCGCATGAATATAGCACAGCAACATGATGCTAATTTTCTCGAGTAACGACTGTTTCCTGTCCTTGTTCATTCCAATGGAGAGTTAGCCGTGTCTCACTTTAATAAATATTTCAACAGTGTGTGGGAGAAAACATGCAGCTGTTGGATAATCACTTTCAACATGTTGGAAAACTTTACGCAGGATGTAAATACTTTGGAGATTTCTGTGTTTTCAGCCTTGAAGCTAAAGGCTAATGCTAATTCTACGCTGTAAATGTAAATACTTCCCTAAAGGAGACTTCTGTCTTTGTAGCATGTGAGTGTTTTAGCCTTGAAGCTAAATGTTAATGCTAATTTTACGCAAACAATTGTTAAAACAGCACCACCATCTTAAATCATTTTTATGAAACACACTCAGCTTGACGCTTATTTAAGTTTTCTCCTGTTTTTAAATCTTAAATTATTTTTAATTTACTTGAAAATGTTGACAAGAAAAGGCTTTACCCTTGAAGTTAAAAACATTCCCTACACAGAGCCTATCGGTCAAATGCAGACTGATAGGCGGAGACCAACGACTCCACTGGAGGTCGCCATGTCGGCTGCGTGTCATATGACACCTCTCAATCGTTGTGTTGATTGGTCTGCAGCTCGGAGAGAGGCAATCAGTGCCCGGCTGAAAGCCAGGCTAACTGGCGTCCTCTGCTAATTTGCTCAACCTGCCCTCCATGGCATCTTTTCCATCTAGAAACCCATACAAACGTAGGCTTCAGTGTATTTTTTGGTCCGACTTGCTACAAATCAAATCAAATCAAATCAAACTTTATTTATAAAGCGCTTTTCATACAAAATGTAACACAAAGTGCTTTACAGTGCTTAAAAAATAATCACCAGCAAATGTACATAAATAACAACAACTCCCTACATCCCCCACCCCACCCGCACACACAGACACATATACATACAGACAGCCCAGCTGTTAAAAGTCTTAAGTAAAAATGGACATAAAGTGGGGTACATAAGGCTGCCATACAGCAGCCTTTCATGCGACAACTGCTCACCACTTTCTTACTGCAAACTCTTCTGTTTAGCGGTAGCGATATAATCACTCAGTGTCCCACCAATGAGAACACGGGCAATGACGTCTACCCTCCACAATAGTGCGCTTCAGGGCCGAATGCGACGTCACGATTTTTTGACCGATTGTTTATTACAAACTGTCCAGATTTCCTGACCATTTGAAAGTCATGGATAGGTAAAAATGCACTGTATTCAGCCTCCCCTTTAGGAATAGCGTTGGGGTTATTAGCATGAATGGTTTAAGTCGACTGTTGAACTTCACACACGTTGTCTTCTCGTGCTCCTGCAGGTCTGTGAGTGGGAAGAAGCTGTGCTCGAGCTGCGGACAGCCTCTGGGGAAGGGGGCGGCCATGATCATCGAGACGCTCAGCCTCTACTTCCATATTCAATGCTTTCAGGTATGTACACACAGCAATTGTAAGTTCTGCCGTAAACAAGAGAAAACTTCCTTTTAATGTATGCTATCAACGCTCCTGTAACCGGTCACTTCCATTTGGAAACAGGGGCAGAATGAATACACTGACACCCGCGCCGCTCATCGCCGCTCATCGCCACCCAATGCTGATGCTTATTTGGACATTATGTTTGCCTGGATACTTGATTCGCCTGATTTTTACATTGTCTTATTTACTGCTCTGTCTTATTGCCTTAATGTTCGGTGCAGCCCTATGAGGCAACTCCTGTGGTGATATTTATTGGGCTATACAAAACCATTGATTGACTGATTGATTGATTGACTGACAGTACATTGACAATACAGAAGGGTACTAGAGACTTTGCATGTCTTTTATTAACCAGATGCAGATTTTCAAATGGCTATTATTATCTCATTTGAAATATCCATGTCGTTGCACCACAGAATCTAAAGTCCCTTTTTTTTCTGCAGTGCGGGGTGTGCAAGGGCCAACTGGGGGACACCACCACCGGGACAGACGTGCGGATCCGCAACGGCCTGTTGAACTGCCACCAGTGCTACATCCGCTCGCGCTGTCAGTATCTCCCCTCCATCTGCTGCTGCCCTGTCTGTATCCTGTCTCGATCATGTCTGTCTCCTATGTCTAAGTGCCTCTAATGTGTACGACTATCTCCGGCCTAATCAGGGACGACTATCCCCACCTACACACTGCTTAAAAGCACTATCTGCTTTTATCTTGATTTGAATTCATATAGGACTAAACGTATAGTTTATTGTTTGAATAATGGAAGTCTATATCAAGAGCTTGGCCGTGTCTAAGTAACAGTAGGTTACACTTTGTTGTCCACTGCATTCGAGCCATATCCTTCAATGGTAGGTCGATGATTGGGCTTGGATTTGTGGACAGAGGCGTGTACTGCTTGGATTACTTTTATCACGCAGTATTTTGGCCTCAACTCAAGTAGTATTGTTTTGAAGTACCTGTACTCTTAAGTATGACATTTGGTTACTCTTCCCACCATGAGTCAATCTGTAAGTGACAAAAAGCTTCATGTTGACAAAATGCGAACGAAAATGCGCTGAATGAATTTTCTTGTATCTTATTTAAGAATAATTTGTTTTACATCATTTATGGATGTATTTTTTGAAATATCAGGCTCTTTAGATTTATTTAGTTTTTCTGTATTTTTGCCATTTTCTTGGGATTTTCTTTGTAAATGTCCACAATTAAGTTTCACACAATTTATGGCGTCATCGCTGAAACAGTTACTCAGTACTCAAAGTATACAAGTACTTTTTTCACTTCTACTTGAGTACAATTATTTCAAAGTAATGTTACTCTTGAGTAAATATTTTGGCTACTCTACCCACCTCTGACAATAACACTGAAACAAATAATTCGACTTTTAGACTCAAAAAGGCGCTATGAACTGATGCAATATTATGTAGCCAAGCACAACTTTGGAGTTATGTCTCGACACGCCCCATGAAATATGAAACCATCCATTGAAAGAAAATGATATTTTGAATAATCTAGGCCTTTTTTTAAATCAAAACCATTTGAATGGTGGCATAATTTACATCAGACACACTTATTTACCCCTAGTCCCAACTACTCCCCATCAGTGGGCAAACCTTTGAACCTCTTTCTGGCCTGCTCAATTCAAAGTTATTACTGTATTCTGAATTTTAATGTTTGTAGATATTGCTTTTACGACAGGCAGGTACTCCCAAACAACTACTTATGCATGCCCCGAGAATACAACCCGAGAGCAATTTTCAAATCCCAAAAATGTGAACACAACAACTTTTCATAAAACCAGACTTAAATATGACAAAGTATTGAGCGGTTTCATCCCTTATTGTCTGCTAATGCGGGTCATTTATCATATCTGGGATAATAAGAGCACTTTTAACAGTGGCACGCGCTGCTGAAAAACAAAAGTCTGTTAGATTTATAGTTGAGAAAGCCGCCGTGACAGTGTTTTGTAATAAAGATTTAGGGTGCGTTTTTGAAGTTACCGTCTTTATTGCAGCCCTGCTCCTAAGCTGGTGATTTTAATATAGGACTCGAGCTCGCGCTGCCTTAATAAACAAGTGTCTGCTGCAGAGGAGGAAAAGAAAGTCGACCTTTATGAGTGGAGATGCAGTAAAAGTAGCTGTACGGGTTTGAAGAAAGTGCAGAGTACAGCCGCCGCAGTCATTACCACTTTAGAACGACTTTGCTTGTCACGATCCTTGTTTTTAGTTTTATTCTCTTCCTTTTTCAATACTTTACTTTTACGATTGTGTGCGTTTCTTGCTGCTAGCTACTTTGAATTGGTACGATTGTTGATCTGAGACTGAGTCAGCAGCACTTTATTTGTGTTTAGGCTGATGTGTCATCATGGATGTTTTCAAATGTTTGCCAATTTTTCTGTACTAAATTTCCCTTTCAAAGTAAAATATAAATGGATTAACTGTAAATATTAGCCTCTTTGAACCCTTGACAGCGAAGCCATTTTGGGGGAAGAAAACACCGTCGCTGTAATGAAAGTACTATGCTGGAGAAGCACAATATTTGCTTGATCTATTGATGGCTTTCAGATTGTAGAATATAATGATGTCATACTCCAGATGGGGAGCAAGAGCCTGTTTTCTGAACTGATTACATGATATTATAATAAGACAAAAGAAAAAATCCAAAAAGGAAATCCACAAATATTGAGTTTTATCATTTATAGTAGTGACTTATAGATACAGAAGGCAAAGGGGGACAAGAACTACTCTTTCACCAATTACTCAAAGACTAATGCTGAATTATGGATGTATTTTCTACCAAATAAACATACGGAGAGGAACAAATTTGTACATACAGTATAACGAGGAATGCTAACCATAATTCTAACATTAGCTTCATGCTACACGTTAAGGCTAGCTTCAAGTGCTGTTTTTTCACTTCTACTGGACAATTTGCCGTATCAAAAACATTTACATGGACCCGATTTTGACTTTACTTCATAAGCTAAATATAATTATAGCCCACCAGAAAATGTCTAAAAAGACTGGAAAAATAATAATTTCCCTAGCAGGCTTTCTTTCCCTCTTACTTGATAGTACAGCAAACAAAACAGCATAGGAATTTTACACACTCACATATATATTAACCATAATAGGCGCATTACATTTACAACATTATAGAACACAATATACTGTACCGTAAGAATAATTCACAAAAAATGCCTGAAATATTCACATATGTCCAAAATTATAGCAAATGATAGCTTACTTTTTTTTTTTACAAATGTTCTGTTTTTTGTCATTATTTTTCTTACTTTGTTCAGTTTGTTGTTGTTTTGGTTCTTTATTGTATCTTTTAAGTCTCGTTTTGACACAAAACGAAGGGGAAATTTTAATTGAATGGGTCATACTATGTTGAAATTATTTAGTAAAGTGTCCCAATTATATAGTTATCACAATACCCAAGACTGTTAAATATTGCACGTTTTCTCTCATATTGTGTAGGTTTAGCCCCTCGAGTATTGTGATGTCATCTGAAACCCAACAGAAAGCCAAAGTAATCATATAGTATTGATACTGGTAAAATACTTCTAATTCCCCAAATAAATAAATGCATGTGTCTTCCTCTTCCTGTTGCCCCGCAGCCGCCGGCCAGCCCACCATGTTGTGACGTTCCACAGTTGTACGGCGCGGGGGAAGAGCTCTCATCCATCTTAACGCAATTATCTGCAAACCACGTCGGATCTCTGCATCCTCCACGAGCTCGGCAACCAATCGGAATTCATCGCTGCGCAAGAGTCTGGAGACAGTCAGAATAATATCCTGTGTCCTTTGTGTATATGTCATCTGATTTGGTCACAGGAATCGATCGGGGATGGATTTCATTGGCCGCCAGGAAAGGCTGGGGCTGTGGTGGCCGCCATGTTGGATTTTCCAAACAATAACATGCAACAAAACAGTCGAGGCTTATCGCGTTTTCCCGGTTGGAGACTTTGTCGATGTCCCCCAGTCAGTTCCATGTGACAGAGGTGCAGTAAATGACAAAGTCTCTTTAGTTGTTTTACTTTATTAAAACCCTGAACATGAACAACCTTTTTAGCTTTTTAATTTGGATAAACAGGCAGCTTCAATCGGAATAGCTTATCCTTCAGCAGGATGACTCTGGAAAAGAAATACTTTGTCCCTTACAGAATCGATATGTTGATGTAATAAAGTGCAATAATAGCCACTATAAAAACTATTACTTAGAGCCGTGAAAACAAAAAGATGTTTGTTTTGTAGCACTTTGTAATAACTACACACTTATTAAAGCATTATGTAAAGCATTAGTAAATAGTGATCTGTTCGTTTATAAAACAGTTACAAAGCTTTTCCAATCATTTATGTTTATGAACACCTAAAATGATGCCGTGTATGTTGCTGTAGTAACATGTGTCTGTTTAAAGCCATGCTGTGTAACATTTCACCCGACAATTGAATACTAGAATTAATGTTGAAAAACAGCTCTACAGTCATACGTCTGCACTGTGAGTGAGCTCACCGCACCTCAGACCTGACTTGCAAACTTTGCTGCGAGCGGGACATCACCAGCTCGTCTCCATGGAGATCCTGCCTCTTTGATTTTACTGCAGGTACATGACGTTAAAGTCCATCCTCCTCCAAATGCATTGTTTTGATAAAACACTGCATTGCCACTGCAACAGCAACTTATCATTTGGCATGTTCCGCCGTGTGGCTTTAAGGTTTGGCACAAGTCGGGAATGGTTGAGCATAGGCACGGGTCTAAGTTACTTTTCTTACATAGGGTCTAGATATATTTATTCACTGTTACTGTGATCTACAAACGATAACAGGTGCTTTGTGCATGTTTATGATGAATTAAGTATTTACATACGCCTAACAGTGTGTGGTTATTACATAATCCTACCTTGGTTTTATAATCCCTAAAGATCTCATTTTATTATGTAAGCCGCTGTGGATGTATAGTTGGGTATTTAGGGCAATAAGACGACTCCCGAGAGTTAACGTGCCTTAGGAAAGCAAGGCGATGCAGGCGTAAAAACACCAGCTCTGTGGTGTTGCGATACATTTTTTTTTCTTCCTGTTTTTCTTTTTTTTTCTGCTTTCGAGGGAGAAATGTGGCCAAAACGTTTTCTGACAACTCGCACTCCCTCCATTTATGCTTGTATTGTTCATTTCACGATTTTTTTTTATAGTCCTCCTCAGTGATTTGCGGTGGTATGGAAAGCCGAAACCTTTTGGAATTCTGAATGTTTTAGATGCGCTATTATGCTATGCTAATATGTAAAGGTCAACTTGCTAGCATTGCTTAGGTTCAGTTTTTTAAAAACCGCTAAAACGCATATGAACAAGAACCAGCGACGCAATATTGGGTTAAGCTGAGGACACGCTAGGTCAACTTGACATTTAGCTCACTTGCTTTGCCTTTTTTTTTTTTTTTCTTTTTTTTTTTGCGCGAATTGTGGATGTAAAAAAAAAAAAGCATGTCGCAAACCAAATGATTTGCCGTATGGAAGCAAACAGCGGTCGCTCTCGTCCACAATACTAAAGCTTCTTTACAAACGTTGTATTTTGAGTTTTTCTTTTATGGCAGATGAATAAACTTGGGCTGGTCTCTATAGGAAGAACGTCTCCTTCTGTATTTATTGTATCCATATTATAAACACTATCCCGAACATCTATAGATCAGATGTTTAAAAGCATTTATAGCATAATGTACTGTACTGTTTATAAATAAAATATTATATTGAACATTTTTGGGTGATTGTATTTGTCTCGTTTGCCTCTTAAAGAAAATCCACTCCCCTTTGCAGTTTTCAGATGACGTGATAGACCACTTTAGCGCCCTGAGAAGCTTGTCAACCTTGTAAAGTGCAGTTCAAATCCAAGCCGTTATTGTGAAATGAAGTGGGAATTAACATACAGCTTTGCGTGTAAAAAGGGAACTCACATTAAACTTGAATGGGGGTGTATTACATTTTCAAAGAAGGGTAACTAAATTAACTGACGGCGCTAACTGACAAAAACGTTGCTTGATTTTTAAAGGTGCACTATGCAACTTTTTGTTTTGAAAAAAAGTTTATATCAGTGCATATTTTAGTGACACAGCGGGTGTATGGGTGGTTAGCTTAGCACCATCCCGGTTTCTCCTATGACACTTCAGGATTAATTTTATTTCAGGTTCTGTATGATTTCTGGTAGGTTTCCGAAATGGAATGTAACCATGGATACGGCTCAATCAGCCGTTGAAAAAAACAAAACAAAACAATTGATCCTGGAGCGTCCCACAGACTACCGGGATGGTATGGAAAGGTACTATGCTAACCACCCAAGCATCCGCTAAAATAAATATGTATTAATATCAACTCTTTGTTTTCACATAAAAAGTTGCATAATGCACCTTTAAACGCCAAAAAATAGAAAACTCCAGATAGGTACTGACCAAGGTCCTGAATGCACTGCACCGTGTCACCGACTACAGCCCCTGAAAGAAACTAGTTTGGTCAAATCCAGGCGACACATTTCAAATAAAGGTCCATAATCTACAACTTAATCAGCTGACCTACTACATTTAATTACATTTTGTCAACCTTTTGTGAAGCTGTTTCCTTGGTTATAACAATCTTTCTGATTGGCTGATGCGTTTAGAGAAGAGACTGAAATAAAAATTAAAAAGTAAATCTGGCCAAAGAATGACTGGTAATTGTGCGGTGACTTATAACAATATTTAACGAAACGTGGTGCCATTCGCTAAACAAAAGAAAAAAGTAAAACCTACTCTGACGCACTGGCGCTGTCCCTGGTGCTGAAACCCTTATCCTTGACCTTGACGCATACAACTATGCTAAGTGCTTCGTCGTTTCTCAACTCTAAATATAATTTCTTCTAACTTTGCAAAGGAAAGGAAAGTCGAACAAATTTACCACAATAAAAACGTGACAAAATCGATTTGTACTATTCATTTTTTATCATCAACAACCATTCGAATGGTACACCTGGAAAACTATGTGCACATGTAGAAATATTTCCTTCTTAAATATAAGCATTCATTAGCTACATATAAATAACTTTCAAATCCCGGACAAAACATGGTACGTAATGCTCACAAAATGAGGTGTAAATCAGACAAGGAGACGACATGCAAATTATAGCTCAAATAAATACAACATGTTTGCATCTATTCCCTTCTTTTAGACAAAATAAAATCTTCATCGGAGGGAATCGCGAAGTAGAACATCCAAAGACGGCTCCAGCGTGGGTCTACAGGGTATGGCCTATATGGTTCAACTAGAGAGACAAGAATACGTATTAACACTATACAATCTGAGCCACAAAACACGTCCGTAGAAAGACACACAAAACAGAGAATCCTGTCAGGAACATCGGGAGGTTGTGCCTTTTATCGAGAAAACCATTGTCCTTCTACAGACTCCGTTAGACCGCGTCATCAGAGACCGCGCGCGCATTTGGGGCCAAAATAATGAATATACAGTTTTCCATCACGGACTACAAGATGACCTTGCATAAGGATTACGCAGAACAATCAAGTGATAATTATTCACAGCAAAAACTTCGTCTTTCTTTAAATGAATTTGAACAAATGTCTACCGTCCAAATGCGCGCATTCCGTGTCTGAGATCACTCGACTACAGAGAGTCTATAGATAATTGAAAGAAACTAAACCCTGGAGACAAACACAGCGTCCACGGCGACGTTAGCGTCCTCTGTCCCGGACAGGAGCAGCCTGTCAGTCACTGTTCCAGAGACATGGCACACCCCAGTGGTCCTTATCCCGTCACATATGGACTGGTGTTTGTACAGAGTCAGCTGACAGGCGGACAAATGAACGAACACAGTATCATATTGTAGAGTTAATTGTCCAGTCGTTACTTCAGAACATGCTGGTCTTTACTAGTGTGGCTTTGGCTCCATTCTGTCTTTGCAAAGAGGATAGCACACTGGCGAAAGGCCCGCCCAAAGAGTCCGGGATAGAAGTGATGGTCCCGGGGGCGCTGGCCCATCCCTGGCTCGGAGGCGAGACGCCCATGCCGCCGCTGGACACCGTCTTGACCGGCTCAATTTGTCCGCTGCCAGATGTGTTGATCAGGCCTCCGGTGGGACTGGGGCCTCCACAGTTGGACGTTGGGACGGGGTTAGGCCCAGGGCCCCCTGTGCTGTCCGGGTCTGTGGATTTGTTGTCTTTGCTGTCCTCGTCTCTGGGATCAGATTTCTTGCCGGAGTTGGACTTGGCGGCGGCGGCTGCGGCAGCAGCAGCGCGCTCCTGTTTACGAAATTTGGCGCGTCTGTTTTGGAACCACACCTGGAAGAAAATACATGTCAGCACTCGGAATGTACGGCATTAACTAGAAGAAATAGCTGTTAAGATAATCATATTCAAGACCAAATAAAATTTCACTCGTTTGCCAAAATAGAAAAATGAATAAAATGGGCCTATATTCTTGGCATTATCACACGTATACGCTTTTGCTTTAAAAATCTCGATCCATCGTTGTTCCGTTTAAATAAATGGATAAAAAGGTAAAATAAAAGACAATGTTAAAATTAGCTTTGCATAGGTGCCTTCTGAGGCTTCCTTCGTAAGAATATTGTTTTCAAAATCACAACAACCCGTTCAAAAGATGCACTTTTACGCACAAAAAGTATCTGTCGCCATAATGGATCGACGGAGACAGATTTGTAAAAACTGAAGCCACTGAACAAAACAAAAGTTAAATAGTGAGACTACGTATTTCAGTAATTGTCATTTATGTATTTTTGGATGTCAGCAATAGTAGGCAATGGAAAAGCATTCATGCGTAAAATCACAACGTGTTAGTTATAGCGGTGTGTTAATTGTCTTTACACACTCTGTCATATTGAGAACATTTGATTTAAAAAACTATTAAATATAAGTGCATAAATAAGAGTATAAATAAGAATAAAAAGTAAAACATTGTTCAGTAAACCTATAAATAATGAAAACAATCATTTTCAGAGTTCCGGTTATGTGTCAAAAAGCCAAGCCATGTTCACATCCCGTGTGGTTGCCTGAGCGTGTGTGCGTGCGTCTCCTCTCCCCTGAAGTCGGTGGGCCGTACCTGGACTCGTGCCTCCGTCAGGTCGATCTTCAAAGCCAGCTCCTCGCGCGTGTAGATGTCCGGGTAGTGCGTCTCGGCGAACACGCGCTCCAGTTCCTTGAGCTGCGCGCTGGTGAACGTGGTGCGGATGCGTCGCTGCTTCCTCTTCTCGTTCAGGCCCCCGTGGTCCGTGAAGAGCTTGTAGGGCACTGCGGCAGGAAGGAAAAGGGGGGGTCTTTAGTTGGGACACCGAGCCTGAAGTGAACCCGTTTCGGGGGGAAAAAAAGGGAACCAGGCTCGGGTGATATTATGCACTGATTGGCTGCGGAGCTGATAAGCGCGTTGACCCGTGTGATGCGTTTAATTGTCCCGAGTTAAACTAATTGTTGCTCAGATTGGGGCTCAACTTCGCAAACCTGTCATAATGTGCTGCTGTCGCGTGTTGCTGCTGTACTGTAACTCCAATTCAATAATGAGCTTTAGTCTTTGGTTATCTAATTATTCGCGGAGCTTTATGTCTCATCGCAAAGTAAATAAATTACGCCTATCATTTTGGCAGCTTAAGATAATTCTGTTGGCGGTTTTGGGTGTGACTGGGATACTATAACCCAGTAACCGAATTACCTCTTGCCTGCAATCGCTTCTAACGTGATAAATTCTTTCATTTGTGTAAGCAAATTTCGTTTGGTAAATACTAAACACATTTCCATTTTCAAATGCAATCAGGGCGCGCTATAACACCGCCGCGCGGAGACGCTTACCTGCGGCGTACGGGCTGCTCTGGTGGTCCCGCAGAGTCCCCAGGCTGCACGAGCCCGGCGTGAGCGACGGGCAGCCGGACGTGGCCCCGAACGTGGTTCTGATGGGGTTGTACTGGAAGCCGCTGGCCTGGCTGCACGAGCTGAAGTCCGCGTAGGCTGACGCGAGGCTCGACGTGTCCATCCCGGCCATACATGACTCGTAGGCAGAGGAGTTCAGGTAAGAATACTCCATCTTATACATTGGAGAAGCCCAAGTGGAGACCGAAAACTGCACGTCAAAAATATATATATGAGAAGAACTTTAAAAAAAAAAAAAAAAAAAAAAAAAAAAAGGAAGGAAGGAAGCGCACCCCGGGGTTTGGAGGAAAATACGCGAGGAGCTGCAGGAGGAGACGCGAGTCGAGCGCGTGCCTGCGTCTGAACTGCAGAGCTTTGGCGCGTTTGAGTGTGGACTTTGAAAAAGGAGGCTGGACCGTGGTGGAGATGTGCACTGCTCGGCGCCTGCTCCAAAACTGGCCTGCTTTATAGGAACCTAGCCCTGTTTTATGAAAAGCCCCCTAAGAGCCGCCTAGCCCGAGGTCTCTAGAGCATATAGTCCTCATAATAAACTTGGCTCTTTCCGCTTGGACAATAGCAAAGCGTTTGGTCTTATTGCTAGCGCTTTTTTACATGACAATAACTCATCAGTCTATTGGGCTGGCAACTGGGGGCCCGGGCTGTCCAACCTCCCTATCATTGATCCCCCCCTGCATCTCTAATTAGAATTTAATACCACGCCATTACGCAGAACCCCCACCCCCCTCCCCGGCTTCTTCTAACCCCCCACATCTCCCCCAACACACCCACCCGCGCGCCCCCCGCTCCTCTCCAACCACCATCTTGCCCTTTAATTCAATCACACCACTTGGAAATAATGAAAGTTGGGTGACGATTCTCCCTGATCCAATTTGCTCCAAGCTTTTAAGCCTTTTAAGCGAGCGTATACCTTGGGCAGGGTTTCACAGAGTATTCCCAATCGCAGCCGTGCGTGCGCGCTCTCTCGGCTCGTTTTTTTTTTTTTTTTTTTTAATGCTCCAGCTGCATCCAGCCACTATACCACCGCTGCTGCTTCTTGGCTCCGTGCGTATACTCGGCCAGGAATCAAAACATAGACTTGTCAATGCTCTTATTGCTCGTAGTCTCCGCGAAGCTTAAGCCGTATATCCAGTATGGCGGCCAAAATACAGGGTCGAGGAAGAGGAGGGAGAAGAGAGAGGGGAAAAGAAAAAAAACTCAATTTGGGCAATAACATCTGGGCACCTGTCCACGCGCGGTGCAACTGGTCAGACTTTTGTTGCGCGCGTCTATTCTAATGTAATGTAGTCCCTGCAGAAACGACGTTTGGAGGAATGATCACTGCTTATTAGATACAGCACGAATACAATTACGTGCGCGACGCAACAATTGTGTGTGTGTTTTTTACGCAGCTATAGCCTCGGACTAATGCGCAATTAAAATGAATGGTTAGGCCTTTGGAAACTATTCATCTTACTCCGTGTAAATATAATATGTGCATCATTGTCATTCTGAATTGGAAAAAAAAATGCGAAAACAAATAATAGCATATTTCATAACTCAGCGTTGGCACTCGTTTGTCTTGTGTTGCCATGCTGTGACATCATCTCCATATATACACGTGCTTATTCTTTTGCGTAAATATATCCTATAATTCAGTGCGTATAGAGTTTTGTATTTTGTATGTGACATGTAGACATTTTATTCTCTTATTATTTGTATTGACAATTGCACCTCGAAAGGCTTATGTTGCACCAAACACTGCAAACCCCATGTTGCCAAAAAGCATTATTTCCATGTACAATGAAGGAATCTCCAGACCCAGCCAACCCGCAGCCACAACGCTTCTCTCTCTAAACTTCCTCACACCCGCGTGTGTGCGTGTGAGTGTTTTATGATTCAAATGAGTGCGTAATCTTCTTTATTACGTTCATTATTCCGTTTATTTGCCAAATAACATCCCGGTAATGAAAGTAACGAAGTGGCGAGGCACTGGTCGGACCTTTCAGGCTCTGCATTGGCTCAGTGCTTTAATTCGGTTTAGGGGTGTAATCAGGTGAAGCGCGCCGCGGCGGCGGCTTTTACGCAGCGCTCGCACACTTCCACTCCACCACACGCGCCTTTTATAGTTCAAGCCGCGCATACACTCCGAGCTGCCTCAATTAGAGACGACACGGAAAGCGTAATAGGAATAATGGCGCGACATTTTTTTTTTTCCATGGGAGCTCGGAACTATTTGTGCCCTGTTTGTTGTCCCAGTAGAGTGATGGATCTAATGGCATTTTATAACAATTATAGGCCAACTACGCAATAAAATGCCTTTATTATTATCATATGTTTTGATTTAATTTGTCACATGATATTCGAAACTATATGTGAAGGAAACAAAAAATATTTAGAGCTTATGAATTGGACTCGTTCACAGTACAGGTTGTTCACATTTAAAAAAAACAGTCATAAATATGAACTAGATCAACATGGAAACCCCCCAGTAAGGAATCTGGATTCTCCATATTCTGTAACATTTTATTGGAAACAAGCAAACTATTAATGTCTAATATTACGTGAAATAAACGTAACATAATAGACGCAATTTACTACTTTCGTAAAATAGTCTTATACTTGACGTGGCTCACTCTTACAATGAATTACACATAATTTATTATTAAATTAATGGTTGGAAATGTTCAAACGGCAAATGAAAAATGCGCTCTTTATGGCGGGCTTTGTCTTTCTTTCTTTTCTTTTTTTTTCTCACGGCTGTAGATGCAGTTCTCACGTCACAGCCCGAGCCAAATATTTGGTTGCCATTTCCAACGTGATACATTCGGATTTAAAACGCGCCCGGGCCGCATTTATAACCCCCTCATATGTTTTGTACTGGGGGCCGTCAGGTGCACCTCCTAAATGATTTGTTAAAAATAAAGGCGCTGCCTCCATCAATTTCCCCACACAATCGCTGCCGCTCCGCAGTGTGTTTCGCCCTTTCTTTGCTGTGTACATTGTCTTCTCAGAGATCAACCTGCTCCCTATTATGTAAATGTTTTCTTTTTGAATTTGGGTCTCTACACACACGCACGCACGCACGCACACACAAACACGAGCTGGGACGCAAAAGTTGTCGCAAATGCCTAATTCGATTATTGGAAGCAAAGAGCCAAATGGCGCAGCGTCCTCCTTCCACGCGTCTGGCGGCGAGAAAAGCCACCATCTTTGACCAATAATCTAATAACGCTCAAAGGAACGACCAGCCTTTTCTGATATTTCGCCGAGGCAAATACAATTAAAGCTTTAAGCCACCGGCTTCTTTCACTCTTTATTCTGGTGCTCTATAGTGCCTTCTCTAAAGCGCACCAGCCATTCACACGAGCGCCTTTTTTTTTTTTTAACTTTCATCATCTCATTCATTACACCTGTCTGTCTGCGCCACGTTTGTGTCATGCGTGTGCGTAAAGCAGCGCAGCAGTCCAGCCATGGTCTCATATGTTTGACCTAGAGTAAAACAATATGTTAATCCAGCAGCTCCAGATTTTTTTTTTTTAAGAATTGTTTTTGGTCGATATAATGCATTTTTTGCTAAGAATACGCAAAATAACGCAAAACGTATGCAATTTTAAATATTGACTTCGATATTATTTGGAATGCTTGTATTGTGGACATTTTTAAAGTGCGTATTACACATTAGACACAGTTTTTGCCAAAACATAACACAATTATATATATATATATATATATATATATATATATAACATTGTGCTAAAGATTGTACCCAGCTTTCTTTAGTTTGACCAATTTTGTGATGTTTATAGTTTCACATACTTATTGGACACTGACCGGAAGTGACATAGATGAAGGTAAACAATTTTAAACTGTTGCCGTGCCAACCATGTTATGTCAGTTGGAAATGAGTGAGTCAACCTGTTATGGAACTTTACCTCTATATATGTCACTTCCGGTCAGCAGCTTACAAATTCAAATAAAAATAACTTTTCTGCCCAACATTTCTTCATTAGCATTGCTGCTTCACTGAAATAAAATGATAATTATGGAACTGATGAATTTGCAACTGATGTTAACCATCTAAATAAGCAAAAGCATTAACACCTGTCATATGCACTTTAAAGACACAATTTTTGCTTAAAACACAGTTAACACGATTATATTTAAGATTTTGCTAAAGATTATACCCAGTTTTCTTTAGTTTGACCATTTTTGTGATGTTTATGTTTTCACTTCCTTATTGGACACCGACAGGAAGTGACATCGAAGAAGGTAAACAATTTTAAACTGTTGCCGTGCAACCATGTTAAGTCAATGGGAAATGAATGAGTCAAACTGCTATGGAACGTTACCTTCTTTTATGTCACTTCCTGTCAGCAGCTTAAAAATTCAAATAAAAATAACTTTTCTGCCAAACATTTCTTCATTAAAATTGCTGCTTCACTGAAAAAAAGATAACTATGCAACTGATGAACTTGCAACTGATGGAATCCATCTAAATAAGTCATATTTTCAAGAGCATTAAAATCTGTCATATGCACTTTAAGTTCTACCTCATATCTGCACGTTCACATCCATATCGCCTAAACCAGTGTTTTCACCACCTCGTAAATAAAAATGTTGACCCTAAACAACATTGTTTTTATTATTATTATAATTTCTATCAAACATTATTTTACAGTCCGTATTGTGTTTTGTCACTTCCTACCTGCCCTCACACAATGTATACAATTGAGTTGTGCAACAAATAGAAATGTATTCACGCATGTTTCTAATTTACGATCGAGGTCCTGACACCAGAGCCTTTAACCGCTCGCCTAAAAAAAAAAAAAAAAAGCCCTCGGCCCGTGCGTAAAGAGCGCATCACCTACAGCGTGATTTACAGTACCAATAATGGCCCCCCTAATTCAACCTAAGCGCTTGTTAATCCCTAATTATGTGCCGAATAAAGGCTCCGGCCGTACGCAGTCACTTAAATAAATCAGGGCGGACGCACAAAGGAAAAAGGCTGCGATACTGCGGCGGGCGGTGCTCCTCTCCGTTTAGCGCGCGCATGTGTCGTTGCTCGGCGCTGTCGGAATGCGGCGGACAAAACGGAGGAACAAAAAATGCCATTGTCTCTGGATGGATTAGATGGATTGGGTAAATACTACCCCCCCCCCCTCTCTCCCCCCTATAGTGGGGGGCAAGAACCAGTTTAAAGGGAGGGAGTGACGGAGGATGGATGGGGAGGGTCCCGCTGTCACGTTTCAACACCGACGTCTCACTCAGCAGCCCCCGTACTAGCCCGAGGAAATCCTACATATATATATACGCTTATCAAAACGAGTATTAATAAGGCCGCGTGCAGCAGGGAGGGAGGGAGAGGAGCGGCTTCAAAAAAATTCATTTCGGGGAGGGGGGGGGGGGGGGGATGCTCTCGTGGCGTTTTACTGTGATGTCTCAATCCGACAGGGGACCCCCACCCTTATAATACTGACGCTGCGTTTGCAATCTGATCATTCATGCGCCAATCGAGTTTTTTACGCATCATAAGCAGCCTGTGCTGTGCTGAGGAGCATTATTGTTCTCCACAGTATGTTCAATTTCCAGTGCACCAGTGTTATTCCGAATGTGTTTATTCTTCTCTGTATTCTCTATATTTTACTTTTATTTCCCGCCTTGCTCCTGTTTAATCCGCGCGACCGACACATCACACTTTTGCGCCATGGAAAATATCGGCTATGTTGTTGAATTACATGCTATGCACCGATTTCACTGTCGTATAAGCTTATACCAAATGGAAATTGCCTCTACATAATGTTATGTTGAGTAATATGTTGAGACTAATATGAAGTAAAATAAATGTGATATGAAAAACATCCAATCAAATTACAGACGTTTATTTAACACCTTTTTAGCCTGTTTCCTATATTTTTCCCCCCAGATATTTTCCGTAGCCTATGAAATGGCTGCCTCTCGTGAAAACAAACTGCACTGATATGAATTCAGGTGAAAGCGCTGTGCGTAAAACTATAGTCGCTGTTCCGGGACGCTGCGTCAAAAAAGGCGCTGTTGCATTTCCCCCGCGCGCAGATGGAAAGTGACATCTGGAGTAAAAGGAAATTCAATTATGAGCTGGTGTCTTCTCTCAGTCTGTTCCACAAAAGAACAAAACAAAAAAAAACACACACACAGGTCACGAGTGTCTGCAGTGCCGACCTGCTTTCTGCTTCATCCAGCCTTCACCTGACGCGCGTGTGGCCGCACAGTATCCGCGTGTGTGCGCGCCTGGTCCAATATGATCCGAGCACATGTCGATCTTCGCTTTAACAGAAAGCTAAAGCGTTAGATCTTTTTTCTTCTTCTTCTTGCGATCGACGCCTGTTTAACAAGCTTTCTTTAGTGTATTAGGGGAATAACAGGATTCATTTACAAATTGTACAGTGCGGGGGCCGCAGCCTTTATCTGCTCTTCCCCCGGTGACCAAAGAGCAGCCCGTGGATTAACATAAAAATCTTATTCCGGCGGATAAGATTAGGAAACATATTACCCTCAAACGCGGCCTTGGCACGAGCACGAGCCAGGCTACGAATCAATTACTAAATTACTTCAACCTCTAAGTCGACATTAACGCAGAGAAATGCCATCGACCGCTCGTGAAATAAGATTTCGCAAAGATGTGATCATTAAATCTCTTGCCAGTGTTCAAGAATCTGATTCATAAAATTGTCTGAAATGAGATGGAATTAAATTCTTATCGGGGCTCTTGTCATCGTTTCATCCCGCGCTGTTTAACGTTGGTCAATGGCCTTCATGAGATTTTCCCTGTAAATAAACTTAGTAATTCAATCTCCCTCTCCACGACACATTGTTGGCTTGTTATTAATTTATTGGAGCCGGGGGAAGCTAAGGCTGCTGGGATATGTAGGCCAACGCGAGCTCTGCTGCGGCTCTACATCTGTTGCTACTGGAAACAAAAACGACACAGGACTTTTATTAATGGTCGTCGACGCGTTGCATTTCGCAAACCCTTTGTATTTGCGGACTGGATCCTATCATTTCTAGAGTAAATAAACTGCTTTGAAATAGGGTCTTATTTTTTATTCTGTAATTGAATGATTCGGGGGTTGTAGAATAAGTCCAAATAAATTCACAATGACATTCAAATATAGAGGAAGAAAACAAAATCGCCACAATACAATCTGCCAGATCTTTAAGGATCATGCATTAAACAGTGCATAACCTTTAGGGGATTTTATCAAACACGTTTGTTTGTTTGTTTGTTTGTTTGTTTGTTTGTTTGTTTGTTCTCATGGTGTGCCACGTTACGAAGGTGTCCCATATATAAAATACATATAGCCCGCATAAAAAACGTTGGGTATTTTATTTTTATTTTTTTTAAGGCATACTGTATTTTGGATCTTACTGTTGCCAGCAACACAAAACATGCTCTTAATGACCATCACAACACAGAAAATGCAATGTTTGCTACGGGAAATGAAAGGATTGATTTATATTTATATATTTAATCTCATATTTGGCTGCCTTTCGTTAACATCTCTTTGGAGATGTGCTGGAGTCGTCCCTGCACTCAGTAAAAGTTACATGTCAGGCTTTAGGAGAGGTGAGCTGCTCACAAACACATCTTTGTTCATTTTTAGTTATTTTTCAACGATAAATATCAGCAATTTAAAAAAAAACAATGGTTGTATTTTATTCTATTCCTTGAATGTTACGCGGTGTGGCTTTAATCCTTATCCCTTGACCGCGCTGTGCAACCTATGGCATAATGAACTATTATCCCCTTGAAAAGTCCGCTCCACATATCTGCAAGTTCGTGCCCCCTCACGCCAACGCTCCTCTCCAACTTCTTCTACCGAACTGCAGTCCAGACCCTCATCTGTCAGACTGTCCTCCGTGGCCTCCTGCCTTTCATCCCTCGGGGGGGTCAGCTCATATTTTATTTTATTTTTTTGCACACAGTCTATACTCTATCACCCCCACCTCCGCGCATTTAGCCATTGACAATGATTAGCTCTAGCCTCATAAATCAGCTGCGTGACCCGTTATTATTGTTGAATTGAATAGCTGTTGGGGAAGTGAGGGTCAGTGTCATTAACTCAGCCCTCCTCCCTCGCTCCTCTTCTATGCAGCAGCGCACCGACCCGTCCAACCCCAGTTACCCCAACCCACCCACCCACGGGCTCCCTGAAGGCATTTGGCCCCAGCTTACAAGGACCTGCTGGCTAATAATGCCGTGCGCTCAGGCTAAAAGCTTAATCACACTGCATTAAGCGGCGGACAGCGGGCCATTGTGCCCGCACGGCGTTACTGGAATGGGGCGATTGATGGCGATGCGAGCGAGCGCAGAGGGGGGAGCTGCAGAGCGGAGCAGCTGCACATACAGGGCCACCGAGTTAGGGCCGTTTTTCCAAATAAACAAGTGCGCGCTTCTAGGTCAGATATGAAGGGCTACTAAGTTGGAGAGCCACAGATTTGGCCAATGGGTTAAAGGCTGACCTTTTTTATTTAACAATAATAGAGGGGGGTCGTAAAGTTGCAATTGTTATGTTCGGTCCAAACTCATTCCTTACTTTCCTAGAGCATTTCTAACATTGCAATTCTTTAGGGATGAGTTTGTAAGCAATTTCTTTTCTTTTTTTTTATTGAACGTAATAGGACATACAGGACATACCGACATAGATCATACCCAAATCATACATAAGTCGAACATGCATTCATACATACATTAGTACAAAGATTATACATAAATCATACATCAATCTTCAACCATCCATCCATCCATCCTTGAGCTATAGTTTGTAAGCACAACTGCCTATACTTTCTTCTTCTTCTTCTTCTTTGTCTTTTACTTCTTTTTCTTTTTCTGTTTCTTCTTTTACTTCTTCTTCTTTTCTCCTCCTATTTCCTCTTGTTATACTTCTTTCTTCTTTTTCTTCTTTTTCTTTTTTCTTCTATTTCTTCTTCTTTTTCTTCTTCTTGTTGTTGTTCTTCTGTTGCTTTTATTTTTTTCTTCCTCTTATTCTGTTGCTTCTTTTTTTCTTCTTTTTCATCATTTTCTTCTTCTTCTTCTTCGCTTTCTCTTATTATACTTCTTTCTTCTTTTTCTTCTGTGGCTTTTCCTTTTTTCTTCTTCCTCTTATTCTGTTGCTTCTTTTTTTCTTCTTTACTTCTTTTTTCTTCTTCTGTTGCATCTTTTTTTCTTCTTTTCTTCTTCTTTTTCGTCATAGTCTTTTTGTTTCTTCTTTTTCTCCTTCTCCTTTATGCCAAGACGCATTTACAAAACACATGCCGTTCCATTATTTTACAGATTGTTGGGTATCGATTGTTTATTGATCATGTTTGTGTTCTGCCTTAGATCTTACTAAAAATAATATTCGATTGTTTTTCTGGGAAAATATTTTTAGCCTATACGTTTTGTTTCCCTGCAAAACATAGACACAAATAACCTAAAAACAATTCTCTATGCCTGACGATTTGCTCTTGACAGACTCAAACTGGTCACTGTTAGGTTTCGGGATATGATTATGAAATGTTCTGTGCGCTCATTGTCACGCTACAGGCTGCGTAAATGTTCACACTCTAACTATAGACAGAGCGGGTCTCCACAAACGAGTGTCGATCGTCGATCCCCCGCGGTCCTGAACGCGCAGTCGCTCCGGTGCTGCGGATCCACGACATTGACTTGAGCGGCAGACGACACGGAGGCGCTCGGTCCGGATGATGGAGCGCTTTTTAATGTCCGCGGAGCTCCGAGAGGAAGACGAAGAGTGGGCGGCAATTACAGTATAGCCCCTTTCCCCCCACCCATCCATCATAACGCGTCAAGGTCATTGTGCGAGATATTGATTATTATGGTTATTAAATATTACCCCGTAAAACGCATTGTGATGTTGAGTAGCGCATTAGAATATGCAAAAGCGCGCGTGTAAACACCTGCTATGTATTTCTAAAGCTGCCAATTTGTCTCGCTTTTTTTCTGTTTTGTCTCGCCAGCGCACCGCATAACCCTAATGTCATATTCCTTTGAGTGCGTTATGACGCGCGCGGCACAGGGTGATGTAGCCTGCAGCCTCCATCTGCATAAAGGCACCAGTCTGCACGCCTTTGCCCCGTTGTTCAAAGCGGAGGATTATTTACATTTTAGGCAAAAGGAGCGACGCTTGTTAATTCGCGACACGCTGAGACACGTGCGTGCGTCTAAAAGAAACACCGCAGACGTAATCATTCAAACGCGGGGAGCGTCATATGCATAAAGGATGCGCGCATTGTTTGAGAACATTTTAATTTAGCAATTTGTTTAGCAACATAAAGCTTATCGTCTGCTTCAGCAAATTGGAAACTTCCAGGTCTGGTTAAGGGAAGACTTGATGTTGCAAAGTAACGGTCCGTGGTTCAAGGCCAGGCCATTTTGCACGTCTGTCTCCCGATGTCTAGATGAATTTGCTCTGGGTTCAGGGGTTTACCCGATCAAACATGTGCAATAGGCCAGCTGGGTACGGCTGGGTACTGTTAAAAGATACCACCAGTATGGTAACTTAAAAGTTACCTCAAATAAATGATACAAATGGTTTGTTTTATGGTTCTATTATGACAAATATTATAAGTATAAGCTCAAACAGGTATCGGTATCGTAAACCAAGTATCGTTAAAGCAAGCCAACTGATACTGAAGACAAAAAGAGAACAAAAAAAAGAGAAGTGGTACCCAGCCCTACCACTGGGTACGACTTCAGGGTAAAATATACTTGATGTGACGTTCATGAGTGAGCGGCTCTTTTGAACGGTTCTTTCAGGTGAACGGTTCAAACCGGATTTCAATTGTGAAAAACAGCCGGATCTTTTATTCAGTCAAACTTACCCAGAACTCCCCCAAATGAACACAAGAATAAGCAACAGAGCAGGCCACACAAGTGAAGCTGTTTGCATTTAAGTCAAAGCGAAATGCACTAAAATGATTTGTCTGACAGTTGCAGCCTCTTTTTGTTAGTTGGGACACAAGATTTCTTATTCACCAACACGTTTTTCAAAGCGTAAATATCAGTCCCATTGTAATGTTGGAATATCTGAATTTAAAAAGATATTAAAAAGAGCCATGATCCCAAAGACAACTCCCAAGAGCCTTAAATCCCATCACTATTCATTATCAGCATATAATGTGTTCTCTGCAATCTTCTCTACATTTGACTCTGTGTAACATTTTGGGCTGGTTAGTTCAACAGAACATATTATCTTAGGTGCCACTTTAGAAATGCTCCTATGGCTTAGATGCTGAAAATTCAACAATCCATTCACCATCTAGCTGTTCCATCTGTGGGGGGACTTTCCCGACACATCTCTCCAACAAGCGACCAGGAGGCATCCGAAGCAGACACCCGAGCCATCTCTGCTGGCCACTCTCGACGTGAAGGAGCAGCGTCTCTACTCCGAGCTCCTCCCTAACTGACTGAGCTCCTCACCCTGTATCTCTGCCACCCTGCGAAGAACACTCGACCACTTGATCTTGTCCCTCCGGTCATTACCCAGATAGTCGGGTCCTTCTTCACCCACCTATGCTGTTATGATTTCAATTCATCTTCTGTTGCTATAGTGTACACATAATATTTTTGTTTTTGACAATGATAATAAAGATATAGGCCTGCATTATGATTTTAGGTCAGGGGTAGAGGGCAACGGATCCATGCTAGGGAACCACACGACCCGCCCTGAGGCAAGGGGCATATTCTTGTCTCTTGCCTCACAGGAAGAAAAAGAACAAAAAGCATTCTTCTTGTGAGGCAGAAATACTCCTCAGTCAGCGTGATTATAATCCTGCACAGAGGGTTCCATTGCACCACGGTCACCGCTGCTCCTGAGAGGTGCTACAGGGGTGTTGGGTCAAGGATCGGTCAAATGCTGAGGACACATTTCCATACTTGGATGGTAAGGTCTAACCCCCAAACTGCTATTTACCATTCCAAACTCTACAGACATAGTTTAGTTTAGTTTATTTGTTTATTAGAGCAGCAAACACTCTGCTCAAAAGGAGTGGGCCGAAGCAAGAGATTATAAGCGCCCACCCCCAAAATCAATACAATTAAACAATACAATTAAAATCATCAACAGAAAGGAAGCACAATTACAACAACGGTCTTGTTTCATGTACGAAATCTAGTACAAAGCAAGTGACAAAAGTTAGGATTACCAAAAGTCACTAGTTTTATGTTAAAAAGACACATTAATATCCATATTTTACTCAGTGAATATTATTATGTACATTTTACAACTACAATAACGCTGTCATTTCGTGTACGATGTCTGGCACAAAGCAAGTGACAAAAGTCGATCATTACTTAGTTACAGATGGTTATCAATGCCAAACACAGTTAACATTCCCGAAAGTCACTAGTTTTGTGTTAAAAAGACACATTAATAAACATATTATCCGTGATCTTGCTACTTCCCAGTTGTCATTTCCATCCTTGATATGGTATTGATTAGTGTACAATTTTGTTTGGTTCCTTCCTTTTTTTAATTTTAAGTACAATGAATTATGTAATATGTAAGCCCTGCATAGTGTAGTGCGTTAAAAAGCCAGGGTGTAGAGCGGGTCCATTGAAGAGAGCAGTAGCCCCTCATCAACAAACCCCCACCCAGCTGCCCCAACTAGCTGATTTGGTAGATGATGTTCCTATGCTGTGTAGTGCGTTACAAACAAGGTATACGAGCCCGTTGGGAGGGTCCTTCTCAACAGATTTGGAGCTCGCCTACTCTAATTCTCTATTTGCGACTTTGAGCAATAGAATGACAACTGTTCAGAGCAACAACACTCTTCCTTAATTAATCGAATGCAAATTAATCCTACTGCTCCCCCTAGTGACAATGCGTTTCTTCTTCTCTGTACTTTTAAAACGTCTTTTGTTTGTATTTATATTTGAACAGGTTGATGTTTGGACATTGTTTCATCTCCATCTCTAAATTATTCCACAATTGTACCCCATTAACTGTCAGGCTAAAACTTTTCAAAGTTGTGCTATCTTTCTGAATCCTAAAGCTCAATTCATCACGTAATTCATAACGACCAGTACGTTCTTGGAACCTTCTTTGTATTTGGCCCGGTAACAGTTTGTACCTTGCTTTGTATAACATCTGTACAGTTTGGAACTCAACAATGTCACTAAACTTCATAATTTTTTATTTTAAACATAATGAGTTTGTGTGGTTCAAAACCCAACTTTATGAATTAATCGAACAGCTCTTTTTTGCAGCATTACTATTGGTTTTAATGTGCTTTTATAAGTACTACCCCAAACCACAGTGCAATCATTTGAAACCTTCGAAGCCAGCTGAAAAGACTTTTATTTTTTGGTTGTAACACAGGGTATAGATGTTTTTTATAGTGTGCCCATAATTAGAAGGTACCCACTAATGAGAGCAATTATCCATATCCATAATAAGCATAATGCTGCTGATTCGATCTCAGTAACTCGGAATCGTGTTAACACTCATTACATTCAAGGTTCATATTGGAGATCTGTCATGTATTTAATGATCAAAGTCTTTACAACATCTAACTGTGTTACAGGCTCTGATGTGATTTCAGGGAGAGGAGCCCCGTCAAGGCAAGTCGGATACTATCCCCGCGGTAAGTACAGTACCATGCAATCTGTCTGTCTGCAGTGTTCGGACAGTTACTTTACTCACTTAAAGCATTCTTATACATCGCTGGTGACTTACAGCCCTTCTCGCAAAGAAATGTGATCTTGATTCAATATGGGTTATAGGTCAGCAGTTGGAATCCTGCTCAACCTGAGAGAGTCGAGCCTTTGTGTGATCAAATGATATAATGCTGTACGAGGATTTTATTTTTTCCATTGTCATTTCCTGCTGACGGAGAAGATGTTTCAGGGATGTGAAACAAGGTCAACGCATTTGTATTTTGGGAGGTTGGATAGAATTCAAACTTGTCCTCCATCTCAACATTATACTGCTGCGTTCCAGTCAGATTCACAACCTGTAAATGTCGAAACCCCACTCAGAACCAGGGAGAAAGAAAAAAAGACACAAATGGAATGGCAGCATCCTACATTTATATAGCTGCCTGACTCTCATGCTTTGAATAGATTGAAACAGCGAATGTGTGCTGTAATCAACGCTAAAGGCGGTCCGACCAAATATTAGAGCGTGTGACCTTTTTTTGGCGAGGGGTTACTTAAGTTTATGTTTTGCTTGATTTTTACCAGCTTCATTGCTTAAAGGCACTATACCTAATTTGTTAACCTCAGAGTCAATTTGTGACGAAAAAGGTAAACCCCCTTTAGTCACATATTGACTATTTGGGTTGACCATACAGATCAACAAATCATAACACAATGCAAACTTCACACATCAGGCTTATTTTTTCCCCACAAATTACGTAAGTGGTTGATTTGTCATTGTACAAGCGTACAACGAAATAGTGTTCAGGTGTTAGTCCTGAGCCGCTGCGCTGCCATTGTGGGCCGACCTGACCCGGAGGCAGGGGAAACCGTAGCACCAGGAGGAAACCTGGATGGCTGCCTTCAGTCTCCTCTGATCCTCTGAAACGGTGCAGCGCCTCCTGGATGTGTCCCTGTTTCAGAGCGTGGTGTCCTGCACTGGTCAGCTCCTCCACGTCCTCCTCCTTCCTCTTCCGCCTGCGCAGCTCCTTCCGCTCCACAACAGTCAATCACCATCTTATGGGAAGAGCTCCATGTTTGTCTTGGTTCCTCTTCAGTGTCTCAGAAGAGGAAATTTATAGGTCTCAGAAAGGTACTTCTTTTATGGGGGCAAAGAATGTTTCCCTATAAAAAGAAAAAAAAAGGTCAGGTATAGGTCCTTTAAATTATTAGTATTTCTCTTTACGACTTGATAACTGGAACACAGCAACAAGCAATAAAGTGGCTTTCCCATTCTCTCTGGAATGTAGCATTAACACTTCTGAATGTCACATGAACTCATTGTATTCTATAACACAATCCAACGTATTAGCTTAAATCCAAACGACATGATAATGATGAAAATATACCATAAACCTCTTTGTGTGTGTGTGTGTGTGTGTGGAAATCATCATCTGCATCATGCGCCAAATTGCAAAGTGTCAACATGGCAGAGAAAACTCAGATGCTCGGCTCGCTCTGTCACCAGCGTGCCCCGCCTGTAAACTCATCCACAATGGCAGCTCGGTGATTTATGTTGCCATGGCGACCATCCAGCGGGGCCGGCCTGTTGATCAATCTCCCATAATCCAATTGGAGTGAATCTTAAAGAAGAGCCAGATGGGAGCCATCAGAGCCCTCCAGTGCAGCCGGTGATTCACTTCCTGTTCCCAGAAGAACGCTCCGCAGCTCTGAAGGATGAGGCCGCCGCACAGAGCCGCCGCTTATGGACTCCACTCATTTTCACTCTGACTATAGACTCTGACTATAGATATCACAATGTCACGCTTTTTAATATGACAATGGATTACAAAACATTGCAGATTTAAGATTGTCACATTGATTTTCACCATGAATGCATAATGATGTTTTCAGTGCATTCATGAGGGTTGTCAGGTGTGCCTTGAAAAAAAAAAAAAATCTACTGTATTATAAACTTCACACAGTCATTGTTTTTAATAACTTGTCATTGTTGAGTGAGACACTTTTGAACCAGAAAAGTGACCAAATCTGACACAGAGGCACAGACATTAGCAACATACTGTAGTGGTGATGATTTAGATCAGATATGCAAAGTTTTTGATGCAGGGGCCACATAGGGTTTTTGAACTTGCCATGAGGGCCAGACCAGGGCTAAATGGGTTATTTCAAACAAGTACAATTCTCAAATAGACTGTAATTGCCTCAACACATTTTAAAAAGCAGCAAAATAGCTGCAGTTATGTGTTATCTTTTTTCATGTCAATGTAAGTGTCTTTCCCTCGTTTTAGGCGATGCCTATTGAGGTTGATCATCTTTTGCAGGCCAGGTTGAAGGGCTAGGCAGGCCGCATTTGGCCCCGGGCCTTAGTTTAAGCTTCCTTGTGTTAGATGGTGGTGGGCCGCAGCATCCCCTAAAATTTGGCAAGAAAAAAGGACAAAAAAACACTACTGTATTATGTGTAAATTGTTCTAACTGTACTAAATATTGTGGGGTTTATAACAACAACAATCATTATAGCCTTTATAGGCTAATAATGATTGTTGTTGTTATTGTGTATTGTTTGCTGCTGGCAATCTACATCTTGCCCAGGGAATATGGTTGAAAACTAGCTTTAGAGCTAAAACTAACACATTTACAGAAATGTTGATTAATATGCATTTTCCCTGTTCAAATAAATGAATACAATAAACAATTGAAATAAAATAAGCAAAACTGGTCAAAGGCTCCACATATATTTTGCATCCATTCCTACCAAAAAGTTAAGGACGATCAGGAAAGGTTATGGTTTCATATTGTCACTATGCATTATCATAACCATATAGATGGGAGTATATTTTCATTAGTATATAGTAAGTTAATTTATGTATATGATAATAACTAACTGTTGTAATTTCTTAAGATACATTTTTTTAAATATATTTTATTCCCACTTAGCTTTGGTCTGGTCAATACAGCATAGTACAATACATAGTATGTTTACCCCTCCTCTACCCTCTTCTCTTCCCTTTACTCCCCGCCTTCCCTTCCGCTCCTCCCATGTGGAAGCTCGACGTGACAAATAGCTGGATCTGCACTTTCTGGAGCAGAAAAAAAAAAAAAAACCCAACATGGCCCTCATCATCACCGGGTGCAAATCCAATCAGAACACGCACTGCAGAGTCCCCCGGCCGCCGCATGATGAATTGGCATATTAGGCCCGATGTTTATGCATCAGGCCGGCGCTCTCCTGCAAATGACAGTAAATTGCCTCCCAGACAAATCTCTGGCCCTGGGATCCTCCTGACTGAGGGGAGGAATTGAAGCGCGCAGATCCCATGGGTTCCAGGAAATCTAGTCAAGGAGACGGGATGATGAGTTGGCCCTAATTGTCATGCGGGGGACTGAGAGTTTGCTTTCTGCTAGAATCGGACGAGTTTGGAGAATTTGGTGAAGTCCTGAAGCTTCGGTGTGTTTTTGATGAAATAAACAAAAAAAAGTAAGGACATACACGGCGTACCTGGCCTTGTCCTTAACTGTTGATCAAATTGTCTTTTCTTGCGTTGACTTTCCTCAACAAAAATGGAAGCAAATGTAAAGATTGTGAAGAAAATGCCACAGTCAGTTACATAGTGTAGTAGAAGTTCGTTCCAACCATGTGATGTGACTGGTTGCAACAGGAGAGGCATCAACAAGTCTTATTTATGCAGGATATTATTAGTATATTATGTATCAGTATATATAATATACTGCATAATATTTATATAGTAAAAGATCTATGTGCAAAGTGATTATCTTTCAATATGAAATCTGAATATTGGATAAAGCCAGGTTTAAGGCTTTGTTTTTCTTGACAAATTACATACAAAGATCTTTTCTCAGAGGGAACTTTGTTTAGTTTTTTAATATACTAGTTCAGTGTTTCCTAAAGTGGGGTCCGGGGCTCCCTGGGGGCCCTCAGAGGCACTACAGCTCCCCCAAAGCTTGTTTACAAAACAAGTACATTGAAAAACCATTGATTTTGAAAGGAAATACTTGCTAAAATGTGCCACTTTAAATCAGTATCTATTGTAGAGCTTTTCATTCTCGACAATGTAAAATAATAACAAATTCCTTTAAAGTAACATGTTATTATTGGGGGGGGGGGGGGGAATGTCTGCGCTAGTTAACACAGAAAAAATAATGTAATAATAAATAAATAAATGCCATTGTTTTTTTTCCTAACCAGGTTAGGAATGATATAATTATTCTAAAAATAATTAAATGTGCAAAAAGTAATAATAATAATGAGGAAAACAAATATTTTGAGAGAATGGGCTTCTATGGGGAAACTCAAAACTTATGAGACCATAATGAAAAACAATTGCAGTTGTTTATTTCCTGATGCGTATAAACCAGCTTTTAAAAATCTGAAAATGATCAAAATTGACATTCATCCGCAGTGTCACCTAAATTAATTTATCATTTTAAATTCCAGAGCATTAAACCAACCGCTTTGTGTGTGTGTGTTCCAATATATTTCACATAAAGATAATGCGCATCCATGTGGACCTTTACCATAATATAACTTCTCATACTTCTTTATTGGATATGTTATGATGCTGTTTTTTATCCCAGCTCATTCCGCTGCTAATCCACCTCGAATGACCTCATTGGTGGAGCGCGCCTGTGGAGCTCGCTGTTCATATATAGGTTCAATATATAAGTTAGCGCCGGGGCATGTACGTAAAGTGGCCCTGGCCCATCCTGCGCGGTCTCGGCCCATATTGGAGGAAAACCGATCGCCCCGGGCTGATATAGAGACGACAGAAGACGGAGCGAACGGTAAGAGGAGCAATATCTCTAATGTGATCACAGAAAATGGAGGTGGGAGGAGAGAGAGGGAGGGAGGGGCGGTGCAGGAGAGCCGCCCCGGCCGAGCAGAGGTGACAGCATGATGAAGTTTTGATCGGATTTGCTGGCGCAGACGCAAAGTAGCCCTTAATCACTCGCGCTCGCATGTTGGATATGAAATTGATAGGCAATATGTTCATGCGGGGAATTGCATTGGTCGGAGCTGCGGCGGTGGCAGGGGGTATCGTGTTCGACGGTGGAGTTAAAACCACAACAAAGGGCGCTATAGGGCTGGCAATATCGTACGGCTTAAGTTAAAGTACAGAGGGTATGCAGATGATATCGCAGCGTGGTTATGTCATAGCAACAGAAGCCAAATGAGGTTCAAGGTTCTAGTTAGGAAATGTGTTATTAGTTGCTTTACAAACTGTTGAAAATGCAATGTTCCATAAAGAAATGGCAAAAATAAAACCATTAAAAGTCATTGAATTTATGGTGCTTGAATTAAGACCGGGCTTTAAATAAATACAAAAAATCTTTGAAAATAGACACAGTGCTCAACTTTTTATTTTTATTTTTTTTACACCAGAAGATTGAAATTGACTTTAAGATTATATATGTTTATAGATGGGTTTCAAAGGGGTGTAACAGTAGCCTGATAAACCACACCCACTTCTTTTCTGCGTGAAAGAAGGTGGGTCTGGACACACACGGTAAACAAGTTGCTGATTGGCGGCTAAGGCCTAGTCAAACGAATCACGACCGTCACAGAGAATTGACTAGGTTACGTCACTCGCTGCGCTGCTATGTTGTTGGTTCAATTAACAACATTAACATTAGCCAAAACTAATCATGGATGAAGTAGTCGAGGATTTTGCCTCCGCGTGCTCGTGAGTTTATATTCAGTTCATATTTTGTGAGTTGGTCTACAGCTGTCGTCACGTCCGCTATTTGCTAATTGGTTTATTTCACTGACGATCTGTGCGCGTTAGGCCCGCCCGTTCAAACTGCTCCAATTGCTCCGTGACCAGACTAACTTCCCTGCGTGTAATGGACAGGGAATAGTATGGCAGAGCCAGGCAAGTGTAACAGGGGACTGTTGACAGAGAGATTGGGTATTCGAAACAAAATACTTCAACTTGTCGTGAAAGGTCCTCAAAATGGCATCCATAACAGACAAACGTCACAAATGTGACTAAAGTGTAACGGTACAGGCTTTGTGCACATGTTCTGTAGCAACATGATGAACTTCCTATAGGGCAATGACTCTTTCCTGCTCTGTGTCTTATCCATATGGAATGTGAGCTGCGTCTCAGTGAAATAAATACATATTTGAACAGTAGGTGGCTGAAAACCACCTTGGATATTCACTTAAACATGTTCAAAACTTTACTCAGGATGTAATACTGAACTTCTCCTGAGGAGACTTATAGCTCTAAGTGGTTTAGCCTTGAACGTTAAGTTAACAAATGTTAAAATAGCTTAACATCTGAACAATTTTTTATGAAACACACTTGGCTTGACATTTATTAATTAAGTTTTCCTCTGCTTATATTATATTTGATTTCATTTTATTTTGAATATACATTAAAACAGGACATAGTCTTTAGCCTACATTGGCCAACAAGTAGTTAGCCAAAACATTCCGTATTGAATGACAGAAAGATCCTTTTGAGCTACTACATTATTACTCAGTGTTTTCCAATCCTTATATACTGTATCTAGACAAGTATTACAGTACTCTGACGCCCTGTTAACACTATTACTTATTAGCATGTATGATGTATATATACTGTGTAACCAGGTGGTAGTTTATGGTTACCTGAGTGTGCGCACCACCGGAGAGGTGCCATCCCCCCTCCCACAGTGACGTCCAACTCACTGATTACTACTGATTACTGATTTTGCTCTTGGAAACGGTGTAATGTTTTTATGCTCTTTCTCTGTATTTTTGTTGGTAGGCTATGAACTGTTATTGTAGTGGGTTGGGTATAATGCCTATTTGTTACTAGCACTAGCTAAAGCTAGTGCATATCCCTGGGCGAATTTGTATATTTTTGCGATTGCACATTTTAGCCATTTTTGCATGCTGGACTTAAGCACTTTAGCATTTTAATACAAAGTATTGCAGCTAGATGTCTAAATAAAGTATCTATATTTTTTAAATTGTAAATCTTAAATAAATTGTATATACAGTGCCTCTTACACCTTGAACTTTTGCACATTTTGTCACGTTTACAACCATAAACGTAAAGATTTTATTTTAATTTTTTTAACTGAAAGTTCACACACAAGTAACAGACAACTGTGAAGTGAAAGCAAAATGATAAATGATTCTGTTATTTTTCAAAAATAGAAAAGTGAAAAGTGGGGCGTGCATAAGTATTCATACAGCATTTTTGGAGTGCATTAAATTGCCTTTATAACATTCCTAATGACTGCAGAATGTTCACACCTTGCCCTAACCATTAAATAGAGGCCACCTGTGTGTAATCTACTGTCAGTATAATTACAGCTGTTCTGTGAGGGCCTCAGAGCTATGGTCAGAGTGTATTGGTCACTAAACAACATCATGAAGGCCAAGGAGCACACCAGAGAGGTCACGGATAAAGCTGTGGAGAAGTTTAAAGCAGTGTTAAGTTATACAAAGATTTCCCAAGATTTGAACATCTCACGGAGCACTGTTCAATCCATCATTCGGAAATGGAAAGAGTATAGCACCACTGTGAACTTACCAAGACACGGCCGTCCACCTAAACTAACAGACCGAACAAGGAGAGCACTGGTCAGAAATGCAACCAAGTGCCCCAAGATAACTCTGGAGGAGCTGCGACGTACTGCCGCTGAGCTGGGGGACTCTGTACATGGGACAACTATAAGTCGTACTCTATACAAATCTGGCCTTCATGGAAATCCCGTTTGAAGTTTGCTAGAAGTCATATGGAGGACACAGCTACCATGTGGAAGAAGGTGCTTTGGTCAGATGAGATAAAAATTGAACTATTTGGCTCAAATGCAAAACGTTATGTATGGCACAAACCTAACACTGCTCGTCGTCCTGAGTGCACCATCCCCAGTGTCATATATGGTGGGGGGAGCATCATGCTATGGGGCTGCTTTTCCTCAGCGGGGACTGGGAAGATTGTAAGAATAGTTAGGAAGGTGGATTGAGCCAAATACAGGGACATTTTGGAGGAAAACCTGCTGGAGTCAGCAAATCTGTGCTGTTCACAAATGTTCTCCTTCTAATTTGACAGAGCTTGAGTTGTTTTGTAAAGAGGAATGGGCTAAAATGTCAGTCTCTAGATGTGCAAATCTTGTAGAGTCATACCCCAGAGGATTTGCTGCTGTTATTGCAGAAAAAGGGGGTTCCACAAAGTATTAAGTCATGCTGTATGAATACTTGTGCACGCCCGACTTTTCGGTTTTCTATTTTTTTTTAAATAACAGAATCATGTATCATTTTGCTTTCACTTCACAGTTGTCTGTTACTTGTGTGTGAACTTTCAGTAAAAAAAAAATCAAAATAAAATCTTTATGTTTATGGTAGAAAACATGACAAAATGTGCAAAAGTTCAAGGTGTATTAGTACTTACGAGAGGCACTGTATTTTTCCACTATTCCTGCCTTTCTTCACTTGTAAGCCAGACTTACCAGGTGCAATTAAGTGGGGATCCTGCCCCGCCCTCGGTTACAACTGTATGGCTGTGTTGGGAAATGTAACGTTGACTCAGCGTTATGCCAAAGTAAAAGTCTTCTAAGGTTATAAATGAATGGAATTTGGTACAAAAAATAAACACTGAATTTATTTCAGCGATCCATAAGCCAAACACATTTCTTGTTCAATTATTCTTCCTTTCAGCCTTGTGCTTATTCAGTGTGACATTTTTACAAAGAAGCTTCATCAGCAGAGCCCTGCCAAAACAACTCTTTATATTGGAACAGTGCACACATAAGCAACTTACCTTCTCTGTACAGGAAGTCCAATAAAGGAGGAGCTACGTGTGGCTTTACAGACTGAGGGAGAACGCACTGTCGAGAATAGAGACCTGAGCACTGCACTAATATGGTCGTATTTCCTGTTTTGTTTTGTTTTTCTTCCTCGTCAAAACCAAGCCTTCCATTTGTAGCCCAAATAAACACCACTTTCTTCAAATCACAGTGTTGTACATCATATATGATCTGGGTTTGGGAGGTCTCCCCCAGTAAACGTACTTACAATATTTACAGCAGTTTTATAGTTTAAAAGGTATTTACTGGTATTCACTGATGTGTGCAATAGATGGCCAGAGGTCCCCTTCGTGTCCCCTTTGACACTCCCCTTGGACCTTTCATTTACATACTACCCACCTTTTATTTGATGGCGCTGTCGGTTAAGTAGAAAGTGATTAGCTAAAACTTGGAAAACATGGAAAGGCATTTCTTTTCCATTTTTGCTCCATTCTTCTCCCCTTCCTCCCTCCCCTCATCTGTCCTCCACATGGGCGTTTGTGCAGGTTTGCATGTGAATCAAAGGGGGGGGGGGGGGGGCAAGCGCTCGGCCACGTGGAGCGGATTGATGTCATTGTCTCGGCACACTGACCTTTGCTGTAATACCCACGGCAGACATCACAAACTCTCACATCAATTTGGCCCAATTGGATGTGGCATGTCTTGGCTAACTCGATTTGCGGAGAAATGCACCTGTCTCTGCGCTCCCTCCCTATAGATTTACTCAGAGGTCTGGGGAGGGGAGAGGGGGGGTGGGGGTGGGGGGGTGCTATGGTCCCGTGGAGGACTTGCTTTTTTTTTTTGCTGAGGAGTCCACTCTGTAAACAGCCCACCTTCCTTTGCACGCTCTCACCTCAGAAACATGGAGGAGTAAGCAGATGAGACTGGCATGGGCGCTTGGCCGTATGCAACAGGGAGGGACACAAGAGCGAAACAATAGGGTTATACAACAACAGACTGTGTTGTTATTTTGAAGAGTTTATTTGCAATAGCCTAAACTAACCAGCTTGATATCCAATCTTTGCTCTGTGGATATCAAGCTGGCCTCTTCTCTGGACCGTGGAAGTGTGAGTCTCGATCCGTTCCATGTACAACTGACTGAAGGACGTCTTCATCCACCAAGTTTTCAGGACGCTAAACTCTCCCATCCCTCTGCTATTGTGTACATATACTTTGATATTGCTGCGTATATAATGTGGTCACAATTGGTTTTGTTGCACCAAGGGTTTGAGATGTAATTTTGAGTCTTTGTTTGTGCTTAACATGTGTTAGAATGAACAATAAAGCGAACTGAACAGACTGTTTATTCTATTTCTTTGTGTTGAAATAGAAATGGCGAGCAACAGCCCTGCTGACCTGTCCTTCACTTTAAAGCATAAGTCCACAACTTTATTTCATAAAAGAAGCTCACAAGGGGGAAACGTTGAACAATAAACACCCAAATGCATTTACGTAGAATGTATTTTGCTATCTATTTGTTTGCTTTTAATACATCTTCTGAAATATTCAGGAACAGTAAGAACAGTAGGAAATTATCCCATGCTACAATCTGGCAGGTCATGGTTACATGCATGAGTCTCATATCTTCATTAACAGGTAACTGTTAAAATACATTTATAAAAGAGTTCTACTGCAAAAAAGAAACATTCCATTGTCACAACCTCTAAAAACTTAATGTAAAAAATCTATTTTAGCACAACGAAAATGTCACTCTTTTTTGATCAAATTAACCTAACTTAGTTTTCACTGGCATCACGAGTACAATCACAGAAAAAAATATATAAAAAAATCAGTTTGAGTCTGTTTTTGCAATTTATTTAAAAAGGTTATTAAGCTTATTATTAAGAATAACAATATTGTCTTCTTAAAAATATTAATAGTCACAATAATCATGCAAAAGCTATTGGTTTTATTAATTTCTCTCATTTTTACGTTTAAACACGAGCAAGTCCTCCATACTGCAGTGCCGTCCTTTATGAAAAAAATAAAACAATATAATTTCATACAAATACTCTTTCTGGACGTCCTGCACTCTGCATCCCTCCTCATGCTTGTTGTCATACCTTAAAAACATTGTGTGTGTGTGTGTGTGTGTTTATTCCTGGCTGTGTGCTGAGCGTCTGGAGGAGCAGAAGGAGAGCCATTAGCCGCGCACTAATCACATTTGGTGGATGTTAAAGGGGAAGTTATGTAGGGCCGCAGTTCGGAGCGGAGCGCCGGTGGAGGTGTGATGGAGCTAGGTCATTACAGGCCTCTCCGGTGAGCAGGGGGGAGGCAGATGGAGGGGAGTGTCCTGCAAGGTCAGCTTTCACCCAGACTGTGTGGAAACTTTACTTCGCTAACTGTGTTTACATGGAAATGAGTGGGCAGGTTGTGTTCGGGAGGGATACGTTTGATGATGTAAACATGATAACTTTTCACAATACACAGAAAAATTAGGCTACGTAACACAGAGCAGAGCAGAATTTAGAGTAAACAATTTTGGGGCCAATGTCAAGTCCTGCTTGAAAGTTTGGATGTGAACATTCATGAGCATTAAGACCACGGATGAAAGACCTATAGTCCTGTTTGAAAAGTTCAATGAAGCATCTTCTTCTACAGCTCTCATTTCAACAGGTTTTCACCGCAAACAAACTGCAGGTTTTTACATGGATAAACTTGGTGAAGTTTCACTCAAACACCTTTCAGTCTCAGTAAACAGGGAGGGGCCCAGAATGTTCTTATCAGTGTTCAAGGTTGGTCCCAATCACAAACTTATAAGCAAAACATGTGACTGATTATCACCACAATGTTACTCAGGCATCATTGTAGGAAGGCTCTTTCCAATGCAAAACAACAACAACAACAAAAAACAGTCTCAATCACTTTCGCTTCTGGAGTTATTTGACAAAATTGCTGGTGATATGAACAACTACGGCCCGACCTCCAAGACCCAAGATTTAAGGACCTTTATAACAAACAATAAAACAGGAAGCCACCAAATTATTATGACAGTTGTGTTCTAAACTTATTCCTTACTTTTCTTACATATTTGCAATATCTTCACAGGGATGAGTTTATTGGCACATTTCAGAACTTGCAGGGTCACATTTCAGGGTCATTGTCACAGAAATGCTATAAAAAAAAAACTTGCCTGAGAGTTCATGAAATCAATACAAATGCTTTGTAATTAGATGGACAGTGCTTTTCCTACAAATGTCTGAGTTTACAATATATTAAAGGAGGACAGAACCAAATCTGTTCCAATACTAGAACAGAAAAAAATAGGTATAGTGCCTTTAGCTCACTGCACCTCTTCCACCTGCAGTTTTCCTAAACATTCACCCCGATTAACCCACAATATAACAGTTACTTCTTCTATTGTTTCGTGAGTAAAGTTGCTTTTTGTTTTTGCTTTTTGTTACCAGCTGCAGTTTTTTTAGAATAAAGAGTACAAGTTTAACAGTATATTGTCAGCCTGCTGCCAAACAAGTAAGCGCTTTACTTGTCATTGTACAAGTGTACAATGAAATAGTGTTCAGGTGTTAGTCCTGAGCCGCTGCGACTGAGCTGCGCTGCCACTGTCCTGACCAGCATGGTTTTGGAGGTAGAGGAAACTGTAGCACCTGAAGGAAACATGGCTGCTTTCAGTGCTCCTCTGATCCTCTGAAACGGGGCACCACCTCCTGGGGTTTCAGAGCGTGGTGTCCTGCAGCTCCACCACCTCCTTCTTCCTGAGCAGCTCCCTCCGCTCCACAACAGTCTTTCACCATCTTTTGAAGGATCTTAGCAGTTAATCTGTTTTATTCTCCAGTGAACGTCCATTAGCCGGAACAATAGAAGGCATGTGGGGCTTAGCTGTGAGTCTTACCCGGATACCTCCTCGTTTGTCTCTTCCTTGTTTCCTGTAGCGCCTCTAGTGACGCCTCACTGTGCTGCAGATGTGGGGGGCTCTTGGTGCGTCTTTAGTGTCTCCGAAGAAGAAATGTGTAGGTTTCAAATGCGTTTGATAAGCTAGCTGTTTACTTTTAAAAAAAAAAGCTGCTTTCTTCAGGACCATTATGGACTAAAAAGAATCCACAGATCCCCACAAAAACAAGACACACAAAAGTAAAACAATAAAACAGTCCAGTAAAACAATGTGGAACACAGAAACTACAAATGCAGTTCGCAGAAAAAGGCATAAAATGCAGCTGTACCGAGCGAGAAGGAGGTTGCTGTCCGTTTACACGTCACCATGACAAAGACCATTATTTGCTGACGAAGCCTCTTGGATGAGAGGGGAAACATCCAACAACGAAACTACCAAGCACAGGTTGTTAACGACGGATAACTGCGGTATGACTGATAGCTTAGACAAACACTGTTCTATTGGTTATAATCATAGCTGTGCTGTTTTTGGACAGTCATAAAGGTTTCGGGATGATACTAACAGATCTTCTATAATGGCGTGCAAATGCAAATTTCACCATTCCGTGCAGAATTAGCATAGCATTAGCTTACACTGTATATAAACAAATACAATCAAAAACAGCGTCCATAACTTCCCCATACCCGGAGCCTTTTATTTTTCTGGAGCTACCCCATGCATTATCCACGGGGATGTTTGTGTGTTTATGCAGAGTGCTGTCAGGGATGAGTAATCTGCACAGGGAGCTGAGCATTAGGTAATGAGCCTCTGCTGTGAGGTGAGACACTCTCTCCATCTGTGTGCACTGGTGAGCAGCACACAAGCCTGGGCCGCTTTGTGACAGAGATCACGTTAGTTTACTGAAAAATGTGGTGTGTGAGTGAGTGAAAGTACAGTACAGGAGCTGGACAGGGAAGCGCGGATTCAGTCAGCCTCAAGGGCAGCTGTGGCTACGACATCAGCAGCGGAAAAGGGGCAATGTCAAGAATGCACTGTCTGAGTTATTAGACCAGTGGTCATTCAGAAATGCCAGGCCAAATGCAAAAGAAGCAGCGAGAAATAATCTATGAAGGTATAAGCTAACAGTGACTAATACGATGCTAATGGTGGCTAATGCTATCAATTTATGAAAATCACCTCTTACAACTGCAATTTGCAGTAAAATCTTTAATTGCGTATGATATGCCTGTTTCAGAAAGCTGTCTTGTCTTTCCTCTGATATTTCAGAGGCCAGCAGCCTGTTGAGGTCATGTTTAGTATCATCACAGCTCGCTTTGGCTCAGGGCGGAAAACAGTTCTACAGTAAAATGGTACCTGGTTGGCCTTGGTCCGACAGGCTGGCACGAAGTCAAAGTACAACAAAATAAAGCTAGATGGCTGCTGTGCGGGCGGTGACAGTGGAACAGTGGCTCTACTTTGGAAGTGAGAGAAAGTCCTTTTATATATTCCTTACAAGCTAGTTTCAGCCATCTGATCTGGCAACCCAAAGTACATGGCTCATTCTTCCTTCTGATTGGATTATTGTCTCAAGAAGTGATGATGTCAAAGTTCTGTATGTTTTAAAATGTTAGATGGCTTTGTAATTGCAAATAAACCAGCTTTACATTGTTATCAGTAAATCAATAATTGATCGGAACATGTTTACTCCTCATCCTCTGGGGCATTTTATGAAATATTTGCAAAAAATCCTACCTACTGTGCCTTTGAACTTTATGTGTCTCTGGTAATTCTCAGATTTATCTCTGAAAACAAAATAAATGTGATTTTTTGTAAGTTGAGGCTAAATCATCTTTTGAGGGCACTTGTGTTGTTATTATTATTATTATTACAGAATGTATTTATTGGCAGAAATACGTTTCCATTGACCTTGCTTGTGTCTCTCCTCGTGTTTACCTGTCCTCCATCCCCAGAGTCGGCCGCCGACGTTGGGGCATGCGCTGTCTCCCCTCCCGCCTCTCTGCCATCCATCCGCCCGAGCCGCTCTCCGAACTCACTTTTCATAATTATTAGATTACATTCCTGGCAACCCATTAAGCAGGACATTCTCTTCTTAACCACCTGCTCTTCCCCCCTCCCCCGTCCCATTTGACGCCATCAATCTTTCAGCGTTACCGGAGCCCCCTAAAAGCTTTCTGACTGCGCTATAATGGGGGGACAGCGCGGGGTCAGGGCTGTGTGCGGGAGACCCTGATGCCTCAGCACTCCGGAGGGGACAAGGCAGGACATTGGGCCGGAGAAGGTCAGCGCGAAGCATGGACCTTTGGCAAGGAGCAGCCGTCTGAATGTAGAACTGTGTACTGTGTGGTGAACTCCAGGATGGGGCTTCTGCGTGTGTCTGCTAGTAGCAAGGAATGTCAATGTCTTGGCATCGTTTTCTCCATTTTTTAAAGCTACACTGTGGAATGTTCTAGGTTATGTTGCCATGTCACCAAGAAACAAGCGGAATACCAAACACACTCTTAATGATCAGCTGGACACTGATAATGATATTTCTGCTGTGAAAAGATCCAGTGTTGCATTCATTTTTCACCGAAATGTTGTATTGATGATGGGAGAGTGTCCCAAAGACCCTCAATGGGGTTAAGAACTGGACTCTGTGGCGGCCAATCCACACTGTCTCGTGCTCCCTGAACCACTCTTTCACAGTGTGAGCCTGATGAATCCTGGCATTGTCATCTTGGAATATGCATGTGCCGTCAGGGAAGAAGAAATCTATTGATGGAATAACCTGGTCATTCAGGATCTCATTCTTTATTCATGTATTGTTACTGAATCTAGACCTGAGCAACTGCAGCAACCCCAGATCATAACAGTTAGTCATTGGTATATTTGGTGTATTATTTCATTGATGGTGAAATGGATGAAATGTTTCACAGCTTTTGTTACCGCTTGTGTGCCATTTTGATCCTTGTATTGTCCTCCGCTCACAAATTTAACTTTATTTATTTATGTGTTTGTTTATTTGGTCAGGACAGTGCATGTTAATGAACACACGGGACTCATGCATGTAAACAAGCCACGCCGGTTTGTAGCTTTAGGCTAATTCCCACACTCCCACTCTCATTCATCCTGGCCTATTGTACATGTTTTTAGTGGTAGGGGAAACGCGGAGGAAACCTACACAGACACGGGGAGAACATGCAAACTCCACACAGAAAGGCCCCGATCCTTCTATAGCTGTGAAGCACGAGCGCTAACCACTGCACCACCATGCCATTGTTAGATTTTTTGAAAGTTTCTATCACGCAACCTTTTTTTGTTAAACAAGTTTTCATTTTGTCCATGCATGCTTAATGTTTTTCCTTTTTCATCCTCTAAAGCTCACCTTTGGCATGTACCATGTATCCAAGTGTTCAGCCCTTATTTTGAGTATTAAAAATACTAGGACTTATCCTTAATGTAAATAGTGGATGCATGCCGTCTGGACTTTATAAAACAAAGAGGAGCAGCACCTAGTGACATCAGGGGAAGTGTTTTGAGCTCTGGGAAAAGACCCTGACTGAATAACCTAAACATGCATGAATGAAACCAAACACAAGTGCGTTGCATGAGGGAATCGAGAATGGGATTTTTAGAATTAAAGACCCTTTGTCATATAATACAAGACTCCTGTAAGGCTGAGAGCATATACAAATATTATACCTGGGTTAAAATGTAAAAAAAAGAAACTATAAATGAGCAGAACTTTAAATGTAATACGTTCAAGTACCTAAAGCTCATTAACTACATTTTGAGCCACCTCCATCATGACAAACCTTTGTTTACTCCTCTCTCAAATGGCATTGTGACATATAGAGCTGTGTTATTGGACTGACCATTACGGCGCATTGTTCAGGAAATCCACTTCTGGTCAATGTTAAGTGAATAGTAATCCCGCTGCCTCATTGACTGAGCTGTCAATACCACTGCAGGGGAGATCCATATAACCGCAAATGGTATCTGGATCCGCCTCAAGACATTTGTGCACGCTACACAAACACAATATTTATCAACACTCATTTAAGCGCGGTGGTCCAGGCATTTTCCATAGACTAGATTTTATTTTCGGTTTGGTTCATCATTCTCATCCTCTTTTCTCATCAAAGTTTGTTTCGTGATAGTCATTTAGAGTCAAAGATTTAAGTCAACGTTACTCTCGATTCCCCCACATTTTCTCTCTCCAGGGTAAATTAGTTATAATAAATAAAACAAAAATAGAAAAACCATGCGTATGATGATAGTCTACAGTAGTCATTGGGATACTAATGGTTGACCATATTTTCATTACACATTTGTTATTCAGTAGAACATTCTCTATTAGTTGTAGCATTTGTTTGCTGTGCATTTTAAGTGACAAATTATGCATAATTTAGACTTTAAAAAACAAACCTCAGCATTGATATTTTATGTTTTAAGACATGTTGATTTGATTTGAAATCACCTCTATGTAAAGAAAAGGCAGTAAAGAGTGAGAGACTGGGCTGGTCAGGATTTCAAATCTACCTGGATAGATAGATAGATAGATAGATAGATAGATAGATAGATAGATAGATAGATAGATAGATAGATAGATAGATAGATAGATAGATAGATAGATAGATAGATAGATAGATAGATAGATAGATAGGGCCAGAATTCAATAAAAAACAAAAACAGAATTCAATGTGTTGATTTTTCTGTCAAACATTTTCGGAATGAGTTGACCAACCTATCTGTGAAGTTACCACTTGTTAAGTTTTCTGTCAATCACTTTATTGTGGCACTAAGTTCACCAACCCCACTTTAGGGGGGTTTGGCTAATGTCATGTTTTTTTTGCCATTTGTTTATTTATCTGTCTATCACATCATTAACCAACCGCACAGCCTAGACTATGACAATTTATAGCCAATCCCGATGCAGAGAAAGTTCACATTATCAGGTGTTTTTGTTTGTAGTAATATATCAGTTGTTGTATGTAGTGGATGGCGCTGAAAAGATGTTGGGAAAAAATAAGTTTGAGAGCAGTGCGCAAAAAAGCGATACAGAGCTGAGGAGCCAAATCACAAAGCTCACAGGATTTTTTAAACGGAAAAACAGGTAGCGGGGGCCTATATTTCATGGTTTGCCCAGGGGCCTATAGGTAGGTTAAGGCGGCCCTGGATATGGCATTACGTTGCACTAGGGGGTGTGGCCTAGCCAAGGGGGAAGGAAGTTTGTCATGGAAATCACATTTTTTCACTCTTAAAAAAAACTCGCCAGAAAACCTTTAGACGTTTTCTGGTGGACTATGATCATATTTAGCACAAACAAGTAAAGTTGAGTTAAAATCGGGTCTGTATGAATGAGACACAAATGTTTTGTCTTAGATTAGAACATTTTTCAGTAGAGGTAAAAAGCCGGCACTCGAAGCTAGCGATTGGCATGAAGCTAACGTTAACATCATGGTTCTCCAATACTTTACAACCACTTTACACCGCCCCATGTCTCTGTATCTGTATCTAATAAAAAATACATAATTAATTCAGCATTTGTTAAAGTAGTTGTGTAGTTGTGTCTCTCCCTCTGGCAGCTATGCTGTCTGTATTCATTGCCCACTGCTGGCAGTTGTGGGCATGACTAGGGCTGTCACGGTATGAAAATGTATTACCTCACGGTTATTGTGACCAAAATTATCACGGTTTTCGGTATTATCGCGGTATTTTTTGTAATGTGTGATAATAAGTTCAGAAAGCATTGATAGTCCTACACAAACTGAAATAGTTTCAAAAAAGTGTAACTGTTTGTTATATTTAAAAAATACAGACAAAGCCATATCAAAAGTGCAACTTTTCACATCAAAGTAAAGGAACTATAACTATGTATTGTTGATCGTTTGGAGGGTATTACATGTTCTATTTATAGCGCCAGAACCGTGTTAGAATATGTTTAACTAGATAAACCCTCTATATCAAGAATATTGTTCTCAGTTTGTGTCCTTCCAGTTTGCTTTCGCTCTGCAGATTTGGGAAAATGCCATCAGACAGTAATCATTGTTAAATTCATAATAATGCGGCGAGAGTGAATCTGTTGCATTAGCGACCAACTTTAATCTGCCCTCCAGGAGCCCTGTAACACATTTGTGCCAGAGGTATCCGCGACACGGCTTATATGCTGGCGGTGGCGCTGGTGCGGCTGCACTATGGGGCGACTCGTTACATTCTTCCTCAACCCAAAGTCTCCACATTATGCATTTCAGCTAAAACGCTAACGTTAACTTACTTGCATTGGCTATAGAGTTATGGGTGACGGTCACACAGGTGAGTCATGAGGTTTGAAGTATCGCTGCCTATAGCAGACACTTTTTTCCTGCACGTTCAGGATAACTGTCTTCTATCAACTGTCCTTCGGCTTTCTTAAAATACCCAAAATATGCCCAGACTTCAGACTTGGTCCTGTTTGAAGGCTGATAGATGTCCTGAGCGCCGTCGTCTTGGACATGATTCCAGCTTCGAGAAAGTTTTTGTTTTGGTTGTAAGCTTTGGAGTGCGCCTGCACGGCAACTTCAGCAGATGAGACGGCGGCCGGTGAGGCTCACTTTGCCTACACCGCGGGCGCGGTAATCCACTGAGATAATATAGTTTTTCAAAAACAAGACGGTAATTATTACCGTCAACATTTTTACCGGGGTTTACTGCTACACCGGTAACAGTGACATCCCTAGGCATGACATGTTTGAAAACAGTGAAAAACACGATTTTGGCTAATTTAGTTAATGGCATGCTGGCAAAACGATGGCAAAACACTTTGAGCAACAAACAGCTCAGAACGGTCCGGTGTATAACAAGTTACTATCCATCAGTAACTTGTTGTGCACCGCAAACTTTTAAACACTAGATTTATTTGTGATCACCCTCATTAGGAAAAGTAAAACGAGACAGGAAGTGGTTTCCCATATCTGTGCCAACACTGTTTTCCCCTGGCCTTTGAGTAAAATAGAACTTATTCGTTTATACTTGTTTGGTTTGGGTCTTGTTGTATTTAAATCCTTGGAACTGACAATAATCACGTCTGTGTGCTTGAAAAATGCAACTATTGACAAGATACTGAGCGAAACCTAAGCACTATTCCACTATTCCTGCATGTCTGAAATCCAGCCTTCCCGTTTGGCAGGCTGCTGTCTATTTGCTTGCTGCTCATGTCTCAAACATCTCAGCCCCCCGCCGCTTCCTCAAATCACATTTCAGGATGGATTTCCGTGTTTATGCTTTGGAGTTTGCAGATTGGATTAAGGCCTATTGCTCGCTCCCAAACTCTGTGTGTCATCAATATTTGAGCGGCGAACGGATGCAAAGCTCTGCGGATCTGCTGCATCACGGAGCATCTGAAAGTCTAATGCCGGACCTGTCTCCGCCTGTCACAGCCCATCCTCGCGCACGCACAAGCACGGTGACAGCAGCAACTTCTCTGGTAACTTCGGAACCGTTGACTTGGCGTTTATTTAAGTGAAAAAGTTTGCCGTGTTTAATGATGAAGTGACCCCTGTGGTTACGACTTCATATGTGACTAAAAAGAATAGCCCCATGGTGCAGCAATAAGGTCCTGGGTTCGAATTCCGGGCGACTTTTGTCTTTGTCAATTATGATTAAAGTTATATCGAAAAATTACAACCATGCTGATGTGTGTATTCAGGGTTCATCTGACAAGAACACTTTAGAAAATATGTCTGCTTGTCACGATAATAGGAATAGACAATATTCTGCATGTAACATTTGTTATTGTTTCTTCCGTATTTGCTTCAGTGTACGTTCACTTTCATCCAAACAATGCGCAGTGTGTAGCTTTGTCTTTACCAAACTGACCCCAGGCTCAATTTGCAGCAGACAATAGTTTGGAAAGGCCTCTAGGAGCCAGTCACTTCACTTTGGTGGACATACCCCCAACCTGTCCCCAATCTGCACCGTACCACCATGAAAAATGCAGCTACAGTGGCTCAGTTGTCCCCAGCCTTTTCAAGTGATAACTGTTATTGTGTTAACTTTCCCTGCCTTGAGTTCAGCGTCTATGTTCACTGCTGCATGAAGGAAGGTGTGTGCGGGTCAAAGGATGGAAATAAGCCGGTTGGCGGTGGTTGGAAGGTCCATTGGTGCAGATTTCTTCAGCCATGCTTCTGTCAGTCAGCCAGTCTGAAAGGCAGACTTCATGTGGCCTATCATGACCGTGCTTGGTGTGAATTAAAGAATGTGTCCCTTGCAAAGCGCTTTACGACCATGCGAAATACAAATGTACAAATAGAGGATGGGTTCATCATGGTGGCACACATTTAGGAAAACAACGTCAAATTTAGGAAAATGACAACACGTTTCTGGAAACACATAAACACATGTAAACAACTTCCAATACACAAAAGTAAGCAACCATTACAGAAAGGGTAGGACCTTGGTGCTTCACTGTGACTGGACAGATGTATTTCCTGTTTTACTTCCAGATTTTAGCAGAGTAAAGCTTTCCTCTGTGCATGGTTCAGACTAGCTTGGTTTTCTTCTTTCAACTTAATGGCAGACTAGCCAAACTAAGGTGCATACCAACGCAATGTAAGCAGTGAATACCGCAAAGCATCAAGTAGTGCTTCTTTATACGTTTTACTTGGAGCAGAGTAGACCCATATGAGCTTAATGCTAAAATCAGGAAGGAAAACAGGAAGTTGCTCACATCTGTCCAATCACAGTAAAGCACCGAGGTCCAACCCTTTCCGTAATTTACATAAATGTGTTGTCGTTGTTGTTGTTTCCAAATTAGTTTTTACGTTTTCGTGATATGTTTGTAACTTGCACTTCAGGGCCACCGTAGTCCATCGCGGAGGACTCATTCATTTCCTCAGCTGGGACAATAAAGGCTTTAATATTCACCTTGATAAGTTAAAATGACAGAGATGTCTTGCTCGGTGACTAACAAACAGTAGCAAAGAATGAACCGCACTCAGCTGGAGCTCAGTCTTTTAGACAGATAAACAGAAGATGATAGGAAGAAGAAGAAGAAGATCTTTATTTATACAGCGTCTTTCACAGACATGGTCACAAAGCGCTTTACATGAGACAATTGTACATTCACTCCACACTCGGTGGTGGTAAGCTATGTTAGTAGCTTCAGTTTCCCCTGGTGGAGACTGATAGAAGTGCTGTCGTGACTGCACACATCTGCGCCAACGGTCCCTCTGACCACCTCCATGCATTCACTCACACACATCATTCATCCTGGCCTATTGTACATGTTTTTAGTGGTAGGGGAAACCAGAGTACCCGAAGGAAACCTACGCAGACACAGGGAGAACATGCAAACACCACACAGAAAGGCCCCGTCCAGGTGGGAATCAAACCCTGGACCTTCTAGCTCTGAAGCGAGAGCACTAACCGCTGCGCTACCATGCCGCCCGAACGACCAAACCATATTAACTAAAAAAAGAGACATGCAATTTTATACACCAGCTTTTGTTGGCACTATTTTGACATAAACTACAGTGTATCTCTCATTCTAAAACTCGTGTTACTGTATCTACACTCACGACTGCAATCCCTCCATTATACGTCGAGAAGATTGACTACCTTCACAGTGTTAACCACATTCTAGCATGATGAAAACTGCACATCGATATCTCCTTCAGCTTGTGTGTTTTGTGTTCTTTTTCTCCTCGACAACAGCAGAAGCGGCGCGGTGCACTCTCCCCCACCGTATTCATCCAGCATTTCAATACACAGCCCGTTCACTCTTTTAACAAGCTCGCAATAAAGTAGCCTACACTACTTTGCAGTTGTGATGCGATTTCGCAAAGTGGAGCGCCGTTCGTCTGACCCCTCGGATGTCAATAAATCCCATTGCCAGTTGGTGAAAGTCTCCTCATCATCTGCCGCCGCATCCTTCATCTGTTTCATCCCCGGCTTCCACCCAGGGTCTACTTTTGCTCCGTGTCTTCTTACTTTGGGCTCTCCGAGATGTATTGATAATTTCCCGGGCAGAAATACGATTTCGGTTTATTCTACAGAGCGAAAAATCTAATAGTTGACTCCTCAATTGAATTGTGTTTTGCCAGAGTGGAGAACAATAAACAGGGAGGAGCCTGGGCTAGCATCCAGACGTTTGGGCCAGGAGATTATATTGTTCAAAAAGAGCGCTGATATGATTACAGGAAGCAATAGATGATAATTGCATCAGAACATGACGTTTTCCTGGGCGAACACTTATATTCATCTGGGTTATGCATTGGGCCCCAGCGCAGATGTGGCAACGCATCGGAACAAGCATGGCCGCCGCCCCCACGCAGCCTCGGAAACTGAGGAGAGGGGGAGTGAGGGGGCGAAAGGGAGGGACGGAGTCAACGCCGGGTCAGGAGGACACGGAACAGGCTCGGAACTTTACTTCAGTGTACTTGAGTATTCATTTGCAACCACAAGTTGACCGAACCAAATAATGTTAGTGACGTTCCAATGTTATTCTTCGTGTAAGCTCTTAGTTGTCTGCCATTCCATTGTTGTTCCATTGTACTAGTTTAGACTTAAAGAAACAGTGCACGCATATTGGATCCTTTTGGTCTGAATAAAAGGTAAAGCAGATCTTTCAGGTGCTCATTGTATAGCTAGGTGGGTGATTCCTTCTGCTTCAAATTAAATAAGAAATCTTGTCTGCCAGATTATTGAAACAGATGAACATACTCCAGGGCTCTTGGTTGATTTAAAGTTTAAAATACTTTATTTTCACTTGGCTTGTTGACGCAGGAGCCCATAGGACCTGCCTCTAACACCAGCACATACCGCCAGATTAGAGAAAACATACAATAAGTTATCAACAAATGCGTGGAGATCAATACATTTTACAAACAGCTGCACAAAGCCAGATGTAAAGTCAGAATTAGAACAAAGAACATTGCACCACTATGGGTGACATCATTGCACAGTGGTCAGGGGTCTCAATTTAGGAGGTTCTGAAGCACAACATGCTGTAAAGACCATACATAAAGTCAAAAGCAAATTCCCATCGCTACTTTGTCTAAAATTCTAATTCAACTTTTTTTTTTTCCTCATTTAAACTTCACTATCAGCAGAGGATGTATATTTTATTATAAACTAACTTAAACACACAGTTATTTTATGGAAGTTAGTGTTGACTTGTGAAGACCAGGTTTGTTTTTCAAAAGGAAATTCAAAACATTTGTTCGATATCTGCTTAGTGACACAGTGTCATTAAAAAAAAACGCTAGGGCAAGAGTGCTGTTGTTGGTTGGAGGTCAGTGGTTCAAAATCTGGCACTGGTGCAGACTATCAAGACCCATGGCAGATCGGCAGCCCTCGCTCCTGTCAGTCCACCCCGGGGCAAATGACTACTTACCACCACTGAGTATGGAGTGAATGAGCAGTGACTAGTAAACCTGTCGACTCAAGTTTGTAAAGCGCAGTACGGATATAAGCCGTGAGTGTTATTAATGTGCACACCTTCAGTTTGTGTATTTATTTTTTTTGATCACGTTATAAAGTTATCACAACAAAGAGTAAAACAGCGGGACGCGGCCAAACTAATGAGCGCGAGCGTGCCGAGGCGAGTGTTTGGTTACCGAGGACGGTGGTGAGGGCCAGCGTTGAAAGATGACCGCTTTTACAAGGCACGACAATGCAAAAGAAAAATAACCAAAGCGGCCAACTTTGATGGGCCTGAATATATTGGGCACTCCGTGTATGTGTGTGTGTGTGCAGCAGCAGCAGCGGGTGGGGGCAGAAGGGTTAAGTAGGATAGAAGGCACCCATACTTCAGATTGGCAGCAAGCAGCCGCACAGATAATCTAATCAGGAGGCGCAATTCAATTAGCGGAGGAGGGGGGTAGGGAGTGTGCGTGTTGGGGGGGGCTGTGGGTCTCCGGGGCCACCAGGAGCAGCCGGTGGCAGTGTGCAGCGAGGGGCCGGCTCCTCTCGCTCCGGCTCACTCACACGCCAAGCACCAGCCCAGCGGCCAGCGCATGAATGCAGATGAAATTTGAAATATGAAAATATACTATAATTTATGGAAGTTGTCAGGAGCGCGGAGCTCAAGCTGCCACCGCTCGGTCGCTGAGGGACAAGAGAGGGGAAGGAGGTAGGAGGGCATGAGGAGAGCGGGAGAGAAGATATAGGATGGTGGGACGGGAGAAAGGAAAGACAGAAGGGAAAGGGGAGGAGAGAAAGAATTCACAGAAAGAGAGAAGAGAAAGAAGAGGATGAAGGGAAACGGGAAGATAAGGGGGTGGAGCTATTGATTGGTAATTGTCTTTGTATAAACATTTTTTTAAACAGAAACATGCTGTGCCAGTAAAACATTAAGCAATAGGTAGGGGAGAGCGGGGCTATTTGTCACACTTTTTTTTAATAGAGTTGCGTTCATTGCTCATCAACAGGAAATCCCACAAGAGTCAGACCTGCATTAAATGAAAGCTTGAACCCTTAATTTTAAGTAGACTTTGCTTCCCTTTTTTTATCTTATCATATTGAGATAAATACAGTGCCTCTCGAAAGTACTAATACACCTTGAACCTTTGCACATTTTGTCATGTTTACAACCATAAACATAACGATTTCATTTTGAATTTTTTACTGAAAGTTCACACACAAGTAACAGACAACTGTGAAGTGAAAGCAAAATGATACATGATTCTGTTATTTTTCAAAAAATAGGAAAGTGAAAAGAATGTTCACACCTTGCCCTAACCATTAAATAGAGGCCCCCTGTGCGTAATCTACTCTCAGTATAATTACAGCTGTTCTGTGAGGGCCTCAGAGCTATGGTCAGAGTGTATTGGTCACTAAACAACATCATGAAGGCCAAGGAGCACACCAGAGAGGTCAGGGATAAAGCTGTGGAGAAGTTTAAAGCAGCGTTAAGTTATACAAAGATTTCCCAAGATTTGAACATCTCACGGAGCACTGTTCAATCCATCATTCGGAAATGGAAAGAGTATAGCACCACTGCGAACTTACCAAGACACGGCCGTCCACCTAAACTAACAGACCGAACAAGGAGAGCACTGGTCAGAAATGCAACCAAGTGACAACTAGAGTCGTACTCTACACAAATCTGGCCTTCATGGACGAGTGGCAAGAAGAAAGCCATTATTGAAAGGAGGCCATAAGAAATCCCGTTTGAAGTTTGCTACAAGTCATATGGAGGACACAGCTACCATGTGGAAGAAGGTGCTTTGGTCAGATGAGACAAAAAAAACTGAACCTTTTGGCCCAAATGCAAAACGTTATTTATGGCACAAACCTAACACTGCTCATTGTCCTGAGTGCACCATCCCCAGTGTCAAATATGGTGGGGGGAGCATCATGCTATGGGGCTGCTTTTCCTCAGCGGGGACTGGGAAGATTGTAAGAATAGTTGGGAAGATGGATGGACCCAAATACAGGGACATTATGGAGGAAAACCTGCTGGAGTCAGCAAGAGAATTGAGGCTGGGGCAGAGATTCACCTTCCAGCAGGACAATGACCCTAAACACAAAGCTAAATCTACAATGGAATGGTTTAAAAACAAACATATTAATGTGTTAGAACGGCCCAGTCAAAGTCCTGACCTAAATCCTATTGAAAATCTGTGGAAAGACCTGAAAACTACTGTTCACAAACGCTCTCCTTCTAATTTGACAGAGCTTGAGTTGTTTTGTAAAGAGGAATGGGATAAAATGTCACTCTCTAGATGTGCAAATCTTGTACAGTCATACCCCTGAAGACTTGCTGCTGTTATTGCAGCAAAAGGGGTTCCACAAAGTATTAATTCATGCTGTATGAATACTTATGCACGCCCCACTTTTCACTTTTCTATTTTTTGAAAAATAACAGAATCTTGTATCATTTTGCTTTCACTTCACAGTTGTCTGTTACTTGTGTGTGAACATTCAGTAAAAAATTCAAAATAAAATCTTTACGTTTATGGTTGTAAACAAGACAAAATGTGCAAAGGTTCAAGGTGTACAGTATTAGTACTTTTGAGAGGCACTGTAGTTATTAATTGTTGATGTTTGATAAACTTGTGTAACTGTTTTGCTTTTTGAGATAAAAGGACAACATATGTTTTAAAAATAGTTGCAATGCAAGGCCAGATGTGTTCACAACACTAATCTGAACTAACCGTTGATCATTTGCAAAATGCTCTATAATGAGGTGTAAAATGTGCAAATTACCCAAATTACCCAAACATACGAATATGAAGGCTAATGTTAAAGATGCATTTTGCAACTTTTTATGCAAAAAAAAGTTGATATTTGTGTGCATCAGGAGAAATTGTTTTGTAGGTTTTCTGGTGAGGACCCTCTCACCAGAAAACCTACAAAACAATTTCTCAGCAGTGAAAACCTTTCAAATTGTTTGAAATCCTGGAGCGTCCTAGAGACCACTGTGGTGGAAAGTAAAGGCGCCGTGCTAACCACTGCTGGGTCACTACAAGGTCAAATATGCACAAATATCAACTTTTTTCCCACATGAAAAGTTGCATGATGCACCTTTAGAATAAAGTGATCATAACACATACCCGTTGTGACAACTAACCCCTCCATCCGTGTGACAAATAATCCCCACTTTACAAACAATGTAAGCTAGCTAACAAATGGCTTTAGCATGATAGCGCAAATCAAAGCTAACATCTTTGTCTTTCAGATCAGTGTTATTTGTTTATGGCACTAACAAAAGGAAAGCTCTTACTACAAAAATAAACTATACATGAAAGTTTGGGTAAAGGCATCAAAAACAATCTCCTCATGTCTTCAGTCCAAATGAGAAAATGATTATTGGAAGAGAAGAAGAATACCAACAATACACATATTATTTATCAGTACCTGCATACAGCGCCCTCTAGTGTGGCTATAATAAGCAATTTGACATATTACCCCATGTGACAAATAGCCCCAGTCTCCCTTAAATCACAAAACTCAGTCATTGAACATTTCCCCTCATTTTTGTTGTTGTTGCAGTCGTTACAAATTGTACATACAAAAAAAAAATACTACCATGGCAATTTTGTGTAAACATAGTGGCTACAACTGACTTCAATTTCGTCAGCCTCTTTTTTTGGCCAAATTGAGATTTTGGTTTCAATACTTTCCAAACACTGGTGCGTCTTTAGGTATCATTGGCCTTGTCCATTTCCCCGAAAACCTTAAAACGGGACTTGGCCAATGATACGAGAACACTAACACTTTGTAAAACGTGTATATAAACACAAAAAAGAAAGTTTGAAATGGCAGTCCAGTAGGGGGAGTCAAGAGCTATATCTCAGTGATCAAACATTAACCATATTCATGATCCTTAAAACATGGCTTAATTGTGGGAAATCTGAGCTTCATATGAGGTTAGGAATTGATTATGTGGATGTCATCGGCGCCTGAATGATGTAAATGATGTGGTGACTGCACACTCTCCGCAGTTATACCATATGCTGGACATTATTGCAATTTAAGTAACTGATTTAGACAGTTTTACACCGGGGATGACAGCATTAGAGCTGTGGTGGCAGATATACTTCCAAAAGTGTCCAAGGAAATGCCCAGGCTGGCAACAGAACAGAAATAATTATTCTATTCTTTCATAGAATTATTCTATGAAAGTGTATTCACTTGCATAGAAAAAACTACAACTAAACATTTACTTTGACTATATTGTCCCAGAATATACAAATCTAATGGTATGGAGCAATTCCTTTTTATTTACTTTATATTATCGACTTTAAGTAAATCATCTTCTTGACCACCACATTGTGGACTGGGATAGAGCTGGACACCACCATCAATGGATCAAGGAGGCGCTTGACTATTGGAAACATATCCCCAGGACAGTAGACCGGGACCTTGGGATACTATACTGAATAAGACAAGACACTTTATGTTCTGTAGTCTAACCCTGGAGAGTTGATGAGCGGGGGATGAAGTTGTTTCTTCAGTCGGCTGGACCTGGCATGTACTGTAGACTTCGCAGCCTCCTCCCTGAAGGCAGCACACTGACAAGACTATGTGATGGGTGTGATTCTGAAGGCTTTGCGGTTGAGACGGTGAAGTGAATGTTCTGAATGGAGGGGAGAGTGGCTCTGCTAACCCTCGATTTTACTCAGCCTGCTGTGTTGAGCAGTCACAAATAGACTCAAACAGAGATAATCACAGCGATTAGAAAGATTTCTTTCATATGTATTTTTTGTGATCATATCCCGGCAGTAGACATTGGTATACGGATTAAAGTTAGTATGGATGGGTTGGTTAGCGTTAGGGATGTCTTCTCCAGGAGCCTGGACACTGGTGGTGGTATGAGAGGAGGATGTGACAGGGCGAAGCCGTGGATAGAAGAGGCGGTGAAGGGGTGGAGGTGGGTCACGGCACAGCAGGGAAGCGGACGAAGCATGACGCTGGACGTTTAAAAGCGGGACAGAGGGCGATGATTGGCCGCGACTAAAGTGTGGCTCTGTGCTGATAGGCTGAGATTGAGGTGTGACCCTCACTGATCATTGGCTAGAGGAAGGAGACGCTGAAATTAGTCTTTCAGGTTGAATTTACGCCGAGGCTTCATGTGTGTGTGTTGATACTCCATCACATACATTAAAACGCTTTTTAATAGGAAGGAATTCAAAGCAAAATGTTTGTTTCAGAGTTTTGAAGGTTGTTACAATGTCTTTCCACATCCAAAACATACGTTGTTTTGCGTCATTCATTGATGCTCCCGTAACAACTCTCCAAGTGCCTGCTTCAGTTTTAGCCTACAATTAATTAAACTATATTTATATAGCACTTTTCATACATTCATGCTGCCTAATCCAAACAGCAAGCAACATGACGCAGCCCCTTTCTGATACTATCGCCAACGTTCCAACCCTAAAATACAACACCAAACCGGGAAAGGCAGCGAGGTTTGTTTAGATGTAAGAGTGTCTTAAAGGGACAGATGTGTCACATTGTGTATGAGTTTGTAATCCTTATCAAATGCCTGAAAAAAGCAAAATACTTCCATTCATCGTGCCAATTATTGAAGCTCACATCATTTCTCCTCGGCTAAACTTTCAGCAGCGGTAGGCCCCCTAGTGGATGCGGGGCACCCTTCTATTTGCATCACAGCTATAAACGCCTCTGACCAGAGTGCTGAGAGCTGTTGGAGAGACAGGAGATGGAAGACGTAGACTCAGGCAGAGGCTCTTAGACAGATTATAGCTCATTAGACCCTGCCTCGCACCGTGCCGTAATGCCGGGCCGTATCCTTTTTCATTTGCACAAATTTGCTTGGAATTTTTCTTATTTAGCCCGGCCTCCATTATCAGAGCTGGAAATCGGATTAGCCTATGATTATTCTCCGACTCGCTTGCCAACATTTCCCCATGTGGCCAGTGCCGGTGGCTTGGATGCTTCTTGGCCTTTTGTTAACCTCTGCCCACCAACAATGCACACAACAACAGGCCCATATGAGATAATTCCCATAATGGGCCAGCCTGAGCCCCGGCCTGATTCGATTTGCTCATACTGCCCGTGCAAGATGTTGGCGCGGTCAGCCACAGCACATGGGCTTCCTCCGTACACACAGGCTGATTACAAGATGGCTGCAGACGGGGGTCTATAATATCACCACGAAAAATACTGAAAAACGTGGAATAATCAGAGCTGCAAAGTGTCAATGGCAAAAGAACAGCTTTTTTTTTTAGGAGAATCCAGGCACTCCTCACCTGGCTCATAATCAGGGTCACTGTGGACGTCTGCTGCTGCAAACACAGAGGGCGTAAACTACAGGGCCAATTAGCCCTACAAATATACAAAATAATACCTTGAACTCAGTCATTTAAGTCGATCACTTTTTTTCTCCCTTAACATCTTAATTTTAATGTCAGAGGGAAAAAAAGACTAAACGCACCTTTGAAAAGGATTATTTTACAACGTTTATAGTAGCTCCTACAGACTTCAAATATCCCAGTCTTCTTTTCCGAGGGATAGTCTAATTCCCAGCCTGATTTAGAAGAAATAACTTATGCAAAAACTAAACTGAAAATAATGTTTGTAAACCTGGCTCAATCCATTATTTCGATTTAATGACTAAATATAGGTCATTTTATGCATAAAATGCCTTTTTTATACTGTATATGAAAACATAAAATAGTAGAAAACTTGCAATACATTTATATGTAATCAAATTTACATCAGTAATCTACAGCAAACGTTTCAAATTGATATCTGTAATTTTTTCCCCCCTCAATTCACCTGGATTCTTGCTGTAAAGAATGGAAATCATGGTACCATTTTTTTCTCGTGAGATGTTGGATGTTGGAACACAGTGAATTATTTACACCAGAAAAACCAAAATGGCCTCTGTCTTAAAAAGAAAAGATCAACTAGCTGCTCTAAAAGCTTTCCCTCCAAAATAAAATTACTTTTTTGCCGCTCAACTGAATTTGGGAGTAGTTTACAGCTGTCTGAACTCAATGAACCGCTCACATATTTCCCTTGGGCAGCACAGTGGCTGAGCGGTCAGTTTGCCTCATAGCAACAAAGTCCCGGGTTCGATCCCCGGCCGGATGGGGCCTTCCTGTGTGGAGTTTGCATGTTAAAGGAACAGGCCACCGTTTTTACATACTGAGAGTATTCTCACCTGAGCTTAGACGAGTTGATTCTGAAGATATTACTGCACGGACGTCAAAGCGCTCCTCAGGTTTTATTACGCCTTACAATATAGTTCCCCTTTTTAACCGCTTAGAAAATCGACATGTTTAATTTTGTGTAACTATACTTGGATCGTGTAACTACTCACATAACCGTATTTAAAGCACGGAGTCGCAGCGGTTCAGGACCCTCCGTCTGATCCTTGTATAATGACAAATAAAGCACTTACTTTCTGACTGGTCTGCACCTGTTAGTCCCACTTTGAAATTGCATAATATTGGCAGTAGTCTTTCTCAACAGTCCCTATGAAGTCAAATATTTGTTGTTTCAAATTCAAATGTATATAATACTCTATCAAAGACCTTAAAGGGATCAAAAACATGCTCAGAGTCTAAGAGCCCTGAGCGTCTCATGTTCTGAGAACAGGTGCTTTGGTTTCCCATTGCTAAATAATCCTTCATTAGGAAATTAAAATGTGTGTCAGAATCCGGTTATGGAGACCCCATGAATATGTGCCTGTGCTAATATCAAATCAATACAGACTGCTGTTGTTAACCAATTTCTTTTTATCTGCTCCCACAGATTTACCTGGCTCTAATTGTGTTCAAGGCAATAACATGCTCTGTGTTGTTAGATGGACAGTTTGTTCATTAGTAAATAGTGCAAGTCGTTGATTGTAATTAAAAACTTAATTCAAACATTTGCATACCAACAAGCATGTTTTTCAGGTCTATGAATTTTTGGGAACTAAAGGCTCATTTTTATATACATTTTTAGAAGCCAGCGTCAATCAGATTATTGACCATTTGGATTGAAATTGCTTTTTTTTCTCCTGTGCTATGCTGTGTCAGTTACTTCTTTATAAAAGTGAATAATATTAAAGCTGTCTCTTTTTACAGATTAGATTTACCAGACTGTTCATTCTGAAGAGTTCATACCATATCTTCCCTTTTAACGTCGCAAATACTATGAATTAGACACATTATGTGTTACATAATGACACTGATAGCATTTATCTGGGCTTGGGTCTGGCACAAAAGTATACAAAAAGCATATAGATAAAAGATAATTGAGGAGACATTACTTAAAAGAAAATGTGTTTATTTCCAAAATCAACACAGTACAATACAAGTTTAGCATTATCTATTACAGTTATTGTTGTTACTGTTTTCCTCACTTTTATTCAATTGTTACTCTTTAGAGCAGTTTGCAAGGTTTTCTTTTCCCATTGAGAAAAGTTAAAGTTAAATAGTTTTATTATTGTTATAGTTCACTATATTGCAATAATGTGTCTTGTTTTCTTTATATAACAGCACAATAAACAGCCTGGTAATAAGATGGAACTATAGTACAAAAGTGTATGATGTGTATTTGATAATAGGACAAATCATCTCTCATAACTGTTACCATCTTATCATTTTCGTCATTTTCCCTGCCAATCCAGGAAACTCATCAGCCGTCATGGCGACATCCCGGCCGCCTCGAGCCGCAGACAGCGCCGGCGTGACGCTTGTGCCCATGCGGCTGCAGCAGATTGGAGCCTAATTGTGCTTTTGAGGGGCCGCAGTGGGCAGAGGACGGGGGACAGGGGCGCCTCGGTCTGGGGGCCCAGCAGTCGACGTGCTCGTGATGGAGTCCAGCCAGGAGCGGAGTTATTGATGAGCGCGGGCCTCTCTGTGTGAGCACGGTGGGAGAGGGATGACCACCACCCGAGAGGTCAGCGCCGCCAGGGTCACGTGAGCCTTTGCCACATTCCTTCTAACGCGGCCGGCTTCTTTATGTGCGAGGGACTGTCACACTGCTGCTCATTCACTCGCGAGCATTGTTTTACACTTCCACCACCGCGACAGTTTGGCACACTGGCTATAGTTTTAGTTTTTTTATGTTGCAGGTCAATTTAATTTGCTAGAAATGATAAAAGCGTTTCCCCCCCTTATTTTTATTGCGTATACATACACAATGTGGATGTTTTAAAGTAACAAGTAAATACATTTTACTTCATTAAAATTAAAATTAAATTGGATTTTGGATTGGACATACTGATATTGCTAAAAAATAACTGCCATTTTCCTGGATTTTCTCCGACACGGTTTTTACCATTTGGGGTGTACAGTTTCCAATAGACCCTTTCATTGTTTGTAAACATTGGAAGTGGTGGGCGGGACTTAGCAAGAGGCAGGAAGCTAAATGCCATATCCACAGTAATATAAAGGCGTTCAATCCTAACAGTTAAACTTTTCAGAGCCTGCTCCTTGTATTTTTCCTATAGCTATTAGCATTTAACCATGAAACATCCCACATTATGAATGATCTAGATGTTTTCAGCTGTTGTCAACCCATCGACCACATTTAGGTGAGGTCAAAGCCTAGTTAGAAATCATCAATGCATGTACAGATTTTACTTAAAGGGACTATACGGAGTTTAAAAATGTTAAAATTATTCCAGCCATAATGTGTAAAATGTGCCCAGAGCTATTCACCCCAATTGCCTCTAAAATCCTGCACTGTCACTCAAAAAGGTGTTAATTCGGGTCCGAATTGCCGTCATGCACGAGCTTAACATAGAGACTGCAGTTACACGTTAGACCTGAGGTGGCAGTAGTGAGTATAAAAATGACCAACTTGCATCTAGTCCCTTTAAGATAAGAATTGGCGTATAAAAGTGGCCTCTGAGCTGAATGGTAAATTAGTTTCTGCTTTTTTGTGGGGTCGGATACACATCCAGTGGCCTCTAAACATCATCTTAAAACATGTTAACGAGGGAGAAACCACCGATATCACACGGACATACCTAGCCATACTTTAATATAGGGCCTGGCTTCAACATGTATTTGTATGCGGATAAAACGCTCAATTAAAATAGGTCCGGGAAGTTGTATTTGTATTAGCTAAAGCCATTTCTATGATTTCGTTGCTATGTTGGTTTATGTTTGCTCCTGTGACGCAGCAACATCGCACCTGAAATGTTCCGCAGTGTGGCTTTAATGATTCTTAAACCTCAATTTATCACTTATCACATAGGATTTTCCTCACATTAACTTCAGCCTGAGCCCTATAGCTCAATGATGACTAGTGCAATCATTGTCTTTGTATCACTGCCAGCATTTCCTTTTCCATTTTTGTATTTTTTCCATTAAGTGTCCGATTGCCAAAGGAACCATCTCCTCCACCATCCTGCGCACCATACAACCCCTCCAGCCCTGCATCATGCGCTAGGTTTGCCTCACTATATTCACCCCGCACACATCCGCATCCCCGCCGCACTTATCTTCCCTCAGACGACTGCCGGAATAACTGGATTACCCTGTCCCACTTCTCTCCCTTTCTGTCTCCGTCTCTCTCTTAGAATGATTTTGTTTATTTAGGAATCGGGTTCATGGGTCCACCAAATTCGTCGTATTAAAGCCACACTGCGGAACATTACAGGGTGTAACAAACTGTGGTAAAAATCAAAACATAAACAAGCATGTCAGTGACTCCAGACATGCTGCAATGCTATACGTCTATGCAGTGGGTTATGTAAATAATACATTTGGAGGATGATTTAACATATTTAAACCCCATGTTTAAATGGGGTCAATTAAAGCAGCATCATCTACTGTAGAGACGAGGTTTTGATGTCCATCTCCCAGCAAAGTAGTGTATAAGGTCTGTTTTTACCAGAAAGACTTATAGTAGTAAAAATAATAATAATCTTGTACTTTATTGTATTTCTTGGTGAATTGAATGTGTGTGTTTAGACTGTCTGGGGCGTTGCAGTTCAAAGTCTACATGAAGTCTATGAAAGCGGATAGGTGCGCTGAGAAATCCCATGGTGCAGTTGGAGCGTCCAAGGCAATTGTGGTGAGGAATTTGGCACAAAATGTTGGGAACATTCGTGCTACAGATGTGAATAGAGATCGTCCAAGACATAAAATACACCACCTGACTGAAAAAAAATTAAAAGTTGTCACCTGGATTGAACTGATCTGGGGTTGCTACAGTTGGTCAGCGACACTATGTGCCCAAAGAACGAGATCAGCTGATGACCTGAACATCCTGAATGACCAGGTTATTCCATCAATGGATTTCTTCTTCCCTGATGACACGGGCATTTTCCAAGATGACAATACAAGGATTCATCAGGCTCACATTGTGAAAGAGTGGTTCAGGGAGCATGAGGCATCATTGTCACGCATGGATTGCCCGCCAGTCCAGCTCTTAAACCCATTGAGGTTCTTTATGATGTGCTGGAGAAGGCTTTGTGCAGTGGTCACACTCTCCCATCGTCAATACAAGGTGTTGGTGAAAAGATTAGCTTATTGAAACAATGCCACAGCAATGTAATCGTAGCTAAAGGCACTCCAAATGTTGGAGCGTCTGACCTTTTGTTGTTGCTACTTTTTGCTTGGGCAATGTAAAATATGAACATTTCGACAAAATTTGCTGCACGTCAATCAATCAGGAGCTCTTCCCAAAAGTGTGGTTACAACATTAACAGCAAAAAGCAGTCGAAGATGTAAACCGTTATGGTGTATTGACTTGGTTAACCAGCCGTCTGTTACTTTTATAAAGGCACCCATCATCAGTTCTTTTTCCGTATGAACACACCGTCAGAGGGTTCAAAGGTAACGGACAACAATCACGCTGTTGTGATTAAATAATGACATTACTTTTCAATACTATGAAAACACTTCACATTCACGTTTGTTGTGAGAGAAGTCATTGAACTTTATGCTAGTTTTTGCCTCACATGGACAGACCAGGCACCAGCCACATTGGCTTATCCGCCCTCAGACGACTGCCGGCTGCCTGGATAACTGGATTACCCCGTCCTGCTCCCCTTCACTCTCCTCTTCCCCTCTGTCGTGCGGGGGTCCGTGGAGGCGTGGGGGCCCTATTGAGCGGGGGCCCGGCTCTCTCCACTAGCCAGTCTCTTTATTGAGGCGTCTATGGAGCTTTATGCTGCTACTGCTCGGCCTTCGTGCCCCCGCCGTCATCAATCATCCCGGGGCTCCAGGGCTGCCATGAGCGCCCGGACCGGACGGCCAATCACAAACCCTGCCAGGAAGCGCGGTCTGTGGGAGAAGAACAAGCAGAGAATCAGCGCCGTTGTGGTATGGATGCTCTCCGGGTGATTGACAGACGCTGTGGAGATGGCGGTGGCCTGTGCCTGCCAGTTTATTGAGACATGAATTGGAAGTCATGAAAGCAGCCGTAACCTTGTTAAAACTCGCAGTAATAACAGACATGATGGACATTCGGGGAGCAATAACTGTGAGGGATGGCAACAGATCAATTTTAATCGAGGAATTTTAGTATAGCAGCGTAGTGAAAACAAAAAACAAAGGAAAAAAGTATGACTATGACTATACATTTCACGAGAATACAGTGGAAGATGTCAAGCAAAAAATAAATACAAATCCATTGTTTTCCATGATTGTACTTTGTCGTGCACATCATTTGACTTCCTTATTGGAAATGGGCGCCAAATTGAGCATATAAAGCAAGTACCTTGGAACAGTATAACAGTAAACCAGGGATGCCAAAGATGCGGCCTATGGGCCACATCCGGCTCCCTACAGTTTTAACCCGGCCCCCAAGGCAATTCTCAATTTCTAAATATATTACTAAACAATTTTGCAGCCCAAGTGAATCCTTTTGCAATTATCTCTGCTGCCTATTAGATTTGAATTAGTTGTGCTGCACATATATGTCTCCTCTGGCAAATACATGATGTACAAATAGATTTTTGGTGGGGTCATTTGCGAAACAGCACAATACATTTGAAATGCTCTAGAAAATATGGTTTGATGTTTGTAATCTTGGGATGCAATGGAAGTTTGTTTATGATCATTGACACAAACCAAAATGAGTTTGGCACATGCGAATCCCAGTTACTGTAAATCTGTATGTATGGAATTCTTGATCATAAAAATACCATATAGCTTTTGTTCCAACTCTTCTTTCGTAAAATCACCACTTCACTGGCAATTTTACTATTTTCTTTGTTGCATTAAAAATAATAATGAGAATATCTTGATAACCTGTCCTTATGGACTTTAAATAGTAATTTTTGAAAGACTGAAATCAGCTTAGACTGCCATGCTTCTGAATGTACGTTTTGTGCCATAGTTCAAAACATACAATGATACTTATATTTCAAACCACAGATTTTGGTGTAAGTCCAAATTATAGTAAATTTTGGTTAAATGATTGAAGGTGCCTGAAGCCGTTCTGCATCTTTTTTGTTTGTTATCCCTTTATTTTTCTCACATAGAATCAATATCTTCATGGCAATATGGTCCTCATACTTCCTCACATTGTACCCATGATATTCAGTTATTAGCCTACGATATCAAACCATTGCCAAATCTAACTCCAGCCATGCATAGCCCCTTGAGATATTCAAAGTCACGCATTACCACGTGCACCGTTGCCATAGAAATCCATTACAAAGTCGGGTTCCAGGAGCTGATAAACCCGCGTGTTCTTTTCTCATCAAACCTCAACACTATGTCGAATTTCTACTCCAGGCCTAACTTTTTTAATAACGATTTTTTTTCTCCCCCTCTTGCCTTTTTTCCCCCCTCCTTGTCTCTCCGATGCGCAGCCCAGAGCTCTCATCCAGCTCCAGGAGGAATAGAGCCAATCTGATTACCGGCCTATTTTACAGCAGACGCCCGGGCGCAATAAAGGGAGAGAGCACGGAAACGGCGCTCGGACCATCAATTAGATGTCTATTAGCAGCCAATGCAGAGCTCACCTCAGGAAACGCCCGGGCCCCGAAATTAAACAATTCTTCAAGCACGACAAGCCACTCCACTTCAGCTCTATATGCGCTGAAGACCAACGGGAAGGAGGGGCCGCCATATATGATCCCATTCTACAACATGGAAACGATTGTTCCAAGTAATGTACTGATATATCCCGATTCTGATTAAAGCCACACTGCGCAACATTCCAGATTACGCTTGTTCAGAGCCGTGGGAAGATATTTTGGTTAGGTTGTGCTGAGAGACAAGATTGCCCCCAAAAACGCTTTTTCTGTGCTTATTTCCAATTTGATCATTTTGCACAACCTATCCACCAGGGGATGCTGCAGCACCCTTAGCACCCTGGGTTCCCACGGCCTTGCGCTTGTTGCTTTGTCACAGCAGCAATTGTATTATTATTATAGTCCAGAAAACATTTCAGAGTCTGTTAGGCTAAATGCTAATGCTAAATGCTAAGTGTTAGCATATAGCCAGTCATGCCCTGTGGTTCAAAAAGGAAAAAAGAAACTGATCTGAAGAAGCCTCTGCCGAAACGTTATCTATTGAATGAATATATCTTGGATATCGGCTAACTGAGTGTGCAATGCCCCTTTTTTTTTATTTTTGAAGATTTTCCTCAACAGCTGCACCTCTGATACAACTTTTGGTGTGCTTTGCTTCTCTTTTCCCATTAGCATTTAGTCATAGAACATCGCAAATTATGAACGATCCGGATGTTTTCAGATGTTGTCAGCCCATCAACTGAGAGAAGAGGAGTAATACACACCAAAAGTGGTAACAGAGGTGCAGATGTTGAAGAAAATCTTCAAAAATCAACAAAACAGCATTGCACACTTACTGTATAGCCGATGTCAAAAAGTGAATTTATTTAAAAATTACGTTTCGGCCTAGCCTTCTTCCGATCATTTCTTTTTTTTTTCTTTTTAGAGCCACAGTGCATGTGTTCAACCCATCAACTACCTTTAGTCTAGTTAGAAATCATTATAAATGTACAGACCTTTTTAGATAAAATTTGGCGTATGAAAGTGGCCTCTCAGCTAAATGCTCAATCATATTCAGTTAAGTTTCTGCTTTTTTGTGGGCTCAGATATACATCCAATGCCCACTACACCATCCATCCATCCATCCATCCATTTTCTTCCACTTGTCCGTTGCCGGGTTGTGGGGGCAGCTGTTAGAGCTGCCCAAATCACATTGCACCAGCCCCTATGGCTCCTCCTGCGGGTGGTGGGTCCACGGAAGGACGGCCTCATGGTTCTAACCGGGCCTGTTGATCTCTCATAAGGGGCTTCTGAACCGCACTTTGTCTGACCCGTCACCTAGGACCTGTTTGCCATGGGAGACCCTACCAGGGGCACGAAGCCCCCGACAACAGAGCTCCTAGGATCATGCAGGCGCTCAAACCCCTCCACCACGTTAAGGCGGCGGCTCCAGGAGGGGAAGCCCACTAAACATTATCTTATAATATTTTAATACTAATATAGAGAATCCCCGGAAATTATATGTAAATGCTATTAAATGGACATTTCATACTTGGCTATACTTTAGATTAGGGACTGGCTTCATCATTTATTTGTATGAGGATGGAATGCTCAATTCAAACAGGTCCAGGAGGCCATCAGCTAACAGAAGTAAGCATTTGTAGTAGGCTGATAGATAACAGCGTTTCTATAGCCTCTCCTTCTCTTCATCCCCTGTCACTTTGTAATGTTCTGGACAAAAAAGACAACAACAAAAAATCCTTTAAAAAACAAACACTTTCTGTAAAAAAAATATTGTATTTCCTCTATTGAGTGAAGTGGTATGCAGTATGGCTCTATATAAAATAATGTGCCAATTTGTGGCACCGAAAAGCAGAGAGACCATATGGTGGTTATGTATTGTACTGTATTTATCAGAACCCCGTTACTCAAATGGACTTCTTGTTTTTTTAGTCTATGATATCACAAATCTTTGGGTGGAGTGTTGCTTTAGATACGTATCTTGTCCTTTACCATAAATCCTGCGGAGTTGACCTGTGACCGGAGGCGAGACATGTCAATAGTGGATAATTATCCTCAGCATTACTGCCCTTTTCAAAGACACCTTCAAAGGCACCCGCTTTCTCATTTCAAATGCTGCAGAGTCGAAGCACTGTCCTCCAGAGCTCTCAATTAGAAAACAGTACACATGCTACAGGAACCCGGATGCATGCTTGTTGAGAAATATTCATTCAGCAGGATACTATGGCGCAGTGCAGTCCCGCTCTCCTAAACGTTCCATTCATTTGGGATTTTTCTGTCTTTTCCGTGCGGAGTTTGCATGTTCTCCCCGTGACTGCAAACTCCACACCGGGTGCTGCTCCTGTTTCCCCTACCTCTAAAAACATGTCCAATAGGCCAGGATGAACGAGAGTGTGTTTGGATGAAATTATGGTTAACGGCCAAAATCTGACGTGGCTCGTTTACATGCACGTGTGTTCATTAACATGCACTGCTCCGACCAAATAAACAAATGAAATGAATGTTGCACCATTAGGCAGTAGCTACAAGTACAGTAATATTGTTTGTTGTAATTGTTTCTCTGTTTGGTCCGGTCCAGTATTTGTGGATATCTTTTGATTTGTCTTACAAACATTAGATAATCAGTAGAATGGTGCAACCTGGACTCCCCCAATTTGGCTGTTGTTTGGTATTAAATGTTTAGAGTCTTAAAAATAATCATGAATTTCCACTCCTATGTGTAAACAGAGTATGTTTTTCTTGATCCAAGCATTGATCATGAGAATGAATATAACAACAGTAAAATGTGTTTAATTGTGGACCAAGTTCAAACCAGTCTTTGACCCTGGTCCACCAGTTTAGAACCACTGCGCTATATTTGTTATATGGTGACACAATTAAAATAAAGACACCACACTCCTATGTAAGGCATTTATAACATTTAGGAGAATATGATTTATTTGGCCTGTATGACCAAACAAGACACCTCTGGGACATTCCTGACTAAACAAAAGTTAAATACCCTAAAACTGGCTATGGGGCTCATGGAAGCCGGTCCTGACAGCGCCTGCTCCAAACGCAGAGTGATCTTTATGGCTCTGATGCGGTTTGCACCTGCAGTAACCCGGTAAAGGGCAGCCTTTACCGAATCACAAGTGCACCGCAGCATCTCCCCCTGTCACTCACGCCACTCCTCTTCTTATCGCGGGGGTATGAATGATAGGGCTGCTGAGTTACATAATCTTTCCAATAAACAGATCTATAAGCCGTAATAAAGTTACTGGCATGTCCACTCTCTATCTGCTGCCTCACGGTTTTCTCAGAATGTGGGAAGTGGAGTTAAGTGCTCCAGCAATTCATTACATGTGACGCACTTGGTTCTCACTACTGTGGCACGTATTTCTCTATTTGCTCAATCAAAGGATGGCCATTTATCATCGAGAGGGACAGCTTCGTATTTTCTACCTTGCCCGTTCGGTTCCACGACCAAATTCAGCATTTTTATGGAAAACTGCAGTCATTTTGATTGATGAAATCCAAAGATGTCCAAAACAATCCAGGGGATCCCCAACTGTGGCGCACCGGCGGGGTGCTCCAGTGTTGTCATTGTTCCCCGCGAAGAAAGGAGCGCGTCCGGGGAACACCAGGGGGAGAGAAAAAAAAGTGTCGATTTCAGTTCAAAAGGCGCAGAAAAAGCAGCGTTTCTTTACAGGCAGTGGGAAAGTGCAGCGGAATCCTTTCCACTTGCACTCCCAGACAATGCGCGCCGGGCTTTTTCCTGCTCGTGCATTCAGTGCGTAAAAGACATGGCTTGATGGAAACAGGCCGCAGTAATGAAGCGTTTATTTTGACTGTGTGATGTTTCTCAATGGCTGCCCCTGTTCTCATCCACTTTGCGCGCACGGATTGTCGCCAAAAAGAAAGTGAAATAAAATCTTTGTGTTTTAACAGCGGCGTCGTTTACCCACGCTTGTCTCGTTTGCGGTGATTCATAACGCCAGTGGAAATGTCACCTGTCTGCCCTAATTGGAGCCTCGCGTTATTAATACCACCCGTGTGACTCCTGTTTGCACCCGCGGAAATAAGCCGATATTGCGTACTTAATACCGTGCCGCACCCAAAGGGAGATTCAATAAATCTGCCTTTAACGGCTTCCCCTCCCAAACTCCTCGGGGCAGTTCGCGCGACGCAGAGGGGGGCGCCAGCTGCTCCCCGGACAGACACGGCCTTGTCAATTAGACAGTGACAAGCGGCTCATGGAGTGGCCGCGAGCGCCTCGTCACCAGCCTCCAGCGTACAGTCCCCGCAATTAGTATCCATTTGTGTCCGGACCTCCCGAGAGCGCGCACACATTGGGCCGCCTAAGTGGCCAAACATTGTCCGAATAACACCGGGGAGCTCGGCGGATGACAGCGCGCAACGGGGCCGTGTTTAACCGCAGTGCGCAAGGGGGGGACACGTCCAGGCTTTCAGAACGCAACACGAGATCTCGAAATGCAAACTATTTTAAATCAAACGAAATTGAAATTGCAGCACTCTCGAGCCCTTGGTGTGCCATTTGGGGTGGGGGGTATAGGCTGGTGAATGCAGATGGAAGCAAAGGGTTGGAGTTCAGTTTGGGAGCTTCAGGTGAGACGGGTGGAGGAATTGTCCTGAATGGAGGGGAGAGGGGCACCGATGATCTCCAACTACGTGCAGTGATGCAGCTGGTTAGGAGGATCTTTAACCTCTTAACCCCCGCCTTAACTAAGCAAATTTTCTCCAGCTCAGTTCTACCCAAATCTAAAAGCTTCCCGACTGGAGCTCTTTGGTGCCTCATTTGAAAACTAAGAACTACAAAATGGATCTAAGATTTGTTTTTTCTTGCATTGTCATCGCGTCTATGTCACTTTTTTGTTATATTTTTGTTGTGTTTTTTTGTTGTTTAAAGTCCCTCTGTAGAAGGCACTCATGGAGTTAGTAGAGATCCTGATGGCATGTTATGGACCAGGAGGACGGAGGATTATGCTGATTGTGCACTCTCTGAAAGTCCACAACAATATCATCGGTGTTCTCCACGCTATTACAACATTACATGATGTTCTATGTCCTATTTGAAGCATCAAGAGCAATGTTAATCTGAAGCTGTGTATTTGGTTTGGAAATGCCTCTAGGCGACTACAGGTAACTTAACAACGTCAAAAGAGCCACTTTGCCCCAGTTCAAACCAAATGAAAGTCTGAGAGTGTTGCAATGGTGGTTTTTTTACGTTATTATAAAGAAATGCATAATAAAAATCTTTGAAACTCCACTGATTCTTATGGAGGATCTGAGGGTCCTTCTCAGAGACCTGAACAAACATGATAGGCTTTTGAGATGGTTGCTCATCAGAACTAGAACTTATATATAATAGTGTCACTTTTACTCTTTCAACAAACATATTTTAGTTTTGAATGACTCTTGATCCCATTGGATTCTAACATGGCCATGTTGCCTTTCCAGAAAGCAGTGGCTAAAGAGTTCAGCTGCCTTGAATAGAAATCCAATGAAAAGCACATTAATAATAATTCATTTAGCCACTATTGGCACATGTCGACTAATGGTTAACCTAATACCGCCCGCTTCACTGACTTGGAAGCAGCCATATTATGTGCCGGTAGCCGGAGATGTCATTGACCAGAGGTTTTTGGGTGGCTGTGAGTAAATAAATGTCAGCACATACTGACACTACACTGACAGGCCACAGAAGGGAGTGTGTGCTGGCTCTTTGTGGTCAGTGTCAGTGCCAGCAGCTGGTGGTGGTGGATTCCCGGGCCTCGGACCCTGCTCTTTGACCTCCCGGGAAGGAGGGGGTGGACTCCGGACAGGGCGGTCCAGGCCTCCCCACAGCCAGCTCGGGTCAGCGGGGCCAAGTTTCCTGCCGGACAGCCAAAGGCCAAAGCTCGGCAGGCCTGTGGGATCATTAGTAGCCGCGTTTGTTTAACTAATTATCGCGCTGGGCAGTCAGGGGGAGCCGTGTAGTAGTGGAGAGGGGGCCAGGCAGATGTGGCATGGTGAGGGCATCAGTCAGTGGTTCTCAAAATTGTGGGGTGGCTTGCTCCCCCAGTTCAAATTTTGGTTTAATTTATAGATTATGTGCTAGTCAGGTTGTCAAGTATAATATATAATGATGGAAGACAATATTATATCACTCAAAACAGAATCATGTCTGTCTGTTGAATAGGAATAGAAACCTGTGGGGACTATGGATGAAAACTAGCTATATAATCTGGTGTGCATCTCTGTCTGTATGAGTTTAACGTCTGTGTAGTGTCCTTAAAGGCACACTGCGTAACATTTTGGATCACACCACACATGCACCTAATATCCAGCTCAACATGAAAAAAATGCTATATTGCGGTGGGTAAACAAGGAATGGATTTAAATGAGGACCTAATGTATTTATATCTCATATTTGGCTGCCTTAGTCAACATCTTGAGACGTCCCAGTACAGTTACAGTCACACGTTTGTTTGGTCAACAAAAATAGACCATCAAAATATATGTAATAAATGAAATGCTTGACTCATTTGGGTACCATGTAAAGTGAAAGTACAGTAAGAATGTAAACTCGTACATGAAGAAGGATCCAGCCCACCGCGCAATAACGCAATACTTTTCTCTTCCTGGACTGTTCTCTTGCTCAAGCAGAATATTACCCAAACGTTTCTCATTTTGACCACAAGGGCGAAAAGAAGCTTCTGAAGATAGAAACAAAACTTCCTCGATTCAACTGACCCAGTCCTGTCGATGATATTTGAATATCCTTGACAATTGACAGTTCCTTGAGGACTGGACGCCTCCACAAACTCTGTAGAAAAATACCAACATCGTATTGTAGTATTTCGATATTTTTCATTTGTGGACCACTGGTTTGGTTATGGTCTCTTGATACCTGCTCCCTGTGCCCTCTGGGACCCCAGCATTGCCTCTGGTCATTGGGCTTAACTGACCGGATTTGACCCGCGCAAATTGCAAGACTTACTTCAAAGATAAAGAAATATAATCGGACTATACAGATGCGCCATCGTCTCGCTCGGGAAGCTCTGGTGCCAAAATGTTTTCTGGTTTCTGTCTCGAGCACAGCGAACGGGACAATCGGTGACTTTGTGGGGATGGCTCCACTGGGGTTCAAAGCAGGTCTGCAGGACGGGGACATGGGGCGGCGCGCTGAAGTTCAAGAACAGTGCAAACAGCACATGCCAAACAAAAGGGGCCACAGAGCGCGGAGCGGCGGGCCGCGCGAAACGAGTGGGAGGGCTCCCGCGTTAAATATGGGAAAGTTTGGGGAGCGGGGTCGCCGGGTCAAGAAAAGTCAACAGCAGAGCAGTCTTGATGACAGAAGGAATTTGATATCAAAAATACATAAATCTTCACGTGTGGGCAGGCGCACAATGGGCACAATGGAGGCGAGTGTTCGAGTCAACACACATTTGTTGTTGGCGATTAAATGGATCGGGCCAAGTTGTTAACATTTAACACAAAACCCTGGCACTAGAATGGAGGCGAGGAGAATGGAAGGGGCTTTCCCGGGTGCCGCCATGCATGGGCCCGCCGCGGTGTGGAGAAATGTGGCGACAAACCCGATCATTCCACGCGTTATTTATCATCATGCTGCCTTTACGCACGGATACGCGCCGGGATCATTTGCGATAATCTGAGGAGGAGTCAGCTCTCTGCGGTTGGGCAAGTAGCAAGGGGACGGAGGCTACGTGACGCTCAAGCACCTCCCCCTCCAAGAATGAGCAACTGCACAAGCCCTATATGAGCAATACGCGTTTTTATTGCGCTATTCTTTGTGAAAATTGAGAAAACATAAACACAAATGGAGTTTATGGCGCATATATTGGCACAAGATTGTTGTCATTTGTTGTCACTATGGAGTGGATCTAAACTACAACAGTGTTCATTCGCACAAACAGATAACACTAGAACACCATTGCCAAATAAATGTATGTGATTTCATTATGCTGCGTTTATCTGAGTGTCATGGGTCACTGGGTAGAATCAGCATTGTCTTTGACATCTTTGAAGTCATGGGTGTTTTCTTAATCCAAAACACATTTTATCCTATACAGGCACATATGTGGGTGATTTTCATCCAGCAATAGTGATAGAAGGTAAAATAGGTTTAGGGTTAGGGTAGAGCCTTCACCAGGGAAGTCTCAAATATCCCAGGAATGGGTGGACCAAAAAACAAGTTTCCATCTTCATTACTTTACTTTTTTTAGGAACTTTTTGTTCCCAAATAATTTTCAAGTAATTTTGGAGCATTGTCATATGGTCCCCTCATGATGCTTTTCTTCCATTGTGTTAAACATGATGACACAGTTTAAAATACACAACTCAAATTTGTCATGTATTGTCGTGTTTTGATATATTTTGAATGACAAGTACTTTTTATCGGGTGTATTATGTCTGATCTTTTGAATTTGAGCAATAGTGTTCTAGGCGTTGCCAGATGGAATAGAATTGAAAATTGAAAAATTGGCTCATTAACATGTACGTCTGCCAACATTAAAAGCTGAGCATGTTATGCTGTATTGTATATTTAACGTATCCTTTTAAACAAGTGTTTTTGTGTGTTTTTATATTGTAACAGGTACTGTGTGCCTTTAGCTATTTTACAGTGTCATTTATATTGTTGTTATTGAAGTGTCAAAGACTTGTAAATGTATTATCATGCTTGTATTTTAATGCCTTTTTACATCTTGGCCAGGGGACTACAAATGAAAAATAGCCTTCTGGCTAATTCTGGCTTTTTTAACCATGTTTGTTCATGTGTTGTATGAAATTGCACTGTCCCCTCAAATAAACCAATCTAATCTAATGTAATGTGTTTTATCCTTTGATTTGCTTATAAGTCTCTTGTTTAGCCTTTTGTTAAATGGCTAAATACCTATCACAAATAAACATATGGATAATTGTATATTGCAAACGAACTCTCGTCCCCAACTGTGGTAGGCCTATCAAAAAGCTCATTGTCTTTAGAGAATGGTAGGCTATTCTTTTTGGCCGTGCAGTTAGGGGTATGGAGGAGGTGGTGACCCAAAAACAGTATAAGCGACTGTAGCCACTGTACTATGCGTAACTCAAGCTAATTGTAAAGGAAAACAATAGCCACAAAGAAAAGTGGCCCAGCGGTCCGAGCCGACGCGTTATGGGACATTATTGCTTTTATCCAATACAATCCAACGAGGAATTAATCACGGCGGTGCGTTCTGCATGGGGCATTGTTTGTGCGTAATGGATGGCTTTAAAATCTGACGTTATTATTCCCCGTCATTTCTGGGGAACAAATTGAACATTTATTGCATATATATTAAAAATTACACCGCGAGAGAGAGAGGGGCTGATGTCTCTTTTATTGAGGAGCACGGAGAGGTGAGGTCTCCCCGGATCAATTTCCCTGTCTTGTTACTCCCGCTTGAGGATGTTGGGGAGAATGCCTGCACTGCTAAATTGATTCAGAGTCGAATTCATAACTTGAGGCGGTTTAAGTCATTTTGAGACAGCCTGATATATATTCCGTTCTTTTGTTTTGTTTTTTTTCGAGAGGGGGGGGGGCCTTTAAATTCAAACAAGCACTTTGCTCAGCGCGGGGCGAAGCAATACACTGTCTGCTGTCTACTGTCTTTACGCGCTGGAGACGCATTTTTTGGGGGGGATTTTGGGTGGCTTCGCAAACATAGCCATTAAGCAGTCACAATGCTTTTATTGTGCACTTGATCTGAAAATAGAGGCTCGGTCTGACGGCGGGGTCCAGACGAACCTACGGAGGGGAGGAAAAAAAGCGCGTTATTGTCTGCGCGCGCGGAGATGAATGGCCCGTGTCAAACAGATGATTAGTTTGCGCTATTAAATTGTCAAAAGGGAAAGATTTTGTGCCTAATAGTGGCTTTTTTTTTCTTTTCTTTTTTTTTTCTTTTTTTTTTTGGAGGGGTTGGGAGTAGATGAATTATGGAATTCAAGAGTTGTTGGCGACCGCTGAGAAACTGCGAGGGCCCAGGGCGAAGGTCACGGAGAGTTCTCAGCACAGGGCGGGGTCCAGTCCAGACACAGACATCGGCCTATTCCCGCCCGAACACAAGCCCTTCTCTATATCCGCCAATTATGTCCACGCTGCGATATGTCATATTTGAGTGGCAGGTGCTCCGGCGACATAATAGCAATTTGTAAAATGGGAAGTGGCAGTGTTGGATATGGATGTTTGGGTATAGCTCGCATGTTTCAGTTGTTGCCATAGAGGGGGTAAGAGGGGTTTGAGACGTAAAAGCCAGAGTGTGAGTTGGTTAAATTCTCAATGGTATAGGCCTTTGCTTCCTGGACAATGACAAAAAATATGTATCAAGAAATATGGTCTTCTTCTGTGCTGATTTTGACTGTATGTTTTTTTATGTTGAAATTAGTCAAAGGTTTAACGTGTTTCCATAGATTTATATGGGAACACAAACAGACACCAAGTTTTCAATCTTTTAACAAGATTTTGAAGGGTTTTTTTCAGCAGGATTATTCATTATCACATCCATTTCTCAGCCTCACTGACCTCAGTATATACAACATTGTCTCGCAATGCCTTAGCAACAATAAAGCATGGGAAGAATATGACTAATGCAATTTCTACCCGAACAAAGCAAGAGGCCTATTTGTGGAATGTAAAAAAAGATGTAAACTAAAGTTGAACTGAAATAACGCATGTATCACTATGTAGTATATCGCTCTGCATAGTAAGGTTGCTTTGTTGTATATCATTGCTTGTAATTCTTCGTCCCATTTAAAGCCACATTGCGGAACATTTATCCAGTATATAGAATACAATTCAATCATTAATTTCACTGCGGGTGTTTTTATTTGTGAAACATAAGAACACGCGTCTTTACTGTCAGCGGACTCGTGTCTCCTCAGACCTGTTTGGAGAGGGACATCGCCAGCCCGTCTCCATGGAGATGTTGCTACTGCTAGCATAGGTCCTCTTCCAAATGCCTAATTTAGATAATCCACTGCAAAAACAATGCTTTGTCAGCGGTTTGTTGTGCAGAGGATGTTTGTTTATGTTTTCAGTTTTAGTTCAGTTGCTGTAACCAGAAATGTTCTGCTTTAAAGTGCATATGACAGAATTTGATGATTTTGAAAATATGACTTATTTAGATGGATAACATCAGTTGCAAGTAATAATTATCATTCTATTTCAGTAAAGCAGCAATTTTAATAAAGAAATGTTGGGCAGAAAATATATTTTTATTTGAATTTTTAAGCTACTGACCGGAAGTGACATAGATAAAGGTAAAGTTCCACAGCAGTTTGACCTATTTCCCATTGACATATGGATGCATGTCACTTCCTGTCAGTGTCAAATAAGGAAATGAAACTATAAACATCACAAAATGACCAAACTAAAGAAAGCTGAGTCACATTTTAGCAAAATCTTAAATATAATTGTATTAACTATGTTTTAGCAAAAAAAGTGTCTAATGTGTCATATGCACTTTAAATAATGATGAGATTTTTCCCTAACAACTTTTTATCTGATAAATAGCAAATTACTTTGTCTGACTCAATGACATTCAAATAGAATTGATTCCACTCCAAAATGGTCTTAAATGACATCGAAGTAATTATCGTAAGCCTATTGAATTACTATGAGTCTTTATGCTTCATTCACATCCTCAACTACTATTGTTATATAATGAAATAAATGTAAGAATATGGAATGGCTGATTCCTAAGCTGTTCTCTGTAAGCACTGTGGCTGCCCATCAGTTTAGTGCTTTTTTTCCTCCTCCCTTTTGGTAAAGGTCACGGCGACTGGTGCATCAAACGAAAGCAGGAGATTACACTGTTGTCATGGGCCGATTCATGCGTGCAGGTATGGGGTTGTCTATACAGGGGCGGGTCGGACGGGGAGGTTCAACATAAGTCCATGACATAAAGTGCATTAAGTTGTGCCTGATATCTCTCTCTCTCTCTTTCTCTCTCTCCCTTTTCTCCATTTGATTAATACGCCCCCCATTCAAGCCTCGGCGTGGAGCAAAGAGTGGAGGGACGTGACCAATGACATAATAGCCCGTGTCACCGTGGCCCGCAAAACGCCCAGACCATTTGTGGTGACAATTCTGAAGCCATCACTGCCATCATAAGCCCCCCTTCCCCTTTATCCAAGGCACAAACAAACATGGCCCAGTGCACTCCCCGAAAAGATCCAAGTCAGCTTTTTGCGCATGCATGCAGCCTTTTGGATTAATAAACATATGGGACCACTGAGAATACATATAGATGTCACCTTTATAGCTACACAATGTACAGAGGTGTGTGCCATATGCGCATACGAGCTAAATGTCATGCGTTTGTTTTGTTTTTTATAGGCATATTTTGCAAAGTTGTCTATTCATTATTTCGTTTTTCTCCGCGCGGCCTTTTGACGTTGCAATAACAATACAAAGAAAAAAACAATACATTTCAGAATATTACATTTCTCGACCATTTTTATTTTTTCAAGAGTAGCCTAATTACAAGAAGGCCTAACGACTTCAGTAGAATAAAAAGGAGGGCGGAAAAAGAGTATCGTGCTTTGGTTGAATCAAAACTGCAATATTGTCTCAAAGGCTGTCGTAAATGAAATAATACATTTGTGTCGTAATAGTTTTGGAAAGTGATAAAACTGTTATGATTCTTATAGGCCTCCGTAATTGATAGAAGTCAGTCAATCCCGTGTTACGCAAATTAAAATGCGCAATATAGGAGAATTTATTTTCCAACTCCTGTATAGCCTATTGTTGTATCCAAACGCTTGAAAAAAAAACAAATGGCCGTTGAATCCACTGTAAAACAAAGAGAATGGTTTAATGTTGTGGCAGAGATCACACAGTGAACGCCTCCTATAACATCCATCCACAAAGGCATGAAAGGCGCGGGGCCCTATAATACCGGCCCTTTATTGTTTGCTTTTTGTTTCCTGGAGGATTCTCAGGCAAATCCACCGTGTCCTTCCGTTCCTCCCTAACCCCAGCTCCTATTTCGGCCGTCTTCCTCGCCTGTCGTGATTCTCCACACCTGTTTGTTTTAGGCCCCAAAAGCGCTCTGAACTGGGACCGAGTCATTACAAGCGCATTCCTCAATGTGACCGCTTTGGTTTTTCACATCTTTTCAGGCGCGTTCACTATGGTGTGTCATTCATTCGCTTGTCTTTTTTTTCTTCTTTTTTTTCTTTTTTTTACTCGATGCCATGATCGCGTAAAATGCGAGGTAAATAAGCGCACCGTGGTTTTGTTCATACAGATGTGTGTAAACTGAGAAAGCAGAGCCATTTGGACTAACCTGTTGGTAACGGGCGGGCGGCTTTTACGGCTGTGCGTAAAAGCGGCTGTGCGTAAAAGCTGTACGACAGACAAAATATATGAACTGTCGTGACAAGCAACTTGATGAAATTAATGAAATAAAATAATAATAGCTATAGCTAATAATAGGCTTAATACGAGCGTTTTTCCCCCTCCTTATCCCTGCTGGATTCCAAAATAGGCTACCTTCACAGCGCAATGGAACAGCTTGTTGCCTTTTCGCATTTGGACGAGAGCCTCTGTGAATTTGCCAAAGAGAATCTGTCTGATTCTCATTTTTACTGTTACTGTCGTCGTATAGATATTGTGCGTAGTTCGCCACAGCAGTAGCCGATTACGCACAGCGTTATCTTGAGGACATCGAAAAGCGCTACGTTCATGAAGCTCGTTTGAAATTTCACCTTGGGCTCTCAAGTGACTATAGGAGCTGACGCTTAAAAAACATCAACCCCTCATTCTCCCCGCAAGTCGCGCCGCGCACTCCTCTCAGGTCAACAAAACGCACACAGAGACTAGACAATATTCTAAACCACAGAGAATACCCCTAATGACCAGGCATTACATAGTAAGAAATGCATGCATTACGCAGCGGCCAACTTACTCTGTGCAGTGCGGAATCCACGCTTTATACTGTTATTACAAGCCTATAATCTCCGGTCGCACATCGTGTCAAAAAAGCAGCGACTATTTCTCTGAGATTCCCTTTAACAAGTGAAAACTTAGTGTCCTCCTGCACCATTTTATACATGATGAGCCGTCAGTAATGGGATTATTAAACAAAAACGTTTCAGGCGCTGGCGTTAACCTTTTTTAATGCCTAATTAGGTTTTGCAAAGAAATAATTAGATTCTACAGCGCTTACACTGCCTATATTTTCAAATGGCATGCAGCAAACACATCACCCCGCGACTCTTTGGACAATTCGGTGCGGATATACGCTGCGCACTGACCTAAAGTGTACAATTTAAGAACATGTTTGGACCAAATAAGGTGCAGTTTATGCTAAAACGATTATCTCGCACAGCCGAAGGGTGTAATACATGAGTCTCCCGCGCCCTCTAGTGGCAACATGTTAAATTACTCCTAAGCTCTCAAGTGACTTGCGTTTTTCTGGTTTACACCCAGTATATTGATTCATAATTTAAGTTTAATTTATTGTTTTAATCGGTACAGTCCTTATTTGGATCTTGATCTCGGCTTGACGTGGTTACTCGGTGCGAACAGTTTGGTAAGGCGGTTATAAGACTGGGTGACTACAAAAACACTAGGCCAGGGGTCTCCACTTCCGGCCCGCGTGATGATTGAATTCATTCCACGACTCGTAGAGCACAAATTCCTGAGTATGTCTAGCCCATTCCTGTATGGAGGTGTGAATGTTTAAAAAAACAAAACAGAATGCTCACTCAGCCACTAGGGGACAGCTTAAATCAAACAAAGGAAAGAATTCCACAAGTGTCCAGCAGAGGGCACTGACATATTAAGAGATAAACAACCCATTATAGCCAAGTGGTAAATGGTCAGTCTGCCCCAGGGTGGCTGTGGCTGCAATAGTAACTACCACCACCGAGTATGGAGTCATTGAATAATGACTACAGTGTAGCAGAAACTTGTAACACAGGCTTGTAATGTGCAATACAAGTGTAAGCCATTATTTTGTTAATGTTTTGCCTGAATCAGTTGTATTTGAAAATCTCAGCTCATTATTATTAATTTATTGAAAAAAGTTTGCTCAGTATTTTCCTGATTACATTATGCATCTTGGATCTAGTCTGATTCACTGGTTTCTTATTTCTTAAGAGACCACTGTTATAGTTGGTGAATGTTGTGTTTCACATTTAAGCAAATATTTGCTCTTTAGTAAACACCAATAAAAACAGCAATACACTTCCGATATATTTTTGGCCCCCAGGGCAATTTACCCGGGGCCCCGGCACTAGGCTATACGTTTTTTTATTTTTTTTATTTACATTTTCATGTACAAAACAAATAGGGCAATAGTAATAAGTCTGTTCAGATGACATTGTTAACAGGCAATAAAAGAACAAAAATATAAATCAAAGTACTGTATAGTATAAGAGGTTAAATTTACATACAAGGGGTTATACAGTTCTGGGTAGTTTACTCAATAGATTCATTACCATTGGTACTTATATATTTGAAGGATTTTAGATAGCTGTCAAAGTCAATAAGGAACATTTTAAAGTTTGGGGATGATTTAAGTATTCTTTGTTTATGAATAAAAAATGTTGCTTGACAAGTTATAACACAGTTCATTGTTCTTGTTCTGAAGAAGAATTCCAAAAGTTATATTGTCATTTGAGATAAGGCTTGAGATTTCAATTTGCCGTTGTATCCAGTCCTGCAAATTCTTCCAAAATATTTGAGTCTTGGTACACTTAGACTATCTTCAGTGTTTTTTGTTTTTTGTAGAACTACCAACAAGCTGCTATGTAAAATGTATGATTATTTTTTCATCTTATCAGTTTTCATCAGTTTTATACTTTACCTATTAAAGAAAATAGATGAACAAAAAATAAACAAACAAAGGAATAAAATAAAAAAGGGGGAAGAATGATGAAATCTTTTCCTTACATATACTGGCCACTAGAGGGACACCTTTCTAACGCCTGCCTGCCTGCCTGAGCCTGTCGTGTCAAATCTCGCGAGCACTCCCTTCCCTTTGCTCGGGAAAGTCAGCTGATCATTTGCGCGTGTGTGTGTGTGAGCTGAGCGGAGCTGAGCCACTGACTGTCACTTTCTCCTCTTTCGAAGATCAGACTTATTGTTGAGGTATGTGACTATTTTTGTGTTACTTATATGTACTACCTGTAAATACTATCCAATTCACAAGATGATTCATACTGCCTCTGTGTAAAATTGACCTGCCCGGCGATTGCTAAGCTAGCCTGTCATGCTAAAGGCTAAGAGTAACGATGGTAACAGGAGGAAATTTCTAGAGCCACCTGCCGCTGTGCTGCCTTGAGCTAGCGCTGTTTTACGCCTCTGAAACGAGGCACTCGCAATATTTTGTTGTCACATTCTATTTCTTGTTAAAAAGTGGAATTTCGGAGGTAAATCGGTCGACAGCCAATCTTTTCCATAGAACTCATTTATTGCTAGGCTTCAAAGAGCTAGTCGCTGGCAGGCTATGTGTCTTAATGTACAGATTTCTGTTAAAATTCTGGGAAGGTTTTTGCTTCCATTGGTTTGTCATCCAGTATTTGTAACCCTGTTATTTCTGTGTGTCATGTTGGAAAGCCACAACAATGAGATGCATCTATCTAAACAGGCACGTCACGCCTCCTGACTAACGTATCTTTTGTTTTCTTAGCAGGTTAATCCAAAACGCAAAGATGGCAGACACGAACCAACAAGCTCCTCCTCCTCCCACGCAGGGACCTGTGGTAAATTACTTGTTTTTGAGAAGGTCAACAGCATTGTTGCAACATGATAATTAATTATTATTATTATTACTATTACTATTACTATTACTATTTAAAAAATAATGACACAAATGTCATGGGGGTAAACAAGCAATGTATTTTCAAACCATCGGCAATGTGCAGAAATGGTGCTATTCGCTTTATACATTTTCAGCTGCTGTTTTTGCTGAAGTTCTAGTTATTGTCTGAAGTGACCTGGAAACTAACTTGAGTTTTTCCGTGGCTCTTTTGCTACTTAAAAAAAGAAAATAGCCAATGTGCTATTTACATTATTAGTGTGTTCCCCTTAAATTGAAATAAATTAAATGGTGGTGGGTCTATCTTAAGCTCTCTTCTACAAGTCAACATTTTAATAGATCGATCAAAATGTTGCAGTGGTTCTCTTATAGAGTCTAAAAAGGCTCTAAAACAGTCCAAAATTTGACTAAATTGTGTCCAAATTGGGTGTAAAGTATCCACCCTATACCTACGCCCTATGAGCCTTTGCCTGAAGGATGGGAGGGATTTCCTATATGACCAGGACCGCTGTTTGTTTGCCTATAGACCGTTGGCTCTAATCCACTTTTTTTTAGCTTTTAGAGCTGTAAACTATGTGGGAACACAAGCTGTCACAGCGGAGACGAAACTACGAGCCGCAATTAGCTGCTCACTATAAACTTATGACTGATAATCGCACTGTCCAAGAGTTTTCGGACCCATGGGAGTGTTGGCCAAGTCGTCTCCACTTAACCTCTGAAGATGTCTTCTAATTCTGAGCTCTTACACAAAGACTTGACTCAGATGTGGGTACTTTAAGTGTAGAGAATGGATTGTCAGCATAAAAACACTTTGTTTAGTGTTGATTGGTCAGATATCCACGGAGATCTTCACATTTTCGGATTACAACTGAGCTATAGTCTATTGATGAGCCTCCTTACGCGCTCCTTACGCACCGCATTTAGATCAAAGGTTTTCTCAAAAGTGTTACAATTACCCCCCATCCTTGTTTCTACAGGAGTCACCTCAGGAATAAGGTGGATACAACTAATCCAAATAACTAACTGTAAAGCATCAATGAAATTTTCTTGAATTAAAATGAATAAAGTCTAAAATTGCAGATGACCCTGAGTGTACCAACTGAGGAAGCTGCCCAAAGTCGAGTACATTTTCAGGACAAATAAGCCAAAACGAACAAATAGTTCACATGGACTGTGATCAACATTGCTGACAGTCTGCTGGATGTCATCTGACTTTTGATCAGCATCTAAATTTATTCCTATATTGAATTATGTTGTTTTCCTGTCAGGCTAACGCTGGCAGCTGAGGGCTGAGGGCTGTTACATCAGTCACACCCTTCATGTAATGGGCAATGTGGGATGTTTTCAGTTTGAGATGCTAACGTTTGGTCGTGGATAAAAGCAAATATCTGTTTTTGAGTGTCCTTTCTAACTTGCACATCTCTTGTTCATTCCCACAGCCATTTTTATTAAGTAACAAATTGGAAACTGCCATGTGGTTGTCCAGACTCTTCACGGTCTACTGTTCAGTCATGTTTATACTTCCAATTTTGGGGTAAGGAAAGATGTACACTTAGCCCCTTTCTCTGGCAGTGTTACAAACATCAATTACATGCTATATATTTTTTGTGTGTTTTAGTCCGTACGCAGCTGCAAACTTCTACCAGCGAGCGTTGCTAGCAAATGCCCTCACCAGTGCCCTGCGCTTGCACCAAAGACTTCCGCGATTCCAGTTGAGTAGAGCTTTCCTGCAGCAGGCGCTTCAAGAGGACAGCTGCCATTATCTGCTCTACTCGCTCATTCTGGTCAACTCTTACCCCATCACAAGTATCCTTTTTTTCCCCCCGTTGAATTGCAGCTTAATCACATTTCCCCTGCTCTTCAGTGTACAGACTCATGTAACAGAAAGTTTAGGTTTTTAAGTTTTTGGTGCGTGTCCTTAACACATGTGTTCAGTGAGCATCTTTCCAGTCTTCCTTTTTTCTTTGCTCCATGCAACGACCTACACAAAGAAAGTTCTGGATGTAAGCACATTTTCAGCAAAGCGTCTTAGCGGCACAAAGCATCAAAGCATATTTTCAGTGGTTATACTGTTGTAATGTTTGTTTCTTTTGTTACAGTCCATGGGGGCCAACAGTCTCATGTTTGTCAGAAATCTGCTCGATAAGCTGACGGCAAATCAGCAAAACATCCTGAAGTTCATCGCCTGCAATGAGATCTTTCTCATGCCCGCCACTGTTTTCATGCTGTTCAGGTACGAAACACACCACAGGATGATTTGCCAGATTCAGGTCCTAATGTGAGTTTTGGGGAGTGTGACCCAAGTTGGCCCATTCTATGGATTGTTTTGTGGTATCGGTGTCGGTTGTCACATTTTCAAATCCGTTAAGATCCTAAAATTACGTTTTGTGTTCCAGGGTTAGGTCAACAAAACGGCAGTGAGGACTTTTTAACTTCATTTTGATTACTAACTAAGTATATCGTCTTTTGCAGTGGCCAAGGAAGTTTGTTGCTGCCATTCATTTACTACCGATTCCTCACTCTGCGTTACACATCCAGAAGAAACCCCTACTGCCGGTATGTTGTGAAACTGCTAATTTACTGCTTATAATCCACAATGTTTTAAAACTTGTATAAAACGTATGGCAAAACGCAAGTTTTTGGCTTTGATGCCTTTGGATACAGGTTTTAAAGGATCTGTATCATGCTATTTTAGCCATTCCAAAGTAAAGTATAGGCATTTATATGATATATTGTACCTCTACCACTATGGAGTACTCATTTTTGAGAGGAATATAAGTATTTTCTGGGGGTATTTTTCAAACCCGGAAGACAAGATGTTTCAATTCAGTTAACTCCGCCCTCTCTCCGCTCATTCCACATTTACAGTATTATAAATATAAATATCGCTGCAAAAAGTGAAGTTACTTCACATAATGCAGTTATAAGGAGTTGACATGTGCAACACAGTGATTGACTCACCGCTCAGCCTGGCCTCCCCATCAGGTTATGGGACTTGCGTTGGTTATAAAAGTTAATCCACTTTGATTCTGGCCAAGGTTCACCAAGCATCCATCAGGTTGGTTGATATAGGAGCTAGCTGAATCCCAGAAAGAAATTCCAACTTCTGGCGAGTGCACTCTTCTCTTCGCAACGGGGGTGCGGTTGTTTACTCTCCCGGGACAGCACAGACGCGTCGGAGAGTTCCATTTTTTTTCTTTTTCTCTCTCTTACAACAAAAATAATGAAAAAGCTGTTTTATAAATTAAAATCAGGCCGTAAGGCATTACATTTGTGGCCATACCGCCTTTGCTATGCCCAATCCCGTCAGACCTTGGAAGCTAAGCAGGGAAGGGCCTGGTCGGCACTTGGATGGGAGACCGTTTAGGAACACCAGGAAGCCTAGCGAATGGAGTGAGTGAGTGAGTGGTTGGTGGTGGTCGGAGGGGCCGATGGCGCAGACTGGTTGCCTCGCTTCCGTCAGTCTACCCCAGGGCAGCTGTGGCTACAATAGTAGCTTACCACCGCCAAGTATGGAGTGAATGAATAGTGCAATGTAAAGCGTCTTTGAGTGTCCAGAAAAGCTCTATATAAAACCGATGCATTATTATTATTACATTACAGACGTAGAGCACTTCCGTTCCTTTGTGACGACACAACTGAACAACTCAGTCGTTTACCAGGAGAGGGCGGAGCAGCTGCTCAGAGAGCAGGATTCAGGAGGATTACTTAGAACTGCGTGAATGAAGCCAAAAACCGCTCTGGGGGTGTTCCTGGAAAACGACTGAGTTGTTCAGTTGTGTCGTCACAAAGGAACGGAAGTGCTCTACGTCTGTAATGTAATGCCTTACAGCCTGATTTTAATTTGTAAAACGGCTTTTTCATTATTTCTGTTGTAAGAAAGGAAAAAAAACAAGGACGTGCCTGACGCGTCCGCGCTACCCCTGCAGGAAAACAAACGCACCCCTGAGCGTCTGAACAGATGTCATGTTTGCACCGAAGGTTGTGAAGAAGGAGCTCTTTCTAATCTACTCTGGAGTCTGGACACCTGTTCTTTTTCTTACCTAACGATAATGTTACGGAGAAAAGCGTGTTTGGCTGCGAGAGGTGCAGGACTTTATTCAACCTTCCTAAAGAAGAGGCCACTCGCCAGAAGTTGGAATTTCCCTCCGGAATTCAGCGACTATCAGCCAAAATAGTGTTTGTCTGTGACCGTCACTGATTGATGCTTGGTGAACCTTGGCCAGAACCAAACTGGATTAACTTTTATAACCCACGCAAGTCCCATAATAAAAACACCCGACAATCACAACGCGTGTTAGCGGTGTGTTAATAATAATAATAATAATAATAATAATAATGCATTAGTCTTATATAGCGCTTTTCCAGACGCTCAAAGTCGCTTTACAATTTGGTGCATTATTCATTCACTCCATACTCGGTGATGATAAGCGAGGCAACCAGTCTGCGCACATCAGCCACCACCACCAACCACTCACTCACTCACTACATTCACTAGGCTTCCTGGTGTTACTGAACGGTCTCCCATCCAAGTACTAACCAGGCCCTACCCTGCTTAGCTTCCAAGGTCTGACGGGATTGGGCATCGCAAAGGCGGTATGGCCACACGGTGTTAGCCATTTATGAAGCTGTGTTGCACATGTCAACTCCTTATAACTGCATCGTGAAGTAACTTCACTTTTCTACTACTGCTAAAGTTGTATGAGCGGAGAGGGGGGGCGGAGTTAACTGAATCCAAGCGTTTTGTCTTCTGGGTTGGAAAAATACCTCCAGAAAATACTTATATTTATCACAAAAATTAGTGCTCCGTAGTGGTACAATATCATATAAATGCCTATACTTTACTTTGGAATGGCTAAAATAACATGATACAGATCCTTTAATGTATTTGTCTTTTAACCACTTATAGACTACAAAGTGGAGTTTTACTGTCACTGCAATAAATTCCTGCGATTGTGTGCATTGTTGCGGGTTTGCAACCAAATGCGGGAAAACGATGTTATCAATTACAAGGAGAACAACATATCTTTTATTGACACTTTTCACGCTGTTCTCTCCCCAGCACCTTGTTCACCGAGCTGCGGATCCTCCTCGAACACTTTGCCATGAAGCCTGCCTGCCCTGTCATCTTCAGAAAGATGTGCCTCAGCAGCATCGCCTTCATCAGCCGCCTGGCACCCACCGGGGTTTGAGCCCGCACCTTCCCTTTTGTTCCAACAGGACACTACTATAACAGAAGCAGATGATACTCCCAACAGAAGGAACTGTTTTCTGAATGTCACTTTGTACTGCAGTCGTCTGAGATATTTGTGTCCAGGTCAAGACCAGCCAACAATGCACTGAATCATGGCAGAATTGTCCATTTCTCATTGTGACTTTGTTCAAGCAGTGAACATCCTTCTGTTGTCTGTTCACTGAAGATGAAGAGATTTGTCAGCTGTTTTTTCATGTCCTTATTTATTCATTATGTCTTATCATTTAGGGAGTGACAATATTAATAAATTAAACATGTTAATGTTTTTTTGTAATTGCAAAATACTTGATTTGATGGAGGATGTAAGTTAAGCGCAGTTTATACCTAGTTCTTTTTTGTATTTCTGATTTTCCACATTGCCTACCTTACGTTTTTTTCTATCAATGCCTTTTATTGTCTTATGTAAAATTTATATTAACCTAGAAACGAGATCTGCTGTATTTTATAGAATATTTTAAAGTAACATTTTCCTGTAGGATGTATTTCAAACTACATCACCCAATGCATGCCACTTACGCAGTACGCTTCATTATGTACTGCTTTTCAGTGCATTCAAGCGTGTCTAAAAATTGTCCCTTTCTGCTGTTTCCTGCATAGTGCATGCTCAACCATTTTTTTCCCGCTATGTTGTATGTATGTTTACCTCCAGTCAATCTAAGTTTATGATAAGATTCAACTTTAACCTCAAATGAATTAATAAATTATTAAAACATTGTACATTGTGGCAGGTACGGTTATTCAAAGACTCTTTTAAGACATAAAATTGGGGGAAAAATATATATTTTTGCCTGCAGTGTTTGGTCATTATTACTTATTTTAACATATACTGCAAACTGCATTTAAATATTGGATATTTTATATGATTTGTCTCATTTGCTTCTGACAACACCACAGAAACCAATCATTGCGCTGCTTCAATTTCTGGCCTTTCCGCTTGACCAATGGCGTCCCAGTTTGTATGGCGAGACCACGTTGCTATTGACAACGACTCTTTGGTTTTCCAAGAGGGCGCATTACTGGCTTCAGTGCAGCTTTGCTTCGGTTCAGCCTGTTTTATTCGCGTCGAAGGAAATAATTTCTAGCAAAGGTTGATGGAATGCATATTCGTATGTGCGCGTGGAGCCACATAAAACCGTTTTAGACCAATTAGCCAGCTTGCTAACGTTAGCCCGGGTTGCTAATCTTCTTGAACAGGATAATCCAATTCTCGATTTGCCACCATTTGAATCGCACACATTTTAACCCTAGCGAAACCAACAAAAGGTACTGTGCTTTTGGCGTTTTTAGGACGCTTCAAACGATAGGATGGAGCTCCACCTACACCGCGTTGATTATACACAGGTAATTCTCCTGAGCTTTTATGTTTTTGCGTGATTGTAACACATACATTTATTCTAACTTGCTATGTTTGTCCTTTGGTGTGTATTGCAGTTTGGGGTAACGTCCCAGAAAACTATGAGGCTGCTCCCAGCCCAGGGTAAAAAAGCCACTCAGAAGGTAATTCATCACATCAATAATGTGCTATAAAACTTCAGTGTCTCCCCATGTGAGGTTTTAATACAGTGTTCAGTACTGTGAATTATTTATTTTTATTCATTCTGAAGAAAATCATATAAATTAGGCTCTATTAAAAGCGTCATAGAATACCTTCTCATCATCATGTGCTGTTTTTTAACATCCATAAACGTTTAGGCGTGTAATAATAAAAGTTGGTTTAATGACCCTTTAGATATATAAACTTGGGGGTTCTTTCTGTGATAATTTTGTTGTTGTTGCTGTTTCTTTTAAAAATTAAGATGGAGGAAAAAATTGTAATTGCAAATCAATAATGATAATTTTTGGTATCAATCAATCAATCAAATTTCACAAAGTGCTTTACAGATTAAAATCAGCCTAACCCGCAAATATGAAGTAAATAACATAATAAACACACACATACTTTTTGGAGTCTTCTTCAGGGGTCTGCAGCAATCTTTATAACCAACTTTTTTGTATGTGTGGTACTTTACTACCACCCAGCTTGGCATAGTAATAAAAAGAGGGGTATATGTATTAAATAATTCCTGAATCCACTGTATGTATCGTGTTTTTTTCAGGTTGCTATTGCTGACCATGATGGGATCCTCACATGTTTTGGGATGAAGAAGGGAGAGGCAGTGGTACGTCATCAACTTCCGAATAAATCAGCAATGCTTTGATGACAAACTCACACATGTAACGGCAGCTTGTTTTGTGCCCCTCCAGCCTGTGTTCAAAACCCTCCCGGGGCCCAAGATTGCCCGAATGGATCTCGGAGGCTCTCAGCAGGAGAAGATCTACGTGTGCTCTGGGTCTCAGGTTCGCGGGTTCAATAAAAAAGGCAAGCAGTTCCTTACCTTCGACGCAAACCTCACCGAAAACATCAACGCCATGTAAGCAGCATTTCTTCTTGGATTTCGTATTTCACATTTTTTGCGTTGTTAACCAGCGTGAATTGTTTGCCTTCAGGCACGTCGCTGGCGGTGACCTCTTTGTGTGCGCGAGTTACATCTACAACCATTACCTCGAATGCAAAGATCAAGACTACTTTCTATCGGGAGACAAGATCAATGATATTACCTACTTGTCATCTGAAGGCCTGGCCCGCCCACTCCCGATTCTGGCGTGCCAAGACCGAGTTCTTAGAGTCTTGAAGGTCAGGCTGCTACGTCTGCATACATTGGCTTTTTGTTAATATAAGTCAGGGAACCTTATGACATTTCTTTCTTATTTCCTGAGGTTGTGGCCTTAAAATATTGTATTTGGGCATTCAAAATAGAATTAAAACGCAATCTATATGACTAATATATGTAATAAAATGTTGTTTTTGTTGTTGTCTTAGGGATCGGAGCTCGCATATGGCATTGAAGTTCCTGGTCCTCCATCTGTTTTGGAACTGTACAACAAAGATGGAGGCAAGCATACCATTTCTTATCTTACAATATCAGTCAGATGAGAATAGTACAGGCCGTAGGTTGATGATGACAGGAAAGAAATGGCATTGTTGTTTTTTGCTGTTGGCTTCAAAAAAAGGTCGACTATTGTGCAGCTCTGTTTGTTACCCAACTTTACCCATCGCATCCTTGTGTAACGTGCAACCATTTTCATTTATCATTTTGTTTGCAGGAGATGAAATCCTGTACGGAACTACTGACGGTAAAATAGGGTCGGTCCAGGTTGGCGAACACGCTTCCGCGATCAAATGGGAGATAGATAATGACAAAAGAAAGGAGGTATTTCTGTCATATATATTTTGGCATTACAAAAGCTTTTTATCAGCCATTTCAGTGGAGGTGGTGCATCAACCTTTCTTGTTCTTAGGAATTCTTTGCCTCGACACGTACGACATCATTGGGGATGGTTTGGGCGACATCTTGGTGGGCAGAGATGACGGGACAGTCGAGGTGTATGGTTTCGATAGTGAAGGGGAACCCACGTTACGGTTTGAGCACGTACGTATTCAGTATGTATTGAAAATCAATCTGTAGATAGGACGTTTGTGTTTGTATATTTTATGTATTGTGTTACCTTTTGTGGCTTTTCATCTTTAGGTGTTATCCGAAAGCGTGACATCGATTCAGGGCGGTTGTGTCGGGAAAGAGTCGTATGACGAAGTTGTGACTGCCACATATACAGGTGTGACACTAAAAAGGATTTATTCTTATTTATGTTATAGCTTTGTAAATGAGCCGTGTTTTTTTTTTATATATAATATGTCTATCCAGGGTGGGTGACTGGTTTGACAACAGAACCTCAAAGAGCTGAAGTTGGTCCAGGTGATGAAGTCAAGATGAGCAAAGAGACACAATCTAAAGTAGAGGCATTAAAGTAAGTGAGATTACTTTACAATCTAAAATGTCAATTAAGTCATATGCAAAATGTATTATTTGGTTTGTTGTTATTCACGCGGTATCATCTTTTGAAAAGTCAAATAATGATAAGATATTGTTAAGAGCTTAATACTTCTAATATAATTGGTTATTACATCATTATTCTTTTTCTTCAGTAAACTATCAGCAGTTAAGGTTTAAACTAAGAAACGGCAAAGTTGTAAACCCTGCTATTACTTCTTACATTTGTTGACAGTATAAACTAACCTAGTAGATTCAGCAGAATTGCATTTCGCTGCCCTCTGCTGGCCATTATTGAAAGCTTTTTCTTGTCATAATCTTTTACCATTGACAGTCAATCTACTGTCAATGGCTTTTACAAAACTGTCCTGGAGATGACCAAGATAATAGTTATCCTAGCATACATTACACTTGTATTATGATTTACAATCTTGACAAGTTTCTCAAATTGCTGAACTCTAGTCATTATTTCATCCACAATGGCACAGATTTGTGCATTTTTTGCAACAGCAACAGCAATTAACAGGACACCACGTTCACTCAGGATAGGTGGGTAAAGTTTCTTGCCAAAGGACAAAACCACAGCAGTCAGAGTTGGGATTCGAACTGCTGACTTTTGGATCCATGGACTAACGACTGTTTCATGAATTCAAATATTTGTTTCACTTTTTTCTTGACTATTCTTGTTATTGTTACATACAGTATATTTATAGTGGGGGGTAATCATTTGCACTTCTCTGTCTTCCAGGGCAGAGCTGGAGCAGCTGCAGCTGAAGGTGCTGCAGGGCAGGGAGCAGTACCAGCAGACGTCGCAGTCCAGCACGGCCGTCTCGGCCGTCCCCGTGTTCAGCGTCAACGACAAGTTCACCCTGTGCCAGGACGACGCCAGCTACAGCCTCACTCTGGAGGTGCAGACCGCCATCGACAACTTACTGCTGCAGGTACACGCGGCCGACGTCGCAACATAACACAAACAATACTAGTTCAATATTGGAGTCGACAGTAAAAGTTTGTGTGTGCATGCGTGTGTGTGCATGTGTTTGTGTGTGTGTAAAAGTTGGCACACATGCTGCTCCCCCAACACATTTTTAACTCTACTCATTATAAGTCACCACAACATTGTTATTAGTCTAATGAGCAGCTTTCACTTTCCAGTTGACATCTACTTTCTATGCAGCATTGAGTGGCATTTATGACATTATGCTAGCCAGAAATAAATAGAAGGGCTGTATATGCCAATGTATTTTTTTTTTCTTCCTCCAGAGCGATGTGCCCATTGATCTGCTGGACGTGGATAAGAATTCTGCTGTCGTCAGTTTCAGTGAATGTGACTCGGAGGTTAGTTATTATCAATGCACACGCTTTAAGCTAATTTGATCACGCTTAACTTGTTGCATTCTATCAGCAGCACAATGGGAACTTCCTCCTGGCCACATACAGATGTCAAGCCAACACGACTAGACTTGAACTAAAGGTAACCCGATCGCACTAGTCCATCGCTTCAACCGTCTACAAATGACAGCATAGCGCTGACCTAATTTTCATCACACCTACAGTACATAATGTCCCATGTTTCTTATGCAAAACCATACATGTCTGCTTTGTTGTTTTTGTTTATTTTGTTAGGTGAGATCAATCGAAGGGCAGTATGGCACTCTGCAAGCCTACATCACCCCAAGACTGCAGCCCAAGACGTGCCAAGTTCGACAATACCAAATCAAGCCTCTGTCCCTGCACCAGCGGACCCACAGCATAGATCAGGACAGGTTACTGCTTCATGGATGATAACTATTGCTAACTATGACTTTGACTGATTTAGTTTTTTTTTAATGTATTTTGTTCACAGGCCCATGAATAAGCTCAGTCTGGTGGGGCAGTTCAGTTTCGCGGAGATCCACTCCTGGGTGGTGTTTTGTTTGCCGGAGGTTCCTGAGAAAACGCCAGTGGGAGAGAGCATCACCTTCTACTTTCACAACACTTTCTCGGCACACAACTCGAAGCTACCTATTGGTAAATTCACACATACACTGTACGAAAATGCAAATACAGTGAGTTCAGGAGGTGTTCATACTCCTCTAAGTTCCTTATTAAAGGGTATGCAGATGATGTCCTGACATTTCAACAGAAGTGTCAACATTAAGTTATTCATTTTTGTTGACACTGGAAGTTGAGAGTTCTGGTTTTGAATGAAAATGGTGCATACTTTCCAGTTGCCGGGAGGCCATTTTGAGGACTTTTTACCATTCAAAAGATGTTGTTTGGAATTCTCTTGTGTAAAATTTCCAAGAGAATCTGGATGCAGCAAGTGGAGGGGCACGTGATCAGTGGAGCTCCAGTTCTCCACAGGACATGACGTTAGCTCCACTTTTTTCCCCCGCAACATTTATTTAAGTTAATTTCAATAAAACGCCTTTTGTACACTCCCCTTAAGGTTAGGATTAGGGTTAGCATTAGTTTAAGCTAGCGTTGTCCTGCAGAGGTGACATCATTTCCTGGAGCTCCCCTATTCACGTGCCCCTCCCCTTGTTGCATCCAGACCCTTCTCAAAATTTCAAAGTATCAAAGTGCAACTCAAAGCAACACCGTGAAGAAATTTTACCCAATAAATAAAATTTAAAAATTTGCATTTATTTTATGACAGATATTTTCATAATTGAAAAATACCTCATAAAAGTACAAACAAACATGTGCTTTGCTGTGAGCGGTTCAGCTCTCATGACATGACTGTAAGTTTACCAGGAGTGGGTACGTCTCCAGCTCGTCTCCATGGAGATGTCCACTAAAGTCAGTATAATTTGAGATATAATCCAAATCCATTCTTTGATTACCCACTGCAGTAATAGCGTTTTCTGTGTCGAGCCGGTCATTAAGAGCATGTTTTGTACTGATGGCAACAGTATAGTCCAAAATGTTACGCAGAGTGCCTTTAATGAAATAGAAAGAGGCCAAAAAAAATGTCTCAACCCATTGTACACTATCCGTTTAGTATCTATGAATATGTTAAATGATTTAACCCAAATTTATTTTCCGTTTGTGATCTAAATGTGTTCCAATTTAGCAAAGGAGAGGGACACTTCAAGTCAGACAACATCTCTACAATCTCCATACTCAGTGATGTGCTCTCTAAAGAAGCCACAAAGCGAAAAATCAATCTGAATATATCATCTGGTAGGTTTATGTTATGTGATGTTTTAACTGTAATCCATATGACTTTGTTTTGTTTTTTTATAGATATTAATGAAGAATCTGTCAGCCACACTTTGCGGATGATCCACCCAAAACTTGAGTATCAATTAATGCTGGCGAGGAAGGTCCAGCTTATTGACGCGCTTAAAGTAAACCATTTTAATTTAGTTTTTCTCCAGATAAATGTCTCAGTCAGCGTCTGCCACTCACGCCGTGTTTTTCACCTGTGATCGGTAGGAGCTTCAAGTTCACGAGGGAAATGCTGACTTTCTAATCCCCGAGTATCGTAACATTTTGGACGAGTCGGCGAATCTCCTGGAGGAGTACAAGAAGCAGCCGGCACATCTCGAGAGGCTTTACGGTTGGGGCTGCAGATCATGATAACGCATTTAATGTCTGAATTATATTGCTGCGAGTTAATATCAGATTGAAATATGTTTTGATTTCTCTCCTTTTAGGTATGATCACAGACCTCTTCATCGATAAATTCAAGTTTAAAGGGCAGAATGTTAAAACCAAAGTGTCGTCGCTGTTGGAGATACTTGATAATTATGATTTGAAATCCCTCTTGGACTTCTTCTGTAATGCTTAACATAGAAAGTGGTTCGTTTTTTACTGATTGTAAAACTGTTAAGTGTCCAATCTTGTAATTATTTATTATGTTGTGTTTGTACTTAAAGTGAGGAATATTTATTTTGTTAACAAAGATAACTGAGGTTGGAAAGCCAAATTACAACAAAGAATGTTGTAGTTGCTTGTTTTATAAGAAGATTGTTATTTTGCTTAAAAGTGTATTCATACAGTTGCTTGTATACATTTTAAACATTAAAATTTATCTGAAAAAGCAAAATCTTGAGAGTTGATGAACTGTAATTCTAATTTACAGAGACTAGAAGGGAGTCTTCCCTATAGGTGAGTCTAACATATAAGCTGAACAGTAAAATGGGATGAAAAATATATATACTTTTTGGTTCTTGTTTTATCATAAACATAAAAAATTAACTATATAAACATTAACATATAACCTGAAACATTCCGCAGTGTGGCTTTAAAAATATTAATTCTCATCCACATATCCCCCACAGTGCCAGTCAAATCTAAGCAAAGGTTTAATATTTTGCATCTCCACCTGAACTAAGCACATTTTGGCATTGCCCAGATCTAAAAGCGAGAAGAAAACAAGGATGAAAAGGCGACAAAATCTAAACAAAAAAGTAGCAAAAAAAAAACGCATTAAAAAAGCAACAAAAAAAGTGTCAAAACCTCAAAGAAAAAGTGACCAAATGTGACAAAAAAGCAATAACTGTAGTAAAAAAGAAAAAGTGGCAACAATACGACAACGACACAAGGGAAAAGATCTATTTAAATCAGTTTTGTAGGTCTTAGCTTTCAAATGAGGATTCATACTTGACTATAAACTGTAAACTCCAGTCAAGAAGCTTATAGATTTGGGTTAAGCTGAACTGGAGAAAATGCACTCGGTTGAGGTGGGGGTTAAGAGGTTTACAAAATGCCAGCATGGAGGACAGCGTATAATGGTACATATTAGCAGTACTTAGCGCTAAACTTTGAGCGGAGTTATCATTTTTATGGTTTGTTGTCATGAAGTCTCGTTTTATTCTAAAACACAAACCGGTTTTGAATTCGCAATCAAGCCACGACTGTCCGCGTGGGGCTTCCGTACTCGCCATGCGTCACTCTCACAGCGCCCTCTGATTGGCTGGTTCAAGCCTCGCGGGCTACTTGAACTGAGAGAAAGCGAGTCCACTACAGCACAGCAGCTCCAATCCTCCCATACTAACATCTTTGGACTGATGCGGCTGCCTTGTCTGCAGGTTCGTACATTATTATTCTATGTTTATGGATACTTGAGCACGTATATCTGTCTGATCGTCGCCCTGACGCTGAATCCTGTGCATCATTTGTCTTTTACTTGTCTTTACGCAGGTTTTCTGTGTAGTGTTGCCATCTCAACTGTTTAGTTTTGATTGTGCGATTCTCATAAGTTTTCACGACAAGGCTGTACATCTCCCGACCCTCAGTCCCAAAGCTTATACGCTGAATTTGACTCTTGAGTTAAGTAAGGCGCACATTAGTCTAAGCTTGGCAGGAATCGGCAGGCTCCTGCAGAACAGGAACAATGTCTGTGGCTAACAGAGGACAGGGGAGCGCGGATGCTGAGCTTCACAACCAGGAAAACGTGCTCTCGAGATTGAGGGGCAAAGCTGCTCCAGTAGAGGACCAAGAAAACATTCCGCCAAAACCAGCGAACAGGACCGTCCTGGGGGCTCTTCAGAACAACCAGAGGGCCAAGACGAACCAGCGCGGCTTAAAACAGGTTTGTTTAGGCTCAGCCTGCTACATGCTAAGTTCGCTATCATTGTACTTTTTGGAGCCAAACTAACTTTATGCTTCTCAAACGCAAACATTCAATCCCCATTCGAAACACATTTGAGCTGACTCTAAATAATTCTGTTGCACACTGATTTTCAAATGAGCTTAGTTTACCCAAAGGTCCGCCATTTTTCACCAAGCTATTCTATTGCTTTTGCACGCCAATACAATGATGGTGTTTGACCCTGCAAACAAATGCACTTCCATCATTGAACTTTAGTCAATGATGTCTAAAGGTGTAAACGAATGTGCATAAGCCCATGCTAGTTTACAGCAGCGTTTCCCAAAATATTCTACTTTCAAAGTACCAACAGATCTAAATCAGGACTAAACTGGGTCTGAAATACAATTCATGTGGACTAGATTGTCTAAACTATGACTGAACCAGAAATCTGGGTAATTTTTAATTTCAAATTCTCAACTTTCTTACCTACCTTCTAGGATCCTTCATCTTGTAAAAATGAAGACTTTACAAAAGGATGCTTGGAGAAGTCCTCTAAACTGCCCGCTTTCCAAATTCACATGGATGAGCCAGACAGTGCCTGCACCAGGAAGCCTCAGCCACCAGCTGCAGCGCTCAAAGTAAAACCTGCTGCTGAGGACTCTGCGCTCATAATCGACAATGCTGTGGCACGGCTTAGGCAACCACTGGCTCCTATTGACTTTCCCTCGGCAATGGACGTCAGCCTCCTTGGTAAACTTCTGTCCTTTTACGTGACTCGTGTGCAAAGGGGATCATCTGGTAATGTGTTAAATTCTGTGACCAGATTCTCCTATGGACATGTCTGTGATTGAGGGTGAGGAGAAGGCTGTTAATGTAAATGAGGTCCCAGAGTACGCTGCTGAAATCCACACGTATTTGAGGGAAATGGAGGTGAGAACTCGTAATGTGAAACTCTTCTGGGCTACTGTTGACTTCTGACAATGTTGGTGTCCTTTTTAGGAGAAAACCAGGCCGAAGGCGGGTTACATGAAGAAGCAGCCAGACATCACGACGAGCATGAGGGCCATCTTGGTGGACTGGCTCGTCGAGGTTGGAGAAGAGTACAAGCTTCAGAATGAAACCCTGTACCTCGCTGTAAATTACATCGATCGCTTCCTGTCCTCCATGTCTGTGCTGAGGGGGAAACTGCAGCTTGTTGGGACCGCTGCCATGTTGCTAGCTTCGTAAGTGTCAACGGGTGTTCATGCCACCACTTTAGATTAAATATCTGATCATCTGAAATTGGACTAAACATTAAAATTATCATAAAATGTGTACTTTTTTTTTTAAACAATAATTCCTTTTAAAAAGAGCTGGGGACATATTTTACTAGTATGGTTTATGAACACTGACCACATTTTAAATCTGCTTATAGAAAAATGTTCTGTGCCATTTATCTTTAAACCTGAAAATAATTTTGATCCATTGCACTGCCCCGCTTAGTCCGCCATACATTTGCTGAAACGGGAATGGTCACTATTTAACACATGGTACTATTTTATTCATTTGCAGGAAATTTGAGGAAATCTACCCTCCAGAGGTTGCGGAGTTTGTCTATATCACAGATGACACCTACACCAAGAAGCAGGTGTTGAGGATGGAACATCTGGTGCTGAAGGTGCTCTCCTTTGACCTGGCTGCACCCACAATAAACCAGTTCCTCACACAGTATGTTCTGAACCACTCGGTCGGCAAACAAGTGGAGAGCCTGGCAATGGTAGGTGTGTTTTTAAATTGTGTGCATGAGCGGTTTGGTGTTTGGCATAAACTGTCCCCCTTTTCTCATCCAGTACATCAGTGAGCTCAGTTTGGTCGACTCTGAGCCCTTAAAGTACCTGCCATCGCAAACTGCTGCTGCGGCCTACATTCTAGCAAACCACACAGTGACCGGTGGCTCTTGGGTATGTCTTTTTGAACTAATAATACTTGCAACTTTTTAGAAATTGCAAGCTAAAAGTGTGTGCTTTTCCAGCCAAAGTCGCTGATCGAAATGAGCGGATACAGTTTGGAAGATCTGATGCCATGCGTTGAGGATCTCCACAAAATCTACCTCAACGCCCCCCAGCACGCACAGCAGTCCATCAGGGAAAAGTACAAGGGTTCAAAGTAAGTATTGACATATCCTAGGTCCGTCACAAAAATGTATCACTAGGCCTAGATCAAATATGGGCTACACTGAAACCAAATTGTCTTGACCAGGGTGGAAAAACTAATTGCGAAAGAAGTAAAGCCTGACATTGATTTGCCCCTGATACCATTTAAAAGGTAACTTGAGTTGGTCTCTAATCAAGTGTTTTTGTTGTCCAGGTACCATGAAGTTTCCCTCATCGACGCTCCAGCGAAGTTGCTCCTGAAGTAATTGGACCCCCACGTCTTATGTAGATTACCCCTTTTTTTTTTATATATAACTGCGCAACGTTTTCAAAGGACATGACCTGCTCTTTTTGGAGTTGGGCATATTGTGTAGATTTTTTAAAATATTTTTTATACAATACAAAATCCTGGGTCTTAAATATTAATCAGGCAGTTTTATCTCACAGGGGACCTGTAAAAATGTTCTCAGTGGTGGTTCTAAGCAATTGTTGCATTGGTGGCGCACACGCCTGTTGGCCATATGGCATACAATTAAACTTCATCGTCTGTCCAAGTGATTTGTGTGTCACGTTCATGTCTAACCCCATAGACACTACTGCACTGTAAACTCTTGTAAATAAATTTCATCAAGACTTTCTCTATTTCTGTGTTGTATACTTTGGGCTCCAGGGGGCAGTAGAGGATGGCAAACAGTCCTTGAAAATGTGTTAATTGCTTTTACTGCATTATACAAAACGGTTAAACACTTTACCTTCCTGGTTTCAGTGACTTTCACAACTTGAAGTAAAACTTTGCCATTCAATTTGCTTTTGAAGAAAGTAATGTCCCCCTCATTCCTTGGATAAATATGCAGATGTCTCATTTGTGGCATTACTCTGGGTAAAAATTTACTTTTTGCTTAAACCCTGTACAGTGTAGCAAAGAAATGTCTTGAGCTTAACCTCTCGTTAGAGTAATGTAACGGGATTACAATTGCAAAACTAGAGGCCAAGTTACATTTACTCAAGTACATGCAGGCCTACTTGAGTAACTTTTTGGAGAAATTGTTCTTGCAGTATTATCATACAGTACTTTTTACTTGAGTAAAATACTTTTTCCAGTAAATGCTTCTGATAAAATGGATGTTTGTCCTGGTCATTAGAATTCTGTATTTTCTGCAGTTTTCTTGGGTTAAATGTGAATTTTTGTTTCACCGTTTATGGGCTCATTAAAAATCTTTCAAACTGTACAGTTGCAGTACTAAACATTTCAGTAACAAGTACTTTTTTACTCTTTACTTGTACTTTGAAGTAATTTTTACGTTACTCTTATTTTGGCTAGTTTTTCCATCTGAAATTTTGTAAACTACAAAGTCTGGCTGGAAATGGAAACTCATTTGAAGTCATCTGGTCCATTTCCGGTTCTCTGTGGGGAAACGAGGTGGAAAGTAGCCATCGGCTAATTCTGATATTTACATTAATGTGCATTGCCCTTTAAAATAAAAGACATTCTCAACTGTGAAACTACATGGGGCAGACCTAAATGGCCTGGCTTGATCTTTTTCTTAACTAAAGTAACGAATCAGTTTACTTTTGAAAAACAGTAAATTGGTCATCTAAAACAAGGTGTAATTGTCGGATTACTTTATGCAGGATTCCAACAACACTGTTCATGTCTAAGAAGAGGGGAGTTGTTCATTAGCAACTTGTTTTCATAGGTCTTTGTCACCAACAAAAAATAGCTATAATGAAATATATAATTGTGTGAAAGGCTTTGAGATTACGCTTTTTTTAAGTGAAGAAAAATGTGAGAATTTTTGTCATCTCACATTAGGGCCAGTTTTGAGTTGTGTGTGTTTTTTTCCTACCTTGGGCTGACATAGTAAAAAGATGTATTGACATGTGGGGGCTGATTTCCCCCTGAAGAGTGAGGGGAAACCAATGGAGTTAAAGACATGTCATCCTGCTCCTCCTCTCATAAAACTGGAGGATGGCTTTGTGTGGAGAGAGCGGTGGGAGAGGGAGCGCTGCCAGCTGCAAACATTTCCAGTCTGTAACATGGACCGCTCACAGACCAGACGCACGCCTTCAACAGGTTTACCCCTTCATTTCCAACCAACCTGCGGATATTATTATGGACTCAAAGGGGAATTCTCCTCCATTTATTGGAATACTTAGTCCTCCAATGTCAAACCTGTGAAGAGTGCCCAGCTGTGGGAGAGCCTTTGACAATAGGACCAGGGGGAGTGTGCGCTTTCCTCACCTGATGACCCATGCCTGCCCCCAGGAGGTTTATGGTGGCGTCTACCACGCTGCCCCTGGCTCTCGGCTGGGGCTGGAACCTTAGCCTGTATTTTGGCATGCTCTTCGGACTGCTCACGCTCATGATGCTGCTGCTGTGGATGCTCATGAAGCAGCTGAGGAACTCTGTGTCGAAGGGCAGCCTCCAGCCCGTGCGCTCTTTCAGACAGCCCTGCGAACCAAGATTTCATCATGTCTTGTGAACAGTGAGACTGTCTGACTCAAACAGTGCCAGTGACTTTTACAGATTCATTTATGTCTGCTGTTTTTGTATAGATATTTGTTTATATTCCATTGCCACATAATAAAAATGTTCTTATTTAGATATATTTCTTGTCTTTTTACTGTTTCAGCCCAGGGTATAAGAAAAGAAAACATCTCTAATAGTAGTATAATGGCATTAAAAGGCTATTAAGTTCACATCTGGGGTTTGCCGAAAAGCTGAAAGACATTCAAATTGACGTTTGAAAGCACAAGCCAGGATCAAATCTGCATCTTGATTCATGCTGATTAAAGCACCGCTTTCATTTCAGTAGGGCAATTTGCACTTGTCTCATCTCATCGCTGAATTGACTGAAGCTACAGTCTTGAACATATGCCGCCACTGGGAATGATAAAAAGGAGCTGTGTGCCTCTTGCTTTTTCATTTCAAGTGTCAGTCTCAAAGGGGCAAACCTTAAGACCCTCGTAAAAACGACTTCAACCTTAATAGTATTGTTTGATCCAGAGATGTTGAAGTACTAATTTCCTATTTACCTAATTAGGCTACTTTTAAATGAAAATGTGCCTTTGATTGAAAGTCTCTCTAGGAAGAATGTTAATTACGCTACACTACAGCAGCCTCACAATAACAAACAGTGATGCCCCGGCAGTGTTCACATTACTGCTTGTAAACACTCAGTGCCGGTGGGGATGGGGGTCACTATAGCCATAATGAAAGCTGAGAAATGACCATCACAAAGATAGTTTTTAATTTCAGGAGATCTTAACAGCAGGTCTCAGACAAGATCCTGTGTATAATATTGTAGCTTTTGTCCCTTTTAAGCAAAAGACACACAAGCTTAATTAGATCTGCTGTCACGGACACAGCCCAGAACTGTGCGTCTCACTGTGACGGAGCTCACAATTGTATTCTGGCTCTAATATCCTCCCACTCCCCTCTTTCGCAGCTATAATAAGTGGGGGGAAAAACGAAAATAAAAGTCATAATGTTTGGTGTAAAATATGCGCAGCTCCAATCTGGGCAGCACTGAAGCAGGTTGACAATATATGTAGAATATAAAATGCTGGTGTGTGCCGTACAACAGCCTAAAATTTACAGCAAATCTATTTATTGCACAGGCCCCATTAAATCAGTGTATATACTTGACTTTCCTATTAAGGCCACAGGCTATTTTTTGAACCTGTAAGCTGTACTGTTTTGTTTTTGTATTCCCTACACCAGCCAGGCCTGTTTCTGCAAACACCCGAGATTTAACGAGAGGCTATAAAATGAGTGTGTAAACAATGTAACTTCAAGCATACCCTGCCTGTGACAAATTGACCTACTGACCTGTTGGTGGCACCATTGGGTCACAGCCATTACATTGACCTCATCACTGTGTCAAAGTACAAAGTCTACACACGGCGTCCTCTTTACTAGTCAAGTCAAGTTATATTGCACAACCATGACAGTCGCACTAAAGTGCTTTACAGCGCAAACGGTAAAAAAGAATCACACAGCACAACAAGATTCCCACAACACTGTTACACATCCCAAAAAAGTTTTAAAAACAAGAAAAACAAACATATTATTAATAAAACATATCATTTCAAGGGGAGTCAAAGGCAAATTTGAATAAATATGTTTTTAAGTGTCTTAATTGTAGGTTATTCCAGAGCTTCAGGGCCACCACAGAAAAGGCTCGATCGCCCCTGGTTTTATGTTGGGTCGTGGCGACAGACAGCAAGCGGAGAGAATTTGGCCTGAGTGACCGGGGGGCAGAGTGAGGGGTTAAGAGATCAGTGATGTATTCTGGTGCAAGTGCGTGAAGTGATTTTAAAACAAACAATATCATTTTAAAATGGAGGCCTAGAGAACACTCAAAAGCTTAATATTAGGAACCTATCCAAGAAATATTAGGCTATGTCTTGTAGGGAAAAATATATATTTTGAGGGAAATGTCCTTATGGGAACAAGAGCATCATACAGCTAACATGAGGTAAACTTACAATCTTAGGAAACCAATAGTGTACACTGTCCAAAAAACAACATATTAAGATTTTGTTACAAATTACATCTCTAAATATACACTATATAGGCTATAGGCTAGTACAATATTATTGCTATCAGTGAGTGTTAGGGGAGACCAGGGTCGGTTGTAACACGGGGTCAGTTGTAACAGCACCAGTTCAACTACTGAGAGACCAGGTATGTTTCACATGATCCTATGAGTCTGTAGCCCCTCTCTCTCTGATCACACACATCACATGTTTAGTCTGAAAGTCTTTGCTAGTAGATTTGATCTGCAAAAAACATTTTTGCTCACACTTGACTTTGTGTTTTAGGCTTTTAGGAGCTAATAAGGGTACCAGACTTATACAATATTAAAATACAGCTTCTCAGACAAAGTGTGGTGCATTTTCCTGTTTCTATTTTCACGCTAGCACTAATACAGTTAATTAAACAAAATTAACAGGGGCGGGGTCAGTTGTAACACATCAGATTACATTAAGAACTATGTTGTTGTTTTTTTTAACCATTTAAAAACACATCGAATGCTTCATTTTAATCATTTATAGCATGTCTAGAGTGCAGAAAAGAATTAAAAAGGAAATACTGTTGTTTTCTTTAATATTTCTTTGTTGTTGTTTTTTAGTTCTTATTAAGCTAAAGTTCTTGTTTTAATGTTTTTTAATGGTAAATGGTATCAACTTATACAGAACCTTTTCCCCAAAGTGCTTTACATCAAAGAACCACTCACCCATTCAGTCTCTCTTTCATTCACCAATGAATACACACTTTTTAAATCTTAAATTTGCCCATTGTTCACATCGAGACACAAAACACACACAGACACATAATGCTATGAATTTCTTTGTTTCTCTGTTTTTTGTTTCTTTGTTCTTCGTTTATAAGAAGAACAGTATTGAGACTATGCTATATGTTTGTCTGCTTTTTTTCTGCCTTTAAAACATGCTGTTACAACTTTGACTCCATCTCATGGTGTCTGAACAAAATATAATTCCTGAAACATTAACACAGTCTGTAGCCAACAAATGTGGGCATTTTGTGTAAACATTTGAGAGTCATAGCTCAAAAGATCAGGGAGTTACAGCAAAAAGCAAAACATTTTACAACTGACCCCGGTCTCCCCTACTTTCACAAACATGCTAGCATGTCATGCTAGCAAAGTCTGTCTCGCTAGTTAAAAGAACTGGCATGCAGGATATTTAAAACAAACTTCACATGCATTTTCAATTTTATTACTTTCCTTTGGTGCTGAAAGTGTTACCTAAAAAGAAATAAGTGAGAATAGTGCATATTATTGTTGCTTTCTATTTATATAGGCTAGAGGAAGTAGCCTACATTTCTGGGAGATAATAAAGTATTCTCTTAATTTAAAGTTATGGGCAACATTTTCTGGTGAATAAATCGTCATAACTTTCTCAACTGCTTTCTCATAAATAATGCAACAGAAACCAAGGCTTTATTACAAAAACCCATCTTTATTTTCACAGATTGAAATGTGTGATATGATGCGATTTTAATAGATGCCCTCAGGAGGAGGTGAGGCTCATATCCTCTGTCCGGAGCCATCATGCAGATAACCTACCGCTGCCCTGGATTCTGCGGAGCTCGGCAGGTGAGTGGCGTCTGGAGAACAGTGCTGATTAATGATGGGTTTATTGTCTCAGTCACGTTTTGACAAATAGAGCACTTCACAGTCTTATACGAGATTGTCCCATAGCACATAAATTGAGTTTGAAAATTGCCAGAGCTAGTTAGAAGAACAAATTGGAAGAGGCAGTAAGCAACTTGTCTGTAGCAAATGGGGGAGTTTGATCGACGTCTTACAACAAATATGTGACAGGGCAATAAAGAAAAGTCAACTGACAGAAAAGAGTTGGCAACGGGTGTTAACCCTATGGTGCACAATGTTCAAAGTATGCTTCTTTGCATAATTACACAGGAATGTGTGAGTTTTGAGAGCTGAGGACAGCAAAATCCCAATTGGTTTAATGCCCTTATTCCCAGATTTTTATTTGTGTGTTTTGTCGACACATTCCCAAGCCTACAGTTTAGGCCCTAGAGCAAAATTTCTATTGATGTGAAGCAACATGAAATCAAGCTACCGATGAGACATTTCCCTAACATTTACATTTCAAAATAGCATTACAGGGAAAAAGGCCACAGCAAAAGTTTAGCAATAACATTTGGACCCGCCTAGAGCATTTTGGAGACAAAAAAAACATGAGTGCATTTTTTTGGCCAGAATGAGCAAAGGTCTGTTTCATGAAAAGCACTTTTGTCCAACTTTTAAGCCTGGGGTTGGATCGATGTTTGCAGCCAGTGGCACAGGGAACATTTCATGGGTAGAACGGAGTATTGAGTCAATTAAATTCCAACAAATTCTGGAGGAAATCATAACAGCATCTGTGGAAAAAGCTGATGTTAAAAAGTAGATGATGTACAAATTAAACACAGCTTAAAATCCACTGTACATGTTTGAGAAGGGGAAACTGGAGTGAGAAGAAACCTTCAGACTATAGTGTAATTCTTAGTCCACTGAGACACATCCAATAAGAAATCTTATAGCGATATAAAGTTTATATAAAGTTATAAAGATGAATTACAGCACCCACAGTTGCTGATATCAATGGGTATTTATTGAATTGAAATTCAACATGCCTGTCTCATCATGTGGTGAGTGTAATGGGATGTGTTGACATTCCATTGCAAGCAAACATTTTGGTGATGTTACATCAGGATGTTCATGGTTTTAAAAAACCCAGCTTCCCCCGGTAAGCATTAGACTCTGGGCCGATGCTGGTGTGGCTCTCAGTGTGCTTGTGTCCGAGGCGTCCCGGCTCCTCAGTGTGTTTGTACATGGCACGGTCAGGACCTGAGGCTGAGCTGGTGCAACACTCAGTCGGTGTGGTCTTTCCTGAGACCTCAACAGTATTGTTCAGTTGTATTGTTTTCTATAGGGCTATAGAATTTCAGGAAAAAATATCCACATTTTCGGTGAAGTAGAGAGATGGCAATTCGATTTGTGATTTATGTTTTTAATTTACTGATGGTTTATAAAAGATTTATTGAAGTGCTGGTGCACCTGTTTAAAGTAGGACTGAACTACTTTAAAGTTCAGTGTAACAAAGAATGTATTTATTTATTTATCAGGGACAATACAATCAAAATAGTTACAATGTTTGCATGAAGAGCTTTTAGCTAGTGCTAATTTGCAGCTCATGTCCCTGGTTAGGACATAGCGCTATCACTTTTTAAAAACATGATTCAGTTCACTGTACACATTTTAAACATGTTCAGGGGCAGTAACGGTAGGGTATGTAAGACTTACCTGTGTCCACAAATATGAGATAAACAAGTTCAAGTACATGATGTAAAAATGTTTGGTTTTGGTTTTCAAAATGAAGAAAAGCAGAATAAGTTGAACTGCAGGTGTCATTAATTGTCCGTGAGAGTAAATACTACGCTGACAGAAAAGAAAAAGGGAGAGAGTAATATTGTGCATCCAATTACACAATGGAAATAATTGTTTTCACTCAAACTTGGCTGTAAATACTGTTTAAGTGGTGCTTGCCCGCAGTTAGCTTTGCCCGTTAGCCTGTTAGCTTCTTCTTCGTGATTCCATTAGTGTGTATTGGTGCTCCGACCTGGTGGCAGTGTAGCAGAGCGGGGAGGAGGGATGTCTGCTAGTTTGCTTTATAACGAAAAGGTTGCCACAACGCCACCCAGTATGACTGGGAAACACCTTTTTACCATAAGTATAAAAAGGGCACACAGGTTCGAAATTACTGATGAGGCAGAGACGGTCACGCTCAGTTAACAAGATTTATTAAGGGTTTTGATTTAATAAAATATATATTTCATAGTAGTAATAAGTTATATTAAAATGGTATGGCACTAGACAGTTAATGTGAAACTGCACGCCAGAGAGCTGAGGCTTGGCCAGAGGTATGGGGACAACAGAAGGGGGACAGAAACCTTAACGAAAGGACACACACAAAAAAACAAAACACACCAAAGTGCACCTCAAACCAACTAAGGGGACCACCACCAACGAAATCCACCACCACCTCTGGGACGGGCCAACAGTTCCTAGGGCACAGAGACACAGATTAGCTTAATGCAGAAGACACAGTAAACATGGTTAAAGTAGCACTGCCATGCACAGAGCAGATGGGCTTCTCTTCTGGAGATCAAACTGAAAGAAACTCCACAAGCTGCAGCCGCACTGGGCGCAGCTATGGCTATCTTCTCCGCAGCACGAACCACCGTACCTCACACCAACAGCACGGAGTGAGCAGGATCGGACACAACTTGTAGAGTGAATGTTAGGGTGGGCAAAACAGCGGCATCTGTATTGACAGACAGGGGAGGATTTGATAAAGGCTGCCTACATAGAAGCTCTACCCAGGACATGCATGAGCGCTTACCACTTTTGAGGCTAAATGCAGCTCCTACAATGGAGGGCGATGAGCAATCGAGGGACAGCCTAAATAAAGAAGCTAAGTTACAGAGAAGCTACCACAGATCACATTAAACGAGTTGGCGCTTACCATTACAGTGTAGCACCCGGCGCATCTGTCCCTTCTCAGACGAGCGGCGGCCTGTACTACAAATAGACGCTAAAATTAACAAAAATAAACCTCTTAAGATCAAGAGGTACCGGTGCGCGTCTCACCTGCCATAGCCCGCACTCAACCCGGAAGCTGGACACAGGGGGGCGGAGAAAATGTGCGAGGTCAGAGGCTGATACACCGGGAGCTAGACATTTTTATAGGTTGCTAGTCGACGCAAGTGACCAATCAGAGATGTTCCCTTAAAGTGGCAGAGCCCGCCTGCAGGCCACACTGCCACATTTAACCCCCCTAAGTTGCATCGTCGTCCCGACGATGGAAAGACAAACATAACGCTTAATGGAAGGGTGCGTTTAGGCTACTCCACTCCCAGATTAAAACGTACTCGCTCCATGGCGACACCACACAAAAAAGGTACTGCATAGTCCTCGTCTCGCTACCAGTTGGCCTAACCTGGTTTGACGTGGTGCCGTGAAGGCCGCAGTCACACATACAGGTGAAACACAACTTCTCTACAACGGCTGTGCCAATACACAAGGTAAGTGGGGAACGTCCCTCCCAATTGTACCTACCGCTGCCCAAGGTTACGCAACACCATTCACAATTAAAAGCGATAATGCTCCCTCATCTTCAACCCATTCGCGGACTGGAGGCACCGTGAAGGCTTAACTGAACACGCGTTGTACGAACCCTTTAGACTGCCATGCCCGATTAAATCATGACTACACGGCTGTAGTAATAATGGCTGCGTATGAACGCTGTCGAAGGATGAGGAATTCAAGAGGGACGGCTACTGCAGCGGCCCCTAACATCTCACCAGCATCTACCACTACCTGGGCGGGGTAAGCCACCCACTGACGACGGTGGACACAGCAATCCAAGGGGACAAATGCTGTCACCTGGCACATCTCCGCCTAGTATCTGGTCCTCTCCCAGAAAACCCTTTGACACTCAAAAGTTGGACGGCCGCTGTTTTGCCCCTACAATACAAACAAGATTAACAAAGGTGTTTGGTACAATATTTTCAAAAAATAATGACTGAACGAAACACGTCTCGCCTCAATACAGTAAATCCTGCCAACAGTCGCCAAATGTAGCAGAGCGGGGAGGAGGGGATGTCTGCTAGTTTGCTTTATAACGAAAAGGTTGCCACAACGCCACCCAGTATGACTGGGAAAACACCTTTTTACCATAAGTATAAAAGGGCACACAGGTTCGAAATTACTGATGAGGCAGAGACGGTCACGCTCAGTTAACAAGATTTATTAAGGGTTTTGATTTAATAAAATATATATTTCATAGTAGTAATAAGTTATATTAAAATGGTATGGCACTAGACAGTTAACGTGAAACTGCACGCCAGAGAGCTGAGGCTTGGCCAGAGGTATGGGGACAACAGAAGGGGGACAGAAACCTTAACGAAAGGACACACACAAAAAAACAAACACACCAAGTGCACCTCAAACCAACTAAGGGGACCACCACCAACGAAATCCACCACCACCTCTGGGACGGGCCAACAGTTCCTAGGGCACAGAGACACAGATTAGCTTAATGCAGAAGACACAGTAAACATGGTTAAAGTAGCACTGCCATGCACAGAGCAGATGGGCTTCTCTTCTGGAGATCAAACTGAAAGAAACTCCACAAGCTGCAGCCGCACTGGGCGCAGCTATGGCTATCTTCTCCGCAGCACGAACCACCGTACCTCACACCAACAGCACGGAGTGAGCAGGATCGGACACAACTTGTAGAGTGAATGTTAGGGTGGGCAAAACAGCGGCATCTGTATTGACAGACAGGGGAGGATTTGATAAAGGCTGCCTACATAGAAGCTCTACCCAGGACATGCATGAGCGCTTACCACTTTTGAGGCTAAATGCAGCTCCTACAATGGAGGGCGATGAGCAATCGAGGGACAGCCTAAATAAAGAAGCTAAGTTACAGAGAAGCTACCACAGATCACATTAAACGAGTTGGCGCTTACCATTACAGTGTAGCACCCGGCGCATCTGTCCCTTCTCAGACGAGCGGCGGCCTGTACTACAAATAGACGCTAAAATTAACAAAAATAAACCTCTTAAGATCAAGAGGTACCGGTGCGCGTCTCACCTGCCATAGCCCGCACTCAACCCGGAAGCTGGACACAGGGGGGGCGGAGAAAATGTGCGAGGTCAGAGGCTGATACACCGGGAGCTAGACATTTTTATAGGTTGCTAGTCGACGCAAGTGACCAATCAGAGATGTTCCCTTAAAGTGGCAGAGCCCGCCTGCAGGCCACACTGCCACAGCAGTCAAGTTGCAATTATGGTTATCTGGCCAGAGTCACCAGGGGAAGATGAAAGACCCCCCCAATCATCCCATTAACACTTGTATTACCTCCAGAGGGACTACGAAAAGGATTTATTAAGGTAAACAAGTTACTTAGTACTGCTTTAACTTTGATTAATTGTGCATACGTAGTGTATTTCTATATTTAGAATAGCGCTCAATGTAAGTTGACAAACATCAAAAATTAAATGCCTGCTTGATGTCTTGTCCTGATTACTGCAAAGCACTTTACTGTTATGTCTCCCTGATCTGGTCTGTGAGTTATTAGTCAACCTGCACTTGTTTGTATCCATTAAAGGAAATTGGGCCGCGCTGCGTCATCCACGGAGGCTGTGAGATGAAACTGCGAGCATCCGTAACTAGATAACCTGTGTGCTACCTTCTCACAAGTGCTCAGCTTAATTAAAGTTTCCAAGAAAGATACCAATGATGATGCTACATGAGCTGCGGCACACTCTATACTGAGTGTACAGTATAGACTCAAGCTGCTGGACTTACTGTTTATCTGGAAGCTCTTTAAATATTAAATGGTGTAGCTGGGGGTCTCTGTCTGGTTGTAAACATAGTTAAGTTACACCGGGGTGCCCAAATTACGGCCCGGGGGCCAGATGCAGACCTCAGACCAATTTTTGGTGGCCCTCAGACTTCTTCATCAAGAGACTTTTTACTGCAAGTTTATTCATTCCCCACGTTAAACCTTAAACACCTTTTATTGTGAGACAGAACCTGGATTATGGTTCCAGCCTATAAAGGTGTGGGAATCGTTTAAACCTCTCTTAAAGCCACACCTTCAATATATACAATCAAATACAAGCATTTATTTTGGGTATTTTTATCATTAAAACAATCATGAAAATTAACCAACAAACATGTCTTTGCCTAGACCTGACTTGTAGTTTCTTTCGGATTTTCTTATCATATCATGTTGAGACAAATTTGTTACAAAGCGTGCCATGGCCGATATACTTCATTCTGAATTGACTGCTCTAACCAAACAACAACCAAACAAACTTTCGACATGTGTCAAGATTCCAGACTAGTTATTTTGCTACCCAACCGAGCACTCCTGTACATGTCTGATGTCCCTGTTAGGCAGTGTAAAATTTGAAAAGTATGTTCAATTCCCATCCTGTCTGTCCACCACCGTGTGTTGCCTCCATAATGTTGTTCCCCATAGAACACCAGAGGAGAAAGCCTGCTTTATTAACAGTGCAATACAAGTGGCATCGAGAAAAATACAGACAGCGCCCTTAAGCGAGATGAGCAGACAGTTCAGATTTTGCTTTGTTTTTTTGACGGCAACAAACAACTGAAGATGTTTTAGTCTATTGAGTGAATTCTTTGTGCTGGATTCTTCATCTGGCAGACAGAAAGAGGCTTTGAGGTGTTCAACTCAACTTTACTCTATTGTTTCTTAACTTTCCCAATGCTGTTGTTCAAAACAGTAATTATGACCTTAAGGTACTGTATGTTTCGGTTGGTATTTTTGGGCATGTTTTCTGTTGTTGATTTATTTATTTATTGGTTTATTTGGCCGGGACAGTGCATGTTAATGAACATACATGGGTCTCATGCATGTAAACACATGTCACAGCATTTGAAATTGAATTCGATCATTGAATAACTTGCCTGGCTCTTCCATACTATTCCCTCTCCATTCCACGCAGGGAAGTTAGTCTGGTCACGGAGCAATGGGAGCAGTTTGAATGGGCGGGCCTAACAGATTGTCTGCAGATTGTCAGTGAAATAAACCAACTCACGAGAACGCGGAGGCAAAATCCTCGACTACTTCATTCGTGATTAGTTTTGGCTAATGTTAATGTTAATTGAACCAACAACCTCCTCGACAAACCTGTGACAGTGACACCTCTCTGTTGAACGCTCTAAATGATTTCTTTGCTCGCTACGAGGCACTCAACAGATTCCCGGCACAAAAGTCAACACCCCCTCCTGAAGACCAAGTGCTGAAGCTATCTCCAGAGAGTGTGAGAAGATCTCTGAGCAGGATCAACGTACGCAAAGCACCGGGTCCAGACAACATACCAGGTCGTGTACTGAAAGGTTGCGCTGATGAACTCACTGAAGTCTTCACAGACATTTTTAACACATCTCTGCAGCAGGCTGTGGTCCCAACGTGCCTCGAAGCGACCACCATCATTCCGGTGCCAAAGAAGCACTCACTCCAGTTCTTATGAAGTGCTTCGAGCGGCTCGTCATGGAACATATCAAGTCTGTTCTCCCTCCCACCCTGGACCCATACCAGTTTGCTTATCGGTCCAATCGCTCAACTGAAGATGCCATCTCCACTGCGCTTCATTCAGCCCTCACTCACCTTGAAACAAAGGTCTCCTATGTTAGAATGCTGTTTTTAGACTTTAGCTCAGCATTCAACACTATAATCCCACAGCAGCTAATACACAAACTGCTCCAGTGGGAATCAACACATCACTGTGCAACTGGCTGCTGGACTTACTGACGGGGAGACCACAGGCTGTACGTGTCGGCGGAAAATCCTCCAGAACCATCACACTGAACACGGGGGCTCCCCAAGGCTGTGTGCTGAGCCCCCTCCTGTTCACACTGCTGACCCATGACTGCACTCCAAAGTACGACTCAAACCTCTTCATCAAGTTTGCAAACGACACAACAGTGGTGGGTTTCATCAGCAACAGAGACGAGTCAAACTACAGGAGTGAGGTGAGCAGTCTGGCCATGTGGTGCACACAGAACAATCTCTCTCTAAATGTGAGACAAAAGAGATTGTTGTGGACTTTCGAAGAGCGTGGGTCCAGCATGTTCCTCTAACAATTAACGGTGCTGCAGTGGAGAGGGTGACCAGCACTAAGTTCCTGGGTGTGCACATCACAGAGAACCTCTCCTGGACCATGCACACTACATCACTGGTCAAGAAAAGTAATGTTAAGTTAAGAAGAGCTAGAGTCCCAGTCTCCGTTATGTGCAACTTCTACAGAGGGACTATAGAGAGCATCCTGACCAGCTCCATCACTGTGTGGCACGGCGCCAGCACTGTCTCCTGCCGAAGGAGCCTTCAGCGCATCGTGAGAGCAGCGGAGAAGATCTGCGGAGTCCCTCTCCCCACCATTAAGGACATGTACTCCACCCGTCTCACCCGCAAAGCCGTCAGAATCACCAGGGACCCTACGCACCCATCACACAGTCTCTTCAAGGTAATGCCTTCAGGGAGGAGACTGCGGAATCTACGGGCCAGGTCCAGTCGACTGAAGAACAGTTTCATACACAAGGCCATCGGGAAGCCGAACTCCCTGCCCTTCCTCCCACCCCTCTTCCCCCACCCCCCGCTCCACAATCAAGGATGAGAGAAATCTAATTTCCAATCATTCACATTGTTTGACAAATAAAAAATATTGAATCTTGAACATAGTAGTGCAGCAAGTGACATAACCTTGTCAATTCTCTGTGACGGTTGTGATTGGTTCGGCTTGGCCTTAGCCGCCAATCAGCAACTTGTTTACCGTGTATGTCCAGATCCACCTGTCACAGCCCCTCCAGCACCTCAGGCCTCATCTGTCACTCTGCCCTGAGTGGCTGGCTCCTTCCCGTCCCCTTTCGTTTCATTGCAGGAGTGAAGACAGATGTGCTGGAGAGTCCTCAGCTGAGTTCACTCTGCAATCAAGGAGATTCAAAAGTCCACTCCAGTGAGCTCAGCGCTGCCAGATTGTAAAAATACTCTACAGTCAGTACTACGTTCCAGCTTTTTCCTATTATTCGTAACTTCTGAGAATTAGGGATGGGCAACATGAAGCTTCATGAAACACCAAAGCATTTGAAGCAATTGTGCCAAAGCTTCGAAACACAGTTCGAAACAGACTCCACAGTGACATCAAGAGGCAATGTTTCAGTACTACAACTTTCACAATGATTCAGCCGAGAGATGAAACACGACCAGTGGGTGCTACAGGGCTCAAGCAAACACCCGCATCTTTGGCTGTTTTTGTTTTGTTATTGTTTCTTTTGCTTTCTTTGTTGTCGTTTTTGTTTTTCAGTAGGCTTATGTGTGAGTTAATGTTGTTGCCCTGTGCCCTTTGGCTATTTCAGTTATGCTTCATTCAGTGTATGCTTTAAATCAACGTAAATCAACAATTTAGAGAAGACCGGCCCACTTTTCTGTGGGTTTATAGCTCAGTGATAGAGCGCTAGTCTCTGGTGCAGGAGGTCCCTGGTTCAAGTATGACTTAGACATTTTTCTAACGCTTTTTTTTTAACTGCTCTTTTTACATTTTTTTCAGAAATATAATGTTCTTTGCTGTGGAAGGACTTAGTCTATTTCTTTTCTTACTAATAACTTCTCCTGCTTTAGAAAACACGTTCTCACAAGGTACACTTGTCGCTGGCATACACAAGTATTTTTTTTAGAGAATGAACAAATGTGGGAATCTCTCGTCTCTCACAAAACCCACAAGGGACAGATGTGCTAACGTCTTTTAAACTTTCTGGGAGATAGGTTGAGACAGGTGCGCTGTTCTGTGGTTCATTGAAACTCCTGTCATACAAATGCGTGTTTGGCACGGGTGCCTCCTAGTGAAACACTTGCAAAACAGCGGCGTTTCATGAAACGTTTCTCAGATCCAGTCACGTGACATGCGCGGTTTGAACCTTGTTTTGAAGCAGTGTTTTGACACGCATGCGCCATGAGACTTCGACACAGTGTCGAATCCCGTGGTTCAAGACGGCCATCCCTACCGAGAATACTTACCTGTTTTTCCATCCTGCTACAGATCTCTGTTCTCCAGCCGCCTGTCTTCTTGCTCCGTCCTGCCTGGTCCTGCTCCGTCCTCTCTGGTCCCGCCCCGTCCTGCCTGGTCCTGCTACGTCCCGCTCCATCCTGTCTGGTCCTGCTCCGTCCTGCATGGTCCCTCTCCGTCCCCTCTCCGACCTGCCCCGTCCCGCTCCATTCTGCTCCGTTCAATAAATACTCCTCCTAAGGACGCATTCTTTGGTCATTTTCCGGGGCGCGGCGTTGTCGACACGACCCGGGGCTTGCTAGCTAGCCTGCTTGTGTTTTATGGCTGTTTTTATTTAGATTGTTGTATATAAGTGACCTGCAGACACTACAGCAGCATGGCGACGAACTTCCTCGCCCTTTTTTGGGTTGTCTGGTTCTGCTCGTACTACGAAACGAGGCCTTTTGCTACCAGCGTGGGCAGACTCCAGTACACCAGGAGTAGTCTACTGGAGCACCGCTACGCAGCGTCCGGTAGCTTCAAGCTGGAAGCTGGTACACCTCCGTGCATATTAGTACCCATCAGACAGACACCCAAGCAAAGGAGGAAAAAGAAGAGGTTCGAGAGGAGGAATACGTAACAGACTGAGATGATGGGGCTGCAGACTGCCACTGCCCGCAATGACGCTCTCCAATGTGCGGACGCTGCACAACAAAATGAGCGAACTGTCCACGCTCATACAGAAAGACGGCGACTACAAGCGCTCAAGCCTCTTCTGCTTCACAGAGACGTGGCTGCGAGAGGATACAAACATCACCCTCGACGGCTATACGATCATCCGTGCGGATAGGGATAGGGACACAACACAGAAAAAGGTTGGTGGAGGATTGTGCATGCTCATCAACAACAACTGGGCAACCAACTTTACTATGCGTGAGTCATTCAGCAATAAAGTATTGAACTGATCACAGTATCCTTTAAACCACATTACCTCCCCGGGAATTTGGACAATTAACAATAATACTCGTGTATGTACCCGGACCGGACTTTGCCATGGCTGCTGACATCATCGCTGAAAGTTACAACAATGCGCTCACTAGATCGGTAGACCAGCCAATATTCATATTGGAGGATTTTAATAACTGTGATGTGTCACCTCTGCTGCCAGATTTAGAACAATATGTGTCATGTCCAACTAGACAAAGCAGAACTCTTGATAAATGTCTGGGGAACATACCTGATGCCTTTGCCACCAGGTGTCACCCGCCCTTGGGTAATTCCGATTATAATGTAATTTGCTACCATTTGCTACCTCGCTACAGACAAAAGCTTAAAACACACCCAGTGGAAACAAAAACAGTTGCCATGTGGACTAACGATGCAATAGAACAGGGATGCATGGAGGCAACAGATTGGGAAGTGTTTTTGACAGCTGTAATGGTGATATAGACATACTCAGACTCAATTACATCATATTTAAGCTTTTGCACAGATTCTGTGATTCCAACTAAGACTGTTCGAGTGTATGCAAATAACAAACCATGGTTAACAGAAGAACTTAAAGAAATATTGATTCATAAGAAACATACATTTTTGCAAGGAAATCACATAGAAGTCAAACTTCTGAACAAACAATTTCAGAGTTCTGTAATGGCAATGTTAAGGAGGCTTGGAGGGGCCTCAACCTAATGATGGGATGGCAACTAGGGAAAGCAGACATATGAAATTAACATCATCTTCTCACATTATGATCAACAACAGGATCTGCCCACATCACCTATCCAGCGTGTGGACGGTGCACCATTTAAGATCATGACGAACGACGTTGTGGCTGTCTTCAAGAGTGTGAACCGGCACAAAGCCAAGGGACCAGACGGACTGGGAGGAAGGATTTTAAGAGACTGTGCCCAGCAGCTTGGGGAAGTATTTACCAAACTTTTCCAGCTTTTATGGACACAAGGTCTGTTCCAACTGTGTGGAAAACCTCCACTATAATCTCCCTTCCCAAGACAGCAAGGGCCAAGGAAATGAAAGACTTCAGGCCCATGAAGTAGAGCAAGTGGACTCATTTAAATATTTAGGGACAATTTTGGACAATTCTTTCACATTTAACAAGCATGTTAACTGTGTTTACAAAAAAGGCTTTTCCTGCTGCGTCAGCTGAGAGGTTTGAAGTCAGTGACCATATCTTAACAAGGGTTTATCAGTGTTTAATTGAGAGTGTACTGATATCTAACAGTCTCTTGGTTTGGTCATTTAACTGTCAAAAACAAAGCTAAACTTGGCAGAGTTGTTAAACAGGGCAGTAAAATAACAAGCCAACAACAAACCAATTTGTCTCTGCATTACAACAAAGCAGTGCATTGTGTCATAAGATCATAGATGACGATAGCCATCCATTGTCCCATTACTTTCGCTCCTTCCATCACGGCAGAGATACAGACTTCCTTGGGCCAAGAAAAATGTGTACAGGAATTCTTTTGTTCCCTTTGCCATCAAGGAGCTGAATAAGTTGTAACCGCTAACGTTGTTCGATCAGTCTGTTCCTTTTCTTTCAATGAAGTGAATCTGCTGCTGCGTCTGCAACAAACTGATTGTGTAATGGATTTTAATGGATTTTTATTACATTCCTGAATGTATCGAATGTGTGAGCACGCCAAAGGCAAATGTTTGCCAACATTGTGCATGGTAGACAATAAAGCTTTTCTATTCTATTCTATTCTACTCACCTTTTTCCACCGTTTTTCCTGTGTCTGCTTTTGGGTTCAGCCTGATACGTAACAGTACGATCTGGCCAGGAAACATGAACACAGCAGACTCCAAGAAGCTTAACCGGACTCTAGCTGCTCAATCTTCACTTCTGGAGCAGCATGACAATACTTTTAAAGGCCCTCATGGAACACATGAAGGAATTTTCTCTAAGCCTTGCCAGCCTGCGTACACAGATGGTCTCTCCTACCCCTCAAACTTCAGCTACTACCAACCCTCCTGCTGCTACTCCTGCCCAGCCTCCTCCAACACCTCCAATGAAAGAAGCATTTGTGCCTCCACCAGCTCCATATAACGGGGACCTAGGAACATGTATGTCTTTTTTGACCCAACGCTCTCCTTTTTGAACAACAGCCTCTGGCATATTCCAGTGAATATGCTAAGATCTGTTACCTTATTGGTTGTCTACGTGGTCATGCTCTGAGTTGGGCTTCTGCTATCTGGGAGAAACAGACTCATGTGTGTTCATCCTATGTTTACTGCAGAGATGAGGCAAGTTTTTGATCACCCTGTTGGTGGTAAGGAGGCTACTAAGCGGCTGCTTTCTCTTCGCTAAGTGCGGAGCTGGCCATTGAGTTTCGCACTCTTGCAGCTGAGAGTGGATGGAATGATGAGGCTCTTCAAGGTGCATTAATAAACTCCCTGACTGACACCCTGAAGGATGAGATGGCCAGTCGAGAGGAGCCTAATAACCTCAAAGACCTCATTGAGGTTATTAGGGAGAATCGGCGGGAGCATCGGCAAGAAAGGGCTGGTAAGATGGCTACCTCTAGTAAATCACTCCCTTTACCTTCCCCTCTTCCTCCGGCCACAGTTTTTGCTCCGCCTGCTGTTCTTCAACAGTCTGACCCTGAACCTATGCAGCTAGGTGGTGCCCATCTGAATCCCGAAGAGAGACAACGCCGCTTCAACACACGGAGCTGCCTCTACTGTGGTCAGTTTGGACATTCTATATCATCCTGTCCGGCCAGCAAAAGGCCCGGCTCAGCAGTAGTGGGAGATATACTGTTGAGCCAAACCCACTGCTCATCTCCCTCTAAACCAAACCTTGAGGGCACACTCATCTTGCATGGCCGTAACTTAACTCTTCCAGTTCTCCTTGACTCTGGGGCGGATTAAAGTTTTACAGATTATGAAGTAGCTTATCAGTTGGGACAGCGGCTGGAGACACCCCTGGAAGCTAAGGCGCTCAATGGCCAAGTACTAGCCCAAGTTACGGAAAGGATCCTCCCAGTTCGCCTACACCTCTCAGGTAATCATAAGGAGAGTATAAGTTTCCACATTTTTTATTGTAACCACTCACCTCTTGTTTTGGGCTTACCTTGGTTAAAGTTGCACAACCCTCATGTAGACTGGCCAACTGGTAAAATAGTTTCCTGGAGCACATTTTGCCATTCTAATTGTTTACAATCTGCCTTACCCCATGTTTGTTCTGAGTCCCCTGTTCAGAAACTCCTGACCTGTCAATGGTTCCTCCTGTTTATCATGATCTTGGTGCTGTGTTTAGTAAACACCACGCCCTGTCCTTGCCACCTCACCGGCCTTATGACTGTGCCATCAAGCTTCCCCCTGGGGCTCCACTGCCTAGTAGTCATCTATAGAACCTTTCGACTCCGGAGCAGGATATTGTGGAGAAGTATGTCCAAGAATCGCTGGCTGCAGGACTCATAAGACCATCTTCCTCACCGGTGGGTGCTGGTTTTTTCTTTGTTGATAAGAAGGACAAGACACTCGGACCATGCATTGATTTCCAGGGCCTGAATAAGTATCCACTTCCGTTGATCAACTCTGCCTTCACCCCTCTCTATGGTTCTACCATCTTCACCAAATTAGCCCTCCGCAACGCGTACCATCTTGTTCGCATCAGAGATGGAGATGAGAGGAAGACAGCCTTTAATACCCCGCTAGGCCATTTCGAATATCTTGTGATGCCATTTGGTCTGACAAACACCCCAGCCGTGTTCCAAATTCTGGTAAACAATGTATTAGGTGACATGATTGGGAGATTTGTTTTTGTTTACATTGATGACATCTTGATTTTTTTCCGAAAGACTTTGAAACCCATGAGGACAGTTCTTCAGAGGATCCTGGAGAACAAGTTGTTAAGGCAGAAAAGTGTCAATTTCATGCCCCCTCTGTTGCCTTTTTAGGGTACATCATCGCCCAGGGTCAAGTTCACATAGACCCAATAGAAGGTCACAGCGGTCCGAGAATGGCCTTACCCTTCCCAGCCGTAAGGAGCTGCAGCGTTTTTTGGGATTTGCGAATTTCTACAGAAGGTTTATACGCAACTTCAGTCGTCTGGCAGCACCTCTGACTGCTCTAACCTCTACTTCTGTCCCTTTTGCTTGGACTGTTGCAGCAGAATCAGCTTTTATGGAGTTGAAGCACAGGTTCACCACAGCCCAGGTGTTGATTCAGCCTAATCCTGAACTCCAATTCATAGTTGAGGTGGATGCTTCAGACTCTGGGGTAGGTGCGGTACTCTCGCAACGCTGCTCCACAGATAAAAGGCTGCATCCTTGTGCATATTTTTCTCATAAACTTTCTCCCGCAGAGAGAAACTATGATATTGGGGCAACGGTGGCGCAGGTGGTAGAGCGGGTCGTCTCGTGATCGGAAGGTCATGGGTTCGAATCCCAGTCTCTGCGTACAGTGGTGTATGAATGAGAGTGTGAATGAGTGAGTGGATCCTTGCTGTAAAGGGCTTTGAGTGCCTAATGTAGGTGGAAAAGCGCTATATAAGTTGAGTCCATTTACCATTTGCCATATTGGCAATCGAGAGCTTCTGGCTATAAAACTGGCTTGAGGGTTCTAATCTTCCCTTTATTGTCTGGTCAGATCACAAGAACCTGTTATACATTCAAATTGCCAAGCGGTTAAATTCCAGGCAAGCTAGATGGGCCCTCTTTTTTGACCGGTTTAACTTTTCCTTGACCTATCGACCTGGATCTAAAAACATTAAGCCAGATGCCTTGCCTCGCATTTTTTCTGCTGACTCCCCTGTCTCAGAGCGATCTAATTTTGCCTGCTTTCCGCTTTATAGCTATGATTTCTTGGGAAATTGAGTCACGTGTTAGGCCAGCCCAGCAGACCCACCCAGATCCTGGACATGGCCCACCTAATTCTCTGTTTCTTACTGATCCCGTCTGGTCTGATATTCTTCAGTGAGCCCACTCTACTCACTTAACCTGCCACCCAGGAGTTAACCGCACCCTTGCAGTCCTTCGGCGCAGGTTCTGGTGGCCATCCATGGAGAGGGACACTAAAGACTTTGTTGCGGCCTGTACAGCATGTTCACAAAACAAGACCTCTAACAAGCCCCCTTCTGGTCTTTTGCAACCTTTACCAATCCCTAGCCGTCCTTGCTCTCACATCTCGCTAGATTTTATAACCGGACTTCCACCGTCTAATGGCTATACTGTTATTCTTACCATTGTTGACAGGTTTTCTAAATCCGCACACTTTGTTCCACTCACAAAACTGCCCTTGTCGAGAGAGACTGCTGACTTGTTGGTTAATCATGTGTTCAGGTTGCATGGGATTCCATTGGACATTGTATCTGACAGAGGTCCCCAATTCACCTCCCAGGTATGGCGTGCCTTCTGTTCTGTCCTTAATATTAATGTCAGCCTCTCTTCTGGATACCACCCCCAGACGAACGGCCAAACTGAGCTGACTAACCAGCGGATGGAGGTGGTGTTGCGCTGTGTGTCTTCCTCCAGTCCGTCTAGTTGGAGTTCGCATCTGCCCTGGGTAGAGTATACCATAACACCCATTTGAACTCCTCTCTGGGTATGTCACCGTTTAAATGCTGTAACGGTTATCAGCCACCCCTGTTTGCAGACCAGGAGCAGGAGCTAGCAATTCCCTCAGTCCAGGATCACTTGAGGCGGTGTCATCAAACCTGGAATCGAGTACGCCCTTGTGCGTCGGCTCTTGTGCGTGCCTCTAAGTGGTCCCAGAGCCAGGCTAACCGACGTCACACTCCTGCTCCTTCATACATTCCTGGGCAGAAAGTATGGCTCTCCACACGAGACCTGCCTCTTAAGGTGGAATCTAAGAAGCTTTCTCCAACGTTTATCAAGCCATTTGAGGTAGCGAGGGTGATCAACCCCTCAGCGGTGCGTCTTCCCTGAAGGTTCATCCTGCCTTTCATATGTCCATGGTCAAACCTTTCCAGTCCCTTGTGCCCTGAGTGGCTGGCTCCTTCCCTCCCCTTTCGTTTCATTGCAGGAGTGAAGACAGGTGTGCTGGAGAGTCCTCAGCTGAGATCACTCTGCAATCAAGGAGATTCAAAAGTCCACTCCGGTGAGCTCAGCGCTGCAAGATCGTAAAAATACTCTACAGTCAGTACTACAGTATGTTCCAGCTTTTTCCTATTATACGTACCTTCCGAGAATACTTAACTGTTTTTCCATCCTGCTACAGATCTCCGCTCTCCAGCCGCCTGTCTTCTTGCTCCGTCCTGCCCCGTCCCGCTCCATTCCGCTCCGTTCAATAAATACTCATCTTTTTGCACCGTTTTTCCTGTGTCTGCTTTTAGGTTCAGCCTGATATGTAACACCACCTTCTTTCGCGCAGAAAAGAAGTGGGTGTGGTTTATCAAGCTATTAAATAACAGCACACATGACCTAGCTGCGTATTCAGCTAGGTCATATTGGGCTAGGCTAAACCACTTTGGAAACGCTGTTGTTTAAATGTGCTATATAGGGACGCCAGTCCCTATATTAAAGTATGACATGTCCGTTTCATGGCATTTATATGATTTCTGTGGTTTTCTATCATTAACATATAAGATATGTGGCCATGGGATGTGTATCCGACTCCACAAAATGCAGAAACTTACCAGAATATGATTTAGCATTTAGCTCAGAGATACTTTTATATGCTAATACTATCTAACGTAAAATCTAAATAGATCTGTACATTCATTAATGATTTCTAACTAGGCTTTGACCTCACCTAAATGTGGTTAATGGGTTGACAATACTTGAAAACATCTGAATTGTTCATGATTTGGGCTGTTTGATGGCTAGATGCTAACAGATATCATGAGCAGGCTAACTAATGGTGAAAGTTTCCCAGACGAACCAGCTTGCTAACGCATACAGCAAGCTGCTTCCCCTTTTATTCTGTGGAGGGTTTTTTATCAAAATGAGTCAAAACAAGGCTTAAAAGTTATATATATATTAAATGATACTGTTCAAATTTCATAGGTGCCTTCCTTCCATCCCTCCAACTACCATGGCATGTTAGTTTTTTGTCAATTATTCATCCGCTAGTGATTTACTACTAACGGAAAAAATATACTGGAAAGGTCATTAAGTGGCTCAAGTTGAGAAGCGTTTAAACCCTCTGCTATTCTGAAGGCGTAACAAAGCGTGGCGGAGCGCGTGAAGCCGCGACTGATGAGTGAAAGATGACTCCGTGTTCTCCGCGGGGAAGTCCATCTCGTCACCTGCCCCGAGAGACACCTAATCCCCCTCCCTCCCCCATGGGCAGAAGAAGAAGAGGCATACGGGACAGCAGGTAGACACACCGTCCCAAAGGAGGACACAGGCACGCAGCTGTCAGTGAGTATCTAGCCTGCAGCTCTTTTGTAGGTGTGTTAAACTTTTCTCATTAATACTGTGGTTGTTGTTTTTTATCTTTTCAGGCTTTCAATTAGGAGAAAATGGTGAGTAATTTTCTACTTTGAAACTCGTACATTATCAGCTTTAACAGCTTTTACAGCTTAGATTCCAGGTGAAGGTCAGGTCAGTAGTGTAGAAGTGTGGGGTTTGCGGCTTTGCGGCTTTGCTCTTCCAGCTGCTTTGCCAAAGGTCCATAGATCATTAGAAAGTCCTAATCGAAAACAATATCAAAACAACAAAAATATAATGCATTACTTTTATAGCGTAAAAGTAGGATAGACGTTCCCCTAAATTTGATGATGATGTGCCTACCCCACACCCAATACAAATAATAATAATAATAAGCAATGAAACTGAAAAAGCGTTTGAAGTAAACACAATGCTACACAGAACACTTTGTCATCCTAACAGCATAATCGTCATGCTTTAAGACAAGGCTCCCATTAAGCCTTGTGCAACCAATATCTGACTATGACTGTGTGTTGATATTCTGCATTTATAATTTTATAAAAGTGAGTTGACAGGTTCTTATCGTCCAACATTGCACTGTTGACTGTGTGATAACATGCATTATGACAAATACATCTAATCTAATCTACATATAATATAACAATGAACTTAATAGAAAGATATATGCCTGCTTTATTAATATAGGCTATAGTTACAAAATCTTATGGACCTCTTCAAAATAGGAAAATAACTTCCCTAAGGTCTATGCTTACATGACAAGGACTGTATGGTCACACTGGTGCAAATAAGGAAAGCGTTTAGTCACAGTCAAAAAATAGAATAAACAAATAAAATTTGAGGCGCTTAAAATTGGTCTCCTCTAAATCCCGGTTTGATATATGTGGGAAAATAAGGAAACTTTGACATCCTCACAAAGATGATTCTATGGATGTCATAAGGCTTCTGATTGGCTACGGACCCGTCCAATGATACCTAAAGAATAAAGCAGTTGGAGGGAAGAATGAATGCAAAAAGAAAAAAAAATGCTTGAAGGATGCGTTTTTTTAGTATTAGATAAAATATACATTTGCCGCATGAATGAGATCATTTAAAAGTCCATGTCACAAGAACAGAATATTTCTTAATTCAAAAGTAACAGTCTTTGTTGACACGTTTCCTATAATGAGCTGTGCTGTGTAGTGTAGTGCCTGACCACCCAGTGCAAAGAGGTGGCCACTTGGCAGCATACTTGATGTTTGTGTAATGAAGTGTACCATGACCTCTAAAGGTCAGTGCGTCTGCAAGCCGCAGCCAGAACTGTGTACATGACCACTCTCAGACAATCGCAAACCAATGTATCTCTCACATTTGCATCCACATCTAAACATCTTTATCCATAAATCTTAAAGTTGTTTGCTCTCAACTCATCAACCATCCTTTCTGTTCTTTTTTTTTTTTTGTCAGTGCCTTTTGTTCCTGCTGCGAAGGTCTGCGGTGACTCACACATATGCTGAAATGTTTTGACTCATTAGAAAGACATTAGCGTATATTGTCTTCACGTCGGCCTCTAAAGGAGACGGCGGCATTTCATTTGATATCATTGATTTGATTTGGTCCTCAGACTGTCTGATGAGGCGAAGATTTCAGTCTTTCTCAGTTTCACGGCAGCGGAGGTTTAATTTGGACTCATATTACATTACAACATCTTTGGAAACTGCGGATACGGGAGCCCGTTGTCACCTCAAACGGTTACACTTTCATGCCTGTTGGGAGTTTAATGAGAAAATACCACCGGGAGCCACTTGAGCTAAACTGAAGGCACTACTAATCTTCCTTTTTTTTAAACACACAAAAAAGGGCATATTTATGAACGTGCGTTAGCGACAGCCAAGAAAACACAGACACCTTTTCAGGGATCACCCATATTAGGACCTTGCATAATTGCACACTGTCCCTAAGCTTGGATCCAATTAAATGTGTTAAAGTAAGTGTGATGTGCACTCGCAGTTTCTTCAGGAATTCTATCTGTAGCTCAAATACTAATTTTACACTGTATTGTATTTGGGTCTATATTAATAAAATAAAAGATTCAGATTCTTAACATATTTTCACCGTTAGCAAGCCAGTTATACAAGGAAACATTTGTCTTGTTGTCTGTTCAATGTATTTTTCCTATAGCTGTTAGCATCAGCTCTCAAACATCGCAAGTGATGAGTGATCAAGATGTTCTTGGCTGCACATTTACACAATGTCATAGCCTGGTTAAAAGTCATTACACAATGTGTACAGACCCTGTGAAATGTAATTTTAGATAATACTTTGCCAGTACAAGAGGCCCCTGAATGCTAATGACAGATAGACGTCCAGTGGCAACTAAACCTCCTCTTAATTTCAACCTGGAGAAACTCAGACCCCAGCAGCAGAGACGTGTTATAAATTGATGTTAATATGTATGAGCAGGTTAGATGAGCGTCAGTTATTCCCCGGAGACACTGGTGGTGGAATGTGAGGTTGGAGAAGAATGAGCGACGGGAGAATCCATGATGGGCAGAGGTGGTGAGGGGGTGGAGGTGGGTTGCAGCACAGCTGGCAAGTGGACAACGCTATGAAGGAGAGAGGTTAAAGGGGTGATGATTGGCAGCGGCCAAGGCTGCGAGGCAGAGGTGCAGTTGCCAGGCGATGCTGCAACGAGTCTTCCAGGTTTATATGTAAATAATGAAGAAATCAAACACAGAAATTGGCTGAGGCACCAGGCTCTTTGTGCTCTGGACTCCACTGCCACAGCCTCACAGAAGCTGATGCACCAATACCTGTCCCCTGGCGTCATGAATCTAGTCTCTGAGGAATTGAGAACATTGGGTCTGGCTGCACCATTCATCTGTCTGTGGAGAGAATCCAGATAAAATGTTTAATGATGCAAATAACTTTGTAGCAAATTGCTGATAGGACTTAATATTTGAATAGCTCTCAAGTTCTCAAAATAGCACCTGTGACAGTAAAAGGTACCAAAAAAGAAATACTACAATAAAGCTCATCCATAACTTTCCTAACACATTTCTAACCTCCCAATTCTTTACAAGGATTAGTTTATATGCACATTTCACAACTTGAAGGGCCACTTTTCAGGTTCACCGTCACAGAAATGCTAGAAAAACACCCTGCAAGTTCATTTGATATAAATGCTTAATAGACAGATGCAAAGTAATTTTCCCACAATTATTTCAGTCTATACTGGAGGAGGACATACATTTTTTTGTCATTTTGGAAAAATAGGTATAAGGCCTTTAATCTAAAGCTTGAAAGTCATTTCACCTGACTATTGTCACACACACTGTTTTGAATGATTTGGACACTACTATGGGAAAATAGTATATTAATAATAATTTGAGTAGAATAGACATTAAATAGTTCTTGTCCATTGTCACGGTTAAAAGGCAAACTTTTAAGAAATATGTAACATATTGCTAACATTTAACATAATTACTCTCTCACAACTTATCTATGTAGTTTTTGGACTTGTAAGATATATTTAATATTTCAGAGAATTTGGCTCGAAGCGCTCGTGTGTCAACATGGCCCAACAAACAGAATAAAGTAGTTGCTTGCACAAATCCAGTGGTATTTCCAAGCAGAGTGAACTTAAGACCCACACGTGTAAATACAGTATGTCATGTTGCTATTAACAAGGTCTCTAGCCATAATAACAAATACAAAATCTGCAATTTTTGTGATGTAGACTGCGCGAAATGTATTTTCACAATTTTTAAAATGTTGCCTACACACACATTTCTCCTCTAAAATAGATAAATTCTATGATGCCGTATTTCACAAGTGGCTAAAGTACAGACCCTGAAAAAAGTCACCCAGACATATTTTCTTGCTCTTCTAGTTAGACCAAACTAGCTGCAATAAAAGTTTAACTTGTCAACCTCATTTTTAAAAAGACTCTTCACTGACACTACCCCATCATCCCTCATGTGTTGTTTTTCTTCTTCTGAGTACACTCTGCCACAGTTCGGACTTCTCGGATGAGTAACAAGCCAATAGAAAATAACGCTCAACTCTGAAAGTGCTTTGTCACCCGAGAAGCTGCACACCACCAGCTCCGTCCTATTCGCTTGAGCACTTTTTACCCGTCGCTTGAGTTGCACTTGTTTAAATTGCCTGTGACAATAGCTGTGACTGGTCTTGATTTAGTACACACTTAGAAGTGCACCACAGTTGGGACGACCCCAGTGGCCTTGGGTAAGATTTCCAACATTGCGGCAGCCTTCATATGGCAATATTCAGGTCTCTGAAAAATGTATGAGGAGATTAAGTGTATCTGCTCGAGTTTCATTCTTTTGAGGGAAGAATTCAGACTGTAGGCTGTAAGACAGTATCTTTAAGTTATGCAATTGTGTGTCTTCTTTTTCATGCTAAAAAGCTTGTGTAGCTTATTGAAAAGTGCTACGACACATTTATGTTGTTTACATTAGTGTGATTTGTTGAAAAATCATAATCATAATTCAGACTTTGAAATGCAAATCGGCACAGATCACGATGGAAAAAACACTGAAATTATATAAATGCCATGAAACGGACATACCACGCCCCGCCGTACGTTAAAGTGATAAGTTTGCAAAGTCAGGAGAGATAGAGTGACATGTGCGTGGCGTTTTTAACCAGCGTAATGAAGTATAAATAAGGGCAGCATCGATTTTAAAACGTCTTTTTACCAATATTCAGTATTTATGTCAGCATTTAAGCTATAGTAATAATATCATGCTATCAAAGCATTACTCCGACCTAAATGCTGTTTTTTATGCAGTTTAAAAAAGTATAAAAGATAAAAACTACGACATTACAGAGGTGAACCGGATGTACAGCCCCGTTGTCGTGGTAACGTTAGCAAAATCAATTTTGCGCATTTTATAACATTTGTAAAACACTTAGACTTCCAGACTATCACTTTAATATAGGGACTGGCTTCACCATTCATTTGAATGAGGATAGAAACAGGTTCGGAAAGCCATTAAATAGTTAGAGCCCAACTATTTGATCATCATCAATTGATCATTTTCTAGTTTAGGGGTAAATGCTTTTGCTTCTTATCCTAACCGACACCGAGACTGACCAAATTGAAAAAAATATATCAACAATTTAAAGCGAAAAGAAAACGCTCATATTTGTAGCAGTCTAATACTAGAATCTTATAAATGTCTTTTGTATATTTTAAAAATGTATAATAATTTGCCTGCAATGATGCATCAAAAAAATGAAATAGATAAATCAAGTATGAAAAAGAGCAAAAACAAAATGAAGTACCATAGTATTCAGACTTCAATTATATTTGAGCGTTTTTTGAACATTCGTAATGGTTCATGTGGATGAATCCCATTCATTGCCCCTGATTCAGGTACAGCCTCTATATAAGACTGATAATCAGACCAAAACAAATTGAAGAGTATTATACTGTAATTACTTGCTGAATCCATTATTATTTACATTTAGATATTGCAGTGTCCATTTAATACTTCCTTAGATTATACGGGCAGCATGTAACTGATGCAGTGGCTTTGCTTTGTGCTTCCCCGCAGGCTTACAGAGGCAGCGTCAAACCCTACGTCAACTTCAACGCAAAGCATGACGCCGAAGTCCTGCACAAAGCCATGAAGGGACTTGGTCAGTGCTCCACGATGACACTCTGTTCACTCTGCGAAATTATGACTTTTACCTCTTCTCTTGCGGCAGGAAATAGTTCTATATCAGGCCAGGCAATTCATGTATAAGTACAACACAAAAGAAGTGTCATAAAATGCAATACAGGGGTTAACAGATCTGACCATTTCCACATAAAGAATATGGCATTTCAACATCTTCAACGTCCTCTTTATTATCTATGCTAATCCAACACTAGAATCACATGCATTTCAAAACATGTTTGTAGAAAGACCGTATACTCACGAAACAGTATTGCAGTTAATAGCCAATTATTTTTTAATTCAGTATATTACGCAGCCGCCTTTCTATAACCGCCCAAGACCGAATGCCAACCTTTTTTGTTTTGTTTCTGGGGCTGTTACTAATTTGGTTCTCAAAATACAGTCAGGCAGCAACATGTTTCTTTCGAATCTGTTAAACGCTAGTCACTAATTAGCGTTTATGGGATGAAATGTTTTGGCATTTTCAACGTGCTTAGACTCATTAAAATGGTAAATACGCTGCAGAGCCGTGCCCTTGTACTAATTAATACGACAACTGTAATTATGTCTCAGGATAATTTAAAAATTATACAACTTAAAGCCATTTCGTCTGATATAAATGTAGTTTTTTTTTAAAGTATTTTTTGTGGGATGTGATTGACGTTTCTTTCTGTCTTTGTTCCGCTTGATGCTTTTTGAACAGAACTTGCAAGTATTCTGAGGGGAAAAAAGGAGCCGGGGCATCGGTGCCTTCAGTGAAAACAACACCCGCTTTAATCCCAGAGCTTTGACACTTGCATTATTTACGTGTTTGTTCAGGGGGACATTTGCCACTTTGAGAACGATCTCCATAAATACTTCATTTCCTTGCATTACTTCTCCTCACCGAAAAGAAACAAATGTAAGATTTCGCGGTTAGATAGCTCTAATTAGCGTCGTCTAATTGCTAATCATTATCTTGCGCGGCGTGTCCTTTGGCTGTACCTTTGAAATTACATTGTAAAGTCGATCGAAGAAAACAAACGGAGGAGTAGGTCTAGAGTTTGAGAAATGAGCTCATCTTCGTCATGTGACACTGGAGCGGACAGTTCGTTACCATAATGCTACGCTGACCTGTATTCCTACCCTTTGCTCCGCCCCTGAGCGTAACCCAAAACCTCAAAACAAGTCACAATGGAAGGGTGTGACAAAAGCACATCCTTTATCAAAGTCCCTGGACCTATTTTTGCGCTTTAGTTGTGGTCCAAACTTGTTCCTAACTTTCCTACCGCACTACTAACACAATTCTTCACGGGGATGAGTTTATCAGCATGTTTATTATTAGCACAGCTTTCAGCAATGTCTACAGTATTGGCCTAATTGTTTTTAGCATTGGTACTTAAAGAACTGGACAGGGTACCGCCCCCTCTGGCCTGTCGCCATTTTGACGAGTGGCCGCTCCGTGGTACTGCAGCTGGACATTTTTAGAGTGCCATGTATAAACAAACTGCTTGTGCTCGACTGATGAGACACAACTTTTAAAGCAGTACTAAGTAACTCTTGCCCCTAGAGGCCATAAGCGCAACTGCAGGTGTCGTAGCAAGTTACGATTTTTTTTACTTATTAAATGTCTTGGAGAGTAAATACTGCGCTGACAGAAAAGGTGAAGCGAGAGAGGGATGTTGTACATCCAGTTATACAATGGAAATAAAAAAAATTTACTCAAACCTGGCTGTAAATACTGTTTAAGTGGAGCTAGCCCACAGTTAGCTTTGCCCGTTAGCCTGTTAGCTTCTTCTTCGTGATTCCATGTGTGTATTGGTTGCTCCAACCCGGTGGCAGTTAAGTTGCAAGCAATTTTACACTCGCATTTCCTTTTTTGTATTCATATCTTTTTTGTAGATGTGGATGGATGATAAAGTCAATGTCCATGATCATAAAGCAATACAACTAAAGGTCGTTAAGAGGTTATTATTAATGACCAATTTGACCATGTTAACACAAGAATTGGGCTCGGTAACATTGATTTTTGAAATCAGCGCCTTTGAATTAGTAAAACTAGCTATGTTGCCAAAAATCAGAAAGAAATGCCCGTAGGTGTCACATTTTTCCCCCTGACTATGCTACTTCCAGGCTACGACGGCTCGTCAGCAAACAAAATATACTTCAAGGGAGCAAAATGGAAACCGTTCTATATAAATAAGTACTTCCTCTTTATTTTCAGTTGATCCACCTCTGTTTTATACTATAAGCTCTTTAGAATGTCGTGATGTCACGTGAACGCTCCCTGTTGAGGTGGAGGGCAGCTGAAAATTCCATGGCGGTAATTATGGTAACTATGGTAAAATCTCAGTCATTACTGGGAGAATCCACACGAAACAAGAACTGTTTCAAAGTTGATTGTCTTCTCTGTCAGCCCATATGAACTAATGTCTAATTATTTCTTAATATTGAGGTCCAAAAGTGGTGACAAACTCGGAAATATGAGCGTGATATTGGCCTATAGTAAGGACTTTCACACGTAAATATAATGTCAAGTTTGTGAATCCAATCCCTGTCAAATACTGATGAGGAAAAACATGGAAGTATTTTTTTAATATAACATCATCACATTCTAAATCGTGAACACGACCTATTGCAGTATTTCAGTAAAATATATAAATATATATAAATACATATTCCTGTAGTCCTAGTCCATATTCCTTTCTAGTGCAGATGTAATGTTTTGCTTTAAAAAATGTTTTGGCAATGACATCAAAAATATAGGTTGTTTTTGTTCTTCATTTAGTGTTAAAGTCCTTAACTTAAAGTGTGCAGTGACAATCAATAACTGAAATAAATTATATTGAAGTTCAGGCACAGTAGTACAGTGGTTAGCGCTCGTGCTTCACAGCTAGAAGGTCCGGGTTCGATTCCCACCAAGGCCGGGGCCTTTCTGTGTGGAGTTTGCATGTTCTCCCCGTGTCTGTGTAGGTTTCCTCCGGGGGGTCCGGTTTCCCCTACCACTAAAAACATGTACAATAGGCCAGGATGAATGAGAGTGTGTTTGAGGGGGTACATGGGGGACGACGGATGGAAATTAGCCCAAGGCTACAATCCGGTGTGGCTTGTTCATTAACTTGCACTGTCCCGACCAAATAAACCAATAAACATAAACAGTCTACAGGGACAGGAAAGACAAACTGCCCCGACTTTGGAAAACCAGACAGGTCGTTAGAATTCCTGACGCTTTGTCACAATAAACAGGTGCAGGGAAATATGAAGGGACTGCAGGAGGAAATCAAAATTATATATGACTAGGGGCTGACATTACTGTACATCAGTCGACTGGGCTCTATAATCACGTTGGCTCATTTGCATCCCCACCACACACGGCTCTTATTCTCTCTGAGGTATATTATATCCAACCATAACCAATATTGATTACGAGCTCATTGGCTCAAAGTCCATTCCCAGTCCTCATCTTTGGCTTTACAGGTTGACGTTTCATTAAGGCGAGCGGCTAATTTATGGGCTATTCATTTGTTTTATTTCTTGTACATGATGTTTTGTGGTGAGTGGAGGGTGGAGCATGAGCATATGGTGGTGTTTTATGCTTGTTTGAATTCAGGAACGGATGAAGACACCGTCCTGATGCTGCTGGCATCACGCACCAACGAGCAGCGCCAGCAAATTAAGGTGGCCTACAAAAAGGCGCACGGAAAGGTATTAAAACTCCTGTAGACTTTAATGTTGTGACATAAACCACATCAAGACCCAATGCAGGCAATTTGGTGGATGTGTCGTCGCGCTCTTTTCCTATTTCACACTGTCCTGTCCAAAACGGACAAAAAAATCTTAAATAAATAAACCAGATACATTTTGCTTGGAAATTAAATTGGCAAATTTTTAAATTTCTTTTTTTGACTCTTTTAAACAGGGGCGTGGAACTCATTTGGAGCGGGGGCCAAAAATGTAAACGTGTTGGTCGGGGTCCAAAACTGACAAAACTCTTTTGATAGACTAAATATTAATTAACTTATTATCTTCATTGGTGTCAAACAACAGTGACACCAATGAAGATACCACAGGCATTAACCCAAGTGAGAATTAGAAAAGCAAGACTTATGCACATTTCCAACACTAACATTAAGAAAATGGATTTAAAAATGTGCCTTGATCTACTTTTAGAAGTAGGACCTTTTGTATAACCTAAACATCACCATTCACAAACACTCACATGAATACGTACATCCGTGTGATTGTGTTTTTATTTCCCCCCGTTCTTTCTCTCTTTGCCCCTGCTGTTCATCCGCTCTGTCAGGTTATTTTATGACCACCTGTGGATTGAAAGCCCCAGGTTAATTTGCTTTCTGCCCAGGTTATTGAAAAGCGCTGTGGCAAACGTAATTGCCGCCAGAAGAATGAATAGATGAGGTGGCTCGAGGGGGGAAAGGGGACACATCAGAAATCACAGAGTAGCTCCTGAAATATCAATGCATAATGCAGCGCTTTGAGGAAAATGTACAGAAGAGAAGCTTACCGTCTCTGATATTCACAAAAATGCAGTCCAAAGATAAATACTGGTTTGTGCAAAATACCCATCGACATTAGGGATACTTGTTTTTTTCTGCAAAAGAAAGTTCCAGGCCATATTTGTGAAAGTAGAAATTCAGCGCACATACTCTGTTTTGCCTCTTAGTGACACATTCATTTTTAATTAGCTGTTATTGAAAAACCGGATGCTTGCTCTTTGCCGTGACTCATAGTTTTAGTCATGATTAAGCCTTTCAGCATCATGAACTTCCTCCTAAACCTTCCCAACTTTGAGAAAAAAAGAGAACCCTCCATTTCTAGCTGTATTTTGGAAGAGCAATGTGTAAATTGTACAAGTTATAACACTGAGATTTTGTAATGAGTAAGGTGTGATATAGTTGGTGCTGTTGTTAATGTTTCTTAGTAAGTGTTGGCCTGTCACAGAAATCACTACAGTGGAAGGAAAATGTATGTGAACTCTTTGGAATTTCTCCCATTTCTGCCTAAATTGGTCATAAAATATGGTCTGATCTTCATCACAATCATAAGACTCTGTAAACAGTGTCTGCTTTAACTGATACCAACCAAACAATTACATGTTCATATTTTTAATGGCCATAGCATGTAAACATTCTCAGGACAGTGTGGAATAAGTGAGTACACCCTTGGATTCAATAGCTGTGGTCTGATAAAGCTCAGATCACATTTTATGACCAATTTAGGCAGAAATGGGAGAAATTCCAAAGAATACATTTACCTCCCACGGTATATTGACGCATCGTTCAATAAACAACGTATGAACTTAAGGTTCAAAGTTCATTGTTTATTTGTACATTTTGTACATATTTTTTTTAAACTCAAATGTTAATTCATATACTGTAAGCCCATTTATTTAAGTACATTTATAACATGACATACTGTGATTTTCATTCGTTAGGGTTATAGTTGCTGTGAGACATAATCGTCTGCAATATTATCATTTAACATAACACTTCTATCCTTTTGTTCTCGTTAATGTTCACTGCTCTGCAGTATGCCCAACAGTATGAAAATGAGTGTGTAACTCAAAGGAAAGCAACGTTCCTCCCCATTAATAAAAAAAAAGACATCTGATATATCATACTTCAGATGTATTATCGTGACAGTATAAGTGCTCTTTAGTCAAAGTGTACAGGGTGAATATGTGCTCTATACTGTTAATGCACATTTGTGTAACACATGTACGTGATTACGTGTATTCTCTTGCTCAAAATGCTCTACAGCCATGAGAAAAGAAAGTGACCCCTTAACCCCCAACTTAACCGAGTGCATTAATTTTTCTCCATTTCGGCTCAACCCAAATCTAAAAGCTTCTTGACTAACGCTTACAGCATATGGGCCAGTGCAACGCCTCATTTGAAAGCTAAGACCTACAAAACTAATCTAAGCTCCTTCCTCATTATTGATTGTTTTGTTTTCATCAGGGTTTTTGTGGCTTGAGCACAGTTGCATTACACACAAAATGTAATGGATGGAATACGCTACAAAAAAAGCTATGAAAACGTGATAAAAATGTGGCAAAAAACTTGACAAAAAAGGCAAAGAAAAAGTGATAAAAATGTGACCAAAAAAGCAACAAATACATGATAAAAACAACTTGCAATAAAACAACTAAAACATGATCAAACAAACAAGGAATAAGCTTGAGTTTTTAAGGCCTTAGCTTTTAAATGAGTCGTTACTATAGGCTGCAAGCTCCAGGCGAGACGCTTTTAGATTTGGGTTAAACTGGAGAAAACAGTTCAGTTAAGGTGAGGGTTAAGGGGTTAAATGAAATGAAAATAAAAACCCTACCACCCTTATATCCTATCTAAGTCTGGTCTTACTGGTCAGACCAAACATTACTCTACGTATTTGATCAGAGTACACACATTCACGGTATTATTCATTTATCTGTTTATTTGTTTACACACTGCGAAACACTGTAAATGTTCAAAAAGCCCTTTTAAAATGTGCTTCTCCATAACAGTGTCATTTGTCAATTGTCAATGTTACTGTAGGATCTGGTGAGTGCTCTCAAATCCGAGCTGGGGGGTCTCTTCGAGGACCTGATCGTGGCTTTGATGACCCCACGCAGCCTCTTCGATGCGACCCAGCTCCACAAGGCTCTCAAGGTAAAAAGAAAACGTAAATGAAATGGTGTTGTTTTGTTTTGCCACAGATGTTCAAACAAACATAAAGTGAAGTCTTGAACTCTGATTCCACCATCCACTTTATCCTCATCTCTCTCTCTCTCTCTGACTATTCATGCTAGACGAGACACCATAATTGATCTGATTCACACTGGCTAATTGTATTTATTGTTTCCACTGGTGTTCAAGGCAACGTTTGACAGCTGTCACAAAAACAGAAGTCGCACAGAAATCCCATCATTTTTTCAGCTATTGGGTTTACTGTAACTAACAGAGAAAACTGCAAAGAAAACCTCCATGTCAGTCGGCTGTTGGCTCATTTTTAACTCGACTTACGGCAAAACAGAAAACGAGCTGCTGAACCTTCAAGTTTATTTGTGCTGTCACGTCTGTGTTTAGATCACCAAACTTTCAAGTCTTCCAATAAGATTTAAAAAAAAAAGAAAACTTGAGAAGTGCTTGTAATTTCCTCACACACACAAAAAAATGCCTGCACGTCCTTTCTGATGGTGGAAAAGAATGACATCTGCTGTACAATGGACTTGCTTGATTGAGTGACCGTCTTATTCATCTTCTCAACACCTAAAGTTAAAGTAAGTGTCAATCACCTGGATAACACCGCGCTTGTGTTCCCCAGGGCGCGGGGACGAATGACGAGGTGCTGATCGAAATCCTGGCCTCCAGAACTGAGGACGAAATCAAAGACATAACCAAAGTGTACAAAAAAGGTGACAGGCAGAACAAGGGTGGAAATAGATAAATATGTCTGCGTGAGAAAAGGTTGCGCTGTGTGAAGTAATAACTGCCACGTGAAGTGATTGTGCCTGTGTGCTCCCAGCTCAGGTCACACTGTGGGTTTTTAAAAATGAAGTGATTGTAGTTTAAGTAAGAGCCATGTTTGTAAATGTAGCTCAGAGCTGCCTGTTCATTTCCTTCTTTCTTTCATTTTTGTTTTAGTTTTAGAATGAGCTCACTTCCCGTAACAATGTGATAAACCTTTTGCCTAACAGCGTCCCGAATTAGTTCCATGTCAAGTTGATGAGTTTATTTCTGATGATGACACATTTCCATTAAACCTCTACAGGCAATTTGAGAGTGGAAAACTGAGTAATCGTAATAGGCAAAAGCAAGTGTACTGCACATTTCATGTCCTTGACGACAGTGTGCCTCACAACAACACTAAAACGCACACAAATACAATAAAAGAACAAGAATTTTAAAACAGAGCACATTATTTTTTATCGATTGATTTCTTTTTTTACTTTACTGAGCGACAGGAGACCTGAGCACTGGACTAATGTGGTGCTATTTCCTGGTTCTGGTCAGGTCTTGAGCAGCTGCGTTCTGTGCTGCAGCTGTCCAACAGTGAGCAGGCTGGGTTCCTTGTTTTCCAACCAGGGGTACAGGACCTGGCGATACTTGAGGCCTTAGCAGGGGTACTTGGAATAATTTCAGATTAAAAATCAAAGTGAAACTGAGTAGAATTTAAATATTACTTTCAAGAAATTTAGTTTTAATTATGTTTTTTTGTAAAAGGTTTGAGTAGTTTAGAGTATTTTAGCTTTATTTGGAACACAACACACTACTAAGTTTAGTCGATCACTTTGTAATAATTTTGGCAGGATCCTCGAGGTAGGGGGCAAGGCAAGGCATGTTTATTGATGCCACGGATTCTGTTCACAAGGCAACTGAATGCGCCTGCTACTCTCTGAATACAAATGAAAGACTCAAGGGGCACGTGAGACAAAAAAGCTTGGGAGTCTAACTGGCTATATAATAATGGCTACTGATATTATAGACTTAAAGTGATAGTCTGGAAGTCTAAAAGTTTTACAAATTTTATAAAATGTGCAAAATCGACCTCGTTTTGCATTTTGATATGAAAGTAAGTAATTATATATATATATATATATATATATATATATATATATATATATATATATATATATTTAGTTTAGTTTATTTGTTTATTTGAGCAGTTGAAGTTCTGCTCAAAAGGAGTGGGCCGAAGCAAAAGCTTATGAGCGCCCACCCCCGAAATCATTACAATAAAAAATAACATCACAATAGTACAAAGGAACATATTACAAGGAACAAAGGAATTATATATATATATATAATTTTTTGTAAAGTCCCACCTCCCCGGATCTTAGCAGCTAATCCCAGTCTAGTATCCTCCCGTGTTGACCAATGAGACGAGCTATTCCTGTGAACCAGCCTGTCAGGTCTAATCAGGAGGAGGGGGAGGAGCTTGATCGTTTACTTTTGAAAATTCTGTTCCTGCTCTCCTCATTTTGCAAAGTAAGAAGGGCTTTCTGGTTAAAGAGGGGAGGGATCTACTTTCAAATTCCACTTTCTCTCCTCACTTTGCAAACTTACAGACTATCACTGTAATATGTAATATATGTTAATATTTAGATATAATATAATAGAGATGAGCGGGTCCCCTTCAGCCCCATTCATTGTAAAGGTTCCCGAGTCCTGTGTGCACCTTACGGCGCCCTCACACCAAGAGCGGTGGAAGAGAAGAGAGCGGCGAGCTTCCATTCATTCCCTATGCTGCCTGGCGACCGGAAAGAAGCCTCCGGAAATACACAGGAGGTCGCCAGGCAGCATAGGGAATGAATGGAAGCTCGCCGCTCTCTTCTCTTCCACCGCTCTAGGTGTGAGTTCGGCCTTAATAGCCGCTCTGTCTCCTCCTACGCAGCCTGTTCGTTAAAAGGGCAAAAAGGCGGGAAGCCCTGCGCTCGCGGGGCGGGTGGTGCCTCCTCAGAGCTCCAGAGCTTGATTGACAGGCACTGGAGCCAGTCAATGCACTGAAAATGCTTCCAATGTTTGGGCTTTTAAACAAAAACCAGCGTGGTTAAAAATATTTCACCTACCCCAGCGTTGTCACATGGGTCATAGCGATTTTTAGAAAAAGAAAAACTCTTTGGAGCTAGGCTTTTAAGCCGTTCTTGGGACGTTTGAAGTCCCATTAGAATCAATGCCCCTAAGTGTCTCTTGGAGTCGCCCCTGGCCACCGGGGGTGGTATTACAGCAATGTCAGCTCCCCACTATGAGGACCATAGAGAAGCGCGTTCCTCGCCCATTGGTTTGAGTCCATTATTACTTCTAGATGTTTAGGTTCTAGTAAGAGGACCTCACTGATGTCAAAAGACACTTCACCTTTTACACTATACGAGTTACATCACAGACTATTCAGATTCGCAGGCTGGTGTCACTGTTGTTTTTCCAGAGGGTATAGTGACACTGAATGATGTCAGGAGATCCCTGCAGCATATTCTAGTGGTTTGCCACCAATGTGACCCGAAGTTCCTACCTCATAAAGTGACACCACAACAGGATCTAAACTATTTGTGTTTCATAATTTAATCTCATCATTCAATTGCTGCTATTGGCTCACAGACTCACAGGCTGCGTTGGGGGGTTTAATTTGTTCAACTTGCTTCAACTACAGTAGGTCAGTGAATCAGTTGATTTTCAATGGCGAATCCGTGTGAGGGATCCAATGGCCCCAAATGTGTAACCTGTGAAACCTTTTGCACATATTACAGCTTTCCTTGCCTTCTTCTGGAACCTTTGGCACACTGTATATTTTTGCAAAAACAGCTTTAGCATTGGTGATCACAGCATTCATTAGTGCACAATGTATTGCCAAATTATTAGGTGATGCAGTATTCGTGTAAAAAGAAAAATATGTGCTACATGATACTGTGCAAAAGGTGAATTCCCTATATATCACGATTATTATTTGTATCGTGCAGCACTAAGGAGAATCATACTGCAGTGTGTACCGCCAAGTGTAAACAATCACGTGACACTCCTCTCCTCTTTCTGTCCCTCCAGAGTTCGGCGGCAAACTGGAGAAGGATGTCTGCAGTGACACTACGGGCCCCTATCAGAAGATGCTGGTGATCCTCCTGCAGGTAGACGGGGACTTATGTTTCCCTTTCCAGATAATGAGAGCTTCTGGTGAAGCCATTACCAAATCATGAGAGGTTTAGGTTGTTTTGTTGCCGGGTACGAGGGACAAGGATCGCGCTCTTTTCACCCGCGCCTCCACGCACTGAAATGTAATAAAGGCGATGATGTATCCTTAAGGGGTTATTAGAGTCGAGGCAGGCTTGGGGATTGCTGTGTTTCCAGCATCCACACTAACCTACTTTTTGCTCTATGTTTGTCCTCCTGTCTGTCTGCCTGCCTCTCACTTTGCTCGTACGGGGGAGTAGGCGAGTAGAGATGAAGGAGTGGATGAAGGAAAGATCGAGAAAGATGCAAAGGTAAGTCTGAAATAGTAAACTGTTCAACATGAAGCAGCACTTTTAAATAGATCGAATTCCTCAAGATGCATAAAGTAAGCTAGTACCAAAAAAGAAAAAAACATTGATTCTTAGCACAAACAAAATCTATCATAACACTTCCTGGATCTTGGCAAACACATACATAGCTGTCATCCTTTGTGGATTGGTTAAACTGCTCCTTTATGGCATAGAGCCCTGTTGCAAAGGTAAAAAAAAAAAGAACATCCAGGTGAAGACGGAAATATAACAATGGATCTTAAACTAACTAGTGCTAACTTCTCGAGCGGTTTTTGCAGAAGTCCATTATTTAGCCATATTAGCTTTCCCTTTCAGTTAGACAAACTACATTGGTCCATCAAACTGTAACTCAATAACAATACTAAAAACTAAATAAAGTAAATCAAATATTAAAGCGGAAACTAAGGATCTAATAAGTAAAGCGTGGCCATACCGCCTTTGCTATGCCCGATCCAGTCAGACCTTGGAAGCTAAGCAGGGAAGGGCCTGGTCGGTACTTGGATGGGAGACCGTTTGGGAACACCAGGAAGTGAATGTAGTGAGCGAGTGAGTGGTGGTCATCGGAGGTGCCGATGGCGCAGACTGGTTGCCTCGCTCCTGTCAGACTAACCCAGGGCAGCTGTGGCTACAATAGTAGCTTACCACCACCAAGTATGGAGTGAATGAATAATGCAATGTAAAGCATCTTTTAGTGTCCAGAAAAGCGCTATATAAAACCGATGCATTATTATTATTATAAGTAAAGCAACAATAGATGATAAATAAATCCAGTATGTAAAAGATTTTACAGAGCTTTGTAGATCTATGAGTACAATTATGAGCACTTACTCTGCATATAGTTTAAATGTGGAAAGCTTTAGTCCAAACCTACTGTTAAGTTAATAAAAACTAAGCTCTTAAGTACCGTATAATCTGCAAAACTGCAGTTACATGTGGAAGGGGAAGTCGATCTCTCTCCGAGGCTAACTAGAACATGACTTTCGCCTGAGCCAATCAGCGACCTGCCTGGGCCAAATTCTTGTAGTCATATGACGGCCAAGCCGAATCAAAGCGCATTGAATTTGTTCAAAGTTACCGCGTAAGCCCCTCTGCCCCAGAAGCTGAATATCAGGCTGTCGAAAGGAACATTGTGATAGCTACTTCTAGACCAACGAGGATGACAGGATATCTAACTTTAGTATCTGGGTCAGTGTTGAGAATGTGGCTGGGCCCATGAGGAAAACAGAAGATTCCTATCGGAGATATAGCGAGCTATGATCAATCATGTGAAAACAAGAAGCAGGCACCAATCAAGTCAATAAAACCATCATTTACATATAAAGCAGCCATTAAAATGACTGCACACTGAGTTGTGACTTTATAGTTTAGCCTCTTCAACAAAGAAAAACCTGGTGGAGCCTAACGTAGCATAGCATCCTAGCCTTTAGCCACTAGCTGCGAGCATTAAAACACAAGTAATCAGCCTCTATTCAAAGGTATTGGGTGGATTTAGGCTCAAATACTGCGTGAGGACTATTACTACAGATCCATAGGGCATCGCAGTGAGTCCCAAAACAGTCATTTTGAACACACTTTTTGAACAACATGAGCCAGCTAAAGCTAAACTGGAAATAATGCGCATAATCAGCAACCCCCGCCTGCCCGGAGATGCTGCTCCCAGGGGCAATTTGGTGAAATATAGCTGTCATTTAGAATGAGACAAGAGACTTGTTTGATATTTTTCTCGGAAAATCTGACAAACCATGCCCCTCTGATCAATAACCGTTAAAACAGATGATCTAGTATCACCAAATGTCAACAATATCAGGTTTGTATGCGATCTAATTCTAAAATCGATTTTTCTTAATCTGCAATGAGTTGAAACCTCATTTATTTTGACTTCTCTCTGAGGTAGAGAGACACTGGGGAGGGAAAAAAAACAAAAGTCACTGCTCTGCTCTGGCACTGTACAAGGTCTTACATCAGCGCTGTCACTCGCGCTCTGCCGGTGTGTCCCGAAAAGTCCTGTCTGTAGAGCACGTGTGCACAGCTGCTCCACTGTCTAACTGCCATTATAGGACTTGTACGCTGCCGGTGAGGGGAAGTTTGGCACAGACGAGGAAAAATTCATCAACATCCTTGGCAACCGCAGCACCGAGCACCTCCTAGAAGGTAACGAGGGATTTGGCTTGTAATGGGTGTGTGGTGCTTTTCATGGCCTTTCTCAAACAATTATGGGTACTTCTATGGCAACCCTGTATATTTGATCATCTTTAAAAACATGGTCTAACTTAGGAAATAAATAAATAAAAATTCTACTTGTTCTGTTAAAAAAAAAAGTGTCATGTGACCTCCAGACGGCAGGAGTGTTGTTAAAAATGATAAATTACTTTTAAATGTGACATGAAAAAACAGGCTATTTCTTTAGATTAATACTAAAGAGTTGATTGGATGACAAGTTCTTCCTGAGTCACTGCTTCCTGGTTTGCCTAAGCTCTCCATCGTACAGGAGTTCTCCTACATAGATAAAGGTTCTTTAGTCCTCATCTGTACTGGGTTATTTTAGTGATGCGTTCGCTTCAGTGCTCACCTCAGGAAGCTAACCCTCAGCTTCTGGGTCAGTAAATACAGCCTGCTGCTAAAAGACCATTAGTGATGAAGTTTATTGAGGTGAGAGGGGAAACAGCCGCTAAAACACTAAAACAACCAGTTATTTTAGAGGAGAAGATATTGTAGCTGTCAGTTCTTAACTTCCCACTCGCAGGATTGCTAGACCATCTTCCTTGCTAGCGGGAATTTGCGCATTGACCAAATTTCACAGATGAGCATATTTAAAATAGCCAAGGCCAGATCACTTTTATTTTTTAGCTAAAGACGTTTCGCCTTTGTGTCCAAGAAGATTTGCCTATTCTGAAGTTCCTACTGGCCAGGAGGTTGGATTTAAACCCTTTCGAGGATCCAGCTCTCTCATCAGTGGGAACCTACTGTATGTACTGAGTGACGGCTTGCTACAGCCAAAAAAATACTTTCTGTTTACGTCATACTTTATGCCAATTATGCTACAAGGCAAGTAATATGTTATTAAACATGCATGTCATGAACGAATCAAAACACAACTCCAGGTATGTTTTTGATGAAGACACAACTTTATAAATAGTTGTTGTTGTTGTTTTAAAATCCCCCCTTTTAATCTCTCACAGGCAGACTAAACCATGCATTATTTAGCAGCACGGGAAAGTAGCTAGTGCAAAACCTAGACCTGCATAACAAGACGTGAAGAGCCATTTGTCGACTCTTGACAGAGTTATGGGACTGGCATGTTGCACCTGCTCTTTGCTCTGCTCTGTCTTGCGAGTAAAAAAAACAAAACTGCTGGGTATGGAGAAGTTCATTGAGTCTGTACATCCAGGTCGATAGAAGGTATAGATCATGGAGATGAGATCAACTTCTGTAAGTGTGTTCAGGGAGCACCCCGCCTCCATAGGATTTCAGTGTGACATATGTTACCGCCAGATATTGATACCGACTGTTATGGGACGTAGCCTGTGTTTTCATGCTTTTTAAAAGTAGGAGGCAGGAACCGCTAGGAACTAAATAGCAACATCAATATACTGTACATAAGAATGCTTTGGGGCCAGTGGCAAAAATAGGAACGCAATAGAAGAAAAATGCATACAAGTGTAATTTTAAAACCATCTAAATTAAGGAAGAACAGTTTTGGCAACATGTCTAATTTTGTTGTGTGATAACATGTAGATTTGCCACATATGCTTATATAACCTTTTTGAGGGTTTTACCAAACATCAAAAACTACCACTAAAAAACTACTATTACTACAGAAAGTATCAAAAGCAGGTACTGAAAAAAAAGGTGTATCTTTAGATCCAAGTTTTGATGCTGTTGGTCCAGGGACAGAATTTAAAGGGGGGTATTATGTAAAATCGACTTTTTCAAGCTTTATATCATGTTATTATGTCATTCCCTCATTAAACACATGCCTGGAGTGTTGCCTTGGCTCATTCACATATTTTTGAGTAATCAGTAAAAACTTAGACGGCAGCCATTTTAGGTGTAGCTATGCCTCAGTCCTCCTAGGAACGCCCCCACCTCCTGGAGACGCCTCTGGACCTTTTGTCACCAGCCAAGCCACCAACCACTGCTCCTCAGCTCAGCAGAGCCCCTCCCCGCACAGTAGTGTTGTTTAGATGCCACAGCAGTGTGCTGAAGGGGGCGTGTTGGAAAGCTTCTTAAAGAGACAGAGGCCTATTTCAAGACGTTCAGTACAGCCATTTTGAGAGAGCAATTTTATTCAAGGCAGTTATCTTAATTTACTGCATATACAGACCAACAGAAGGTTACGTCATCATTGTAGTATGCTATAGACTGGTGCTATGTGATTGAAAAAAGCATAATACCCCCTCTTTAAAAAAGTGAAATGGTTGTTTCAGCTCAAGTCACCATTTTTGCCTGTTGTTTTGCCCAATATATGCCCTATTTTCCCCATTTTTCTTACACACTTTTTTTGCCCTGTGTTTCTTTTTTTCCTAATTTTTCCTCTCATTTTTCTATTTTCTTACAACTAATATTTTCTTATTTCCCCCCATTTTTTTACCCAATTTATTCCCAATTTTTTCTCTATTCCTGATCCATTTTTTTTTTTTTTACACAATTTCTCCTAATCTACCCCAATTTTTCCTTAAATGATTCCCCATTGTTCATACATTTCATGACATTGGAGATGAACGCAATATTGTAAACTGGAAAAAGTATCGTCAAATTTGCACTTCCTGTTTATAGTCAAATATCTCTTCTTGGAGCGGATTAGCATGTTTGCCGGTGTACATAAGTTAAACGTTCTGCTAGTTTGGTCCTTAGCACATAAGAGAGTGCCCTCTGCTGACGTTTGGTATTACTGCGTATAGCCACTTTTTGAACTAGTGGTATTTTTTTTTAAACTTCTAAACACACCCTCGTACTTCAAAAATGCCAAGGCACTTAAGAACATCACCAAGCTAACTAAGCTAACTAACTAAGCAAATGAAAGCGGTATTGAACAATTATACCTGAAGCCACGGCATTTTAGAGAAACAAGCTTTTTACCTGTGAGAACATTTGCCTTGACACCTGCTTCCTATCATTATGTCTGCTTTCCCAGTCTTCGCCGCCTACAAGAAGATTGCCGGCTGTGATATTGAGAACAGCATTGAAGGCGAAACCACGGGGAATCTTGAAAACCTGCTCATTGCCGTTGGTGAGCTTTTAAATTTAAGAAGATTACTTCGAAGGGAGGAGAAGTCACAATCGTCTCTCTCCCGCAGTCTCTCCTGCTACATGATTCATTCAATTATCTCTTCTTTATTTTTCAGTAAAATGTACCAAAAGTGTTCCAGCCTTCTTTGCTGAATCCCTGTACCAGTCAATGAGGGTAGGTAAAGTACTGGACAATGAACACAACATTATACATTTTTCAAAGGTTGGTTAAACCATTTTCCCCTGTTGGTTTGACATTCAGAGCTTGCCATTTTTGCTTCTGATTGAAATCATTTTAAAGGTGCTTTATGCAACTTTTTATTTGAAAAAGTCGAAATGTGTGCGTATTTGACCTTGACCTACAAAACAATTGATCCTGGAGCGTCCTAGAGACCACTGTGATTGAAAGTAAAGGCACCATGCTGACCACTCATACAGCCACTGGGTCACTACAAAGTCAAATACACACAAATATAACAAGTTTCGTTTTTACATAAAAGTTGCACCTTTAAGTCTGATTTATTGTCACACTTTATTATATAATGATACTGTACATTTCCGCATGTCTGGTATCCATTCCAAAAAAAAGTGTTGTACTCAGGACTCTCTTGTAAATGAAACCTTGTGGGAATAAAATAAAATACCTTTTCAAAGCACCCTGAATTAAATCCACGAAAATTAAATGTAATTTAATCCCACAGTGGAAAGAACTATCTGTGAGAAGCGCGGCTTTATGACGTGACAAATTACTCCGAACCAGTCTGCTGGATAATTGCCCAATGTTTGACTGCATTTGGTCAAAAATAAATAAATAAATAAATAAATCATTGCAACATGTCCCAAGTTTGCTCGATTTCAAGGAGACATCCACAACCACAACTGACTGTTAGGGCCGTTAATTTGATGTTTAAGGTTTGCTTTGATCCCCTTAACCACATTTGTAAAGAAAAACAGATTCATCTAAATAATATTAAAAAGGAATATTGAATTGTAAATCAAGATTGATCAATATGAGGAAAAATATCTCCCAACAAAATCCCCTAAATGACACTTTTTTGAAAACAACTTCTGTGCATTCATTCTTCAGTGCGCAGGAACAGATGACGAAACCCTGATGCGGATCATGGTGTCTCGAAGCGAAGTGGACATGTTGGACATCAGGGCAGCCTTCAAGAAGAAGTACGGCGCATCCCTGTATACCACTATCCAGGTACATGTTACTGTACAGCGGAGCGATTCGAGTTTCCCAACAGCACGCCCATGTACAGGCACCATCTGGTGGCTGCTTATACACTATTCATGGTAGTGCGCTGATGGAGTGGAGATTAATGATTAGCTTTAAATGCCTTGTTTATCGTAATGAGGCGTCCTTTCATAGGCCAGATGTTCCTACAGTGAAGAAGTATGTTACCGGCTTTCAATAACACTCCCTAATGGCCAGAGCTGAATGGATGAGAGAGTTAAAGATGCACTTAGCAATAAGACAAACACGTGTGCAAGTTCGAGGTCTTTTTGCAGGCTTTATACAATGCTTCTGCCCATATAGATTGACATTTCATGTTTATAAATATAAATATGGTTAACACTGTACATTTATAGACCCCAGTGATGGGTTAAGTATCGTTACAGATCAACTTTCTGTCCCACTATTTTAACGCAAAAGCAAAAGTACAAACATAGGCCTGAATTTTGCCGTTTGAAGACAGCAGAAATGAATAGTTGTTGTTTATGCTTTGTTAAAAATTTACATCAGAAAATAGCATAGGCTTTAAGATTTGACTTCCAGCTCCTTTCTCTAAAGGTTGGAGGCATAACAACCAAGCGCCCTGTCGCTGTTTGGGGGGAAAGGGTGACTCTTTGTCTGCTCAGGTTTCCTCTCGTCTGCCCCATCTCACTTGCTCAGAGTACATCTACATTGAAGCGACCCAAACCAAGACTAAGCAGCAAAGTGCATGATCTTATAGCTCTTTTAAATGTTTATAACGCAACAAAATTGCTCGGTCCCCGTTCAAACACCATGAGGTAGCAGCATAGGCAGTCTCTGGTAGCATGTAAATTGTGTTCTCAGAGTCCCATCGCTTTTTTATTTATTTTACTTTTGTAAGTTTGTACATTTAAGCATGACACTTGTAATGTGGTGAGTCCAACCACCCAAAAACACAGTAGAAACATCTCCTTCTAATATCCAGCGGATTCACTGGCGAGCCGCTAACGCGCTCCTAGTGCGGAGACTGAGAGACACCGACTCGACAAACGTGGTCGCCCAAGACTAGCTCCTCTGGGCTCCACAGAGCGCCATCTACGCCTGATGGTGATATTCACACCAAGCACCCGAGTTCCGAATGGGCTTCAATGTGAGCTTATCAAAGTATGTTTTGTGGATTAGTGGTGTTTGGGACACTTCACCCACCTTGCCTCCAGTGTCTGCGTACACTGGTGTATGAAGGAGAGTGTGAATGGGTGAGTGGTTCCTTGATGTATAGCGCTTTGAGTGCCCAAAGCAGGTAGAAAGGCGCTATATAAATATGACCATTGATTGACCTCTTCTGAAGAAATACGTGGGGAATTGGATGTTTGAATAACCCCATTGACAAAGAGATTCCTAAATATATCAAAATGTTGTAAATAAGATTTAGATTTTTTTTTTTAATAAAGTCTAACAGCAAAAAGGAAGAATATACTTTTTGTGCTTTTCAAGACACTGAAAGATGCCTCACAGTGGACCAGCATTGGATAAACAAAAGATCCAGTCTTTAATGGGCTTTGCAAAACTTTTTTGAAGACAGTGAGAGAATTTATTTTGTGCTTCAGAGTTTGCTTTGGGAGTTTCAAATCAGCTTGGTCTGAGTCAACATTGCAAAAAGTCCTGCGGCATGCTGAGACTTTGTTTCAGCCTGGGACTTTTGGGTTTTGGGCCAGCCCTGTAGTTTAGCTCACCTGGGTAATCATTTGACTAATGAGGGGATGACTCGAGTTTGCGTCTGTGTGTTTTTATTTGGTATTTACATGAAAAAAAAATGTGTAGCTTTATGTCTCAAACACAGCCCAATTAAATGCCCACATCCTGGCTCTCCTGATTACCCAGAATGCTACTGAATAAGGGGCAAAAAATGGGCAATTACTTTTCGGATTCAGCCCCTTACTAACAGTGCAACTCCTCTTTCATTTAGCCTAAAAAAAAACTTGAGCAAATATGATTTGAACCGTTGATGTGTTAACACAGTCTTGTATTGTAATATAGCTCTCAGGCTGCCATGTTTTAGTAATTACTCTGGCTTAACATCAAATTCAGTCATGTGTAGCTTGTAGCCTTAAGTCTGTGTAGCTGTAATTGATGCTATAAATAAAACACATATTTATGTCACTGTACATTGCTCTCCACGTGGCTTTGAAATCGAACAGTGTTTTCCATTACTGAAGTTCGTATTATGTAATGTAGCTCTGCACACATAATCAAAGGTGTGCAGAGCTACCATAGATAAACTATGATAAACTGTCATAGTTTATCTATGAAAACACATTGAAATTCAGTTTGATAATGGCATGTGTTGCTACTTTTGAGGACTTTTAATGAACACTAGGTTTTAATAATTAAACATCGCATTATCTATGACCCCCAGACTTTTTTGATGAACAATCATTTGTTTTACAATGCAATAACCCTCTGGCTACATTAATAAGAAATAGACTCCAGTTTGTATCGTGTTTGATGTGCTCGACAAGCTTGACAAGCTTCTCCATGTGCTTTACAACAGTCCATCATTTACTTCTCAGGCACCACAACAGAGCCGTCATTGTGGAAATTATTATAATATCTTTAGGGATATATATGGGAAATATTATGCATATAACCTGGTAGCCCTGTAGATTAGATCTCTACTGTAGAAACATGACCTACCATACAGTAGTAGCCTATTTCAGTCTCAAAGCTCAATGCCACTGGGCATGTTTAAAATGCGCAAAGTAAACTGAACAATGAACTTCCAAACAGAAATTGCACATCTGATCACAAAAATGGCTGAGTAGCTTGCGCACTTATCTCACAGCAATAAGTCACAGGGTTTTTTCTGTGTCACGTTTGCACGTTCTCTCTGTGTGTGAGTGAACTGTTTTTCCACAAACGAATGGGGCCCTCCCATGGTCTGGTTCACCTCAAGAGTCTATAAACCAGTGCCCCTATAGACTGAGCAGAAATCTATGACAAACACTGGGTGGGTTTCCTCCAGGTGTTTTGGTTTTGCCCCATCAATGCAAAACACATCCAACTTTGATAGTGGAGTTCCCCAGGGGTCTATCCAGGGACCCCTCTTATTCAACCTATACTTGCTTCCATTGGGTCAGTTATAACGTGTCCTACCACAGCTATGTAGATGACACTCAGATGTATGTCTCATTGGCGGCAGGTGAAGATGGGCCTGTAGATACGCTCTGTCACTACATCAGCATACATACAAACTGATTCCAACTGTCTCCAACTAAACAAACAATCATTATTATATACAAATCATTATTTTTGGCCCACAGACACAACAAGAAAGTCTTGTCAGTCACTTCGAGTCTGTCTCTCTAAAACCAAAAAATAATATTAAAAATCTAGGGGTAATCATGAACTCGCCGCATCAAAGCAATAACATCAGAGGCTTTTTATCATCTGAAAAACATTACCAAGATCAAAGTTGTAGTGTCTAAACCAGACTTAGAGACTAATCCATGCTTGTTTCCAAGTCTCTTCACGGTCTAGCACCAAAGGACATCTCTGACATGTTAGCCTCTGAGAACCTCAGGGAGTGGTCTCCTGGTGGGTCCCAGAGTCAGGGGTGAGGCTGTGTCTCAGTTGTGTGCGGCTAAAATCTGGAACAGACTTCCAGAAGGTGTGAGACTTAATTAAAGATTATATATATATATATATTTTTTTTTTATGGATTGATTATATCTGCCTTCCAGTGGTTTTATGTAGCTGTGAAGCACTTTGAATTGCCTTGTGTATGAATTGGGCTCTACAAATAAACTTACCTTGTCTTGCCATGGTTTTGCTCTTCCAGGAGGACACCGCCGGAGACTACCAGAAGGCCCTGCTGTACCTGTGCGGTGGTCAGGATTAATGCAGGGAGAGGACGTGGCGCTGAGTGATGAACCTCCGCTCCCAAACAAACCTACTCCAATATGAGCCTATCGATTTACAGTTGTTGATTGTGATTTGCTGATTGACAAAATAGAGAAAGCTTGGAAATGGAGTGTATTGGATCAAATCTATAGCCTACTGTTACAACTGAATAAATATGTTTCAATTCAAATACTAATGTTTGTTTTTAACTGAAGAATTCTTACTGATTTATCTATTTGTTAATCCCCTATTCCCTTATTTCAAGCGTGTCCAATCTTTACAGATAATATAAAGACCTCGACCGTCTTCCTGTGCGACGTTTAAAGTTGTTTACTTGAACACTGTTCCTTGCGTATGTTAAATGGAGCTCAAAGAACACAATCCTCCTACTGAATATTTAAAGCAGACATGTCGACACGGCTCACGCCACTCTCATTAATGTCCAATGTTCGGACGTAAGTCACATCTGTCGTTGATCAGTAAGTCATGGGACACCAATAGACAGTTGTTGACAAATATAAAAGACGTCCATGGCCTCAGTGGCTCTCCATGTTGGCCCTTGAATCAGTTGCGTGTTGGTTTATCCGGGGGAGGACATGCCCAGAAGGTGGCAGCAGATCTCAGACTGAAGCGTAATGGTCGGTTTGGCCAATAGAGAAATATAAAGTTGTACTTTAGTTTAGTTTTAGTTTATTTATTTGTTTGAGCAGTTAACCTGCTCAAAGGGAGTGGGCTGAAGCCAAAGGCTTATAAGCGCCCACCCCAAAATAAAAATAATAACATTACATTTAATATTTACAAGGTAGCAAATCATAAACAAAGGAACATAGGGCAAAGTAACAATAAATAATGAAGAAGAATAAAATAAAAACAACAGCAAAATAAAGAACAACAAAAGAATGTGCTACTTTTATGTTATAAAGGTGCATTAATACATATTATACTCTGAGATCTTGCTACTTCCCAGTTGTCATTACCATCCTTAATATAATTTAATTTGGGTTTAATTATCATTATTATTATATTTGTTTAATTGAGTTATTTGTGAAGTATGATGTAAGCCCTGCATAGTGAGGTGCATTAAAAAGCCAGGGTGTAGAGCGGGCCAGTTGAAGAGGGCAGTAACTCCCCCTCAACAAACCCCCACCCAGCTGCCCTAACAGCTGATTTTGTAGATGATGTTCCTATGCTGAGTGGTGCATTAAAAGACAAGGTTCTGAGCCCGTTGGGAGGGTCCCTCTCAACAGATTCATAACTTGCCTACCCTAATTCTCAATTTGTAAATTTGAGCAATAGAATGACAACTGTTCCAAGCAGCAACACTCTTCCTTGATTATAGAGGAAACACACATAATTGATCCTACTGCGCCTCCTAGTGGCAACACATTTCTTGTTCTCTGTATATTTCAAAAGTCTTTTGTTTGTATTAATATTTGAACAGGTTGATATTTGGACTTCGTTTCAACTCCATTTCCAGTTTATTCCACAATTGTACAACATTAACTGTTGGGCTAAAACCTTTCAAAGTTGAGCTATGTTTCTGAGTCCTAAAGTTTAATTCATCACGTAATTCATAACAACCAGTACGTTCTTGGAACCTTCTTTGTATTTGGCCCGGTAACAGTTTGTATCTTGCTTTGTACAACATCTGTACAGTTTGGAACTCAACAATGTCACAAAACTTCATGATCTTTGATTTTAAAAATAATGAGTTTGTGTGGTCCAAAAACCCAACTTTATGAATTACTCGGCTAGCTCTTTTTTGCAACAATACTATTGGTTTTAATGTGTTTTTATAAGTACTACCCCAAACCACAGTACAATAATGTAAATATGGCAAAATCAGAGAACAGTATAAGATATGTAGAGCTTTGATGTTTAAAATGTGCTTTTGCTATTACTGAAATGCTTCTAGAAATTTTCGTAGATATATATTTAATATGAGCTTTCCAAGTAATTCTGTCATCTATAATAACACCAAGGAATTTGTTTTCATGCACCCGCTCTATAACAACACCCTCTATCTGAATTGCTTCCTGAGCATTGGAATTACAGTTGCCAAATATCATCATTTTACTTTTACTCAGATTTAGAGATAATTTATTTTTGTTTAAACCATTTATTGACACTTTTGAGTTCCAAGTTAACAATCCGACACAGTTGCTGTAATATTTGTATTGTCAGCAAACAAGATAAATTTAAGTACTTGAGACGTTTTACAAATGTCGTTAATGTACATATTAAACAATTTTGGGCCCAGAATGGAACCTTGAGGTAAACCACACACAATTTGTCGACAACTCGACTGATAACACATTGTTTTCTATTTTTTAAATAACTGGTAACCCACTGTAGAGCTACCCCCCTAATCCCATAATGTTCTAGTTTATTAATTAGTATATCATAGTTTATTGTATCAAACGCTTTACTCAGGTCAATAAATAAATAACCCTATTGCATATTTCTTGTTATCTACAGCATTAGTTATTTCTTCAATTATATCAAAGAGCGCGTGTGAGGTTGAGTGATTATTCCTAAAACCAAACTGATTGTCCGAGAGTAAATTACACCTTTCAATAAAGCTGTTAAGTCTAGAGTTATAAACCTTCTCTAAGATTTTTGAGAATTGCGGTAAAAGGGAAACAGGCCTGTAGTTTGTGAAGAGATGTTTATCTCCTGCCTTGAACAGAGGAATCACTTTTGCTACTTTCATACTTTCAGGAAATTGTCCAGTTTGCAACGATAGGTTACAGATGTATGTTAACGGCTTAGAGATACTTTCAATAACAGTTTTTAAAGTTTTCATATCCATGTCATGGTAATCTGTCGAGGTTTTATTTTTACACCCTTTAACAATGTCCAGTATCTCCTTTTCCTCCACAGGTTTGAGGAACATGGACAGAGGATTTGTGTCTATCACAAATACTTTGGATGCATGGACAACAATGCAGCACAACAACTTTGCTTATGTTGGTTAGGATTCATATATTTCCCATGTTCTGTGTTACAATGTTGAAGTAGCTTTATTCCTTAAAAAAAATCTACATGTTTATGTATTAAATTAGATTATATCTTCTTCTTTTTTTTAATCTGCTCTGAATTATGTGAAATGAAATAGTTTGATAACCTTCCAGACATGGCAGACACAAATAATGCTGAGTATGTGAGCCATGTGCGTCAAGTGTATACTCCATGCGAGATTGCGCTGGCGCAGGAGCGGACATCTGACCTGCGGCTGGAGCGTCTGGTTGTTGTTTGTGGACCTATGGGTGCTGGGTAAGTGTGGCAGATCAAATAGCTACCGGTGTTGCTAGAGGCTTTCATCTCATGATCCTCTTGGGCCTCTCTTCTCTGCTGCATGTGTGGAGTGTTCTACGAGGTTCCACTTGAGCTTTATACCAACACTTTCAGCTTTTAAAGAGGGAGTATTATGCTTTTTTCAATCACATAGCACCAGTCTATAGCATACTACAATGATGACTTTCTGTTGGTCTGTATATGCAGTAAATTAAAATAACTGCCTTGAATAAAATTGCTCTCTCAAAATGGCTGTACTGAACGTCTTGAAATAGGCCTCTGTCTCTTTAAGAAGCTTTCCGACACGCCCCCTTCAGCACACTGCTGTGGCATTTAAAGGTCCTACAGTATATCATGCAAAATCGACTTTTTTGAGTTTTTAGCCATGTTGTTATGCTATTTCCTTATCAAAAACACCCCCAGAGCGGTTTTTGGCTTCATTCACGCAGTTCTAAGTAATCCTCCTGAATCCTGCTCTCTGAGCAGCTGCTCCACCCTCTCCTGGTAAACCACTGAGCTGTTCAGTTGTGTCGTCACAGCGGAACGGAAGTGCTCTACGTCTGTAATGTAATGCCTTACGGCGTGATTTTTATTTATAAAACTTTTTTTTTTTTTTTTTTCAAAAAAAAAAAAAAAAAAAAAAAAAAAACAGCAACTCTCCGACGCGTCTGTGCTGTCCCACGACGCTAATCAAGCGCACCCACGGCTGGAGGAGCCATGGATCCAAGCATAAGTGTTGTTTTTGAAGGCTGAGCTCTTTCTAACCTACTCTGGACACCGCCTGTTCTTTTTTCTTACCGATAATGCCACGGATGCGCGTTTGGCTACGACAGGAACAGGACTACCTTCCTAAAGAAGAGTGCACTCGCCAGAAGTTGGAATTTCTTTCCGGGATTAAGCTAGCTACTATATCAACCAACCTGATGGATGCTTGGTAAACCTTGGCCAGAATCAAAGTGGATTAACTTTTATAACCAACACGAGGGCCATAACGTAAACACCCGCCGATGGGGAGGCCATGCTGAGCGGTGAGTCAATCAAAACGCGTGTTAGCGTGTGTGTTAGCGTGTGTGTTAGCCATTTATGAAACTGTGTTGCACATGTCAACTCCTTATAACTGCATTATGTGAAGTAACTTCACTTTTTGCAGCAATATTTATATTTATAATACTGCAAATGTGGAATGAGCGGAGAGAGGGGCGGAGTTAACTGAATCGAAGCGTCTTGTCTTCCGGGTAGGGAAAATACCCCCAAAAATACTTATATTTCTCTCAAAAATGAGTACTCCATAGTGATAGAGGTACAATATATCATATATATGCCTATACTTTACTTTGGAATGGCTAAAATAGCATGATACAGATCCTTTAAACAACAACACTGTGCGGGGAGGGGGCTCTGCTGAGCTGAGGAGCAGTGGTTGGTGGCTTGGCTGGTGACGAAAGGTCCAGAGGCGTCTCCAGGAGGTGGGGGCGTTCCTAGGAGGACTGAGGCATAGCTACACCTAAAATGGCTGCCATCAGAGTTTTTACTGATTACTCAAAAATATGTGAATGAGCCAAGGCAACATTCCAGGCATGTGTTTAATGAGGGAATGACATAATAACATGATATAAAGCTTGAAAAAGTCGATTTTACATAATATCCCCTCTTTAATATATACACAACACAACAGTCAAAGTGAATGTAAATTAAAATGACTGCCTTGAATAAAATTGCTCTCTCAAAATGGCTGTACTGAACGTCTTGAAATAGGCCTTAATGATAATGATTTTATTTTAGGTATAGATGAAGAGCTACCGCCAATATAATCAACACATATTCTGCCTGTGTCTGAGTGAGCTACCTTCGAGTTTGCCCTTTTACTCCATTAATCTAAAACATGCACAATAGTTTGCTCCCGCTGTGCGCCTGCTTTCATAAAATATTTGACCATCCAAGGACCAACTCATTAAATGTATGAGCTTCCAAATAGTGTCTAAAACAGTTAGAAAAACAAAACAGTTAACATGTTAAAGGTCCCATAACGTCTCACTCTTACCGTGGAATACCTGAAAGGATGGGCAGTGAGTGCGAAGCAGAATAAGTTAAATGAAGCCCTTTATAACAAATCCAGGAAGACCAAAGTGCTTCACAGAAAGATGAAACGATTAGTAGTCAGTAATCTGACTACCATGAGCCGACTGAGCCAGAGAACAGAATAAAACCATATAAGGCAGAAGCCATTGATACAAGTACAGTAGCGACAGAGGCCAGTGAGCAAAGCCCCGATTAGATTGTTTTTGGTACCTCGGACAGTCGTCTGAAGTTCCCTTGGACAGGCGTCATATGTAGTTTTCGACATCTCTTTCGACGTGTATGTTTGAGGGAAGGCGAGCCCTAAAACATAATACTTCATATTAAATATCTTTACAACATTAAGTCTGCATAGGTCATTGGACATAACTTGTGTGTACAAAAGGAAAACAGACTTTGTCCAATTTAATGAATAGAGAACAAAAAAGTCTAGCAGAGCCAAAAACAAATCTTCAATTCACAGTTATTCATGTTCTTTTGCATAGTATCTAAATACCTTTTCCTCATACATTGTAAGTGCTTTATTTGTCGTACAGGTGTTAGTTCGGAGCCGCTACGACTGAGCCTCACCGCCCCTGTGGGCGAACCTGACCAGCATGTTTCTGAAGGGCCGGGAAACTGGAGCACCCGGAGGAAACCTGGCTGGCTGCCTTCAGTGCTCCGCTGGTCCTCCATCTCTGTTACAGAACATTCTTCAGATATTGTGTGGAAGCAATCCATATCTTACTTCATGCATTAATTGTAACAATTTTTTTGTTTTCTGTCCAGTGAGTTGGCATGTCCCCTGTTTCTAGCTCTGAAGGATGTAAATAGATTTCAGTTCTATCTTCGGTTTTGTGCGTATAGATGTAGTGAGGTGGGGTAGGTGTCCCTGCGTTTAGACAATTAAATGTAGGGGGCGCGCTATAAAAAGGGCCTTTTCTGTATCACCTGCCCTCTCACCTCTCTGACGTCACACCTGCTGCAGGACACAGCGTGGCTAGCGGCTAGTCTGGGGTTGTCTAGTTGTTCGTTGTGTCGGGAACGTCAAGCCGACAACGTGAGGCTTAAGGCCAGCAGCTTTAAATGCAACTTCCATGCCTTGATGGTAAGCGCGTCGTCCTACAGTTTTTGTAGTATCAATGTGGGTACATTTCGTTAAGCTCCTACTGTTCAGACAGCGCTGATGGCGGTCCGAGTGGTGCCGTATAGCTGGACGCGGTCCGGGGTCTGCGGGCTCGTAGGGTGTCGTGCTTTCTTTCGCCAACTGGTAGGATCTTTGTTTTGTTTGTGTCTGTTAAATGTATTTCAATTGTACTTATGTTTACAATGTATTCACAGGGTCCTGGCAGCACCATCATGCCTCCCCTGTTGTCATCTGTGTTTTCCCTGTCTGTTTGTAAGCTGTCGCGCTTCTCTACCTGTAAATAGGCGCTGGACTCGACTTTTAAATGAAGGACTCAAGTGAAACATGAAATGAACTTTTGAAGAAACCAAACTTAACTTGTATAATAAAAGCAAAACATATTCTTGTAAATCATTTGCCTCTGCCCGGTCCTTTTTACTGTGTGCCTTAAGTTAGAACCTTGCTTAAGTTGTTTTCCCAGTTATACTGGGTGGCGTTGTGGCCACCTTATTTATTTTAAAGCCAACTATTTAGTATCACCTCCACTCTGCTACATAGAGATACGGAGCACTTTGATATTTGACTTTTTCAATACGATGAGACTTCCCAAATAATTTCTGTGAAAATACCATGAAACTGATATTTAAATGTGAAATATGACCATATCATTATCAGATCCTGCACTACACCCGCTAAGGGCCCTAGGTGAGTGTGTTTGCAAGCTCCGACACGCATTCTTCACAGACCACTGCTCCCCCCAACACATTTCACCTCAGCTTATGTCAAAAAGTGATTTAACAATCCACAATTGCATTTCTCTCTGTCTCAGACTCAAGCTATTAATCTCACATAATTGTTTTCTCCCTTATGGCAATTTTTACAAGCAGACCATGGTTAGTGCATTACAGATACTTCATACCCGCAAAACTACACTGGATTGTTCAAAATAATATAACAGTGTGCTCAGGAAGGATTCAGAACTTTCATCTTTCAATTACAGTATGTTCTTGTCCGATACAGATAAAGTGTTGTCTTTTTCTCTCAAAACCTTCTGATTTTAATGTACAGCAGATGGAATTTTCACTCCAAAGTCGAGAAAAGATCCATCAGTCAAAGTCGAAGCTTATTTGTCGTCTGTTCCCATACAGTCGCTATCACCTGCATACCCTCTCTTATTGCAGGGTTTCTGCAATACAGAAATACTATAATGTTATCAGACATGCAGCATCCGTAAAACTGAACCATATTAGTACAAGATCTTGGTGGGGGAAAAAAATTATGCAACACTGGACTGAAATAAATCTTTGTTACATGGCAGAAGCTCGCGAAATACAACTGTGATTGCGGGTCATAATCAAAGCTAGAGCCTAAAAAATAGTCCCACTGTACATATTACTAGTTGTTGTAGCTCTATACTGTTACAGTTGGAAGCTCTTTTAAGCTGAGGCAGTGGAGCCCTTAAACTTAAGACTTCATATTGAGCATATTTTGGATGAATATTTTACTGTAACAAATCAAAAATGCAAATTGCATAAAACCTACATTGCAACAGTTAAGCTTTAAGAGATTTGTAACATGTATAGACTAAATCCCCAGTTTTTGACCGATTGTAAGCACTTTACCCCGCATTTACTAAAGGCCTATATATTTACTCAGTGACATTTTGTTTTCTCTCTTGTGTGTACAGCCCTCTGACAGTGAACGCCGGTGCGGTACTTACATCACGGGAGGCTAATATAGCTGTTAATCATTAGGAGGGACTCTGCATCGATATATGGCCCGCGGCTAGGACTTCAGCCTGTCATAAATCAATGTGTGCTGCAGGGGGGCGCCGCTGTCAGCAAGCGCCAACTCCCACCGACCGTGCAAGTGTTAAAATGATCATTTGTCACGTAATCAAAGGAACTGCGGCTCGTCGAGCGGTTTCCAACTCCGAGCGCTGAACAAGCTGAGAGTACCTGAGGTGTGCTTGTTCTGAGCGTCGAGGTAAAGGAAAGATGACGGCTAACATTATTGATTAGTGCTTTGGACGTGTTTTGAGTCTACAATGACCAGCAGAGGATTAAAGCCACGCTGTGTAACGTTTCATCCATTCATGTCATTACAGGTTTTTTTTAATGGCAAAAAAAAAATACAACAGGCAAACGGACTCTGAAAAGTTTCCTGGACTAGCCAGCTTACGCATACGTTTCTTATTTTTTGATTTCTTTTAGGTCCTCTTCTAAATAATTTTGCTAACCTCTCAAAAACAGCACTGTCTGTGTCTTGAGCATTAGGAGCACATTTGGCTTACCGGACATTTACAGTATATGTAATCAAAATCAAACTTTTCTTTGAATTTTACATCATTTTAGACCAAAGAGACTCTGGAATGAGAAAAGATTTAAAATAGGCGTTATTTTGAATAGCTGTATTATCTAAATTTTACAGGTGATAAGTGGCAAGTAAAATCTTGAATTACAGTAGAATTATTGACCAGGTAGGGTTTCATAAGGCAGAACTGCTAAAAGCTTACAGTAAGCTCAGACCGTCTTATTGTGGTTGATCTAGATTCTTTTGTATAGTCAAAAACAGTATTATTTCCAATCGTCAACTGTCGCACTTACAATACAGTCGCTTTTCATGGCTTTCCAATAATCTCATTGTCCCTAAAGACCGTAATTCCTCAAATCTCTTTTCACACAATGGCATTAATACAGTCCAGTAGCCTACTCACGAATGCTGCAAGTGCAAAATCGTATTAGTGTCCACAAAAGTACTTTGATTTTTGCCATGGCCTGTTTGCCTCTGCAGACCAATCAGAAGTCGCACACAGTCAGACCAGACTGTGGTGGTGGTCTGACTGTGTGCGACTTCTGATTGGTCTGCTGTAGTTTAATGATACAGTAGGCTGTTGTCACTTTTACTTTAGGTGTAATATTTAAAACATTTATAAATCTAGTAAATCTTTCATGTGAAATCCCAGATCCCCTAATTTCATGTTTTGTTCTTTTCCTTAAGGTTTAGGTATACTTTTGTTGCCCCTACGCTGCTACATGTATAGTTCAAACTATGTAGAAAGGTTGTCACTTGAGGACATACGTCTTTAAGGAAATTCACTTTAAGTACAGGTGAACATTTAGGTCTACAATTATGCAGATGAACATTATGGGTGCAGAGTCATGTAGGACCGGCACCACTAGTTTACCAGATAAATCTAAAAACCATCACACACTGGGGTCCGGTGCGTCACGGCACTTCAAAAGGCTTTTCTCAAACCGTGCAGCGCTCTAAACATGTGATTTATCCAATTATCATAAATGAAATAAGACACGCAGGCCATTGTTGCTAAAGAGAGGGAAAATGTGGCTAATTTTTTCGGCGACAGGAGTTCCCCTGCTCAGACTGAAGCAGGATTCTGACGATAGTTTCTCTTTATCAGCGGCTCCTCTCGTCCCTCCCAACAAAGTTTACTGCGGTCTCTTTGTGCGGCAGGCGTCAGAGATCCGACTGTGTCACTGCAGAAGTGCAAAAAAAACATGTGTTTTCCTCCACTGCGCCGCATCTGGATTCAGCAGATCCGAATCGTGCTGCGGGGGGGCATTCTTGCACCTGCTGGTATGTTATAAAATGTAAGCCCTGGATTGTTGGTTCTCCTATTTGCACGATCAACAACGCAAATACTGTGTTAGCCATTAGTCCGACATCTCTAACCCAGTTGTGTTGTGGATTAGAGAGCCATATACAACCATTGGCCCAAACCTTAAAGAGGGGGTATTATGCTTTTTTCAATCACATAGCACCAGTCTATAGCATACTACAATGATGACGTAACCTTCTGTTGGTCTGTATATGCAGTAAATTAAAATAACTGCCTTGAATAAAATTGCTCTCTCAAAATGGCTGTACTGAACATCTTGAAATAGGCCTCTGTCTCTTTAAGAAGCTTTCTGACACGCCTCCTTCAGCACACTGCTGTGGCATCTAAACAACAACACTGTGCGGGGAGGGGGCTCTGCTGAGCTGAGGAGCAGTGTTTGGTGGCTTGGCTGGTGACAAAAGTTCCAGAGGCGTCTCCAGGAGGTGGGGGCGTTCCTAGGAGGACTGAGGCATAGCTACACCTAAAATGGCTGCCGTCTAAGTTTTTACTGATTTCTCAAAAATATGTGAATGAGCCAAGGCAACACTCCAGGCATGTGTTTAATGAGGGAATGACATAATAACATGATATAAAGCTTGAAAAAGTCGATTTTACATAATACCCCCCTTTAAGGTCAGTGGACTCTTGCCTGAACCTAATTTTATTTTTTAACCCCTACTCAATGGGACATTTTCGGTATAATGAGACGTCGGACTAATGGGCCGATCCCACGATGGCATTGTGTAATTTTTATACAAAAACAAAAGTGGCGGTGCTGCTACAATACAGTTTTTCAGTTGATTTGCACCGAGCCTGCGCGCGCATTCACCTAATTTAGTAAGCATACGTCACATGCAATGGGTCTGTTGAGTATGTTACTTTAATGCCCACACCTGATACCAAGCTAGAAGTTTACTTTTGTGACACCGTGGGCCTCCATTATTTCTACAAATGCCTAGAACGTGACCACATTGAATTTCGATAGACTTTTATGTTGTGTCTGAGGCAGTGGCACACTATACACGCTGACTTGCACACTCAATGATTCCGGCAGAGCACAGCAGCCCATTTAGTTTCTTTCATTGGACACGTCGACTCTATAACGACACATAATGGCGGCCCGGATCAGTTAATAGGCAAGTCATTGTTCTATAAGGCTAGATTAAAGCCAATGAATGGAGAAAAGTAGTGCAATTTGAAAACATTACCAAGAACGAAGCCTTTGATGGAGCAGGTAATGGCATTTTTGATGAAACCTGTCTGAATAGATTGCTTGTTCCTTAATTACAGGCCGATTTGAGCTTATAACAGGTGTTGTGGAGTTGGAGCTTAAAGACTGTGGCTTCCTGACGTAGGTTTGGGTTTTGTTAAGCAGCTGGTAAGTTTTCTTCCTAAATATACTTGTACTTGTAGTGGCATTCCAAGCCCTTTACCCTCTAATTTGCTCTCGGTTGCAACCACAAAGTGTTGAAAAGTACAAGTTGCAAGCTATGTGTAGTGGACTGAGATTTTAGCCTTAGCTTAAAGGCACCCAGGTACGTTCCCTTGAAAAAAGGGGGGAAGTATTCCATTAGTTACACATAATTTATCTGTTACAAAATGCATGATTTCCTTTTACTTCATTTATCATAAAAAATATACACATAAAACCAATTGCATGTCTGTTCAAGCCATAAATTACAGGTCAAACAGTGCAGATTGTGGATACAGCGTGTGGATACCTCCAACAGCTCGACTTCCCCCACGACAAACCACTCCTCAAGGGAGTAGTCTCAGGGTGGCAGAGTGGAGGCAAACAGTTTTTGACCGTGTTGTGTAGATGTCGAAATATATGGAAATAAAAGGATTCTTCATTTTACACAAGAGTATTGGGCTCTTTTCACGTGTGCTAAACACCTTTTTACTTTGCCAGCCATAGTAGCCAGTGGTACAGGGCCGCTACAATTGAGGCCTAATATTGTGGTTCATAAAACTAACCTTTTTTAAATGTACAAACCCTTCACAAAGCACAAACTGTGGAAACTTGTTTTTTAGAAGCTCCCATACATATATTACTGTTGGGAATTGGATGATTGACTTTCTTTGTTCCCATATTTCCATCTGAGCCGAAGTTGGATCTAGCCCGGCGAATGATTTCCCCTGTATTTGATTGGGCATCCGGCTACAGCTCCATAAAATCTATCACTGTGGAGCTGACATTTTACTCTGGCCCATTTCCCTGTGTTTTCCCAATGCACCACTCTTATATGGCACCATAATAACCTGCAAGGAGCCTACGTGCATCAACCCGGCTCTACATTTCTATAACATTTCTGTGACACAGCGAAGAAGGACACTTTTTTTTTTTTTTCAAGCAACCTGTAAGCCCATTAAAGTTAAAAGCTGCCGCAGACACACGTATAATTGCAGGGTGTAGATTGTATCAGCCCACAGGAGACCTACTGCAAGCCAAGCGTGTTGAGGTATGTCTATTTCCCAGAGGCAGGTGCATAACAAGAACATGGGAGAGTCCAACGGGTGTGTTCAAGTCAATAGTGATGTATGTCCCTGTTAAAAAAAAGCTGGCGATTTCACATGCGTGTTAAGTCTGGCGTGGAGGTGTGGTGTACTACACATTGATAATATTTGAGAGACAAAATCTGAATGGACAAAATGATATGCATATGAAAATTGAAAATAACTATATCAGCCATTAAACACTGCACAGCCAAGCACCCAATTTTCACTCCTTTCCCCAAAAAACATTTTTTATCCCCGCTTTATCCCGGGGCAAGGTCGTGGAAGCAGCAATCTGAGCTAAGATGCATAGACTTACCAACACCATATTTTGGCTCCCGAGCTATTGTATTTCAATCAACATTATGGGAAATGACCAGATTGCTGAAAATTAAAGGTTAAATTCTGAATGTTTTGCCTAAAAGCAAGTCCTCGTGCCATAACCGCTCATAATCAAGTGCGGAATGGATTCCGAACATTTCCAGACTAGTGTTTCTCAACTGAGATGCTGTCCGGACCCACCATCATTCTAGGATAATAAGCCATGACCCAAATAAGAATCACATTTCTTATGTAACATACTGTATTTCCCCCACATAATAAAGTTGAATAAGCATTAACCTCTCAACCCCCACCTGAACCAAGCACATTTTCTCCAGTTTAGCTTCTTTAAAAAAAGTGTCAAAGTAGCAACAAAATGAGACGACAAAACAAGGATGAAATGCAACAACAGAGCGAGAACAACGTGACAAAAAGGCGGTGAAAAAGTAAAAAAAAGGTGTGACGAAAATGCAACAAAAGGCGATGAAAAAAAGTCAAAAAAGTGATGACAACGTGAGGAAAAACAGACACTTAGATGAGTTTTGTAGGTCTTAGCTTTCAAATGAGGCGTTACACTGGCCTATAGGCTGTGACCTTATGGATTTGGGTAAAGCTGAACGAGAGAAAATGCACTCGGTTAAGGAATAAACCTATAAAGCTGAAATGATGACCAAAACAACAGATTCAGATATTTGCATGTTTATAGGCTTGCGCCCAGAGGCATAGCTTGCCATAAGGCAAGGCAGGCAGCTGCCTGGGGCCCCCAACACTCAAGGGCCCCCATGAACCAACCCGTTATTCAGAAGCCTGCAATAAAGGCTTGACATACAGTTTTCCTAATGATGTTGGTGATGCAGTTACATCATCTCTCCACCAATGCTGTGTGGCGCTGTTCATTCCCATCCTTCTGCATGCCTTAGTGAGTCATGGTTCCCTAATGTTAACTTATAACATAGTGGACAGACTTTTTTACTCATGGCTCTACCAGATTATATTTCTAATAGTGAAAACAGTTTATTGTAACACTCTTCATGACCTAAAGAACCTCTGCCTTCTGTTCTGAGGTAAACTTATGCAGTGAACTGCATTATGGGAGTTGTCAGGTGACCCACGTCCTCTCTCCCAGTGCGCAGTACACCGAGCGGCCACCAGAGGGCCCCCAACCGACATACTTGCTTGGGGCCCCTTGGTACCCTTGCTACGCCACTGCTTGCGCCCCACTTTTGGGTCCCGACCCAACAGTTGAGAACCAATGATCTAAATTAATACTATTTTATTATGTAGCAATTTGAAACTAAATTTGTATATTTTTATTCTGTTGCCAATTTTTTAACTCTGATCATTCCTAATAAGTTTGCACTAAAACCCTAACCCTAACGAAGGCTTTAAAATAAATAAATTTGCAAACTGCAAACTCCCCAAACCAAATCAATCCCATTGCCCATGATACAAAAAGGTAGGGCCTCTATATGAGCTTACAAAAATAAATCATAATTTGGACATTTCCACAGGAAGTTTTATTCAAGAAATAGACTTCCTGAACCGGGATTGGCAAACGTGAAAAGACAGCCCTCACTAAACCAGGCAGGTCATCCGGATGTAATATTTCACATCATACGCTGTTGAAAAATGCGACTTTGCCGATGATAGCACAACTTTAGCTGGTTTTAGCATAACATTAGCATGTAGCTTACCTTCATAGCCCGTCTTTTAGTGGCACGGTAGTACAGTGGTTAGCGCTCGTGCTTCACAGCTAGAAGGTCCGGGTTCGATTCCCACCTGGACGGGGCCTTTCTGTGTGGAGTTTGCATGTCCTCCCCGTGTCTGCGTAGGTTTCCTCCGGGTACTCCGGTTTCCCCTACCACTAAAAACATGTACAATAGGCCAGGATGAATGAGAGTGTGTTTGAGAGTGCGCATGGGGGACGACGGATTGAAATTAGCCCAAGGCTACAATCCGGTGTGGCTTGTTCATTAACTTGCACTGTCCCTACCCAATAAACAAACAAACAACCTATTGTGTGTAGCTGCAACATATACTTTGATCTCAAATATTTGCGTATCAAAGTGTCTTGGGTAATCCTTCATTCTTGGGCTTTGATTTTACAAGTGGAGCTGAGCTTGTGATTGTTTTTTATGAGGCCTGTCAGTGCCATGGTATGCAGCGAGAAAATCGGAGAGCCTCTGGTCAAATTACTGTGTCAATACCCAACATGCTCTGACTGCTAATCTGCTGCAAAACTCCCCCCTGAGCCACATATCCAACCCGGCAGGAGCCTGTGCATGTGGATAGCCAATCGCATTTGTTTGATATCGGTCGACTGATAAAATAAGCACATGCTGTTGTGGGAGAGCTTAGTTCCTGGATGTTGGTTTTCCTCTTCAGTTCTGCACTGGTTTGGTATTGTGTGGCTATTCCGTTAAAAAGTGAATGAAAACTTAGGGTTAGCACTGATGTAGTGTTGCAGACACTTTACCCACTTTAAGCTGGTGGTTATGGTTGCAGCAGTTTTCATCAGGGCAGCTATGGCTTTGATAGTACCTGGCTATAGGACGAATGATGAATAATACATTGTTAAGCATGGCGTGTTTCCACTGGCAGGCCCTTCTAAGCCCAGTGCCTGGTCAACCCTGTTAGGCGAGCGTCTTCACAGTCCAGGCCAGGGCCAATCCGAGCTGACCAGGCACACGTTTTGGGACTGACCTCTGGCCAAAGCACTGAACAGATACTAGCGTGAACAGACGCTGGCGTCTGATTGGCAAACGTGAAAAGACAGCCCTCACTAAACCAGGCAGGTCATCCGGATGTAATATTTCACATCATACGCTGTATTCGCCTTGGCACCTCTGAATAGTTCTAGGCATTATTTGTCCACATTGTTCTCATTGCAGTTTACAAAACTTTTTATTGTTGTTCTGTTTTTCCTTCAGTAATGTGTATTCCAGCATGCGCCTCTGTGGAAGCACCGCACAGAACTACTATGGTCCATTACTGAGTGGAAACCAGAGCAGGACTCTCCTGAAAAAGAGATCCTGTCTGAATTTCATGACATTTCTGATAAATAAAGGACAAAAACGTTAGGACAGCGAGAGTACATTTTAAAATATAGACATTTATTTATAAATGTTACAAAAATATAGGCATACACTACTTTTTTGGTTGTTCAAAAGTATTACAAGATTCAGTTCATCTTCTGGAGTGTTTCTTACTCTAAATCCTAAAGATGGGAAAGGTTTGGACACGCCTGGCCTAAAAGATCATCAACTGCGTAGATGACATACAAAGGGAAGCTCTGCCAAACACTGAAGAGTCCCACTAGTTTGTTAGTCAAAGATTGGAAATGGAAGATGAAAACAGCGTATTCTTACATGAACTATTATATTACTGGATTTACCAAACTGCAAATATTATTCACTATTCCCCATCCGTCAACAGTCCTGGTCCTGCACTAAAGTGAAGAAGAATGTGCAGAAACTTGACCAGTTGTGCGCGCAGTACTCCTGTGCCAGCCTCTTGTTAGCGCGCTGGCAGGATTTGCCATATGGGGGTGAGGGTGTCAGGCTGTTGCGTGGGCCGGCCCTCCTGTCTGTCTTCCCCAGCATGAAGTGAGCCTCTCTGGGCGCACTCCGACACATCCCCGCCTTCACCATCGCGCTGCTGTCCTGGCACAAACTCCTCTGCTTTCTGAGACTCCTTCCGATCTGCTTCCAGAAGAGTTTAGGGTCGCTGGCGTACTGCGGGCACAAACCGGGCCGGGCCACGTAGTCGCAACTGATTCTCTTGCCTTCTTTTTGCAGGTGACGCCCATGGTGAGGACGTCGTCGCCCGTCGCGGCCCAAGTGCACTCCGCCTTGTCCTTGGTCACCGCCTTGCCCTTGATGGGCTGCAGAGACTTGGCTTGGCGAGGCACTCTGGGAGACCGGCGTCCGTTGGCGCGCTGCCCGCTGCCCTGGACCAGCTGATGGGAAACACAGGCCAGGATCAGCAGGATGGTGGCGTGGGTGAGGAAAGCCATGGGATCGGGGCCTAAAACCTGAAAGCGGATAAGGAGGGATTTAGGTTTGTGAGCCAGAGCGACCTTTCATTCTTTCATTCAGAAAGCACGCCAGGCTCGAGGAGAACACGCTGCTTTTCTGTTCACAGGTTATTCATTGACAAGACTCCATTCCTTAGTTAATATGGATACAGTAGATTCTTGACAATGACACACACACACTTGGATTGTTCATTGTTGCAAAGGTTTTCAACAAGTAGTCACCTGTTTTGAGTTGGATTTTGCCTCTATCTTTAAGACCTCTTCAGCTCATGTCCTACACTACTGTCCTAAATAATTACACTGAAAAATAACGCCCATCAGAAAATGGAAACAAAGCATTTGTCGACTTACTTAAAGCTGGGTACCTGACTTTTTCTGTTCAAACTGTGAATTTTTTAGTTTGGGCCCAAACTCGTTTCTAGCTCTCACAATACCTCCCGCATATCTGAACTGTTCAAGCAATGTAATTATATGCACGTTTCACGCCCGTGTACAGCTCTGAGCGGTGCCAGAGTGAAGCAATCGCACTAGTTTAGATTCTCTCTCCCAACGCTCAATGAAAATGTAGGTGAAGACGCTGCGATAAAGGTCTGTTCTTTGCTTTGTTTACAATATACTCTGAGGTGGTCAAAATAAATGTACACAGCAACAACAAGGGGGGATAAATTCAAAAATATAGTTATTACATAATTTACAAATGACTAATCATTTGACAGAATATTCCCACAATGTATAATAAAGCCACACTGCAGGACATTCCAAGCACCCAAACTTGTAAAACTCAAAATCAACAATATGAAGACAACTACAACAACTGCACAACACATTTTTTGCCAAACGTCATCAATCAATCAATCAATTAATCAAATGTTTTCATATATCACATTTAAAAACAACCATGGTTGATCGAAGTGTTCGACCGGTCTACAGGACAAAAATATAAAAAGTCAAAATAAATAATTGAAAGAGCATAATGCTTTTCTAGTCAGTGTTGTTTTATTCTGTTATAAAGAGAATAACTGAGAATAGTCTTCCACTTATTATGATACAGTATGTATTTCTCACAACATTCAACTCTTTATCTACTATTTATAATCACAATACCCGGTGTAACCATTGTGGAGAGTTCCATATAACTTTATATTGAATTTGCAGCCACTGACATAATTACTAAAGAAACCCCTTTGTGAATATCCTGGAGCTTTCCACCAGATTACAATAACAATGCAAGCTCTACTTAATACAATGTAACTTCAAAGAATGTGTAGCCTGTGTGTGCTTTTTCTGTGAGTTCATCTCAGCCAATGCCTTAATTTGATTTATATGCAACTTAAAGCAGCCAGAGCCCACAAGTGGCTGAATAACCATTTACATACATTATAAAGTAGCTCATGCCGCATTAGACGCCTGAATGCAAATGAACCTGTTGGAAAATGAATCACAAGTTGTTGCACATAACTTTGCAAACTCTCTGAACATGTGCTTTCGCTTGGACACAAAAGAAATTGTCTTTATTGATGTATTAAGATGTTTTATTATAAAGGCAAGTTTTCCATTTACTACTTTGAAACTATCTCAAAACGTGCACATTTTTCCGATTAGCCTGCAGTGTCTCACCGCGAATAAGAAAAATGAGCATGTAATCAAATGAGTCTTATAGTTATCTTAGTATAATTACGCACACACTCACCGTGTCTTGTCGAGGCACAGAGGTAATCTTTAGTGACAGATTGCACTGCTCTCTTGAAGAATCCCCACCTGTCTGCGAGAAAATTGGCTTTTATAGGTTTAGTTTGTTTCATAAAGACATGCAAATGACTTAGTCTTCTAGGACTTTTCCCAGACCATCTGGTTGTACAGTGTGCCCGTGATGAAGTGGATGAAGTGGCTAGATATGGAGGGGGGTGGGGGGGCAGGACAAAATCCCTTACTTTGGCTTCAGCATCTGGAAGTGTCGCGCTAGTGGCACCCACAGGTCAATATGGGTACGGCACAAGCAGTGTTCGGCACAGTATTGGAATACATTCATATAACATGTTACTAACACAACTCTATTGTGACTCTGTTATGAAGAATTCAACTGCATATGGAATTTTTCATTTTGCCTGGGTAATACATCTGGGCTGAGGCACGGTGCACACCATATGCTGTATGTGCGCAGATTTAGCCCACATGAATACATTTGTGTTACAAACTACTACAATTTATGCTGCGTTTCCAAAAAGAGATCCATTTCCAACCTACAACTTCAAATAATGCTCAGGAACGCCGCTCGACTTCGTAAATGCAACTTTTAACTTGAGATGATGAGAGTGGTCCAACGTCTTCAGGTGTGAGATGATGAATACAAAAATGGTAGCACCCATTGAGAAATGTAACTGATAAAACACTGCATCAGGGATGTGGACCTGTTCTATTGGTCACAGCCTTCAGTATAATCAGGTCTATTTGGTGTGAACAAACCTTCGCTAGCCATTTCTTTAGCATTAGCATTAGTGGGATGTCATCATTTTGAACATTTCTCAGTTCTCATCTGCATTACATTATTTTAGGCGTTGTGGTGTTTCATCAAAGTTGCAAAGACTATTCCAATGTAATCAGTTCAATTAGTTTATTCTACAGCAGTGTCCCTTTAGCACCTCCCTTAAATTAAGAATGCTGCACAATTTTTAGTATATGGTCTAACTAAAAACTAAGACTCTTATTTATTAATAAATAAAAGACATCTCTGGAATTGGCAAGGCAACTTTATTTATACCGCGCATTTCGTACACAAGGCAACTCAATGCCCCTGTTGGGCTTTTGTCCTGTGCTGTTGTGTGTTTGTCACACTCAGTTCACGTATTTCCCATTGGTGTAAACTTGTGGTTGCAACGCTCCAATCCATGCATTGAAAACCAGTCATAGTTTTCAGTGTGTGACCGTAATTTTACTACTGTACATTTTGTACTTCTGTCATTATAGTACCGCATATGCATTGACACTTTTTTTTTTTTTTAGATCCATCTGTAAAATTTGACACATCCAAACAAGGGAAACATATAGGATAAATCATGTTTTATTGAATAACAATATAAACAAACATTCTGCTGTAAACATATAGTATCTCAGGAATCAATGCATCCTAAGCCACAGTGCGCAACATTCTGCCAAACATGCTCCTAATGATGAATTCGATTTAACTAGAGTAGTGCTTCAAAATCAAATGATATGAGTTTAAACCTCGGGTCAAATCGTTTAAAAGTAGCAAGGCTTCCATGGAGACGAGCTGGTGAAATGTTACACAGTGTGGCCTTAAATTGCATTACACAAGTTATTTACATACTAGAAAACAAGTATAGTACAAAAGAGTGTCGTCTGCTGGCTCTGTGATAGTGTGAAGACAAGAGAACGCCCGACTACTGTAAGTGTGACTATCTGCAGCACTGGGGGAAGTGAAGATGCCGGCGAGTGATGCCTCTCGTGCAGGTGTGTGACGTTAGCTACATGTGCGGGTGAGCTCTCCTGGAGGATTGTGAACGCTCGGCTGATGAGAGAGTGTCGGGAGCTAGCATTTGCATTTGGTTTGGAGAAATCCCAGCAATGCAGCGGTCCCCCCTGAAGAGAGCACTGTGGTTCTTCCAACACGGGCGAGCACAGCGGCGGAGCTGGATTTGAGAAATCACATCTGGAATAAGAAAGGTAGATGCGAGGGGTAAGATATGATGAATGTGGTTCAAAGACTCTAAATGCAGACTGCTACTCGAAATTGCATAATCCTACAATACCGGGAAGTACTTTCTTTCATTATTTATTTTTGACTGAAATGGCAAAAATAATACAAATTGCAAATGCTTCAACTTTTTCAACACCACTTTATTTAATTTTGCAGCACAAACCATATTCTATCCCCACCTTAAAGCCACAATGCGAAACATTCCAGGTTCCAGGCAATGCAGAATCTACATGTCTATGTTTTGTGCGGTATTTAACTAATACAACCACATTGTCCTATAACCTACTAATGTATCATGTTAAAATCTTACTTTGTTTCCATTCACAAAACTTGTCTTACCACAGCCATGAATTTAAAAAAAAGAAATCTTAAATTTTGAATATGAATGTATTGTTCCCATCGATCCACTCACCTCTTACTCCCTGAACAGCCCGATGACGTACGCGCAGACCCCTTGCATTGACTTCCAGCAGTACAGCCTGGCCATCCTCTTCTTATGCGTCTCCGCTGTGGGCGATGGTGACTGGGTGCCGCCGCTGCTCCTCTGCTTCTCCCTTATGGGGCCCCTGACCGGCTGCCTGCGCCACACCGGCCGGGTTGGGTGCGGCCTTTGCACGCCCGGTCTCTCGGGTTGGCGCGGGAACGACGCCGACGAGAACACCATCTGAGATTCGTCCGTGGCTTTCCGGCACATGTGCGGCTTGATGACTCTCGGCGCCTGGCACGCGTTGCTGAGCTTTCTCAGGCCCCACATCATCTGGGTGAAGTAGTGCCGTGGGTTTTTGTTGAAAGACTGGCAGGTGTTGGGCTTCCCCACGTACTCGCACCAGTAGGATCTTCTGGGACCCTGGCAGGAGAGCTTCAGCTTGGTGAGTTCCCCCTGCCCCGTGATGATCATTGTGCATCTATCATTGGCTTTTGTGTTGAAAACAATGGGATCATTCCAGATGTTTTGGCGTCGTTCTCCTTGGCCGTTGGTCGCCCAGAAGAAGGAGCATGTGAAAAGGAGGAGGAAAAAGGTACTGGCTTGGTTGCTCATGATGTCGCTTTGGAAGTTTGGAGAGGCAGACTGCTGGAGTCAATGGTCCCCACGGCTATTTATTTGCAGCAGAATGGGAAGGTTTAGAAGAAAGAAAAAAAAAGGAAAGTACAGACAGGAGGAGGATCGAAAAACACCACTTATGGCTTTTGGAGGAAGCTGGGGCCACATGTCAAGCAGCCACAGTGGAAACCAAAGCGAGATGTTATGCAATAAGGTCATCGTAAACAGACACAAGTACCCTGAGTATCCTTCGGCGAAAATATACTTCAGGAGTAGTTTTATGATACTTTACTTCAAATTCAAGTTCTCTTACTTGAATAAAACATGTGGTTACTCCCTTCACTGTTTGTACATCTATAAGTGACAAAAACTTCCTGTTGACATGAACAAACAGTTATATAAAAAGCAGCTTGTGAAAGGGGGGCTTCCACCCCTCCTTTCACTGTGTATGTGTTGGTCAATTCTTTTGCTTTTTGTATTGTTTGGTAATATGGTTTAGTTATTGTTTTGATTGGTTTGTTTACTTTAAGTGCTGTCAGCTCAGCTGACAGATTAGTGGTAACAACTGGGGTAGTTGGGCTGCAGCACTGGGATTGATTTGGAGGGGGGATTGAGTGTTCAATTGTTTATGGTCTCGTTTATATAATCATTTATGTTGCTTTAATATGATTTGATTATTGTGTGTATAATTTGTTATTGCTTACCGTTTATATTGTTTGTTTGTTATTTGGTTGTTTTAAAGACCAACTTACTCCCATCCCTACCCTGAAGGCCAGTGGTACGTACCTGTGGGTGAGGTGGAGAGCTCCTACTTGTAAGCCTGGTGGAGAATGGTGTGAGAGGAGGGCAATTTGCCGTGAGGCTGCACAGTTATTTTTGTTTGTCTCCTGTGTTTGTTTAAGTCCTAGGCATTTTCTTTATGATTTACTGTTCTTTTTCTTTTGTAAATAAATTACTTTTTTGATTACTATTTTGGATGCCTCCTCGCCTGTCTTGCCGAAACATCTGGTAACTATCCTACACAGCTATAGTTTACAATAAGTTTCCAAACTTCAGAAAATTACATTATTTTATGTATTGTATTGTATACATAAAATACAAAATAATTGTATTTTGTCATTTAGATTGTGAACATTCTTTTTTTGTCAGCACATCTTTAAAGGTGCATTATGCAACTTTTTATGTGGAAAAAAAAGTTGCTATTTGTGTGTATTTGACCTTGTAGTGACCCAGCGTCTGTATGAGTGTTTTATCATCGCACCTTTACTTTCACAGTGGTCTCTACAAAACTAAACTGCTTTGTAGTTTTTCTGGCGAGAGCAGTGAAAACAAATAACCCTGGAGCGTCTTAGACACCACTGTGATGGAAAGTAAAGGTGTCGCGCTGACCATTAATGCAGCTGCTGGGCCACTACAACGTCAAATATGCACAAATATCAACTTTTTTTTCCACAGAAAAAGTTGCATAATGCACCATTTAAGGGAAGCAATACGGTTACGGTAATATAAACTACCCTAACTACAATAGATAAAGGTGCTTTTTAATTACAGTACTGTAGATACACAGTGCACAAAGGCCTTTTGTCACAGATGTTGGCTGTTTACAATATACTGAAGGACAAAACATATAATTAAAGCTCTGCCCTCTCTTCACCACTAGAAGAAAAAAAAAATCAGGTGCATTTTCACCATTTGATTTTCTTTTCTTACATGACTAATAACTTTGACTCTTGCTTCTGAAAAATCATTTGAAAGTGACATTGCACTTACAGGAAAGATTTTGTCTACTCTACCCACCTCTGATGCAAACACATGATGAAGTAAAGCCATCGCAAGTGAAAAAAAAAAATTACATCCCCAGCGGCAGTACCTCTAAATACTTCTGCAAAGTACACCTCAGTCAAACTGCACGTCAGACATTATAATCATTGACTATATTGAGCAATCAAGTTCTCGCTTGTTCTTAAAGGCAGTTAAGTCTCCCTGCCGTACCACCAAACTTATAATTTAGTTCCCAACGTAAACACATTTAGACGCCTCAAATGACGAGGCAACGTGAGGGGAGGTTACCCACACATGGCACGACGAGCTGACTTTGGGAAATAAAGTAACGTACAGACTGGGATTTTTCAGATAGAAAGTGTTCGCGGTGGTGGTTTTGAATAGGTCAGCTAAGGATAGATTGTTTTGCCATTGATTTCAAGTTGGATTGGATTGATGCAGACCGGGACAAAATAGCTAATGGCTGCAGTTTTGCGACACTTGCTCCACAAAAAATATCTTCAACTCAAAACAACCTCTTCCTATTTGTGTTATGAAGTCCAGGAAAAAATGTTAATTCAACGTTACTATAGAAATCCGCCATGGACTAATATTAGCCAAAACGATAGAAATAAGAAGCAGAAGAGGTGTTTGATCTTAATGTATGAGGGCAGTAGACCGGGAGAGTTAGTTAGCCTGCTCAATGTATTTTTCCTATAGCGTTCAGGACTGTGATGTCACATCGCTAAGCATCATGGGATTAGCAGCAATAATAAACTAATGGAGGTTTTAAAAGGTAAAATACAGGAGTTATTGTTCACATTAAAACACTTGGACACCACAGTGCATTAGATGTATTTACAAGTAGTGACTTAAGAGCTAACGAGGTTATTCAACTGTTTTTTTCTTCACTTTTTAATACTGTTTTTAGCTAATGTTAGTCTATAGAAAATGTACGCTAATAGCCACAAACATGGCAGATCTCCATGGCAACTGTGGATTTTCCTGGACCTAGAGCTGAAAAAACATGTTTTCAGCTGTTGTCAAACCATCAACCATATTTAAGCGGTATCAAAGCCTAGTTATACAAACCTTTATTAGATTGTACTTCAGATCCGAATTGGCTTGTAAAAGTGGCGTCTGAGCTAAATGCTAAATAAAGCTTCAGCGCAAATCCAACCTGGAAGACCTACCTGCAGCCTTCATTATCCAATCATCCAATCACGGCTCCATCTCTAGCCGCACCTTTGCGTCAGGCAATCACCGCAGCTGATCATCCTGCTTCAGCCATTCACTGCACAGGATCCCCTTCTTAAGCTCCCCGGTCAATCACTCGGCCGTTTCCCAGCCGCGCTGCGACCCTCCTCCACCCCTTCTCCGCCCTGGCCTCTCCTCGGCTCTGCTCGTGATGTCGACCGGCCGCCCCAGGTCTCTTCCTACCACCACCAGTGCCCGGGCTCCTGGGGAAGATTCTGGCTATCATCCATCACCGCCATATATTCCATATCATCAATGCAATCTTCCGCCGGGCCCGGGGTCCGAGCCCCAATCATGATCCATGTTCAATAAAACTTCCTAACACATTCTGTCTCTGAGTCTTTACAGGTTGAAATCTCTTTCAGTTAAAGCTGACGTACCTGACCTTTTGTTGTTGTAAATTAAATGTGTTTTTATTACCACAGAGTATGTTGTAAACACCTTGCTTATGGTCTTCACCTATTTTTTTTTTATGGTTCTGAAGATGGAAGTCAAATCTAAATGAGTGACATTAGTTTTGTCCTCCCTTCTTCACTTTGGCACAAAGCTTTACACAGGCTTGAAACGTGCATGTAAACAATTTGCTTGAACAATTCAGACATGCATGAGGGAATGTGAGAGCTAAAAACGAGTTTGGGACAAATAAAAGTATCGGCTAAGTAAGTATCGTCTTTTCGTGGGGTCGGATACACATCCAATGGTCACTAAACATCATCTTATAAAATGTTAATGAGAAACCGCAGGAATAAAATGACATGAGAACATGGCATTTAATTTCATGGCATCCTCTGTGACGCCATTAGCTAACAGAGGTACGCATTTGTGAGAACAGTAAAGGTAAAGAGCCATGGAACAATCTTTTTGACCTCTAAGAATGTCTCATGAAAACTGTCAAAATAAATCCTTGTAGCAGCGCACACAAAGAGGGAGATTTTTAGTGCTAGCCGCTCCTTGCTTCTCCCTACTCTGTCTTATATACAGGCCTATTTAGGAGTAGGAATATGCCGGTGTGTGGTTTTGCTGCTATTGCTTATTCACTTGTTACACTGCGCCTGTGAAAACCTCAGAGTGGAGCTTATGGAGAGAATAATCATCCCCTATTAAAAATAGCTGACCAGTAGGACAGGCCCCAGTTGTTGTGGCCCACAGGGGAATGTGTTGGATTCTTGCTCAGTGACCAACAGCGCTGACTGGTGTTACATGGCATGTGTTTGGGTACATATGCGGCACCTGCGTTTACATAATGTTCTGTACATTGAGTCTGTGGTATTTTTTTGCTTCACGAGAAAGAAAAAAAAAAACCCTCAATGTTCCCGTACAACTTACAGCAGCCTTAACATGATGAATGAAGAACACTACTGTCGATGTAAACATGGATTCTCACAACTGAAGGGGATCTTTAGAGACTTACAGCCACACTGCCGAACATTTCACCCAATAAATAATAGAATAGATTTTTATTGGTGAAAAGTACGATTAAAAAAGACATGTGTTGACTTTGAGCGGGCTCGCTTCTCCTCTCAGACCTGCCTCGAGGATTAGTTCGTCTCTATTGAGGTTCTGCTGCTTTTCTTTGACCACTGGTAGCCAAACAATAGGTTTAAGTACATTAGGTCAAGGCGATTAGATCGATAACCCACGGCCAGAACGGGAGATCATGAGTGTGCTTGGTTTCGCTGTCATGTCAAAGCGTTTTCTTTTTTTTTATTCCACCACTTCAACAATGCTTTTGTGAAAATAACAGGAACTATTAGGAGGCCAAATCCTTTGTCAGTAATGAAATCAAAACTTTGTAAATTGGGGTTGAGCCATAGACATAATGATAATAGGCTCCGTCACTCCTCTCCATTTGCAATAATAACTTTGTTCGAGGGGGAAATCATGGCATATTTACAGACTTTTCCTTTCCTGCTGTGACGGAGCATGTTCCTAAAAAGGGCATAATGGTGCGTACAGACCAAACGCTGACACGCCACCAACTTCCATGTTAACCCTATGTAGACGTGTTTCGACGCGCGTCGAAATGTAAGCAAAGATGTCCGCGCGTATGAAGCGTTCCAAATGCGAGCAGATGAGGATTTAAGGCCAATTTATACTTCAGCGTCAGCTCCGCGTTTACGTGCTGAACGCACGTGGGAGCCAATCGGGGAGTTCGCGACAGCTGCACCTGCCGCTGACGTGCACCTGCCGCACAAAGTGACTCCGCGGCCAGTGCTGCAGAACGCAAGTGAGGTGATTGCTGATCCTTTCGCAAAACAAGGAAACACACAACAAACTCCTTCAGTCTCCCTCTTTGAAGTTATTTTTCATGAATATATTGTTCCTATCATTTAGTGCTTTTGTGTTTTCACTTTTTATGCTATTAAAAAAAAAGTTTAAAATATACATCACAGCGTGAATCCAGAGGAGCTACGCGGAGGTTCGAACGATTCTGGCTTGCAAGCAGACGGGGCTGCGGTGGGCGGGACCGGACGCTCGACTATAAATCAGCCTTAACGCGCGTCAAAACCAGTGAGAACAGCGCGGTACAGAGCAGCGATGCCCCGCCCACTGCTTGATGCACTCAAGTAATCACAATCTACACGTGCGTTCATTTACGCCTTGTTAACCAATCAGGGACTGGGCTCAAATAGTGAGCACAAGCATCACCTGTTACCTGCAGCAGTGGCGCAAAAAGGGCATACGCAATATATGCCTTGCAAAAGGGCGCCAATAGTGTTCTTTTTAACAGTCTATGTGTGTCGGTCGTGAACGATCCGGCTCTTTTGAACGAGTCTTTACAGTAAACGATATGAACAGGTTCGTGGTGGTGAAGTGTTTTTTTTTTAATTCCTCTTTGGGGGAGGGGCGTCACTTTAGTTTTGCATGCTTATTTTGCGAAACAAAAGTCACTGTTGGAGTGGGGCAGAGATGAGTGCAGAGGGATTGTCATCTCCACCGCTGCTGCTGCAGCCTGCAGCCCCAGGAGGAGCTCAAAGTGAGCATAAGGCAACAAGTTTGAGAAATAAAAGTCCTAATGAAATAATAAACACGGTTACAGAGGACATCGCGTTGAAGCTTGCGTTGTTTTCTCCCCTCTTGCGCGAGGGAGAGGAGAAAAAGTTACGTGAATGAAGCAACAGAAGCTTTTAATCGGCCGTGTGATTGTTTTTTTGTGATAACAAACTCCATAGAGGGAAATATCGAGGTTATATTGTGTGAAATAGTGACATTTTCGTTAAAATAAAGTCAATTCAGAGGGTATTTATTTTCTTTAAAAAAAAAGAAACAACCATCAAAGAGAGAGTGTGTGTTGTGTGTGGGAGGGGGGGTAGTTGCGGTAGTTGCGCCCCTGACCTGCAGCATGGAGGAGAAGTTGATCATCGCGGTTTGCGCTCGGCCTGAGTTGTATGACACGCCTCCTAATTATGATGCTTGCAAAACTTCACGCGCCAGCAAACGGGCGTTTCTCGCGAGTGTGAAGCGGCAATGTTTGGCGTCCAACTAGAGGCTGACGGAGCGTGGACGCACGTTTGGTCTGAACGCACCTTAAGGGCAGGATCTTGGAATTCAAATTGAAATTAACTTTTACCTGGAGAAAGCAATTGATACATAAATCACACACTTGCTTCAAACGGACAATAAAAGGCAAGGCTCTCAACTCCCAAATTAACAAAAGATTGTACACGTTTGTAAAGAATGATATTTTCTTGTTTAATTCATATAGTACAGTTTGCCATCTGCCCATAAATCTTTTTTCTCCAATATACAGCTTTGGAGTTTGAGTCAATGGCAGTCTGTCAGCAGGATGTGGATACTTCTGTATCTACAGTATTTAAAGCACTTGATAAAACATTTACATCATATAGTCTTGTCAGGGCACACAGAGAGAATCTATCCACCTTAGACATTATACAATTAACTTATTTGATTAAAGCCACACTGCGGGACATTGTAGGTTCTATGTCGGTGTGTCGCAAGAGAAACTGCCGTAAAACTCGTAACATAAACATGCCATTGCTACGGAGTTATTAAACTAAAGCATTTAAAAGAGAAGCTACTGTATTTACAAGACAGGTTTGAGAGGTGGTGAGGTACCAAAACCTCAGAATGCATGTTTCGAGGCTGAAACGTCACGCAGTATGGCTTTTAAGTTTATATAACTAATAAGAACCTTCCTTTTTAATGAAAATAAATTGGATAGGTGCTGTTGGAAGATGAACTTTACAAAATCAACCCGGATAGATTTTCTTTGTGCGCCACGTCATCACTCGTGCATCTAAAGCAAATTTCTACAAGCGTTCAGTTTGATTGACAGCGCCAACACGTACGACAAACGGATTGTCTGCTCTCGTGCTGTAATTACAAGACGGCCACAAATGCAAATTGTAAACATAGATACGACGTGGGAAGGTAGCTGGATTGTTTTCCCCTCAATGTATTACAGATAAACCTCGGCAGACAGATCTCACACACAGACACGGAGCCGTACAAAACACAAGCAGCTTTGAATAAATTTGACAGTTCAGAGGATCTGCATGTGTCCAAAAAGCTACGTCCATATAAAGCGCATAATTGGATTGCGAACTAAACACCTGAGACCTCCCGTAAATAGTAAAATGATTTGGTGTGAAAGTGTTATTCTGTAGTGTCATCGTGTCGCTGTGAAAAAATAACAATGAGCAACAGTGTTAGTGCGTATCAAGGTAACTTTCTATATGTTAATCAACATATGCATCAGAAATCCATTACTTGAGCAGTATTTTGCTGCAAATAAAGTGTTAAGTTTAGGTTAGTCAGTCATAAAGTATAAACAAACAAACGCAAGATGGCCGCCTCATGTTTCTTTGATAGGAAGTTGTACACTTTTTTCCTGGAAAGACTGGTTGCAAGGACAAGTTAATTTAAGTTTTAGTTAAGTTTAAGTTCTGTTGCTTGTTAGGTGCCCAACCCATTTTATTATTGTTACTGTGTTTTTCATTTTGTGTTTGAATTAAAATAACATACACACTAAAGCAACATTGTGCAAGGCTGGCCAGCCATACTCACAGAAGAACAGTCTGGCGTGCCAGGCTAAGATTGTGCTAGTTCCAACGAAGTTCCTGTATGTGAGTAACGATTACATGTCCACATTTAAATCCTATGGAGAGTTAGTATCACAGAAATAAACATATTTAAAGAATAAATAAAGACTAAAATACGTATTTAAAGATTATTTGGTGAACACTGGACAATAAGCAGCAGGTGGATGATCACTGACAACATCTGATAAACTTTACATTATGATGTATGTACTACAGTGTGGGATACTGTATTTCTATGCAGGGTTGCCAGGTCCGAATTGGGCGTTTTTTTAAACCATTCCGCGGGTGAAAAAAACTGTCCGCGGTTTTTCGCCTTGCTGTTTTCAATGTAAAATTGGCTATTTCTATCTTTTAATTTTTTAATCAAAATCACCATTTCATGACAAAATCTCAAATCCAAGGCTCTTTGAGCTGCTTTTTCAATAAGAGAGGGAGAAAGGGGCGGTTTCTCATCATCGCAGGAGCACATGGGCTCTGTTTACTGGTAAACAATATTGAAAATTCCAGCCGGATATTTTTGGGCGGGTTTGGCTGCCCAGACCTGGCAACCCTGCTTCTATGTTCATAAAAGTAGGTGTTTTAGTCTTGAAGCTAATGGCTAATATAAATTAAAAATAAAATACAATTAAAAATAAAATAAAAGCTAAGCCAACAGTTTTTATGCTACTTCAGAGTTCAGATTGTAGTCTTCTAACATGTAACATGCATCCAATTAGCGTTAGCCTTTAGCTCCAAGAAGCACCTCACCTTCAACACCAGTGAACACAGACACCTTCTTACATCGTACGTGAGGTTTTTAACATGTTAGTGATTATCTGCCAGCAGAATATTGTCCAGGGAGTATTTAAACATATATTTATTTTAACGAGACACAGCTGACTCCCCATAAGAATTAAACAAAAAAATGGGCTAGGACACAATAATTAAAGGTACGTTAGCTGGAACTTGCATGATGTGGCCATGCGGGAGTCTATTCATTTAGTTCAGTATAAATATATGTATAATTTGTTTACAATTTGACATAAAAAGTAACCTTGTCGGTTCAGTCAACACCAATGAACCAAATACAGTTATAAAGGCCGCCAGACGTCACATGAGCTTCAAAGCAACAAACTGTAAACATTTTATATGTTGCTAAATGTAGTGAATACATTTGTACATCCATGTTTCCAACAGGTCCATAGGCTCCATAGAGGTTAGTCCAGAAGAATATCCACAATAGGATTCTGCACAACTTTGAAAGTGTCTGTGTAGTCGCACATTAAAGTGAAGCTTGTTTTTTTCCTATGGCTTAAAATTATGTTTTTAATCCATATCTTTGTGAAAGCAGCGGTACAGTCTGACTTTTATTGACACCACGGGTCAGTTCAGTGATGTTCTGGTGTTTGCAGAGTGTTGCGGAGTGGTCTCGCTGGTCTTGAACAGCTGAAATGACCTGGAGTGTCCTCTTATAGTCTGCCCCATGTCTTCATTATAAAAAAAATGAAACACAAAAGTAAATGCACTGATAGTCAAGACAATAAATTAAACTATTACAAACTAAAAAGCTATATTTACCATGGTGTGACTTAGTTCCAGTTTTCTGGGCACCTGGAAGACATGTAATAATGCAAGTACATAGAAATTAATAACATTTGGGAATGAAGAAAGTGCATTTTAATCTGGCAATTTATCCTTTGTATGCAATTTGAGGATTTATGTTTGACTGGTTGTGAGAAACAAAACACAAGATTACTTAAGTTCCATTTGAACCTCTCGCAAGGGAAATGTCAAAGACTCCATTACCTCAAGCAACATGCAATAAATATTATTACACAGTTTAAATTGGATTATTACACAGTCCTTGGTGGGAAATGATCACAAGACCATTTGTAAACGGAAAGACTTTGGCTCTTCTACATTGTGTTTGAAAACAGAAGCATCTAGGCACAGCCGCACAGCAAATCATGTTTCCCACAAGTCTGGTGGCGATCCAGTCACAGACGACGACCCATTTTCCATATCTTGAGGTTCATGATCAAGAACACCTAGTGCTGGTTTTATGTTGATGGGGGAAACTGAACTTGCTCCCCACCATACTGTGATGACTTTTCCATTTTAAATCTTAAATAAATACCATTTGCAACCTTAAATATTTCATAATAGAACTGACTCATCCATCACACAATAGGAAACAATAGAGATTAAACGTGTAAGCAGCGCGTCTGTCTCTCCTCTAAGACGTCTAGCCGCTATAACAGCAACTCATAAAACCCATTACAGTTCTGTTTGTTGGTTCGCCAGTCTCATCTCGAGAGTTCTGCTGCTAAGTCAACAGAGCAACAGAAAGCACTAGAACAAGCTGTAGCCAAGCGTTGGGAAAGTTAGATATTGGGATGCAGGGAGAGTGACAGAGTGAAGGAGGTTGCTGGAGAAAATAACAAGTTATTGTTTTTTTTGCAGTACCTGTCCGGAGCAGCAGGTCACCAGTCAATGTGCCTCGGGGGAGCTGAGGCGCGAGGGAACCTGTTCATTGTGTCATAGGAGGGGATACTATAGGACAAAACACAGGACACAAGATTACCACCACAGACTGAAGGTATGGTAAAGAGGAGAGGGTCATCAGGCAGAGAGCAGAATGCTTACAAATTACCAAAATGAGACGGGAGTAAGCAAAATCTCCCCTGCTAATTTACCTATATTGTCTAGATATTTGGTTAGATAAATACAGTTGAATAAGGGACGTTAGGGACTAATGTAGGTGGAAAAGCACTGTATAAATTGGGAGGATTTGGTCAAAACTAACCATCTGTTAATTGGGTATCATGAATTGTCAGGCAATGTTATTGTTGTTATTATTAATTGCTGAATGTAACACACACTGGATAAACTGGGATTTTCTGTAAAATACAACCTCACAACAGAAAAAAGATCCATGGATTCATGAAGGAATTAAAATCCAGATTGTTGTCGGAGCAATTGGTGATTGAAAACTTTTTTGAATGGTCAAAAGTAGAGCGGGTTTCAAGAGGCTTTTTTTGGGTGTGAATAAAACACAACAGTTAATCCTGGAAAAAAGGTGCTAAACCCAAGAGCACATGCTAACCATGCAAAATAAGCAAAGTGTTGACGACACTTATCGAAAGTTCTTACTCTCTAAAGATTAAATAAAATCTCAAAGAGCTACATGTAACACATTCTCTGTGATTATTTTAGTTTTACATCTTGCAGAGCCTCCACAGTTTGCATTTACAGTAAGATGCTATGGGTGTTAGCGTTAGCATACATACAGAAAATTACAGCTAACTGGTTTCAATACTTTACATAAAACAATTTGTGGTACCAGCATAAAAATCTATACCTATTTTTACAAGCCTAATCAAAAGTGCTCCAAATGTTACTGACTCTCATGTGATCACTCTGACTCATAAGAGCTTCTAAGGGGAAGTATAAACCAGCCAACAACGCACACGCTCTGTAATTTCACCATTCTGCTCTCTGCCTTTGAGACCCGTTTACTGAAGGTTGGCTCCACACGCGTCCAGATGCAACTTAAAAATACGCCACATGCAGTTAGCCGAATCGGTTAGGGCGAGTTCAAAACAAAGAGGAAGCAGCAGTGAAGCCGAAGCGTGGACATGCTTGCCTCTCTCGAAACAAAATTATCAGGTGCACATTCGCGGGACTCTGGCTGATTCTAAAGGACAGGAAGAAAAACGTCGACACAAGCACATGCAAAGGGTCAGTCACATGACCTCGAAAAGTGATGGGAGGTAATGGTTGAAACTGGAGTACACACTGGAGAGGTTTTTCAAGTGTTTCAGCTGAGAAGTGATTGATTTTCTGTTTACTTGACTTCTACTTGAACTGTTGACACGGGAAGGGTGGAAAAAAAGAACTTTTTATTTTACAGTTCGATGCTATTAGAGAAGTCTAAAGGGCAACCCACAAAGTTTAAAATGAATTGCCAAATCTGACGGAATTTGGGAGCAAACAAATCTTTCTGAAACGTTTTAGTTTACAGACAAAAAGTGTTACTCATATTGCAGGGCCACATGGACCTTTTGCCTGAACAAACTAGTTTCTTGGATGTTAAAGCCACACTACATTAACTTTTCATACAAGTCATTTCATAACCGCCGTGTTAAAGTGATAGTCTGTAAGATTGCCAAATGAGTAAACGATCAAGTAAACGAAAGTAAACGATCAAGTTCCTCCCTTTCTGATTGGACCAGACAGAAAGCAACTCCTAAATGAGGAGAGCGAGAAGAAACTTTCAAAAATAATCATGATTGGACCTGATTGGACTTGACCAGTTCACAGGAAAACATTGATCAAAGTGATAGCCCGGGGTTTACGATTACCAAAATCAAAAGGAGAATATTATTATTTAATATTACTTATGTTACATCAAATTGCAGGCCCGCGCGGTCAATTATAAGCAATATAATACATTTGTAAAACATTTAGGCGTACAGACTATCACTTTAAAAGGGACTATACGGAGTTTAAAAATTAAAAAATTATGTATTTTCCTCTCCCACATGTTCCAGCAATGTCCTAATGTGTAGAATGAGCCCAGACCTATTCATCACAACTGCCTCTAATATCCTGCACTGTCACTCAAAAAGGTGGTAATTCGGGTCCGAACTGCTGTCATGCACAAGCTTAAAGCTGGGGTACCTGATTTTTCCTATTCAAACAGTGACATTTTTTGTTTTGGCCCAAACTTGTTTCTAGCTCTCATAATCTCACCTGTGTATTCAAATTGTTCACAGAATGTAATTATATGCACATTTCACACCCATATACAGCATTGAGTGGTGACAAAGTGAAGCAGGGGCGGCCACCCCCAAGATAAATTCCACTAATTTAGATTGCGCAGTAAACTTTAGGTGAAGACATTACAACAATGTCTGTGTTTTGCTGTGTTTACAACATACTCTGAGGTGGCAAAAATAAATGTATTCTACAACAGCAAAAAAATCAGGTACCCCAGCTTTAATATAGAAACTGCAGTTACGTGTAAGACCTGAGGTGGCAGTAGTGAGTATAAAATGACCAACTTGAATTTAGTCCCTTTAATTTGACTACAGGTAGTCAGGTAAACATACAGTTAAATACATTAGATCGTCTTCTAAATACTTTTTAATCACAGCAGAAACAGCATCTGTCGACCTGAGCCGCTTCCATGTTTGTTTATGTTTTTAGTTTTACAACAACGGTTAAGCCGCTCTTGTGACACACATAACCCGGATGTTCCGCAGTGGGGCTTTAAATAATGTACCGTTTGAGGGCTCTTTGCCTACAATATGTTCATTACTTTTTTCACATTTCCTACGAAAAATGACTGTATCTCCCATTACTTTTTTGCCGGTGTTCAAATTTCCTGTTGACCCTGTTGAAAACATGCATTATCACCTCCGCTTTGGAAGTCCCCAGCCGCACCGCCATGCGCCCACTTCCATTATCATGCAAGCCACAAGAGTCGAAACCACTTTACCTCGTCATCATCGGGTTAGGAATACCTTGTGCGCGCTCGCAATGATAACCATTATTACCAATTTCCATACTGAAAAACCAAATCAAACAAAACATAGGAAATGGACATGTGGGGTGAGGCAAGGCATGCTTTCTGTTAAATAATACATGAATGTTACATGGAGGTTAGGACTTGTTTCATATTGTAAAGCTTTTGAATAGAAATAGAAGAGTATTTACATGTAAAAGAAAGGTGGATTTTTTTTCTAAGGTAATGTTTGCAAGAGCCCTTCGTTACAAGTAAGGGACACTTTTCGAAGGTAGCAATAGCACACCACAAGAAGCCACAGGATCCACCCATAAAGCAAGCACCAAGAGTCCAGTAAACATTTGTATTTACAAGCTATATAGAGAAAAGCATATTGTGAGATAATAGAAAAGAATGGGAGGTGGTCTTACGTTTTCATGGGGAAAGTTTCAATGCTAAAAAAAAAAAAAGACAAAATAATAAATTTAATGTCTATAAAGAGCCCAAAGCACCAGAGGAAGTGACCAGACAGGAGATTTCATTGAACAAAAAAACTGAAGGAAACAAAATAGGAAAAGAATCAGAACTGAAGACTAAAGTTTGTAAAGTGCCTTGTGCATATACAGATGAATGGAATGTTATGGAAAAAGGAAACGGCAGGAATGGTTATCACAAAGTAAAATGCCACGTCCCAGAGACAGAGGTACTACATAAGAAAAGGAGAAGAAGGAAGAAAAGAGCGATTAAAACACCAGAGAGAAAAAGGTTACTAAAAGGTTGATTAAGGAAAGTATCTAGACTGGTCAATGATGTAGAATTTGAGTCAAAGTTAGTCTGATAATGTGGCCTAGCTAGCTGCCTGACTTACTCCGTGCATCCTTTTTAAAGTGCATATGACACATTAGACACAATGTTTGCTAAAACATAGTTAGCACAATTAAATTTAAGATTTTGCTAAAGATTTCTTTAGTTTTACCATTTTTGTGATGTTTATAGTTTCACTTCCTTATTGGACACTGACAGGAAGTGGCATAGTGAAGAAAACAATTTGAAACTGTTGCCGTGCCAACCATGTTAAGTCAATGGGAAATGCGACGATGGAACTTTACCTGTCTGTAGCTTAAAAATTCAAATAAAAATTACTTTTCTGCCAAACATTTCTTCATTAAAATTGCTGCTTCACTGAAACAAAATGATAATTATGCAACTGATGTTTTCCTTCTAAATAAGTCACATTTTCAAAAGCATTAAAACCTGTCATATGCACTTTAATACAGAATAGACCGTCTTTGATTGGTCTGACCAGACTGGCCAGAGGGAAATCCAATCTCTATGGAGCAGTTCCAGATTATCTTACTCTGTAGAGTACATTGAGTAGGTTAGGCAGCTTGCTAAGCCAGCGGCTTAGCTTTAGACCAGCGGTTCCCAAAAATGTAAGGTCGCAACCTCAGAATATTTATCCAAACAATTGGAGGGCCCCCACAGTAAAGTTTCATTAGGGTTGGCTCTCTTTTCAAAGGTCAAAACATTGTAAATCGAATTCTGTATTAGTTAAAGCTGTTTATATTGTTTATTTTTTTAATGTAATTTATTTACTGTTTCAAATTATATAAGTACAAAAAAGTCATTACTTTTTTATAATAATATCGTGAAACAATCCCGAGAACCCTTGCTCTAGTCAAAGTAAATAACCATTCTGCATCAGAGACCCAACAAACCATAACAACTACGAAAGGTTTTAGATAGAATTTCACATTAGAGATCAGTCCATGACATGGTAACACATTAACAAATAAAGTAAAGATCAGTATCTATATTTCACAATAAATACAGCACTTTTGCTATGCCGCTCTCATACAAAACCTGACAATGTGGTACTTACTCATCGTAAACATCTTCTGTGTCCATGCGGCGGTAGTACTTGGCCAGTTTGACTGCCAGGATGATGCTGGGGAGCAGGAACAGAGTGCTGCAGCCAAGGCCCATCCAGAATGCATTCTGTCCAAAACAACAGCGTTATCTCCTCTATGAAAATCACCAACACTGTCATTATTAATGCAGTGTTTATCCACAGCAGAATTATCTCTCTGTCTGTTTCATGTAATTACCATTGAGTCAGCCACGAAACTGCATGACAGGATTTCAGCTGTGTCCATAATGTTGCTAAAAGGCTTGCATTGGGCAACTTCTTCCAGTAGCTGTATATGGAAACAAAGAAAAGTTGATTACACCGTCCAGTTACCAAAACATAACATTGGCATCTTGAGCCTACAGCCCCAAATTCTTTTTGTTGTGCATTCCTGAACGCAGACGACGTCAGCAAACCGCTCGCCTCAAAGCAAATTCTTTCATTTTAAAGAGGTTGTAACGTTTAAATTTGTCCTCCTGACTATAATGACTATAACAGCCAAAATCTCAGTCAGTTTGTCGATACACAACTCAATACAGCACCTGACAGGCCAAATGAGGAGTTGAGGACATGTTACTGGGGACAAAAGTGAGTGAATGTGAATGAATATTACAGACACTTACAGACATCTTGACCCATTCGATGTACTGGTTGAAGTAGCCAACAATGGTAGCTGTGTACTTTTTAGATTGCTGAAAAACAATAGAAAAGAATCTGTAACAAAATCTAAAAGCAACTATCCACAGTATTTGGTATTGATTGTGGTTAACAGTTTACACCAAACTAATATATTGATTCTCGGGGGAAAAGTAGTTATTAACAAAACATATAGAGAAATATAAGGTTTAAATCTATACAATCTTCACATACAGTGGGGTGCGAATGTTTAGGCATCCTGGATCAAATTTTCTATTGATGTGAACAATGAAGCAAGGGGACGATGAAATGATCTCCAAAAGACATGAAGTTATAGATGAGACATTCCCGAAAACGTTTTTTTTTTTTCTTTTACATTTTCAAAACAACATAAAAAAGGAGAACAGATTATACCTCGTAGCCTCCCAATATGGCAATTATAAAAGCGCTTTTCTTGGTAGCCAACAGGGATTTTGCCCTTTCTTACTTACAAAAGTCATTCAGAACTAAGATTTCTGGGCTGTCTTGGTCTTTTGGAGGTTTATGTACAAATCTTCAATGACATTTAGGTCAGGATTTTGAGCAGTGTTTACGATCAGTACCTGTTTGTAGAAGCCATCTGCTTTTTAACTTCAGATTTTTCAGTTGCCGGAATTTGTTGGAATTTAATTGAATCAAAAGCCTACTCCAGTTCTACCCAAGAAATGTTTACCCAAAGGATGATGGAGCCAACCCCAGGCTTAACAGTTAGACTGTACTTTTCATAAAATTCTGTGCCCCTTCTTCTCCAAACTGACTTTTGACCACATTACACCGGTTGTAGAGTCGCTGCATTGGCTCCCCGTGTGTTTCAGGATCGATTTTAAAGTTCTTTTAACGGTTTTTCAATGTCTTAATGGTCTTGGTCCTTCTTATCTTTCAGAACTACTTTTACCTTATGAACCTTCACGGCCCCTTTGCTCTTCTGGCAGGTGTCTCCTAGTTATTCCTAAAGTCAACAGAAAGACTCACGGCGAGGCGTCTTTCCAATATTATGGCCCTCGCCTCTGGAACGACCTGCCGGAGGAGCTCAGGACCATAGAGAACGTTCATGTCTTTAAGAGCAGGCTCAAGACCCACCTTTTTAGCTTAACTTTTAACTGACTATTCTATTCATTTAGTCCTAATGATATATTGTGTGTGTGTGTGTGTGTGTGTGTGTGTGGATGTGTATGTATGTATGATACGGGGCGTATTGTTTTACATGTTATCTGTAAAGCACTTTGTGATACCTTTTGGTATGAAAAGCGCTTTATAAATAAAGAGCGTTTTAAACTGTGATACTTCCCATATTAGAGGCTACGAGATATTAACTCTGCAGGTGCACAAACTTTTGCTGTGGACGTTTTTCCTGTCATATTTAAAGAGCTAAAGATTGCAACATTTTTTACATTATTACAATTTTTGATCCAGGTTGCCTAAACTTTCACCCCACACTGTGTACGCGTCATTCAACCTTACAATAGAAAAGGCTAGATGTTTTACCTGGCGGACCAAGTTAGTAGCATTTTGTGAGATGAGAAACTGGGCCGCTTCGATGGCTTCAAGAACTGCCAAGACTTTGTTCTGTGGAAAGTAACACATCAGAAAAAAGCAAAACGATGTCAAGTCGTTTTGCGAATTTACATCGAAAGGTTTACTTACAGGTAGGTCTGATGAGGTTCTCTCCAGGTACCTCATACTCTGATTCAAGGCACTCTTTAAGAGAAAAAATAATTATCTCAATTAGTATAATTATAATATTAAAAGCCTAAATAAAATGTTCATGACACACTGGGAAAACAGAGACACATCACAAATGGCACACCGTATTCTGCTTTCAGACAAGGCATGCTCAAAGCTTGATAGTCTTGGATATACTCCTGGACGACCGAGAGAGCTACACAATCAATCGTCCCTTATGTTGATAATTAAAGAATAAATTACTAACATATGCAAACATGTCTTATCCTTGGCACTTTTGGACTTTTGAACGCCTTAGCCTTGAGAATGTTGTAGCATAACTTACAATAATGTATCGGGAATGTAGCCCTAGGTCTAACGATGTTGTTATGCTATTTCCTTATCAAAAACACCCCAGAGCGTTTTTTGGCTTCATTCACGTAATCCTCCTGAATCCTGCTCTCTGAGCAGCTGCTCCGCCCTCTCCTGGTAAACGACTGAGCTGTTCAGTTGTGTCGTCACAAAGGAACGGAAGTGCTCGACATCTGTAATGTAATGCCTTACGGCCTGGTTTTTATTTATAAAACAGCTTTTTCATTATTTTTGTTGTAAGAGAGAAATAAAGAAAAAAATAAAGAAAACAAATTTAAAAAAAGGGAAAAAAGAGGAACTCTCCGACGCGCCTGTGCTGTCCCAGGAGGGTAATCAAACGCATCCCCGGCCGGAGGATCCATGGATCCGAGCATAAGTCTTGTTTTTGAAGACTGAGCTCTTTCTAACCTACATGTACTCTGGACACGCCTGTTCTTTTTTCTTACCGAAACGATAATGTCACGGATGTGCGTTTGGCTACGAGAGGAACAGGACTATTCAACCTTCCTAAAGAAGAGTGCACTCGCCAGAAGTTGGAATTTCTTTCTGGGATTCAGCTAGCTACTATATCAACCAACCTGATGGATGCTTGGTGAACCTTGGCCAGAATCAAAGTGGATTAACTTTTATAACCAACACGATCCCATAACCCAATGGGGAGGCCAGACTGAGCAGTGTTAGCATGTGTGTTAGCCATTTATGAAACTGTTGCACATGTCAACTCCTTATAACTGCATTATGTGAAGTAACTTCACTTTTTCAGCGATATTTATATTTATAATACTGTAAATGTGAAATGAGCGGAGAGAGGGCGGAGTTACAGTAACTGAATCAAAGCGTCTTGTCTTCCGGGTAGGGAAATACCCCCAAATATACTTATATTTCTCTCAAAAATGAGTACTCCATAGTGATAGAGGTACAATATATCATATAAATGCCTATACTTTACTTTGGAATGGCTAAAATAGCATGATACAGATCCTTTAAATCCAACAGGAATGTGTATGTGTATATTTAAAAGCTATTTGGGCACAATGGGAAACTTTGAGCAACATCGTTACACTGAGGGAATTTTCAGGAAACCCTGCATCTGAAATTTATGTTTGGTATTATATTTTTTAATTATTTTCTGGCAAAAAAAAAAACTTGAGCTATGTTACTTTTAGACTTAATGAAACCAAATGTAATGCTTTCATGAAATGACTTCCTGGCATGCACTAGAGGTATGTTTTAGGTACCGATGTAGCATAATTACATGGTTAAAGGCTCCCACAAACAGTTGATTTTGCATGATGAAAGCCCTCTAAAGTTACAGTGACTTGTAATGGCACAAAGGAATTCTCACTTGACCTCATTGGGACATAGGCAGCACATGCATCACAATGCTACACAGAACATCCATCTTCTGCATGCAGTGGTGCTTCTTTCTTAGCTTTACGCAAGATACACAGTTTACTTTTTGAAATATAGCACAAAATGTACAATAACACAAATACATACAACATCGACTACGATGACATCAAAAACATAAGGTCAACTATGTGCTATGCTATCCGTCCAGGGAGAAACACACACACAGTAATGACACAGTTCTTACCCTTGCTCTAACATATTTCTTGATGTGAAAATAAAAACAAACAAAATAAATAAGCCGCTTGTAAAAACATTCAGTAAATTCCATGAGTAAAAATGCTGATGTATCTAGTTAGCTATCAAATGTCTTTATACAATTAGCTCTAGCTTCAATAAATCATCAGCTGATATAGACTGCCAACTCCAAATTTCCACACAGCCTTTACCAAAGACATGGGTCTGTGATTTTGATTTAGGACACTATTGTTTAAGCTTTTTTGTAGAAATTTTTGTAGAAATAAATTTTACCATGCCCTGCTCCATAGAGACGACCTGTTGACTGTGGATCTGCCGCAGTGTGCCGATGTGGCCTTTCAGAGAGCTCTGCAGATGGCCACGGGGCTAGAATAACACACACAAATACAAATATGTGACCATTTCACAGATGCAACATGATGCCAAAATATCCCTGGTAAAATGAAGGGTTGATAATCTGAAAATGCAACATTCTGATCATTTTTACATGATTTTATTATGTGACGGGAGCAGACATGTTTAATCATTTGGCATTCTCACCATTAGGTCCGTTTGTGCCTCCAACTCTCCTGCGTATGACAGAAGATCCACAGCAGTAACTCCTTTGTTGACCTGAAGGTGGCACAATTATTACAATCATGAATATCAGAGATGCACTAATCCAGCATTTTTATTTCTTAAACCAACATTTGGGATTTGAGTATCTGCCTATACTCAACACCAACCAATACCATGAGACCCCTAAAAGTAGTAGATAATTGAGATAATTGGCAGGACATGGATTTGCAGTAGGTGCATTCATCAGTAAGAGCATTTTTATGAACTAAAGTGCACACATAGACCTACAACAGTCAATGGCCGGTAAATACTGTCTTTACTTTTGTGATTACTTTAGCGACATTAGCCATGCTAGTGCTTCTGAGCGTTTTGTACAGCGATCCAAAATGCAGAAAATCATCAGATTGTAAAGTTGAATTCTAGAGGAGCTTTCCAATGAGGAAGTGTTTGTTGAACAAAATAAGTTTTGATTCAGTATTGGATATATTAAATTGATAAACAATCTACTATCTTGACCAATATTCAATCAATATCAGTATTGGTGCATCATTAATATTTCTTTGCCCCTCCTGGAACCGCCACCTTAATGTGGTGGAGGGGTTTGAGCGCCGAATGATCCTGGAGCCCTGTTGTCGGGGGCTTCGTGCCCTGGTAGGGTCTCCCATGGCAAACAGGTCCTAGGTGACGGGTCAGACAAAGACAAAGCTGTCCTTCTGTGGACCCACCACCTGCAGGAGGAGCCATAAGAGGCTGGCGCAATGTGATTTGGGCGGCTTCAACAGCTGCCCCTACGACCCGGCAACGGACAAGTGGAAGAAAATGGATGGATGGATGGATAATATTTCTTTGTTGATGAAAACTGAAAATTGTCTTTTTAAAATGCCATCCTAATTGTATGTCTTGTCCTTTATTTTTATTTTTATGGACTACGAGTCCGGAATAAAGTTGAACTGAATTGAATTGAATTGAAAACATGTTGAATGGAGAAGAATGAGCTGGGAAGTTTAAGAATAATAATCAGAACTCAGAAATATTTTTTTCAGTCATGTCAGTCATATTGTTTGATTTGGTCATGAATGAGACACATGTACATGCATGGACACAGCACGTATAGGACAAACTATATGTTACTATATGTTACCATGTTTTATGGATTGATTTGATCTGCTTTCTTGTAATTGTATGCAACTGTGAAGCACTTTGAATTGCCTTGTGTATGAATTGTGCTCTACAAATAAAGTTGCCTTGCCTCACTGAGCCACTCCCACGCCATCTCATTACTAACAGTACATTACTGCAGTCTTATCTGTGCCCTATAATATTGTTTTCACAGGTTATTATGTAAGAACATGTTACACTGAACAAAATCTCCCAACCACTCCCCCCAGCCATTCTATAGACCCACAGTGGAGTTGGAGACGCCACATGTTCCTTCACACTCTTTAGCTTGGCACCAGTGGTTTGATATCATCAGGCTTAGCGCGCCTTATAGAAACATAGCACACTGTGTAATGTCATAGTTCTTATCATAATGCACAGCTGCCTGTAGAGTGTACTGTAAGGGCGTGACAGTCCGGCAGGAGACTGGCTATTTCAGGAACTATACACCATTTCTCAAGTTTGTCGAAATATAAAGAGAGCAACGAATGGTTACATCTAACTTGAAATAATACAATATCTATCAATGTCATTAGTTCAAGTTCAAGATTCAAGATTTTTATTTGTCAAACCATGTGAATGATTTGAAATTATAGTTCTCTCATCCTTGATTGTGGAGCGGGTGGTGGGGAAGAGGGGTGGGAGGGAGGGCAGGGAGTTCAGCTTCCCGATGGCCTTGTGTATGAAACTGTTCTTAAGTCGACTGGACCTGGCCTGTATATTCCGCAGTCTCCTCCCTGAGGGAATTCAGAACTTCAAGTTCTGAGCTTTGTTGTCAGTATTGTTTGTGTTCAACTCTATCAGGTGAACAGAAATACTTCTCGTCACACTACAGTAAGTACAAGTGGATTATGTGTCACCTCTTCCAGGTAGTCGGCATGGTTGATCTCAGAGAGCCCAGCCTCAGAGAAATCCAGAAGATTCTGTTTTCCTTCTGCTTCCAACAAGATTATGGTCCTCAGATCGATCTTTACTGTGTCCAGCTCATCCACCACATCCTTAGTAAACTGAAAACAAACACAATGTTTAAAATATAAAAATGGGAAAAGTGTAAAATTCCTGAATGTGCGTCAAGAACTGTATGTTGGTCGGCTAATAAAAACTTTCCTCAACAACCCCAGAGTTTTCTGAAAAGCGTGGCTTGTAATAGTAATCTGTAATTCTGACACCAAAAAGGAAAACATGGCATGACTTTTGCCACATGAAAGGGGAAATGTTGGCTGAAATGTTGTTTTCTGCAGAGTGGTCATAGCAGGACATTTGTGTACTTGGAAGTTCGGGTTTGTCACAAGTACAAAATGTTTCATCTGACAAGAAAGTTGGGTCAGTTCAAAAATGGCCATGAATATTTATATGCCTGCAAGTCACAATTCACTTTGACGTGCCCATGTAAAGAAAACTTTCTTACGTTTTTCTTGTAGAATACACTAAAAATTAATTGTCGGTAGCGCAACACTGAAGATAATGTTAGCAAGTTTCCAGCTGTAAATAACTACCAAAATACACCATTGAAATGAGATATTTAATATAAAACTAATTCTTAAATGAATATGAATTTAAATTTAGAGCATAAAATATAAATCACCCCTAAAAAAACTAGCTTCTGATCTACATTTCTCTAACCAAAATGCATTTTGAACTGCTAGCTACTACAGGGAAAGCTGACTTTAATAGTTACAGTACATCAAAAAGTCAGTTATGAACTTGACATGTTTAGAAGTTGTTCTATATATATATATATATATATATAATATCCTGTGTGTTCACTCTAGTTAGCAACGCACGTAGCTATTACATCAGGCATGTAAAAATTAATTCTAATGGATGAAATATCAGTTCAGATAACTAGCTTGTTTATGCTTTAGCTAGTTACTGTACTTCTGTTTAGCTGCAACGTCTGATAAAAAATCAAGTAAAAGCTAAATGACCACAGCCGTTTGAATGTCAGTTCTGGGAAGTTGTGCTTGACAGACTGAAGGCGGTTTCCTGGTAAATGGTTTAATGTCACTCCAATAAATTCCTGAAACATGACTAATCGTTTAAAATCACTATTCAGTTTTACAGTGATGACAAGTCTAAACCACTTCAACAGCAGTAAAACCCAGGACTGTAATGCATTTGAAGATTTGAAGAGCCATCAGTCATTTCCCCCATACAATATTCAATGAGGTTAAATTAAATTAAATCTAATTTTGTGAGCGCTCTGCACTTTTTCCAAACATTTCAAATAAGACAAATGAGTGCGGCGCTGGAACAGGTGTTGCCCGGGATAAATCAGCTGGTGGCAAATTGCAGCCAAGACCAGTGGTGTGGCCAACTGGCACCAAAAAACCGAGAAGTTCTTGGTGGAGAGTAGAGAAGTGAATGCAAGTTAAAACAAAGCACCTGCATCTGATAATATGGGGGAAGTGGACAATTTTAGGGCTTCAATAGGTTTCATTTAAAATTCCACATTTGAACTTTTATATAGTCATTGGCTAAAGTACAGTCTTTTATTCGAGAAGATAATGCACACTCATTTCCTGATCAATTTTATCATCAAATTCACACATTTGATTATTTATGTTATTGAATATACAGTTCTGAAACAATGCTATTGATTTGTCTATTTTCCAAATGATACTAGTCATGCGACAAATTATAAATTCTATTCACTCACACATGTTTTGTAATACCTGATGATGGCGTATGAAGTATGGAGTATAACTGGCAAATACATAATTTAAGTAGGTCTTTACAATAAGAGTACAAACACAAATATAAGTTATACAAACTATTAAAAAAAGCATGCAATTCCTGTAACCCATAACCATGTCTCTAAGTTCTAATGTGCGCCTGACATACTCTTAAAAGAAACTTGAGAAACTTTGATTAACTTGGTAATACATGCTGGAAAAACGCAATACAAGTGTAAGCCATTCTTATTCTTATTATTATACTCACAGTTGACGTGTTGAGGAACGAGGTGATGTTAAAGACTTTGTCCAGTCGTAAGGCTGAGTAGATTCCTTTATTTTCTTTGCAGGTACTAAGATAGAAAGGAAAAGAAAAGAAAAAGAAAAAGACAAGAGACCAGTGTCAGATTAAGGAAAACATTTGCTGCCCCAAGTGAGAGTTTATGGAAGCACCATTTCTTCAAACACATTCTGTTTTGGCTTTTTTGTGTGTGGCAATTTTAGTAACAAACCGATATTGTAGTAATGGTGAATGATCATATATAAACTCTATTCCCACATGACTAACCTAAGCTGTACACATAAATATAAATGCTGTTTTTTTGCACGTTTGAGTTATAAAAAGTACATCCAAATGTCACGTAACATTCTATTGCCATGATGAGCATGTAGTAAACAGCGCAAGGGACTATGGTCTATGTAGCTTCTTTTCATTCATACATTTTCCCCTACCAATCCTTTATAACGTACTAGCACATAATGCCACGAGTCTGCCAGGAATCTTGGGGTTGTTTTGGACAGTTCGTTTAAATTTGACAGACAAATAAGTTCAGTCGTCAAAAATATCTTTTTTCAGTTGCGTTTGCTCAATCAAACCTCCATTATTTTGAGAATTTAGATATCATGTAACTGCCAATATCCTCACACGTCTAGTATAAAATTAAGCCTTTACCTGTAAAAGCTCTCTACAGTTAGATCTAGTTCAGAGTCGTTGTACATGTAACCAGGGAGGAAGTTTTTCCATTCTCGGTTGATAAGGTACGGAGTGTCCACCACCTAAAACACACACACAATGCTAATCATAACAAAGGAAATGAAACAATATGTGCAGACTAGAAAAGGCACACTGCTTGGGAAAGATGATTACCAAAACACAGAAATAGGTTATGGACGACCTAACAGTGACATTAAGCTGTTTTGTAGCCACAGTTACAAAGCTTTATTATTTTCACACAGTTTACCTTAAGGAGTTCTCTGGTGTGGAAGGCTTCACAAACAAGTTTCTCCATGTTTCCCCCGGTCACGAAGAGGATGGTGACCACTCCCATCAGCACCCAGGAGAAGATGAAGCTGAAGCCAACTCCGCTGTGTTGAAAAGAGAAAAGGTTCATAAAGTGTCACACCTCTTTAATATATTTCTATTTGATTAAGTCGAAGTCTGACACTGAAATCCCATTCATTTGTTCTCTGCTGGTAAAAATTCGATTACACTACAATATAAAATAAGAGTAATAGGGCTGCACAATTATTGCCAAAATGTTGTTATTTCTATCGCAGTTTTAATCATTATTTTCCTAATCTAGTTTTCAGACCTTCATTTGTATTTTTCAAAATCTGCTTTTGACACAATTCGATGAAAAAATAAAATAAATAGCTAACACGCTTTACATATGTTCAATCTCATGGAATATACTGTATTGAAATGGTCTCGTAAATGTAGTTAAAAAAGTGTTACTGACGCCATTAGCATAGTCCCGCCCGTGTTGGAGATGCAGCCTCTCGTTGTGGGCGACGCGTGTTTGTCGTATCCCAGAGTTCCACACAGCAGGCCCAGGTAGTTAAAGGCCAGCACGAGGACGATCATACAGCACAGACCGATGCACGCAGCCCATCTGGGACATAGACGCACAAGAGGTGAGGAAGCGCAATGACAGAGAGTAAACAAAAAAACAAAAAACAAAAAAAAGAAACAATGGCAGTACCTGTAGAAGTCCATCTGGTCGATATCCGGGTAGTAATCCTCGATTTTGGCATGAGCGTGGCTTAAGAATATCGTGAAGTTGTTGAGTGAGCTCTGCACTGGGAACACTTTGGAGAACTTTGTGATGTTTTTGCCAATGCCGTCCAGTAAAATCCGTACACCTAGAAAGCGGAAATTGTGAATTATCCCAAGAAAAGGGAAAAAAAATCTATTTCATTTCAAAGAACTTACTGTCTGCAACACTTCTGGTTTGTTCTATCACCAAGTGTGGAGTGTCGTTCAAAGCGGAGTAGCCCTAAGAAATAAAAGTAATATTAGTAAGTACTTTTTTATTTTTATTTTTACTTTAAATCAATATTTTAGTAAACTTACCCTTTGGACTACTTCACTGAGATCTGTTTTTAAAACTTCGTTAACTTTTTCTAGTTGAGGTCTGACGTTAGGTAACTAGGGTGGGATACAAAAGTTCAGTTTTAGCACTTGCATGATAATTTAGTGCTGAAATCCCTTCAATACACATAGCATGTACTGCCAACAGCTAGCCGCTTTTAAAGGTCCTGTACCAGGTTTTTTTTTGTCACAGTAAAGTCAAATTTGTTTGCCCTTTGCAGTATATTTGTGGAAAAAGATGCCGACGCACTGTGTCTGCGTCATATCATGAACTATTTGTAGAAATCCCACACCCGGAAGTAGCAATGAAGCCCTGTTTGCAAGCTAGCAGCTGTTAGCATTACTGGAACAAAGCTCTGCTAAGCCCACTCGAAGCTGCGAATTAAACTCATCCCTCAAAAAAGTTAGGAATGAGTTTGTACCGCAGCCAACAGGTTACACTCCCTCTGTCATGGTTTGAAAAGGGGAAATAGATCGGGTACAGAGGCTTTAACTCTATGTAAGTAAACGCCTTCACTCCAATTGGGGCTTTGTGCTAAACAAACCACGGCTGAATTACTTATTTGAAATAACAATAAAAGAAATGTCTGGCATCCTGCTTTTACCCGCGTAAAGTTGGCGCTGATCTGCAGCTGGGACAGAGACTGGCGGATGTTTTGGCACAGCTGGGCGGTGGTGGCGTCCGAATCCTCGTCATGGCAGCCAGGGTCATTCAGTGTGCGGTTGATGCTGGTCCGCACCAGGCTGAGGTTGAAGTTGAGTTTCCCTGCTCCATCTTTTAGGATCACCAAAGAGCCGCTGACGTTCTCGAGCGCTTCCTTTGTTTCGCGCATGGCTAAAATGAAATTCAGTATGGAGATTCTAACCAAGAAAGTGTTGTAATATGATATTTATAAACATAAAAGGCTAAAAATGTTTGGCTGAAAGTTAATGGAATGGTCTACTGGTATTGGTGAACCTTTCAAAATGTATGAAGTGGACATATCATGCATAGTTGAGGCTTATATAAAGTCTATGTATGGAAAAGAGAGTAAGGAGTTGGGCTGATCAAGATTTCAAATTGGCCTAATGCACCCTCTATAGGCAGCAGTGGGAATGACATGTTATAAAACAGTGAAAACAAGCTTTCTATTTCACCCTATGGCATAGCAGCAAATCAATGGCGACGTGATGAATATACTTTGAGCGCAAAACCGGTCTGGTGATGCAATTTGAGCTTTAAAAATATGGAGGGTTGTTTTGTGCTCCCGCTATGATGTAATTTTTTTATTTTATTTTTTATTACAGGAAATAGATATCAGAGCACTTCAGCAGTAGCCTTGAATGATACCCGTCTTTTTTTATACAGGGATATCAGTCTGTGCAGGACGCCCTCGTTTGCCGCTCCTGCCGAACTCAAACGGATCTGTGTAATCAAATCTGTTAATTTGTAGTCACATGTTGTTCCGTCAATAATAATCTACGGCTGCCGCGCGGGAGAGCCGAGAGCTTTTTTCCAATCACCGGCACTGACCAACATTTCGACTGTAGGTGACTTTTGTGAGTCATAACCCTATTTGAATATTAACGCAGAACCGCTAATAACACCGCAACAACGCATGTCCGCCCTTTGCTGATTGGTTCCGCTTCATGCTTGCTTTTGTATGTTCCGCTCTAAAAATATAGTCTGAATATTTCCAGGCAACTTCAGCAGTATGGGAGTAAAAGTTAAAAGCTCAAAAAAGTATTTTGCATGATATGTCTCCCCTTGTCAAGGTTACAGAATAAAAATAGCTAAGTAACAAAAGTCTACATTCTTACTTACACTTTCCAATACTGACACTATGGCATAAGTTATGCATGGACACATTTAACATAGACACAGACAGGGGGGCAACACTGAAGAGGTCCAGGCCTGAGCCGAGCTTGTGCTGAATGCACTGTGACTTTACTGATGTACTTTTAAAGTAATAAACATGCTGATTCAAAGACAAGCTATAACACGGCAGAGGCCGTAGCAGCACTGTAAGATCAGTGCTTTCGTCACCTATAGGAAATATGGTGTTGCAAAGTAAAAGTTTCCTGCAGCGGATATTAAAAATAATTGATAAGAAACATGTAAAAAAACATGGCGACCTTGAGCCCTACAGGGGCTCATTCCTCTTCCGGCTGCAAGAGGAATGAGAGACTACAGTTTTGAGTTTTGAGAATCAAGCGACTTGACTCAGGCCATAGGGAGACACACAGCCAACACACGTGACACACTGATTATATTGGTTTGAACTCAGTCCCGAGATCCAACTCAACATGAGGAGAACACAAGTGGAAAGAAACAAAGGCTTCTATATAAAGGGGAAATAAAACTACTCAAACTGATGCAAACCAGATCAAATCCACTAGAACTCTGTATTATTAATACTTTTTACACTAAAAAGATCAAACTCTTGGCGTGTTTCTGCCTCTAAAATACTGAATAGAGAACAGTTTGGAAAAACACTTCAAAAATGACCACAAAGGAGTAAAATATGGGTGCAACAACACTGTTAGATCACGATACTAGGCACAGGGTCACCGGTCACGGTTACCTTTCAGGGCTCGCTCGATTCTCACTTCATAAAAATAACAAAACAAAAAAAACAACATAAAATGATGGTATGAAAAAAGATGATATACAAAAGAATCAATATGAATCATACACTTCATGAAAACAAATGTGTCCAATAAATAGTTAGAAATGAGCATGTTAGGTTTATGAAAAAGACCAATTACAATTATTCTTGTAAAAATATATTACATTCTATTCGGGCAGGAGCCTGATCTTGTCGTCAGGCGCCTTATGAGACATTATTACTGTTGTGGTCACGACAACATGATGCTATCATTGTGAGGAAATGAAGGGGTGCACATGTACCTCCAGCCATATTGAGCACTTGGTTCAGGGCAGGGTGCACCTCCTTATCCAGCTGATCGTGTATCCTTCCGCCCAGTAATGGACCTATGTCTGTACAAGATATAGACCCACGTCAGTGACACAGCATCATATCAAACATTATTACATTTACAAAACTTATATAAGGCAATTTTGTTTATCTAGAAAAATAAAATGGCTGGTCGGTTTTATGAATTCTAAGCTGTGAACGTCATACATTACGTTGTTTCCCCCGTCCAATATTTCTTACCTTACAGCTTGTGATTTTGACATATTACAAAACCAAGTTCCACACTAACTTTGAGCTTCCTTATGGAACAGTACAAAGTATAAACAAATTTAATGATTTTATTCTTAAAAATTAGACCTAAAGTATTCTGCAAAAATACATGAACTTCAATAGAATATTACAATTGTTTACATGTTAAATGTCAAATTTATTGGAAAAGGACAAATTTACAATTTTATTTATTTATTTTATTTTAATAAAAGGTAAATGGACTCAACTTGTATAGCGCTTTCTACCTTCATCAGGCCCAAAGCGCAAAACAGTAAGGAACCAGTCTCTCATTCATACACCAATGTACACCAATGTATCATAAATTAATTTACCAATACTAGTTTGCGTATATTTAGGACCAGTTTAAATGTAAGCACCTTTGTTTTTTTGTTTTTGTTTTTACTTAAAAAACAAAAAAACATGTCAGTAAGAATTTCACTTGAAACAAGAGACATTTGCATGTTCCACCCGAGCTGGGCGGCTCCCCGACAGATCTGAGCATAGAGCTGCCTGTAAGGAAGAATTCATTCCATTCGAAATAATATGTCACATATTTACTTAGAATTAAAAAAAACAAAAACAAAACAGTTTAGTTTAGTTTATTTGTTTATTTGAGCAGTCTACATTCAGCTCAAAAGGAGTGGGCTGTAGCAAAAAGCTTATGAGCGCCTACCCCCAACAGCAATAGCTCTCGGCTAAACACAGATTCGAAACTGTTAATTTAATCTAACTCATATTTCAAGTTATTGTCAAACACAATTTCTTTTCATACTGTATGCCTGATACTCCAAACGCTGCTTTGGAAACCACTCGCTTGGAAAATTATGTTCAAAGTAGTCAAACTTACACAGATCAAAACAATATGCATGATTACAAGTCATTTCAACTAAGATGCAAAAGTAGACTGAACGCACAGACACATCTCTCAATGTAGCCTAGTTCTGTCATCGATCTGTTTCGGGCTAAACAGAATCACAATGAGCTATTGCCGATGCAAACGGGTCATTAGCGTCGAATTAACATAACATCAAAAAGGAACTTACTATCCAGGTCGTACAAGACTTTGTTCTTGGCAGTGGCGTACTGGGATATTAGGTAATCGATTTGCTGCAAACACAAAAAGAATCAAGCATCAGGTCCGGCACAAAACCAATAAGACGAAAGAATGAAATATGGAAGTTCCAAAACATAAACTATACAGAGTATACATGTGTCTGATATCAAATTCGGTGAAGATGTATGAATTAAAAAACAAACAAACTGCCAATTGCAGCTTCAAACGTAAAAAACATAATGGTGGCTTAGTTTAGTTTATTATTTGTTTGAGCAGTTAACCTGCTCAAAGGGAGTGGGCTGAAGCCAAAGGCTTATAAGCGCCCACCCCAAAATAAAAATAATAACATTACATTTAATATTTACAAGGTAGCAAATCATAAACAAAGGAACATAGGGCAAAGTAACAATAAATAATGAAGAAGAATAAAATAAAAACAACAGCAAATAAAGAACAACAAAAGAATGTGCTACTTTTATGTTATAAAGGTGCATTAATACATATTATACTCTGAGATCTTGCTACTTCCCAGTTGTCATTACCATCCTCAATATAATTTAATTTGGGTTTAATTATCATTATTATTATATTTGTTTAATTGAGTTATATGTGAAGTATGATGTAAGCCCTGCATAGTGAGGTGCATTAAAAAGCCAGGGTGTAGAGCGGGCCAGTTGAAGAGGGCAGTAACTCCCCCTCAACAAACCCCCACTCAGCTGCCCTAACAGCTGATTTTGTAGATGATGTTCCTATGCTGAGTGGTGCATTAAAAGACAAGGTTTTGAGCCCGTTGGGAGGGTCCCTCTCAACAGATTCATAACTTGCCTACCCTAATTCTCAATTTGTAAATTTGAGCAATAGAATGACAACCGTTCCAAGCAGCAACACTCTTCCTTAATTATAGAGGAAATACACATAATTGATCCTACTGCGCCTCCTAGAGGCAACACATTTCTTCTTCTCTGTATATTTCAAAAGTCTTTTGTTTGTATTTATATTTGAACAGGTTGATATTTGGACTTCGTTTCAACTCCATTTCCAGTTTATTCCACAATTGTACACCATTAACTGTTGGGCTAAAACTTTTCAAAGTTGAGCTATGTTTCTGAGTCCTAAAGTTTAATTCGTCACGTAATTCATAACAACCAGTACGTTCTTGGAACCTTCTTTGTATTTGGCCCGGTAACAGTTTGTATCTTGCTTTGTACAACATCTGTACAGTTTGGAACTCAACAATGTCACAAAACTTCATGATCTTTGATTTTAAAAATAATGAGTTTGTGTGGTCCAAAAACCCAACTTTATGAATTACTCGGATAGCTCTTTTTTGCAACAATACTATTGGTTTTAATGTGTTTTTATAAGTACTACCCCAAACCACAGTACAATAATATAAATATGGCAAAATCAGAGAACAGTATAAGATATGTAGAGCTTTGATGTTTAAAATGTGCTTTGCTTTTGCTATTACTGAAATGCCATCCATCCATCCATTTTCTTCACTTGTCCGTTGCCGGGTCGTGGGGCAGCCGCCGGAGCTGCCCATCACATTGCACCAGCCCCCATGGCTCTTCTGCAGGTGGTGGTCACGGAAGGACGGCTCACGGTTCAACGGGCCTGTGGTCTCTCCAGGGGCTACCAGTGTAGGCAACACTGGAGGCATGTGGGTGAAGTGCTTGCCAAGACACAACGACAATGTCACCGTCAGGAGCGGATTCGAACCACGACCTCCGATCATGAGACGACCCGCTCTACCATCTGCGCCACTGTCGCCCCTACTGAAATGTTCTAGAAATTTCGTAGATATATATTTAATATGAGCTTTCCAAGTAATTCTGTCATCTATAATAACACCAAGGAATTTGATTTCATGCACTCGCTCTATGACAACACCCTCCATCTGAATTGCTTCCCGAGTGGCTGAAGTTAATCTTGTCATTGTGCAGCAGAAGCAGGTCTTACTGGTATATTTTTGTATCTAAATTTTATGGCCATAGAAATATACACATAGAAACGACATTCAATCCTTGCGTATTTGGTACGGATAGCAAGTCTGCACTGAGACAGCTGTCATTGTCACGTCAAAGCCGAGTTAAAATCATTACTTGATGTACAGACGTTTGGCGATTGTACTATAGATAATGATTAGCATGTAAAAGCGGCCTCTGAGCTAATTGCTAATCAAATAATTGTACGTTTTGTAACATTGTGGGGTTGGATACGCTTCAAGTGGCCACTAAATCTCTTCTTCGAATACATTAATGATGGCAAAACTTAATGACGCAGATAACGTCCAACTCAGGGAACCCAAGTGTCAGCATTTGCAGCAGTAGGAGCAGATAGCAGAGACCGCTTCTGAGACTTTTATGTTCGCGACGACTAAAGCCTGGAGATGTTTTTCTACCTTCTTCTTTGTAAAGTTTTGCTATAGGAAACACCAAGGCCACTGCGTCCAAAGCAGTTTAGAAAGCCTGAATAATCCATAATATAAAACCTTGAATAAAACAGACGATGAAAGCTGAAGAGGAAAGCCTAAATTATTGACAGCTCTATTTGAATTTGAAAGGGAATTCTCAGATCAAAGCTAGGGAGCAGGCGGCTTTGGTTTTGAGTGCAGTGTGGCGGTACCATGGGCGTGTCGTTGGCGAAGGTGTGCAGGTCCCTCATGTTGGTGTTGACCAGTCTGCGGATGTTCTTCACCTGGGAGCTCAGGGTCTGGTTGGAAGCGTAGGCACACAGCACGCCAATCCTGCAACAGAGAGTATTCAGAGCGTCAGGCACGTGTGCGGTACTTTTCTACACCCCTTCTTTCATTGTTTAAGGCCCCATGCCTACATTTTTTTTATTAGAAACAATGAAAGAGGAGGTCGCTAAATCAAAATGATAGTTGTGGTCCAAGTCATACCCAACTTTTCTAACATATTTGTAGCATCCCAATTCTTCACAGGGACGAGTTTATTGGCACATTTCACAATATGCAGCGTCGCTTTTTCAGGGTCACTGTGAAAGAAATGCTATAAAACCAAATTTATAAAACTGATACCAATGCTTTTCCCATTAACGCCTGAGTTTGCAATTTACTAAAGGAGGACAAAACAAATTCCAAAACTGTGTGATAACACACATTAGTACAATTTTACATACACTTTTTCAGTAATTTCTGGTTGCTTTGACAAATAGGCTCTGTGCACGGAATGTAGCATAGCAACATGATGCTAACTTCCTGGGGTAACAACCGTTTCCTGTATTTGTTTTATTTCTATGGAGAGTTAGCCGTGCCATGTTGTAATAAATATTCAAACAGTACGTGGCAGAAAACAAGCAGCTGTTGGATAATCACTTACAACATGTTAAAAACTTTACTCAAATAAATAGTAAATACTTCAAGGAGTCCTCTGTGTTTATAAATAAAGTGTTTAAGCCTAGAAGCTAACAGTGTTAATGTTAATGTGACACAAATGGCAAGGCAAGGCAATTTTATTTATACCGCGCATTTCATACACAAGGCAACTCAATGCGCCTAAATAGCGGTAAATAGCACCACTATCATTTTTAATTTTTTATGAAGCACACTTGGCTTGACGTAATTTCAGTTTTCTTCTGTTTTTAAATCTTATTTCGTTTCTAATTAACATTGACATGCTGACAGGAAGTAGTCTTTACCCAATAGGAAGTTGGGAAGTGAATAGCGCAGCCAGCCTCTCATTCATTCCCTATGCTGGCTGGCTACAGGAAAGCGGCCACCGGAAATACACCGGACAGCGGCGTGATACGGGCAAGCGGAGCAGCGACGGCAAATACAGAGTGATTTGCGGTTGCGACCTAGCCTGGCTAACGCCAGACTAAAATCACAAGTGATATTTAGTCTGGGGACTACCAATTCATTTTCTCGTAGGAGAGGTGTGGTTTACGATTGTCCATAGCCGTTTATTGGGCGCTACGAATGTCTCTCATGCGTCTGCACGTAGCCATAGCCAATCGTATCATGGTATCAGATGACGTATGATGTACCAGCTGTAAACTTTTGAGCTAAACTATTTAGAACACGTTCTAAAGCTTGGTCGAAAGATGGCATCGCGTCTGCTACTGTCATGTTGGATCCGTAAATATATTTTTTATTTTTTTTTATCCCTAAACAAACTACAAGCTTCCGTATGTCAAATAGCGCGTCATCGTCTTACCGTCCTCCTCGTTCTGTGATTGGTGCCCAAATCCATGGAAAAATGTCGGCCATGGTCCCCAGTCTGTTGTGAAGTTCGAAAAGATTCGAGCGCACACAGCAGTCTGGCGTTAGCCAGGCTAGTTGCGACCACCAACCACAGAACAAACTCTGACCGACACCGGTGTGCAATTGGCTCAAACCCCACCTCCTCGTGCTCCTGCACAAGGAGGGCTGGCCAAGGAAGTAGAACAAGCTGAGCGAAGGAAAGTGACTTTTTTTTTGCTTGGTGTGAATGCGGAGTGATCCTTCAGTTGACCCAGAAAGGCTCATAATCTTTTTTTAGGGGAGTCCTGGACCCAGAAGGGAACCTATTGTACATGGTTTTAGCGGCGGGGGAAACCCACATTGACTTTGGGAGAGCAAATTCAACACAGAAAGGACACACAATGCTCGGGCGGGATCATACTCGGGGCTAATCCACGCTACCACAGTGACGCCCCAAAGTATAAGGCCAATTAATCGCAATCGAAGAGCTGTCACTAACTGAAAAGTCGCAATAATGACAATGGATGCAATTATTTTGGAAGTACAATATCCTTGTGTAAAAAAAGATATATAATAACCACCAGTAAATCGCAAAATCTCAATTAGATATGAATTCTATTCCATTAAAAATAGTGCAGCCCTAATGCAGCACTTTAAATATCTATCTGGCTTGAGTCCGATTTCCATAATTTATCATGGTTTGGGACCAGCATAAGAATCATTTAAACCTTTGACAGGATCATTAGGTTATATGTGTCAACTGATGACATGATTTTACCAATACCATAAGAGTCATGTCAACCAGTCAATAGATTAAACATCTTTCAATTTGACATTACTAGAGTAAAGCATTGCGTGTAGATTTTGGCACATCATTATTAGCCCGTAACTGACTAGGGTGATTTGTTTTGCACCGTGAAACGCAATAACATAGAACCGGCAGTAGGGGTCAGTGTGCACCAGGACGACAATTATTGAAAATATTGTTCCAAATTACACATATCAGAAATATAAAATGCTTTGGCAATAATATATTCAAACATTGCATTAATAAATCTTAAAACTACAACACGGACAATATTTATGGATTTACTGGTGACGAGCAGCGTCCATTTTCATGCAATGCACCACTACAAACAGCTGCTATGGGGCCTAATTAGAATAAGAATTACCAAGGGACCGCCAGACCATAATACTGTATTACCCGCTAACCATGACTCATCCCGGTACCTCACAGCAAGAACTACATAATGTAATCTTTATGTAGCCCGGGCGCCATTGATGTCCATACACTTCAGAAGGATGGCAGTAAAAAGTAGCGAGCCCAGGTTAAGATCAATGAAGAGGAGGTGTGACTCACTGTATGAAGAATTAGTAGGAGATATGGGGGTGGATATCCAAGCTTCCATGGGAGAGAGTATTTGAGGTAAGATACTGCATTTTATTTAAAGCTTAAACATATGCCAATGAAACCATACACACACATTCATTTTCACAACAATATTACACAATGTTATGTAATGCTGCTGTACTCCTCATCTTCCCAGTGAAAAGCTCCGAGCCGCCGACATTAATGAAAGTACTTGACACCTCTAAGATTCCTAAGCCTTTTCCAGCCCTTTTAATCTGAGTGACAGTGAGCCGGAGAGCACTTGGGAGAGCACTATAGTGTTGAGCTAACGCTGTCACGGTAAATACATGAAGACAACATGATAAAGTGGGCCATACGAGTGCTGGCTGAAGTGGGGCAGTCTGAGCCATGGGGCAGCTTCAGCCGCAATGTAATACTGATTGGCTCTTGGGCTGCTATTGGTTATTTCAGACGGAACTAGCTACTACTGTATCGCCAAATTGTGGTGGTACCAATATGAGATGAAACAAAATGCATGTTGCAAGTGGACATAAAAAAACAAATTAAAAAAAATCTTAATCGCTCGGCTGTGAAAGGTGAATGAAAGGTGAATGAAAGGTTTCAGAGGAGCACAAGCCAGGCAGCCAGGTTTCCTCCGGGGGCTACAGTTTCCCCTACCTCCAAAAACATGCTGGTCAGGTTGACCCACAATGGCGGCTCACAACTGAACATAATTTCCTTGTACAACTTAACTGTACAATGATAAATAAAGCACTTGTTGTTGTTTATTGAAACAGGGACAGTGTACACAACCATTAGTCTTTACAAAAGAAGAGATGATTTGTACCAGATTTAGCAAAGTAGCTATTTTCCATCTGCAGTCCCTGGACAGGTGAGTACACAAACATTACAATTATAATCTATAAATATAATCTACAATAAAATCACTATATAAAATACATGATATACTTTTCCTAAAAGTGTATACAAAAAACTAAACAATCCCTACAATTTACAATACATTCATCAATGCTGACACGATTGATGATCTAAAATATACATTTTCAAATTTAGAGTAAAACTATTAAGATCTACAGACAATTTTAGACTGTCTGGAAGCTCATTCCACTGTTTAATGGAGAGAAATGACTTCTTATGGCACATCAGCAGTGATATTTTATGTTTACATTTTTCAAATTATGTCTATGTATAGAAAAAGACAGTAAGAAGTCACAGACTGGGTTTGTCAGTATTTCAAATTGGTCTGGAGCTCCCTCTGCAGGCAGCAGTGGGAATGACATGTTACAAAACAGTGTAAACAAGTTCTCAAGCAAATCGATGATGCACATTTGCAGCAGTAGAAGAGTAAAAATGATTGCTCAAAACTGGGTGAATGAAGCAAAAGCACTTCTTCAGGTATGTTTCTTTGACATTATAACATGGTTAAAAGCTACACTCCATTATTTCCACTCAACCTGCCATTATTTTTGCGCATTCAACTTATTTCCCGCAGCACAGAGTGTGTTACTGAAGCATGAATTCTTACTTTAAGACGCCGCCTCCTCCACAGACCAATCCCTGCGCGCCTACCTTCACTTCACCTTTATCTAATGCTGGTTTTATAGCAGATGTGACAGAAATATATTTACTCGGGAGTGCGGCGAGATTTGTATAAGCGGCTCGGCACAGTATGGAATATAAATGGTGTGTATACAAGGCATGGAGAAAGATATAGGCTCTAAAGCAATATGTTTATGGAGTAGGTGTCAGGATGTTCTTGTTATGAAATGTTAAGGAGAAAAATGTATGCTTGCATTCTGCTGGGTGAATATTGTGATTTTCTGACATTATAGAACTGACAAATCGGGAATAATTAGCACAGTACATTATATCTGTGTTTAGTAGGTTAACATTTCAGTTATATCTCTTGGATGTGTTTAAAATGTACACAGGGAATTGCAACTTCATTCCCATAACAAATGTTACCCAATTGAGGCATATGTTGAGAGAAGTAAAACATTTCTGTGGGCGGTGATGCATTTGTTTTGGTATAGTAAGCACTCTGGGGTTGCAGGTGTGTGGGTAGATGTTCAGTATGACATTTTGACTCAATTTTCTAATTCATTGTTGAAGTGATTGCACATAAATAAAGAGATAAAATGTGGGGGAAAATAACAGCATATGAAAGATTCCCCGGGGTAGACTGACTGTGCATGGTGCTGCTCTGTGTCATCATACGCTCCACCAACACCAACACACTTACTCACACATAGTAAGGTTAAAGTGTCTTGCCCAAAGACACAACACGACCTGTCAGAGCTGGATTCGAGCCAATAACCTTTTGGATCTGTGGGTGACTGCTTGAACCATTCAGCCACTTTTCTGTTCTTTTGGTCATTACCCCAAAACTCAGAGATACTTGAATTCCAACCACATGAGACAGGGACCCATTGGACATGGACCTAGGGAGGATTTGTTGCTAAATTTCATCCCAACCCCAAACACAGAGTTACAATAAATGATTTACTTACGTACATTCTTTGCCGTGGGAGGTGAGTGAGGGATTCTGAAAAGTGTATAGCAGCTAAACCAAATAGTCTGTCTATCTACTATTGCAGTGTCAAAGGGATGAGAACATTTGTATCAATTTCTTGAAACTGAGGTTATTTCAAAATCAAAAGTAGCAGTCTGTGATTAGCGGACAACGACTGGACCTTCTTGTTCTAGTGCTTGCTCCTGTATATGAATGAAGAACTTTACAGTCATTATGCAATTGTACAACTAAACTGCGTAGATCGGACGTTGGGTTAGTCCTGAGCTGCCACTGTGGGCCAACCTGACCAGCATGTTTTTGGAGGTAGGGAGAACAGAGTACCCGGACATGGGGAGAACATGCAAACTCCAAGTTCCAGATGTCATGATGTTACATGGTGAAAAACAAATGGACTCCCAATGAAGCTACCAGCTTATAAGACTGGGGTCCTTTCCACCACCATGCTTGTGTGGCTTAGCTGCGAGTCTTGCCCGGATACCTCCCCGTTTGACCCTTTTTTGTTTCCTGTAGTGCCTCTTGTGACGCCTCCACTGTGCTGCAGGTGCAGGGACTCTTTATGCCTCATCAGTGTTTCAGAAGTAGAAAACTGTGGATTTGTTGGTGTCAAACGCCACCCAAAACCCTTGAGATCATCAGCTAGCTTTCCTGTTCTCAGTAATGTCTTGTGGAGAAAGAATCTGAAGGCAAGCGTTGCAGTTTATCACCACACTGTCTTTCCTCCCTGTAACTGCCTGATGACACGGTTTTATTATGGACCACCGGGACAATTCAGACATAGCTGGATACAAACTCCCCCCAGCTACTTTCAAAGTGCTGTAGTTCATGTTTTTAAGGCAGTTCAATGACACGTAAAGCTCTCCTCCGGGCCAAGCAGCTGAAGGGGGGGATCCAAGCAAGTGCACCCGCCCAGAATGTAGGCCACTTCTGGGGGTAAGGCTGCCGGGGTAGTGCTCCATGGTCTGGCGGAGTGTCCCAACAATGGGCTGTATTCACAGTGATTGCTCTATAGCGAGGTCGGGACAGGCGCCTCGCAGCTCCTCCCCGCTCTCACACAGAGAAACTGTGCCCTATTATACCAACGCAGAATGGAGAATTGAGCATAAGCAAGTAAGTAACAGCATACAGTGGACATCAAAACATTGATATTTTTTACACTTCCCAGTAAGAATCAAAGATTTTATTGTATTTTTTTTATTTTTTATAAATTGTGATAATGAATCTAAATGATTTTAGAAGGATGAACATTTTTAGACATCTGATTAAAATATTATGCTTAAATTGCTTTCTTGAAGTATAAACTAGGATATGCAGTATGCCTAGATTAGAAAATGCCTTGTAAGTGGTTTTGAAATGCAGTCTTTCAGAATCCTACACTCTATGTGGAAGAGTAATGCAAAATAAATCAATTTGGAACAAGCAGAAAACAAATCCGGCTATGTTACTGGCATGGCTAATCTGTAGCCCAGGCAATTTGAGTGTGATAAGTAAGTAAGTAAGCAAGTGCTTTATTTGTCATTGTACAATAGTACAACAAAATTGCGTTCAGGTGTTAGTCCTGAGCCGCTGCGACTGAGCACGCCACCGTTGTGGGCCAATCTGACCAGGATATTTTTGGAGAACAAGTCTCATAAACGTATTGTGGACTTTGAAATACAGAGAGGCTTCATGACTCACGTTTTGACATCTGCTAGAGAGGGGCTGGCATTTTGAGTACGACAGAGGGAGACAGACAAAATATGTAAACGTGCTCCAGGTTACGTTTTTGATGAGGCAAAACTCTAAAATGTCTGTCATAACCTCGCAAATATATAAGTAAGAAAGTAAAAAATAAATAAATGCACTTTTCAGTTCAGAAAGTCTGATTTGATTTCATTTACAACAATCACTGCATGTGCCTGATTTATCTTTATTCCATAATGTTCCATAAAAAAGAATATCATCAAGCTTTTACCAATTGATATGTTTCCTTTGGTATGAGTTTTTAGACAGTTACCCATCTGAAGACAAGAAGATCTTTATTTATATAGTGCCTTTTCTCAGATATGGTCACAAAGCGCTTTACATGAGAGCATTTTACATTCACTCCATATTCGGTGGTGGTAAGCTACAGTGCCTCTCGAAAGTACTAATACACCTTGAACTTTTGCACATTTTTACAACCATAAACATAAAGATTTTATTTTGATTTTTTTACTGAAAGTTCAGACACAAGTAACAGACAACTGTGAAGTGAAAGCAAAATGATACATGATTGCGTTATTTAAAAAAAATAGAAAACCGAAAAGTCGGGCATGCACAAGTATTCATACAGCATGAATTAATACTTTGCGGAACCCCCTTTTGCTGCAATAACAGCAGCAAGTATTCTGGGGTATGACTACAAGGTTTGCACATCTAGAGACTGACATTTTAGCCCATTCCTCTTTACAAAACAACTCAAGCTCTGTCAAATTAGAAGGACAGCGTTGTGAACAGCAGTTTTCAGGTCTTTCTACAGATTTTCAATAGGATTTAGGTCAGGACTTTGACTGGGCCATTTGAACACATTAATATGTTTGTTTTTAAACCATTCCATTGTAGATTTAGCTTTGTGTTTAGGGTCATTGTCCTGCTGGAAGGTGAATCTCCGCCCCAGCCTCAATTCTCTTGCTGACTCCAGCAGGTTTTCCTCCATAATGTCCCTGTATTTGGCTCCATCCATCTTCCCAACTAATCTTACAATCTTCCCAGTCCCCGCTGAGGAAAAGCAGCCCCATAGCATGATGCTCCCCCCACCATATTTGACACTGGGGATGGTGCACTCAGGACAATGAGCAGTGTTAGGTTTGTGCCATACAACGTTTTGCATTTGGGCCAAAAAGTTCAATTTTTGTCTCATCTGACCAAAGCACCTTCTTCCACATGGTAGCTGTGTCCTCCATATGACTTCTAGCAAACTTCAAACAGGATTTCTTATGGCCTCCTTCCAATAATGGCTTTCTTCTTGCCACTCGTCTATGAAGGCCAGATTTGTGTAGAGTACGACTTATAGTTGTCCCATGTACAGATTCCCCCAGCTCAGCGGCAGTACGTCGCAGCTCCTCCAGAGTTATCTTGGGGCACTTGGTTGCATTTCTTACCAGTGCTCTCCTTGTTCGGTCTGTTAGTTTAGGTGGACGGCCGTGGTAAGTTCGCAGTGGTGCTATACTCTTTCCATTTCCGAATGATGGATTGAACAGTGCTCCGTGAGATGTTCAAATCTTGGGAAATCTTTGTATAACTTAACGCTGCTTTAAACTTCTCCACAGCTTTATCCATGACCTCTCTGGTGTGCTCCTTGGCCTTCATGATGTTTAGTGACCAATACACTCTGACCATAGCTCTGAGGCCCTCACAGAACAGCTGTAATTATACTGAGAGTAGATTACACACAGGTGGCCTGTTTTTAATGGTTAGGGCAAGGTGTGAACATTCTGCAGTCATTAGGAATGTTATAAAGGCAATTTAATGCATTCAGAAAATGCTGTATGAATACTTGTGCACACCCCACTTTTCTATTTTTGCAAAATAACAGAATCATGTATCATTTTACTTTTACTTCACAGTTGTCTGTTACTTGTGTGTGAACTTTCAGTAAAACGTTCAAAATAAAATCTTTATGTTTGTAGGTTGTAAACATGAAAATGTGAAGTTCGAGGTGTATTAGTACTTTCGAGAGGCACTGTACGTTAGTAACTTCAGTTTCCCCTGGGGGAGACTGACAGAAGCGCCGTCGCGACAGCACACATCTTTGCCAATGGTCCCTCTGACCACCATCACACACACATCATTCATCCTGGCCTATTGTACATGTTTTTAGTGGTAGGAGAAACCGGAGTACCCGGAGGAAACCTACGCAGACATGGGAGAATATGCAAACTCCACACAGAAAGGCCCGTCCAGGTGGGAATCGAACCCGGGACCTTCTGTGAAACGAGAGCACTAACCGCTGTGCTACTGTGCCGCCCATCTGAATAACTGTAACCCATACGCCCCTGGGAGACCATTGACATTAGGTTTAATTGTGTGTGGCTTATGAAATATGATAAAGTCTTAGCTGGGAAAAGCAGACAAAAGAAAACAATAGATCCTCCTGACACTCGATTACATGAACATTTCCTGATCATTGTGCTATATCCTGTCACAATATACCAGTGCTTTCTCATCAGCACCTCTGTTCCCAATTTTTAAAAGAGGTCGACTTTCTGTAGACTGCCTGGCTCAATTAGACACTGTCATGATGAAGCGGGTTGCTATTTTATTGCTAATCCTTAAAGCCTATTCAACCACTAGGTAAAGTTTGTCTACATTAGTTAAATCAGCCCATTAGCTCCACACTTATCTCAAGGGAGGGATATAAATATTTAGGTGTGAGCCAAACACCCTTTAGCATTCACAGTGGAGTTGGCAGCTGGAAAGGTCATGGCAGTACAAGCTATTATAAAAGAAAGAAAGCGTCAAAAGCATGGATAATATGGATAATTTATATGATAAAATAGTGCATGGTGGGTTACTTACTTACTTATTGGTTTATTTGGTCGGGACAGTGCATGTTAATGAACATACATGGGTCTCATGCATGTAAACAAGTCACACCGGATTGTAGCCTTGGGCTAATTTCCATCCGTCGTCCCCATGCGCACTCTCAAACATCCTGGCCTATTGTACATGTTTTTAGTGGTAGGGGAAACCAGAGTACCTGGAGAAAACCTACGCAGACACGGGGAGAACATGCAAACTCCAGAAAGGCCCCGTCCAGGTGCGAATGGAACCCGGACCTTCTAGCTGTGAAGCGAGAGCACTAACCTCTGTGCTCCCGTGCTGGTAGCCAGTGGGTAAGTTGAACCACCAATTACATACTAATTACACACACACACACACACACACACACACACACACACACACACACACACACACACACACACACACACACACACACACACACACCACACACACACACACACACACACACACACACACACACACACACACACACACACACAAAATAAATAGTAAGATTATAGATTTTCATCTTTAGATGATTTTGAACTTGCTAGACACAAAATGTGGAAAAATTGGCCGTAAAATAACCCCACTTTTTTTTCTTTCTTTTTTTTTAATGAAAAAAGCGTTTTTCACACCTCAAAGTGAATTTTTGGCCTAATACAGAAACGAGCGTCACAAGAAAACATACATGCCAGTCCATGTTTTTTTCTGAGGTTGGTTAGTCATTGTGTTAGATATAAAAGCAGATTAATAGTTCAGCCAGATTTCTTCTTCTTGGTGTTGTCAAAGAAGACAAAAAAGGGGTAAATTGACCCGTGGACATAAATTGAGCTTCCTCTGCTCCATAAGAAACAATGAATAACAAACTACGACATAACATTTTTATGTACAATTCTATAGTTTTTGCATTGTTTATTGGTGGTTCTGGGTTTGGTAAACAATTTAAAAAAAAAAGACATTAAATTCTAAGTTTAATTAAGTTAATTAAGTTTTTTTAGAGACAAAATGTCATTATTTGCAGATGGTGCGTATGAAAAGAAAAATATATACTATGATTTTTTTTTTTTAAATGTTTGCAATGGGAAACACTAAAACATAGATGTAAACAAATGTAATGTATGTATGTAAATAGTAAAATTGTGTATCTATATTATACTGTTTTCACACAATAATCACCAAAGCAAAAAGTGGCTCATCTTACCCCACTCTCCCCACAAGTAAAAAACAAAACAAAAACAACTTCAACAACAACTAGTTCAGCAAATCTTTGATACAATGTGTCGGGCTTATACAGGTTGACAGAACAGAACTGCGTTTTCTAATACATGAATTTCATATTTCGTGTTTACTGTAACTGCTCTATATCAGTGACATTAATAATACATTGGATTTAGCCTCTGTAATAGTTTGTCATAATCCTTAGCTAATAGGATTCATTATTATTTATTAATTTGAACATAATGGAAGTGTTGAGTAATGATTTCATAAGACACAATAAGGTGGAGAGTAGCCCTTAGTTTAACCTGTATCTAACTGTGATACATGCCGTCTGCCTCCATAAAAGCTAATGAGAGCCCAGGGGATTAGCATGAATGGCTATAAGCTCATCATGCTGAAACTTTAATAAGTGGTCTGCTGAAGTGCCTGCTGGGTAATAGGCAGGGATTCGTCTCGGCAAAGAAAGGATCTTCTCGGTGTCTGTATTGTGTGAGTCTGTGCAGGTTGAAAGTCAAATCTGTGATTAAAACTGACTTCAAAAGGCTCTGCTGCTCTTACTAAGAAGCACTGGGGAGCTAGTGATGCTACCTTCCTGGGGTTGTAATGCACCGATCGGATACTGGTATTTAATATCAGAGCAGATCCTGAAAAAAAAAAAAAACTGGGATCGGGTATCGATTCCAAATATCCGATACTGAACTGATACCCGTTTTGTTCCTCACCGTTTTAAAAGCACACCTTTCACAAACTTAAAGTGGACATATCATGCAAAATGTTGTTTTAATTTCTTAACCCCCGCATTAACCGAGCACATTTTAACCAAGTTGGCTTTACCCAAATCTAAAAGCTTCTTGACTAGAGACTAGAGACTTACAGACTATAGGCCAGAGTAACGCCTCATGTGAGAGCTAAGACCTACAAAACTAAGATTTTTCCTTGCGTTGTCGCCGCATAGTCGTAATTCTTTCGTCGTATTTTGTCACATTTTTTTGTTGCTTTTTCATAAATTTTTTGTCACCTGTTTTGCTGTTTTTGTCGCTTTTTCATCACATTTTTGTCGCCTGTTTTGCTGGGTTTTTGTCACCTGTTTTGCTGTGTTTTGTCGCTTTTTCATCACTTATTTGTCGCCTGTTTTGCTGTGCTTTTGTCGCTTTTTCATCACTTATTTGTCGCCTGTTTTGCTGTGCTTTTGTCGCTTTTTCATCACTTTTTTCAAGAAGCTTTTAGATTTGGGTAAAGTCAAGCTGGAGAAAATGGGCTCGGTTAGAGAGGGGGTTAAGATGTTAACATTGTTCCCTCGCCAAAGACAGACCTGGAGTAGTATTTCACAATATTCACGCAGTGTGGAGTGATCCTCGGACAAGCGATTAACCTGAGCCGCTTCTTCTTCTACAGCATCATCGCCTCGTTCTGTACTTCCTGATTACAATTGCATCATTGTTCAAACCCAAAAACTGTCCTCCACATTTTTAAAGCCCATAATCCAACCATTACATTGTTACTATTCAATTCTTAAAGAGACATAATTTCAAATAAAAAAAAAGTAAAATATCAAAACTAAGGCACCAAAATAATGTTTTTAAGTCTATTATTAAGCTCCATATGCCTGACATGTCCACTTTAAAGTGAATTTGGAAATGCTGTGCCTCATTTTGAAGCTCCTATTTTAGACTATCGTTAATTAGCTGCTATTTCAAAGATCCATTTACCAATCATTCTTCATAATAAGCTAACCCTGGAGACGTACGCTTGTTTTTAGATTCCAAGGAGTGGAGCCAAGAGAGATTGCCAACCTTCCCAAAACAGATTTAACAAGTGTATCCTAAGTCCTACAGCCACAGCATCAGAGGAGTGAAGTTATTACAAACATTTATCAAGGCCAAGCTTCTCCAGACAGATTGAGATGAATTTGCTACAGCAGGGACTTTTTAAAGCCTCATAAGTTGGGCTACACAACGAGTCTAAGCTACAGGGATAGCAAGATTTTATACTACAGTAAAAATGAACATAATTTAATGATCAATTTCAATTTGATGCAGATTAATATCACAGATTTCTTGGTAAATGGACAAATACGTGTTTCAAATTCCTAATTCCTTCATTATCGATTCGCCATTCAACAGACTTTCCCACTCTTTTTGTCAAACCTTTATCATGTTTTTTTGTGCCTCAATCTCTCCCCGTGGTGACATCTTTGTTGCCTTCACCTTCCCCTTGGGCCTAATCTGTTTTTACACTGCGCGGCACCCAAATCTCCCGGCTCCCTCTTCTCTCGGCTCTCACAGAAAAAGAGCAGAGTCGCCCCGTGCACTTTGTAATTGCGCCATCGCTGGGAGACTTAATAAGAGCTCAGAGTCGGCCGCTGCCTGGATATTGCAGGAGACTTTCTAATAATGTGGGATTCCAGAGAAGACAGGAAGTCAAAGAACATCCCCTGGGTAGGAGAAAGAAAGGTGACGTTCCCAGGCGTTTTGTGAGACATGAGCCAGCTTGAAATGAAAGGGACTATATTACGCTGAACTGACTTTTTTGTTCTTTTAACCATGAGATTACGTTTTTTTCTTTGGTTTTGTCTTTGTTTTTCACTTGTTCAAGAGAGGATTTGTAATGGATGGCCAAAAATCTGTAATAAAACTCTAGGTTATGGCCATAGTAATATGTTGGAAAGAATGGCAATTCTGGTGGCCATCTTGTGACTGGCCCTTCTAACCAGTGCAATGTAAACAAATGGGAAACACCACTTATTTCCATGATACTGTTTTTATCTTTTATCTTTTAATTTCATGACTCTTTGATAATTGTGACCTGGCAAGAAAATAGCGTTATTGCAGTTTAATTTTTTTTATTTCAGTTGCATATACTGTAGAAATTTGCTACATTTGTTCATGGATTTTCCTTTGTCAAACACTTCAAATCATTCAGTTCTGTTTATATCAAATATACCATTTGTTTCCTACTTTAAACAGTATTTTTATGTGGTTTTTAACACTACAAGACCAATATTTGTTGAACCTGGGACAGTGATAAAATGAATGCTAACCACCGGACCCTGGGAATGAATGGAGAAAAGAATGCTAATACGGCTAAACACCACGACTAAAAAAATAGATATCTCAAAGATCTTATAAGTAATACAACCAATCACAAAATCACAAATGAAGGCACCTAATTGAATCAATGAAAATGTTGCTCCTGGTTTTGCATTGGTTGCTATAGGGCAGGGTCACGAATTAAATTTCACCAAGGTCCGAAATGAAAAAAAATTGCCAAGCAAAGGTCCGGAACATACGAGGTTCATTCACAGTTTTATGGGTATTTTTAAGACTTTATTAAATCTATTACTGTGATTTGAAAATAATGACATTAAGTGAATCCTGTTACTGTTTTTTGGCTCTAAAAATATGTTTTGGCTTTTAAAAAGCAAAATGCATAGCCTCTATTATACACAATGTGCACAGAATATATGACAGTGATGTGTTTCTCCTCTGCTCAGTTCACACACACTGAGTCCTGCTTAGTCCACTTTCGGACCAGGTTTAGTCCTGGTTCTGACCTGCTCACTGCCGATCGGGAAACAGCCGCGCTATTAGCGCATTACGATCGCGCGTGCATATTTAATTAAGGCGCCCTCCGCTTTGTTTTTAGCGAGCCGTATTTCAGTCATTCCGAAACCGTTTCTAAATATTTAAAAAGTACCATGGAGCTGAGATGTAGGACTTTCTCTGTCTGTTCATCTGGGCTGTAGTTACCGCTCTGCAGTCAGAGAGGGAGAGGAAGGGAGGGAGAGAGAGCAGCACACGCAGCCGCTCGTTTAAGGGATTAGGGTCGGGTCCAAAATTCGGATCCAAGGTTCGGGTCCGGATGGGCTGGTGCATGGGTCCGGATCCGGACCGAGGTCCGCCGTTTAGTGACCTCTGCTATAGGGTTAGGCTCGCCGGCCAGTCACAAGATGGCCGCCAGTTTTGCCACGTCAATGAGGATCATATCCGATCATATCCGATCAAGAGTATTACATATCTTTTTGGGTGGCACTTTTGCACAGATTACTGTCCTCTGGTGGCAATTTTGTGTTATTTACAAGACGATATTTTCTAGAACTAAACATCATTCTAAACTTAACTTTGTGATTTTTTTTTTCTTTTCTCTATGAGACAAGATACAGATATAATTTTCAAAGCTAACTACTATAACTTTATAACAATAAGTTACAAAATTACATTTGATAAGAGCTGATTTGTCCAACTCAAAGACATGCAATGAACTGTTTGAATCCACCCCTGCTTGGTCTCCTGCTGAGGGGATAGGCTCTCCCACTGTCCACTTTGGAGAGATGAGTTTGGGGATGAGACAGGAAAGCAGTGAAGATGTAATAAAGTTGTGGAGGGAAGAAGCATTTGGGCCAAGTCTGCACTCATCCATTACCCACTAATGAAACCACAAGGGGAAAGTTTTGGAGCAGTATTGGAAGCTTCATTCAATTACAAAGCTTTGTTAGGGAAATGTAGGCAGTGGTTACATTATTAGAAAATCTATACTCTCTGTACACTGCTTTTTGCGGTGGGATCAAGCATTTTTATCTATCACGGCATTGCAAAAATGTAGTGTTTTGCAAAAATGTAGCTATACTTGTTGTCATGTAGTACATTCGTAACGATAAATGTGATTGTTGTTGTCAGCAAATGTAAAACTCTCACAGCAACATTGTCACACAGGTCTAATGCAACAGTGTCGAGCAAACTGCGCAGACTCAAACGCTCCAATTTCACAACATTGTGTGGAGTTGTGGTGTCTCTGCCGCGCCTCCTATGGGGACCCTTGTGTCGGTGCCCGGGCGGCCTTGGCTGGTCTGCTGCTCCCGGGGAGGACGGCCCCTCTGATGGGGTTTCCTCACCTTGGTCATCTGTACCCAGCCTTATGTACTTGATTTTGATTCTGTGTGTAAGTTTGAGTGTAGAGCGAAGGGTAGGGGTGTAGGTGTGTACGTGTGTATTGTGATAACTGTATATATTGGGAGGGTTTCACAGGCGAGAATGTTTTTAATGTCTTTTTAAATGTCAAGCACTTTGCGATGCACCTGTGTATGAAAAGCGCTCTATAAATAAAGATTGATTAATTGAAATACATTATTTTCGCTAATTCATTTTTTTCAATTTTTTCCAAACTTTGTTGACCATTTCCCCCAATTTTTTCTGATTTTGCCCCAATTCTTTCTCGTTTTTAATTACTGATATTTGCCCCATCTTTACCCTTTTTTGCCCCATTTTTTCCCCAAATTTCTTTTTGACACAATTTGTCCTTATTTTTGCAACAAATTCTCCCAATTTTCTCCTATTTTTCACACATTCTTAACTAAGTAATTTGTTTACCTTAATAAATCCTTTTCGTAGCCCCACTGGTCGGTAATACAAGTGTTAGTAGGATGATTGGGGGTCTTTCATCTCCCCCTGGTGTCTCTTGTCCAGAAAACCACTCTTGCCTGCCTCTGGGTCAAAGGCGCAATACACGCTAATAGAATCACGAAGAAGAAGCTAACAGGCTAACGGGAAAAGCTAACTGCGGGCTAGCGCCACTTTAGCAGTATTTACAGCCAAGTTTGAGTGAAAAAATGATTTCCATTGTGTCATTGAGTTGTGGCACAATGTACAATATCCCCTTCTCTCCCTTTGTCTTTTCTGTCAGCGTATTTACTCTCACGGACAATTATAGAGTAAAAAAAAAAAAAACACAATATGCTAGAGACCTGGCGCTTAGTTACTTAGTTCTGCTTTAACACAAATGAACCCAATATTGTAAATTTGCAGATCTTCCACACATTATTGTTCTGTTTCCTGGTTTTAGATGACAAATATTGTAGTACGTATAGGTATCTGAAAAGGTATCGTTCAGACCAAGTATCGTTGAAGTACTGGAATCCAAAAACGGTACCCAGCCTTAGTAATGTCCGAACTGTTCTATTATGCTTCTCAAAGTACATTATTATTCGGTTCATTATTCGTTGACTTCATACTCGGTGGGTGAGGTGCGTTGCACAAGGATACAGTGGTAATCTGCACCAGCGGGAGCCAGGTGCACTAACAGCCAAGTAAAAAAAGAAACTTGACAGTGGCTAGGTTTACATGGATAGAAAAATCTGATAACCAGAGTAATCAGATAACCAAATAATCATAATCATAAACATTGCATATAATTGACTCCCTGGGTCTGAAATTTGAGTTAGTCCCTCCCTGTGCTGATTTCACTAATAAGAATCCCTGGGCTATCACTTTGACCAATGAGACGAGCTTTCCTGTAATCCAGCCTATCAGGTCCAATCAGGAGGGGAGGGAGTTTGATTGTTTACTTTTGCAATCTGTCTCTCTCTCCTCATTTTGCAAACTAGGACTGGCTTTCAGGTCCAATCAGTTGGGGAGGTGACAAACTTGATTTGCAATCTTCCAGACTATCACTTTAAGCACTTAAGCAGGTAGAGAAAGTTAGCTGATAATCAAAGCCATGGCCCAAACCTGAACAATGTTCAGCCATATGTGCAGCAGCCTTAACCACTCGACTATCAGCTGCACACTGTTGTATCTTTGCCTTTTAGCAAAGATGGGAAAGAAATCAGATTTACAACTATATCAGATAATTATGCAGTTTACGTGCTACCACTTCAATAATCAGAGAACTCCATCAGATCAAGATCAGATTTTTGAGCTGCATGTAAACGTAGCCAGTGACTGTAAACATAAGACCAAAACAACTGAAATAAGAAGACCAATTAAAAATTTTGACTGTGACTTTCAAATAACATTTTCTTGCATCATGGCCATTATGTTTCTTGATACTGCTGCAATTTGATACTCAACAGTGCAGCCAGATTTGGCATGAGTCGGCTTGATTAGTGCTGCTGAAAAAGGGTGCTAATTCCACGGAGATGAGTATGACCACAGTGCACGAGTCCATAACATCCCATCTCTGTGGAGTTTGACTATAAATAGCCTAAGCGTGCATGGGGGCAGGGAGGAGACGCGTGATGTGTTCCGACTCACAAGATGACCAGAGGAGTTTGTTCAGCCAGCACTGCAGCCCGGGCATGCATGGGGTGCATGCATGGGGAAAATGTTACGGAAATTGAGAGATGCCGCTCTGGTGTGATATAGTGGGTAATGTCAATGCTAAAGATACACAACCGTAGATAATGGGTTGAAGGTGACAATATTGCACACAAAACATTCCCAAACATGGATGAGCCAACATTCCTCCAGACCCAGAGATTTATGGCAGATAGTTCTTCCATCGAGGGGCTAAATGAACACTACACAAAGGTCTCATCTTCAGTTTTCAAATCGAAGGCAAGTCGGTCGTTTATTGACACAAGAGGAACGCTTCTGCTCAGAGGGGAAGCGTGTGGGCAGTGTGGCCCGCAATTTATTGTTTTTACAGGATGGTTTGCCTTTCTGAATGAAGTGATCAGCATGGCTGAACTGAAAGCTATCGGAGAAACAGTTTACTGAAATAAATATGAGAAAGGGTGTTGCAAGTTTTCTGTTAATCTCTGAATTTTACTGCCGCAGCGGTCTCCCAGACTGTCATCTCAGTCACCTTTTTGTGCTACACATAGATACCAAACATGTCAGTGTAAATACCGCAATAAGCATCGCAAAGGGTGAGCTTAGTCTTTTGCTTACTCTGACATTAAATGGTAAATGGACTCAACTTATATACTTTTCTATATTTATATTTTTCTACCACACTCTCAATCATACACCAATTTACGCAGACACTGGAGGCAAGTAGGGTGAAGTGTCTTGCCCAAGGACACAACGACAGTGTGCATTTAGCAGGAACAGGGATTCGAACCCACAACCTTCCGATCCCGAGACGGCCCGCTCTACCAACTGTGCCACCGTTGTTAAAACGAAGACGTTAAGGTAGAAAAGGAGCTAAACGTATTCAACCGTATTCCCACTTTTGCCCTAAACAGACTTTCCATCTGCGTACTACTGGGCACACTTGCTACTCACGTGATGACCAGGGAGGTAGAGAAGAGCAGCGTCCCGAGCAGTCCCCTCTGGCAGTCCGCGTTCTTCCGCTGCCTTTGGTGCATCTCTCCGCCGCAGTTATCGCAGCATCGGCACAGGCAGAAGAACAGCCCCACCAGCGGCACCAGGACGGTGAAGAGGAGGCCCAGCGCGGCGCACACCACGAAGCCGAGCTCATAGTAGATCACCTGCGAAGAGGGGAGAGAGAGAGAGAAGTACTGTAGACGGAGAACACATTAGCTGTAATGAAATGAATCAGTAATTGAGAGGACTTGACATAAATGGAGTGAAAGGAGTGAACTATTAGGAAAGCTAGAGGAGGATGGATGGAGTAAGAATGCATAGTGGCGTAAAAACGATAGATATTGTGGAATAATAAGAACTCTTATGATGGAAACCTAGTTAGACTGGAAGGGTAAGACTGCTGCAATATGTCTGAGTGCCATTCTGAGGGTAGATAAAACATCCAGACTGTCTCTTGTCTTTTCATCCACACTCTACTTTAACAACAACAACCACAAATCACTTAATAGGTGCATTTTGAAAAATACTGCATAGGGAATGTGATTTGTTTGTTGAGGTTCAAACTACAGCATTAGGAGGTTTTATATAGCACACTAGAACTGCAAAATGTCAGCACTAGAGGTCGACCGATATGTTTTTTTAAATTTTTTATAAGGCTGATAATCTTTATCTTAATCATTCTTAATAATCCGATATTTTTGGCCTGATTCATTCAAGACATTCCTGTTTAGTAGGTACTTCAGAGGGAGCTCGTTTTAAAGACAAAAATCAGCAGATTCCAAAACAAAAATGGTAAGTCTCTATCGCTTATGGTTCAGAAATTATACGCAAAAGTCTGCAACATAAAATATTTAAAATTCAAGATTCTAAAGATTTTGTTGTCAATTCATGTAAAGCGAAATTGTTGTTTGTCAAATCCTTGGTGTGGGGCAGGAATGAATGTTGTAAGATCAACCGGTTTTACTATTACCACGATTATAAAAGAACGCGGTAGGTTATCCGTAAGAATTTCAGAAGCCACGGTTTACCGCGGAAATTTCTTAATCTCAGTGGGACCTCTTTAGGATCCAAAAGATGACCAAGGCGTTGTTGTTGTTGATGGACATCCGTTATGCAAACCCTGTCGTCAGAAAGTTGCAGCAAAAGGCGCTGATATCGGCTATGTCCAATATAAACAAAATCTTGGAGATAATCCTTTGCTTCAGGTCAAGGTAACGAACTGCATAATTCCCCAAAAAATTGTCCAAATGTTCGGAAATAGCCACAACTGGCTCAGGATGTAAACAAAAAGCTAACGCGCTCCGCTCTGCTTCAGCGTAACAGAAAGGAAAGTGAAAGCGCGCACATGTGGAAATCAGCTGTTCAAAAGAGTCTCCTTAGTCATTTTGTAAACACGTTTCATTCTCTGTTCATCAAAACATCTGACAAATAATTAAGCAGCAGCAGAACTTTTGAGAACATAAAACCTAGCCTAGACTGTGGCCTAATAATATATAGTAAAATAATTATGATAATTATGGTCATTATAAAGAAGTTGACATTGTTTTGTATTATTCAATGTAGGCCTATTTATTTTAATGCAAAACAATCTTAAAGCATTTTTCATTTTTAGAAAACGGTGAATGTTTACAAGTTCAAGTATTAAAAAGCTTTTTAAAAGACAAAAACTAAAAATATCAGTTCTTTCCTTTCATTCGGTCGATAATCGTGAATAATCGCAAAATCGCAATATTTTCTCTTACAATAATCGTGACTCAAAAAATTAAATTGTGACACCCCTATATCCAAGTATCAGCCCGATATATCGGCCGGCCAAAATTGTGTATCGGTCGACCTCTAGTCAGCACAACTTGTGATTGTTCCCACTCATTGCATTTCAACTTGCAACCAAGTATACTGTGGAGAAAGCCACCAAATCAAAACCCACTGTAACATTGTAGAAAGTGTCTTCAAACCACCATCCAATAATGATGAGCAGCCTGGGGATCTAATCCACTTCTACTCACACCGGCGCACCATGTGAACATTGGACAACTCACTGAAAGATCATTTAGGTTCTTGAACTTTTGGTAATTACTATGACAGCCTGAATATTCTGCATAACACAACACTACGTTTCCGCATCTGGATGGTTAGAGTCGCTGTTCAGCTGCGATTCTTCAACATATTCAGAAGCCCATATGCCTCGCAGAGATGACAGCACATGGAGTTGGATGGGGATATCTCCAGGGGAGGCAGAGGCATGTGGCTGTGTGCTGCTGAGCCGGTGTTCTGGGGAGAGTGTGATGAAGAGCCTCAGTCATTATGTTATAGATCCATTCCCCAGATGGAGCTCGGCAGAGGAGTTTCACAGAAGCTTTTGATCAGAAGATTCTCCCAGATCCAAGTGACAAAGCTGCTCATACTGTATCGTAATTACACCTGGCTGAGCCGCTGGATTGGCGTTTCCAATTAGCAAAACATACAAGGGGGTAAGACAGTACAAGGAGATACAATTTCCTAAAATCTTTAAAAAAATGTTGGAACATAAATGAAGTATACAACAACATGCCAGTGCTTGGGAAGAGGGCATCAGCAACTCGCTTAACATGGGACACACTACGTGATCTTTTCAGTCTTTGTAAAACTGCGGGGTCCACATTACACGATTGAGTTTAGTGCCATTATAGAAAGACTGGGCGTTCACACATGACGAGTAGGGCTGTGTACCGTTAAACGATACCCGTATGGTATCGAAAAAGTTTAGGTACTAACGGTATCGAAAAAATGAAATTATCAAAAGCAGATACCAAAAAAAATCTTAATATCTTAATATCTTTGAATCCAAGTTCTGATGCTGTTGTCCCTGACAGCATTAAAGGACTTGGTTGTTTCAGTTCAAAGAAATGATTCCCCCCTCCCCCATTTTTTCAAAGTCTTTTACACAATTTCTCCCAATTTTTCCCAAATTATTCCCATTTTTCACACATTTCTTGACATTGGAGATGAACCCTATATTGTAAATTTGCATATCTTCAACACGGTAATTGTTCTGTTTTCTGGTTCTAGATGATATCATGAAAATGGTTGATGGTCTCAACTTATATCGCGCTTTCCTACCTTCAAAAGCGCTTTACAGCAAGGACCACTCACCCATTCACACGCTCAGTCATACACCAATGTATGCAGAAAAAGTATTGTTCAGGTATCAGTATTGAAAACCAAGTATTGCTAAAGTACTGGTATAGAAACATTTTTTAACAGTACCCATGCCGCCCTAATAACGAGTAAGAATTGTGGGAGCGGCCTCACTACACGAGTCTGTCAAACAGCTCACGTCATATAATACAGCGGCGCATCTCCTTCCTCTTGTTTTATTTCTCTCTGGAGAAAAAATATTACCCTGGGTCAGTAAACACTGCCGCGTGAGGAAACACATGTGTCCAGGATTGGTCAACAGTGTCAAGTGTTTGCTGCTTCCTGCTTCCTGCGCTTCATGGCGCTCGGTATGAGTCTTCCTGAGGTGTTTCTAGTTCTCTCAAATGGAAATCAAAGGAGGTGAAGAAGCGGGACGTATAGTATTTCTAGTGAAACTAAGAAAAATGGTAAATGGTAAATGGACTCAACTTATATAGCGCTTTTCTACCTTTATCAGGCCCAAAGCGCTTTACAGTAAGGAACCAGTCACCCATTCACACTCTCATTCATACACCAATGTACGCAGACACTGGAGGCAAGGAAAAGAAAAAGAAAATGATGAAGTGCCAAATGGACATCAGCCCATGACTTAGTAGAGGAGATGTAACCTGAACACCGCGTGTGCCTCTAAAGTTTGTTGGTCGTTGAGATTTACCTGGAAAAGTTGTTCTAATGACCTTTTTGTCATGTGATGTTTTGTGTATGGCTCACTGTGGCTGGTGTTTTGTTGTTTGTCCTGCAGTTATTGGGCCTTTATGGTTTCCCGCTGTGTCCTCAGGCCGGGGTCTGCAGGCTGCGGAATTAGGGCATGTGTTCTGCAGCATGGTTTTCTTAACTTGCTGCTGTCGGAAAGCTAGGATTGGCGCGTCCTTTTTTAGCCGTACTTAATCTCCTCATGTTTGACACCACACTCGGCTCGCTCCGGGAGAACTGAATAGGACTGTGGGATTCTCTTGCCGTGTGTAACGTGTCACTTTTACTCTCAATGGCTTTCCTCCATAAAAGGATCAAAGCTGGGGCTGCGAGTGCCGCTTCTGAATGGACCACTGACTGCACTCTTTACCAAGGCCCTCAGTGATCTCAAACACTTTACAATTCAGTGAGCTCGCAGTGTTTCCCACACATAGACTATTCTGTGGTGCTCCACCACAGAATCAACACCGCCCGACACATATGGCGTTTCGTTTCGCGCCAATTAGTCATGTGTTGGTCGCGAACGATCCGGCTCTTTTGAATGAGTCTTTACAGTGAACGATTAGAACGGGTTCGCGGAGGTGAGGTATTTTTCTTTTATTCCTCTTTGGGGGAGGGGCGTCACTATAGTTGTGCATGTTTATTTTGCGAAACAAAAGTCACTGCTGGAGTGGGGCGGAGAGAGGAGTGTAGTATTGGCAGAGGGACAGTTTGTGAATGCACGACCACGGGACGTGAGCGCGGCTCTGGGGAAACGGCGCGCCCGAAGGCTCCCAGTGCCAGCACTCTCCTGGGCCATAGGAGAGAAAAAGGCGCACGGGGTCTGTGAGTGACGAGGCGGCTACAGGAGCCCCGTCACTCACATCTTCCACCTGTTCACTCAGCTCCACTCCGCTCTTGGCCGCCTCCGAACGGCAGCGACATCACCGCACACTGCCTCCTCCTCAGTCCGCCCCGGTCATCTCCACCGCTGCTGCTGCCCCACAAGGAGCTCAAAGTGAGCATAAGGCAACAAGTTTGAGAAATAAAAGTCCTAATGAAATATTAAACATGGTTACAGAGGAGATCGCGTTGAAGCAAAACGCCTCTTTTTTCTCCCCTCTTGCACGAGGGAGAGAGAGGGGCAGAGGAAAAGTTACGTGAATGAAGCAACAGAAGCTTAATCGGGCCATGTGATTGTTTTTTTGTGATAACAAACTCCATAGAGGGAAATATCGATGTTATATTGTGTGAAATAGTGACATTTTCGTTGAAATAAAGTCAATTCAGAGGGTATTTATTTTCTTTAAAAAAAGAGAGCTATAAAGAGCTATAAGTCCCATCACTAGCGCCAATACGATAGATACACTAAAGGCCTCCCGACCGCGACAACACCCATACAGCCACATACCCCCCGTTAGTTGCGATTTTCAGAGGTAATTTTGGATATCTTGTTTAGTTTTTTAATAAGTGGGAAAAAAATCTGTAAAAATTCAAACTTCGCCTTGTCTTTTTGGGTTCAAAGTAGGGATCCACCGATCCGATACCGGTTTTGGCTCTCACCGCCGGAAAAACACAACTTTCACCAACTAAATACAAGTGAGTATGGGCATGCTGTATGTTTTTTTGAGGGGCAGAATTCAATTGCTTATTTCAAATGTTTTTAACCTCCACAATTGTATTTTTGACCGCTGTGCAAAATGCCGTGGCTAGCAACAGCATGCCAAAGGTAGCGGAAGTATGCCAATGCTAACATTGGCACGGTAGCGCAGTGGTTAGCGCTCGTGCTTCACAGTTAGAAGGTCCCGGGTTCGATTCCCACCTGGACAGGGGGCCTTTCTGTGTAAGGTTGGCATGTTCTCCCTGTGTCTGCGTAGGTTTCCTTCGGGTACTCCGGTTTCCCCTACCACTAAAAACATGTACAATGGGCCAGGATGAATGACAGTGTGGGACAACGGATGGAAATTAGCCCAAGGCTACAATCCGGCGTAGCGTGTTCATTAACATGCTACCAAATAAACCAATAATAAACTAATAAGCATAATAATGGGTACTGGGTAGGTTTAGTCTTCTTTATACTCTAAAACTAAGATGTTAAAAGGAACAGGCCACCGTTTTTACATACTGAGAAATGTTCTAGACGAGTTGATGCGTACCTTTCTGTCTTTGTGCTGGCCCTCAGTCACGCAAAACGACCAAAGATGTTGTTAGCATTTGGCCTCTCCCAGCATATTCTTATAGCTCCAAACGGGGTGAAGTTGGAAGCTACTACGCTTTTCCACGGGCAGGGACAAAGACCAGACAGGTAAGAATCAACTCGTCTAAGCTCAGGTAAGAACATTATTAGGGATGGCCGATATAGCGGCGCCGCGATATTATCGGCCGATATTTGTCATTTTTTCATATATCGGCATTGGTCCGATATAGGAAAATATCGGCCGATATTTTTTTTATTTCTTTGAATTATTTACTGTCCCGTGATGTAGCGCACTTGAATGCAGCAGCAGTGTAGACAGGCTGCACTGACCTGACTGGGGCAACAGTTTATTAAAATTATTTGAAATAAACAGTGGCTCCTAAAAATAAAGAAACTCCAGCATAAATTCACACGTCTCCAATAGAAAGTATGTTTTTACTAAGTTTAAACAAAGTGGAGCGGACACTTGGACACCACAGAGATACAGAGCCACAAGTTGCTGCTGTAACAAACTGGACTAAAACTGCCTCCATGGACATTATTTTGAGTCAGGATTAACATGAATCTTTTTCTGATGGATTGTCGCTACATCTGAGTGGTGAGTGTTGCAAAAGTTTCTCCGTCCTGACGCCAGATTTATAACTTTCAATATGTTAGCACAGCATAGCTTCTAACAGGCTAAAGGCTACAACAGGTAAACATTGGCTTTCTGCCATCATGTAGGTTTACTACAGTGATGATAATGGCTGTATTCACGTTTACTGTCCCCACCTTTGTCATGTTAATGACCCGTAAAAACGAGGCGTTATATCCGCATTTTTAATTAGACGCATTTGCGATCGTTAGAGCATTTTTCATCAAAAACAATGCAGTCCAAAGCTCATGCTAATCTTGTAAATCTACTGTTTGCCTTTTGCCTGCTCTAAACCAACTCTAAATCTTCACATTCTGGCCTCATAAGTTCAGTATAAGGTGCTGTTAAAGTGACATGATATTTTTTGCAATCCACAGCTTCATACAGAGCTGTCCTCAGAGAAGTCCATCAGATTTGTTTAAAGTTTAAACAACATGGTAGGCTACATGTTTAAATAAAAAATACAACAAATAGTAGCCTAGCATATTCCCAGTGATTCCCAGTCACTGTTTCCCATTGATAGAGGAGATGGGTGAAAGTATAATAAGTAGGTTTGAGTAAATATTTAGCCAAAACAAAATGACATTTCACTCCAAAATTGCATTTGATCTTTTTAATATTTTCCTAATAAAAAGCATTGTTTGTTCCATCATAGTGTGTGAGACAGTGAGTCCCAGATCTTGTTTATTTTCCAATAGTGGAAAGATAATTTTGAAAACTTTACAACGTTTGAGTGAGCCTTTCCATTGATTTTTAACGTCAAAATAAATATTAGCAAATATCGGATATCGGCCACAGCAGCGAGGCAAATATCGGATATCGATATCGGCAGAAAATGTTCTTATCGGACCATGCCTAGAACATATTTCAGTATGTAAAAACGGTGGCCTGTTCCTTTAAGGGTTCATTGACCACCACTGCATGAAAAATCTATGTTTTCACTTGCTGTGTCATGAGAAAAGCCCCACTGAGATTTTAGAATCTCTTTCAATAGGTCCTGGCATCAATGTTGATGTTATTGTGTGTGTTTGAAGTAGTGTGTGATAACAGAACACACAGAGGAAAGAAACTTGATTTTTAGTAACAGATCAGGTCATTTGCTACTACCCCAAGCTTGATGCCAAAAGACAGGAAAAATTGGTCCAAACCAGCCTAAAAGCAGGAAAGGATTTGAGGAACATACGAGCCAAAGAGACAGTTGCATGTGATGTTACACAAAAAAACAAATATAACAAGACATTTTTGTTGTCATTGTGCTTCTGGCTGATGCTTTCCCCCAGAAAAAAGGTCAAAAATGTCTCCCACTACTTTCCAAGAGCTGGCAGCGTAGTCTATTTTTAGTCTCGTCTTGGCAAGTGTCCAGAGGAAAACGTTGACCTTACTATAGCAATAAAAATGGAAAGTGGTGGCAATGTGTCAAGACGGTGTCTCAAGGCGAGTTGCTCTTTCTGAATTGGACACAGGGAAAAAGGTTGGTTTATCATCAAGCATAGCAATCAGCTAATATTTCTGTAAATGTAAGTATGAAAGGGAAAACAATTAATTGGTATAAAAGCTTTGTGGAGGTTTACAGGTCATTTCTAGGCTGCAGTGATGAGTGACTCATTTCTCCGATGAAGCGCTTCAAAACGATTGTAAATTGCGTATAATAAAAGTGTAATTATTATCCATCTGTGTTTTAATGGCGCAGCAAAACAACTTTCTGATCAGCTGTTTGTGCGCCACGCTCCATTATCTCAGAATGTGGCGAGAGTCTAAATCACTGGGGGAGCAGGCTGCCGACGCGCGCAAGCTTTGAGGCGATTTTTAAACACAAGGCATTTTAGCAGGATTTTTGGTTATTTTTGCATGGAGGGAACTTTACCGAGAGAGAAATACCTCCTCGCTTGACCGTGTCAGATGATGAACACATTTTGACAGGTGAACTACTGTATACTTAATAACGACTGCAAAGAGCTACTCCTGCTTTGAGTACTTGAGAAACTGTTGGAGTGCACTCTGGGCTATTATAAAGAAAATCTTATATCTTAATAAACTAATGAAAAAAGAAACAAAAAAACATTACCCAAGGATCACTAGACTTTTCTACTAATTATACTACATTAACTCACAGCATAAAGTGATCAGATCATTAGCTTGGGCATTAAAAATATAATATTATTGCATTTCATAAAATTTTAAATTTCATTCTATTTTATTACTTAACGTGCTTCCAATCCTAATTTCTGTCCCAGCCTTGATTAGTTGCCTTTAGCATTAGCATTAGCATGCTGCTGCTAGCAGTGGCATACTGTTGCTAGCCACTACATTTTGCGCAGCGATCAAAAATACGTTTGCAGAGGTTAAAACTAACTCTGAGATTGAATTCTCCAATTCGCTCTCTTAGCATCAAAATGCTTAGCATGCTCATATTCAATGAGATTTATTGGATGAAAGTTGTGTTTTTATTGAGAGCCAAAACAGGTATCTGTTTAGTATTGGATATTTGTACAGTAGCCAAATACTGGATCGGTGCATCCCTAAATATGAGAATATAATTTAAGTCAAAAACAGCATAGATTTGTGAATTGAGGTCAAATAACTCAGTAAATACATACAGTACTGAACCAGATTTGTTTGTTTGCTTCTTTTTATTTGCTTGATATTAAGCTTATCATTACAAATTATTTTTTACAGCAAGGATCCCAGATTGTTTGCATAGTAATTTAAATACCTGCGAAGTTTGGGAACCCCTGACCAAGATGATGTTGCCACATAATAAAAGAAAATGTTCCCTTTACAGTACATTTATGTATTTATTTATTGACCTATATTTAACCAGGATAGTCCCACTGAGATTAAGAATCTCTTTTTCAAGGGAGTCCTGGCCTCAGAGGGGAACCTATTGTAGATGTTTTACATACTATTTTTACCAGAATTTTTTGCTATCAGGTCAAAAAAGATTGAACTGATCAAGTATCTTTGGAGAGCTGCTTGTGAAGGGCTGTAGAGATTTCTAGCCCCGGGTTACGCCTACAGCGCTTCAGGAAAGATCCAGTCTTCCTTTGTAAGATTGTGCGAGATGTTCAGAGACACATTTTTGCCTTTGGCATCGTCGTCGATTTGCTTCACCCTCCAGCTTTTTCCTTTTTCTCTAGAATACATTCTTTTGAATCCTTGAATCTTCCATCTGACTAATTTACCTCAAATACTTTGCTCGTCTCTTTGCAGTGGCACTCAGGATTGTGCAACACTTGCGTTTCTCTCTCAATTCTTCAGATTTTATATGAGCATTTCCAGGAACCAGTTATCCTTCTGAGCAGATAATGTTGGAAAGCAAGCTTCAACTTGCCGTCTTCTGAAGCATATAAGATGCAAAGTACTAGGGTCTTATTTACTTTTGGTTCTTACTTGTATTCTGAATCTTTAGGCTACTACTAAAACGATTTTCTTCAACTAAAAACAAGTACTACTACAACTACTGCTTAGACTTGGAGAAACATTTGTGTACATAAAACTACTAGCATATTGCATAGTGTGTAAATAACTAAAAAAAAAAAGTGTTTTTTTTGTGTTTTTTTTAGAGTAACAGGCAAGCTCATAAGCATTTTGGAATGGTTACTGCAGAAATACAGTTTTCTGTATTTTGTGAAGGTTAGTATGGGATCAGTGAAACATTTTTCCCCAGACCACTAGTTTACATTCTGGCAACTTAACAATATTTTTCCAAAGCCTATTCTACATTATTCACACAGCACAACATGCAGAAAAGCTCTGTTTCTTGCGAGAGTCCATGAGTTGACGGTAGAGTCCCTTTAGACCACAGTGTAACGAACACCACACAGAGCCTGCACCCATGGGACTGGGCCTGGACACTCAGTCCCAGTTTCTGCAGCAGACAAAGCTCATGTAAGAGGAGAGGAGCCGAATCAAAGCACTGGGTGAACAGGCAGTGAAGGAACGAGCATGGAGACATTGCAAATGTTTGAAGCAGAAGACACAGCAGCAGTTAGCGGTTCAGCATTATAGCATTATCTGACCAACCTGCTCTGATGCAGCTGAAATCCTCATGAAATATTATCAGTTTGTTCAATAATCTAATATCTACAGGAGCGGTCAGGTCTTTTTCCTCCTCATGATTACAGCAGCACCGAGAGGCTGCGAGTGTGAGGCGTTCAAGGGTTACGGGGGGAAAAAGTTCTACACTGTAAACTTAGTTCTAAATGCCACAAAAAAAGAGATTTTCATGAAAGTTGCAGTTCAGCAAATACATGTAAGTCTCACAATGTTTAGGGAAAAATTGTGGTAAAAAAGAAATGGTGTGAAAAAAAGGAAAAATGCGTAGGAAAATGGGGCAAACATAAAAAAAACAATCATTTATTTGTACCAAAACATCCAAGTCACTTCCTTTAATGCTTTCCCAGGACCAACAGCTTCAAAACTGTAATTTATTTTTTTGTTACCTGCTTTAGATCCTTTGGGTACCAGTCTCAATAATGGGACAATAAAATAGAGTAGCAGAGGATCATGGCCTGTGTAGTTCGATCCTTTTTAAGGGATAACAAAAAAAAACAATGCATTTTTAGACCTCATTCATTCAGCACAAACTAAAAGTGACGTTTCATAATGGTATACTACACCCCCCAATAACAACTTACTTTTAATGTCTGTCAGAAGCCACCATGCATGACTGATCACTAAAGCTACACGTTTATTGAACTATTTCAGTCAAATGAAGCAGCTTGCGCAACATGACACATTTTAGGGAAGGGGTTGAAAATAGACAAAGTCCAATGGATAGACTTTACCTGAAGGGTCAGCACTATGCTCTCTGGCTGCGGGAGACCAGACCAGAGCACACCACATGGAGAAGGAAGGCAGCATACAGAACCCAGCGGCAAAGAAAGAGCAAAGCCATGCACAAAAAAAACAGAAATGATAAGACAATGAGAGAATACAGTGGGTTCAGGAAGTTTTCAAACAGCTCTATTTAATCCTATGCTCGGTTGAAGTCTGATACTAAAAAATATTATTTTTATTTTACTTATCATATCATTTATTAATTGTTTTATCTCTCCGCTCATGGAGGTTGCAATTTACCACAGACCTAAACTTGTATTAATGTTCACAAGCAGCACAACGATAAGTGTGAGCAAAGTAATGGATCTCCAATTCCTCACTTCCGAAATACATGCTTGGTCAATGTTGAGTCGAGTTGCACATGCGCAACCACGGGGGAGGGACGGCACGTTGGGACAAAAAACATTAAGTATTTCCCAGCAGTTTGAGACCCTTTACACACCAAAGCAACAGCAGATGCATTATTATAACCCTCACAGGGACAGACACATGCCATTTTAGTCCCATTGGCATCTAAAGGCCTTCCCGGTTCTATTGTACTACTTTGAAGGCCTGAGTCACATCCGGAGCACGCACATGGCTACTTAATAGGCGTAAACAGAAGGACGTAACTTTAGCGTTCCCGATTACACCTCTTGAACTCGATTCTGCCAGAGTTCTGTGTCTACTTTAAAAAGGTACTGCAAAATTGAGTCTTTCTTTGCAATATTATGTTTTTAGCTGGCGCAAAGCCTCCTCAGTGAGTGTATTTAAAGCTGCTGTAGGCGTTAGCATTAGCAATTGCGTTGTGATTAGCCTGTTTATTTATGGAATCAAGGTTACGACTGTTCTAAAAACATGGTAGAGCCTTTCAGCATTACCCCATATAATAAATGACAATGCTTTTAGACTGATTCCCCTGTCACGCAAATATTCCTACAGTTCTGGCTCATTTACAATGATGTTGGACAATGATGTTGGACTGAAGTTTATCCCAACCGGTGGCCTTTCTCTTGTGTTTGCGCCGCTCGCCTCAACAGTGACGTAGCATGTATTCCGGAAGTGAGGAATTGGTGTATTGACCTTATTCAGCCTCGCCCACTTTAGCCACTTTTTGCCACAGATTGTTAATTCTGTTGTATTGATTGTTCACAAAGTGGAGAAGGAGGGAAAATGTTTGGCGCTAAAATGTGACGTACTGTTGTTTGATTTGTGTAAAATGTCCAATAGGGGTGGGCCATATCATATCGCATATCGTTATCGTGATATATTTTTTGATATCGTTGTAATTTTTGATATCGTTGTTGACACGATATAATTTTATGCTCAGCTCCATCAGAGCAGCATAAACACTGACTGTAGAACACAGGGACAGGTGCTTAAAAAGTAAAATTAAATGAAAGATGTAAGCTTCTTGAGTAGGTCATATTTGCAAGGAAATTAGTTTGTCATTTAAAAAAAAATATATATCACTGAATTAATCTTCCCAATAGGCGTAAGGCTGAGATTTTAAAGAAATTTGTCCATTGTCAATTATATCGTCAAATATATCGTTATCGTGATATTTCTTTTTTATATCATGATATAGATTTTAGGCCATATCGCCCTGCCCTAATGTCCAATGTTCATTTGCACCAACAAGCCACAACTGCACTGTTTCTGTGGGCGGCCTGAAAACGGCTTTGTGTATGTGTAGTATCTCTTGACGTCTACAGTCCTATGTAAACTAATGCGAGTGAAGGGGCGGGCACAATTCATTGCGGCACCTACGGGAACTTCCGGAATAAGGTGAATAGGGCTGCTGAATACTCATGTCATACAGAAATATTAGTTTTACTTTTTTCATGTTGATGAAAGCTTACTGGACTACAGTGTAAAATAAATGTATAATCTTAGCACCAGACCACTTTTTTTTTTTTTTTTAATAAAACAGAAATAATTAAATGAGGTCTAAAAACTCTCTGAACGGACTGTACAGGCATGCATATTATCAGGAAAGTAATATGTATAGCTTGATCAAGGCACCACCAATGGGTGCCAAGAACAATAACAATATATATTATAATATAATCTTGTAAATCAGAAAAGTCACTAAAAGCTAGAGAGTGGATTGCCCAAGAAAGATATAAAAGAAAGCTCCATAAAGTCCCAGCATAATTTGGATTAATAAAACAGATGCACAAGCCTTACCTTTTGGTATTCTCTCTGCAAAGCAGTAAACTTGTCCTTCGCCAATGTCACAGCAAGATCTGAGAGAGAAGAAAACACTTTGTTACAAAAAATATGCATTTACTATTACTCGATTTTTACTACAAGTATTATTTGCTTAATATTTGCTTGTCCAGTGGAAAACTGAGCCCAATTGCATTTATAAGCATTTTTATCTTTATGACCCCAGAGATTAGATAATACATTCAAGGCGCCATTAACCCAAATGTCAGTTCTCCTGTAATGAACTTTATGTACATAATGGAATGATATTTGCCACGAAACAATGGAAATGCCACGGCAAACCCCGCCACAAAAAGCCACATCCTGCTACAACAGCTTGAGTAGATATTAAGACCACGTGGAGACTATTTTTTGGATGTAAAAGATAATGTACAGCCAAAGTGACTGCAGTCTTGTCCATCAAAATTGTGCAGTCCTAACCTCTACTTAACATGTTCTGGAATACACTTTTATTAGTTTAGCAGTTCGTATTCAGGTCAGTTTTCTCTCAAATGTTTATAATCTATATTTTAAAACATGAAACATTTTAAACATCACAAATCTAATCACAAAGGCAACACCTGCGTGAAAATGTGCTTTACATTTTCAAAATCCTGCGTCTCTATCACAATGCAGATATCACTTTGTTGCAGGGCAGTTTTCACCCTGCAGTGCAACAGGACACAAATATCCATCACCTCCAGACAATGTTAGAAAAACAGACTGATTTGTTGCGTTTTATTCTGAGCATGAAATCCCCATTAGGAGAGAAAGCTCCAGGCCTGTACTTTACCCAATTAGTGCTGCTGTTTAGAAAGAGCTGCGCTGTGTCTCCAAGTCTGTTTTCTCTTCAATTCCTCGGCTTTTACGGATTCAGTTCAGACAGAAAGCAGGTCTCAACAGTCTCCTCACACACACTGAACACCTTCGCATTCTGAGGTGAGACTGACAGAATTGACACCAACAACTGCAGAAGCACAACGTCCTACAGTTCTAAAAGTAGACGGAGAAAACTAAATGGTTAGAATGGACGGAAAAGAGGCAGCGTAGTGACATGACAAAATCTGTTATGTTTATTGACATCAGAGCAACATCCATTGTACAGGGGCCAAAACGATGTTGAAAAATCCTCATAGCACACGGAACCACCTGGCTCGGGACGCATGGTTATGCATGGTTTCTCCATCATTAACATATAGGTATTATGAGATGATGCTTAGTGGCCATTGGATCTGTATCCGACTGCACTAAAAGCAGAACTGAATATGATTTAGCTTTTAGCTCAGAGGACACTTTTATACGCTAATTCTTATCTATAATAAAAGTCTGTACATTGATGAATGATTTCTAACCAGGCTTTGATCTCAGCTAAATGTGGCTGATGGGATGACAATAGCTGAAAACAAATGACTCTTTCATAATTTGCTATGTTTAACAATGCTAATAGCTTTAGGAAAAATATATTCAACATGCTAATGAACTCTGAAACTCTGCCCGGACTAGCTGACTTGCTCTGCATACGTTAGGATTGAACCCCACCTCTCCTTGTTTAAAAAAGTCGGGACAGTGCATGGTTTTCCTGCGGCCTTTCTCTTGTACATGGGACTCATTTAAACATGCTAAGGTTCTTTAAGGATGTTCCTGTTAGCATAGCAGTCAAACTCCACTTTGCTCCCAAAAAGTTGTGCTTATAATCTCAACCCTGTGAAGAAGTTGAATGTTAGAGAAAGTTTTTACCCACTCCCTCTTTCAAAAAATTGGGACACAGGGACTTTCATTCATGCACTCCTTAGTCCCATTGGTGGTTTGTATTGGGCACATCTTTCCTGAGTGAGACTGCTACTACCTCGAATCACAGTGACAGTTAACATATCCAATCATCCAATCAGGAGAGATGGGCGTCTTGCTCAAGGATACAAGAAGGCAATGCAAACCTAGCAGCAGGAATTGAATAGAAGTTTGTTTAGGCACCATAATACAACCACTGACTTAATAACAAGGAACACAACACCCAAACAAGGTTATTTTCAGCCTCTATGGTCTAACCGGGCAGTGGTTCGACACTTGAACCCCCCTGAGACGCTCTCGCTTTCATCTTACACAGTCCCACCTTCGTGAACAAAGCCTGACCTTCTTATGTAGACAACAGTGAACTGCCTGCAGCACTGCTCACAACAAACACTCACAAACACTCGACAGAAAGGAGGGACCAGCCCACATGCTTTATTCTCAACATGAGAAAAAGCTGGAGCTTGGTTCAATGCAAATGACCGTAATGAAAGTAAAAGATAGGCATCACACGTAGTCCACATGGCTTTGTTAGGAGAGAGCCTTGTAATGATGCTAATCTAATGAGTAAAGAGAACTCATAATGTGTTTTTTTTTGTCACTCCCAAACAATAGTGAACAGCTTATTGACATTGTCATGTTGAATCAAGAGTAATGACATTTCCTTGCAAGTTTGTAGATATTATGCCCAGTGGTAACTGTCCTCATTATTATCACCATTTGCTTGGAACATTGTTCATTGTGGCCTGTGTAATCAAATGTAAAGTGATGCGGCTGGTGGAAGAGGTCCAGCCCTTTGTGAGGCGTTCAAAGACACTCTAGAGTTTACCCCATGTGCTGAAAGTCACTGTCAACACTTCTTACGCCCTCAACGTCTCAACAGTCTCCACACAACAGCACTGCTCAATGGGCCCTGTGTTTTGACTTCTGTACTGAAAGTTACAAAGTGATATATTACTCATATGATCACTGAGCCTCTGAGTTATAGAACACAAAAGTCTTTTTTTCTATAGGCTAATGACTGCTGGATAGGGATGTAACGATTCACTCAAGCCCCGATTTGATTCAATTTCCGATTTGAAGTTCCCGATTTCGATTTTTTCCAATAAAAAAAAAAAAAAGGAATATGACTCATTCATACCAATGTTTCTTTTGTTTTAACGTCTGCATTTTTGTCCTTGTAACAAACTGCAACTGTCTCAGTAAGAGAACTTTACATTACAAAAAATACAAGACATGAAAATGAACTATAATCATTTTGACATGAGGGCTTGTAAATTTACATGTTTTCAGCATAAATAAGATGTGTAGCAAAGCAAACATTTTGAGACCAAACTTTTTTGTTGTTGTTGCAGTTTGAACATAATACTACCATTTAGAACTAATTTTACAGTGCAGTGTTTTTCCCCACAACCCTTGAACGCCTCACTGGTGCAGCCTTTGTTCATGAGGAGGAAAAAGACATAACAGCTCTCTGTAGCTACTGGATTATTTGACAAACGGCCATTTGATGAGGATTTCACCTGCATCAAGAGCAGGTTGGTCAGATGTTTGTTCGTTTACGATCTTTGGTAAACTTCTGTCATAATGCGAAATTCTGCGTTAGCCGCACGCTAATCTCGTAGCTGCTAACTTTAGCTGCGTCTGCTGTTTCAATGCCTACACGTGTATGTGTTTACATGGTGTGGGGGTGAGGCGGGGGAGGTGTGGAGCTTGTCTTGAGACAATGTTAGCTCTCCGTTTCTAACGATGCAATGTGAGAATAAAGCTATTCCGGTCGGGCAAAATGGAGTACGGTGACTTTAACATTGATTCTTTTATTTTTTACATCGATTCACATTTTACACATATTAAATCGATTTTAAATCGATTTTCGATGAATCGTTACATCCCTACTGCTGGATGAAACACGATCGAGGCCCTGCTCACACAGAAAGGAGAGCACATAGACTATACTGTATTTCAAGTAGCAAGTTGGTTTACAATTACCCTGTTGTGTTTTGACTCAGCAACAATGATTTAGACTGAGCCCCCTCGACCGGCTTTCCTACTGCACAGAACAGAAGACAGGTTATTCTAGAGCTGAATGGAACACACCTATCACTAGGTCTGGGCACCATTACATTTTTTTCAATACCAGTACTTTAACGATTTTTTCGATACCAATACCTGAATGATACTTTTTACAATACCTATTCGGAAATATATGTCGTCAAGAACCAGAAAATAGAACAATAATGTGTGGAAGATCTGAATTTACGATATTGGGTTCATCTCCAAGGTCAAGAAATGTGTCAATAATGTGGGGAAAATGTGGGAAAAGTGGGAAAAATTGTGGCAAAATTGAGGACAAATTGTGCAGAAATGGGGATAAAATAGGGGGGAAATATTAGTAACAAAAAATGAGCAAAAATTAGGAAAACAAATCGGGAAAACACAAAAAATTGGGGCACAAGTAAAAACTGTTAACAATTGAGAATATTTTTTGGAATAAATAGTGAAAAAATAAATGAAATTTGGGCAAAAATGGAAACAGCCAAGTCACTTCCTTTCATGCTGTCCCTGGACCAACAGCATCAAAACTTGGATCGAAATATTTCATATTTTTTCCGGTAGTACCTAAACTTTTTTTCCGATACCAAAATGATATCGTTTAACGGTCACAGCCTTTTCAGTTCTACCATCTCACAGTTCCAACTGCAGAGTTCTGTGATCAGACTGTGACAAGTTTGACATGTGTATAACCCCTTCCATTGTTAAGATGTGGGTGGGGCTTTCTTGTGTTTCGTCCAGCAACCATTGGCATCTGCCAATTAATAGATCCAGTAGTTTCACTTCCCGAGCCTATGAGTGAGCTAAAATAAGCCACTCGCAACACAGCTCTAGGTATGTTTTCTATGAGAGAACATTGGCCGTTTCTCAATCCCCAGTATTCGTACTCTGTACTTGTGAACTCCGGGGTACGGACTTGCGGGTGCAGACTCGGAGAACGGACTTGAGGAGTTCACGAGTGTGGACTCGGCTATTTCAGCGTCTGGAACGAGTGAACTCGATGACATCACAGGAAGTAGCACATGAACATGGGGCTGTGAGCTTTTATAACATTAAACAACCTCATATGAAATTAAAAGGGTGAGACACTGCAGGAAGTGGAAAGATGTTTTTAAAGACATCTATTACAAACTTTTGCTGTAAACAAAAATAACATTGTACATTTTAGTCAATTTCACAGTATTTATACAATTATAGCCTACATAGATAAGGCATTATGTGTAAAGTAATTAAACATATCTGATGTGCAAACTGAAACAATAATAAAAAAAAATAGGTCAAATATTATTTATTAATTTGTTTGGGGGTTGCAAATTATTCTGAAAAAAACCGAACAAACAATTTAAACTTTAAAATATGAAACTGTTTTGGAAGTTCCCACATAAAGATTTGTCTACAGTGCCCCCTTAATTATACAATGTAAACATAAAATGCATTTGTCCTCAATAACCTATTCATGACGATACGATTTAATATTGCTGATCATTATGAGAAAATGAAAGCATGACCAAAGTTGTTTGGTCCAAAAAACCATCTTGAGCTGGGAGACACTTCTAAAGACTCTTAAACCGGTCACATCTCCGCATTTATTTACATGCGCACGATCAGCTGTTGATCAGCTGGAGCGCGGCTCGGTGCGAGCGGAGGAGGGGCCGCTGCAGGCGGAGGCTCGCGGTGATCCACGTGCTCAAAGCGAAACGGATTGTGGGAAATATAGCTGACGGAGAACGCACAAGTCTCCTCTGATGCATCCTCGGTAAAACGGGCGGAGCAAGTTCTCATCCGGGGATTTCCAGCGGACTTGCTGAGAAGCGAACTTTGAATTGGAACAGGACTTGGGCCGCGCGTGATGACGTTGCACGAGCACACAAGTCCGCACAAGTACACAGATTGAGAAACGGCCATTGTAACATGATAAGAAGCTCTAAAAAGTCGATTTTGTAAAATACACACCCCTCCCTCCACTCCCTTTAAACTGTTGTTTTTCTCACAAAGGGCTTGAGAATAACGAGATTTCTATTCTTTGTAAGATGCTAACTGAAAAGAACTTCTTGCCAATACAGTCAGTTCTAGGCTTTCCTTATGTGGATTATAGTGTGGCCATCTTGCAGATATTTTGTAAACCACTTGCTTTTGCAATTCTTTACCACAGAGCATTGGGATTTAACATTTTATTTATTCATGCATGTGTGGACAGTGTAAAAAGCCTGAGAGAATAAGGGGAAAACGCAGACTCTATGCAGAAATGTCATGGATCAATCTGACAATTGTCTGGCTGAGGGGCAGGGGGTGCATAGTGTATTTCCAAATCTGCATATCTGCATCTATTACGGCTTAAGTTTAGCACATGGGCTTACAAGTATGAAACCACATTTCCAACACAAATTATTTTAACGTCATCGTCGTCCAGTGAGTGTTTGGAATAAAATGTTCCACTGTAAAGGATTCCTCTTTTTCTGTCTTTCCCTCACTGCAGTAGAGAAAAAAACACACCACTCAATGTTTGTTCATTCTTATCATTCTCTTGCTACCGTCTCTGGAGGTAAATGGTTTATAAATTGTAGGCAAACATTTTAATGGGCCCACGGTTCATGATAAGCACTTTATTTGTTTACCATCCATCCCATAAGTTCATCTAAACATGACCCCAACAATAAAGCCATAAATATTCAATATGCCTGTTGCGGGATGACATTTGTGGAAACAAGCGGAAGATGAGAGGGTCACTTTGGGTAAGATGGCCTGCGTGCTGAAACCATGCTAGTTTTAATGTCCTAATAATGACATAATATCGGACACGAATTCTCAAGATTTTCTATACAAAAATGTGAGAAAAGACCAAGATATTAAACGCAAAACTAACGGAATCACACACATTTCATAACATGTTTGTTAAAGTACGTACATACAGTGCATCCGGAAAGTATTCACAGCGCTTCACTTTTTTCACATTTTGTTATGTTACAGCCTTATTCCAAAATTGATTCAATCCATTTTTTCCCTCAAAATTCTACACATAACACCCCATAATGACAACGGGAAAAAAAGTTTTTTGAGATTTTTGCAAATGTATTACAAATAAAAAACAAAAAATTACATGTACATAAGTATTCACAGCCTTTGCCATGAAGCTCAAACTTGAGCTCAGGTGCATCCCATTTCCACTGATCATCCTTGAGATGGTTCTACAGCTTCATTGGAGTCCACCTGTGGTAAATGAAGTTGATTGGACATGATTTGGAAAGGCACACACCTGTCTATATAAGGTCCCACAGTTGACAGTGCATGTCAGAGCACGAACCAAGCATGAAGTCAAAGGAATTGTCTGTAGACCTCCGAAACAGGATTGTCTCGAGGCACAAGTCTGGGGAAGGGTACAGAAAAATGTCTGCTGCTTTGAAGGTCCCAATGAGCACACTGGCCTCCATCATCCATAAATGGAAGAAGTTTGGAACCACCAGGACTCTTCCTAGAGCTGGCCGGCCATCTAAACTGAGCGATCGGGGGAGAAGGGCCTTAGTCAGGGAGGTGACTAAGAACCCGATGGTCACTCTGTCAGAGCTCCAGCGTTCCTCTGTGGAGAGAGGAGAACTTTCCAGAAGGACAACCATCTCTGCAGCAATCCACAAATCAAGCCTGTATGGTAGAGTGGCCAGACGGAAGCCGCTCCTTAGTAAAAGGCACATGGCAGCCCGTCTGGAGTTTGCCAAAAGGCACCTTAAAGACTCTCAGACCATGAGTAAGAAAATTCTCTGGTCTGATGAGACAAAGATTGAACTCTTTGGCGTGAATGCCAGGCGTTATGCTTGGAGGAAACCAGGCACTGCTCATCACCTGGCCAATACCATCCCTACAGTGAAGCATGGTGGTGGCAGCATCATGCTGTGGGGATGTTTTTCAGCGGCAGGAACTGGGAGACTAGTCAGGATAGAGGGAAAGCTGAATGCAGCAATGTATAGAGACATCCTGGATGAAAACCTGTTCCAGAGCGCTCTTGACCTCAGACTGGGGCGACGGTTCATCTTTCAGCAGGACAACGACCCTAAGCACACAGCCAAGATAACAAAGAAGTGGCTTCAGGACAACTCTGTGAATGTCCTTGAGTGGCCCAGCCAGAGCCCAGACTTGAATCCGATTGAACATCTCTGGAGAGATCTGAAACTGGCTGTGCACCGACGCTCCCCACCCAACTTGATGGAGCTTGAGAGGTGCTGCAAAGAGGAATGGGCAAAACTGCCCAAAGATGGGCGTGCCAAGCTTGTGGCATCATATTCAAAAAGACTTGAGGCTGTAATTGCTGCCAAAGGTGCCTCAACAAAGTATTGAGAAAAGGCTGTGAATACTTATGTACATGTGATTTGTTTTGTTTTTTATTTGTAATAAATTTGCAAAAATCTCAAACTTTTTTTCACGTAGTCATGGGGTGTTATGTGTAGAATTTTGAGGGGAAAAAATGGATTGAATCAATTTTGGAATAAGGCTGTAACATAACAAAATGTGAAAAAAGTGAAGCGCTGTGAATACTTTCCGGATGCACTGTAACTCTATAGGCGTTTTAGAACCAAACCGTTCTGTCTGAAAGCAATCAAAAGGGAGGTTGGTACTTGGAGAGCACCAAGAACAGCAAAAGTTTTTGTGGTGGAAAAACGCCTTATAATAACAGTCATTGCGAATAGTCATTTGTAACAATTTTTCAGTCTCTTCACAAAGTAAAAACCCCATTGAATATCCAGATATGAATTTGAAAAGACCACCGACGCAGATCAGCTATGTGCTAACTGACCATCGTGTAAATATTTTTGAGCTTGAGAATACGTCAAAATTCTTTTTGGTTTACACATTTTTGTAAGTTTCCACATAGATGAGTAGCTTCAATCATTCTTTTAAACTCAATATTACATTTTCCTATATGGGAATTATGTAAAGGACATGGCTCTGATTGTGAATTTGACCGCCCAAAATAACCTCTAGGGCTGGGACGATGAGCTTTGGTCACAATAAAATAAATATCACCATGGTTAGAGAATTCAAAAAGGAACTAATTCGCCGTCCAAAATGAACAGGAAAAGAAAGTGCAAACTTAATTTCCAAACTTGATCTTTTTTAGTTATCTATTTGACATTGAGAGAAAAAGTGCAAAAGCATTAAGACATGAAACCGGTGAAACTGAGCTTTGGGTGATGCACCAAACACCAGAGGCACATGTGACATAAAATACCGTGTACATTAGGATTGAATGCCGCTTCTTTTTTGCTTTTTATTTCTATGCTCTATAACCTTCTGGTGCGAAGTGAACTAGCAAAAATAAAGTAAGACCGACGAGAGAATGAAATGCTAGCTACACTATCTTGTACAAAATAGGTTCAACAAAAGAGAGAGAAACTCCCAGCATCTCATTACAAAAGTGTCCCAGTGAACTGTCCGATATTCTCCAGCTTTAGCCTCTCTGTCCTCTACCCCTCTAACCATATCTAACCGGCTTAAAACTCACTCAATAACAACTCATCCACACTGCACATTCAATTTTTATTTCATTCCAAGCGGCCCAATAGAGCACAAAAGTCAGAGGGATTTCTCTTTAGCTACAAAGATTTTCTCCCTACAGTTATCTAAGGACGCGCTCATAACCGTGCGTGAGGCTGTGAGAACTCCGCTTGGCCTTTCCCCGCTGTTACGAGCCGTCAAGGGGCTTTGGAGCAAGCGGAGAATATTAACCTTTCAGCAACTGTCTTTTTTTCTAAATTACTTTTGGATTTACAACGTTTTTGAATAGAGCGGAGTGTAGTCATGGAGACGGTGAGTAGCAGGGTTTAAGGAGGGTTTGTGCAGAAGTGGCTGTGAGAAAATGAAACTAAACAGTTCATCATTTTGATTTGCAGCAGCTATGTCACAACTTGTTTGGAATATTTCAACACAGTGAGTGTGGATTCACAGTTTTAAATAGCCGGTTGTAAAGGTGCTAAGAAGGATTGCGATTGGGAATACAGTAGATTATAGATTTCTGGGACGATACACTTTTGTCACGATCTGATACCTATCACTATACTCGGGGGCCGATCCGATACGTATTGGGATACAGTAAGTAATTATGATAAGTATTATGTTTCCCTTAAAATGTGCAAAAAGAAACCAGTCATGTGTCCAAAGTTTATAAACTAAATGCCATTAGACATTTATCAGGGTTTACACAGGCAGAAGCAAGTCAAGAGCGCATCTCTGTTATCTTTATGTGTTAGCACACAAACTGGACGCACTTCACCACTGCGATACAAGGAACAGGCCACCATTTTTACATACTGAGATATGTTCTTACCTGAGCTTAGACAAACTGATACGTACCTGCCTGGTAAATGGTCTCAACTTATATAGCGCTTTTCCACCTACTTTAGGCACTCAAAGCGCTTTACAGCAAGGATCCACTCACCCATACACCAATGTACGCAGACACACCAGAGGCAAGCTGGGTGAAGTGTCTTGCCCAAGGACACAAAGACAGTGTGCATCTTCAGGAGGTGGGATTCGAACCCCCGACCTTCCGATCATGAGACGACCCGCTCTCCCATCTGCGCCACCGTCGCCACCGTCTGGTCTTTGTGCGCTCAGTCACACAAAACGATCAAAGATGTTGTTAGTATTTGGCCTCTCCCAGCATATTTGATTTTCTCCTCCGGTGCAGCTGGAGTTTAGCAGAGTAAACAACATGCAGCCTCCGTGGTAAAGGTAAAGAATCGTGTCTTTCCTGTTGTCACTGCTATGTTATGCTTTTCAATTTGGCTAAAAACTGAAGTGTCTTATTCAGTCCTGGTTTGGGCCTAGTCATGGTTTACAACCGGTTTAGTTTAGCCGTGAGTTGCAACCTGTGTAGCCGCAGACTCTGCCAACTGTAATAATTACAAAAGTTTTAGTTAGTAAGTTATAGCCCTGCTTCGCTTTCAGAAATCAGCTTTCATTTGCGCTGAAGCAGCTCATTACCTACGCACGCTCCTGTTGCTTTTTTTAGACTCACTGCGGGTCATATATTGACATCTGGGGAGTAAAGGAACCGAAACTTGGCACCAAAATAATTTTTGTTTTTCGATACCGCCCCCGACCGGAGCTTTTCGGTCGGTATCAAGTAGGTACCGTGTAACGGTGCCCATCCCTAGGTGCGTATCAACTCGTCTAAGCTCAGGTAAGAACATACCAGAGTATGGAAGAACTGTATGCCCTCAGTCATGCAAAAAGACCAAAGATGATGTTAGCATTTGGCTTCTCCCAGTATATTCCTATAGCTCTAAACGGGGTGAAGTTAGAAGCGACCAAGCTCTTCTACGGGCACGCACAAAGACCAGACAGGTACGTTTCAACTTGTCTAAGCTCAGGTAAGAACATATCTCAGTATGGAAAAATGGTGGCCTGTTCCTTTAACATAAGCCTGGTGAATTTTGTTTCCCCTCGGCTTTATTTTATACCATAATGAAATGCTACGAAGATAAATCCATTTTTGCTGTGTTGTGTGGTAAAACAGCCAAAACACAACAACAGTGAAGTGGAGAAAGTGAGGATAAGGATGCAGAGCAATTTTGCAACATATGCACAAAGGTGCGTGGCTCTCGTAATATTCCAGGCCTCTGTCTTTGCTGTAAAAGCCAAAGTGACGGCAAATGTAGAGTTTTAAAAGCGCGTGGAAGCGTCTCATAACTCCTCCATAGTAAAACTTATGCTGTGTTATCAAAACTCAAAGAGACAACACTGTAAAAAAACATCAAAAGTTAACTCTCTGAAGTAAAAGTGCAGGACCAAAGACAGACGCTGCAATGATGTTCTGATTGATTCAGACGCTTTTTGCATCGATACAAGAATCATGCAACGTAATCGCGATATATCGCCAAATAAATACTTTTCAACACCCTTAATTGAAAGAAATTGAAATTGCGATACTTGGTATTGCAGCCAAAAGTATTGCGATCCGATATTTTGTTCCAGCCCTAGATTTCATAATGGTCTTCAGTTGACTCTGCTCATTTTAAACATACCCACTGAGGATGTTGTCTTTGTGGTTTGCCAGTTACACCCATTCAAACTGCAATTTCAATACGGTTGCAATAAATTGTGCGGCCCAATAGTGAGTCTAAAGCCGATGCTGATCTTATGCATTGACAAAGCATGTTAGTATGAGAATCCACCATAGTGATAGGGATTGTGCCATCACACTGCATCAAACTTACGATTAGCATAACATGAAACAAATGCAGATTAAAAAAATATAAAGCTAGCATTCGCAATCGTGTATTTGCACACTATATTATGAAATATATTATGAACTTATACGAGTTGTTCCGCGGCTCTTATCGCTGCTTTCTATAATCATCAAAGAAGTAATGTGAGCCATTGTATGGAAAAACATGGCACGTTTTCTTTACAAAGAAGCTTGATATGCTAAAGTATGGTCATGTTAAGATTCAGAATAGTCCTATAATCCAGTCCTCTCCTCATGCTGTACTGCCAAAAGGAGCAACAATGTGGAACGCAACGAAAGGGCAGAGAGAGAGAATTTGGCCGGCCAACTAAATAACAGTAATCATCACCAAGTTTGGCAAACCTCATACTTCTCCATCAATGTGGTTTGCAGAAATGGCATTGCCAAAGCAACTAATGCTGTGGAGTTTCAGATTTGCATATGAAATAAAATTGTCGCATTATGACAACAAATATTCAGAGCAGAGAATACTTTTTTTTTCTCTACACGTACACTTGTAAAGAAGGCCCCCTGACGAAGATCCTGGCTCAAGATCTGGAGATGGCCCCATTGGCGCTGGACTACAGTCGCCAACTGCTCCTGGCAGGTGGTTCAAAGGCACTGGTGGAGGGATGGGTCACACGCAAAGGATATACTTTCCTATGGGGACAGCAACGTCTGTAACACACACAGCTTTGCAGAAGGTAGTGCTGAGAATCTCGAGGAACACAAAGTCAGCATCACGCCTCTGTTGCTAAGAAACAGAAGTTATGTGTATTTTTAGATGATGATTCGGGGACTGGTGTGATTTTATCGGGAAATTCACAGCAAGAAAGAACATTATGCAGTAACAAAGTGGTTGTGGATGAGCAGGAGAGTAAGCCATTACCCTACTGAGCTTCATTCTCACTGACAGGGATCCAAAAACTATTCTTTTTTGCCCCCTAGATGAGCTCGATATCTATAAATCATTTCTTACGTCTTTCTTGTATTCTAAATTCTACATCTGATAAAATCTCAAGCATTTTATCACTAAACAGCTGCTACTACTAAATTGCAGTCTACTTCTTCATTCAGATTCCTTCGCACAAACATCGTATTCTCCTGCCTTATTGTTTTACACTGCCAACTCTATTGTTTACACAGCGCCTTATTCCCAGCCCATATGGCACGGTAAATCTTATGCCGGCAAATGCACAGATATGGCTTGACATCTAAGAGAAATGTTTATAATGAAGCGGAGCGAGCCTATTGTGAGAGCGCACGTACGAGTCCTGTGGGGGTTAAGAGATTGTAAGAGAAGAGCAAAACAAGCAGGGCGCAATGCAAACAAGTGTAACCATAGAACCTGTAACTATGGAGAGAGAATTAGGACAAACTTTACCCAGGCAAAGGCACAAGCACAATCAAAATAGTGACTTGGACAACCTCAGCATGTGTCAATACAAGAGCGATATTCACCTTTTGTCTGGCTGACAGCAACATAGGTTTATTGAGACCTTTGCTTTAATTCAAAGTACAATATTATTATTATTTTGAATGGTCAAATGGTGGACAAAGTCATGTAACAGATCTATTTTTTTTTAACATAGATATTTTTCCCCCATATTATACTGTGTGAATCTCGTGTGGTTTGCTAAACCAACACCAAATAAAATGCTGACTGTGAGGAAAATTTCCAGAATGTACCTGGGTTAATTTTGTGGCCCTGTTTGAGTGATACTAATAATACAGTTTTCTAACTTTTTGTAAGCTGAGACGACTCCCTTTATTGGAGGGTGGAAGGGAAGCCGCATATCGTGCACTGTTATCAGTGTTTCAGAGGGGTAAAACAACTGGCATAATTAAGGCGAGAGACGACAGGTTAAAACATAATTTATTTCACACAGTAGTCAATGTTGAGATTTTTAGCTAGTTTTCTTCTTTACCAACTTAGTTTTCATGTCAAAGTAAAAATAAAAATAAAAGTAAAAACTCTCACCCTTTGCGATGCTTGTTTTATGATGTTTTATCCACTAGCAAGCTGGAGATTTTCCGGAAATAACTACGGAACTTTGTCTTTCACATGCGTAGGCAACCGAGATGAAATATGGTAATTTCCCTTTCTGGGAGACTGTCTTGGCCAAAACTGCGGCTAAAGATGGCAGAAATATCCAGGCGCATACACAGATGTTACAGAATTTTAGGACTCAATTTCTCAAAATTAGGTTTTCTATAAACCACTTTAGCTGCAGACTCCAAACCTTCTTGTCTTGTACTAATCAATATTTTCAAGGTTTATTCAGGGAGATCTAATTTCTAGCTCGATTTAATGAGCTTTAAATTTGTATAGATTGTTACTTTCACTTATAGGTAGCAAAAAAACTAAAAACTAAAGATATCCACAATCCCCTCTGAAAAAAAAAATTCTTTGTAACTAATATATATAAATAAAATCATACATTTAAACTTGGCTCTATCAGTCATATCATTTCAAACCTTGCGGTAAGTAAAGTGGCCGGTCGCTTCAGAAGGACAGATGATGTCTCTAAGCAGCCTCAGTGGTGCCAGGGCTTTGTGCCTGTCAGAACGGCACAATCCAGCTCCTTTCACAGTGACACTGAGCTGAGCCGTGACACCAGAGACCCCTGCTCCTCCTGCTCCTGCTACTGACTGAGACAGTAGCACTTCACTGTCTCTGTATGAGCGCCATCATTCTCACGATAGATAAGGTACAGCGATCTTAATCTGTGTCATTGAGAATCCACACATTCCATATGAAACACGGCACTCCGGTGTTGCTGTTGATAATTGGATACTTTACCTTTTCTATTTGTATGTTTGTAATTTTTCATGTCCTATTTTGTGTGTGTGTGTTCTAACATTCAAAAAGAGATCTGTAGTCCAGTATCATCCAACCGTCTTTTGCCCCTTGTTTGTTGTGTATTGTTTACAATAATGCTACACAGCCTGATTGGATGGAGCAGGTAGCATAATTGGAATCACAAGACACAGTATGTTCCAAAATCTGACTTGAGACACGGCTTTCCACATTTCTGGAATGACACAGCTCATTCAGATAAAATATGTGTTGTATTTTACTTTGCTAATTTTGACGTTCCTGCAATAGAAGCTGGCAAGATACTATCAAAACTGGCAAAGATCAAAACAATACGCCAGCTCTTTTGATCAGATGGCACATGGTAGTGTTCTGTTTTTGGGGGGAGCTGCTGCCGCGGTGCTAAAGTAGCCACTGGAGAAGATACAAAGATTTCTCAAATATGTGCGAGTGGGTTGAAACAATAAAAACTATAAAGGACACTTTATCACCAAGGACTGTTGGTTTGTATCTCGCTCCTTGGTTGATGCACCCTCTGTTGGCAACTGTCGAGAATACAAGCTTTATTTATTAGCAAACGGCATGAGAACAAATCGACGGCACTGTACTAAACACAGGAGTGAAGAATTGCTCATAACAGGCTTGTGGACTTTCTAAACAGTGAACGATACTTTTCCAGTTTTTGAAGGTATTGTTGAATGCTTAAAGAGGCACATTTTTCAGATGACAAAGGTACCAAAAAAATGTAGGTGAGTAAAGTGAAGCTTTAGCGGTGAAGAAAACAATGACCTTATTAGCTTACATAAACAGGAGAATATAGTGTGAGAACTTGTAACATGATCCCACTGCACTGCACATGGTGACGTCAAAACTGTTAAGGTAACTTAGACAATATACGGTGTCACGGCAAAGACAAAAGAGATTGTAGTGGACTTTCGAAGAGCGTGGGTCCAGCATGCTCCTCTAACAATCAACGGTGCTGCAGAGGGTGACCAGCACTAAGTTCCTGGGTGTGCACATCACAGAGAACCTCTCCTGGACCATGCACACTACATCACTGGTCAAGAAAAGTAATCAGCACTACTTTGTCCGTAAGTTGAGAAGAGTCCCAGTCTCCATTATGTGCAACTTCTACAGAGGGACAATAGAGAGCATCCTGACCAGCTCCATCACTGTGTGGCACGGCACCAGCACTGCCTCCTGCCGAAGGAGCCTCCAGCGCATCATGAGAGCAGCGGAGAAGATCTTCGGATCCCCTCTCCCCTCCACCCGCAAAGGGACCCTACACACCCATCACACAGTCTCTTCAAGATAATGCCTTCAGGGAGGAGACTGCGGAATCTACGGGCCAGTTCCACTTCCAGTCGACTGAAGAACAGTTGCATACACCAGGCCATCAGGAAGCTGAACTCCCTGCCCTCCCTGTGCTCCCACAAAACGCCAAGCCGGATTTCAGCCATGGGCTAATTTCCATACATAATGTTTTTGGCTAACTTCCTGTTGGACAGTCTAAGGTAAAGACTACTTCCTGTTCTCATTTTTTACGTACATTAAAGGTAAATTAGTATTGAAATGACAGATAAAACTTAAATAAATGTTAAGCCAAGTGTGTTTCATAAGAATTTGCTCAGATGGTATAATTGACATCATCCTTTAGCTTCAAGGGTACAACAGCTACAGTTATACACACACAGGAGTCTCCTGCAGTGAAGTATATCCTGAGTAAAGTTTTTTTTAAATATAAAGTTAGTAATTCTCCAACAGCTGCTTGTTTTTCTGTGCACGTAGAGCTTCAATATTTCTTGATTTCAGTGAGACATGGCTAACTCTCCATAAGGGGGAAAAAACCCATGGAATCAGTTAGTGCTGGGCGATATGACGATACATATCGTGGGGACGATAGAAAAGTGCCTATCGTGCCATTTCTCTTCTATCGTTTCTATCGTTTCTAACCTAATTTAATCAATTATTAAAGCAAATATGTCATTAAATAGGCCACAAGAATGTATTAGTGTTGTCTTGTCACTATGCATCGTCTAAGTTTATATTAAGTGATTATAAACAAGAATAAAAAATAACTTTTTCGCAAAGAAACTCTGCCTTGTGGTTTTGCGACACCACCTGCTTTACGATACCTCTGTCCGCCGCCACACCTGCTGTAGCAACGGCGACATCTAATGGACGTACATGCGGGGCTCTCTCTCCCTGTTAAACACCGCGTGGTTTCACTCTGCTTTACGCACGGCAACTAAACAGCTTTTTAGTGATGGATCTCTTTAGCGCGTGGATCTGGATTAAACACACGAGAGAGAAGAGAGGAGAGGCGTGGTGCAGGAGGTAAGAGACGGATCAGGCAGCGCGTAGAGCAGCTAAAGACGTACAATACAAACTGCTCGCCCACTGTTTCTTAAACATTACATTAAAGTTGAGAAAATGGCGATAATAAGCTCCATTTGTTTTAGTGTAATATGAGCCTTGATATTGAGGAGCAGATGATGCTCTGAGTAAGTCGTTCTCTACGCACGAGTTTACACATTTCTGTTGTTAAATTCGTGTTGACTCTGTTCAGATCATGTTTAGCCCATTTATCCTGCAGTCTCACATTTTTCCTGACATTGACAATATATGCTATAAAAATTATCCATAGCAAAACCACTGCTTCAAAATAAAGTTGAAAAAAAGTAAGCAATGATATTTTTGTCAAACTTTTCAAAGAATAACTGAAAACTGACTTTATTGTGGTATATCGTAATATGTATCGTTATCGTGATATAAAATAATCCATATCGTGATATAAGTTTTTCCATATCGCCCAGCACTAGAATCAGTGGGTAACCTATATCGCCCACACTGTGACAACCCATCCTCACTGTGTTGATACCATGACGTTCTAATAACACAGTATACCTGAAACCCGATTATGGTCCCGTCTCTAATCACATGTAGCAAATCATAAAATCTGAATTTATTTATATAATACATTTGGCTACTATTAGATATATTTAAATTAGCACAGGCTTCTTGATCTGATTGTGGACAGTTTACCATCAGCTCATCCGCACTCTCACCCTGCCGGCTGTTGACACTGACTGACAAAGGAGAGATCCACATCTACCAATCAGACAGCTCCATCTCAGCCACACCAGCACAGACTGACGAGCGCCCTTCAGCTGACACCGGGAGGTGTCTGGAGGTGAGCTGACAATCACTGAGCAACTGAAGGTGAGGTCAACTTGTGCTGAGGGATTGGTGGACAAGAATCTACAACCAACATGCACGTTTTGTCAGTTAGTATACATTAAATATTGATTTGTATTAAATATTCATGAAACATCAGTTAAGGTGAGACACTGCAGGTGAATGGTGGATTGTGCCAGGTTTAAATTGATGGTTTTATTTTGTTGATATATTATGGATAATGATATCTTTTTCAGTTTTTGAGCCAAAAAAACTAAATAACAAAACATTTTAAATTCAAATTTTGCCTTGTATTTTACGGTTACAGTACAAGACTGGAAAGTATGGAGTTAATAGGAGCTAAAGTGGAGATATTGTTGCAAGAGTGTAAACAAAACCTCATTTTGAGAAAAATAAGTGTTGTAACGTCTGCGAATATATTTTTCTTAGGGCTATAACTTCACCAGGAAGGACCATTAAAAATGACAATGGGCCATCTTTTGGCGGATGGATACGTCTGCCCTTAGTTGATATGAGGAACGCATGGCCATATGCCAGTGCGTTCCGCTCCATTTATGTCTTTTTCATTGTGTCTGAAACCCTGCTGAAGAAAAATTGAGTCTTCCATCTGAATGTGTTTGTGAATTACTTTGTGACTGATCTGTGGTAAGCAACAATCCTCACCAGTAATAGATGAAAAACATTGATAACACTCCAACAGATGCACTAGTGTTAAAATAGTTAGTTCTCAAACAATGGCACAATGCATTGCAGTTTGATGAGGCTTAGCAGTCTCTTAATCTGTGTCCATCTCGTCTAAAGCTGTATCAGCCCTAAACCAATTACCACTGTTGTTTTCTTAAGTGAGCACTATTTCTGCTTAGGGGTGTACATGACGGTTATAGGCGCTGCGCATGGAATGTACTGTAGACAACTTTCTGTCCACATCTGAACGTAGATTCAGTTGGAGCAGGGGCCGATACAATAGAAGAGACACCGTTTTGGAAAGAAATCTCCAAACAGAAAAATCTCCAAATGTTTTCCCTGATCATGATTTTGAAGTGACTGGATTTACAAAACTGCCACATTTATCTTAAACTTTAGGTAACACTTAAACATAATTTGTTATGGCCAATCCTTTTTTTGAGGCTAGATATGCAAGAGCTGAAAAAGATTTCAATCTCGCAATAATCCATCCAGTAAGATTTGAGTTACAAACTGTTAGGGCATCATTCCATATAGGCTATGTAGACTATTAGATTTGGATATGATTAGTACATCCAGTTTCCATGTCATGCGCTTGTACCAAATAGAACATCACTAATTGGTCGTGGAGAATCTCAGTCTGGGCAGTGGATGTTTAGTGTTGTCATCCACAGCGTTGGCAGCTTGACCCTTTAGTGCCATGCATCTGCATTTAGCCCAGAGAGAGCAGGCTCAGAGTATAGCAACCAATGGAGCGGAAACAAAGAGAGGACGCTTCACTTCTCTGCTCACATACACACAGACCTGACCCAAATATGACAGACACACATGAGACAGCACTACAGAGACACGGGGACAGTTGACCCCGCTTTAGTGGCCGATAGGGATGCACCAATGCCACTTTTTCACACACTGATACATGTACGAGTACAATTTGAGTATGCGCCGAAATCGAATACAGATGAGAGTACAGGGCATTTTCTTTTCAAAGTATATGGGGAATTAGTTACTTCAATCAGTTACATTTACTTGAGTGAACCTTCCAATAAAATATACTTTTAAGACAAGTGACAGTGGTTAGCGCACAGCAAGAAGGTCCCGGGTTTGATTCCCACCTGGACGGGGCCTTTTTTATGTGGAGTTTGCATGTTCTCCCCATGTCTGCGCAGGTTTCCTCCGGGTACTCCGGTTTCCCCTACCACTAAAATATGTACAATAGGTTCTCTGGGCCAGGACTCCCCTGTAAAAGAGATTCATAATCTCAGTGGGACTTTCCTCGTTAAATAAAGGTCAAATCAAATCAAATAAATACAATCAGAATGTTACTTATGTTTTTTATTGATGTGATATGTTCCTTTTATTTACTTTATTTATTGGTAATAAGTATAATAGTATTTAGATGGTCACTTATTATTTCAACTAGCTTGGCCTCATTTTGCAGTAGCCTTACTACTTTATCCGTGTGCATTTGTGTTTTTGCTAAGGTAGCATTTTGTTTATTTTTTCCTATAGGCAGGCAATGTAGCTAAATGTTGCGCAATATGTTATTGTCATATTATACTGCACATGTTATATCTCTTATATCCCCGAGTATGTTTTAGTCGCTGGGTCTGTTTAACAAATGCATGAAGACCCTAAGCGTCAACAAGCTAAGAATCGCCAGACCCGTTAGCAGCTAGTTAGCAACATTAGCCTGCTCGTCTTGTAAACACTGCAGACCAAGTGCTGTGATACAATTAAGACAACATGTAGTACTGGTTAAATTCAGCACAGATTCTGATTTCAATAATCTACAATTTAGTAATATACAGTCCGTAATAAAGTCAGGTCCATGTGGAGTATTGTATTTCCACATGAATTCTCCAGCGTGTTGCTCTGTCAAGTGTGAAACAGAATATAACGGCATTGAACCATTTGAGAAACGGGTCCAATGGTAATTATTTATTTATTTAATTTTTAAGTTTGTGATTTATGTTTCAAAACATCTCTAGCTTTTACGTAATAAGACCCCATTATATTCATGAGGAATTCAGTTACCTTTAGATCAATCTCGCAGACAGAAATGGACACAATATTATGTGCAGAAACTAGAGTTAATAAAATCTGGTTCATTGTCAGCCATACACAAAGATGCTCACTCATATTTCTATGATTGCACATTAAAAACAAGTAGAGACTATAAGACACAAGGAGGATGATTGATTGCAATGGACAGTGCATGGCTGTACGATATCTCGTCAAAATATTACAGTAAAGTACACAAAGCAAGAAGCCACAATATATTGCAAATTCCATTTTAGCCTCGTTTGTTCTTTATTTTGACAGGTGTCGCCTGTCTGATGCTGTAAACCAATCACAGCAGGTGATTGGTTACAGCGTCAGACAGGCGACAAGAAGAATAAACAAGGAGGAAGCGTTGATCTTAGTAGAGTTCACCTTCAGATTCTCTCTATAAAAAAACACAGGTGAAATCTGTTTCCGGCCTACTACGTATCTCCGGATCACCTCTCCTTCTCTATTTTTGCGTCATCCTGTGCACCGCTAATCGTCTGCCTGTCAGATCTGTGCGGGCTTAAGCTGAGGTGGCATTATAATCTTACCTCCAAATGGCTGAACGATGGCAGTCTCTTAATGCCACAGCTTTTATCTCCCCTTTCTCCATGCGATGTGCCAGGCCTCGCTGAAGCAGGATTTTCTAATCAGAGGAAACACTTGGCAGCCGAAATGTGCGGTCAATTCATCAACGCTTTTCTGCACTTCCGTTGTGATTGATATGGGACTATATTATGTAAATTGATGTGATGCGAGTTCTTTGAAGAATATGTGACTTTGTGCAGACTTTCTTGCCTACACCTTGCAGGCCTGGCCAATCGACAAACAGTCAACATTAAGTCAAAAGCACAGCAGCTGGACGGTCGCTATTCATAAACTTGCATCGCAATATTTATAATTATAAACTTGCATCGCAATATTTATAATTATAAACTTGCATCGCAATATTACCCAATATTGCATCGCAGATTGCACTGTAAATTAAATCTCAAATATAGCTAATATGCACGCTAGTTTAAGTTGCCCAGAAGACATGATGTGTTAGCCGTAATTATTAAAATAAAGACGCAGCGCTGCTCTATTTCTGACGCGCGGGGCTCTCTCTCTCTCTAAAAGCAGCTACTGTTTAACACCGCGTGGTTTCGCTTTGCTTTTCGTACGGAAACTAAACAGTTTTAAAATGCCACGATGGATCTCACATCAGAGCTGAGAGCGCATGGGTTTGGATGTTCTCACGAAGGACGGAGAGAGGAGAGAAAGAGGAGCGGAGGTACGAGGCTACGAGCACACGGACCGAGCGGCGCGTGGAGCAGCTTCAATAACGTAGGCTACAACGCAAACTTCTAAATATTGTCCCATTCACCCACTGTTTATTAAACATTACGTTAAAATTGAGCAAATGCAAATAATAAGCTCTGAATTACAGCTGTATTAGTGTGATAAGAGCCTTGTTATTGAGGAGCAGATGACGCTCTGAATAAGTCGAGTTTTAACGCATTTCTATAGCAAAATTCGTGTTCCCTGACTCTGTTCAGATCATGTTTAGTTTAGATACATTTATCCTGCAATCTCACATTTTTCCTAACATAAATAAAATTCAGCCTATATATAGGCTATGTAAATGTCATTAAAAAAATGCTTATAATAAGAGTTGGACGATATCATCGTCCATCACGATGGTTCACTGTAAACATCGTCCACTGCCAATTAAGGGGACATCGCCCAACCCTACTCAAGATAAAGTTGGTATTTTGCTTACAAACAATGATGTGCCAGTGATTTCGTCGGTAGCTTGAGGGCGTCGCTTTGGTAAAAAAGGGGGGCTGAGGCGTTGTATGCTAGCTAAACAACGCTGACAACAATGAGCATTTGCGGTTTCGTCTTAAAAGAGAGATCGAGAGAGGGATAGAGAGAGAGAGATCGAGAGACATCGAGCAAGATCGAGAGAGAGAGAAGGCACACATCCACCGCCTTTTCGCAGTTGTGGCATATATTCCAGCCCGGTGCGGAAAAACATGGGGAGGGGTTTCTGCTGTGCAAAATAGTGCCATGGGAGTCTGTCCAGCCCACTTACTGCCCCAGGTATGAAACTAAAGATTCCACATTGCGGCCTGTCATCGTGCATATGTCTAGTCTACAATCTGCGTTTAGAAACTCAAGATTGGGCCCAATGTGCTTCCACTCACTTATAATATCCACAATATATTGATTTTACACAATATATCCATTTTACATCATTGTTCTATGTTTTGAGACCTGCCTTTATCAGTGCGGTTATTCCCTCTATAAAACTAGCACCTGGCACTAAGAGATGCAATATTATTTGAACAAATTAAAGGGTAAAAAATCATCACATATGACAGATGCAAACAACTTGTTTAATTGTTGTATTTAAATACTTATTTGCATATCTTTAATGTTTTGATGGCAATTGTGGGAGCCGTGGTTTTGTACTGGCAGGGCTTGACGAGTCTCCAGCTCGTGCTGGGGTGGGCTTCAAGTAAAATGGATTGGAAACCACTGATGTCTAAGCCAACTACTTGGGTGAGATACAGTATAAACCTTCACACATTTCTTCATCTATTCCAAGTTTCTCTGACCTTCAAATGAATCATTATTTGATTTATTTTTTTGCTTGTGAGCTTGCACTCTCTTATCCTGGCCCCGCGGGAAAACTATAAGCCCAGATTTGTGGACGGCTTCCAAGAGTAACAAGTTGCTAAAGGCTATTCTGATACCCATTCACAGGAAAGAACCTGCGAGCTGAGATTTAACAGCACTACAATATTTCTTTGTATGTTCTCATTATATGGTGTGATCTTCTGTCACAAAGCCGAGAAGGCAGAGGGTAAGGCGGAAAAAGATGCTACGCTACGTGCAATTTTCAGAAAAAAATAAACCCCTTGAAGCCAGGTTTTTAAACAGTGTTTGGGAGGTGCAAAGACTCCACTGGAATCCGTTTAAAAAATGTGTATTTTGAAGTCACCCCTGGCCACCAGGGGGTGGTATTGCAGGAATGTCAGCTCCTGGCCATGAGGACCGAAGAGAAGCATGTTCCTCAGCCAGTGCTTTGAATGTTTGCAGGTGTTTACACAGATGCCGTCTGTATTAGCTTGCCTAAATAATTTATGAGCCGCCGTGGTTTCCAGAGACCCAAGTCGGCAGACTCACGTTCTCGCAAATGGAGAAACAAGCTATTTTTTTTGAAAATTGGTGATTTTCAGTTGAAGCCACGAAGAAGCTTCTCCATGTTTAAGCTAGCAGTAGACATTTAGGTTCAAACCGACTTGATTTAGGAGATTTCGGAGCGTGTAGTAGGGGCGTGACTTTGTCTGTGTCTATTTACATACTGGGTAAACACCGCGGAGGAGGAGGCACCGCTGCTTTGGTTTGCATTTTGACAAATGCTTTAATAAACAAATGCCACGCAAGAAAGGCAGTTTTATACATACGCCTATTGTCGATCTGTTTTTCAGGTTTAAATCGGCTTGTTTTGTCGGAGAAATAGCGCACGTCGTGTCATTGTGTGCGTGTGTGGCTCATGGTTATGCAACGCTTCCCTGCGTGTGGCTCTCAGAGGCCGCCGCTGCTAACGCTGGGATACTACTGCAGAGGTTCCTTTTTCTGCGTGAAACCAGTGAACTTTTCCAGGCTGACTTTCCCAGTGCGACTGATGATGACCTGGCTGTAAGCATGCACAGCGCCCTGCTGACCATTACGTTTCCCGAGCCAACTCCTTGCCTTCAGAGCGTGATTTAAGACAGAAGGATGTAGCGTGGATTTGCCAAACTCTACATTGAAAAGAACTGAGCGACAAAAATGGATTTGATCGAGTTTGCTGAGCAGAAGGCACACAAAGGTTACTTCAGACAGGTGAGTGAAAGTTTTGTCTTTTTGTCGCTTGTGGCCGCTGTGCCATCGTGTCTGCTTTTTGATGAGGCCATTGTTGTCCTGTAAGCACTAATCCATAAATGTAATCAGCACTTCCCTAGCTTTCAGCCACTTCTTATTTGAAAGAGATCTGCTTCATATTTTCGGTTTTATGGTTAGATAAAGTTACGCTGGGTGTGTGGAGTGAAACGTAAACAATGCGATCACGCGCAGCGATACGACGCAATGTCGGCCTTTTCCTCTCATGTGTATGAGAATGTATGTGCATTACTAAAGCAGTACAGGAGTCTTTTCTAAAGTTATAACTTCAGTTATGTCTGGAGTCTGTAACTCTCTCAGCGTGAGGCTCCAGCAGCTCATGGAGGCAGAGCTGACACAGGCTGCAGAGGGACTGGGGAGAAGCTATGGGAGAAGCACGCAGGATTTTGACTGTAAAGTAAATAAAAGAGTAGGCTACACTATTGTCCATTATCTACATCACTATGGCCCAACAACACATATAGAAACAACATACATAACATGACATGACAGTGGGGAGCTTTACGGGGGTATGGCTTATCTAAATGAGATGTAAATGAGCCCTATTGTTATTCTCAACAGCAGAGACAGGTGAGAACTGCCCAAAACTTCAGAGGGGTTTTTGGCTTTTTTGGAATTGTTAAAGGTGCTATGCGCAACTGTAAATGTTAAAAATAACCGTTTTCTAACCCATACATGCTTAAACAATTGCCTGATGTGCTGAATGAGTTCCTGTCTGATCACTGCCATTGCCCCTATAATCCTGTGCAGTCAAATAAATAAGGGGGATTCGGGTCGGAATCTTAAGGTTTGAGCCTGGGCGTGACGTCATGCGCGTTCACGCGCACCTGGCTAGTAGCTCTGGGGAGTTTGTGTATTCCGCCATTATCCGCATCAGCGAAGACTCCAGCGACTTTTGCCAAAGTAGAGGATGGATTGTAAGAGAAGATGAACTCCAGTTCATCCCAAACAGCAATGCAAACTCCACGTAAGATAAAGAAGATAAAACGTTTGTCTAGTTGAACCAAAAGGGGCAAATTGGAGTGAGACAGGCGTCGGAGTAAGATGAGAGTCAACATCGGAAAGGCAACAACAAATGGGGAGACCTCAGCTCCGCTCTTGGGCTCAAACGGACCCTCAGTTGGCTCTCTTCTTGCTAAAATGGTAAGATACAGTCTGTAATGTCTGATACGGTAAATCTATGTGAACAAATGACGATGCGTAATAGTTGTAATGCTATGTGTTTAGCGTGTAGTGTAGCGTTAGCTAAATGTAGAATCAGAATTGGTTTTATTGTCATGGTCAGTGAACAGGTTCACAAACTAGGAATTTTGTCCGGAGCAATCGTGCAACATAAAACATATAACATAAAAGATGCTAACTATGTTTTTGTGTATGGTTTACCGGTAGCCTTTTGTGTTTGGCTAACGTCTTCAAAATGATGCAAAATGCTAAAAGGTGCTCATGTCCTTGACCAACACGGCTGAATTTTCAACGCCGTTGTATATATATGTTTTCTTTTTCGGCAAAATCAGTAAAATGTTCCCGGGAATGTGGTACATTTTGCATGTAGTTTATATGAGGTATGAGGGGAGAAAACATGTTACTTGATAGGCTAAAGTTGCTGTTACTGTGTACTCGATTCTAATCAATTGTTATTTGTGAAGAGCGCAGCCCATATACATTTGTATTCATTGTTTAGTCCTACTTTAGACCTGGTTTATTCATAGTCTAGACCTTGTTCAGACCTGGTGTAGTCCTGGTTGTGTTCTGAGTTAGTCCTCCTGAGTTGGTCCTGGTTTAGATGGTGTGTAAATTGCAAATAAATAATAATAATAATCTCTTTTTACTTCGTCTGAGGTCAATAATGTATTCATGTGCATTTTTTCAAACATTATTGGCTAAGATACTTTGTTTTCTTTTGTACAGGATAGAGTTTGAGTGAGAACAGGCCACAGACCCATATGACTCCGATTATGTCGCCCCTATATCTTTGTGGTATGTTTTGTCATAATGCAATTCCTACAGTCTTTTCCTTGTAAAGGTGTGAATAAATGTTTTTGTTACACAGCACTGGTGGTCCAATGCAGAATCAAATGGATGAACTTCTCATCATTGGGTTTGAAGAAGCTGTCATGGACATTTGTGACCGGGTCTGCTGTTATAGTGGAGTGGGTGAGTACTACATGGCTATGTAGTGTTTATAAAAAGTCATGAACAACAATATCAAATGGAAAATAATGTAGGTGCATTTGTAATGCTTATTCTTTATCTGCATAGTTTTGCCCACGTGGACACAAGTTGTGGATGTGAAACAACCAGCCGTTGCGCAAACATGGGACGCAAGGACTTTATGCTTGCAGCAAACGGGCTATTGTCTGGGAATAATTACACCAAGATCGCCCTCTTCTTCAAATACATGAACATGAGAATGGTGACATCTTCTACTATGGGATACAGCATTTCTACTGCGTACCAGCTGTAAGGGAGTTTTGGACAGAAAAGAGGGCTGCCATTATCAACCGATTACAGACTAAAAACAGTGTTGTTGCCCTTGGTAAGTAATAAACTGCATGTATTTGCAAATCCTCAAATAGCTAACATGCATCTGTATTTCTGTTTTAGCTGACGAAAGGAGTCCTCAGGTAATTCAGTGGTTTATGTGCTTTGTCTCTGGACTTTTTTTTCCCGTAAGTAAATCTGAATAATTTTTGTATTTGAGATAATGATAATGTAATGTTTGTGTTTATAACAAGGAGAGATTCATGGAGAGGGGCGTTTTCCATTCCCTACGCCCCGGATCTACCTTTGCCTTTTCATATGAAGCCAGGACATTTCTTGCAGCGTTGGACTACAACCACAAAGGTCAAGTGTTGTAAGTGATTACTTTATGACTTTCCTATATAATGCATGTTTTGGGAACTAATGTCATAATTTGTTCTGCAGGCAAGAACGACTGTACAGCAAGAAGTCACAGACCGGATACAAAGAGGCAAAAGACTACAGTTACATCCCTGACCTGCAGACAAAAATTCTAGGAATACAACTTCAGTCTGCAGGAGAACTCTCAAGAAAACGAAGCTTGAGACCAGATGACCCTTGGTTTCTGGGACCTCTGTTTGGCATTGTGCCCCCTCCTACAGCTGATCTGGTGCAGTCACAAGTCCACAGAGGGCAGGTATGTTGTGTTAGTTTTTCATTGTTTTACAATGAACATTTGTTTTTTCTTTTAGTGTGTATTTATGCAAGATTCCTATTTTCATTAATATTTTTGCCACATCACTTCCATGTCCTTTTCCATAATAAAATAACTGTTCTAATGGCAAAAAATTTATGTTTTGTTTTTCTAGGAGATGCCATCAGCTCCCTGAACAGACTCCAAGTCAAACATAAGCAGTGCATATTTATTTATTTTTACAAACATGGAATTATTTACAATAAAGCCGTTTCTTCCCTAATTCGTAGCCATATTTTCTGATGTGCTCACTACTTGTTTATTGCCTGAATGGTGCTTCTTTATAGCCAACATAAATGCCAAAAGGGTCAAGATAATTGTCTGTCCTCCTCACTGATCAGTCTAGATCTTGATTGTCCTCTGCACCTTCCCGGGCCTCCTTCCCTGCCCCTGCTGCCACTGCTGCCCTCAGTGCTTCCTCCACAGGAACATCAAATTGATTCGAGCTGTAATTCTAAAGGAAAAAATAAAATGTTGTTATTGTGATAAAATACATGCTGTATTATTCTACACATCACAGGAAAGAAAATACAATGATAAAGGGATACTTATTTTACTTCCCTCATATTGTACAGCAGGCAGGCCTTCTATTTACTATAGCAAATAACTGTAGTTTCATCTACGTTTGCTTTGTTCTGAACTGCATTACTACCGGCCCATGCACGGTCTCTTTCCCTGCAAATATGACCTTGTACTGAGTGAACTAATTCCATGTTATGTGTACAGGTAACCTTTTTTCCCCCCTTCTAAATGTCTAAACTAGTGAAACTTGTTGGGGGCACTACACACCTTGCTCAGGGACAGTAGTTGAAAAGTATTGGCACAATTCACAGAAATGTTTATCAATGTGTACTGTCCCTGTCAAAATACCTAATAAATAAATCAGCACTGTTGTAGGCTATTCAGGTAAATCAGTTCAGCTTTGTGGAGTGTGATGTAAAATGCTGGTATGTAAGCTTCATAATTAGAAAACAATGTTGAGCAAATTAGTCTCTAATAATGATATACTGCTATTGAAATATGCTACTTAGCAGATTAATAAAACAGGCTACACCCCAGTAAATATTCGGTGGATTAGGCTGTTTTAGCTTAGAAGGTAATGTCAGAGCCAATTGATTATTAGTTTACTAGCTTGAGACATTTTAGTACTTTTTTGACCAACTAATAGGATGTTTGGTGTGATTCTTATTTTTTTTTAGCTTATACAAAGTAATAACTTATTCATGAACGCATTTCCATTATAATCCAATCATAACACAAAACAGGTAGAAATGGTGAAAACGTTTTCTCCTATACTACCTCCGTTTTTTCCTCTCAAACATTAATATGTAGTTTACTCAAATCCAAATTCCATTCACATATTCAAAATAACTTACAGATTTATAACTTTCTTACCTCTGTAGACATTACGAGTCTAAACAAAAGATTTGTGTAATCGCTGTCGCTGTTGTGTTCTGAACTGCTCGTGCTCGTGCAAGCGTGCGTGTGTTCCATGAGCGTGCACAACTCTGGATGCAATTCCGCTTGTCGCCAAAGGGGTCATAGTTCTGCAAGAACTCATAGACTTGCGTTGTGCACCTTTAACTTCAAATCGCGGCTACGTCTCCAAATATTATCAGATTTCCATGTGTTACACATTGTTGGAAAGCTTGGAGACTACACTTTAACAATCTGTGAAAAGCTCAAAATGCCCCAGAACCGACTTGTGTCCCTGATTCTAGTGACTGGTCACATTTGTGATTTGCTAATAAGTGGTCACTCAAATGGATTCAAATTAGAGATCAGCCAATGCATTGCTCATCCTCATGTAGATACCAATACCAAAAGGATTTGCAATTGCTATAAACTAAACAGATGACAGTACAGTTAGTACAGTTGGTACAGTTGCTATTTGGATATGGGGTTGCCACAGTTGGTCAGGTCTGGATGAATTGTAAAGTCAGTCCCTGTATAAGCATGGCATGTCATGTCCATTTCATGACATTTATATAATTTATGTAATTTCTCCAGGTCTTATCTAAAAAATCTCAAATCATTCAGCCCTATCAATGATAATCGTATCCAACTCCTCGCCTGTGTATTCTGTTGAGCCCATCGTCCCCAGTCATTGGTGGCATGACAGTGTGCGACAGCACACAAACATTTCATCAATCAATCAAATTGTATTTGTATAGCGCCTTACAACAGCCAGAAGGTGCACATGGCACTTCTCGGTATAAAAACAAGAATCACAAAGCATCAACACACAACAATAAATAAAACACATAAAAACAGCAGTCGAGTCATTTAGACAAGGCTGGCTTCTGTAACAGGCAGTTTTGCAAAACAAGCTGGAAAGAAGTTGTGATTATATCAAATCGAATCGATGGTGACAATGTGGACCTGTCAGCTCATAAGTATCTGCTAGGGGCTCTATCTTTCAGCAATGATGGTCTGATGAAGTCCTAGTTTCGTTCTGATATGGTCTCATCAGTTAAGGCTGTTCACAGAATGTGTTTTGGGGAAAACTAGGTCTGCAGGCGCTTAAAAACTGAGAGAAAGGATTTGTATTACCTCACGAATGTGATCATTTAGCCTTTACAGAGGAAACAGAACTGTGGGGAAATCGCGCTGTGCATTCAAACTGCAGTGCTGACTGTTTACATACTTACTTTTACTTAAATAGCCATGGGGTATATCTTCCAGATGGAGGTATACCTTCAAGTTTAGATTCATTAAAAGAAAAAGCCATATATCAGTTTGCCCATTGGATTGAAGACCATTATTTCGAGGGATTTTATCTAGTGTCACATATATCGCCAAATGTGTTGTTTTTGTATGAAACTGTATTTCTCATTTATATCATTCCCCGGGTACTGACAAGTTGCTCTGCAGCCCTGTCAATAAACTCGACAAATACTAAATACAAATGGAATTGTAACAACCTAGATTTACAGTGGATGGAAGTCAAATTAGTCCAAGTCAAGATTCAAGAACAATAAAATCATCAAGTTTTGATAAAGGCCAAACCTTTTAATTTTCTTATTTAGGATGAAATTAATATATAAAACACCTGGGACTTAAGATCATCGGCCCTTTGAAGAAGAGAATTGGATCATTCTCGAGAGGAGGGGGTGACTGCGTGGCTCATATCGTCATTGTAAAACTTCTCTCGTTCATAGCGCTTCATAAGCTAAATAAAGCTATCGTCTTTATTTTATCAGAAATACAAAGATAATACATCAGTTTAGGACCCGCTCTGTTTGAGTGTTAAAAACTTACTTCAGCGCGGTCAGGCCCGCCTTAATGTACCCATAGACCCCGGGGCTTAAACAGAATTGTACCGCTTTTAATCCTGGGTGTTTAGGTAAATGAAACAATGATGTGTGTCTTTGTAAAAGTCCCAGAGCTGCTGTAGCTCCTGTTCACAACAGAATAATCCTCCATGACTGTTTACATCTGCGGGCCGGCAGAGGATCTGCCCCAGACCGACGGTGGCTCAGCTACAGCGTACGTCACTGTTGGAGAAAGCTCCTGATCAACAATCCCAACTGTAGCGTCGGCCGCGTCCAAGGCGCGTCAGGCACCTCCAACGCCGCCGCGCCACGTCCGAGGCGCGAAAATCTTCAAAACGCGCTGCATAGGAGGCGCGTCACGCGCCGTGGGGCCTCTCGACGCTCCCGGAGGCGCGTCCCCCATGTATTTTCAATGTAAACCTGACGCTTTGGAGGCGTTTGGTCTGAACACAGCATAAGTATCTTACATCGTTTATACTCAGACAGTAATTAGACAGTAGAACTCATAAACTACAGTATCATCACACTCTCCTTGTTCTGTAAGAAACATCTGGATTCCTAGACACGGCTCTGTGGTCTAACTACCTTTCTGACAGTCTCTCTCAGACAGGTTCACTCAGCCTGGCCTTTCAGCCCCTCACTACACAAACATCTGACCTGCACAATTAAAGGTTAGACCACTTTCACAGAGAGGATGTCTGGCTTCGTCTGGACTGCATAGCTATAAAGCACATTCACATACTGCTGAAATGAAGAATTTCAGCAGTATGTGATATAAGAATATAAGAATAATAGGGATGGCCGATATATCGACGCCGATATTATCGGCCAATATTTCTCTTTTTTTTTTCACATACCGGTATTTATTTTTTTACTTTGAATTATTTACTGTGCCGTGATGTAGCGCACTTGAATGCAGCAGCAGTGTAGACAGGCTGCACTGACATGACTGGGGCAACAGTTTATTAAAATTATTTGAAATAAACAGTGGCTCCTGAAAATAAAGAAACTCCAGCATAAATTCACACGTCTCCAATAGAAAGTATGTTTTTACTAGGTTTAAACAAAGTGGAGCGGACACTTGGACACCACTGAGATACAGAGCCACAAGTTGCTGCTGTAACAAACTGGACTAAAACTGCCTCCATGGACATTATTTTGAATCAGGATTAACATGAATCTTTTTCTGATGGATTGTCGCTACATCTGAGTGGTGAGTGTTGCAAATGTTTCTCCGTCCTGACGCCAGATTTATAACTTTGTTTGTTAACGTAGCATAGCTTCTAACAGGCTAAAGGCTACAACATGTAAACTTTGGCTTTCTGTCATCATGTAGGTTTACTACAGTGATGATAATGGCTGTATTCACATTTACTGTCCCCACTTTTGTCATGTTAATGACCTGTAAAAACGAGGCGTTATGTCTGCATTTTCGCTCATATTTAATTAGAGGCTTTGCATTTGCGATCGTTAACGCATTTTTCATCAAAAACAATGCAGTCCAAAGCTCATGCTAATCTTGTTAATCTACTGTTTGCCTTTTGCCTGCTCTAAACCAACTCTAAATCTTCACATTCTGGCCTCATAAGTTCAGGATAAGGTGCTGTTAAAGTGACATGATGATATTTTTGCAATTCCAAAGCTTCATACAGAGCTGTCCTCAGAGAAGTCCATCAGATTTGTTTAAAGTTAAAACATGTAACTTAAACAACATGGTAGGCTATGTTTAAATAAAAAATACAACAAGTAGTAGCCTAGCATATTCCCAGTGTCACTGTTTTCCATTAATAGAGATGGGTGAAAGTATAGTAGGTCTGAGTAAATATTTAGCCAAAAACAAAATTACATCTTTTTAATATTTTTCTAATAAAAAGGATTGTTTGTTCCATTATAGTGTGTGAGACAGTGAGTCCCAGACACAAGCATTGTATTGTTTATTTTCCAATAGCGGAATGATAATTTGCACTTTACAACATTTGAGTGAGCCTTTCTATTGAGTTTTAATGTCAAAATAAATAATATCGTATATCGGCCACAGCAGCGAGGCAAATATCGGATATCGGCAGAACATTTTCATATCGGACCTTAAGAATAAATCTATGCAGGTCTAAAAAGTAAATGTTAAGAGTATTGTAGACAAAGGTTCTTAAATGGTCATCTGTTCTTGATACACTTTATGTCCTGGACGTTTTGCCTCTCATCCAAGAAGCTTTGTCAGTTGTGCTGATTCACAAAGTTTCTTGGATGAGAGGCGAAAACTCTACAGATGACGGCAACGGAATGAACAATGGAATTTTATTTGGAAAACTCCTTCATTGAGAGACCTTTATTTTAGAGAATTTTCTCACCCCTGCACGGCCTACCGAGGACACCTCTCGTGCTTCCCATTGTTGGCATTCCTTATCAATAACTTCATCTATGCCCGGCGTCATCTTTGGGTGCTATTTTCCCCTGACCAACACTTATCTGTGTCCCTTGGCATAACAAAGCCTTAGAAGCCTTCTGCTGCGCACTAATCAATGGGCCTTGGCCAAGATGTCTCTTACCAGCCTTACTGGCTCTTGGCTCTCTTTTGTCGCCACTTATCCAGCTTATTCCAGGGGCGGCTCATGTAGAAACGAGGATGGGGGGAATTTCCGGTGAGATGCCGGAAGTCGCTCTGAGCCATAGGTTTACATTTTCGTTTCACACAGCGGTTTATTTCCACATTTTAAGATGATTTTCCAAACAACCAGCCTCCGGAACATTTGAAAAAATGTTCTCGCGCAGCTCTGGAACACGTTACGCCAGATGTAGGCAAGTTTGTTTGGTGGAGGGTAGGGTTGGGCGATGTCCCCTTAATTGGCAGTTGACGATGTTTACAGTGAACCATCGTGATGATATCGTCCATCTCTCATTATAAGTATTTTTAAAGACATTTACATAGCCTATATATAGGCTGCATATTATTTATGTTAGGAAAAATGTGAGATTGCAGGATAAATGTATCTAAACTAAACATGATCTGAACACGAATTTTGCAATAGAAATGCATTAAAACTCGACTTCATCTGCTCCTCAATAACAAGGCTCTTATCACACTAATACAGCTGTAATTCGGAGCTTATTATTTGCATTTGCTCAATTTTAACGTAATGTTTAAGAAACAGTGGGTGAACGGAACAATATAGAGGTTTGTGTCGTAGCCTACGTTATTGAAGCTGCTCCACGCGCCGCCCGGTCCGTGTGCTCGTAACCTCGTACCTCCTGCACCGCGCCTCTTTCTCTCCACTCTCTCCTCTCTCCGTCCTTCGTGAAAACATCCAAACTAGGGATGGGAATCTTAGGCCTCTGTCCGATCCAATTCGCATCTCGATACACCTGCCACGATCCGATTCATTTAAGATGCATCTGGTGACACCAAAGCTGCGATGCGATTGGAATCATCACCATGACCACGATGCATCTCGATCCACACATCTGTAACCACCACCAGCCCGATACGATTCGATTTAGGCCAATTATCACGATGCATCTCGATATTTTGTGATCCATGCTATGCTTGATGCAATGATTCAATAGAACCAGCTCAAATAAATTAAGATTTGACAAATATTCAGGCCATTAATTGATATTAGACAACTTTAAAGTTAACTAAAAATTGTTTTATGTAGACTGCATATTTAACTTTTTTTTAAATGTTTTGTATCCTATATATTCTATGGGTTTATCCACCTTAAGATTGTTTTTTCTTTATTTTTTTTATTTTTTTTTCAAAAATGTTTGGGGAACAATTATTATTAATCTATTATTAATCTATGATCAGTATTGTTAAAATTAAAAAGGCGATTGTGTGAATTATTTACACATTAATAACACACACAGAAAAGCTCACATGGTTATGCTTATTGATGGGCGGGGCACCCTCTGCCTCTCAGCGCAGTCTCACGTGTACTCCCACCTGGCTCAAATGCAGTGCAGTAAAGTAGATTTTTGGACTCTTTACACTTTTAAGTGGACATAATGACTTGGGCAAATGAAGATGGCTGATCATGGCGATGTTTGGAATATTTATCAGCGTTAGTCTTCTTCACACGGGATGTCCTTCATTTACCACAGCGCGCAGCCAACCTGACTCCACACCGCGGATGTGTTTCTGAACTTCTACCGCTCTCAGCCTGAAGTTTACTGGTAAGACACACGCGCTTCTCATAGGAGGAGCGTCTTGTACGCACGCACGCACGCACATGACGTGCGCAGTGGCCCGAGGGGCTTTGCATCCATAACGCATCTAGATTACGCGCTCATCTAGATATGAGCGCGTAAAATTCGATGCATCTTGTGTTTGTCCTCTGAACTGCATCGATCTGTGGCTTCTCTGCTGATGCACTCGCATCTCTCGTGCGCAAATCCGTGTATTGATACAAATCGGTTTTTCGTCCCATCCCTAATCCAAACCCATGTGCTCTCAGCGAGTGAGATCCATCGCGGCATTTTAAAACTGTTTAGTTTCCGTACGAAAAGCAAAGCGAAACCACGCGGTGTTAAACAGTAGCTGCTTTTAGAGAGAGAGAGAGCCCCGCGTGTCAGAAATAGAGCAGCGCTGCGTCTTTATTTTAATAATTACGGCTAACACATCATGTCTTCGGGCTTCTGGTAGGCTACTTAAACTAGCGTGCATATTAGCTATATTCGAGATTTAATTTACAGTGCAATCCCAGCAAAGTTTGTAGGTTTACAAGGCCCACAGAAGATCAGCACCTGTTTCTGACAGGAGGGGGCGTGGCATCACGATGGTTGCTCTCCATCGTGATGTTCGTCATCCATCCCAACCCTAGTGGAGGGCCGATTTTCTTCATTGCCAAAACGCCACGTGCCGAAACTAAGAATTGTAGCCCAAAGTAAAGCACCTTTTTTCTACAAATATTAGTTTCAAAATCATCTGTAAAATCATATGTATGACCTAATGGGGTGTTTTGCCGGGAAATGTGAATAATATTGACAGTATTTTCCAAATTTTAGAGTACTTTATCACGTATTTGGTCACTAATTTATGAATAAATGTTCTCTTAAAATCCTCTTGGGGGCCAAAGGTTTTATGCTGGAGGGCCGAATTTGGGCCCCGGGCCTGACGTTACCTACCCCTGTGTTACACTGTTCGTGGTTTAATTAAAAAAACATAGAAAGTGACACTTGTGGCTCTGGAACATGCAGTGTTTGGGACATGCTAAAACTGGCCTTAAACCGACATGTTTGGGGCGATTTTGAACATGCTAATTTCTACTGACTCACATAAATTTACGAAGAAAGCCTTAGCCCACGGAGGTAAATAAACACTGTTAACACACGACTGCCTGACCTGCTCACACTGTACGAGTGATATGAACCGAGCCCCGTGAGGCGACACAAGCTGAACTGGGTCTGAATTAGGGGTGTGACTGGTTAACCGGTTAACCGGTTAACCGGTTAGTAAATCATAACCGGTTAGGAAAAATCAGTAACCGATAACCGAAAAAAAGTCAAAAAGAACACGTATTATTTAGACACGGCAGGTGAAAATATTGATTTTTCACGCAGTGGTCGAAGTGGAGATTTGTATCTATTTTCCTCCCTTTACATCTTAGTTTTCATGTCGGAGTATAAAAATAACAAAACTCACCCCGCATGATGCTTATTTTATGATGATTTGTCCGCTTGCGAGCCAGACGGAACCCGGAAGTAAGAAAACCGGCGTCGAAAGACCGCTCTGCAGCGGGTATTTCATTCACAAATATTGACAGCTTTTACATCCACGTGTGCTGCAAAGGGTTCCGTGATGACGCTATCACGCCCAAATATGGTATATTTCCTTCTGGGAGACGCCTGGGACGGACGAGCCGAAGAAGGTTCCGCGCATGCGCAGTCGCCACAAAACTCAAGGCTTGTTTTCTCGGAATGAGAGAAGGCCCCACTCGGGCAGCGGGTGAGCCCTTATAGTAGCTCCTACAGACTCCAAACTTTACAGTCAGGTACTTGTTTTTACAAATTCTACGGCAAGTTTTCTGTACGACCTAATTAGGCCTACTTTATCATAATTGTATATGTCTGGCAATTACGTGGCGGCCGTGACGCGAAGGAATCATTCTGATAAGTGACTGCACGCTCCATTGGCCGTATAGCGCAACTGCGGTCCACTTCTTAAACAAACGGTTAACCGGTTACAATTTTTTCGGTTAACCGTTTACCATTTTTTGTAACCGTTCACACCCCTAGTCTGAATACATTGCATTTTAAATACTTAGTTATACAAAGAGCATTCCAACTTTTTTCTGGTAGTTTTTTGTGCAAAACATTTGACCTAATTAAACTACAGACATGGCCTTTTTCCACGTGAGGCGGCGTATGTAACGAGGCTTCGTAAACAGACTTTCGCTCAATTTAATCTGAAAATGTGAAGATCTCCACGGATATTTGACCAATCAACAAGAAACAAAAAGACTGTTTTTATGCTGACAATCCATTCTCTAAGCCTAAAGTACCACACCTGACCAAAGTCTTTGTGAAAGATCGCAGAATTAGAAGATACTGTATCCACAACTTGGCCAATACGTCCACGGGTCAGAAAACTCTTTGACGGATTTTCAGTCATAAGTTTATTGTGAGCAGTTAATCACAGCTCGTAGTTACCTCTTAGCTCTGACAGCTCGTGTTTCCCCATAGTCTACACATCTAAAGCTCATAAAAAGTGGTTTCGAGCGAACGGTCTCCATGCAAACAAACAGAGGCCCCGGTCATACCGGATATCACCCACATCTTTCACGCAAAGGCTCATGGGGCGTAGGAATAAGGTGGATAGGACCATTTATTTTATTTTATTTTATTTTATTTATTGGTTTATTTGGTAGGGACAGTGCAAGTTAATGAACAAGCCACACCGGATTGTAGCCTTGGGCTAATTTCCATCCGTCGTCCCCCATGCGCACTCTCAAACACACTCTCATACATCCTGACCTATTGTACATGTTTTTAGTGGTAGGGGAAACCGGAGTACCCGGAGGAAACCTACGCAGACACGGGGAGAACATGCAAACTCCACACAGAAAGGCCTGGTCCCTGGTGGGAATCGAACTCGGACCTTCTAGCTGTGAAGCACGAGCGCTAACCACTGTGCTACCGTGCCGCCCTCATTTAAACCCTCATCTGTGGAAGCATAGTTTCACTTGAATGACCAATCCCACCGCAACATGTTGAGAGTTCATGTCTCCAGGTCCCGTACTGATGGTAAATAAACTTCTCTGTTAGACATCCAGCGTCTCATGCCTCTCTTTGCAACTCTACATTAGGAGAACATAAAAAATCTGCAACAGCTTACACATGTTAATAGCATTGAATAAGCAAGTTGAAAAGAAAATCTGGTCAATTTGATACAATTATTTATTTCTTTATAGTGGGAAGATAAAGGCATCTTTCATTAACATGGATTTGCCTTTGTCTCTACTGGTTGAACCTTTGCATACATAAAACCAAGATTTCCACTGACACACATGCATGACTCAGAGCTTATGTCATCTTATGGATGTGGGCTGTGTTGCAAACACTTGCGTTAAAGCATGTTTGGCCCGAGGACACAATGACAGTGGTGGCAGAGGTGAAGAGAGCACAACCTTTATCTTAAAGGACGTTTCTCCACATCACCTTCAGCGTGCACATCCAAAATGGCCTCCAGGACTAAGCTGTCCACAACAACATGGGAAGAAAAATAATAGCAGCAAAATTGACTTGAATAGTTGTTATCGGCTAATCGAGGATGTATTTTCTGTTACTGGTGACTTAACAGCACCTTTGAACAAACAGTATATTAAGACTACATAAGCATTGTTATCGCAATTCAATTCAACTCTTTTTGACAGTCCCAAAACTGACTATCCCGGACCTCTGGCAAGTGTTAAATGTCACAATGGCCCTTAAGTTAATATGTTTGCCCCAATCTTCCTTAACAGTCCAAAAATTGCCTCCGATCTCTGCATTTTGGAGCAGCCCGAATCATTCAGAACACTGGACTCTTTGTTTGAAGCCAAAACCTTTCCAAATAATCCCTGCACTCTGATTTGTCAAATTGACGTGTTCGCGTGGCTAATGCCTTGTTTAGTGAGCTATAATCATGTTTACAGGCTGTTGGCATTTGATTAGAAGCTTCAACATAATTACATTACATTAGTGATCGGATGAATTAGCACTGACAAACAATATGAGAGCCATTGTCTGCAGCAGTTAAGGCGTAATGAGTAAATGACAAAACCGAATGAGTGATCACATCCTCGGAGAAATATGGTACAACTTGTGCTGTGTCCTTAAAAAAACAGCTTAAAGCAACCTAAGTTCAGTGCATCCTAAAAAAAATTGCCTTCAAAGATAAGATAACATGAAAGAGTTATAGGTGCCTCCAGGTTTTAGAGAGTGTGAAGTTTGTCCTTCAGAGAAATGACTGCATATGAGGAGAATGCTCTGTTCTGTGTTTGTCCTTGGGTCTGAAGGGATTCTGCTCACTGCCTCTTAACTATAGAGTAAAAGAAAAGTCCTTCACTAAAAGCCAACACTTTTTTATATGATGTGTGTTGAGGACAGAACAAGGTCTCTCTGCAGTGAAATACTGAAATGTTTGATGGTTACCCTTTTTTTTTTTTTCTATCAAACGCTAAAAATCATAGCCTATGATAGAAATCATAGAAACGCTGTTCGCTATCTGAGCCTGTTCCTACAAATGGTATTATCTTTTAGCCAACGGCTTCTCGGACCGGTTTGGATTGAGCGCTCTATCCCCATACAAATGAATGGGGAAACCAGGCCCTATATTAAAGTATGGCGAAGTATGACATGTCCGTTTCATGGCAACAGTGGTTTCTCTTTCATTAACATTTTGTTTTGTGGCCAATGGATGTGTATCCAATTCCACAAAAAGCCGAAATTTTATTGAATACGATTCAGCCTTTAGCTCAGACGCCACTTTCATGCTCTAATTCTTATCATAAGTAAAATCTCATAAAGTCTGTAGATTCATTCATGATTTCCAACTAAGCTTTGACATCGCCTTAATGTGTTCGATGGGTTGACAACGACTTAATACATCTGGATCGTTCACAATTTGCAATGCTAACCAGCCAAGTGTCCACATACTTTAGGATTGAACAGCACTTCTTTTTATGTATGTGTTAAACTGCTGGTTTATCATTAGTTAATTTTTAATTTAGTATGTAAATTAGTATTTAGGTATGTGGCCATATGGCCTTTACTATTCCCGATCCTGTCAGACCTTGGAAGCTAAGCAGGAAAGGGCCTGGTCGATACTTGGATGGGAGACCGTTTGTTAACACCAGGAAGCCTGGGTGACTGTAGTGTGTGAGTGAGTGTTGGTGGTGGTCGGAGGGGCGATGGCGCAGACTGGTTGCCTCGCTTCCCTCAGTCTACCCCAGGGCAGCTGTACCACCACCAAGTATGGAGTGAATGAATAATGTAATGTAAAGCGCTATACAAAACCGATGCATTATTACTATGATTATTAATCTACAGAGAAGCTGTCGCCGCAGTTTGGCAGCCAGGTTTTCATCACTCAGCCTCAAGGCAGCTGAGCCTACAATAATAGCTTGCCATCGGTGAATGAAAAATGCAATGTAACACAACATTAAAGCATTGTTTCTTACAAGTTCACTCCAGGTAATGCGTCATTCGTGCGATTAGCATGACTTACATCACTTTGTTTAAACAGATATGCAAGGGCAAACATTCATTATTAGGCAAAGTAATTTGAGCATCCCAAGCCGTTGTTCATGTGCAGCTGGTAACATAATGTGTTGTGATAAACCCAAATGATAAAAAAAAATAATTAAGATTTCATCTCGTCTTGTGAAAGATATGCTGCTTGTGCGGACACCAACACAAAGGTTATCCATGTGGAATCACCCAAAATCTGGGAGGAAAATAACAACACTCAAGTCGACCATCTTGGACGGGATTAGTTTGTGCAGCGTTAATGCAAAGTTTGGGGTTTGTATAATTTTATAATAACTTACATGCAAGTAGCTGACAATAACTCTTTGCAATGTACTACAAACTCTTGCATTTTTGGTTTAGAGATTGGGGCTAGTTTTTCGACAAATACCGACGGCATCTCAGGGAATGCCCACCAGTGGTCACGTTTGAAGCTCCCAGAGAGGGAAAACAAAGTGGGAAGAGAACTACCCTTTCACCTATTATTCCACCACTACTTTAACAAATGCTAAATACATAAACAATGGAGAATGCTAACCATCAGCCTAATGTAGCTTCATGCTACATGCCAACGGCTAGCTGCTTAATTTCCCAAAGCAAAAATGAGACAAGGGCCCAATTCTGACTCAAGTTTTTGAGCCCGTCCTAAATATGCTTATAGTCCGCCAGAGACGTTGTAAAAGTGAAAGTGTGATTGCACAGTTCCTTCCACCTCGGCTACAAGGCCAGGTGTTGCCATCTGTATCCAGCTATGGTATCTATGGTGGGACAGTCGCCAAACTGAAGCTTGGTTTCCGCGACAACAGTGCCTGTAGTTGTGGTCCCTAGGGAAGAGTAACTGACTAAAGAGGAAGTTGTTTCTGGGGGGAACTAAATGACGGCCACACACGGGTCCCACTGGGCGATCCCACATAACAGTGTGGTCCGGTCACAATAACAACATTTGAAGTTCGATATATTGAGGCAGGAAAATTATACCACTGAAACCACCTTGAAAAATGGAAATGTCAGTAATACCTTGTTCTAAAAGTGCGTATTATTGATCCTTTTATCACACACACGAGTTGATGCAGCCTAAAAAATATATTGTTTTTCTGTAACTTATTGGATGTAAGACGATATATATATATTTTTTACTATTAATAATTTGGATGTTTAAAAAGTCTGCACAGTGACTTTTCAGTTTTTTACATTGATTTCCGCTGCTATTTTTCAAGGTTATTTTGTTTTAATTGAATCGTAAATCGAATTTTTTAAAAGAAAGATTGTTTGGGTGCAGAAAAAAAAAAAAATCGCCCAGCTCTATTTTCTATTACGCTTCAAATAGTCACAATTACAGATCATCAAGGGTGCAATTATAAATATTACTAAAGTCTATGTCGCAAGGGATGAGGTACGAAACAGGATCTGAAATTGATTTGATTATTGTATTAGTTTAGCAGTTCATATTTCAGACTTGGGTCAAATGTTAATGCACCGTGAGCAGCAGGCCTCCCAAATTGTTCAATACGGTAGCGTAGTGAGCCGAGTGTTTCACCCCAAAATCATAGCTGGAAATTTTCCATATGCCCATCTATTACTTGTAAATAACGATGACTTTTACGTTGTCAGAAATTCTTGACCCTGGCCAGAGCCACTCTAGCCCTTCCCCTAGCTCCGCCCCTGGTTATTACTATTGCTTTGTCTCTGGCTAGAACACTTTACTCTCATAATCCACTCCAGGAAGTTTTTGTGTCGATATTACATACAACCTTTGAATGCAGCCACATTTCAATTTGCAATTCAACTTGATAGTGAATAACATCTTAGCCCTGGCACCAAAGTTGTATAATGTAAAAATTGAACCCAAAATTTGCTTTTTGCCACATTATCTCACAATTGTTTCTTCTGTCAGCCTAAAATGCCCATTAATAGTTCTTCTGTCAGATTGGACAATAATGTTATCTCTGCACAATGGTACAGTGAACGCACCAGCCATTGTAGCGCATCTTTATAATGTGATGGATGTGACACACTCCGCTGTCAGGAGGTGTTATTAGCAACCAAATGTGTCCATCAATGGCACCCACCCACATTGGCTCGATCTGCTATTTGTACAGCGAGGTGGTAGCTGTGACAAGTCCTACTGCTGTTGCACTGGGAGCAGTTTACATAAGGAAATATGACCTGAGGAAAACACAACACCTGTGATACATACTCCTATGGGACAGCCTATGCTGGCTACTATTGCGTAATGTTATGTTCAGTAATTAGGAGGATTTCTTTCAAAGGCTGCTTGTGTTTTGTGTTGAAAAGTGGACTGGATAATTTAATCTGAATTTTCTTTGACACAAAGCCAATTGTGCCAGTTGAAGAGTTTCAATATCTAGGCTTATGGCTTGACCCCACCCTTTCTTTTAATTCTCACATACATTCTATCACCAATACGATGACATATTGTTTGAAATTACTTCATCAGTCAGTCAATTGCTTTAGTTTTTCTGTGAGGAAAAGAATCATCACCCAATTATTACTTCCTATTTTAGATTACAGTGTGATAGTTTATCAGAACACTAAAGCTACTAATCTTCAACCACTCAATGTTCTAAGCCTGTGCAGGGTCATTCTCCGTTGCGCCTTCAGGACCCACCATTGCTTGGCTCACTTCATCCACCAGACGACAATTTCATTGGTTATTATTTATCCGTTATCTTAGTTTAAAACAAAATTATTATTTTTTTCTTATTCAATTTCTTCCTATTGTTTAAGACAAGCAAATCAAACGTTGTTCCACAAACTAAAAAGGAAATACTAGAACAAACGACCTGCCTCTATCCACTCTATATCTCTTATCATGTATTTAAAAAGCCCTTTGGCAACAGCTTCGATTTACATGCAACTTTTTTGGACTCTTTTTTTTTTGTACGTCACTGTATTTTTAAATTTATTTTAGAGAACTGTGCGTGTATGTTTAAATGGTTGCATACGTGTGTGCTGCAGTGTGCATGGGTGTGCTAGTGTTTGTGCATTGTGCGGGCCGGATTAATTGTATGTTTATTATGTTCCTACAAATGGTATTATCTTTTAGCCAACGGCTTCTCGGACCTGTTTGGATTGAGCGCTCTATCCCCATACAAATGAATGGCGAAACCAGGCCCTATATTAAAGTATGGCGAAGTATGACATGTCCGTTTCATGGCAACAGTGGTTTCTCTTTCATTTATATTTTGTTTTGTGGCCAATGGATTAATTGTATGTTTATTATGCCCTGTATTTTTTGTTACCATGCCTGTACTGCTGCGTCTGTTCTCTTTTGCAAATAATTTGCTTTTGGGATGATTGAGGACCGTCTTAAAAACAAGATGGGGCATCTCAAGGGGATATCCTCTAAAATAAATAAATGAACAAATAAAAGCAATACAAAAAGTAGAAATAAAGACCTTTGCTACGCTAACAGCCGGGTCTCTTCTGGTCATGTGAACAGTAACGCCAGCATTTTATGTTTAAAATAATATCTGTTTCTTATTATGGAATAGCCTCAGGAATCCCATGAGAAATCTGGTTCAGAATCATGTTTCAATGTGAAGTTGTGGATTACATAATACAACTCAATGTAAAACAAGTACTTCTGTGGATTGCATCTTAAATGTTTGCATGCTCGACTGACCCCAGCCTCTTACGATGCTCTGGCATCAGCTCTGCCCACTGGACCTTAAACAGTCACATTCTGTCTCGCCGCTTGTCTTTTACACAAACCGAACTGCTGCCTGCGGATTGCACAACATCGCCAAAACAGATTGGCTACAAAAGTGAATTCATATTAGTGGAGTAGTTTTGACTTGCTTAGATTTATGTACTTTGACTAGGGGTGGGAGATATTGACAAAATGAATATCTCGATATTTTTGTCAATATCTCTATCAATATTCAGACGATATTTTTGCAATCCTTCAAAGAAATGTGTGCAAACTGGCAAAGAAGGTCCAGTTGGTCTTTTGACTTGCTGTATCTGACCTATTATTGTATAGAATTACTAGTACATAAAGATATGACACATTATTGATTTAAACATTAGGGCAGTGCGATATGAACAAAAATTAATATCACGGTATGAAAAAAGAAATATCACACTAACAATGTATTTGGCGATGTAATTGACACCTGACAAAATTCTTCAAAATCAAAGCCTTTAGACAATAGGGCAAATTCATTTAAAGCTATTTTATTCTATTTATTCATCTAAATCTCTACCTTCATCTGGAAGAACACGGAAGATAAGATAAAATAATATTGCTACAATAACTGCAACTTCATCTCCATCACAGTGAAATGCTCCTGTAAGTTCACCTGCCTCTGGGCAGTTTACTTGTGTTTTATTGTCAGGAGACTGGGGATAGACCTGTGAGCATTAACGCGTTTGGGACATGTGTTCGCCAGCAACATGAGTTAAATTAATTGTAGTTTTCAAAGGATCCACTATTTCCATATTTTTCCTTCCTTCGCGTCTCTCCCGGTTCACGGTGAGGGGGACAGACACACACACACACACAAGAGGGAAAGAGACAGAGAGGGAGACGAGTTTGTCACTTACACAAGTACAGAAGAAAACAGGTGAGAAGGATATTATTAGCCTTTACCTGCGTTTGTCTCGTGGTTTTCTTCACCGTGTTGTTAGTTAGCGCCAGGCTAAATGTTAGGAAAGTTAGCTAGCTAGAAAGGCAGTGCTTCAACTTGTCCTGAGCCCTTTCCTCGCAAATATGAGCGACTTAAGTGACAAACTTCATTGATATCATTTGATTCTTAGGGTGTTTTCACACAGGCTCTAGTTAGGTCAACTTAAAGAGACTTTCGACCCGAGAGCGGCATTTTAGGGTCAGTGTGAATCTGAACCGCAGCACTTTAAGCCGGTCTAAACAGCCGCTCCGACTGCGGCTGAAACAGGTGGTCTCAGAGCGGCGCATCTCGCTCTCTGCGTCGGAGCGGTTGTGGTGTGAATATGGCCGACCTCTGGTGAACTATTCTCGCTTTGATGCCTCTTTTTTGCACGAAGAAAGAATGACTTTCGACGTTTGGATTACTCTGACGAGGCAAAATGGATTAACTTTAAATCATCAAGGTACGTCTTTCTTTCCTGTCTTTCCCTTCCTGCTGCAGTGAAACTGTCCTCTCCATGTGCTGATTAAGTACATTTCTCCGCGCTGCGCGTCTATATAAGCCTCAGTGTATTTAACCACGAGGGAGAGGAGTGACCACCGCATGACATCGGGGAAGTGTGCCTGTACGTGTGCGTGTCAGTGTCAGCACATTGACAGGTCGAAGCCCGTTGTCATGGGAATAAGTTTGTTGAACAGCTGATCGTTGTTACGTGGCTGATGATGTTGCGCTGTTTTGTGCGAGTGCGTGTGAACACGGACTTAACTAACTTTGGAGTAAATGCAGTTGGAGCTAAGGCGGTCTCGAGGCGACATGTGTGAAAATGGCCTCAATCTCTGTAATTGCTTCACGCTGCCATGTTGTTGTTTTGACTGTGTTACGCAAGGGAGGGAGGGGGCGGCTGGCTCACACCCCGCTACGGAAATCGCAAGGACAACGCGACAGTCCGGAAAAACTATGGTGAAAAAAAAACCGTGTTTGGGGGCTTCGGATTGTAGAAATTATGAAATATCCGATATCTGGACGATATGCAAAATTAGGATAACAATTTGAATATTATCGTCTGAACGATATATCTCCCACCTCTAAATTGGACCCAGATTATTCGACTTCTTTTGACTTCTGGTAAAATATTTCTTCTCATTTCCACACTATCCAACTGTAAAATTGCAAATTGTTATAATGTGGCCAGGCAGAAATTGTCCTTCTCTCGGACAAAGCTACCTGCAACCTTTGTCTTAATAAAAGGTTGGTGACCACTGGTTTAAGATGACAACGATCATTCTGAATTTAAGCCATGTTGCGTTTCGGTTTTGACAGTGCGCGCCTCCTATTCATTCCAACGGCGCAGACAGACCATTGAATTTGTCACAGCACAGTCCCCACGCTGCTATTTATACACGTGACCTTTGCTGACATGTCGCTGATGAACCCAAAATTAATAAGGAAATCCCCGGGGCGTGTAAGCAAAGATGACAAAGCGTGGAGCCGACGCGTGCGCCACAGTTTAGTTCCACTTGGATTCCCATTTCTCTCAATGGACAGAGGATTTAGGAAGGCTAGTGCTGGTGGCAAACTAGAAACTTAAACGGGTCAACAACATATGGAGTGAAGGATTATGGGATTAGCTCATTAACAAGGTGACTCGCGGAGAGGCTAATCTGCAAAACGTCCCCATTGAAAACGGATACGGTATTGGTCAGTCAAAGTGCTTTACACCGAGGAAGGGTCAGACACCAGCAGACACTGGGGGAATAGGGGAGTTAAAGGCACACTGCGGAACATTTTGAATGCCAATGTAGCCAATACAAAACATGCTTTTAATGACCATCGAAAATGCCTCTTTTGCAGTTGGAAATCAAAAGAATGGATTTGGGTGAGGACCTGAATTAAGTTTAAATCTCATATTTGGCTGCGTTTAGTCAGCCTCTCCATGGAGACGAGCTGGAGACGTACCTGCTCCCAGTAAAGTTACAGTCAGGTCTGATGAGCCGCTCACAGTAAACACACTATATTTTTGGTCTTTTTTTTTTTTTACAATGATAAAAATATCTAAAATACAAATAAATGCTTTAATTTAACTCTAATGGGTGAAATGTTATGCAGTGTGGCTTTAAGTGTCTTGCCCCAGGACTTAACACATTAGATGGAGGAAAGTGAAGCATCAGCCATTAGTAAAACCTGATAGGGATGCAATTTGAAAGAGTGCAGGGAAGACTTTATAGTAACTCTGAGCACCACCTCATGGAATCAGCAGGTGGGGACACAGACTGAATGACAAACGTGCCAGAATGAAACAAAACACAGCCTTATTGCAGAGGTCTACGCTCGGAGAGGTACATCTATAATCTAAAGGCTACTGCATACCCTGGGTTAAATGAGGAAAATGACTTTAGCCCTTTTCTGTAGCAGTATTTATCATTCATTATCATTATTTTTTCCTTTTTTATTATCATTATTAATCTGTTTGTTTTTGTTTTTATTTCTTGAGTGATGTCATCCAATTAGCAGGGCGTGTCCTCAGATAATTGTGCGGCCACACCCTCTGGGTACCAGACGTTCTGACTTCCCAATCACTCCTCTATAAAAAGAGGAGACATGTCCTTACTTCTTGACGAAGGCTTGTTTAAGAATATGAGATTATGCAATATGTTTTAAAGATTTTAAGATTCATCATCCCAGCACAATAAAAGGCTTTTTAAATGTAAATAGAGAATTATGATGTGGGAGGAGTGCCTTAGATAGATAGATAGATAGATAGATAGATAGATAGATAGATAGATAGTAGGGCAGGGCGATATGGCCTAAAATCGATATCATGATATGAAAAGAAATATCACGATAACGATATATTTGACGATATAATTGACAATGGACACATTTCTTTAAAATCTCAGCCTTACGCCTATTGGGAAGATTAATTCAGTGATATATTTTTTTTTTAAATGACAAACTAATTTTCTTGCAAATATGATCTACTCACATCTTTCATTTAATTTTACTTTTTAAGCACCTGTCCCTGTGTTCTACAGTCAGTGTTTATGCTGCTCTGATGGAGCTGAGCATAAAATTATATCGTGTCAACAACGATATCAAAAATTACAACGATATCAAAAAATATATCACGATAACGATATGCGATATGATATGGCCCACCCCTAATAGATTAATTGTGTCGAGTAAAGACAAACAGACATACAGTTACTAGTAGTTACTACTGCAATTACTACTGTAATTACTAGGTAATTACCTAGCAGTTACCGGGTCGTCATGTAAATCCTATTATTCAACAGAAATTGTGAATAAAAGGGTCTTATTATCTTGTAGATAATAGAAGACCAAAAATGCACCAGAATACAGAAATTTGCTGGGGTTTAATTTCGATTTTCCAAAGGGAGGAGACCCCACCCAGACCTCCTCTCAGTTGCAAAAAAGACTCCAAGATTCCATGTTTCATAAAAAAAAAAAAAAAAACACTACAAAAACTGTAATGTGCTGCAAATAAATTAACTTGCATAGTAACTTTTACTTGCAATAAATGTTAAAATATCTGCTGTGGTATCTACTGATGGCACACTCAAACGAATGAGTTTCAATTTCCCTAAATTGCATCCCATGCAAAAAAGTTTGCAAAGCCCTGTTGAGGCCACTTTAACACTAAACTACTTTAAAATAAAAAAAATATTGTACAAAATATAAATACTTGAGCCTAATTCTGTGTCTTCATGAGCAAAACAGCCACAATAGGTCAACTGTACATCTCTGAATAGATACAGGTTAAATCTCTAGGTCAAGTATGCTCTGGTTGCCCGAAAAAAGCCAGACTCACCGATATCCCGGTGTGTACAAAAATACAGAGAGGGATACAGAGGTATCATTCTGGGCTTGCCAGGCTACTACTCTGGAGGCAAATAAGGTTGTCCAATTCGCACCACAGCATCTCCCTCCCCCACCACACCGAATAAAACTACATACAGTGCCTCTTGAAAGTAATACACCTTGAACTTTTGCACATTTTGTCATGTTTACAACCCTAAACCTAAAGATTTTATTTTGATTTTTTTACTGAAAGTTCACACACAAGTAACAGACAACTGTGAAGTGAAAGCAAAATGATACATGATTCTGTTATTTTTCAAAAAATAGAAAAGTGAAAAGTGGGGCGTGCATAAGTATTCATACAGCATTTTCTGAGTGCATTAAATTGCCTTTATAACATTCCTAATGACTGCAGAATGTTCACACCTTGCCCTAACCATTAAATAGAGGCCACCTGTGTGTAATCTACTCTCAGTATAATTACAGCTGTTCTGTGAGGGCCTCAGAGCTATGGTCAGAGTGTATTGGTCACTAAACAACATCATGAAGGCCAAGGAGCACACCAGAGAGGTCACGGATAAAGCTGTGGAGAAGTTTAAAGCAGCGTTAAGTTATACAAAGATTTCCCAAGATTTGAACATCTCACGGAGCACTGTTCAATCCATCATTCGGAAATGGAAAGAGTATAGCACCACTGTGAACTTACCAAGACACGGCCGTCCACCTAAACTAACAGACCGAACAAGGAGAGCACTGGTAAGAAATGCAACCAAGTGCCCTAAGATAACTCTGGAGGAGCTGCGACGTACTGCCGCTGAGCTGGGGGACTCTGTACATGGGACAACTATAAGTCGTACTCTACACAAATCTGGCCTTCATGGACGAGCGGCAAGAAGAAAGCCATTATTGAAAGGAGGCCATAAGAAATGCCGTTTGAAGTTTGCTAGAAGTCATATGGAGGACACAGCTACCATGTGGAAGAAGGTGCTTTGGTCAGATGAGACAAAAATTGAACTTTTTGGCACAAATGCAAAACGTTATGTATGGAGCAAACCTAACACTGCTCATCGTCCTGAGTGCACCATCCCCAGTGTCAAATATGATGGGGGAGCATCATGCTATGGGGCTGCTTTTCCTCAGCGGGGACTGGGAAGATTGTAAGAATAGTTGGGAAGATGGATGGAGCCAAATACAGGGACATTTTGGAGGAAAACCTGCTGGAATCAGCAAGAGAATTGAGGCTGGGGCAGAGATTCACCTTCCAGCAGGACAATGACCCTAAACACAAAGCTAAATCTACAATGGAATGGTTTAAAAACAAACATATTAATGTGTTAGAATGGCCCAGTCAAAGTCCTGACCTAAATCCTATTGAAAATCTGTGGAAAGACCTGAAAACTGCTGTTCACAAACGCTGTCCTTCTAATTTGACAGAGCTTGAGTTGTTTTGTAAAGAGGAATGGGCTAAAATGTCAGTCTCTAGATGTGCAAATCTTGTAGAGTCATACCCCAGAAGACGTGCTGCTGTTATTGCAGCAAAAGGGGGTTCCACAAAGTATTAATTCATGCTGTATGAATACTTATGCACGCCCCACTTTTCACTTTTCTATTTTTTGTAAAATAACAGAATCATGAATCATTTTGCTTTCACTTCACAGTTGTCTGTTACTTGAGTGTGAACATTCAGTAAAAAAAATCCAAATTAAAATCTTTACGTTTAGGGTTGTAAACATGACAAAATGTGCAAAAGTTCAAGGTGTATTAGTACTTTTGTCGAAAGTCTTTCGAGAGACACTGTACATCCATAGCCTAAATTAATTTAAGCAACCAAATAAATAAATCAAAAATAAATACACAATATGAAATCTTACCGTGTGGGAAAGGGTTGGGCTGCACCACGTGAAGAAAAGCGTGGACCAGCTGGAAAAGTATCCCGATCGGTCCCGGTTCGTAATGGGCCAGAGTCTCGTAAACTCCCGCGGGGACGTAGCCGAAATCCAACTTTTCTGGCGGTGGAAGTCTCCGTGAGTCCGTCTCCGATTCCAGCTCGCCGTGAACAAGTCCCGACGAAACTATCGCAAACACACCCAACCACACCATCGTGTCCATCCTGCTCCAACTGTGCCTAAAACTGGACTTTAATGCCAAGAAATGGTCGGATCTTCGTAGGATTAAGCGTAAAACAGGAGCTGTGATGTCAACTGCCGTTAGCCGCGCGTTACGTGGTGCTCCCCGAGGAGACCCGGCCTTGAGCATCGTTTCCCCCCCGCGCTCAGAGCATCTCAAAGCGGGTGGATGTGTGGAGCGGGTCCTCGGTGTTGGCTCCTCGTCGCTGTTTGGTCCCACATAGATCGGATGAAGGGAGTGAGCGGCACTTGTCCTCCCTCCAGCAGCGTGTGTGTATCCACGGGGGCGCGCAGCGTCATTGGAGGAGACCCGTGAGCGCGCGGGGAGGAGAGAGGGGCTTTCAAGGAACAGTGCCTCCTGCTGGACACTGCGCAACACTGTGATGCTGTTTCTCAAATTAAAACGATACTGTTAAAGGGATATTTCGGGATTTTGACATTGGGCCTCATTTCCTAGTTATCCAGAGTGTTGTTGATGTCTGGAGATATTTTTTCTTAAATTCATGCAGTTCTTATATTTGAAGGGTCTAGTGGCTCTAGGCTAGTCTTAGGCTAGTGCATGTCTATGGTATCAGTTAGCCTGCATTAAAAACAGTCTGACTCACTCCACAGTGCACCTGAGGTAAATCACTTATAACACCAAACTAACCATATAAATATCTGTGTTAATAGAATAATGTTTGAAATATAACTGACCTTTTATCACATGAATTACCGCATTTTGAGGGACTATTTTCTCGCAGATCACTCCGCCGCTGCGTTAGCTTACAGCCACCCAAGCTGATGCTGCTCAAATATAAGTTATTTTAAATGCAAAATGGTTAAAATGATTCTATTAACACAGACATTTATATGGTTAGTCTGGTGTTATAAGTGATTTACCTCAGGTGCACTGTGGAGTGGGTCAGACTGTTTTTAATGCAGGCTAACTGTTACCATAGAAATGCTTTAGCCTTGCCCTAGCCTAGCGCCACTAAGCTCTTCAAATATAAGAACTGCATGAATTTAAGAAAAAAATATCTCCAGACATCAACAACACTCTGGATAACTAGGAAATGAGGCCCAATGTCAAAATCCTGAAATATCCCTTTAACGATACTGATAACTGTACAAGTCAGGTTCAAATTTAAAACTGACATCGATAATTATTGTATGTAGAAGTTATTATATGAACAAACTCACAACAAGCAAGTATGGCATGTAGAGCTGCAGCAGCAAATGGCCGCAAACAGTAAATCTTTGCTCAATACCCACTGCATTTAAAGGGAGGCGTCCTATACAGTTTTTGTTTGGCCTTGTGTATATTGTAAAAGCAGACATTTGCAAAATAAAGACCCTAAACCCTCCCTGAAAGCTGTGAAACGTGAAGAATTGGAAAGTTAGAAGTGGATTTGGAAAGCTCCTTTCATTGTTTGTAAATCAAAGTACCAACTAATAACAATCTATAGGGCCTTATAGGCCCCAGCTGTACTCAATTGTTTCTTGTAACAAAAACACTGACACTGAAATAATTAGAGCTTTTTTATTGACGGAAGTATTAAAGTGTTGAAACGTACTTAGTATGCTCATCCTTGTGAAGAATTGAGTAGAAATACGTGAAGAATATTTGAATGAATTTCAATCACAACTAACAGTTTACACTTTCACTCCTCATGTCATTGTTGCAAACAAGAACTTTCAACGGTTATAACTTCACCAGCTAAACAGGTGCTGTAGCTCATTTGAGCTCTGCCAAATGGTCTCATTAGTCACAAAGCATTAAATAAGGCATTATTTACGTCCCCCACCGCGAGTGCCAATGGTTATTCATTTGATGTATATTCTTTTAGTCTCACTGACTTCCAAACCAGTCATTACCTAACCCCCAACGAGAGTGTAACAGGTACAACTCTGTCCTCACGATCTTCGACTTCGGTTCAGACCCCAGGGCAGATGGGCTACAGCTCAGGTATCCTTAACGAAGTGCTCTGATTGGCCGAGCATTGGTCAGGTGGGCTGCCTACACTCCGGTACTGTACAAAGGGCTGTTGTATGGTATGGGGCAGATGGGGGCCCTGGCTTCTATACACAGGGGCCCATTATTATGGGGGCTTTGATCAGTCAGTGCACAGGACCTCTGCTTTGGTAGCTGACCCGCTCTGATGGGACGTCCCGGTTTATACGTGACATTTATTAGTGAAAGGAAGCCTAAATGTCACTGCTTCAGACGATGTTTGGGTTTTTCTTTTAGCTGCGTGTGGTTCTGCAGTGTCTGTGGTTTTAGTTTTCTCTTTAAATTAAACACTAACAGCTCCCCTGAGCCATTTTAAATATACCTTGAGGTAGCTGAGCTGAACTGAAAGGAGTGAATGTAAATCGTGTTCATCAAGGTGAAGTTAACAGTTGTGTACATTGTATCTCAGCAGTGCTACTTGGAAAGGTTACCCTTCAATCTTTCTTGGCCTCCTTAGAAACACACGAAGAATGTTATTGTAGGACATCTGTAGCCTTTACAAACTTTCCTTTTTTATAGTTGGACCAATTATAAATGTGTGTACAGAGGCCTACAGTATGATTAAAACAATGCTATTTTCACATTGTTGATACATGATCCAAATTTGCCTGCGAGTGTATTTGCTTCAGCATATAGTAGAGACAAAAGGCCCCATCTGCTTAAGACATGATCCGACAGACTGAACTCTTTCCTAATAATAAACAGTGGGGAGGACTTTCTCTTGTGGCTGCTGCTCCGATCTGTAGCTGTACCCACTGTGTCTGTCTGGATGATAAGGAGCTTACAGTTCATTGGGACAGGTGAGTCAGAGCTGGCGTCTAAACCCTATAGGATTAACCGCACTCCCCATACAACGCAAACTCATCAGTGTCATTAGGTTGTCAATACCGTTTTTGGCTGCAATAATCCTTACACCCCGAAGACAAAAACAAACAGCGTTAGTAAAGCAGTTTTAATTCATTCAAAAAAAGATAGAACAAAAAAATATATATATATTTACACATTAATGATTTGAAATTAAATATGCTGTAAACCGTGAGAGAAAGCAGGCAGTGTGGACCCTCAAAGAGCACTTCTAATATCACTCACTGAACATATCCGATTCTGCAAATGCAACAAAATCACAGAGTATCTTTTCACATCAAAGGCTCCAAAAACGGAACCATCTTTCATATCAATAACTAACTTGGAAAAAAATAAAGGCTCCCGCACACTGTCTCACTCGTTTACTTGGCTTTTATTGCAGCAACGTTTCGGTCACTCTGACCTTCATCCATATCAATAACTATAAATGCAAATATGGTACAATTATTAACAACACTATTTACAAAGTCTGACACTTAAACAATACAAAGAAAAATAAATTAGATTTTAAATAACACAAATGTACTATTAAATATAATTATTTTATCTGCTAATAATTACTCCAAAAGAAAGAATGATTGTGTTGTAAATTTGTCACATGGCACATTCGATTTAAAGTGATAGTCTGTAAGTTTAAATGTAATATTGCGTATAATCGACCACCTGGGACTGCAATTAACGTAAGTAATATTCAATAGTAATGTTTGTTTTTTTTCTAATTCCCCTCCCTTTGCGAATCTCATGTAATCAGAATCCCCGATGCCACCACTTTGACCAATGAGACGAGCTTTCCGGGAAAGGGAACGAGGAGGGGCTTTCAGTAAAGATGCACCGATCAAGCTTTTTTGCTTCCGATACCGATACTGGGGGTTTGATATAAACCAATACCAATAGACTTTCTTAAAAGCGGCTGCTGTGAGTGAAAAAAGTGAATGGTCTCTTTTCTCCAGTGTCAGATCAATAAAGTCTCATCTTTTCTTGCAAATAAGATGTTACGGATCAATTGTATCTATTAATAAAGTAATGGAAAAACATTACACAACGATCACTGGATAGCTGAGGCTATTAATACTCACAAAGTGATCAGATCATTACAACTTGTGCATTACATAGTGTTAGATCAGTTATTCATTAACAGCATTTCATAAACTAAAAACACTTGGCTAATTTTCTTTTATTAGGTGATCCAATCATAATTTCTGTCCCAGCTGTGATTAGTTTAGCATTAGCATGCTGCCGCTAACATTAGCATATTGTTGCTAGTTGCGGCATTTTGCGTGGCGATCAAAAATATGTTTGCGGAGGTTAAAACTAACTCAGCGATTTGAATTCTCCAGGTTCTAAGCTCCGAAATGCCCATATTCACTCACATTTAGTTATTGGTTCAGTATTGAATATTCGTAGCTGATACCTAATATTGCATTTTTTCCAGTATTGGCTCCAATATGCGATACCAGTATCGGATTGCTGCATCCCTAGCTTTCAGGTCCAATCAGGAGGGAATGGGGAGGGAGGTTGATTGTTACTTTTGAATTTCTCTCTCTCTCCTCATTTTGCAATCTTTCAGACTATCACTTAAAAGGATATTGAATTCAGAATGTTTCACCTTTAAAAGTATGTTCTCTCTTTTGTCTTGGCAAGTAAAAAACTAAAGAAAGAGGTTAATATTTTAAGGTTCAAGTGTGGAATTGTCAATTTATTCACTAAATTCCAAAATCGAAATTCTATGTTTCTATCTTATATATGTCTGTTTAAAATAATAATTATGCTGATTCAGTGCGATATTTCAATAACAATCATAGCATGTTGCATATGGAGTCTATTGTTGTGGCTTTGGTAAACATTTGGCGTTTTAGTACCCACGTGGAACTATGATGTGATGGTTGGCAAAGTGCTCTTGTAAACATTTTTCTTCTTTTAAATATCAGGTATGATGTGTCGATCATATTAGAAAGGCAATCGTGTAGCTAGATATATTGCTCCTATAGTAGTCTAAAGTTGTAAACACTGAATGGTGAAATGGTGATGTGAGACAGTGTGGCACCTATTCAGCGCAGTCTGGCAGGTAAATCTAATGATGATGGAATAGGAACACAGCCTCCGTAACAAAGGCTGCCAGAAGCTCCCGTTTTCTTATCACGTTCTACAAAGCTGCGAGCGTTTATCTGTGAAATGGTCCTTTCTGTAAACAATATCTGCAACAGCTCAAAGCACTAAGCAGCTCTATCTGTTGGCTGTGCAAACCGCAGAAGCTTCCTCACGACTCAAAATGTCATGTTCACGAGCCAAACTACTGACACATAATAGAGCCGTATTCAAGCTTTTAATTTGTGACGATGGGTAAAGCTCATTGTGTGAATGCGTTCTTTTCTTCTCACAATAAAAACTGGATACAATTTTTACTGAATGCGATGGCACTTCTGTAAATTGCTAAAACACGTAGCATAGGGTGAATTGCTTAATATTTATCCAGCGAGAATCTTAACAGGCTAATATGTGGTTATCTAAGCTAGTACATCAAGCCAGTCACATTTTCAGAGAATAAATTAACTTCTATCATTGCCGAATGCTCTGAATTGTGTAATGGGAATTCCCAGCAAGTCTTTTAATAACTTTGACTTGCAAATGCCAGTACCCCCGCTATTGCGCTCACTCTTGTATACAAGTGCTTTTAATCTTGCAGATAAGCCGAGACAGTTTCACTCTAAATGGCCTACAGTTTAAAACTATGACAGAAGTTGTTGCTGTATCAAAATGTCTTTTAGTTTATGGCTAACATTTCTATAAATACTGGGTTAATCCACATGAAACAGCAACTGACACAATGTGGAAAGTTTTAAGTCATATTGTGCCAGTGATACCAAAGCTTTGGTTAGTTGCAATGGATTATCAAACTAAAGCATTTGGAAGAGGATGTAATGGGCCAAAGCTTACCCTAATATTGACCCCCATCTCGGTTTTTGTAATGATACATTTCTAGAACACGAGCCCAATACAACATAATCTTGCAGAAAAGTTGTCAGGTGGCACATTTTAATTGGCAGAGGCAGACTAATAATGTTTCTGGTCCCGAGCGCATGAAGAGAAGAGCTTGTGTGCTCTTCTCCATCTCACGCCACTCAAACATTTTAACATCAACAGCACATTTTTATAGTGGCATATTTATGTTTCTAAACTTTTTTTTTTGGAATGGGGAAGTGGGGAAATGTGTTGTTCCACCAGTAAATTGAGAAGTAGCTGAGGTGCATAATAAGATGACATGAAGAAAGGGTACACTAATCTGGGTACCATTTTGAATTAATAACATGCGGAATAAAAACGCAACAAATGCTTTTTTCCTTTTGCCAATTGGATTTGCATGGAGGCATATTAGTGGTCCTGGTCCCATCTGGGTACAAAACGTAGCAACAGAAAGGGAAATTCAAGCAATAAAGGTACGACTTGAATCTTGAATGGCATATTTGGTGGTTGACTTAATAATAAGAGATAAGAATAGGCTTCTTATATTATTTCAAGGTATTCTCCCAAATTCCATATTCTTCCTGTAACATGTTAATAAATTAATTACCGTGTTTCTTCTTTTTCTTCCAGGTCCACTGCACTTCAGGCAAAGGGGCAAGAGCTGCCTTAATCAGGGCGTTTAGGGAGATAAATCTTTCCATGAAAACTTGGCAAACACTAAGTCTTATTAGCTGCTCACTTTTATGCATTGTCAGAAGGCATAAGAGACAATGGGCAGATCTTTGTCTTGTGTAGTAGCATAAAAGCTAACTCAAATGTACGAATGGTCCAATAAATTCACTGGAAAGCCCATGTAAGATATTGCTGGTCCAAATCCAAACTTATGTCAACATTAACATTTCCACATCGTTCAATCCCAAAGCCACATTTCTGTCCCAATGAGGTTAGTTCAAAAACCGCCAGCAGAATCATCAAAATAACTTAACAAAATAGCAAATAATAAATACTGTTTGAATGCTGCTGGCTGGGCGTTCTTCCTGAGTGGTTTCAGAGCTTGCATTAGTAAGCTTTAGTTCAATCAATGCGGCCGCCACAGTCGGTATAGTGGTCCAACTCTAAGAGCTCTTTCTTGGGAGTCCTGTGTTTGAGCTCGGAGGTGGCGCCCGGCTCACCCTCCTCCTCTTTGGACAGGGAGGGGATGGGCTGCTCGGGCTCCGGCGGTGGGGTGGTCGGCCGGTTCTGGCAGGTGGAGGCGATGGAGGCGGTGGGGGCGGTACCAGTGGCGGAGCATACCTCGATAGGGATGGGGGCGGAGGGGAACAGGACCGTCCTGGCGCTGGGCTGGGTGGAGATGGGGATGGGAGGCTGTGGGCGGCACGGTGTGGCGGGGATCCGCTCCTCCATGGATTCGGCTGAGGAGAAGAGATAAGGTTGACAATACAAAAAAGTTAACATATTGTGAATTTCTCTGACTTTCTGTGAACATAGTTGGACACAGTTGACAACGGGTGATCCGGGGGCTATCTCTGACACGCAAAGCAGTATCATCTGGCCCTGCAGCTCGTCTTTCTATAACCAGCAATTTCAAGATATCGATCAGCCAGTTCAAAGTCAAGCTGCTCACACACTTTGTCTAGTCTCCATTTCTAATGAGACCCACCACTACTGTGTCATCCCCAAACTCGACAAACAACCATTCATGGGTCAGCTGAGTGAAAAGAACAGGACTCAGCACACAACCTTGGAGGACTCCCATGTTCAGTGTGACGATTCTGGAATCGTTTCTACCGACGCATACTGACCGTGGTCTTTCAGAGAGAAAGTCCAGCAGCTAGTAGCACAGTGACCTGGTCCACCCGCGTGAACACAAACTATGCCTTTCAAGTCTGCACCACAGCTGTTATTTCACAAGCAACTTTATATTTATACTGGTTTAAGCAAAGACACATCGTATTGTGTTGGAGATCTGAAAGTTATTGGGTGTCGCTCGCTAATAGCCATTCAGGTCCTACTCATGTGCCATGCTTGTTTGTGCTAGGAAACAATAGCACTACCCTTACTGGGTTTTACACTTGAAGGAAACACTAATCAGGTTGCACATTGTTGCAGAGAATACAACAGTCGGTGAAACATGTTCAACGTTGATTCCATATGGCTGTACTGAACGACACTCATAACTCCTGTTTGCCCTCGGGATAAAAGATGGTGTACAGGCAGATGGCATGTCTACTGTTATGTGAACGCACAGTGTTGTAAAGCTAGACAAATGACTGTGCTTCCACTGAGCAGCTGCGTGAATCTAAAGTACAGATCTGTGGTTAATGTGGAAGTTTATTAACAGCATTGGCAGGGTGTTCACTGTGGGGTCCTAATAAAGGCACTTCTACACGGCATTGTAAATTTAAAGAACAAAGTTTGGTTCTTACAACTAATAAGCATAGAATAGCTTTAATCAGAAGCAGGTAGTAGCCTACTCAGCTACTTTTACCTGAATCACTTTAAAATTGTAATTCATAGAGTTATTGGTACTTGAGTAATAGTATTTTGAAGTGACAGTACTTTACTTAAAAAATATATATATATATCTTCTTTATAAATGACAGACCTTTTAGTTGACATATGAAATTATTTATATGAAATTAATATTATATCTGATGTCTTCTTTGGAAGCAACCTTTTTTTCCATTATTTTGTGTTTCCTTTGTTTGAATAGGTCTCTACTGAAACATAAATCAGACTTTTATGCACAAACATGCTCAAGTAGTCTTCAAATTAACAACTGTATAAAACTGTCATTACACATTGTCCCTATTATTCTCCCTGTTTTCTTTTTACATTTGACATGATTAAAAAGCAATAAAACCACTGAAAATGACATTACCAATAGACTTGCCCAATCTCAGAGCCTATTATTAGTTCCTGTGCTGAAGCGCGTTGCCTTCAGCCGTATAGGCGCTTGTCTCTTTGTGAGGAGGAGGCAGGCTCATTTGAAATGGGCCTTGGTGCAGCTTTGATGTTTGATGCGACACGATACGGTGGCGCACCATCGGAATCTCATGGTTTTCCCGTTCCTGCCTCAGCACAGCACGCTCCCACTGAGAACACAGCTGTGGGGATATGCATGACAAGAAGGAACGGCAAAGCCTCTGTGCGCCTGTATGGATGTGCGGAATAGAATCGTTGCACTGCTTGCGGAATTGTGAATGCAATTTTACCTGTAGCAACAACAGTGCAAGATTTTATTAAGCAGGAGTCTCCAAACAGTGCCCCGGGAGATTGTAGTACCTCTCCGTACATTTTTCAAGTTGCTCTCTAAAGACCTTCTACATTTCACCATGGACTTGAGGCAATATTGATTACTGTCTTGGCAACATAACTTATGTATCAATTCACATTTATATTTTCTCTATAATATTACTCAAATTAAGTAAAATTGCTCATTCAAATGATTACTTAAAGAGCAACTAAAGGCGAAACCACCTTTTTTTTTTCCTGCTGATTAACTGTATAGCTGATGATTTTTAAGTATTATCTGCGGTTCCCACTTATTTTTATTACTCATTATAGTGTAAAAAGTATATTTTGCACTTGGCTAAAACCGTCTAAAACAGTGTGTGTACAGCACAACACATCCACAAGGCAGCAGGTGCGTGTGTCATTAGCACTTAGCGCACCATGGAGATGTAAAACTCTAAAAAAAAAACAGAGCGCCATAGAGGCCACTGTGATGGGTGATTCGACACGCAAACCACCCACACACTTTTTTCACTTAAAAAGTTTCACTTAAATAGGTGCCCTATGCAACTTTTGAAGTGGAAATGAAAAATCTTAATATTTGTGCATATTTGACCTTTTAGTGACTCAGTGGGTGCAACTTGGCACCTTTGCTTTCCCTCACAGTGGACTTTATGACGCTCCAGGATCAATCATTTTAAGGGGTTCGTACCAGACACTTGCCAGAAACCCAAAAACAATTGATTCTGGAGCGTCATGGAGGCCACTGTGAGTGAAAGCAAAGCTGCCATGCCTCACCTATTGCTGGGTTGCAGGTTCTAGAATGTAGTGATGTCACAGGACCCACCGAGGGGCAGGAGCCAGTTTTTCCTATTAACAGCATTACATAAGTCATAGCTCAATGTATGAATTACAAAAATGATCATTAGTATCAGTCACTGGGTCCAAGATCTCTCTGTACAAGACCAAAAATGTCCTCAAAAACAAAGTAATTTTCCCTCCATATAATAGTATTGGCCTTTAGAACGCTGTGATGTCACCTGCAACCCAGCAATATCGCCACTGAGTGACTAAAAAGTCAAATACGCACAAATAAAGGTTTTTTTTCCACATCAAAAACTACATAGTGCATCTTTAAAGATTTTCTACAAAAAATACAAAAGTATTTATTGAAAAAACTACAAATCATATAAAATATGAAAACTGCAACCAAATTCACCACCGGTATATTCCAAGGTTCAAAAAAACACTACTCAAGTAAAGCACATATTCTGAAAAAAACTCTACTTAAGTGCAGTAGTGAAGTAATTTTACTGTCGATTCTAAAAGGCCACTGTGTGCGCTGTGATTACCCGTGGGAGTAGAGTAGGCAGCCTGCTCAGTTTGACTTGAAGTCTCTTTCGTGCTTCCTGCAGTTTCAGTAGAAGGTTGCTCGTACAACTTGTCCTCCATGTTTGCTCTCTTTATGAGAACGCAGGACTTCCCCAGCAGCATGATACTGTTCAATACCTTCAGAGTCAGGAGCCTTAAAAGACACAAAATAGCAAGAAAGATTAATATATGATGCGCAATTTAGGCTTTCTAAAATACTTCAAATGGAGTGAAAGGACATCTAAATCCAATATTATTCATGTTTTTAAGCTTCTCTCCAACTATACGTTTGTCAAGTGTGACATCACGACTTCCGCATCTGGGTGCTAGCAGACGGGCAAATATGCGAGAAAAAAAACATTAAAAACTCTTAAAAACAACCATCAATATTTCTGAAACTCAACAGAGTTACTGAAGCTACTTATTTCTCAGACTCATTAGCCAAAAATGCCGCACCTATGGCTAAAAAAAGTAATATTTACTAAAGTCGCTACTTCCGGGTTTAGCGGAGCTGCTGCTCCGTTAGCATTTTTCTCCGCTAACCCGGATGTACCGATTTTGGTAAATATTACTTTTATAGCAGTAGGTACAGCATTTTTGGCTAATGGGCCTGATAAATAAGTATGTTCAGTAACTCTCGGTTGAATTTCAGAAATATTGATTGTGGTATTAAAGAGTTTTTTGTAGTTTCTCGCACACCTGCGGACCCGGAAGTAGAGCTGTGACGTCACCACTTAACGTATTTTGCACGAAGGGTTTGAGAGAGTAACCCAATTATCTGAAAGTGACAATAATAACGCTAACTGAGCTCAACAACAGGCATCCAAATGTTACAACATCGGGCTCCTCCTTTATTTCTAATATGCTCTAGTAATATATTCCCCTCATTATGCAAACAGCATATCACCACATTTTAATTGCAAGACTCACATAACATTTTAATTTGTTTTGATGCAACTGGAACAAACCGGAATGATTATTTTTCATCAACATCACACAGAAAGGAAATGGTAATGTGTTTTAAGTTACATAAGACAAATAATCCTCATCTCATCAGCATGTTTTCAGGGCAAAAGATATAAAAATGTTCTTTCTTGTTTCATGCTTGTGACATAAGAGCAGATTGCAATTACCACATTAGCAAATTGCAAAGGTGTGACAAGAGAGTTTTTACACTGTTCCACAAGTTTTACCGTATCCTACGTTAAGTTCTGCACAAACAGCAATATATCCTGTCTTTGTATAGTCTTAATAAACACGGTGAGGCTGCGTTTCAGTTTCATGCAGCTAAAATCTGGAACAGTCTTCATGAGGATGTGAGACAGGCCTCAACTCTGACAATGTTCAAATCCAGGTTGAAAACAGCTCTTTTTACCCGTGCATATGAAAACTGAAAGTATTTTATCTGCACTCTTGCCTTTTACTGTAATTGATTAACTTGATGTTGATGTATTTATAGATTGATTTTATTTGTTTTCTTTATGCAACTTGTGCTCTACAAATAAACTTGCCTTGCCTTAATCCGTATAAAACTATCTGAGCAAGTTGTTAAAAGGAATAGGCCACCGTTTTTACAAAATGAGATATGTTCTATATTGTGAGGCGTAATAACACCTGGAGCACTTCGACGTCCGCGCAGTAATATGTCGAAGTACTCCAGGTGTTATTACGGCTCATAATATAGTGCCCCTTTTTATCTGCTTAGAAAATAGACATGTTTAATTTTGTGTAACTATACTTGGATCATGTAAAGACTCATGTAACTGTATTTAAATAGGGAAAATGTGGAAGAGCTTGGTAGCTTTTAACTTCACCCCATTTTGGCACAATACCTTTTCTGGGAGAGGCTAAATGCTAACAACATTTGCGTGACTGAGCGCACGCACAAAGACCAGACAGCTACGTATCAACTCGTCTAAGCTAAGGCAAGAACATATCTCAGTGTGTAAAAACGGTGGCCAATTCCTTTAAGACCACTATAAACATGTTCTAAAATGTTGATAATAAAGGGGAGGAAAATTCCTGCTACATTTCCGGAAACTTTCTATGGGAACTTTTAAAGGACATGTTTGGAATTTTCAAAAAATAAAAACTCAAAATGCTTATATATAAATTTTTGCATTTTTCATTGAATAGACCAGGGGTCACAAATTAAATTTCACCAAGGTCCGAATTGAATAAAAATTGTCCAGCAAAGATCTGGAACATACGGGGTTAATTTACAGTTATATCACTCTTAAGCAAATAATGCAATTAATTGAATCTTGCTATTGTTTTTTTGCTTTAAAAATAAGTTTTGGCTTCTAAATAGCAGAATGCATATAGGCTCTATTATACACAATGTGCACATAATAAATGACAGTGATGTGTTTTTCCTCTTTGGTCAATTCAACACACTGACCCTGCTTTGTCCAGATTTAGTCCTGGCTTAGTCCAGGTTTAGTCCTGGTTTTGTCCAGGTTTATCCCTGGTTCAGACCTGCTCGCCGCCAATCGGGAAACAGCTGTGCTATTTGCGCATTATGACCGCGCGTGCATATTTACTAAGGCGCCCTCCGCTTTTTTTTCTTCTTTTTTAAGCGAGCCGTATTTCAGTCATTCCGAAACAGTTTCTAAAAATTAAAAAAAAAAGGATCATGGAGCTAAGATGTAGGACTTTCTCTTTCTGTTCATCTGGGCTGTAGTTTACCCACTCTGCAGTCAGAGAGAGAGGGAGAGAGGGAGAGCACACGCAGCCGCGCATCTCAATGGATTCATGGTCCAAAGTTCGGGTCCAAGGTAATAATAATAATAATGCCTTATGCCGTGTTCAGACCGAACGCCTCTCGGGCGTCAAAGATCATCATTATTCATTCACTCCAGACTCGGTGGTGGTAAGCTACTGTTGTAGCCACAGCTGCCCTGGGGTAGACTGACGGAAGCGAGGCAACCAGTCTGCGCCATCGGCCCCTCCGACCACCACCAACCACTCACTCACTCACTACATTCACCCAGGCTTCCTGGTGTTACCAAACGGTCTCCCATCCAAGTACCGACCAGGCCCTTCCCTGCTTAGCTTCCAAGATCTGACGGGATTGGGCATAGCAAAGGAGGTAAGGTTCGGGCCCAGATGGGCTGGCGCATGGGTCCGGACCCGGACCGAGGTCCGCCATTTAGTGACCTCTGGAATAGACAATTGATGAATTATAAGCCACGCATTAATTATGTTTTTGAACCATAAAACATTTGAGTGATGTCACACCCCCAACACATAGAAGTGTGAGGCCCATATTGTCATGTCAAAACAATACAATTGCCTTTAACGTACATTCTGCTTAATTATTTTTCTAATGAGATATGGGACGAACGACAAAGTTTTATATAATGATTTTGTTTTGTCACACTATGATTGGTTAAATTCACTTGTCAATAACTCTGATAGTGACAAACGGTAACCAATAATGTATGAGGAGTGGGCGGGGCAGGTGTCAGACGCAGAGAAGCATTAAACAGAACAGACCTAAATTATGGACCTTTAGAAAATATGATATTGCAATACTGCACAGCTGTGTTACAATGATGAACGTATGTAAGAGGCAATTCCAAACATGGAATGAGTCCATTATTTCATTTCCAAAAGCCCTTCTTTGTATCGGCGGCCACAACCTAAGACACTGTCCTCTTTAAACCTTGGTGCACAGACATCGCAATAACAATTTCTTGGAGACTTCATTTCTGCTGTGATCGATATTTCAATGTATAACTATCAAATATAATTTTTCAGTATACTGAGTTGTGTTAATTTCCCGTTTATTCCCATATATTGCTGTTAATTCTGATGAAAAATTTCCCACGTTGAAAATTCCTGAAATTTTGCAATCCAAGTTGAGAATTACATTTTTGTGTCCATGTAGCAGCCAACTTGTGCGAAATCCCAATTAGATCCTTTCCCCTGCTCCTCACTGCTCCACTACAGGAGGCTGATGCGCCTGTGACTTCTGCTTCAGCGGCGAGTGACGAGAAGCAGAGAGACACTTTTGGGTCTGTGGTCCACTGCTCGCTGTGTGGCGGGGTGTTGCGGCGAGAGAGCACGTCAACACTGAGTCTATTTTTAAAATCACGGCAGCGCGAGGTACAGCCTGGAGATCGCACTGGAAAGATGACAAGTTTCCCCTCAGGGAAACTTCAAAGGTGCAAACCCAATGGAATATGGCAAATGAGTGCAGTTGTAGGGAGAAGGATACTGCTAATGCTTATGAGCGTGAAGCGATGCAGGGAGGGGGGTTCAAGTGAAATAAAGTAATAACATGAATTTTAAAGCATGAATAAATAAAACCCTGTCGTAATGAGAAAGAATCTGATTCAAACTAAATAATTCTATGCATGTCATCAAATCATTTATTAAAGATGAAGTTGTCGTGTATGACTATTTTGCATGCATGAGCTTTGACCAATGCAGAGCAAGTCACTAACATTACATTAATCACACCCCAAATGAAGTAGCTTTGTAAGTCAAATCGATCCTACTTCTGCTTGCAGCGAAGTATTTCTCCCTTAGTTTGTTTCAAATATTGTCACATTGCAGTGGTTTTCTCCATCCATCCATTAATTTTCTTTCGCTTTATCCGAGGCCGGGTCATGGAGGCAGCAGTCTGAGCAGAGATGCCCAGACTTGCCGATCCACGCACACCTCCTCCAGCTGTTCTGGGGGGACCCGAGGCGACACCAGGCCAGCTCAGAGACACAGTCCCTCCAGCGTGCCCTGGGTCTTCCACGAGGCCTCTTCCCAATAGGACATGCCTGGAACACCTCTCGAGGGAGGCGACCAGGATGTTCCAGGACGCTCCGAAACAGATGCCAGAGCCACCTCAGCTGGCTCCTCTCGGTGTGAAGGAACAGCGACTCTACTCCGAGCTCCTCCCGGGTAACTGAGCTCCTCACTCGGTCTCTAAGGGTGCGCTCATTTCAAAACTCATTTCGGCCACCTGTATCCGCGATCTTGTCCTTTCGGTCATTACCCAGATCTCATAACCATAGGTGAGGGTGGGAACATAGATCAATCAGTAAATCGAGTGGTTTTCTCCGATTGTTTTAATTGCTTGTCAGCACCATCACTGTAGTTGTATGTTTTGGCTTGCATATCAGTATGATGCATAACAGACGTTACTTATCCCTCTTTATGTGGATGCATGGCCAAACTTGGTCAGACAAGCACTATGTCTTACAGGGATTATACAGGCAGAAGCAAGTGAAATGTAATGCTTTTGAATGCCCATATGCTGAATTTTAATGCCATAAAATGCAGGGGGGAAAAGCGCAGATGTGCAAACATTTCATTAAACAGAGGAAAGAGAATTGGACCAAACAGGAAACTTTTTAGCAAAACTTGTTCTGTTTTAGACCATAATTTCGGTACTTTTGAACTTGTACAGTAAAACTTTACGAGACTGCCTGTCCCCGGTCTGAACGCTCGGCAGCCTCCGCTCAGGCCCGCGGCTCAGAGCGGAGCCTGCGGCTGCCTGTCCCCGCCCTGAGCGCACTGTGAGCGGGTCTACCTCTACCCGGCAGAGGTCCTGTTAAGGTGTTACAAAACAGCATCAGTCTGTTACAAGTTACTGATGAACAGCAGCACCGTAACCTCCGCTCAACAGGGTAAAACTAACGTAATAACTTATTGAAAAGTATGTAGGCTACAAATGTTACCATTATATTTTAGAGGATGCCAGGCAGGCTGAGTGCCAGCAGGTGCCACAGTATATTTGGAAACTTCCTTTATTTAATAAATATTTTTTTAAACTAAACTAACAACACACAAATAAGTCAGGCATCGATAAGAGAATCGATAAGAGAGGTCAAATTATTGATGGCATTGATATCAATAAAATCTTATCAATTCCCATGCCTATTGAACAGTGCTCTGTGAGATGTTCAAATCTTGGGAAATCTTTGTATAACTTAACGCTGCTTTAAACTTCTCCACAACTTTATCCCTGACCTCTCTGGTGTGCTCCTTGGCCTTCATGATGTTGCTTAGTGACCAATACACTCCGACCATAGCTCTGAGGTCCTCACAGAACAGCTGGAATTATACTGAGTAGATTACGCACACGTGGCCTCTATTTAATGGTTAGGGCAAGGTGTGAACATTATGCAGTCATTAGGAATGTTATAAAGGCAATTTAATGCACTCAGAAAAATGCTGTATCAATACTTGTGCATGCCCCACTTCACTTTTCTATTTTATGAAAAAAAAAAAAAACAGAATCATGTATCATTTTGCTTTCACTTCACAGTTGTCTGTTACTTGTGTGTGAACTTTCAGTAAAAACTTCAAAATAAAATCTTTATGTTTATGGTTGTAAATATGACAAAATGTGCAAAAGTTTAAGGTGTATTAATACTTTCGAGAGGCACTGTGTATGTATATGTATATATATATATATATATATATATATATATATATATAAAATGCCGGGCATATTGTGCATATTGGGCATAAGGTAGCACGTTGTGATACCTTTCGGTATGAAAAGCGCTTTATAGATAAGCTTTGATTGATTGATTGATGACACTGGAAGGCAAGGCTGGATTGTAGCCCTTTATTGTTCCGTGTTCGCATTCACAAACGCTCTCATTCACACATCAGTGCTCACAGACAAATCTCTATCGATACAATGCTATAATCATGAAGAAAATACTCACCCCAGATACAAAAGGAGCACACAGGTGTACGCCAGCGCTCCTTGCACTTTGACTGAACTCATGACCACCCGGATAAGCTTTGGGATCACAAAGGGCACACGAAGTCGAGTGAATAATCGCTCATGTATTGTGTGTATAGGCTGTTGTGTCCTACCAAAATGGCTGAGGGCAGGGGAATGAAGCCCATCCTGCGGGCCACTGTGTCGCTGTAGTCCGTATAGGCCTAAACACACGCGGGAAGAGAGAGAGCAGAGTGATTACCCCAAGACTGTGTGGGCTTATTGTGGTTTACGTAAAAGCCATTATCGTACGTTTTTCTGCCGACTGCTGAGGAGCTCGAAGGCCAAGTCTGTTCGGTATTCGCTGTACACCTGGGGAAAGACAAGGAAGGCGCCATGAAAACAAGTCTCTTACTGCTGTGTGTGGCCTTATTGGAAAACCGGACTCGTAAACTGTTCCATCATCGAAAATGTGCATTGTCAAAAATGTATAACTGCATAACAAAAGCCAGTTTAAATTGGTTTCAATCAAAGAGTTCTTGCAAATGAAGGGCGTTGGCTACTTGTGTTACGGAGCAGTGGCACCGGAGCAGCATTTACCCAGCAGAGGGTGCCTTGTGTCATTTAAAGAATAAGGCAAGGCAAGTTTATTTGTAGAGCACAATTCATACACAAGGCAATTCAAAGTGCTTCACAGTTGCATAAAATTACAAGAAAACAGATCAAATCAATCAATAAAACATCAACATAAAAATTAATCAATTACAGTAAAAGGCAAGAGTGCAGATAAAATACTTTCAGTTTTCATATGCACGGGTAAAAAGAGCTGTTTTCAGCCTGGATTTGAACATTGTCAGAGTTGAGGCCTGTCTCACATCATCATGAAGACTGTTCCAGATTTTAGCTGCATGAAACTGAAACGCAGCCTCACCATGTTTATTATTGACTCTGGGAACCACCACGCCAGACTGCTGTGTGCGCTCGAATCTTTTCGAACTTCACAACAGCCTGGGGACCATGGCCGAAATTTTCGCATGGATTTGGGGACCAATCACAGAACCAGGAAGGATGGCAAGACGATGACGCGCTATTTGACATACGGAAGCTTGTAGTTTGTTTAGGGATAAAAAATAAAAAGCGGGTACGTCATACATCATCTGATACGATTGGCTATGGCTACGTGCAGACGCATGAGAGACATTTGTAGCGCCCAATAAACGGCTATGGACAATCGTAAACCACACCTCTCCTATGAGAAAATGAATTGGTGGTCCCCAGACTAAATATCATGTGATATCATGTGATTTTAGTCTGGCGTTAGCCAGGCTAGGCACCACCAGGAGACCCCTCCCTGAAGTTCTCAGGACCCGAGATGGTTCATACGGCTCTAAAATGTCAGAGATGTACTTTGGTGCTAAACCATGAAAAGACTTGTACACAAGCAGAGCTGTTTTAAATTCTATTCTCTGAGTGACAGGAAGCCAGTGCAGAGACCGGAGCACTGGACTAATATGGTCGTATTTCCTGGTTCTGGTCAGGACTCGAGCAGCAGCGTTCTGGATGTACTGCAGCTGTTTTACAGCTCCTTTAGAAAGGCCAGTGAGCAGGCCGTTACAGTAGTCTTACCTGCTGGAGACAAATGCATGGATGAGTCTCTCCAAGTCTGGTTTTGACTATTCCTCTGATCTTAGCTATGTTTTTCAGATGGTAAAAAGCTGATGATGTTATTGCTTTGATGTGGCTGTTTAAGTTCAGGTCTGAGTCCATGATTACTCCTAGATTTCGAACCTGATTTTTTGGTTTCAGAGCGAGAGACTCAAGGTGACTGATCACACTTCGTCTTTGTGTCTGTGGGCCAAAAACAATTATCTCAGTTTTGTCTGAGTTTAGTTGGAGAGAGTTGTTTTGCATCCACAAACTGATCTGTTCGATGCAGTGACAGAGAGTATCTACAGGCCCCTGTTCACCTGCCGTCAGTGACACGTAGATCTGAGTGTCATCTGCGTAGTTGTGGTACGACACATTGTTGCCGTTTATTAGCTGACCCAATGGAAGCATGTACAAGTTGAATAAGAGGGGACCCAAGCTTGACCCCTGGGGGACTCCACAGGTCATGGCAATTTTGTCTGAGACACAATTGCCAATTTCAACAAAGTACGTCCTGTCCTCGAGATAGGACTTGAACCAGTTTAGCGCAGTACCAGAGATTCCCACCCAGTTTTCTAACCTGTGAAGTAAGATCCTGTGGTCCACTGTGTCAAAGGCAGCACTCAGGTCCAGCAGAACTAAAACTGACCTTACCTGCGTTGGTGTTCATACGGATATCATTTGTCACCTTGATCAGAGCTGTCTCAGTGCTGTGGTGGGGCCTAAATCCTGACTGGAAAGTATCATTTTTTTAGATAGGAGAAAGTAAGTGAGCTGTTGATATATTACTTTCTCTAGGACTTTTCCTAAGAATGTTAGGTTTGATATGGGCCGGTAGTTGTTCAGTACCATGGCATCAAGGCTGCTCTTCTTTAGAAGAGGCTTAAAGACTGCGGTTTTCAAGGCCTTGAAACAACTAACCCCCAAATAAACTTTTTTGGGCTGATAAACTGTATAAATGTGTGTTTAATACAATGGGCGAGGAATGCCCTTCTCTTTGGTCCTCATGTCGGGGAGCTTACATTGCTGTAATACCACCCCCTGGTGGCCAGGGGCGACTCCAAAAGACACTTGGTAAACAGGAATCCTATGGTGACTTTACACCTCCCTAGCTCTGCTTAAAAGCCTTAGCCTGGTGAGACCAGAATGATTCCCCTCTGTATTTTTTTTATACATCGGGGAATCAGTCTGGACCCCCGCCCCCGGTGGCGGTATTCGCAAAATCAAATCGTTCCCGTGCAATTAGATTACTTTATTGTGCTCCTGAACGTGTCGTTCAGGAGCAGCGTCACTCATGGGATGCGGAAGTCCCTCAATAACAATCTACGAACGGCGCAAGAGAGAGAGAAAAAGTGTTCAAAAAAGTCTCCAATCAACGGTAAATGACCAAAACACATTGACAGTAGGTGAGTTTCGTGATTCATATTCTTAATCCTAAGAATATTAATGCAAACCCGCTAATAACGCCGCATCAACGGCAGACGCCCGCCATTCGCTGATTGGTTTACCTCGCTTCCTGTTTGCTTGCGTATGTACCACTGTGGGAAATGTAATCGACGCAGCGGTGACCAGACTCACTCACTGGTATAGTGGGGAGTCTGGATTTTTCCAGGCTATAAAACACTGGCTCCAAAGAGTTTTTCTTTACTAAAGATTTCTCAGACCCATGTGACAACTCTGGTTTTTGTATATTATAAACAAAAAGTGGAAGCCTGAGTCTATGATTGACAGGCTCTGGAGCACTGCTGAGGCAATTTCTTAAGATTTGCAAACATTTCATCAAACAAAGGAAAGATAATTGGATAAAATGCGAAACTCTTGAGCAAAAAACAACAGCCTTTCCACCAAAACTGCAGCTGAACATGTTCTCAAACCTTCATTTTGGTATTTCTAGTGAATTCATACAGTAAAAATTGTTGAGGGATGTTATTTTTTTCCAATATTTTTTTCCACGACCTCAATCGTTAACACAGCATGCAATAAAATGCCAGTCATCAATTGCTTTGAACAAAACTAAGGCTTTGACAAAACTGAAAGTGCATTTTTATGAAGTAGATGAAGTTAGAAGGCCAGAGGAAACTAACCTCTGCGCTGATGTTATTGAATTTAGTGACGAAAGCGTGTTTAACAATGTCCACAGCCACCTCAGAGACGACCACCATCACAACCACGGGGATCAGCTTCCACAGGTGACCTGAGACGGCAGAGATGATTTAGTTTTACCCGATGTCATACTCACTCGCGTACAGTCTTGTGCGTGCAATAATTTTTTTTTTTTAAAGTGCTACCTAGATTCCACGCAAACTGCTCCATGTTCCTCAGAACCACGATGAGAAGTAAGATGTAGCTGGTGAACCTTTCTTTAATATCTACACAAAAAGACGACCATTTATAAAGGAAACAAAAAATACAATGATCCAACTACAAGTGTCCTACAAGTGTCTTACCGCTGTTTGACATTTGGAATAAATTTTGCTTTCCAATTTTCTTGAAGACGTTCCCTTTAATCTCCACAAACTGCAAGAGAAAACAAAACAGTATAAACAACAACAAGCCAACAGCCCAGTTCTACCCTTGTACTTGTTCTTGTGGTGCTGACGGAAATGTTTGGGTGGATAAGCACTGACGTTGTTGGACATCATGATGGTGAGCAGGGACTTGTTGTGGGAGTTGAAGGCCACGTTGAGTGTGGAGGCTTGCACCATGATGAGGATGGTGTGGAGAACTGCAGGAGCGCTCAGGAAAAAGATGGCAACAGACAGACCTGGACTGTTACGCTCTGTTATATAAAGCGTGTCGGAGGAGAGATGGGAGGCAGACAGCAGTGCACACAATTTATAGCAGTCAATGTAGGAGTTAATGATACAAAGTTAATGATATAAAGGCCAAGCTATATAAAGGCCAATAGGCTATTCTGAGCAGCACATTTAAGCTGTGATTATGGTTATAACGCCCTCTGTGTGGCATTTATAGGTGAAATTTACGTTGATGTACTCCTGAGTCCTGACACTGAACCTAGCTCAACCTCTGGCGAACCGTTCTCTAGTGATGAGTTATATAAAAGTATCATTACTTTTGGCAGATATGTCAGAATTAATATGGACACAAACCCAGTAGTAAAAGAAAAGTGTGACTGTTATAGTAGGATTTCTTTATGTATGTCTATTGCCTATTGTTTTTTTGTTTTGTTTTTTTTCATTCCACCCCACATTCTTTAGTGGAATAAAAGAGTACTCATTTGTCTATGTACAGTCAAGACAAAATAGTTTTAACACTGGAATTGGAATCTGTATCATCAACACGAGCCTAGAATGGAACTAAAAGTTGGCATCGCCTGCTTCCCCTGATGTCCTTGTGCCTTAACTTTATATGATTTGTCATGAGTGTGCTACATTTGTGGTCCCTGTAAGGTGACGTGACCTGTGTGCGTCTACCTAGCACCGCTGTTGCTTATGCTCAATGGCATTGTAACGGGTGCCTTGGGGCCCCAAGCTAAATATTCACAGAAGGCCCAATACATGTAAGGGATACTGCCCGAGGAGGTGTCCATTATCAGAAATAATAAATGGACTTCATGCAAGCCTCTGATAATGGACACCTTGTCAGGCATTATCCTGCTTATACTGTACCATGGTCCCACAAATGTATTTATTTTAAGTCCTGGGCAGGAGTTATTTCACTTTTTAAGCCGTTCTGGCTCAATTGTTTATAGTTATGGAAACAGCTGCAGTGGAGGGATATAGAACGTGATTTAACTGGACTAGGTGTAGATCATTGATTACCACTTTTTAACCTACGTACGTACACCCACCAGCCAATCAGAATCGAGTATTCACCCAGACCATGGTATATTATTGTACAATTAGTATACCGGGGCTGCTTTTACAATGAGTACTAAGACCATCCTCAATCAGTGATTTAGTATTATAGATACTGAACAATATGTAAACAAAACGCTTTGGAAAAAAACAAAACAAGCGCACAAATACAGGATTAGATACCTGCATGTCATTTCTGCTGAATTCACACTTCATAGCACTCACTACTTTATTATTGCAGCTTACAACTTGTTGGATATTTTGTGAAATAACTAACCAAATTTAAAATGTGTGTTCTGCTAACTACTTTCCACTCACGACCGCAATTCAAAAGCATGCATACACTCCACAAAAGTAAAAAATATATATATATATATATGTATTACACTGTAGATTTAGTTAATGGGACAGGGGGTGTAGGGTCAGAATAAATGTCCCAAAGCCAAATCAGTACAGTAGATTCGGGATGGCGGGATGGGGACGCGATAAGGAGGAGCAATACAGCTCGTCATCTGAAAACTCTATCATGAAAATATTATAATAAACTGGTTTATTGTCAAATAATAAATGATAATGTGATAGAATCATAACTCTGCCAAGACTTGCCCCGCTGGGTTGGAGGCCCAAAGCAGTCGCCTGCCTTCCCTAATGGGAATCTGCGCCCCTGCCTATGCTTCAGTTCTGCTGTTTGGATCGACCAGGTGGGGTAATTGTTTTGTTGTGTTGCTGTTGTCGCACCTTTAATCGTCTAACTCTGCATCAGGTTATGGCAGAATTGCAGCTAAATGAAGGATACGGACATAGAAAACTGCCATGATGAAGTGGGGGATCACTCCGATATTGTCCCTCTTGCGGGCTTTGGGTTCTGTGGCCGTCCAATACAGAGCATCCAAGATGTCCTGACCGAAGGACGAGAAGAGGCGGTCTGCCACCTGTAGACAGTAAACACATCCTTATCTTCATGTTCAACTCATTACTGCTTAGTCAGCCGTTTTACTGGATTTAGAATTAGACCCATCTATCTGTCCAGAATAAGACCAGTGCAGAATCCTAGCTCCTACCCCATTCACACATACGCAATACCCTTTACCTCGAGCATGTTGAAGATGAGGTAGAGCTTGATGACGGACTGGCCCCTGATGAGGTGGTAGATCATGGCGTAGTCCAGGTAGTGCATCATGGAGTAGCAGAGCACCAGGATGAGAGCTTTGAGCACGTCACACACCTGCGCGGGCTGCAGCAGGCGCGTGCCACTGCCGGACCAGAAGATAAGAAGAAGAGACCCTTAATATGTTTTGACTGGGTGGGTTTTGATGGTTTGTGGCTAGAAGCGGGGCCCATCTCCAAGCATCAAAAGCAATCACTGGACATTTTTTACAAGGCATGGCGGTCTGAATGGAACGTGAAAACACTTTGACGAAATGCAAAAATAAATATATTGTCAAAAATCTTTTACTCAACAGCATTTGATTAAGCACTATCCACTATATCAATATGTGGGCGGCAGGAAACGGGAACTCCAGAAGTGTCTAGAATGTGGCTGGATGGAAAAGAACAATGTCGGCTAATGTGCTTAATCGACTGTCTGTTCCCTGAATGAAAGCCCAGCTGATCAGCACAGAGTATCAGCATCTGGGGCTCATTACGCACCGACAAAGACGCAGTGATTGGCCTCCAAATGGCTCTGCGTGCTTAGACTAAATAAGCCGAGCATTTAACCATTCATTGTGAGGGAAAAGAGTTTTATATATGGTATAGTATTGTAGGATCTAAACTCGAATGTGAAATAGTGTCACTGCAGCTGAAGAAAATGTTTGAGTTTGGCACCCCATCTAGTGGTCTTGTTAAGAATGACCGCCTTTTTTCGTAGGCAACATAAAAGAGATTTTACTGTACAAAGTGAAAGTGATTTTTGCCTCTGCACTGTTATGTCAAATGAAGATTGCAAAGTCAATAGGAGCAAATTAACCACATTTCAAACAGGTAAGGGTCATATAATAATACATAAATCTCCCCATCAGCAGCTGAACCTTGTATTCCTAAAGTGAGACATCTGTCAGGGCCGTGATTAAATAAACTATTCTTATAATTATTACAAAGCATATTTTAGTCCATTTATTGGATTTGTCGCAGGAAATCACGTAGTTCTATCCACAGATCTTTGTAAAAAGTACCCATCCGCCAAATGGGATTTGTATCTCACTCTGTCGTCTGTTTGTCATATAACACTGACCTACTGCAGTTTCAGACTTGACCAGATAAAATGTCCCCTTAGCTAATAAAGAGGAGGAGAGAGGTTGCAAGAGAATATTACTAGAATATTATTATTTTTCATTAGTTTAGAACAGTGGTTCCCAAAGTTGGGTTTGGCACCCACTGGGAGTCCTTAGGGAGAAGGCAATTTGAGCTTATTCTTAATTTTCTATGTACTATTTGTTTACATAGTCCGTATTTATCTTATTGATGCTATAAACATGTCATGTAAATTAGATTGTGATTAAAAACATGACTCATTCTTTTGAATTGAGTGAATCCTCATTATAAGGGGGGCAACATGATATTTGATAGTGAGTTGATTTACGGCATGTTCATGTCAAAGAGCCATTCAAAAGACTGGCTCTTTTTAATATAACATGTCAATAACACTAGAGAACTCACAATATCTAAAACGTGATCGATAAAAGGTACACTTTTATTTAAATAATCTAAAATTACAATGGGACTGATATTTATGCTTTGAAAAACGTGTTTGTGAATAACATCTAAAAAGAGGCTGCAACTGTCTGACAAATAATTTTTAGTGTATTAAACTTTGACTTGTGTGCAAAAAGCGTTCACTTGTGTCGGGGAGTTCCGGGTAAAACTGATATTTTAAAACTGATATTTTTGACCGATATTTTTGGTCAATAGTAATTGCCGATTTTCCAAATGTCCAGCAGTGGCCAATTATATTTTTTAGGTGATTCTATCATAGTTTCTGTCCCAGCTTTGATTAGTTCCTGTTAACATTAGCATGCTGTCGTTAGCATTAGCATACTGTTGCCAGCCGCATTTTGCGCCATTAAAAATACAATTGTGGAGGTTAAAATTAAGCAATGGAATTCTCCAGGTTCTGTGCTTCAAAATGACATACAGCATGTCCATATTCACTTAGGTTTAGTGAATCTTGTATAACAAACTTGTAGCAAACCAATTTTTATTGCGATGTTTTTGTTTCCCTGAGGCCTAGGAAGGTGTCGGAGGACTCATTTTTTAAGCCCTGACTTCGCTCGTTCCAATGCAAAAAACGAAAAGTTCCGGAGATATCGGGTTTTATCTTCGTTAGACGGGCCGATAGCCGATATTGTAAAATCCCTGTAGAGTTATATTTTTATGTGAAGTTATGCCTTTTTAGCTATTTAGAAATGTTAACCATAAGTTTGTCCGAGGTGTTCTCTGTACAGGACTCTTTGTTACAGTGGAAAGTTACTGGCCCCGGGGGGTTGTGAGAAATAACAAAGAAATCCTCCCCCAGGAAAAGGAAAACGTGGGGAAGAGAATGAACTCACAAAATGGCCGCGAGGGGCGGAGCCAAACGTCACATGACGGATCGGAAGCCAATGGAACAACGACACGTAGCATAGGCTCAAATGATATGGTGTAAATGCTGTGCAAATGTGACGTAAGCTCTGACTCCTCCCAGAGAGAGAAAGTTTTTCCTTTGGGGACGGGAAAACTAAGCAGTGTGTATTAGGGACTCTTTGGGGAAGGAGTGGAGCGCTCTGCTTAGGTGATTTGTATTAGGGAATAAAGTTGTTGTGACTTTAATCTTCCGAATCCTGGTCATCTATCCTGGTATGTCATTATTAGCGGTTAGGGTAGTGTTGACGGCAAAAGCTAACCTTCTTCGCCAGTTTTGAACACGTGGTTGTCCGGAGTCAGGTAATTAGCATCAGGACAAAGAGACGCATTGGAACTAATATTGATTTGCTCTGTAAAGGTAATCGAGGACAACTTAAGAGAAATAACGATTTCTTCATCCCCAAATATCGGCCCGATATATCGGTCGAGCTCTAATTGAGCTCTAGGCGCATTGAGTTGCCTTGTGTACGAAACGCGCAGTATAAATAGAGTTGCCTTGCCTTGCCTAATCAAGGCAGAACAAAACGTATTCCTGTATGCTACATTTCCGTACAGATTTAGAAAAAAAAATGCAGGAAGACATGTAAAATTAAGTTTTAAATGTGTTATTATGACACAACTTTCAAAAATTAATATTAACTCACAATATGGGGGGGAGAAAGAATGGGAAAAACTGGACATAAGCAAACTAACGGGAGCATGCAAACAGTGCAGTGCTGCCTTCAGTGGAAGAAAACTAAACAGATGTGTGAGAACAGTGCAGCCTTGTGTATGGGGGGAGGAGATGTTTGGCAGCACAATACTGGAGAATGAGGATGCTCTGGGTGCTGCTGACGCCTACCTGGTCCTGTGGCAGTAGGGGCACACATGTGTGCGGCTGCAGGAGGCCGAGGAGAGAACACACACAGTGGGCACAACAAGACTACACCTTCTTGAAATCATACAAGAACTAAATTAGAAGTAGTTACTGAGACTAAAACCATGACTGAAATCTCCAGATGTTTTTGTCGACAAATACAAACTGAACAAAAATGAAAAGGACTCAAAATCTTAAACTTTCAGGGACACACGGTTCGAAAGAGCCTCATAACATTCAAAGGAACAAATGCTAACCTGTAGGTTAGCATACCTTGTGATATAAGGTATGCTAACCTTATACCACATGTGTAGACACATGTGGTATAAGTTAGAGACCTGCACGGGAATGGATTTCAATCCCGATCCCGCCCACTCCCGACACCCCCCCCTGCCCGCTCCCGAGTCTCCCGCGGGAGTGTCCTCCCCGTCCCCCGGGGGAGTCTCACGGGTCCCGGCAAGTCCCGAGTTTTTGTTAAAGGCCAGCGGCGAGTGTGCACCAGAACGCAGCGTGTCATGTACCAAATGCCAACACACTGGAGCGCGCTGCGTAACGGCAGTTCAAAGGCTTTTCTCAAACCGTGCAGCGTTTTAAACACATTATCAAACACTAGCCTGGCTAACGCCAGACTGCTGTGTGCGCTCGAATCCTTTCGAACTTCACAACAGTCTGGGGACCATGGCCGACATTTTTCCATGGATTTGGGCACCAATCACAGAACGAGGAGGGACGGTAAGACGATGACAAGCTATTTGACATACAGAAGCTTGTAGTTTGTTTAGGGATAAAAAAATAAAACAACATTTACGGATCCAACATGACAGCAGCAGACGCGATGCCATCTTTCGATCAAGCTTTAGAACGTGTTCTAAATAGTTTAGCTCAAAAGTTTACAGCAGGTACGTCATACGTCATCTGATACCATGATACGATTGGCTATGGCTACGTGCAGACGCATGAGAGACATTCGTAGCGCCCAATAAACGGCTATGGACAATCGTAAACCACACCTCTCCTACGAGAAAATGAATTGGTGGTCCCCAGACTAAATATCACTTGTGATTTTAGTCTGGCGTTAGCCAGGCTAATCAAACACATGATCAAACATTAAATGCAAAGTGTAGATCAGTGTTGTAAGAGAGAGCAAACAGGGCTCTTTTTTGCAGGTTAACAGCGAGTTGGTGACACTTCCCTTTCCAGAGTGGAGTTCTGACAATGGTTTGTCTTTTTCCGCTGCGTCTCTCGTAACTCCCAACAAAGTTTAGAGCAGTGTCCCTGTTTGTCACAGTCCATAGAGTCGTCTGTGTTGCTGCAGAAGAGTAAAAACCTGTGTTTTCCTCAATGGAGCGCATCACCTCTCTATAGAAATGTGATGAAACTGTGTTTCAAAGAGCCTCTGTGTGCGTTGGCTTTGGCTTATCCAAAGCGCAGTGCACGGACAGTGAGGTTTTGACAAGTATTGAATTGACCTGAGCCAGGAGATAACGGCGGGTTTGAGTGTAGTTCAGTCTGGTTGGTCAGTGTGGAGCAAAAGCAGCCAGTGAAGGTGCTGCAGCGTGGGGATCTCTGCATCATCCCGGTGTTCACTGGCGGCGATGCCTAAAAAGGCTGCGCTCGTGTCCACGTGTGTCTAACACCCTGTTTTCTTATACGGGACATGTCGGGACAATCGGGACCCAACGTGTTTTGGTCTGACCGCCCGCTCCCGCCCGGGGCAGTTTGAAACCCACCTGTACCCGCGAGATTTGTGTCGGGTCCTGCAAGTCCCACGGGATTTCCCGTCCCGTGCAGGTCTCTAGTATAAGCGACATAAAGCAGCAGAAAAAATATGTTACCTCTAACCTCGACCTGAATCGAGAACATTTTCTCCAGTTCATCTTTACCCAAATCTAAAAGCTTCTCGACAGGAGCTTACAGACTATAGGTCAGTGTAACGCTTAATTTGACCTACAAACCTAATCATAACCGTTTTGTCGCCGTGTTTATGTCACATTTTTGAAGAGTTTTTGTTGTAGGTTTTTTGTTGTGTGTTTTTTGTGGCTTTTTTGTTGTGTTTATCACTTTTTTTATTTTACATTGCATTTTTGTTACTGCATTTTCATCATTCTTTAGTCATGTTTTTGTGAAGCTTTTAGATTTGGGTAAAGCCAAACTGGAGAAAATGTGCTTGGTTCAGGTGGAGGTTAAGAGGTTAAAATATATAAATAATATAAATGTAAAGACAAAATTAGCTCTAGTCGACTAAATTCACAAAACATCTTTGTGGTCCATTATCCCTCTGTACACAACTTTGGATATACTTTGCTGGTTAAGACAGTAGTTACCTAAAGCCGCAGCAGGGCAGGGTGAGCAGGCGCAGGGCAGCCAGCAGCACCCTGAGGGGCAGAAGGGTGAAGGCGTACAGGAAGGCGTCCATGCACAGGAAGAAGCCAAACAGCATCAGCTAAGAAACAACACACACATGACGGTCATCACATCAGCGAGGCGAGTCAACAAGACAGGTTCATATGCGTGACCAAGTATGAAATCAAAAAGCGCTGCTATTGTTTTTTTTTTGCTGCCATTACTTTTTTTTATCGAGTCGCATCCTTTGGAAACTGATTCTGTACACGTACATGGCAGAAAACAAGTAGCTCTTGGATAATCGCTTACAACATATTAAAAACTTTAAACCGGATGTAAACACTTCACCGCAGGAGACTTCATTTTAGCCATTAAGGTAACGGCTTAATTTGACGCCAACAAATGTTAAAAGGTGCATTATGGAACTTTTTATGTGGAAAAAAAAGTTGATATTTGAGCGTATTTGACCTTGTAGTGACCCAGCGGCTGTATGAGTCATCAGCATGGCACCTTTACTTTCCATCACGGTGGTCTCTACAACACTAAAGGATCAATTGTTTTGGAGGTTTTCTGGTGAGAGGCTCCGTCAGCAGCGAAAACCTTCCAAACAATTGATCCTGGAGCGTCCTAGACGCCACTGTGATGGAAAGTAAAGGCGCCATGCTGATGACTCATACAGCCGCTGGGTCACTACAAAGTCAAATACGCACAAATATCAACTTTCTTTTCCACGTAAAAAGTTGCATAAAGCACCTTTAAAATAGCATCACCATACTTTTTAAAATATTTCATCAACATTAAGTTTACAACTCTTGGAAAGTCAAAATATGCTTTCTTGTTCTTTCTATTGCAATACTTAATATTTATTTATTTTATTTTATTTTATTATTTATTGGTTTTATTTTGTCGGGACAGTGCATGTTAATGAAAAATGGGTCTCATGTATGTAAACGCGCCATACCGGATTGTAGCCTTGAGCTAATTTGCATCCGTTGTCCCCCATGCGCACTCTCAAACACACTCTCATTCATCCTGGCCTATTGTACATGTTTTTAGTGGTAGGGGAAACCGGAGTACCCGGAGGAAACCTACGCAGACACAGGGAGAACATGCAAAGAAAGGCCCCGTCCAGGTGGGAATCGAACCCAGACCTTCTAGCTATGAAGCGAGAGCGCTAACCGCTGTGCTGCCGCTGATATACTGTACTTGTTCAACAATATTAACTTCTCAACCCCCACCTGAACCGAGCACACTTTATCCAGTTCTTGGTAAAAATTGTCAAAAGAGCGACAAAAACGTGACAAAAACGCAACAAAAAGGTAAAAAAGTGACAAAAATGTATGAAAAAGTGACAAAACAGCCACAGAGCAACAAAAAAGTGACGCAAAAGTGACGAAAGAGTAACGAAAATGGATGGAAAAAGTGACAAAAAGCCAACAAAAAGTGATGAAAAAATCACAAAAATGTGACAAAAGCAATGAAAATGTGGCAAAGATGTGAGGAAAATCCAGCAAAACAGCGATGGAAAACAAATTCAAAAAAGTGGCGACAACATGGCGTGAGGAAAAAGATATGTTTAGATGAGCTTTGTAGGCTTTTGAATGAGGTGTTACTCTGGCCAAGAGGCTATAACCCTTTAGATTTGGGTAAAGCTGAACTGGGGAAAATGCACACGGTTAAGTCGGGGGTTAAGAGGTTAAAATCGCAATACGAAGAGCATCAACCTAATCATTGTATTTATTGACCTTAATATCCAATTTTCTGAGACATCACATTAATAGGTGGATAAATATTTATTACGTGAAATCATTGACGTATTTCATAACTTATAATGATTATAATCAAAATCTATAATAATGCTTCACCAAAGCACCTCTGTCACCAGCAGAGGCCGCATGGACTGGAGTTATTAGTCATTAGCAAAACATTAAATAATCAAAACAGGACAGATGGAGATACGGCCTCAAAACAGAGAGAAGAGGAAACAAGTACAAGCTAAAGCCAGCACTTACCTGAATGTTACGCCATATTGACCAATATATGTACGATCTTTCTAATTCTTGTATTTCCTCCATACCTATACTATATATTTGGCGAGACATTATTTTCTGTTCATAGCTCCAAATGTCGGGGAGGGAATTGTCCTTTTGCAGTTGTTGGAGGCTGTTTGGCCTATGTGTATTTGCTCTATATCGTCTTGTATTGCCATTCAGGTTTGTGTTGATTACTCAGGAAACAAAACGCCTACTTTTTTCTGCATTTCATTTCCGACAGGATGCATTGTAACGTCGCTGGAATGCACAGCTTGAACTACAGTAATGTATTTTATATGCCGTTTGTAGTTATTGACGGTAATATGATGAATAATAATAGAGAGCAGCCAATTTCCTGCATGGAGGCAAACGGAGACACGCGTTTCAACACTGCCATCTAGTGAGCATTAGCGGAATTACAAAAATACTACGAGCACATAAGCACATGGTTATGTTAAAGAACTCACTTTTGTACAATTTTACCAGTAGGCAGGACTTTGTGTTAAATATAATAGTTACATTTATTACTAGCTAAATATGTTAATGTCTGATAACCAAAATAAAGAATACCATTTTTTCTTTTTTTATGCTTGATACACTTTCTAATGCACCTTTTACATTAATATCTTTCTTTCTCTCTGTATTTATTTTAGTCTATCTCACCAATGTTTCTTTCCAGTTATTATCTTTATATTTTATCAGTACTAGAGAAGGAGAAATGTTGAGATAAACCCAAGTCTTTTCATAATATGTGTCTAGTTGGCGTGGTATAAGAGGTAAAAACATACATAGAGGGTGTAGACCATGGCTCTTTGCATCAAACACCACTTTCAGATTATTTATTGATTTATCGTTTAATAAATGACAGATAAACAATATATTTTTCGTTCTTTAATTACATCTTCTTGTTTCAAAAATTGTCTAAAAGGTTCTTTTAGAAAGACAATAGGTATAACAAAGAGTAGAGGTCGACCGATATTTTGGGCCGATATTTGGGGATTTTACAATATTGGCTATCGGCCGATCTAGCGCTATCTCCCAAAATCTCCCGAATCGTAAGTGACAGAGACTTCCCACAACTTCCTCGGCCTCAGGGGAATAGAGAAACATCGCTATGAAAATTGGTTAGCTACAAGTTTGTTAAATACAAGTTTCACTAAACCTCAATATGGACACACTGCATGTCATTTTGAAGCACAGAGAATTCAATCGCCGAGTTAGTTTTAACCTCCGCAATTGTATTTTGGTTCGCCGCGCAAAATGTCGCAACTAGCAACACTAAGCTAACTCTAACGGCAACTGATCATAGCTGGGACAGAAACTATGATTGAATCACCTAAAATCAGTCAAGTAATTATATTTTTCCAGGATTATAGACCAAACATTTGGAAAAATTGGCCAAAAGTATCGGTCGTTAATATCGGTCGAGCATATTGGCATCTGCCTCAGAAAAACCCATATCGGTTGACCTATAACAAAAAAGAAACATTTTTTACCTAGTGTCTTTCTAAAAGAACCTTTTAGACAATATATTTTTCGGCTCAATATTTATTGTCTATGAATTACATTTAATTGCAGTTTTCTTACCTTTCTTTGTAAAATGTAACCACTTTATCTTCGTAAATTGTATTTCATTGCGTTCCGATCATCCTTAGGTTAAGGTTAATTCGTCCTCTACATTTGACCCGCCCTTTGCAGCTTGAGTGTAATTTAGAATAAGATTACAAACATTTAAAACAAAGGTTTCTGTCATTTTCATGCTTTAGAGTCACAGTCAAAATGGTAAATGTTGTGGTCGTGTGAGGTTCATCGTGGCCTAATAAATTTCTGCAATACCATCATAGGGGCAATGCAATAATATCAGATTGATTATTGTTAAATCCTAAGCTTTTATGGAGCACAACAATGAGCAGGGACTTCAGGTTTGGAAAGTAAAGTCAGGGACACACTGGGGGAGTTTAGCCTGACTGTTTTATTGTCAGGATATCCCCCGCTGTTCTAGTGTCCCTTTAAATGTGTAACTTTGGGGGTACACAAAGGGAAATGTACTTTGATAACATAATATCCTACTCCTCCGTTGCGCTCCATTGATTGAATACAAGACAGACAGTTAAACATGTATTATGTTCATTTCTTGTACCTTCTCCAGCTCTTTGGGAATCCGCATGCATGTGTACACCTTCTCCCGCTGCTCTGTGTACTTAGCCTCATTGTGCTCCAGGAAATAGCCGCTGGTGAGTTCTGTGCAAATGAAGCGCTTCAGCGACGGATCTAGAACGAGCAGTAACAATAGTCAGTCAGTCAGGCAGACAGGCAGACAGACGGGGAGCTTTCCACAAGGCTTTTATCTGCAACAATCACGAGTAGCAACACAGCGGACTGCGGACTTTGAAGTGGGTGACTTTAGCAAAAATATGAACAGACGTAAAGCCAAACGTTACAAAAGTGCAACATATATGGACTCCCTTTGCAGATGTTTTGGCAGTTTGTATGGAATGTTCTTGTTTAAACAACAACAACAAACAAACGCTGCTATTTTCAATGAACTGCATCCTCGTTTAGATCCGAGAAACAATATTTACTAAGCGGGTATTTGTTTAGACTGTCAAAAAACAGCGCTCAATTTCTACGGCCCTGAGACAATTTAACCAACACACAACCCCCCGCCCATACTGTGTCGAACATTTTTCCACTTGACAGAAATAGAAAAATGTCAAACATCATTATACGAACACAAAGCCGGGCCGACTGTACGGTGCTCAACAACAAGCATGCAGAAACTTTAAAAGCTGTTATTGGAGTTAATTTGGGTCGAGGACAAAATAAAATGCTGAGTGTAGGGGTGGGCCATATCGTTATTGCAATATAATTTTTTGATATCGTTGTAATTTTTTATTTTTGTGGACACGATATAAGAAAAACACTGACTGTAGAACACGGGGACAGGTGCTTAAAAAGTAAAATGAAATGAAGGATGTAAACTGCTTGAGTAGATCATATTGCGAGGAAATAACTATGGCGTAAAAAAAAAAAAAAAAAAAAATAAAAAATATATCAATGAATTAATCTTCCAAATAGGCATAAGGCTGGGATTTTGAAGTAATTTGTCCATTGTCAATTACATCGTCAAATTATGTTTGATATCGTGAGGTCATATCGCCCTGCCCTAATCCAAGTAGAGGTTAGTAGTAAATATAGCCCTTCTCTAAGCGTGGGGTCAGAAAGACAGCAGCTGCCTCCTGAACAAGAGCTATTCATGGTTTTCAGAGTCTTGAAAGATGTAACGCTCTTTGGTGGGAGCAGGAGCATAACCGCTACTTTGGCGTTCAATCTTAAGATAATCCGCCTTGTTTACTCTAATGTTGTTTTGGCTCATTTCTCTTTGGAGGTCACCGCCTTTCACAAACAAAAAGGCGTATGTGGCATAAGGTTTGACTTAATAACAATCATTCTCAAAACCCTGTTCTTGTAGTGAATATGAGCCAGAACAATTATCCATGGAAAAAAATGAAAATCTAGAAATGTGGAACTTGATGTTTATGTTAGTGACAAGAGGCATTACCCCACTATATTTATCCATATCACATAATCAACATTTGAAAACTGGAATTGTTCAATCCCAATCTTAATTACTACTACAACTACAGCTACTGTAGGCCTAAAAAGAAAGAACATTTGTATCTGTTTTGTATCATTTTCAGAAGTAGTTAGTTAGTATTAGTCTTATCTCAACTACATCTACTATGTGTGTCAACAAACGCACTTTAACCTGGTGGTGGACACTACTCACATAATTGCACAAAGCAGGCTACTTGTATACTACTTTAGACTGTTAACAGGTTATTGAGTACATTACATCGACGAAAAACCTGTAGGCTGTCACAAATGGCAATAATGTACACAGAGCAAAGCAGTCATGGGTTTCATGTCTGAAATAGCTGTCGTAGTTTTCAGTAAACACAGTCACCACAACAGAAAAGGACCTTCTTCACAGTGTTAACTTAAACTTGGGGGAGTTTGTTTACATTTTTGACGCATTCAACTAGTCTAACTTGTAATAACGCCCATGTGCTAACTTTAACTTTTGACAATAACACTTGCTGAACGAAATCCTCAAGGTTTCATAGCACGCATGTCATGTCACGGGTGGTAGACAGTTGTTTTAGAGGTACTTTAAGTTAGCAGATCTTTAATAATCATGTGATTTCGATTTTCATTAGCCAGTTAATGTAGCTAGCGTTGCGCTGTCACGGAACAGGCACAGCTGTTGGACCAAAACATGCTCAGAGATGTATTTTTAACACATCATGCAAGAAGTCTCACACAAGTCTGGTCTAGCGGCAGTAGATCGATCTCATTAAACCTGGATAATCATTATAAAGTGCACAGAGATGTAGCGCGAAAACATCTTTATGGTTCATTAGCTGATAAAAGATGCGCGTCCACGCCATACCTTCGGACTGCTCCTGCTGCTGCTGCCCTCTGTCATCGCTAACGTCGTAAAAGCCTAAGGTTTCTGGGTGCCCTGCCGTTAGATCCATCTCCCCGGACTTGTGTGAGTCATCCCACGGCTGAGTGTGTCTCCTTCTCAGGTCAGCGCTGTCTGCATCTTTCTCCTCTGACGGCTCACTGCCCGTCATGTCCGCCATCTTTACTTTGGAAGCTGCCGCCGCGCTGCGCAATGTTCGCTACGTGCAACGTCACCCTACTGTTAAAACTGTGGTTAACTCTAAAAATAAATATAATAATAATCTATGTTTTAATAATATACAATTAAACATTCTTACATACCTTATTAATGATAATAATAATAATAATAATAATAATAATAATAATAATAATAATAATAATAATGATAATAATAATAATGACAACAATAATAATAATAATAATAATAATAATAATAATAATTATTATTATTATTATTATTATTATTAGTAGTAGTAGTAGTAGTAGTAGTAGTATTATAGTTATATCTATAAAGATGGAATATTAATCAAAAGCGCACCTGTCGTTTTACCAGTCTCAAGGTAGGGGGTCCGGTAGGGGGGTACGGGGCGTGGGGGCTGCTCTGAGAGGGCAAGTGACACACAGTAAACTTGGTCAGGGTCAGGGCCAAACTTATAAGGTCCCACATGGACCCAAATGAATGACCCTGCCCCCTTTATCTTATGGAAATTAGCAGTATTTACACATTACAACTTTGAAATCATATCTTAAAGGCATATTCTGTCCATTTTGTTTTATTTCTTTTTTATTACAATATTGAAAATGGTTTTGCCTCCCACTTCAGGGTCCAGTCTTACATGGCATGGAAGACATTTTAATTCAACATAGTTTGCACATGCTTAATGAAGATATTAATCTGTGTTTTTGCATATTTATCTTTCCTAGTGAGCGCATGGAGATAACTTTACTCCAATGAAAAAGTTACAAAACTTGTCTTAGTTTTTTTTCTGCCTTACCTCGTTTGTCCACTTGATGGCAGCAAAGCTCCATCAGTTCGTGCAGCTCTTTCAAAGTTTCCCCAACAACAACAATGATGAGACTTAACTCAACTAGGCTATTTGCTGACAGTTGTCTATACAACGAACCAAATCACACCAACCAGTATCCACGTAATTGGAAGTAAAGCCATGAAAGCCCAACACATGTTTCAATAATGTTGGGCTACCCATAATGGTCTTTGCATATACTGACATTAGTCAGTACATTTCATCTACACATGTAGATTACATCACAATGATGATGGGTATAATCCACAACACACTGATTGGCAAACTCATAAGAACACAAATGAAGAATATATTTGTGTTCGCTCTATATTTATTTGTGTTACAAAAACAAAAAAAACACTCACACTTTGATTTGCTCAAATAATGTCTCTAATAACCTCCCAAGGGGCCCGACCCCAGGTTGGCGTTCGGCAACCAATGATTTGGAGCAGTGGAGTGGGTATGTAGCTGTGTATGTGCTCTGAATCCGTCTGTCATGAATTTGTAGTATTTATTATACATTTATTTTGATCTTTCTTAAATTATTTAATCAGTGCAGAATAGTATCAGGTTAACATAATAAATATTCAAGAGGTCTGTAAACTTTCTGGACATACATTAATGTAAAAGTCGAGTTGTCAATAAAACTAAATATATGACTTGCCTTTAGTTTAGTAGTGTCATTTTCAAACAGTGAGTGTACCCTATCTTAATTCCATCCATTCATCTTCAATTCTAACAGTAAGCTTTGCATGCAGATATATATTAAACCCAAGTAAAGTTGTAAGCACGGTTTATTGTCACACATAATGGTAAAGCATACATACCAGACATCAGAGTTGACACTGAACACCTCTGCTGTATAATGTACAAATGGTGTCTAATAATACTAGCCTTGAACATATTTAAAAATGTGTTATTTTCCTTACAAATGCACAAATAAATACCCAGGCTCCAATTGTAAAAAAGATGTCCATTGTCTGTCCTCTCTGTCCATTTTGTTTCGTAAATAACAAAAGAGATAAGGGGAAATCATCAATATAGATTAAAGAACACAAACCAGGTATCCCCAAGCATTTCTGTTGGGTGGACGGGACTTTGTTGCAAATAAATGTGAAAAGGTCCATGTTATGCACTGTTTTAAAATACCGATTACACGATACACGATTTAAGATTGCAATTTTATATTTTAACTTTAATAATAATAATACATTTAAAACATGAAATACTTAGAAAATAGGGTAAAACCATTTGTGGACTTGCTAATGAGACCTGTGTGTTTTATGGTTACGAGTTATCAACTGATTAGCTGCTAATATTTTGAAATAACATTGTGCTGATCCTGATGCTGATTTCAAATTTCATGCCAGTACCACGACCTATGGTATTGATATCAAGTCGTACCCATTCCGATTTACCGATCCGATACTATTGCTGCATTTCATAATGGCTCACAGATGCGAACCCCGGCTGTTAACTGCATCCTGGCTAATGCTATGCTAACGCCCCAGCTTAAAGTGGATATGCCATTCATATGGGGCTTCGAAAAAGACTTAAAAAGGGCTTTAAAAATGTGAAACAGCTTCAGTTTTTAACCATGATGCAAATCAGTAGGAACAGAACAAAGCGTTGGAACCATAGTAGCAACAGCCAAATTGATTCCTTAAATAAATAAAGACGTGATCTCTTTGATGCCTTCATTGAGTCTTTAGAGTGAAAAGACTTGGCAGAATTGAGTAGTGTGGATCTTTGTTTATCATGAGACACGTGCTCTTTGTTTTTAAAGGCATTGCTGTTGTTTTTATTCCCAGGTAAAAAATGGTACTGCAACAGTAGTATTTAGAGTCTATGGGAAAAATCTGTAGAAAATGTGTTAACACTTTATAATAACTACACATTATTTAGCCTTAATAAATGATGCATTAAAGTGCATATGACAGGTTTAAATGCTTTAGAAAGTATGAGTTATTTAGATGAATAACATCTGTTGTAAGTACATAATTATCATTTTATTTCAGTGAAGCAGCAAATTAATGAAGAAATGTTGGGCAGAAGTTATTTTATTTTTAAGCTGAAAGGAAGTGACATAGATTGAGGTAAAGTTCCATAACAGTTTGACTCATTTCCCATTGACATAACATGGTTGGCATGCCAACAGTTTAAAATTGTTGTCCTCTATCGATGTCATTTCCTGTCAGGGTCCAATAAGGAAGTGAAACTATAAATGTCACAAAAATGGCCAAACTAAAGAAAGCTGGGTACAATCTTTAGCAAAATCTTGAATATAATTGTGTTAACTATGTTTTAGCAAAAATTGTGTTGAATGTGTCATATGCACTTTAACACTTCATTCAACGCTTAATAACATGAACTAAGTGTTAACTCATCCTTTATTGAGGTTAAATTCTACTTTCAGAACTAGAGTGGATTTAGAGGTGGGCACAAAAAAAAAAAATAGGAATACCAAAAGATGGACGGACTTTAGAAACACAGAGGAACTTACTGGAGAAGGTGTATGAAATAAAATGAGTTTAGCATGATATGGACCCTTCAAAAATAATACTCCTGTCCATGCCACACAACAGAAATGCGACTCCTATACAAAACTACAGCTGCCATGGTGCCAACTGGTCCTCAGTGGACAATTCATTTCTTCCACTCTATTTACAAATAGCTACAAACCTCTTTAACAGTGTTCCCAAACTGATCATAAGCTTAAAAATTCAGACTTTTTCGGGAAAAATACAGATATCAAATGAAACGAAATCATGCAGGCGTTACTATCAGTTTGGGAATAGGTCATTTTTAAAGGGAACGAATTTTCAAAGGAGGAAGAAAATAGGCAAGGATCACGAAAAATTACGACATGATTGGGGGGGTTTGTAAAGAGAAAATAGCAGTAAGACCTCAACACAATCAAAGCGGTCGGCATGAAATCTCGACGTGTGACCATGCGCCGCGTTAAAACAATCTGTAAAAGCTCATTCGAAAAAGAGTCCATAGTTGGTCGGACCGGTTGTGCGGACTTTTATTTCCCTCCTTAATTGCAAATTGAAATAAGCAGCAAGAGGCGGCCGAAAGCAAACCCGCTGGATTCGCAATAAAAAAAGAAAATAGCCTCAAATACAATCTCTCGTTTGATGAAAGTTTTTCTTTTCGCTGTTCCAAACTGCCATTTGGACATTTTGAAAAAGACTTCAACCGATCCAACATCGATCCAACAGTTCATTTAATCTTCAATTGTCCGATGAAGACGGGGACAAAAAAAGTTGTTTTCTTTTTTTTTTTACATAATGTAGCACACTGTATGCGTCCATGTCTTTGTGGGTATTGCTGTGCCGGATTTCTCCCCAAATTTCGTAGACTCCGGAGGAAAAAAGTGTCATTTTTTGACACCAAAAGGGAATCTGTAAAAATCAATTGCATTCTGAATACTTCTCTTGTTTTGAGTATTCTGGGACAAGATTATCTGCAAATGCGCAATGTGGTGATTCCAGACTATACTGTTGTATCCCTGGGCTGGATACTTCACCACGGCTAATGAAGCACAAAGTATTTTGAGAATCTAAAAGCTACAGTAGAGTAATTGTGAGCCGAGATGTCAGAATACAGTCAAAAACCTGTCTCTGCTCTTCACCTGGGATAGATATGGTCTGAGAACATCCGCACAATTCACAAGTTTTCAAAACATGTGTGAAATACTTTGTTTTTGTTCCTATAATGCCGTTTTGTAGTGTTGTAAACAGCCCCAAATCTTAATATGGATCATTGGGCCCAGAAACTCAAAGGTTGGTGGGTCCTCTGATTTGATGCACACTGTTATTGGACTTTACCATTCTGGCATGCGTTTGTGTGACTGAGAATGACCAAACTATACAGTAACTTTAAAGGTTCTCGCCCCAAAATACTCAAAACAAGGCAAACATTCCAAATCCACATACAGTAGTATCCCTTTATCTCCCAAATATCGCTTGCGATATCCGACGTGTCCAAAAAGTCACATTTCTCCAGTTTAGTCAGTGCTTTTATATGTTCCGGGTGTGTGTGTGTGTATTTTTTTTTATTGGGTGGGCTGGGGCGCTGTGCTCTCGGGTTTGCTCTCCGGGCCGCTGGGGGGCTTGGTGCTCCACGGGGGTTGTTGGCGAGCGCGGGGGAGCTGTGGAAGTCGTCGTCCTCGTCCAGCCCGTTGGTGGCGTCGTACTGCGTGTTCTCCAGGCGCGTGATGAGGCGCTCGTCCTCGTCGCCGAACTCCCCGCCCATCAGCGTGGGCTCGCCGACCACCATCACGTCCTGGAGAGAGCGAGGAGACAGAATTTAGACAATGGGAATGGTAGGGGCGCATACGATCAAACTTATTAGGAAACTGACAAAGGCTGCAATTATTTACAATGAACAGTGTTGTCAGCAGAAGTTTAAGTTTTTTTCTCGGATTTGAATAGGTACATATAGCATCTTAGGGAACGCCCACAAATGGCCACCGTCGAGGGGGGAAAACAGAGAGTAAAAAGAACAACTCTTTCACCTGCTACTCCATAATGTATTTTCTACCAAATAAAGATACAGACACACGGAAAGATATAAAGTTGTTTATCAGCCCAAATTTGTACATAGAACAGTGAATGCTAACCATAATGCTAACGTTATCTTAATGCTAACTGCTAGCTTTGAGTACCGTTTTTTTCACTTCCAGTGGACAATAGATACAGACGGCATCTTTAGAATCGCCCACATATGGTCATGTTCGATGCAGCCAGTGGGGCAAAACAAAGGGACAAAAAAAAGAAGATAAATTCTCCCATTTCTCCACCATTACTTTAATGCTACGTTAGCATCATACTACCTAAGTACGCTCGGAGAGGTACATCTATAATCTAAAGGCTACTGCATACCCTGGATTAAATGAGAACATTGACTTTTCTGTAGCAGTATTTATCATTCATTACCATTATTATTTTCTTTTTATTATCATTATTATTAATCTGTTTGTTTTTGTTTCTCTCTCTTGAGTGATGTCTAACAATAGCAATGAGTGCCGTTTTTCCACTTCTACTGAATAATTTGCAGTGACAAAATATCCATATGAACCAGATTTTGGCTTGACTTTATTGGTGTGTGATAAATATGTTTAAAGTCTGCCAGAAAACGTCTGAAAAGAGTAACTCCATGACTTAGCCTACTTCATCGGCCCCAGAATAACATGCCACCATCTGAAAACTGTGAATGAGTCTGATTGACCGTGCTAGTGTCTAAAGAAAATCTGGCTATAAAACCCCATTTTGTCAATTCATCATTTATGTGGCGAGATAATATTACTGAACGTAAACAAAACAAAAAAGGTCATGCTAAAGCTACATACCACGCAAAAAACCGAATGCATTATTACAATCACATTTATTTGTTGAACTAAATATCTAGCTTTCTCGTCCTATAGCTTTACACCTAATTAATTACTTTCCCCTCCTTTTTAGTGAGCAAAGTCACCAAAGTGAACCCTGTTATTAAACCCACTGTACCACTTAACACATTTGAAAAGATATTTAAAATAACATTCATTCATGTGAGTGAGCTATAATTTGTGGTTTATTTTCAGGATTCAAACCACCAGTCAACCGCAATTTCTCTGTGCTATTGCAGCGAGTCAGACTCTTTCAACCTTCGTAATTTCCAAACATTACCTCACCGACTTTCACAACTTTCAGCCTCAAATGTCTAAACTACTGCCTATAGGCTAAGCATCCCCAACGCCATGATTTTGAAACTGCTGTGTGTTTAGCCTTGGGGGTGGGGGGGGCCATTCAAAAATTAAAATATTGCCCAAATGAGAGAGAAATCAGCAGAGGAGTAATCTGTTCCATCTAATTCCAGACCAAAGCGGTGTGCGCATATCAAGTGAACGCAACGCAGCCGGGCCCAAAGACCTTCGAACGCTCGCTTACTCCAGATAAATGAATATTCATGCTGCTCACTCCTCATTATGCCGTCCTTAGGAAAAGAATAGAATTTAATCAAGCGGCTTTGAAGCGCAGGGCCAAATATGAACATTTACCAGAGGAGGTCTGTAGGGCTTTACAGTTAATATTTTCTGTAGTTTTGACGATATTAAACGGCTGAAGAGTTTCTTAGTTTTGTGCTGTTCACTATCTTGTATTTTGTTTGTTACTAAATGCATTGATCTACAATAACTATTTTTTTCACAGTTTCCCTTTCTTAACATCCAGCATGTTACACATTACAAACTGCCTGTGTCCCTTTTAAGACTAACCTCAAAGATATTCATTATAACTCTAGATTGGACATGACGCTCGCTGACGTGGCAAACGTGGTGGCAATCTTGTGACTGGCCGACGAGGCTAACCCCTATGCCACCAATGCAAAACCAGAAGCAACATTTTCATTGAATGTGAGATACATTCATTGTTTGTCATTGGTTAATGACTTCTAAGTCTACAGTAGGTCTCTCTGTCAGGATCAGATCATTTTTTTGAAATGTCTCGTTTCGCCGTATTAGCATTGTTTTCTCCACTCACTCCAAGGGTTCAGTGGTTAGCATTCACTGCTACTACGTATTTCAAAATAGGAAATGTGTTATATTTGATACTGAATTATTGTAAGTGTTCGACAGAGGAAAATCCATGTACGAATGTAATTAAAGTGTGTGCCTCCTATGCAACTGAAACAAATTAGAAAAACTGCAAAAATGTTTTATTTTCTCACCAGAAATGTCACAAAGTCAGTCACAATTATCAAAGAGTTATGAAATAACTAAAAATAGATTTAAAAAATTGCCATTTGTCCCAACGTATTACTATCTAGTTTAATTAAAGATCTTTGGCTAACCTGCTTAACGTTCATTCCTTATTTTGCCGGCAATCAGCAAATAAAGCATTTGTTTCGAGACATATCATGCATACATGTGGCTTAGAAAACATTATTTCGGAGACCTCAGCATTGGAACACTATAAAACAGTGTAAACATGCTTTCACTTTTAGCTAACAAATCAATGGTACCCTGATGAACACACTGAGGACGGATTATGGGCTTTAAAAATCTGAAGGACAATTATACGGTCTCCTCTGATGCAGTAAAATCGAGGAATTACATATCGGAGAGCTGCAGTTGGATGGATAAAGGCTGAAAAAGTCAATTTAGCACATGTGGTAAAGTGTGCCATACCTACCTAAACTGTGCCATACCACCATCAAATCTACTGGTCCAGTGAACCTTATAGCTAATCCCATGTGTGCAAATGCAACCTACAGACAGACAGTGAGCGCTGTTGGGCCCCACCCCCAAATCAATACTCATCATGTCTGACATATTTCAGCCGGCTGGCCCCCCTCGCTCAGGGTCACGGCGGGGAAGCACTCTGATTTATCCATTATCCGCGGCTATCGGTGGTGTTCTGAAGTGAAGGAATCTCCGCATAAAGACCTACAGGCGAGTCTTATGTATTCTTCGTTAGTGCGTAAAATTCCGTGACCCCTGGCAACCGCAGTGGCTTTTGTTAAGCTTCGGTGTAATGTGGAGATGCGCATCCGAATCGATAAGGCTCAGATTGTGGATGTGTAGCTAGCTGTATGGACCAAGGTTGAGGTGCAGCTCGGTGAATCTCAGCTTTCATGTAAGACTTGTAAAAAGGTAAAATCCATCTAAGAAATAAATAATATAAATGAAAGGCCATGTACCAATTTATATTTTTGTTTACAAACGACGAAAGGGAGCGCATACATTTTAAACTGTTGTGGTCTAACTTTCCTCACACATTTCTGACATCCCAATTATTTTACAGGCATGAGGTTAGCACGTTTCACAACTTTCAGGGACCAATACTGTCACGGTAATGTAAACAGCAATAACAAGCCTGCTGTATCTGTTTGATTAATTGGCAAACTGCGTAGCGGACAACGCACCACGGTCTATTCAGCTAATTCATAATCATTCACAATGCTTTTACAATAACATGTTACATACATGTGGCCGTTAAACTAAAAAATGGCTTTGAGAAAATCAAATTTGCACCCACGATAAATAACTGCGTGACGAGGTACATTTGTTCAAATACCACAAGTGGTTTTACATACCACAGGTTGGGAACCACTATAATTTTGTGTTGTATTCCCTCTGTGATGGGTGGGGAGGTGAATATGGAGAGCCAGTGTGTGTGTGTAGGTGGATGGTGTGAGTTATTAGTTTTTGTTGTACTGTTTTGTCCTTTATTATTTGATTTTGTGCATATACTCTGCTGTTTTGTTTTGTTTCCTGTGGATGTGATCCCAAGGACCCCCTTGAAAATGAGATGATGCATCTCATGGGGCTGATCCTCCAAATATGTCCATAAAATAAAATAAAATAAAATGTGTGGAAAATGGTGGGAATAAATGTTATTGTCTGAGTTTGAATATGATAATGTTTCGATCTAATTCAAATTAAGTGTATGTAAATGGTGGCGTTAAAACTATAATGTATAAACCCATGGTCATGTATCCATCTACGTTTAAAATCAGTTTTGTGCTGTAACATCAACCTGTCCAGGGACTACAGGTGAAAATTTGAATTTTTGTATGAATAAAAAAAAAAAACATACCATAACATACAATATACTTAACCTTGTATACTTTATATACAAAACCAATTTTATTGCACAACTAGAAATAATAGGTACAAGACCTTTAATGGGGAAAAGATAATAATGAATTACAGTACAATAAATAAAACAAATCCAACCAAACAAGCACAAAACATACAAATTATATCGTATTTTCCGGACTATAAGTCGCACTTTTTTTTCATTGTTGGCTGGGTATGCGACTTATATATCAAAATACATTATTTCACATGTTCGTTATTTTCCCACTGACAGCCGCTAGAGGGCGGTCTAGACTTTTTCTTCTTCATTATGCATTTTTTGGCTGCAGCGACTTATACTCCAAAGCGACGTGTATGTTTTTTCTTCTTCATTGTGCATTTTCTGGCTCGTGCGACATATACTCTGGAGTGACTTATAGTTCGGAAAATACAGTACTGTATACTGTGTTTAAACATTTTGGAAATGCAACAATGTTAATTAAGCTTTTTTCGTTGTTCAGGTTGTTCAGAAAAAAACAAGCTATAAATTGATTAAATACACATTACTGCAACTGTTTTACTAAAAATAAAAAACTGCACATCTAATCACAATTGCAATTACTCTTTCCCCAACTCAGCCTTAACCCCTTCTAATAAAAGACTAATGTGCGGAGAGAAGAATGCTGAGTCCCTAACTACCCCATCCCAGTGAAAGCCCTTTTGTGGATATAAGGATGTTTTTTTCTCTCTCTCTTTACCTGAACAGAGGTGTACAGTTAGCAGGAGCACATGCTTGACTGGCCATGTGAGTCAGACCGCTCACTGCACCAGAGCCAAGGCTCCAGCAGCAGTGGGACAGATAAGCCCACAGCAATCACACACACCATATACCTGTGCACGCTACAGGGACATGGGTACACGGGGCGCAGAGAGGACCATAGGCCACATTAATAATAGTCGTGACGGGTTTGCTCCGCAGTCATGCCAGGTCGTATAACAAGCCCATTTGCATGCTTACACTTTTAAATCTGTTGTGAATGTTGTAAGGACTTTCTGTTTCCAAAATGGTGCTGGTGGAAAAAATAATGAATAAGAAGCATGCATTTGTAGGAACAGGCTCAAAGCTAACAGCGTTTACATGATTTAGATGAAGGCTACAATGGAACTAATTTAAAACATTTTTAAGTTACCAAGCCTTATTGTTTAAGGCTGTAAACACACAAAAAGGGTGTCGATCGAAGTCAGATGAAAGACCTCAAAGATTTTGTGACATATTGAGGCTTCCTGTGATAACGTCAACTAGTGAAAAGAATAATTTGTATTACCATATTATTGTGTGTGGCCCTAATATGCATAAACAAAAATAAAGGACCTTGTTTACAAAGTTTACCAGGTTTTGAAAATGCCACGACAGTAAGATATTATTAATTCACTCCACCCTAGAAGGAAACCTGCCTTTAAAGTATAGTCTGTAAGTTTGCAAAGTGAGGAGACAAAGAGTAAAATTTGAAAGTAAACAATCAAATCCCTCCCCTCTTTAACCAGAAAGCCCTATTTAGTTTGCAAAATGAGGAGAGCAGGAACCGAATTTTCAAACGTAAATGATCAAGCTCCTCCCACTCCCCTCCTGATTGGACCTGACAGGCCGATTCACAGGAGAGGCTCGTCTCATTGGTGAACGCCGGAGGATACTAGACTCTGATTAGCTGCAGAGATCCGGGACTTTACATACACATACATATATATATATATACATATATCATTACTTAGTTTACATCAAAATGCAAGACCAGGTGGTCGATTTTGCACATTTTATAAAATTTGTAAAACATTTAGACTTCCAGACTACCAGACTATCACTTTAAATGTGTGCCTCTCTCTCTATAGGTTGTTTATTGCCATTAGCATTATGCGTGAAACTGTCGGTATGGAAGCACAGCGGTCACAGTAAGAGTATGCATTCAAGTAAGATCGAGTGCCTTGTCCAAAGACACAACAAAAGTATTCAATAAACCAACAACCTCTTGGCTAGCAATAGCTGCTCAAGGAACGTGCACACAAAGTTACATCATAGCACTTTATGATTCCAATTTCTATTCCAAATGATCGGTATTCATCCCAATCCGAGACGCTTCTTAATCACTCGCCGCATGTCAACATACAAACACACAAAGTCAACAAGGCACTCCACGCTCTCGCACGGCGTACATTAATTATGACTTGTATTCTTTTGACGGGGAGCGCCGTTGGGGAAGCGCACGTTTATTTGTCTGCATCATCCCTAAAATCTCCCCCGGCGACCACTTGTACACCCCACTATGCCTTAATCACGGTAATTAATTTAGGTGAGCTTTTCAGCTAAATGACAATATCCACCCTGATTTGTCAATTTGCATCGCTAATTAAGTCATTAGCTAAAAAACGCGCTGATTGCCAACAAGCCATGCATTTGCCATCTGTTTCTGCAAGGAGGGCCTGTCAACCTACCTCTGGCCAAAAAAAAAAAAAAACCCCCACATACATGCTAACAGCTGGTGGCTAGTCAGGGAGCGGGGGAGCGCTAATTGCGTGCTAATTAATAGTGTCTACTCATCTCGTTAAGAGTTAGCATTGGGGCTAGCCACGCTTTATTTGCTGCTTAGCGGAGTCATTAGCATATTTTTGCGGGGATTAGCAGTCAGATGTTTGGAGGCCATTTTTGTACGAGGGGCTCCCAGACAACAAGTGGAACGGAGGGAGGGGAAGAGTTGCTCTCTGCAGCGAAACTCAGACGAAGCAAAAGAAACAGTTGTGGAGGCTATGACTAATGCAATATATTTGAACAACAGAAATGATTGCAGTCCAAATTGGGTATGTTTTCTTTTTTTGTCTAAGTCAATAGCATTATAATGTTGGTCTAGCGAGTGGGAGTACAAAGTAATGACCATAATACTGACTTGAGTAAAAGTAAAACGGTTGGTGGTTGCTGGTGGTTGATGTAATAGTATATCGGAACAAAGCAAGTAGTGTGAAAAAGAAACAGTCTAAAGCTTCAGGTGAGGCTTGTGTGGAGATAAATGTTAATGCTAGCCAACTTAACCAGAAGCTAAATTAGCCTGCTATATCAAGGCTACTACTGTTATATTCCGTAGCCTATTCTACTCTCCAATTAAAAATGCTTCCCTGTCTACATGTTTATGATACATCTGACATTTACTTTCAATGTGTCAGTATGCCATACTGAAGAAGGAAGATGATTAGCAGTGGCAACCGCTGAATAATCATGACATTTCACAGAATTGTATGCAAGCTATATGTAACAGTTCTTCAGTAGTACAAGTAATCAATGCCATAAATATACTATAAATATAATATAAAGTTATAATTGGTGTTATAATCTTATTCATAGTTGCCCCTGGCTTTTTATCGTTCAATTGCAAGAAAAATCATGTTCTCTTCTCTCTATAATTCCACAGCGTTATATAAAATTCATTCCTGCTACATACATCAATTCCATACTCCATCCACACCACTAGAGGTCACTGTTGCTCGGCGTGTGGCCGTCTTGCTGTCCCTCCCTCTTCCTCCCTCCCTCCCTCCCACCCTCCCTCCCTCTCTTATCCAAAGTCCACTCCTTATTATCATTGGGCTCACGTCGCCTCAGCCACGAACCGACAACTTCTCAGACAAAGACAGGCAGACGCGCAACATATGTAACCGGCGTGTCCTCCCGCTCTTTAGGAAGGCACGTGAATGCAACATGGTGTGTGTGTGTGTATGTGTGTGTATGTGTGTGTGTGTGTGAGGGGGAATAGTGGTGGGGGGCTGTGTTGATGCGTGGGAGACGGGCGGGTACGTATATAGATATTGGCGATAATGAGAGCTGGCATTGGGCCAAACCGCCTTCAATACAGTGGAAACAATGTCAGTCTGTTGAGGAGAATGTGTGTGGTACAGTATGTAGAGGGAGGAGAGGAGCAAACCGTGAAATCGGGGGGTGGGGGTCTTGGCAGGTGCCAGGATAACAGTGGTTCGGCTGAATTGACAGTTGGATGCAAAAGTTTCATACTTCGAAGAATTAGTCCTACATCTCCCAGTGCTTTACAGCCTAGTTCATTCAGGGACACATTCTCAATGTGTAGCTACAGACTATCACTTTCCTATCCCGGTGAGGAGGTCCGAGGTTCAATTCCTGGACTGAGAGGGGTCTTTCTGTGTGGAGACCAAACAGTTGTTGCCCCCATTGTGTTTAGACGGAAACAAAGACTGTGGGTGTCATGGTGAGTGACAGAAGAGATTATATCAACAGTCCTTCGTAAAGACAAGGAAATGTATACTGCAGAAGAACCCGAGGCATGTAAAACAGAATTATGAAGGAAACGAGATTAACTGACCGTTTTCAATCAAGCGTTTTCTACCTGAGATCTACAGATTCTGACTATTTCCAAAGATCATTCACTTGGCTGGTCGGTGCGATCCAATTGAAGGGGATATTAAGCAAGATCGATTTTTTTCTAGATAGAATAGATCTACGAAGTTGCAATATTGTTCACACGTCCAAAACACACCTGGAGCTCCTTTGAGTAATATTTTAAACTATTTAAATACGTCACCTGACTCATTATTTTTACAATGCTTGTCTTTCCCCCCAAGCTTCTCCTAATCAAGAACTGTTTCAAACAGCACACAATCACATTGACATTCATAAACTTACCAAGGAAGGGTCGAACCTTCGGGTAAACTTAAGTTACAGCCACCTCTTTAAGGACTTTCAATGTCATAATGATAAAAAATAAATACAGTACATTACATCTACACTTGAACCCAGAGACTTGTTCAGTGATATATGCTCACAAAATATAAGACTCTTATTCAAATAATGACTCATATCATTGCACCAGCCTGCCAAATGGTACTGTCCATGTGTGGATCAAACGTATGTCCTTGGGCCACTAATGTACTTTCAGGAGAAATTTAGGTTTGTTTATGAAAAAAAAACTGCCTTAAAACATCAGATGTAAAGACAACATAACTTGCACTGATTTTCAATAGGCTGGGTCTGTTAAAAATCTAAAACAATGGTCAAAGTAACTCAAAAGCCTAAGTATTTTCTGGTCATCGGGGCAGGTTTCAAACAGTTGCTAGAAGACTATCTATAGTGCATTGTTAGTTGAGCATTTAATACCATTTTCCTTTGGAGTTTAACCTTTGTTTAAATTAGCAATCAACGTAAATATTTCGGCAGGTGGAGTTTTTGTCATTTATCAGGCTAAAAATAAAGTAAAAAAATGCTTCTAAAAAGCCTGTAAATACATCTAATTAGGTGCCTATCCTGAAAAGACATCACTTGTTTCCCATTCACAAAAGCTCTCATCAAACACTACACAGCATAGATGGCTTTTACATATTATATTAACAAAACCTATAAAAAATGCATGACTGTATAATGCATCCAGTGCTGACTAACAATTTGTCGTTATATTAAAATGACTAATGGATGGTAACAATCTGGTTTTGCAGCTGACGGTACATTGTTTGAGTACGGCGATGTTATTCAGAGCCATCTGCTCTATTAATGCGGTCGTACACAATAGTGCAACTCTATCGAGGATTTAAAAAAACGAGTACAGAAAATAAGGAATATAATTGAAATTTTATAGATGCCTATTTCTCCTTCAAAAATGGTTGACGCCAATTTCTGAACTTCATAGAATTCTAACTTTAATGTTCAGACACAGCAGCATGTCTAGGCCTGCCGCGATAATTACTATATTGAGTTATCGCTCGATAAGTATAATGAAGGACGATAACATTTTTAGTCTCGGTAAATGCACGATAAATGCACGTGCTGCGTGTGCTTAAAATAAATACAGAAGAATGAACGCTATGACAGCGCTGAGTGAGCGGAGCGTCCATCCAACCTATCTCCCCGCATGTATCCAGATCATTTATAGATCAGCGCTGCTTTTAGAGAGAGGCGGGGTGTAAACACTACTACGGAGCTTTGCTGATTCCAACACTTTCTATGAACTTTATTGCGGAGCAAGAGGGACTCGTGTGAAAACACTTGGAGTTCCAGCCAAAAGAACGCATCACGGAGAGAATTACAACATTATGCAGGTATGTCCAACGAGAGAACGAAACGAAACCACCGCCCAGTCAGTGTATCAAAGCTAATCAGCGCTACTGTTAGCGAGAGGAACCCGACCCCTTTAGTCACTATCCAAATACAAGCACATGCGATAGTCCTGAGAACATTACTCAATGCTTAGGTCTACATGCTACTGTTCAAAAGCCAGAGAAATGCTGCAGCGGTTTGACCGTGAGTCAACAAGTTTCCCAAAAAAGCTGCTTCACTCCGACAGCCGTGTGTACAGGAGGTTATATTTGAAAAGAAAAGGGAAAAAAACAAAACATATGGTTACTCTACTTTAGCAGTGATACAGTATTATTTGAATCCATACATTTAATATTTTATTCTAACCAGGTTTAATTTAACACAGAAGTGAGTTTTGTCAGGAAATAATCAATATTGTTGTTATTGGGATATTTTTAAAGATGATACTGTATATTGACTATTTGAAAAAAATAAAAATTGTGACAGGCCTAGTTCAAACACAGAACCTGGTGAGAGTGTAAGTTATGTTAAGAGGTTGAGAAGCACAGATGGATACAGTGTCCTAGAATATGTCGACCCCTCTAGTTTGCATTTTGTTTGGTATAAGGTGTTATTGAATGCCAAAAGTTCAATACATTTCAGTTAAAATAGTTGGTTACAGTTTTCTTTTTATTGCCTACAGTATTTGCATTATACTCAATATTATCGTTTATCGCGATTTTTTTTAGATGATATATCGTCCTCAACATTTTTTATCGTGGCAGGCCTAAGCATGTCCTTGTTGGGCGACCATGGATGTTTACTTACTGTTATGTTATAAACAAGGCTGAGCATTGTTCAGAAATGTGTTTGTTTGCAAAAACGGAACAATCTGTTTTTGTTATTGCCCTCTACAGGTAATGCCAGTGAGCCTTAAGTTGTGGGGATTGGACCATGAAGAAATAACATTCTTTTTTTTATCGCTGACTATATAAGTACATGTTAATTGTTCTCAATAGTACTGTATTTGAAAATAAACTTGTCTTATTCATTATTGCGGGAGACTGTAAAAGGTGATTTTGCCTTTGGGTATTTTACATTATCGGCCGATATCTCTGGAATCGAAAGTGAAAGACTTTTTGGTCAGAAGTTTTTACACCTATTTATGTTGCAAACTTTTGCGTATAATTTTGGAACCATAGACAGAGACTTAAGTTTTTTGTTTTGTTTTGGAATCTACTGATTTTTGTCTTTCAAACAAGCTCCCTCTGAAGTAACATGTCCTGAATTAATCAGCCCTATGCCCTTCATACAGCACCCCCTACTGTCACAGTTCAACACTGACACATTTAGAAGGATCATACGCAGGATTATGGACGAGACACTTTTTTAAATATCAGCGATGCATATCGGCATCAGCCAATCAAAATCCCCACTAAATGGCATCCATCTTAGAAAAACCATATTGGTATCGGACCCCAAAAATCAATATCAGTCGTACCCTAACTTAGACATGGGCAAAAGGCTCTGTCCCAGGAGCTCAACAGTCGGGACCAGAGCCCTCCATGTCTGTTCAGGGCCAGGCGTATGAAAGCTCATACATGGCTTTCCTTCACCCCTCTCGTGAACCAAGAGAGGGATTTAACAGTCATCAAAAATTGCCATGAGGAGGCTCTCTGGATGAAGAGCGAAACATTGGCAACTGTCAAAAATGTCAACTTCACAAGATTGTAACCCATACGTCTGTGTACATGGGGCCAGTTTTGAGCTCTTGAAAAAGGCTGAATATTTATTTATTTATTTGGTTGGGACAGTGCATGTTAAAAGGCTGAATATGCAGGTTTCCTCCAACATGCAAGAATGAAGCAAAACTCCAGCTGTGTTTATTGATGAAAAAACTATCAAATATAAGTGTTAAAGGCTTCATAAATTGATTTAGCATAATATCCAAGCACAACTTTGAAACTTTGATCATTTTTAACAGCTCAAATGATAAATAATAGCCAATCATTCATGTACCATCTTTGCAATCTTAAAGACATACAAGTTAGCCATTCGAAAAGGCTTACGTGCATTAAACAGATCAACCTCATCAATTCGCAACATCGTCCGCCCAAATGAGACGTGCAATGTTCGTATAACCTTTACCCATAATGCATTGTCGCCCTCAAATTCCCCCCTCACCCTGAATGAATTTTGTTTACGAGGCTCGCATTAGTGCCAAGCAGCCAGCCTTTAACATGGACAAATTCCTGTTACGTTCCGTATCAGCGGGCTTTCAGCTGTACCGGAGTGACCCCCCATCCCCCAGCCCCAGCGGTGCACTGTGGGTAAAGAATAATGATACAGCGGAGGGCGCCGTTTGAGTAGGTTCATAATGAGTGGAGAAAGACAGAGGAGGGGAGTACTCAGGTGTTAAGAGGCTGTTTAACCCCGAACAGTGTCAAGTGCCTTGTTATGGAGACATGGGAACAACGTTAGGTATGCAATTTTTTGTCATGGGGAATATGGATGTAATTTGCAAGATAGCATGCAGTATTTATTACTCTGTAACCTTGCAAATTGTGAGCTAGTATCTTTTCTTGGTCCTATATCTTCTGGTGTATACGTAGATGCTTTCACGTGGAATTAAAAGGCACTATACCTGTTTTTTTGGAACAAAATGTGTCCTTTCCTCCTTTGGTATATAGTAAACTCAGACATTTGTGGGGGAAACACTGTCATTAGTCAGCATTTGGATACATTTTATGAACTTGCAGGCTGCCTTTCTTGGATTTTTGTGACAATGACCCTGAAAAGCTGTGAAATGTGCCAATAAACTCTTCCCTGTGAAGAATTGGGATGCTGCAAATATCTTAGGAAAGTTAGGAATGAATTTAGAACACAACTAACATTTTAATTTACTGGCTTCGTCTTTCATTGTTTGTAATAATAATAATAAATAAAAAAAGGTATAGGGCCTTGAATATTCGTCATACTCAAATAAATTAAACTTTACTCAGTTTTCAAGGCAAGACACGGCAGGTGAAACATAGATTTTTCACGCAGTGGTCAAAGTTTAGATTTTTTTGCTAGTTTTCTACCTTAAATTTTATGTCTGAGTGAAAAATGAACCAAACTTTCCAATCTTGTACTTAAGAATATGTTTAAAAATATATATCCTTCCTGATTTATTGAATAATCAAGGCAAAATTTGAATATTTCCAATTTGTGTTGGGCAAGTTACTCTCAATTTTGTAGGTATTCTATATTAGTAGTTACAGCTTTAAAAAATAATTAATTACTGTTTCAAAAACACTACTTTGAGTTAGTTTTGGCAGAATATAAACTGAAAATAGTAATAATAAAACTACCCGAGCAAAAGTGTGGTCAAAGGCTTATTTTTCCTTTGCTTTCCCCATTCTCTCGTGTTTAGTTTTGACGACGTTAGCTACACACAACTGCAGATCTTATACACCAGTGTCCAACTTGGTTTGCTGCCTTTTATTTGGAATCTTTTCCTCCGTATATCAATACAAACCATTTAACTGCACTTGTAACTTGAGTTATTTAAAGCCACACCGCGTAGAATTTTACCCAAAAATAAATTGAAATACAAGCTTTAATTTTATGACAGATATTTTCATCATTGAAAAATACCTCATAAATGTACAAACAAACATGTGCTTTTGCTGTGAGCGGCTCAGCTCTCCTAAGACATGACTGTAACTTTACCGGGAGTGGGTACGTCTCCAGCTCATCTCGATGGAGATGTGACTAAAGTCAGCAGAATTTAAGATTTAAACAGGTTAGGTTCTCATCCAAATCCATTCTTTGATTACCCACTGCAGTAATAACCTTTTCTGTGTTGAGCTGGTCATTGTGAACATGTTTTGTACTGATGGCATCAGTATAGTCCAGAAAGTTACCCAGTGTGCCTTTAAATTGTAATGACTAATATATAACCATATTTTGTTTAATATGTTATATTCCTTAGTTACTGAAAAAAGTCACATGTTTTTGTTACTCGTTACTTTTGTGAAAATAAAACCATACATTTAAAACCTCCCTGATATAGATTTTGTCATTGACAATATAGGCAATTTTGAACATTCAATCACAGAACACGTGCAATAATTTGTGACATAATTATTAATACAGCAAAACTTTCAATTAATATCTATGTTTCTTTCCCGGTTCACCTGCAGTGTCTCGCCTTAATTCACACAAAACACACTGTGCCCATGGGAAAGATATGTGCACCATTATGTGAGCATGACGGAACAAGCTTACTAGCCCTATGTTTCAACGTTGTACAGCCAAAGCAACACTTGGCCAACACTGCCAGTCACTTCTCCTCAATATTCATAAACATACTCTTAATATTTTCCTTTTTGATCATTTCTAAAGCCATTTGCACCCCTCTTCATGCAATCCACCTTTCTCTCCATGTTCCTGCGCACAACTCCTGTGGGCTTTCTTTGTCTCACTGCACTCCACTCTCCTCCCGCTGCTGCCGGTAATTTTGTTTTTTCATTTGTGCAAATAAATTAAAGCTAATAACCACAATACTATTACGGATTTTCTTTTTTCGCAACCTGGAGGAATATTCCATAAGTGAGCGTCCAAACTGTTTCAAGCTCCGCCGACCGACGCTGTAGGGAAATAGGGACTTTTTCCTATAACCACCTGGCCAATTAAAACAAGGGCCAAGACTGATTTCTTGCTAAACAATAACAATGGCTGTGACTACACGCATTTCCAGTAGTATCTAATTATTCGCGATTGAAGTAAAATGAATTCAGATGACTGTAATGTTGTGAGATCAAATGTTTTCGACAGCATTGTACTAAGCTCTTGGTGCAGACTACATTAAGCCACAAAGCGATAAACATGTGCTTGCGGCTGGAATTTTGAAATTCTTAATGTGGCGTATGAAGTTGTAAGCATGCAGGAGCAATTTTGGAGATGATGGCCACCACCTTTTGACATAAGCAAAGTGTTTTCAGCTCTCAAGAAGAAAATGGGTTGAATATGCAACAGTGAATACAAAACATGGTTAAAATCTTAACAAATCCTCTCCTTAGAAGTTTCTATCTGACATTTGTGTCGAAATTGAGTTATTCACATATTCTCATTCCTGAACTCATTCTGTACACAAGATTTCGGCGCTGTTTTATGAGCAAAAACATATGACCCAAGTCAAAATTATTATTTTATTTCAGGGTAGCATCAATTTAAGGAAGTTATTTTTATTTGAATTTTAAAACTACAGGAAGTGACATAGAAGCGGTATACAGAGTATGGTCATGTTTGAAGCAGTCACGAGGGAAACAAAAAAGACTTTAAGAAATGCTGAATTATGAATATAAATACTTATAAATACTATAAAAAACGGACAATGCTAACCAGGAAGCTTGCGAAGCTAACTTTAGCATCATGCTACGCCAGCTAACGAGTGCTGTTTATTTGCTTCCACTGAACAATTTGCAGTGAAAAAACATCCACATGGCCTGAATTTTGGCTTGAATTTCATTGGTGTGTGATAAATATGTTTATAGTCACCCATACATTTTTTTTTAAAGGGTACAAAGAAGCTGGGTACATTTTTTTTTTTTTAGCAAAATCGTCAATATAATTGTATTAACTATATTTTAGCAAAAAAATTGTCTAATGTGCCATATGCCATTTAAACTTCAGTACATCTCAGAATGCTAATCAAACCTTTTGATTCTAGAGGGACGAAATAGTAGGCTTGAAAGCATATGGTTCATTTCAGTTATCAAACGCGCTTTTTTGTGTGGACTTCCTGCATTTTATTGCTTCATAAATAGAACCTGGAACTGTCTGCCACATTTTCAAAGTCCATAAATACCACCAGATCCAATGTTCTGCGCATAAAATGTGTTCTTCATGGCACCATTGATTTTTTAGCAAACCGTAAAAATTAAATAAACACATAATTTTCTATTTGTCTGTTTGTCATTCCCACTGCTGCCTGCAGAGGGTGCTCCAGGCTACTTAGATCTTGACCAACACAACCCTCAAGTAAACTGTCTTTTCCATACAAACATATTAGTTATTATACAAACTATCAATGCTCAAGAGAATGTTTACAAGCCTCGATTCTGCATGATACATCTAACTAGAACAACATGCCGTCTTTCGAGTGTAATTAAGCATGGAGGAGTTGATGCTTACAGGTACCTGGCTGGAGAGGCTGAAGTTGGTGGCGGGGCTGCGTTTCTTGCCCGCCGCAGTGCCCAGGCTGCTGTTGGCGCTGCTGGCCGAGTTCTTCCGTTTCCTCCTCTTGGTGGTGGTCTGTCGGGCGGGCTCAGCTTTGGCGCGGCCAGCAAACACAAACAGAGGCAACGCCAACAGCATAATGCATACTGACAGGGTAAGGCTGTCTCATAAATGATAAGGTGTGGAGGGAGATGCCAGGGCTGGGTTTAAATGGAATTGAATATATAGATTGGCATATTTATACAGCCTTGATTCGTCTGTTCTTACTCTTATTCTCAGCCATGTCTTAAGGTGAGACGTTACAGGTGGATAGGGACACTTTTTAAATTTAGAGATATCAATTTGAAACTTTTGCTTTAGATTACTAACATGAATATGAGAGAAACATTTATTGCAAGTCTTTTGTCATTTCATGTTTTCAAATAAAAATAAGACGTTTTATGTCGACAAGATCTGAATAGTGGATCGAGTCAAGTTTAAAGATGCATTATGCAACTTTTTATGTGAAAAAAAGATGATATTTGTGCGTATTTGACCTTGACCTTTGACCTTTGACCCATTGGCTGTATGAGTGGTCAGCATGGAGCCTTTGCTTTCCATCACAGTGGTCTCCAGCATCAATTGTTTGGAAGGTTTTCACTGCTGACGGACCCTCTCACCAGAAAACCTACAAAACAATTGATCCTGGAGCGTCCTAGTGACCACTGTGATGGAAAGTAAAGGTGCCATGCTGACCACTCATACACCCGCAAGTTCAAATGCGCACAAATATCAACTTTTTTTTTCCGCATAAAAGTTACATAATGCACCTTTAAATTTAAATCTGTAAAAAAGAAATTACATTTCGCTGTAGGTGCTACTGACGTGGAGACACTGTCGTACCAATGTGATAAAAATGCATTTTGAGAAAATTGCTCTTGAAATTACAATGTCCCATATAAATCTATAGACATTGAATCAGTGCCATAATCAATTATCATGTTATCTTGAAGATTATTATTATTATTATTTTTTGTTTCCAGGTGAAAGTTTATATGTTAAGAGACCAAATTGGCCCAAAACCTGAAAATTAAAAAACTAATTTGCCTGTAGTGTCTCCCCTTAACATTCAGACTGGGATATTACTCTAAGTTATTCCAAAACTGATAAGCTTTCACACCAAACAGCCCTGGCACAAACCATACACTTAATTTCATATTAGATACCATGCAATCCCACAAACATGCATGCGAGTAGCCAGGAGACGTACAGGTACATGAAAAGGACATTTAGCGCGCACACAAAAGCAAACTAATCTACAATGAGGCTTCCATGCTTTGTTCTGTTCAGAGGTGATAGCGCAGCGGCGTGTACATCTCCCCAGACATGCAGTAGTAAGACAGAGCCCTTCATTTGCATAAACGCTCAACAATGGGCCTGACGCTCGTGTAAACATGCAAATGCTAATGTTTCAAATGTGTTCCTAGAAAGCAGCATTGGCACAAGGATTGGTTACGTAGAGATAGACTGTACACTGAAAAGGTAAAAAAAGAATATTTACAGTTAAAATGACTTGGATTTAGAGTTTTTCCAGGTATGAGACGGCTCATTTTCCCGTCAATGTATTTCAAAACTAAAGATAAACAGTAAACAGATTTTTTTTTTATGAGTGGTTGGACTTTCTTTTGTTTTCTTTTATTGAATATAATTTTAATTCTGAATCCAAGTCATTTAAAGCTGCAAAGTGAATATGCAGATCATCCTTTTAGCCTTTATAGCAGAGCCATTATATCGCATGCAGTTGAGCAACAAGCCAAGCAAGCCAAAATGTATTTCATAGCATTCGGGGGGGGGTCCGAGCGGCGGAATGCCTGAAGATGTAAGAGGGAAGATACCTTTTTTGTGATTCGTAGGGAATATTTCCGTTTTGAAGTTCTGTGGGTGTCCAGCTGAAACAAGCGTGTTAGCTTAAATATTTGTTTATGTTTTACTTTGTAGGCGGCTGGCTACACAGATACTGTTCTAAACATTTGGTCCACACTTGTTTTGGAGCCTCACCAAAGGAAACCAGGTCTGTAAAAAAATTAAAAATAAACTTAAAGTAAATAAACTAAGACTAAGAACTAAAAAAGGTGACAAAACATATTGATTTATCCCCAAAATTGTATGGCTATAGGACAAACTCTGTCAAAAATCTGAAAACTTCAGCTTTGGATCAAGTGAGCCCAGTTGTTTTTCAGAGATTGGTCCTATGAGTTAACCTGTCTAGATGTTTAAACGATCAATTTAAAGTGATAGTCTGTAAGTTTGCAAAGCGAGGAAAGATAAGAGTGAAATTTGTAAGTAAACAAGCAAATTTCTCCCCTCTTTAACCAGAACGCCTGCCCTAGTTTGCAAAATGAGGAGAGCAGGAACAGAATTTTCAAAAGTAATCAATTAAGCTCCTCCCTCTCCCTCCTGTCTGGACCCGACAGTCCAGTTCACATGGAAAGCTCTTCTCATTGGTCAAAGTTGTATCCCGGGGATACAACTTAAAGAGAGAGACTTTAGAAAACATATTGTTATTTAATATTACTTATGTTGCAGTCAATTATACACAATCTACTAAATTTGTAAAACATTTAAACTTACAGACTATCACTTTAAAGTAGCAGAGTTTGCTTTGTGGCTACGAAATTATTATATCCAAACTATTACCCAGTAAAAGAGTCTCCTTGAGGGCTACCCGTGACTTTACTTTTCACTGTAATCACTTGGGTATATTTTGGTGGACAAAAAAAGTTCATAAAAGTATCATTGTGTAGCCAGGCTCAAACACACAGTGCAATTTGACAACATGGAGAAATGCTTCTACATCCATAAGCTTACAAAGGCTAGACCACTGGGAAACTGGTTCAAAGATGTTTATCCAATTACAGCGTTACGCGCAATTCCTCGAGGTGCAATTATGTCATAAATGCAATCATTGTTATTGGAAAGATCTAAGCGGGTTAAATGGAGATCTTAGCGTTTTTATGTATGTGCATAATTTATGGATGTTTGACACCACTGCATCTGCCAAACGTTTGCAGGAAAACACAACTTCTTTAATCTCAAGAGATGCAGCCAAACAGTGGTATGATTGGGGTGGAACAATGAAATATATTTTGTTACTAATCACACCAAGGGAGATGTGTTATTCAACCAACGATTTCAAAACAAATGTGAAGTAAATCAAAGCCACACAATAGAAGCATTTTTTTTCCACCATCCTGTTTTCTTTTCTTTCTTTTTTTCTGGGACTCCTGAATTTGACAGACGGGTGTGCAAAAAAAATAAAATAAAAAGCATGACTATTGTTGGAGACATCTTTTCGGTTATCCGTGTGGTTTCCTCCGGAGCAGTGACGCACTCAAAAAATCACTTCCATTTCCAGCGAAAGGACTTATCGGAGCAGAAATGCACCCGCGCGGCTTCCTCCCTGGCTCAATCCCAAACTGTTTCCAAGCAGGAGAAGAATGGCAGGAAAAGGGGAATAATATGGGCAACAACGAGGAAAAATGGCAATTCCGGCTAAACGGGGCAAAACATCAGGTCAAATGTTTCAAAAGATAAAGAGGCGGGGCATGGAAAGTGACCCTTTGGACATGGGGCATGGGAAAACATTGGATTACGGGGGATAAGCGCTGACTTTGAGTTTTTAGTTGGAATGTGAAATCTTAAGATAAACTGTCATACTAAACATATTATGTTTCCTGTACCATTATCTAACAGTGGAAAGGTCGTTATTCCATACAGACATGGCATAAAATTGTGCTTAAATTTTAAATTAGTTTTTCTTCCAATAGCTAGCATGTTCCGCTTTGGACGAGCTGAATTGGGCTGCCTGATTACACAGACAGTCTGAAAACGTAAACGTGCGCAGGTCGGCGTCAAAGCCTTTCTGGCTAATTTTTAAAGTCATCTCGTCATGCCTCGCTAAGCATTGCTGTAATTTGTAGCAGCTCCGACGTGTCCAAAAAGAAGAAGAAGAAGGAGGAGGAGGAGGAAGAGGAGGAGGAGGGGAGGAAGGAATCCTGCTCACAACGCCAATTTGTGGCTGGTACTTTTTAGAAACCTCCCTTAAAATATCAATCATTAAAAAAAAGCTGAGGAGCCTGTAAGAAGATTGGAGCGGCTTGAGATTCACAGCCAGGAATTCTGATTAATTTCACATACCTGACAGGCAAAACACATTTAAGGGATTAAGACGTATAATGGCCATTTGGGAACATAAGTGATGCAATAAAAACAGTCAGTGGGAGGAAAATATTCCGACTTCTGCAAACCGACGGATGACACAGAATTTAGAAGAACGTTAGCGTGTCTAAATGGAAATTTGTAAAAACGTGCACATTTGTGGCTGCTTATTTAGTCAATTATTTTAACGTCGGTGTACTGAATTAAAAGGTTGCAGCTACTATAAAAGAATAATGTTAAAATATATTTAATATGGGTGAACAATTTGTGTCAGCCAAAACGGACATCTCAGTGTTGAAAAAAAATACAAGCCTAGATTTAAATTTAATGCTAATCCCAATAGCTAATGGTATGCTAATTGCTAATGGGCCCAATCCACTAGACCGGTGTTTTCCAATCAGGGGTATGGGGACCTAGGGAACGGAAGCATATAGCACGGATTTAAAATAAGATGACAATCAATAATATAGATTGTTATTTTAAAAAAACATTTAACCAGTTCTATTTCAAATGGTCTGCATCACTAGCATGAAAAATTGACCACCGTTTCCCCCAAAAAAATTCTCTGATGTGTCCAAAATGTCCAAATCTTTGTCCACTTTCGACTGGTTGAAATGAGAAGTGTTAGCATTAGCAGTTGGTAGTTACCTGGTGGAGCGACCATCCTCTGCCATTTCTGGAACAGGCATGTTTTCAGACAGTCTCTGGGGCTGAGGTTGTAGGTCTTGTGTCGGGACATTAGCTCCTGCATGGGCTCCAGGATGACACACAACTGCAAACACACACACACATTATTGCATTATTATGCATTATTAATAATAGCAAAACAGTAGCCAGGTACAGATGACTACTTTTTTGAGAACGTTTTCTGCTGTGGAACATGCGTGGACGACTATAACTGGCAGTTTGACACCAATTCCTGCCAGTACATAATGTCTTTCTTCACCGTACCTTCAGTGTTTGTTTGACTGAGCAAGTACACATGGACAGTAGTGAGGATTAAACCTCCAACCTTTGGGATTGTTGGGCAAGTATTGACAAAGTTAGTGTCAAGAACAAAACAAAAAGACACAGGTAAGTTTAGATCGATTAATCTGACACAAGGGCTGTAGGATTAATCGAATCAGAATTGAAACTCTGTATTGTGAGCTCAGAAAAAAATGCAGTGTGATATTTTTCCAAATTCGTTCTGCCCTACCTGGCACAGTCCCATCCCACTGTTCCCCTTATCAACATAAAGCAAATCATTGTCTATAAAAGCGCTTGCTCTCTTTGCTGCCCAATTAATCTCCCCCAGAGTGACTTTGAGTGATTAACAGTGCAGTGAATCCACTCTTTTCACCAACACCCGTAATGGGAGCCTTTAAAAGCTGATGTATTACCAAGGAGACAAGACCACAGATAAAACAGGGGCAGATATGAGGATTGAGTTTTTAATGTGTTCCTTTGAACTGCAGTGCATACACAATGTAAATCATACGTGTGTGACTGAAACCATTAAACCATTAAATTAAATTAAAAGGTATTTCAAAAAGTATGCCACATAAATTATACCTTTGGCATTGTTCAGTTAGCTTTTAGCAGTGTTTTCTCAAACCAAAAGGAAGCAGGTCAAGATTGAACAAAAGGGGTCCCAGGCTTGACCCCTGGGGCACCCCACAGGTCACGGCCATTTGGTCAAAGACACGGTTAACTAATTCCAACAATATGATTTTTTGTGTGTGTCTACTTACATTCTGCGACCAATTGCCAACAAATCAAAAACATCAGCAACATTTAATCTTGCTGAAAGTGAACCTGGATGCAATTACAGCGCACTCAAATTTACTATGGTGTACTGAATATTCACTAGCAACCACAGCTGCCAATATATTGCTGTAAATTTGGGCTAATGTCTTTTCAATACCACATTGTACCCAGTATTTTTTTTTTTATTGATAGACAAACTCACTCAACAGTCTCTCATTCCCACACTTTTCCAGCTCTCTTCCCAACTCCAAGTCTAGTCTGGGCTCCACTTTAGAACTGTAAATCTCCAGAGAGGCGCACAGAGACTAACCAGAGGCCAGCCTGTCATCTTCAATCCATCAGACTTAGCCCGACACCACATCACAACAATCCCATATGGAGAACATTACTGTAGGTTCCCAGCCTTGTTCCTCTGAAACCACCAGCTATAAACAACACTTGGATGGAGGAATGCCGGGATTGGGCACGTGCGATTGGCATTTTTATTGTCCAATCGCAAGGCAGCGCTGAGATCAAAGACCAGGTAAACTGATGTTTCTTATCCCTAAATGGACAGTGCAGTCTTCTACAAGGCCATTATAGTCTTGTCTCTGATTTATTGCCAGAATAAAAGTAATGCATGCTTTTAGACAAGGTGAAAATGGCGTCTTTGAATGTTGACACATGTTTTTGATCATTTTAAAAGATGAAAAAGTAATCGAATATTAGGACTGCATGATTTTGACAAAAAACCTAATTGTGATTTTTCGGCGAGTGAAGTAAGTCATATTACTTCTAGACCACCAATCAACATATTCTTGCTAAAATTGCCCCACATTAGAACACAATACACAATAATCTACATTCATTTTTTTTTTATGTTGACAGCGCCCTCTTCTGGAGGAGTTGGGCTTCAACCTTTCCCTGACATTCAGAGTACCACCTGAGGACAGCCACGTGACTACAATAAGTCCGGGATGGAATCACATGGTGTCTATCTAAACATGTTTATGGAAACTCAGAACTTTTATCAGTTGCTGAACCTGTTGGTGAGTCAAATGCCAGTGACAGAAGAAAAAAATGTTGAGGTTAGGTTATTGCAGTACTCAAAACCAAGATTGCGATTGGATATCAATAAACCTTGCAACCCGATCAAATGTTGCCAGCTAACAATTTTATTTGGTCTTACAAGGGGCATTTGAAAAGAGGACGGAACGACTGCTAAATCAATACAAGAATCAAGTATTTCAGAACATGTTCTTCGAGCTCCAAACTAAAGTGTAGCAGATGTAGCATTGTAAGATTCCCATGGAGACAGGATCTTTTTCGTTTGCAGCGAATACTGTACTGTCTATAAATAACTGCAGTCTTTGTGCTTTGCTATTTGCTACCATTCAATTTAGGATTTCAACTATGCAGCTCAAGTCATCAATAAGAATTTGCCACTTCTTAATATATTTTGTCATAAAGATGTGCTAAAATGTGTATGTAAATATTTTAGCTCACGTGACGCTCAAAACAGAGACTTGGCATAAGAATAAACCGCAATAAACATCACTTTACACATATTATTTCTGTTATTTTGCTGGCAATATAAATAATTTTGGAAGTTTCTATGTCTTGCAAGCTACATTTTGTGTATTATCTTTTACACATTGCCCACCTTAGCGCCGGCAAACATATATTTCATAATTTTGATTCTCTGACTATGTTACAAACTAACTTCTAATATTTATATCCTGAACTAAATAAAAACTATCTTGAGTTTAGTTGCAGCGCATCTTCCAAAAGTCATTAAGGTGTCTGTAAAGAAATGGCCCGCAGCGCTTGTTTCCTCGGATGCCTTAGATTTGAGACGTTCGCGACGAGCGCAGACAGAAAAGTTCCACTCCGCCAGGCTCACACAGAAAAACATGTAATCACAGCTGAGGCGGACGGCCCTATAGCTCGCTTCCTATATACTCCCACTCTCTCAAGTTTGTTGTTGGAAACGTCAGAAAGAAAATTGTTATTTTTCTAGAAAGTGCTTACAATTGGTGTTATTCATCTGCACATAAACATGGGCTATTTTAGCCATAAAATACAAAAGGCAACTGGTTGAAATTTACTGTCTTCTATTTGTTTGTTTGCTGTCTTTTACAGGAAGAAGCTCAGAGTAGAGTTGCTGCTACTTAGTAGGCAATTTGTGTAATTAATAGGCTCTATTAACCTTTAATAACAGAGTCTCTCTTTTGGGGGAGTCCAAGCCCCAGATGGAACCCTATACATGTTTAGTGGTAGCGGAAAACCGGGTCCCTCGTGAACTGCTGCGCTACCATGGTAAAGGTCAAATTAGCAGAATGGCTATTGCTACCATGATGCTATCTGGTGCCCTGACGGTCTGAAACCATTTGAAACAAGCTAAAACCAAAGCACTCGCTCGTGATGATCAAAAATGTTTGGCGCAGCGGCATAGACTTTAAAAAAAGACGAGGAGCTGCTGTTATGATGTTTATCGGGGTAGACATGTGGAAGAGAGAAACTGACTAATTATGCAGGATTAAAGGACATGTGTGAATGAAACAAAACGCCGCTCCAGGTATGTTTTTGATGAGGAAAACGCATTACATAACATGGTTAAAACTCCAAAACATGTCAGTTACAGATAAACAACAGCCCTTTGAAAGCTTGTTTGTGTCTTCTCCATAAAGCCCTTTTATTTTGTCATTTCATTCATCAATTTATTTTTTATTTTTTATTTAATTTATTTATTTAAAGGGACAATGCATATTAATGAACATATAAATGTAAATATGCCAGAATTAGCCAATGGCTACTTTCCATCTGTAGTCCCTGGCAGATCAAGAAAATACAAAGACCAATATACAACATTAAAGACAAAAGATCATCACACAGATCATCCACACAATTAAACTTGAGACATAAAACATAAAGATAATGGTCAGTGGTTACATGTCTGATTCCCCTTCAGCCAACCTTTAAGTTTAGTTTTAAATACTATGACATTTCATTTCTAATTGACTCAAATAGTCATAATAAACAAAACTGTTGAATCAATGTAGCGTAAATTACAAGCAGCAAAGAGAAAAATAATCTTATGATATCTGCTCCCTTTTACAAGTTAATGTTTCCACCACTGTGCTTTGTTTACTTTAATCCTAGCTACAGCACGACTTCATTTTATAGATACGGCCGGTTGCCTAGAACTTTGAAGCATATTGCCGTACAATATACAGCCTGTCAAACGTCCCCATTGTCTCCACTGAGTGAGGCGCAGCGCACTGGGCCGAGGCGGCGGCTGCATGTCAATGAAGAGGAGTTCTCAACAGGTGGGCCGCGGGTTTTAACGCGAGGTCACACGAGATAATCTGAGGCAAACAGTGATGAATTAACAGCCCTTTCCAGGAACCACTGCCAAACGCGCCCTTCAGCAAGTCTGTAAACCCACGCCCTCCTGTCACTGCCGCACTCCCGACGGACCCAGAGGAACATGCCAGCGAGTGTCGGGGATGGGGATGGGAATAGACGTTGGATTCCTGCTGATTTAGGACTTCTTCAGAAAACATTTACGCAAGAGCCATTTCAGATTGTATATGGTGAATGACTGCTGCTGCTATGCATAGCAGACCTTTACTCATACTTTTAGCCTATGTCCGAACGCCCACCCTAGCCCATTAACTCATCATTTACTACACAGTGCTGCACTATAATGCACTCATACAGTTGGCGATTTGGACACAAAGAACACTAGTTTCTCCTCGCTGGTATAGAGAAATTAGTGTGCGTGCTAACAGAATAAGAGCACTACATCTACTTTAAGTTCCCTCAACTTTGGTAATAATGGATTTCTGCAATATAGACCGACCAAATTCAAGAGACAGTTTATTATTTATGGATAAATATAAGTCAAATCAGTTTTATTTCACATGGATTTGACATGAATGAAGAAAATGGCTTGAACTGTTGCCTTTTTGCCTGACGGGGAAGCTATATAGTAAATCATTTACCAACTCGAGCTAAAGGTTAGCAGCTAATGTTAGCCCCTTTTCAGCGTAACGGGTTTTATTTAAGTGGTTTATTCTTGAAAAATATGCAACACACGATTAAAACCGCTGCATTCGTTCATTTGTATTGTGTTTAATCCAAAGACTTGTCGCTTTCGGCTGTTTCCCGCCCACTCTCGCAAAGCATTGTGGTCTACAGTATATTGACCCGGCTGGTGACTATCGCTGCTCACTGCTTTCAGAATGTTGTGGGAACTTTTGAGCGCACTTCTTTTTCTCTCTCTGGACATTCGGACACTAGGACATACTGGCACAATCACTATATGAGGAATAGTGTGGACATTTGGACACAGCCATAGACATGCATTGGCTTTCACACTGTATATAACTTTAATCATATATGAAAAGCCAACTGGTGTAAACAATGTAACAATATAGTTATGAATTCTTTGAAGGCTATGACGATTTTAGTAATTCGTCTTTCTCGTTTGTTCACCGACAAACAGCACCAACAAAACCAGACCGGCTCGGCATGTTCATACGAGCATCCATCCATTTCCCTCACCAACCACTACAGCCGCAACAGTAAATAACCCTATCCCCGGCGTAATGCATGTTTGGATACCACTGTTTTCACGGCTCAGACGGCTAACATCCAAGCGCCGCTAATCCCATGTACTTCTATGATCATCCCCCTCCCCGCCACTCTGTAATACCAGCCAACCAGCTCTGGCTCGCTGCCCCCGAAACAACCGTTATTTTCGGAATGAATAGTAGGAAGCCCCGGAGCTCCAATGCACGGAAAAGGCTTAAATAGTCAGCCTAGGGGACAAAAAATATATACAAAAATACTGGTTGCAAAAGCAGTTGTGACCTCAGTTTTGGGAAAGTGGCGGAGAGGTAGGAGCTGAGAAAAAAAAAAACACACACAAACATTTGTGGTTGAAATAGGGGGGAAAGGGTGCATTTTTGCCATGACAACCGGTGATAACGGACACAAGGGAAGTATTATTTGCTGTCAGCGGCATTCAAACAAAGAGGACAAGACTACAGTAAAAATATCAACCCGCTGTTTGTCTAGCCAACAAAAGTCGGACGTAAGAGGGGGGTCTGCAGGGGTTTGTTGCGTAACTCAAAAAATATAGTCTTCAGGAGTCGATGAGTAATTGATGTTCCTGATGTGACAGAGAAACCTTTTTAATAGAAAAAGAAATTATTCATTATTCTTATTAATAAAACTTGGATTGATTTTGGTAAAAAGCAGCATTAAAGCAGCATTGCGCGACATTTCAGATTACATGTTATGTTTCATGTTCAAACTAAAGTGTCGCAAAACCCTCATGAATAAACAAACATCCCAGCAATACCACACAAGCTCCCAATCATCTGCTAGACACTGACAATGCTACTGCTATGGACCTACTGTATAATGACCTACAATGCCTTGAAACCTTAATGTTTGTCAAGATCAAAGCAACAATATCTCCATGGAGACGAGCAGGTAATGTCCCACATCCAGCAAAGTTACGAGTCAGGTCTGAGGCGAGCACACATGAACATGAACGAATGAAATACATATTTTACGTATTAGGCGATTATGTTCTGTGGTGTGGCGTTAAAGGACAATTCGATTAAGCTTGTTGCGAGGTGGGCACTCTCTGGAAAAAGTCGGTAACATGTTTCAGGAATTTTCCAACACTCTTTTGTATAGTGACTTAAGGGGAGACATGGCCGGTGAAAACATACATTTTTCACGCGGTGGTAACGGTTGAGATTTTTAGCTAGCTAGCTAAGTTATATCCCATAACATCATAGGTGAGTAAACTCTAGAACTCTAGAACTCTCAAAAACAACAGCACTGGCCGGTTTCCCACGCTTCTCCATTCACAAATAGAGACACATTTAGTATCCGTGTGTACCATGAAAGGCAATTGACATGACGCTATAATCCAAATATGGTAATTTCCTCCTTTCTGGGAGACAGCAACAGCTACAGAGGAGAGAAGTATACAGGTACATATGCAGATGTTACAAAACTTTAGGGCGCGTTTTCTCAAAATGAGGTTTACTTTACACTGTTTACACTTTTGACTGATACAACTTACAACTTATTGAAAAAAGATATCCAAAATCCCATCTGATAAAATATTTCTAATTCATATTTTACCAAAAAACACAAATTAAAACCAGGCTCTATGCATTCTTTAGAAAGTATCGTCAATTTTGCCCATTTTTATGCGGAAACGTGAAAATAACTTTTCTACAACTACAATTTTCCCTCATATTCATGTCGGTAATCATCTACAGCAAAAGTTTCAAATAGCTATCTCTAAATGCATTCATTTTTCCCTGTTCACCATTGTTTTGAATTATGAATTTAGCTGTGATTTTTAGCCTCAATCAAAAATCAATTCAGTATCAGATCATAATAGCAGTCATTGTGCTCCAAAAAAAATCACACCCGAAATTCCATATTTCAACACAATCCACTCATTACCATATTTACCCGTCATATTATTTCAGTTGGGGCTGATAAAATTCCCCGAACCAGTTTCCCGATGTGGTTATTAGACGACCATTGTGTACAAACATGCCAGAATGTCTAGCCTTCTGTTTCCTCCACAAAAGCATTGACCACCGAACAGCCCCAACAGAGCCAGCGCGCAAACACAATCCTTAGCGTGTAATTACAAATACTCGAATTATGCGCTTTATCGTTCGCCGACAACACTTTCTTTCACAAAAAAGAAAAAAAAAAACATTGTTAGTAGAAAACAAAACCAGGCAAGCTCCCTCCCTCTTTCCCTCTCTCTCTCTCTCTCCCTCTTCTTCCTTCACTCTGTCTTATAATAAGCAGCCGAGGTTCGCGCGCCATTTCACAATTATGAGTCTCTACAGGGAGCTTTCATTAATGTTATGCTAATTTTCTGTATCCAATTAATTCCAGTGCCGGTGCCGTCTCTTCCTCTCGCGCTCTCCTTCCCCCGGTTTGAGGAAATCGGAGCTGTCAGTCAAGTGCGGCGCAGCAAAACACAAACAAAAGCCCACGGAAATAAGGGGCTGAAGCTCGAGCGTGGGGTTACGGGGGAAATATTTAGGAAAACGTATAAGAGACAAAAACAAAAAAATACGTTTGATGCTAAAAATAAGATTTGGCCAATTAGTAAGTCAGTAAATGATAACCATGCTGCTAATTTGTCATTTCAAAACACACCAGTCCCCATATTTGCCAACAAAGTGCGTTCCAAGATGCTGACATTTACATATAAAGAGCACAGCTCACATCATCTGAAGTTATACAATAAAAACGGATTAATAGCATCCAAATGTATTCCAGATAATCAAACCTTTTAAACTATAAAATGTAAACACTTTTACACATCTCATTGTCTCTGAAATCGACTTTGCTTTGAAGCATCTGCTAAGAGTCATTCTGACGATTAGCCATGCTGCTAATTTGTCATTTCAATGTGCTTCACTCCTCACCTTTACCAGCAGAGGGCGCCCTGGCTCATCCTAATGTCCACAGTCCACCAAAACAGGACTTTGTATGGTATATGGTGCCCTTTGTCCAGCATGTTATTGTCAATACTGAGAAGTTGTAGCATATCATCAAACTTTCTTCAGACTTCAGTCTCCAAACTGTACTCCCCCTTTTGTTTTTTTGTTTTTCAAGAAAGATTTGTCAAAACAAATTGAAGCCCATTGCTGATATAGACAATGACAGCCCCAGATTGCGTTCCATGCAGACGTTTGGTTCTTACCCTGAGGTAGTTGAGGGTGAAGTTGGTCAGACCCATGCGCGTGATGTTTTTGGACAGCTGCTCCAGCACCTGAGGGTCTTGTGCCTACAGACAGCCACGAAAACAGAACAAATTAGAATGAGCATTCACATGGAATAGAAGTGAACTGAATTAACACAGTGGTTCTGCGCGGTTAAGAAATGTCCGTATTGTTGACATTTCTTACACTTTTTAATAAAATCTAACCTGAGAAATGTATTTGGTAATGCATATTGACATTAGGGGTGGGAACCTCTGGGCAGGGCTGTTTCAAGATATTTGGGGGCCTTAGGCAAAACAGCGAAGTGAGGCCCCAAGTCCTCCCTCGGGAAATTGTTTTAAATTCAGATGGGATTCCTTGTATTCTGGTGCATTTTAAGAGTCATGAAATTACACTGTAGTACGCAACACAAAGTAGCCACTACAGTGTAGTAAAGGACACAGTGTCTTCAATGAGGCATCATTATTTTTGTCAACAAGGCAAAAACAAGGTAAAAAAGTATAGTTATTCATATTATTATCATTCTTTAGAACTGTCTTCTCTTATATGCAGAGTAGTGTTTTTTTCTTGAACTATGCAATTTATGTTGAATTAAAAGAAAGGTATTAAAATGGTGTACAACACAAACTATTTTAAGGACATTGTACAACAAGGATGTTCTATAACCTCCTAATGTTGCGCTCTATTGATATAAATGCAAGTCCTGTCAGTCTTTCTTGGCTCATGGATGATCTGAGGTAAGACTTTATCAGTTTCACAGCTGAAAAGCTTCTCTCTGCAGAAGCTACAGTGACAGGAAGTGTCAGAAGGAAAGAACCCATAATGCCACATACATCGGGGGCCCCTTCAGCTGGGGGCCCTAGGCAGCTGCTTGCCTACCCCATTGCGACGGCTCTGTCTATGGGCACATGACACATGGCTCACAATAACGATAATCTTATGATACTGTATGCCAACACTGTGATAGTCAATATACTGAACAAAATAAACCTACGATAATCACGATTTTTAGAAAAACACATGCAATTTTTAACCTTTATAACGTACATATTATTCATGATATACATTTGTCTTCATATGCATTGTGCCCCTTTTAAAAATGAGTTAATACATCATCCCTGATTTACACACTAAAAATGGGTCTATTGATCAGTGGCATCACTTCATTTTCATTTACATAAACAAGAAACCACAGTCCTGTTTCAAAAGGAATAAATCACCCACAAATTAATCTTCTTTAAAATTATAAAAGCTATCATTAAAAGTAATACTGTATATCTATGTGACAGTGTTTGGTCCAAGTGCTTAACATTGTAGTGCTGCTCTCCTTGATCATTATTGACCTCTATTGATTGTGACAGCAGTGGAGCACTGCTACCTCATTAATATGCATGATGTCAGTCATTAATATGCATGACGTCACCAAAAGTATTGATATCGTAATAAAAAGTCAGAATTGTATAGCCCCGCCAATATAGCAACATCGATATATTGTCACACCCCTAATAAAACAACTCATTTTTTAAAGCCCCAGGTCTGCTACATTCATTTCACATTTCACGCTTTCAACATTTGAATTCACTATAAAGTGAGATGATGGTGTTGTAACCATTCAACATATTTTTTGGATTGTAACACACGATGCAAATGATATTAGAAAACTGATTGGAAGCAACATGAATGAAAATTCTTACATGGACCTGGCCTGCCATAGACAACTTTACCTTTTACCTTCCATCAAAGCTATTTGAGCAAACTGCTAAAAACTGCTCAGCCATATTATGTCCAAGAGAAACATTGGCTGCAGTAATAACAAAGGATTTTCTGCTTGAGAGCCCAATGTACTAATCAGGCAATAACATAATAACTTTATACTTGATCAGCCAGTTATTACGTTATCGGCTTGTTGAACTCTATTACGTTACTGGCTGTTATTACGCTATTGTCCGCTATTACGTTAGCAGATCCTACAAGATGTTATGACTTGGAACCACGGCTAACCATTGAAACTTTACTCGCTCAGTCTTTCAGTGTTAACTTTCTATGGCTGTAGTGGCTCAGTGGGGGAACAGTCCAGATTAAAGGCTGCTTATGTGTCCTTGGGCACAACACTTCACCTATCTGTATTGTCTTATCTGTACAATGGTTATGGTTAATCCAGGTTGTTTTTATTGTTAATGACGGAGATACAAATATTTTCTCAAGTGGCGCTTATTACAAGAGTCAGTGTATTTTTTTACCACTCTTTCCTTGACAGTAAAGTAGTCTCTTGATGTATGTTTTTGTTATTAGAGTTTTAAAGACGAAAAAAAGGACAGCTGACAGCTAACATAGTGAGCCTTCAGACCACATCAGGAGTAAAAAAAACATATATATATATACGTTGCCATAAATAACTTGAAATGTGAAGTTCCCCTCCAGCGTTACAAAGTATAGAAAGTGTACGACAAACATTAAGGCTTTAGATGATGACAGCTGATTAAAAACTTTTACAAAGCCACATTATATTCTCCAAACTTTGCGAATGAGCAGTCAATGCGGGGTGAAAAAAAAGTGATATTGACAGAGCAAAAACGTTGGCCAGTATAAGGAGCCCTGTATTCAGCAGCTCATGAAAAATGCATTACTCTATCTGCAGCAGGATCTGTGTAGAGAGAGAGTCAGGAGGGAAGTCAGGCGGATGATTGACAGCCACCCTCAGCCATTCAACATTATTGGCACCACAATAGAAATAGTTTTAGTCAGGTACAATTCGGCTAAATGTACGGTTTTAGCACAAGAAAAGTAAGAAAAATATATAATAGTCAATTTGAAAGTGAGAATGCTAGGGCTTTAAATACGTCCAGGAACGTCAATATTTGAGAAAAGTCTGGAAAGTAGCTTCTAAACTCACAATAGCATGTTTTCCAGACTTCTTAGAATATATTGCTATTTGCAGAGGGCCTTGTAGCATATTTTTTGATATGCGACAGATTGTACCTTTAAATCAGTTGGGATGAATTTTGCTGTGTGTTCTGCACTCAAACTACATTATCACAGTGCCGGTGTTAGCATTGCCATTAGCCAAAAATGGAGAATGTGTATCGCTATTTCCCCCCTGCTGCCAGTGGAGGGAGCTCCAAGCATCATACAAGATCCATAAAAGAGTAGACCTCAGTATATGTTCCATGCACAACAAATAATTTAAAATGATAAAACATGGTAAAAAGGTGGGTTTATAAGCCTCAATTACGCATAAAATGTCTAGGTAAAACCATGTTATAAGGTTGTTCTGTCAGAAATCGCTAACTGTTACTTTTGTCCCAAATTATTTTACAGTAAAAAGCTTGAATAATGCATAGGCCCTTCAATTTTGATTTTCAAATATGCCAACTCCTCTCCTTTATGACTTAAATGAATCTCCAGAACTTCTTGTACTTCTCCGGAACTTTCTTCCCTTGCCGGCTGACGTGCCGCACTCATAATTGATTAATGCGTCATTCTGGGCTTCAACTTTGTAAACTTTGAGAAATAAGTGGGAATAAGACTGAACCAGATCGTTTTCCCCCATGCTCCGCTCCACCACCACCACCACCGTAACCCCCCAGAGGACCACCACCACCACCACCACCAGCCGCACTGTAGTCCGACTAGAGCTCACTTCAAACTCTGGGCTCTCCCGGCTCCTGCCTGCCTGTCTGCTCCATCACGTATGCAAGATCTCCCCCCTGCGCCTCGACATACGCTTTCATTAGCCCCGGCAACGATCAAAAGAAGCCCATGTCTTCTCCACAATTCGCTCTCCTTTCTCTCTCCAGGAATTAGCGTGAATGCCCACAGGGGCCAATTTATGGGCCAGTGAAATTCATATGAAGATTTGGACACAGAAAGAGAGGAGAGAGAAAAAAAGGAGTCAGTTTGTTCACGAGGGGATGCTCCGAACACACCTTTGGTCTTTGGGGTAAATACAAATGTAGCAAAATCCGGGGGGAAAAAACGAAGTCAGTGAATGCAGCATTAATCGTAGCTAGTTTGTTAACGTCAATTTGAGCAGGTTGTAATATAAGTACCAGTGCTTAGGAAGAAATTTATTTTAATGTATTTATTATTGTCATTATTATGGTGTGACACTGCAAGTGAACAGGGAAACAATATAAATTTTAAATTTTTGCTGTAGATTACTGACATAAATGAGGTAACATGTATTGCAAGTTCTTTGTCATTATATGTTTTAATATAAATAATGGAAAATAATGGATATCAAGTTTAAATGTCGTAAATAGTTTTATTTTGTTATGTTAGTTACACATATTTTTTTCAGGGAAGTTTTTGGATATCTAGCCGTTGAATTAGCTAATTTTATAAGTGAAAAAATAAGTAAGAATTCATATTTGGCCTTGAACAAAGCTCAATAAATCAGGCTAGGATTTGGATATTAATTAATCCTTCTGAAAAAAGAATTTCAAATTTTGTACAAGTGCAAGACATGCCAACTAGTACCGGTAACAAAAGTGGATATATTGTTTCAAGAGAGTAAAGAAAAACTTCTTTTGAGAAAACGTGCCCTAAAATAATGTATATTTGTCCAGTCTTTTGCCGCAGCTATGTCCACGACAGTCTCACCGAAAGGAAATGGCTATATTGAATTTGGAGTCAGCGTGGGAAAACGCAATGTTATAGTTATTGCTGGGAAATCTCCAGCTCGCTAGCGGGAAAAAAGTGTAGTGAAATAAACTCTGTTAAGGGTGAGTTTTGTCTTTTTTTTTTACTCTGACACTATGATGATTTTGATGATTATGGCTTTGGGATTTTTACAAGCTGAGGCATAATCATCAAAATGATAACAAATAAGGGCTTGACATATGTCACTTTGCATGTAATGAGTAAATATCATATATTAGTTTCACATTTTAAGTTAAATTACAGAAATAAATGCACTTTTTCATGATATTCTAATTATATGACGAGCACCTGTAAAATCTATGTTTTCACTTGCCGTGTCTCGTCTTTAATCGATCGAAGTAAAACAATATATGAAGCTATCATGTATTTTATTCTGCCTATCTGCTTTGTTTTTGGGAATACAAATTGCACAAGAGATGCACATTTCGTGGGTGCATGTAATGGGCAAGGATATGATTAGTCTGAGCGGCTTGGCTGGAAGGCAGAGCTCAGAGTAGAACTGCTGCTCCTCTAAACTGATGATAAGGCTAAGTTATACTTTCTCTTTAGAACCATTACTTCGGTTGGTTTAGATAAGTCTGGTAAGAGCTTGTGCACATTTGATGGCTCTCCGGTTACCTTCAAATTAGTGGCACGGTAGCACAGCGGTTAGCGCTCGTGCTTCACAGCTAGAAGGTCCAGGTTCAATTCCCACTAGGGACGGGGCCTTTCTGTGTGGAGGTTGCATGTTCTCCCCGTGTCTGCGTAGGTTTCCTCTGGGTACTCCACAAATTGTCTGCTGCTCTGGGAACTTTTCTGCGTAACCAAGAGGAGCTGGAGAAACAATAGATTCTGCAACCCTTCTATATGTAAATGCAGCTAGTTTAGAATAGGTTTTCAGTCGAAATTCGCTCCAAACAAATCCTGCAATAATTACAGCAACCTTGCATTTTAGTCTAATGATTTTAACTAAACAATGCGCTGCGGCACAATGAGTATTTCCTCATTGTTAGCCTTTGTGCGACTTATAAAAATAGACTTACACAGCGCCACACTGCTAGATTAAACCAACTTTCTTTTCTTCCTTTCTAAAAAAATCCTGGTCCCTGCAGAGTATACCGCCTGCTACTACAACTCAGAGAGTGTCGGCGCGCCCCACAGTTCAGCCACTGTTACACTTAGCGGAATTAAGCAGATTATTCATTCGACCTTGTTTTTTTTTTCTGTCTTTTTTTTCTTTTTCTTCTCTTTTCTCAGATGAGGGCCTGTGTTCGGTTTTATCCTGGGTGGCCTTTGAAGTCGGGCAAATAAATTGGTTTGCAGAAATCCCTCCAGACTGCTTTGTTGGCGTTTAAATTTCATACGCTCGTGAACGGCTCGCAAAGTGGCTCGGCAGAGTGCGGGGACCCTCGTTAGCACCGGGGGCCCCGAAGCCGGACCTTGGTTAATAAGATGTTATCGCGATTGTTTCATTCCACCGGATCAATATGGATTTTAATATGCTCTCGGTATGTTAAGTTAACGGTGCGTCGTGTCCCATGAGGTAAAGTGAGTAAATAAGATCAAATACAGCGCTGCGTATTAAGTCAGTCGCCCTTTTAGACCTCTTTAGTAACTCACATTGTGTTGGATCACTTGCTTGAGTGAAAGTAATGCATGGACACTTCTCGTTCATTTGTGTTCTGTTATCCACACACACAGGTAACTCTCTAATGCCTATAAGTATTAAAAGATACAACACATATTCAATCTCTCAACTGTACTCAAAGAACTTTCTTTCCTCTCGCTGTCTCCCTCCTCCCTCGACTCCGGGGTGAAGGCTCCAGCAAGGTAAAAGTCCTGGGATGTTCATGGACTGTTTAGCCCCTTTAGTTCCATGGATCGATGACCGCGTCAAACTTTGCTAAGGTCTGTTGTTTTTGTACGGCAGCTTAGATGCTAACTTAAGCTATGCTGCTAGCGCAAATGTCCCTAAAGCTGTTGCTGTGTTAGCCTGCTTTTATATTCGTGCATACATCTAAATATTGGAGTGTTTTCAGGTGATTTATCCATCTGTTTATCCTTCTCACGCTGTAACAAGTGCAGAAACCACAAAGAAACGCGCTCCTCCGGCTCTCCTCATTGTAAAAAATGCTCTTTGTTACCCTTTGTTGTCACCGAAGAAAGGTAAAGCGGACATGTGTTTTGTTAGCATTACACTGACACTTAAAATGGGCATATTTAATCATATTCCTCATGTTTAGTAGCAAGTGTCAAGAGCCAATTGTGCACTCTTGACTATAATGCAACAAATGTTTATCTTTCGTTTTTGCTTACAAAGGACACTGAACCTTTTGCCAGTTTGTGTTTAATTTTTTACCAGTCAGGTGTAGAAGCCCAGGCTATTGTGCAGGTATAAATGTGGTGATGATGTCACTCACGTGCATGGCCAGGATGCTGCGGGGGATGAGTTCTCTGTACTGTCGGATGGTAAAGTGCCACGTCTTGATTCTCATCAGATCGTCGAAGGCAAACTCCACTATCAAACGGCCCTCTGTACAAACCTGGACAGAAAACATCCCAAAAAAACCCATCAGAGCCGTGTTGTTTTATGGTCTCTTACAGTGGAGAAATACATAATGTGCAATTAACTATTTTATCCATAGACTGTGAAAAACATGGATGTATTAACTCCTGAAGCCTTATAGGAAATGGGGCAGGCTCCAGAAGTTCCTTGCTCTAATGTACTTTCCAAGTTTTTCTCGTCCCTTTAAGTAGTTATTGAACATTGTCATTCCATGTGCTTGTCTTTACACTGGCAGCTCATCCTACTTTATTTTCTTTTTGCTCTTTTTCTATTTGCCCTATTCTAATTAATGGAACTGGCTCCAAAAACCATGCCAAACTGCTAGCATGAATGAGCTTCAGTTAGCCCACGCTGAATGCTGTGGGGAAGTCACCCTCACTTAGTCAATATATAATTCTAAAGTCTATGGTTTTACCCAACCCTTAAAATATCACTTTGACTTAAGATAGTTTTATGAAATCCAGATTTGGCGCTGATTGCTTTTAAAATGCTTCTGCCATATTGCACTTTTAATCAATATCAGCCAGATTTATATTTGATTTATAGATTTTGGAAACTCAACTTGCACTTTGTAATTTAATTAATTTGTGGTAAAATATAGCATTTTATTATAATGAAGAATCGCTTCTTCAGTATGTAATACTTTGTGCATTGGAATATAATGTATCGCGTATCGCATCGGGCCCTCAGTATCGTGATACTTATTGGATCGAAACAAAAGTGTATCGTCCCAGACCTAATGATCAGCTCATTTAAAAGGTTTTGCATATTTCTAACCTTTTAAGTTTTTTGGGAAAAAACAATTTGAACTCTCAGAAGGTGTTTTAGTTGTTGTGTCGAGCCTATTAGAACAGTAAACTTGGTAACAGAACATTTCAATTTACTCCAAAAATGAGTCCGCTAATTGTCCTATGAATATGATATGCCAATTCTAACTTCTTTAACCTGAGTCTGGCAGGCAGCCGTCAGTTGATTGGGACCAAAATGCACAATTTCCATAAAGATCCCTGCAAGCAAAAAGGGTTTCTTCACCAGTCTGGAATTTGTTCAAGGAGCAGTCGGCGCGGATAGGCCTATTATGCTCATGATATTTACTCCTCTGTCCTTGGGCTGCTGCGCCATTCCGGCTCTTTGGTAAAAAAATGTGAAAATAAACGTAATCTGGAGAGGCGAGTGTTTACAGCGGAGACAAAAGAACTTTAGGTCAGAGAGAGTTGCCAATTAGGAATAGGAAGGGGAGAGAGAGAGAAAAAAGAAAAATAAATAAATTTTTTCCTATTGGCCCCTTTAGCTGAATCCAAAGACCGAACGGGCCTTATTCGGTTGCCGTGACAACCGAAATAGAGAAAGAGATATGGAGAGGGAGAGAGAGAGTGGGGGAAAAAAAAAAATCAGCTGATTAGTTGGCATGGCAACGGCAGAGATGTAATCCCAGCAGACACACTCTAATCAATGCCCCCAGCGCAGATGGTCTCCCGAGGATCAACAAGAAAGAGGCTAGCGGCCATACTGAACCCCCCAAACTGATCATGTGACCTACCCATTAATTCCACTATCAGCTAAAGACAAATATTCCCAAAAAAAGCCAACTGCACTGTGCCACTGAAGTACAGCAATGTGGAGTCCATGTTTTCCAATCTGCAACTGAGAATTTTAAAATACATTTGAGCTATATGTGGATACGTTATCGGGATTGGGATTACATTACTGATTCCTTCACCACTTTTGAATTGAAAGTGCATGAGACCTTTAGAGCAGATTCAAGGTTTGCGAGCAATATTAAAATTTCTTGCTTGGCCTACTCCTTTTGAGTTTTTTGTTACTTATTTTTTTTGCACTGTAATAATATTAATGTAAATAATCACTCAATAAATCAAATCATCCATCCATCCATCATTTTCTTCCACTTGTCCGTTGCCGGGTCGTGGGGCAGCTGCCGGAGCTGCCCAAATCACATTGCACCAGCCCCCACGGCTCCTTCTGCAGGTGGTGGGTCCACGGAAGGACGGCCTCACGGTTTAAACCGGCCTGTTGGTCTCTCCTAGGGGCTACCAGTGTAGGCAGACACTGGAGGCAATGTGGGTGAAGTGTCTTGCCAAGGACACAACGACAATGTGCACCGTCAGGAGGCGGACTCGAACCCACGACCTTCCGATCATGAGACGACCCGCTCTACCATCTGCGCCACCGTCGCCCATTAAATCAATCAGTCAATCATATTACAATTATTTTAGTTTTTTATTGATTTCATTGTTTGTGTGTCATTATTTCCCTTTCCTTATGCTGCGTTCCAGGCAACTGGTAAATTTCCATTTTGGAAAAATGCTGGAAGTGTAAACTCGGAGATGATCAGAGTGTTCCGTGTTCAGATACAAGATGTACAGTAGAGAGCAATGGCAGCCCCAGATGTGCAGCTAATGATAAAACAACCTTTTGGTCACAACATAACGTTGTGTAGCATGTGCAGAGAAAAATCAAGTCCAGGCACTCATCATTTGCAAAAGTAGAAAAGGCTTTATTTATGGCCAGAAACATTAAAAAGCACACCAGCGCGTGTCGGCTTGCGCCTTCGTCAGGGTGTGGTAGCATGTGTTGAATTACTGTATATGTAGAGTGGAGAAACATTCATAACCTTAGCATCTTGGATTGGAATATATTTGAGTGATTATTTACATTATTTACATTGTTGCAGTGCAGAAAATAAATAAAGTAACAAAAACTCAAAAGGAGTAGGCCAAAGCAAGAAAGCTTGTAAGTGCCTATCCCCATATTCAAAATGAATTTACATTCCGGATACAGTGATACAACATCTCGTACAATATAACACTTTACATTATAAATTCCTGGATTACACAATTACAGTTTGCTAATCTTATTAGCTAACTGTTGTAGCATTAGCATCGTTTTGTTAACATACAAGCTTATTCAGTTGGAACGCACTGAGGTTGAAAGTCGTAATTTTCAAGTGGAACGCAGCATAGAGTGTGGGATCGTAATGTCATATCGCAAAGCATTATGGGATTTACAGAGGAGTTTTCCCCATAATAAACAAATGGAGATTTAAAGGAAATTACAGGAGTTATTGTTCATATCAAGACATTGTGTATTATTCTTAGCTAATGCTAGTCTATGGACAACGTTCCCACAAACTTGGCGGATTTACATGGTAACAGTGAATTTATAATCCCAGACTGTAGAACATGAACTCTCCCTCTTCGACTCATTCCCCCTTTTTTGCTCCAAATGTGTTCATAAAATTGTCACTTCACTGGTGCAGCATTATGAACAGAACAGGCAATTATTACATCAAACTAAAGCCAAAATTATAAAAACATGAAAACCTGCCAAATGCACATTAATTGAACATCAATATGTAATTGTTTCTGCCAATATACACTCAACAAAATATAAACGCAACACCTTTGTTTCTGCTCCCATTTTTCATGAGATGGACTTAAAGATCTAAAATTCATTCCAGATACACAATATTACCATTTCTCTCAAACATTGTTCACAAATCAGTCTAAATGTGTGATAGTGAGCACTTCTGCTTTGCTGAGATAATCCATCCCACCTCACAGGTGTGCCACATCAAGATGCTGATCTGACATCATGATTAGTGCACAGGTGTACCTTATACTGCCCACAATAAAGGCCACCCTGAAATGTGCAGTTTTGTCTCACAGCAAATGCCACCGATGCCACAAGCATTGAGGGAGCGTGCACTTGGCATGCTGACAGCAGGAATGTCAACCAGATCTGTTGCTCGTGCATTGAATGTTCATTTCTCCACCATAAGCCGTCTCCAAGGCGTTTCAGAGAATATGGCAGTACATCCAACCGGCCTCACAACCGCAGACCACGTGTAACCACACCAGCCCAGGACCTCCACATCCAGCAGGTTCACCTCCAAGATCGTCTGAGACCAGCCACTCAGACAGCTGCTGAAACAATTGGTTTGCATAACCAAACAATTTCTGCACAAACTGTCAGAAACCGTCTCAGGGAAGCTCAGCTGCATGCTCGTCGTCCTCATCGGGGTCTTGACCTGACTCCAGCTCGTCGCCGTAACAGACTTGAGTGGGCAAATGCTCACATTCGATGGCGTCTGGCACGTTGGAGAGGTGTTCTCTTCACGGATGAATCTCGGTTTACATTGTTCAGGGCAGATGGCAGACAGCGTGTGTGGCGTCGTGTGGGTGAGCGCTTTGCTGATGTCAATGTTGTGGATCGAGTGGCCCATGGTGGTGGTGGGGTTATGGTATGGGCAGGCATCTGTTATGGACGAAGAACACAGGTGCATTTTATTGATGGCATTTTGAATGCACAGAGATACCGTGATGAGATCCTGAGGCCCATTGTTGTGCCATACATCCATGAACATCACCTCATGTTTCAGCAAGATAATGCACGGCCCCATGTTGCAAGGATCTGTACACAATTCTTGGAAGCTGAAGATGTCCCAGTTCTTGCATGGCCAGCATACTCACCGGACATGTCACCCATTGAGCATGTTTGGGATGTGCTTGACCGGCGAATACGACAGCGTGTACCAGTTCCCACTAATATCCAGCAACTTCACACAGCCATTGCAGAGGAGTGGACCAACATTCCACAGGCCACAATTGACAATCTGATAAACTCTATGCGAAGAAGATGTGTTGCACTGCATGAGGCAAATGGTGGTCACACCAGATACTGACTGGTTCTGAGTCCCCAGACCCCCAATAAAGCAAAAAACTGCACATTTCAGGGTGGCCTTTTATTGTGGGCAGTATAAGGTACACCTGTGCACTAATCATGATGTCAGATCAGCATCTTGATGTGGCACACCTGTGAGGTGGGATGGATTATCTCAGCAAAGCAGAAGTGCTCACTATCACACATTTGGACTGATTTGTGAACAATGTTTGAGAGAAATGGTAATATTGTGTATCTGGAATGAATTTTAGATCTTTAAGTCCATCTCATGAAAAATGGGAGCAGAAACAAAGGTGTTGCGTTTATATTTTGTTGAGTGTAGATAACTTTACCGATTGTAGCCACTGTTTACTTACTTTTTATTTCATTTAGCTGGAGTTACAGAGCCTTACAAAATCAATTTAAACAGGTTATTTATTATTTAACAATAATGATGCATTAATGATGAGACTTTGCATGCTAACAAGTTTATGAAACGCATAACCTCGAAAAAGGGCATGTCTGGGTTAAGTGTGGATTAAAACAAAGCAACGTTTGGAAATAATCCCATAATGCCGACTAATGGACAAGAAAAAAAAGACTTTATTTATTTATTTAGATTGTGAATCCAACAACTGTGTGAGAGATACAGTTAGAGAAGAATACTTTATCTCTGGATCTGATATTTCACATGTACCGCCATAGAGTAAAAGGAGCCGTTTTCACCCAGGGGAGGCAGGTAGTTGCTCCTATCTATAGACAAGGTCATGTTTTGACACAACAGCAGCATGCACCTGATGGAACGGAGAGTTGAATTGTCCACCTTTGGATCCGTGGTTAAATGCAGGCTAATCATTTGTGTGGTTGAGGTGCGGTAGGTGGGGAGATTTCAACATTTAAATCGCGTCGACTGCCAAGATCTTTCGTAATTTCTCAGCTTTGAAAACAGAAAACTGCATACCCTATATCCGACTCCCCACGACACCATATTCATTCATATGCAAAGCACCACAGTGTTTTGACATGTGTTTTGTACTAAAGAGCAGGAAATAACTATCTACAGCAGCCAGAGATGTTCCTTGTAAAGATTTGCACATCAGAAATTATAGAAAGAGTTACAGCTTCAATTATATCAATAACAAAAATGGCTCAACAGTAATATTTCTCGTCACATAGCATAGGCATTCATTTAGCTTAATAGGTCATCAACACATACTCTAATGTTCTATTAGTTCTATCATAAGTGCTCTCTTTTTTTAGCCGCTGTTTTCCAGATAGCTTTGGGGAGACCGCATTTGTAAGGCAGTCCCAATCACACAACATCGACACGCATTAAGATTCCTGAGCCGTCCCATCCCTTGGTTTTCATCGTTGAGGTAGATTTATGATGTTTACCAGTGTCCTCTGAAGCTGTCCAAGTGCTGCAGCCTACAGTCAAAACTCTATTGATTTCCATATCGGGCCAAGTTTATCCTGACTGTACTGTTCCCCTGCTGCTTTGTCCTCCTGCTGTACACTAAACAAACACGGGAGGACCTGTCGCCAGAAGAAACCTTTTTGCATAAGAGAGATTTGTAGAGATATATGATTGATTAGTTTGTTGACTACCAATACTTTGGTTCTGAGAAGTCGCTGATACTGAGTACCAGTCTAAATCCAAGGTGTGTGAAGGAAAACAACAGCAAAGCCTGTAAAAAGCCAGCAAAGTCCCAGAGCACATGGCTCATTATGTAGGATAAACAAAGTCTGTGTGCTGTGAAGTATGCTCCTCAATTTTGCCAGTGTTCTGCTTCCACTCTAAAGACTGAATCAAGGCAAAATTAAAGTCACACAAATGTACTCTGTGTGAATAATAGATGTTTTAGTGACTTCAGAGCCCCCCCAGCCAGGATTTAAGCTGCTGTGAGCGTTGGCTGAAAGACTAACCCAGCGACTAAAAAGTACTCTGAAAATCCAAAATAAAAAGATACAGCATGTCCATATTGAGCGAAAATGAGCTGCAGCAAAAAAATAAAATTGCTGTAGGCTACTCGCCAAGTTGCTATGAACACACAGGGGGAAAAAACACACGGAGCTGTAGTAGGCGAAAAATGACCATTTAGCTGCAGTAAGTAACCATCTCAATACTATTGTTAAATAAAATTAGTTAAATGAATAAGGCACAAGCACTGAGGAGCTTTTGGACATGGACTGTTCTGTCTATGATGGACAGTGCAATAAAAATAAAAAATTATATTGAATGAAAAATAAAATGGTACATGCTCAATTCTGATATAACTTTTCTTAAAAGTGTAGCCTACTTTACTCAAGGAAGTGTAAATGAGTAAATTAACTAATTACTAACCAATCTGCTGTGAAAAAGTCAGCCTATAAAATAAAGTATGTTGAAGAAAAGGTGGGGGCGCCAGATCATCTCAAGGGAATATTTAAGTATAGCAATAGTATTTTGATCAGGCCAAATAACAAACAAAAAAGTGTTCAAATAAACATTAATAAAGCGAGATGTAAAAGTTTTGCATCTAACGTTATTATAAGCGCTTATAACGTTATACAGAGGGGGGTCACGAGCTGTAGGTCTTGTGATATTGTGATACTAGTATAGTTTTGGTTCAAGTACTCACCGATACAGACATACCATACCGGAAAAATCTGTGGTATCGGGCTGAAACCAACAAACACTACTTGTTTTTTTTCTCCATATTTTTATTCAATTCAATTTATTTTGAATTTTCATACATTTTCTTTGTAATTGGAATTTTACACTATACTGTATATACTGTATATATATTTTTTCACGTATGGCGGAATGATCTGGAATTTCAAAGCGGTTTATTAAACAGCATACAGCCCCTCGCCACATCGATTTAAGTGCAGGCTCATAAATCTTCCACCGAATGGGGCAAAAAAATAAATAAAAAATAGGCAGGATCTGGAGCTCCAAAGAATAACGGGGAGGAACGCTCGACACACTGTTGAACATGGCAATCAATGAAGTGCACGGGCCGGCCGCGGTCATTACATTGATTATTATAAAATATACTGTGCAACATTCAGGGCTGACATAAAAATAAATAAATCAATAGTCATATATAATAGCAAAACGAGTAATAGTCGCTAACATACTAGTAGGTTATATACAATGTAGCCACAGTTGCCCAGGGGTAAACTGACAGAAGTCCTAATAATCTTAAAGGGATTTCCTAGTTATCCAGAGTGTTGTTGATGTCTGGAGATATTTTTTTCTTAAATTCATGCAGTTCTTATATTTGACGAGCTTAGTGGCGCTAGGCTAATGCTAGGCTAACGGATTTCTATTGTATCAGCAACCCTGCATTAAAAACAAACAGTCTGACCCACTCCACAGTGCACCTGAGGTAAATCACTTATAACGCCAGACTAACGATATGAATGTCAGTGTTAATAGAATAATTTTTGAAATATAACAGACCTTGTATCACATGAATCACCGCATTTTGAGGGACTATTATCTTGCAGATCACACTGCCGCTGCATTAGCTTACAGCCACGACGCTCATGCTGCTCAAATATAAATTATTTTAAATGCAAAATGGTTATAATTATTCTATCGACACAGACATTTATATCGTTAGTCTCTGTGTTATAAGTGATTTACCCTAGGTGCACTGTGGAGTGCGCCAGACTGTTTTTAATGCAGGGTTGCTGATACCATAGAAATGCGTTAGCCTAGCATTAGCCTAGCACCACTAAACTCTTCAAATATAAGAACTGCATGAATTTAAGACAAAAATATCTCCAGACATCAACAACACTCTGGATAACTAGGAAATGAGGCCCTATGTCAAAATCCTGAAATATCCCTTTAACCAGTGGTGGTAAAAGTACTTGATTTTGTTATTTGAGTAAAAGTGCAGATGCTACAAATATTCCTCCAATACAAGCCAAATTTGCTAAGTCAAGTGATTATTTAAGTGAAAGTACTAAATTATTTGCTTTAAAAACACAAAAATCAAGCCCGAATTGACATCCCGTATGACATGGACAAACTTTCTTCCTTGTAGTAAATTGACGGAACATCTGCACTGCGCCCCCTACTGTTCTGGAGTGTGTATGATAAGGCTTTTAAATGAACTAAACTCATGGCCCAATTAATTTTTTACAACAGAGCTTTTGTTGACATGTGGTGGAGTAGAAAGTATCACATTTATCTTTCAAATGTAGTGGAGTAAAAGAAGTTTTCAACAAAAATACAACTTGAGTAACATACAGATCCTCAGAAACTTGACTTAATTACAGTACTTAAGTAAATTTACTTCATTACCGACCACCTCCGATCGTAACCTTCGGGTGACACTCAATGGCCATCTGCAATGTTCCACCTAATTTAGACATCATTTTGGCCAATTGACTCTGTGCATAACTTCATAACAATCATAACAACGCCGCCCAAGAAGTGACTTCCTGTTTCGATCCAACACACCAAATAAAAGCACCATCTTATTCATTAGTTCAGCAGTTCATTAGTTCAACTTTCTTTCTGCCAAACTATTAACAGACAAAACACTTAAAATGTCTGTATTTAATTATATTCCTGTAATGTTGCAAGTACCCGCTGAACTAATCAATGAGACGAGCTGTGTGCTTTTATTTTGGCGTGCTGGATCGAAACAGGAAGTCAATTTAGATTTACGTTAGAGCCTTGTCGTTCAGTCCTGATTCCATCTCGATCTCGACCTGGTGGTACTTGGAAGGTCAGATTTTTAATGAGGTGGCACTTGGTGAGTAAAGTTTGAGAATCACTGTACATATTATTCATTATTTATGTTACAGAAAAGGCAGAAGAGATGCAGTAAACCACTCATAGAGAGGTTGGGAAATTAAGGATTTTTTTCTTCTTCTGCGGTATATCTATAATTGTATTGATTATAAATATTTTCATAGTCCAAAAAACAAAACAAAAACAGTCCAAACCATGACGACATCAGTAGCATTGTGACTGTACACACTCACAGGGATCTCTAGCCCTTTCCAAATTTGGCATGTGTTTTGTTCATTTTTTAAAATTGCACACTCCAGAACTATAGGTGGCGCTGTTCAGATGTACCGTCATTTCCACTGAGTCACAACAAGGAAGAAAGTTTATTCCCGCCATGTTGCCGCACAGAAAGTGAATTGGGGTTAATTTTTATACGTAAAAGTAGATTAAAAAAACAAACAAACAACAAAAGGGATGTACATACAGTAAATAGGGTTGTTCTGATAGCGATGTTGGATTGGATTTTATGTCTATGCCACAGATCTTTGCCTTTTGTTTTTTTCCCCCTTCCTTTTAATTCCGCCAATTAACTCATGATTTTATGTCTATGCCACAGATCTTTCAGGTGTCAGAGCATCAGTTACCCCTTTGATGCCTTCACTTAGTCTTTAAAGGGGAAGACAAACTTTGACCGAACTGAGCAGCAGAGCGAGCTAGCATAATTAGCCATGTGGGTTAAGCGTCTTTACAGGCCCCGCTATGTGTTTTTTTTTTACTTCACAGGGACATTTTGAGAGGTAAATTTGGAGAACAGAAAAGGAATAACCCCACTGTGGAATGAAATTGACTCGAACCACGTCACCCACTGGCCCGCCGCGCTTCGCTCTCCGCGCCCCGTGCCGGCGCTCCACACTAGGCACCGGTAACAAGGGAACGACCTGGGATCAGACTCATGCAGGGGGGCAGGGCTGGGTGGGGGGGCCCCGGGTGCCAGCGGGTGGATCGCTTGGTCAAATTGGCACCCCGCGTCACCTCGTCAACACGTCTGCGGAACCAGGGAGCGCCCGCACATGACGAGCACCAGCTACAGCACCCTGGGGAGCGCGCACACATCGGCCCCTCGCACTCTCACATCAGGCCATTAAAATGTGTTACATATCGAATAGCTGGGGATTTTTCTTGTTCAATTATGGATGTTTCAAAGCTACCGTGCGTTTTTGTGTTAGCGTGAGTTAGATAAAAAAAAGTGTAGAAAAAAAATTAGTAAAAGCAAATGATTTGTTCAAATAACTTGACTTTGTTTCGACTTGGTCACAGAATTACAATTTTGATTTAGAATTTTTTTTTAAATGGCAGCTCAGATGAGGAGTTTTGCTAATTACTCAACACTCAATATTTGGAAAGTTATTTACACTCATGGCTCCTCGACTTGGAACCCATCTTCAACCTGACATGCATGACAAGCCGCGACCCAAGTAAAGATAAAGTTACTTTGTTAACTTAAAATCATAAATATATCTGCCTGACCCTGTAATATTATATCAAAAATGTATTTGCTTTATTGATTAAAGACCAAGCAAAAGTAATTTTTCACTCAAGATGCACTGAAAATGGATTCACTTCTAGGTCCCGCTCTACCAGTTGAGGCCCTCAAAATTACACTATTACTACTACTTCTATTACTACTTCTAATACTTGCTCATAAGCAGATTCACCATCCGTATCCACTGCATCCTTCATGGATTAGCCCGTATCATCTACTGGAAAAAGGACCATCTTGAATGAGATAAATGACTGAAAACAGAGGTTCCCAAAGTGTGGCCCAGGGCCAAATGCGGCCCCCAGACCAATTTTTAGTGTCCCTCAAGTTGAATCGGCACACATAGCCACAGATGGTACTTTTTACTGCAAATGTAATCCTTCTGCACGATTATAGCCTCGAAAACAAAACAAAAAACCCAGTGAGACAGAGCTGCATTCAGCCTCCAAGTCTAAACAAAGGTGTGGGACACAGATAAAACCTCTCTTATTATGTACCCAGTTGAATGTTTCACTGCATTGGCCACCGGTTCGCGGCCCTCAACGCTGTGGAAACACTCCTGACTTGAAACCTCTTGAATTAAGGTACTTTATGTTGAGTCTGAGTCGGCATGAACTAAACGAAACTGAAATGCTAATGCTAATGGAACAAGAAGGAATCCCACTTGATATCAGGCAAATTCACTTCTACGTTTACATGTATGTCTTTTTCACTTGAAATTATACAAAATAATCTGATTTAAGAAAAAAATGTGTTTGTTCCATTGGGACTAAAATGCTTAACCTTCACAAACTTCAGATTGAATCGCTTAAAGGCACACTGCGTAACATTTCAGATTATACACAAAACATGCTCCCAATGACCAGCAACACACAGATAACGCTATTCTTGCAGTGTGTAATTAAATAATGGATTTGGATGAGAACCTAACCTATTTAAAGCTCACATCTGGTTGTCTTTAGTCAACATCTCCATGGAGACGAGCTGGAGACGTACCCCCTCCCAGTAAAGTTACAGTCAGGTCTCAGGAGTGATGGGCCAAAACAAGTGTTTGTTTGATCAATTTTAGCCATTTTATTATCAATGAAAATAACAGCACTAAATAAAATGTATGTTTTTTTCTGTTTATTGGGTGAAATGTTACGCGGTGTGGCTTTAATTCAAGTACATTTATGTCATTTCTTCCATACGATGAGTAGTATTTTTCCAGTGTCCAGGAATAAAACCCGGGAGTTTCTGGCTGTGAGGTAACCACACTATTATTTAACTTAATAAGTCAGTTGAACAACGTCAAGCAGATATATTGGCATAAATAAAATACTAAACACCAAACACCGTACCCTCGCCGGTTTATTGAAATGATTTATCTTTTCCAAAAGCGACTTGTAGAGGTGATTGGACCAGCCTTGTTAATTGCCTTTTGTTTCCCCCCCCCCCCCCTTTTCCTTTTCATTCCGCCAATTAACTCATGTCATTTATCATCTCCAAAAAGTAAACATCCAAAACTAGCAACTTTTGAGACCGCGCCGACTGACTGACAGAAAGCGGGTCGGCGATGCCAGGCAGCCAATTTGGTTCTAGGAAAAAAAAAAAAGAAACAAAAGAAGAGAAGCAACCGGGAGAAGAGAGAAGAAGAACAAGAAGAAGAAGAAGAAGAAGAAGAAGAGAAACCCGTACAGGCAGGAGCAGGAGGGGAGGCTGCTGCTCGGCTGGGGATGATTTCTCTGGGGGATGAAGGATGCTGTGGTGGGTGCGGAGGAGCGGCGAGAGACGAGTGCGGTGGTTTGTGTGTGTGTGTGTGTGTGTGGGGGGGATGAGAGAGGAGCTGAGGCTGGTGGGGTGGGGGTGGTGGAGAAGGGGGTAGGGGGAGAAGAAGAGAGAAGAAGAGCCGGAGCTGATTGAGATTCGGCGAGTTTGAGAGCTCCAGGCTTTTTGCTCCTACACTCCTCCTCCTCCTCCTCCTCCTCCTGCTGCTGCTGCTGCTGCTGCGGAGCGAAAACACGCACTTATTGGAATTTTTTTTTTTTTTTGCTCCTTTTAACCGTCTAATGAATTAATTCTTCTCGTCAATTTAGGTGAAGATGAAAAGGGAGCGGCGCCGCGAGCGTCAAATTTAGCGTTTGTTGACCGCGTCCGCACGCTTCATATTGGACACTTGTAATAAAGCATAATAGGATTTTTTTTTTTTTTTGTGTCCCGGTGTCTGAAGAGACGGGGAGAGTGAGTGAGTGAGTGGTGTGTTGACAAAGGGGGACGTACATGTTTTTCTCTGTGTGTTATTGGGAAACTTTGACACATTTACTGAAGTCATTTTAAGATTCATTTATTTATCAGGGACGATGCGATCAACATAGTTACAATCTGACGCCAGGCATAAAGAGCTTATATAGCCGGTGCTAACTTTCAATTCCTGTCTCTGGTTGGCCCGTTTTAAACAACTTACAAACACAGTTTACGACAAAAAACGACTTTGATCACTTGTTGATCTCTTTTCAGTCTCACACACCTCGCATTACAAAGTCTGGTCATGTTTGAAGCAGTTGAGGGGGAAAACAAAGAGGAGAAAATCTAAACTTTCTATAACTACTCCAAAACTACTTTGACAAAGGCTGAATTATAAATATAGTTTTTTTACCCGATAAAGATACAAAGACATACAGAGAACCAAAGTCGTTCAGTAGCCCATAAATACATAAATAACAGATTAACAGAGAAACAATATCATGCTACATGCTAACACTAGCAAAAAAAGTAAAAAACAAACAAACAAAAAACATCCATATGGGCCCGATTTAGACTTGACTTATTTGTATGTGATAAATAAGTTTATGTTCCACCAGAAAACAGCTAAAAAGAGTTGTTTCCCAAACATTCCTTCCCCTCGGCGAGGCCACGCCCCCTTGTACGACACAATGCCTTCTGTGTCTATGTCACTTCCTGTCAGAGTCCAATAAGGAAGTGAAACTATAAACGTCACGCAAAATGGTCAAACTAAAGAAAGCTGGGTAAAATGTTTAGCAAAATCTTAAATATAATTGTATTAACTATGTTTTAGCAAGCATTGTGTCTAATATGTCATAAGCATTTTAAACCTAAATCAAATCAAGTTGTTTTGTGTAGCCCAATATCTCATGTTCTGATATTGGGCCCCAGATGGCAATAGATAATAATAATAGATAATAATAATAACCACATGATGGGGAATTATAGACTCTGAATGATCAATGCCCTGAACACTGTGTTGACTGATCAAATGTCTCCAGGCCTGTATTACGGTAATAAACTTCTTCTACTTAAGACATCCAGACTTCGTCCCATCCTTCCGCTCGTGTCTCTCCGGACTTCTTTAGTATTTCCCTAACACCACACTTTATGTAAAAGAGATATAGTGGAATTCAGTTAACATGCACCATGTTAGAGCATCTAAGTTCATAGTATTAATTATTAAGATTAGTATTTTATACGACGAGGCAATGCTGGTGAATTGGGGAGAACCGCCAATCATCATTCTGACACTACATTAGATAACTTCAATATGAGGGGACGTTGTAGTACATGTTTTTTTTCCTCCTCACTTAAAAGAACACTTTAGACAAAACTTTCACCAGAGGACACTAAGCACATACGTTTTCCATGTTTTCCCCTTAAAGGCAAGGCAAGGCAAGGCAATTTTATTTATACCGCGCATTTCATACACAAGGCAACTCAATGCGCCTAAAGAATAAAGAATTCAATCATCTTAAATATTCTGGAAATATGTAATGGCTGTTCAATATACAGTTCTATTGTTCCATGTCCTACCCCATGTGTGTTGTACTGTTACCTTTTCACATCTAAAATAAAATAAAAAAGGAGCTGTTTTTTGTGTGTAATTATGCGATTTATACTGTACATACTACTGAAAAAATGGTCCTATATAAACAAACAAAAAGAACCAAATCCCCCTCTCCTGAACAGCCCCACTTCCATATTCCCACCTCTCTTTACCTGCGCCACAACACATGCAGCGCACACATACCCAATCATCTCCGGTGGCAGAGCGCACAAAGTGACGTGACCTCCGGGACCTCTGGTGCACGGAGCCATTCAAGCATGGAAATGTACAATACACCCTCAACCCCACCCCATACCCCCCCCCTCCACGCCGCCAGCATTTGTACCATCCCACTGCTGAATACATCATGCGCCGGGCAACCAGTGAAAGTTCCCCATCATTTGTACTAAACCAAGTGCATAAAAATGAATGAAATGCTAATTAAAACTAAATAAAGTATTCAAATGGGCTGATAAAAGTGTAAAATAAAGTATTGTTTTGGTGATGTGTTTAAAATTCAAGGCAGAAGGGAAAAACCTTTAACTGTGTCTTGTCAACGCTGGACCACTAGAGGTCCCATGTACATGCAAGCTTCATTTTATACAGCATGCTATATATGATGACAAAAATCAATGAGGGTTTGTTTTTCTAGTATAAACTCCAATGACCTTAAAATAAAAAAAAATACAAATCAGGAGTAGCTTACTGAACGTTAAAGCCTCGCTGTCACTGAAAACAAGCACTTCATTGAAAGAAATGCACTAAAACGCTTGTAAAATATAGGAATGCACTGTCAGAAGCCTATTGGTTGTTGTAAGAGAAACGGGCAGATTACACCAGTAAATTAAATAGCTTAAAGCAACCGCATGTGATTTAGCAGGCTTTATATCAGATGCCCTTCCTGTTGCAAAAGGACAACCAGTCATTTCTGTAACTAAGGTTAAGGTGCGCTTCAATTAAAATGTGTCCCCTGTTTTCGACCCAACATTCTTGTCGCCGCTGTTACAGAACACGATTTACTGTTGAACATTAAACAAGGAAACGATGATTAGGAAAAAAGGTATGATGCAGACGACTCATTCCGTTCCATCTAACCATAGCTGTGGCTGATTTGAAAGTGTCCTATTCTATTTTGAAGAGGATAAAAAGATCAGGATGAGGACATTATTGTTGTAGTATATTCTCTATATTATTGTTATTGTGGCATTAAGTGGCACAGTATCGTAAAAAAAGCACGATGCGTCACAAAATCCCTGAGGTCTTCCATCGACAGAACACAAATGCATGGTCATAAATTACAAAATCTATTAGTCTTTTAGTTTAGTTTTGGTTCTGATTTAGGATGGGTTAAGTCTTGTTTTGCATTTTTTCATTTAGAGATTAGTTTATTTTTCTTAATATTGTCTTAAACTTCTTTATTTAACTTTATTGTGTTTTTCTTATTTATTGGTGTAGATGATGATGATTATTTTTATTTTGTTACTCGGTTATGTGTGTGACCATGATGTAATAACATTTTAACAATTTGCAATGTTGAAGGTTCTATTCCTGTTTAGATTGAAGAAGTGCACACCTTCGATTGGCTTTGATTGGTTCGGTTTCACTTGCTCTTATTTTCGATTGCTAGTACAAGTCGATCTTTTCACGTGCAGCACTTTGGAAAGACTTGTTTATTACATAGACATAATAAACAAGTGTTTCCAAATTGAAAAATCGGGTGGGGGGGGGGGTGGGGGGCCCAGGTGAAACCTTCTTGCCCTGGGCCCCAGCAAGTCGGTTCAACGGCCCTGCGATTTATCAAAACACTGCAAATTGCATATTGTTATCGCAATATTCCAGTTTTTACCCCCCGAAATCATACCTGCAGCCCCAATTATGATCAATTAAGCATGATAAACAGGTATTAACACCAGAAAACATAAAGCACAGACATGGAGGCAATTAGAAAGGCGATGATGCTTTAACTTGACTTTTTCCCCTGACCTTTAAACATCCTTTCCATTATGTCGGCTCATGACGTACCTTTGTAAACATGGGCTTGCCGTGCTGGGTGACCATGGTGCACTGGTCGCAGTCCAGGGTGATGCAGGAGTTGTGGAAGGACTCTTTGGAGTGTTTGAGAATGTAATGCAGGTCGCTGACTCCGCCCTCAACACCGTACTGAAGTAGCGCGGGATCAACGTCCGCCCGATCGCTGCAAGGGGGGAGAGAGAGAGAGACGATCAGGGATGACAGAATGGTAGACAGAAACACTTTTCAAAACTAGCAGCAGCAAAACTAGCTCAAAACTTCTCAATCTCCTCCTCTTCAGCACGTGTTTTAGGGTTGACACTTGCAAGACACTTCAGCCACATTGCCCACTCCAGCCACGGTATATGTCGCATAGAATATTGCCAAACCACTGTGCCACAAGTTTTTTTTTAAAAAGGAGGGAAGACAAAAACATGAATGTTTCAACACCATTTATATGACTGCATTACTGAACTTTGAATAGGAGTCCTATCCAATAAAAACACACACATACATTCAATTAAATGTGCCTTTTTATAATTTCAATATTATGAATGATGACACAGAGAAATGAAGAAGTGGCTTCGAAGGGATTTTTGATTTGACGTGAGTTCTTGAGACAGACGGTGCAAACTTTGTTTCTCTCTCTGCAATATGCTAACTTTTTACCAGATAAAGCAATGATCATCCTACATATTAAATATAATAAAAGATTAAATTAATGCCTATTTTACACTGCTTTAGATGTTGTTTTTTAAGCGACCACTCTCTCTCAAGTGTTAAAAGTGGTGCAAAAAAGTGACAGGCGAGGGTCGTAAAGGAATGTTCCATGCCTAAAGGAAGTATTCATACCCATCTGTTATTAAAGACACACATACAAAAACAACAACAAAAAAACGGGCAAAGTAGATGTTTCCTCTTTTCATATTTTTGTCCCTTTGAAACTTAAGTCAGGAAAAAGTTCTACATAAATACAATTCCTATTCCTACTATACAAGCAACCAACAATACAAAATGTTGGGACTTCCAACAAACTTCCAACATTTTTTTAAGTACTATGGCTACAATTAATTCCACGGTACTATGTTTCATGATAAGATTATCAATTATGCTTTTCAGAAAAGGGCTTGAATTTTACAGCTTAATTTTGAATACAACGCACTACTAAATACTGAATCATCTGGTCACTTTGTAATAATATTGGCAGGATCCTCGAGGTATATACTCAGAGTACGCATGAACACCTCAAGGGGTACACGGTACAAAGCTTGGAAACCACTGTCTTGTATCTTACTGATAATGCTGTCATTGTGTCAAGCTCTTCAGAGACTGCATTCTCAAACCATAATTTAATATAACCACACTTTCCACAAGCATGACCCAAACAATTCAACTTTAATCCCTAAGTGGCACCTTTCCCTCTGTAGCCAGAACTCTCCGTGTAGAGCCCGGTGTGAGACAGTCAGATAGTTAAGAAGCATCTGTGGTAAGCGACCCATAGCGTCTTAGCGGCACCATCCTCCCCTTTAAAGAGCCGTTCTGCCAGTACTTTTCCATCTATAGGCTCTGTCTCTCGTTCTCGCAATTGCGCTGCTTCACACCGCTCATGCTACTATAGAGAGACTGCTTGCGCTCCACGCCTCATGCCAGCAGTGAGACAGACTGTATAGCACTGTATAGCGCCGGTTGTGAGGGGCTGAGTGTGAAAGTTGTACAAGCAGCGGGTAAGTGTTTGAGACTACTTCTAACCTGGTTATAATGAAACCAGAATATACAGGTAGCAGCAAAACAAACACTATATTTCTGTGCCCATTTCATGTTTTTAATATTTGCAAACATTCCATCAGAGGAATGAGGGAAACTCTTGATACTGAAAAGCAAATCGGACACAAAGAGCAACTTTGAACAAAGAAATGCCGGCTGTCTGTATAAAGCTATATTTTTGTATTTTGGATGAACTTATGCAGTAAAAACTAGTTGGACAATGTCATTATTTTCCAGGAAGGTTCGATTTAATGCCAGTTGGAATCAAACTAGGGGGGAAAAAAACAGGCTCAAGTAAGCACTTTTTCAGCACGTTGGCGTAAAACACCAGTGGAAAAGGCTTGTTCGCATGGACAACAACAACAAATAATACCCTCATGCATTTTTGAAAAACAAAATGCTGGCTTAACTCTCGCGTCTGTTTAAATATTCATCTGACCGCACAACTTGTAAACACAGTCAAGCCATAGTGTCACAGAAAGGACATCGGCAATTTGAATATGCTCAGGGAATACTTGCTTGTATTAAAAGTGGGAAACACTCGTCATCGTAAATCCGATTTGTTCTTTAGGGATGTCTCTTGTAATCCTGACAAGTGCCCTGATGGCAGTTCTAGTAGTAGTAGAACTAAAAGAATCAATAGCAAAAGTATTTCTCTAATCACTACCAGCAGCTCTTTTTTTGTAACTGACTGGTATTTCACTTCACAAACTTAAAATAAGGTATGCAAATAATAAAGGCTTTGTAAAGTCAAGCGCCCTCTTCAGGTCACAATGGGAATAGCTAATCAATGCTAATCAAGATTTTACAAGCAGTCATTTTTAAAAACAATGCACTGGACTTTAGAAAGTGCTTCTTCGGACACATCTTTTTTGTCTCAATGTGTTTGTCTTGATGTGTTTGTCTCAACACATCAAGAAGGGTGTGTTTCATATGCATTTGTTCGGATAGAGGCACTATTTTGACTTTTGTTTTAGCGTCAAACTAACATTAGCCGTTAGCTTCAAGGCTAAAACACATATTTACATACAGAGTAAAGTTTTTAATAAGGGATTATCCAACACTACAAAACAGGAAACGGCTATGAACTATTCTGTGCACAGAGCCTATTGAAATGTGATGGTACAGCCAGAAATGTGGCTCTCATTCAGCGCCATTAATCACTCGACATATTCATGGACGCGCTAGTGTGGTGCGGCAGGAAGCTAATCCAGGGTCTCGCTACATTGTTTCACTTCATGGGCTAAACATTTCTTACTTGCTGCGCGTACCGTCAGCCCCGTCGGGACTCCCCTCTCTAATCCTGACAAGTGCCGCTGCTGCCCCGATCTGCACAGCCAGCTCTGTTGAGTAAGAAAACAAACCCAATCCCAGAGCCCGGCTTCAGGATTACAGCGGCGGAGTGGAACAAGCGCGTGTTAAAACGTGCGTTACCCTGTTCGTCACATCTCCATCATTAGGACAGACAGGGGCTGTATTATCCAGGCGCACTCTGCCCTATACGACTCAAGCCCAAATAATCCATTTTACGGTTAACACTTCACTGGCGGGAATTATGCTCCAAGGGAGAGAGAGGGAGAGAGAGAGGGAGAGAGGGAGTAAAAGTTCATTTAGATGGAAAGGTCCCCAGAGACAAAGGCTCAAGAGGCTGGAGTGAGAGGAATACAGAGAGCAGAGTGTAAAATAAACACAAAATAGCACAGTGTAAACCGCTGTATTAAATAAGATGACGTTTCGGTCACTTCGACAAGGCTGAGTTTGATCGAAGCAGTGCGGTTAGAGAAAAAGATGTACAAGAGGGTTTAGATGAAAAAGCAGGCAGCAGTCTGGATATCTTAAAGGGACTATACGGAGTTTAAAAATGTTAAAATGATGTATTTCCTCCCCCTACATGTTCCAGTAATGTCCTAATGTGTTGAATGAGCCCAGACCTGTTCACCACAACTGCCTCTAAAATCCTGCACTGTCACTCAAAAAGGTGCACGAGCTTAATATAGAGACTGCAGTTACGCGTACGACCTGAGGTGGCAGTAGCGAGCATAAAAATGACCAACCTCCATCTAGTCCCTTTAAGGAGGAACATTTTTACCATCAGTGCGGGATCATTCAAATCAGGTTATACTGTATGCTTCCACGTCAAGAAGTAACCTCCGCTGTGCGTCACACTGATATGCAAACTAAAACATACAGTGTTTTGTATATGATTTCACCAATCCTTTATGGCTCTGACCCGTAATACCTTTGGAGCATTTCGACTTTACTGCGCGAATGTCAAAGTGCTCCTGGTGTTATAACGCCATACAATGTAGTTCCCCCTTTTTATCTTTTTAGCTTAGAAAATCGACATGTTTTAATTTTGTGTGACAATACTTGGATCGTGTAACTCTTCACGTAACCGTATTTAAATCGGGGAAACGTGGAAGAGCTTGGTCGCTTCTAACTTCACCCCCTGTTTGGGTCCATAGAGGAGAGGATGAGAGGCTAAATGCTAACACCGTCAGTGCTCTGTTTGTGTGACTGAGGGCACGCCTAAATACCAGGTACCAGGTACACATCAACTCGTCTAAGGTATAAGAACATATCTCAGTATTTAAAAACGGTGGCCTATTCCTTTAAGGGGAAAATAGGATGGTACAAATATGTACAAGGAAAGTTAGGAGTTAATTTGGACCACAACTAACATTTTAATTCTGTGGCGTCCTCGTTCATTGTTTGTACTACAAATGAAAATAAATGAGGGATAGGGCCTTTAAGTTGTATTTTATTCTATTTTGCCTACAGTCGACATCTCTGAGAACTCTATTCAAGACTAAGGTAATGCTTCGACACGTTTTAGGTATAAAACAGGGGTCAAGTCGAACTGTCATTTTCATGCAACACACTCAAACAGTCAAATTCTTTATGTATTTGCAACAATTCAAACGGAGGAATGAGGGGGATTTTCTATTTCGATACAAAGGCCAGCGTATTTACAATTTCAACAAAACCTGCAGATTAGTGCGTTTAGTTTTGGACCATATGGTTTGTACCTGTGACAAGCTATTGCAGTGAAAACAGTTGAGCCGTGTCATTATTCTCCAAGATATTTACATTTAGAGCCGGATGGAAACCAATGTAACGCTTTTTAACAACATTCAAGACCATTATCTTTTCTTGGCACAATTCATTCCATGACCTGTGATTAAAAAGACCCAGAAATATATTCCCACAAATACACATATAAACATGATCAATTCAAAATCAATGTGTAACCACTGTTGTGAAACTTTTGGTGTTACAAACATCAGAAAATACTCGCAGTTCACATAAAATAGAACCCCCCCCCCCATTCCTCGGCCTATCTCTCCCTCTCTCTCTCTCTCTCTCTCTCTCCTCCGCTCCCCATCTCTGGCTATAGGGGTCTACCTCGCTCGCGCTGCCTGAAAACAAAGTGTGCCGAGGAGTGGAGCTGACTGCTAATGCGGCCGGGAGAAAGATAGGGAACACGGGGTGGTGGTGGTGGCAGCGGAGGGGGGGGGGGGGGAGGACGGGGGGAAAGAAGGGGGCAAAATGAGCGAGAAAGAGAGAGAGATGAAAGAAGAGAGCTGCGAGAGAGAGAGAGAGTGTAAAAATAAGGGGCTTGTCAGAGTTGGGGCGAAGGGCTGTGGCGGTTTGCGGGGGAGGTGAGGATGGAGGGGGGGGGTAATAAGAGTCATGTGAGGAGACAGGTGAGGGGTAGGATGGAGGTGGGTGGTGGGGGAGGAGGGCTTTGGAAGTGTCATCTCCAGCGCAACTGTCCCATTATAAGTCAGGGTGCATCCGCGGCCTGACAATGTTACGGAGAGGCGCGTACAGTGGAGCCGGGAATGGTGGTGCAATTGGCTGGAGATCCTTCAGGAATACGGCCACAAAGGGCTTCTTGCTTTGAGCTTTGGGCAAGTTCATCCAAAGTATGCAGTAATAGTAAGAGTAAAATGGTTCATCTGTGTATTAGGGCTGCACGAAATGAGGGAGGAAAAATGGCAATATTCGATAATTACATTTTGTGATATTTGACTAAACTGAACTATTTCAACACTGAACTTAAGGTGAGATGCTGCAGGTGAATAAGCAGTCTTCAGGGCATTTCCTATTTTCATATAAAATAAGCCATTTTGTGCGACGACGTGTAAAAAATTGGACAAAGCCAGGTTTAAACTCATGGGTTTGTTTTATTAAAATTACACATATTTTTCTAATTTTGGGATATCTGGTTTCGACTATCGAATAGGCTATTCATCTGATTTTGTGTTTTGGGGTTCTCAACTCAATAAAACACTGTGAGAATGATTTCCGGACCAAATTCAAAGTCGACAAAAACTAAACATTGTGAAGGGTGAGATATTTTATTTTATTTTATTTTATTTTACATTGACATTAAAACTCAAATGGACAAGGAACCCATAGCCAAGAATCTCAGAGTTGAGAACTGCATGAAAAAGTTTTCACCTGCAGTGTCTCGCCTTAAAGGAATAGGCCACCGTTGACATAATGTTCTTACCTGAGCTTAGACGAGTTGATGCGTACCTGTCTGGTCTTTGTGCGTGTGCTCAGTCACGAAAAAAAGACCAAAGATGTTATTAGCATTTGGCCTCTCCCAGTATATTCCTATGGCTCCAAATGGGGTGAAGTTAGAAGCGACCACGCTCTTCCACGGGCACAAAGACCAGATAGGTACGTATCAACTTGTCTAAGCTCAGGTAAGAACATATCTCAGTCTGGAAAAACGATGGCCTAGTCCTCTAAGCAAAAATCGTAAATCGAGACTAAAATACGGTTCAAACCCACTGCTCTAATTGTACAATAAACTTGTGATTGAAAAAATTACAGCCATGAAAGACACATCTTACTTGAGAAATAGAACTATAGCGATAAAGACTTTTGTTTTTGATTGATTTTTTTTTATTTCGAGCTACACAACGCAGGCACAAGAGCCAGAAAAGATATAAAAAAGAAAACATAAATAACATTCTAGCTCGAAAGGAGTGGGAAGAAGACAAGCTTTTGTTCAGACATTTGTACGCAAAAGTAGACATTTGAACAAAAGGTTGCAGAGTTTAAGACAATGAAGTGTCCTTAGGCTGTCTTTATGCACAAAAGAGCAATAGTAAGATATTTCCCTTTAAATATACTGAGAGCTTGAAGGCCATTTTTGGTTTTTATTGTAATGGAAAAGTTATGTCAATTACACTAAAGAATAATCCTTCTGTCTATCTTCAAATATAAAGCCACTCAGTTTGATTTAATTCTAAATGGAAACAGTGACTCAGAAGGTAGAGTGAGTCGTCTTATGACTGAAAGGTTGGCTGCTCGAATAACAGCGCCCGCAGGTGCAGACTGTCGTCCTTGGGCAAGACACTTCACCCACTGTTTGTGTGAGTGTGTGAGTGTGTGAATGCTGAGTGGTGAATAATGGGGCCGATGACTGACACTCACTGCCGTCAGTCCACCCCACGGCAGCTGCGGCTAATAGAAGCTTGGAATTAAAAATACTACAGCAAACAACTTTGAAAAGCTTGTCAAGCTTGTAAAGCGCAATACAGGTGTAAAAGATTATTTTAGTGTTTAGAGCAGGGATAGGCGAACCTGGCAGGAGCGCCACCGTTGGCACAGATTTTGATTGGCACTCGGAGCTGATAATGATAAAGACTGTGTCACGTTCACTGATTATTTCTATTGCTCATTAACTTGTGTCAATTGTATTACATTTACATCCTCCGAGAGAAGACTGCAGGGACTAGATCAGTGACAGGTCCAACTGACTGAAGGACAGCTTCATCTTCATCCATCTGCTGCCCCTAATGTGCACATATGTATGCTCTGAGTATAGTGGTAACTATTGTCTTTTTGAACTATAGGTTTAAATTCTCTGTGCTTTAAATAATTGAGTTGAAATACATAATTTGAGGGGATCATGGATTTGAGCAGAAATCATCTATACTGTCTGCGGGAAATATAAGGCACAAAATCCAGGATGCAGGAATATTCAGGTGTGTATTTAACTTTTTTGTAGGGGGACGGCCCCCAGACCCCTCACTTTGTAACAATAAAAAGTACCAAATAAATAAAGATTGTATGGCGTCTTACACCTCATACGAGTAACACAACCAAACTTGGAACCAAATTCTGCTAATTTCAACTTCTTTTCCGACTTCACTCACTTGTTTACTTTCTCATCCCGCCACACGTGCGCTCTCTCCTGATTGGCCGATGATCAGAGGGGGGCCACTCCACTGATACAGATTAGCTGGCAAGCATTTGAGGGGCGAACACGACAGGCAGCATATGCCTCTCAAGTAATGTGTACCCAAACATGCAATTTACAAATAATTAACGCCGTGTTAATTAGCCACATTAATTCAATCCATTTTGTCGGGATTGTTTCTCCGGCGGGCCCCAGGACTCCTGCCAGCAGCGGCAGTCACAGCCAGCGAGAGACGGTGAGAGCGTTTGTGTTGCGAGCGCAGGGATAAAAGAATGGCCGTTGGCTGGGGAACACACAGGAGCACAAAGCGGGCTAATTCAGGCTAACAACGCATTCACGCAAGCAGATAATCACTGCTGTGTCTTAGGGAGGGCCAGGGAAAAGTCTATAGAACCCTGGGGAAACAATGTCAAATTTAAGCAGAAAAAAAAAAAATCACAGTTAAGTTATTGTTGTTTTATTGTAATGATTATTAAAGCCACACTGCGTAACATTTTACCCAATAAGGACATGAAAATCCAAGTATTTTATTCATGAGAATCTTTTGTTGATGCAAATTACATGAACAAAAAATCACCAGATTCGTCTCTTGCTTTTTTGGCCACAGATGTAGCCAAAAATTAGCTTCATATGCATTAGCATTTGTTCAAAATGCTTTGTTTTGAAAACTCATTACAAAAACACAATAACAACACTCAACCTAAAGACATAGTCAACTTTAAAGGTGCACTATGAAACTTTTTATTTAAAAAAAAGTTGATATTAGTGCGTATTTGACCTTTCAGTGACCCAGCGGCTGTATGGGTGGTTAGCTTAGCGCCTTTGCTTTCCGTCCCGGTGGCTCCTATGATGTTTCAAGATCAATTTTATTTCAGTTTTTTTAGGGTTTCTGGTAGGTTTTCGGAATGGAATGTATGTAACCATGGATACGATTCGATCAACAGTGAAAACCTATAAAACAATTGATCCTGGGGCATCCTACAGTAAGGGAAGTAAAGACGCTATGCTAACCGCCCAAGCATCCGCTGGGTCACTGAAAGGTCAAATACGCATTAATATCAACGTTTTCTTTTACATAAAAAAGTTGCATAATGTACCTTTAAATTACTATCTGGACAAGCAGTTATGTATAAGGTCAAATTCCGTAAATCAGTATAATAGACAGAATAAACATGAATGTCTCCCCCCAGCCTTATTTAATTCAATTTATCATTAGCCAGCGAACAGTCAGACTGATTATTGAATACACTGGCTGTACGGAATACAAAGCAATAAAGAAGAACAGATTGCTCCCCAGTGTACAACAAGCAAACATCTGTAACACACTGAACATATGGCTGTCATTGTGTAAAGGCTGAAAGCTATATATAGCGTCATAAATAAGACACTTCACCCATATACGGATTACTCCATAGATTACTGTGCGGACTCGAAATGGCCGCCGTTAGAGGGATGTTGCCTTGCTGTGGTCAATGAATGGAGCTAGGGCATGGATTGTCCCACACATCTAGAAATAATACACACACATTGTATACTAGAACTGCAAATCATGAAAAATCAAGATCACAAATTGAATGGTCACAACTGGCATATCGCAATGACTGCAACTCTATAAGGCAGTACAATACCAAAATACTTGTCTTCATTGATCTTATAGTGTACAAAACTTGCCAAATTGTAGTTTAGATCATAGAAATAAAAAGGAGAAGCTGTGTTTGATCCTTACGTATGCGGCAATTAGCAAGCTGGCTATGCCCTTTCAGCGCCCGTTAGCCTGTTCACTGTATTTTTCCTATAGCCGTTAGCCTTTAGCCATCAAACTTCTCAAATTATGACCAATCCAGATGTTTTCCGCTATTGTCAACCCATTGACCACATTCAGGTGATGACAAAGGCTAGTGAGAAATCATTAGTCAATGTACAGATACTTTAAGTTTTTCAATAGATAAACATTAGCGTATAAAAATGGCCTCTATGCTAAACAAACATATGGCATTTAATATGATTTGGACCTCTACAAACATGTTGTGAAATACTAATTCCGCAGCTTGCTCGTCATTGGCTTTTTACATTCTTATTGCATTTTACTTCATCTCAAACATTGGGTATTGCTGATGTGAAACACAAACAAACATTGACCAACAATAATAGGAAGCAGCAGCAAAGTTGACAAAAGTGATTATCATATTGGCCAAAGGATGAATACATTTATGGTAAGTTTTTAGTAAGACAAAAACATTCTATCGAACATTAAAAAAAATATATATATATATACATGATGGGGCAAACTACAGGAATCTACTTAATTCATCAAGCATAGTTAATGTTTTTTTTTGTCTTGATTTGTATGTTGTCTATCTATTTGAATGGGACAGTGCAAACAAAGATATATGATACAATACATGAAAGTACAACTCCGATAAGATAATCACAAACAGCTCAATATCTCTAATATCTCTAATAAATAATTTGTCTGTACAACAATGTACCAATTATTATGCACAACCACAATTACTGTGTGTAACTTTGGTTTGACCAACAGCAGTTTTTCATTTGGGCTTTAAACGAATTACACATTCTCTCAGCATTAATGGTACAATATTCCGCAGGTCCTTTGTTAGTTATCTTTATATTTGAGGAACTCCTTCAGTGGTGGAGGGAGTGTAGATCAAACAATCCAACAATAATCAATGCATGAAATGAATGTAGAATCCCATTTAACCCCAAATGTACTACTGAGCTTTCAGGATTTCTTTGTCAATCTCTTCGGTGGTTTGGGAAATCAATGCAACCCATAGCAGAGAACAAGCAAACGAACCCAGGACCTTCTGGCTTTACTACTTTGCCACCATCCCACTTAGTCGTTTATGCCAATGGCAAATGTTCGAGATGCAATATGTATTATCAGTCACAGGCAAAGGTGTCACTTTTTATGGATGGCATTATCTGTGAGTTGAAAGCGCTTAATCAAATGTGGAGTACTTGGAGGTGTCACGGCTGTCTGTCCCGCTCGCTGGAGATTCATAAGCACACAATCAGTCCCAAGAACAAATGTGAGGTATAGAAATATAGAGAAAGCAAAGTTTCTCAGTGGGTGATTCTGCAGCAGAGGTAGCAGAGACAGCGCTCCGCAGTGCAGGAGAAGAACATGGAGATGAGAGAGAGAGAGAGAGAGAGGAGGGGATGTAAAACAAGTTGAGGGTGACACAAAATGTCCGCATAAAAATGTGTATATGAGGTTTGCTTTGTATTACAGGAAGTATTAGAGTTCAAATGTCAGCAAAGAAGCGGGTTAGTAGTAGGGCTGGGCAATTAATCGAAGTTTAATGAAAATCGCAATGTCTACTTGGTCAATGGTCAATCTCAATAATCGTCATGTTTGCAGCCATTTCTTTAGTTTGGAGTTTGTACAAAACAATAGACGATTTTTTTTTTAATGGTACACTGGACAAAAGCATGTATTATTGTTTGAGCTGAGGTTCATATAAAAGATACTGTTCATACTGTATTTTTATTTTTTTTATTTGGAATGAATAAAATCACATAAAAATAATCAATCAATATGAGAAAAAAAAACATATTGTCCAAGTAGGCAAGGCAAGGCAAGGAAACTTTATTCATACCGTGCATTTCATACACAAGGCAACTCAATGTAGTCCAAGGTATTATGAATATACACATCGGCACATGCTATATCGTGATATACAGTCAAAAACCACTATCACAGTACTTTAAAGCTGCATTATGTAACTTTTCATTCACCAAAAATGTTTATGTCAGTGCGTAGTTGACATTTCAGTGACCCAGAGGCTGTATGCGCGGTTAGCATGGCGCCTTTATTTTCCATCATAGCGACCTCTATGACGCTCCAGGATCGATTGTTTTCCGAATGGAAAGTATGCGTTGCCATGGAGATGATAAACCCCCGAAGAACAGCTGAACCTGGACCGTCATAGAGGCCACTGTGATGGAAAGTAAAGGCGCCATGCTGACCACCCTTACAGCCGCTGGGTCACTGAAACAGGGTCAGATACGCACTAATAACAAAAAGTTACATAATGCGCCTTTAATGTCATCATGCAATATTAATACATCTACAGTGCTTTCTACTCAGGCCGTCTTTCATTGTTTGTAAACAACAACAACAAATCAGGTACAGGGCCTTTGGTGTATACGTTTTGGGAAATACACCACTTTCACTTGCTTGTACTTTCTTTCTTCATTTCATTCAGGGAAAAACTATGGCAATGCTTAAATACTACACGCTGGTCAAACTGCAAAATGTTCAAAAGAAGTTGGTAATATTGTTTTTACTTGGGCTGCAGCAATAACGATGCATTAAAGATGGGTCCCGACGCTACATTTGAGAACCACTGGTCTAGAAAATACTGATTCTCCAAGTCTGGTAAATGTGTCAGGTCCTATATTATGCTTTATTCAGGCTTTTAAAACAGACTTTGGCCACGTTCGCCTCTGCGTTTTTGTATTTTAACCTACAGTGGAAATATGATGAATTATTGTGGCTTTTAAAATTGCTTTTAGCCGCCTCGGCATTGACATTTCATGTATTATAACTTGACATAATGTGTATGGACAGGGTACTAGAAAGGATACTAGTGAAAGCATTCCATAAAGCTTCACAAAGTCCGCTTGACATCGTCTAGGCTCTTCTAAAAGCAGCCTGGCCTCTGCTCCTATAACCTGTACATAAAGTTACTCTACAAATCCTGGCCTTTAGTGGATTTGCGAACCGGACAGACTGCGCTATTGATTTCTGCTCTGCGCGTGTATAAACCACTCGCTTGCTTAGACTTACACTTTGGGCCGTAATCGATGAGTTAGGATAAAAATGCTATTGAAATTGATTATTACTCTTCAGCGTGAGCAAGTGCCGCGCGTGGATTAAAAACCCCGAGCTGACGTATCGATCTCTGCGGCCCTAATCGATGGATAAGAAGAAAACGCTACAGTGTTTAGCAAATATACGTGTGTGCCCCCGCTGACTTCTGGCTTTCACGCGGGGAGCTGGCCCTCTCTTAGCATCGGCGGATCAGCAGAGGAGCAAACCGATCGAGTCAACTCCGGTTAACTGTTCGTCAACCTGCGCACAGAACAGGGCGGGAAAGAAGAGACGCAAGAAGAGTGCAGGACGGATATGGATGTTAATTTCATGTTACTTTTGTCTCCTCTACTGAAATGTTCTAAAACAAATCTTGCTCTATACAATAAACCATTATTCCTCATTAAATAGAGCATAAGGGAAATGCAATGAAACTCTAGCATAGTGTATCTCATGACTCACGATGACTGACATTCACTACACTCAGCTTGCATAAATTCACATAACTTTTTGGTTATAATTCGGCATCCCGCATAATGTTCTCATGCAAACACATTTCTTAAGGGCCTATCTCACGGGAGAGAGTTGTGGAGACGTTGTTGTGCGCGCATACAAAGGCCTTACTGTACCTCACGGGGCTGGAGGCTATAGCTGGAGAGTAGAGTCACCGCTAGTCACAGAGATGTCTCCAATACTGTACATCCTCTGGAGATAAAGCGAGTCTCCAAGTAGTCTCGGTGAAAATGAACAGGATTAATTTCAGCAGAGTCTCAAGCGGCTGTGGTAATGTTCCGAACTCTTAGCACTGGTTGCTAAACAAAACGTAGAAAGTCGAGGAAAATACGGAATGGCATTTTGGGTCAAAAGCTTTACATAAAAAAAACGTTGTTCGTGTCTGCATGTGTGCCAGAAAAAGAAAGTGTTAATGCTTCCAGTGCTACAGATGACTGATCAGATATAAATTCATTAGGAGGCCAGTTCATTAAGTAAGGAAGTTCTTGAAGCTTTTTTTTTTCTTTGCATGTTTATTTTTTTAGTTTGGCAAAGCCCAGTCTTGCCTATACGGTACGAAATTGGCTCGGCCTGGTCCCCAAGTTGTTTATTTCTCATTATTTTGTAACTTAGTGACATGTGTATACCAACCTCCTGGCCAGGCCCTTGTAATCCATATACGGTCATTTCCTTTCTGGAAAAACAGCTGCGGCTAAAGACGGGAGAAATATAAAGGCGCATGCGCAGACGTTCCAAAGTTTAGGGCCCATTTTCTCAAAAAGAGGTTTTCTTTACGCTCTCTGACAGTTTCGCTGTCCATCCAGACAGCTTCCTCAGAGCTGTTGTCCGTGGTGATGACTGAGAAACTACATTGTCTCGCAAACAACATTTCCACTTTAGCAGCTCCTACAGATCTAAACTTTCCAGCCTTGCACTTGACAATATTTTGAAGGTTTTTCAGAGGGATATTTTTTAAATATTTAATCCCTAGCCTCATTTATTGAGCTTTGAACTGCAAAAAAACAAGTAAAAATCTGAAGTTTTACAGATTTTATTTTTCCCACTCATAGATACCCCCCCCAAAAAATCTTTGTAACTAACTATTATTTCTATATCTATTTTTTCGTCAAATACTTTTTTATTTCTCATATCAATAATCTAAAGCAAAAGTTTCAAACTGATATCTCTCATTGTAATTATTTCTCCTATCCATCAGCAGTGTCTCAACATAAAAAACAACTAAAATAAAATAAAATGTGAGGAAGTACTAGCCCACTATCAAGCAACTCTGAAGAATACATTACACACAACATTTATCGAGAAGACCGCACTTTATCAGCTGCTGAAAGGGTTAAGCAACAGTATTTCTCATATGCAAACCATGCTGCCGAGCCTAAGTGAACACACACACATACACGCACGCACACACACACCACACACACACAGGCACGCACACACGACCGAGGGAATCACTGCCCACTGCATGAAATATTCATCAGTCATAAAAGTTTCATCCAATCTCTCTTGCGCCCCTCTCGCTGTATTTCCTGTAATTTTAGGCCCGGCCTGTTTTCCATTCGTGCGAGGTAAACATTCGCCCCCCCTCCGCCCTTTGGTGACAAAAACAATACGAATGTAAGTAGTCCTCGCGCGCAATTGTCGAAACAGAAGGTACATCATTAGGACTCAGATTTCGGAATTCTAAATATACGGAAGGTGCGAGAGGGGGGTCCTGTTACATATCAAAGTTGTTTTAATAATGGATACGAGGCGATATAAATATTCGAGTAGAGCTTCACTGCTACTTTTGCGACTACTCCAACTACTAGCACTACTACTATTGCTACGACTCCATAATATCTGTGTTGGCAGAGGAATAGTCTACACGGTGATGAAATGTGGGTACATGTGCCATAGCATTTAAGCAATTGGGAACAAAATATAGTCCACTGAAAGATCAAAATGGTCCATATTGAAAACATACGTGCCTCTCGAAAGTACTAATACACCTTGAACTTTTGCACATTTTGTCATGTTTACAACCCTAAACGTAAAGATTTTATTTTGAATTTTTTGACTGAAAGTTCACACACAAGTAACAGACAACTGTGAAGTGAAAGCAAAATGATACATGATTCTGTTATTTTACAAAAAATAGAAAAGTGAAAAGTAGGGAGTGCATAAGTATTCATACAGCATGACTTAATTCTTTGTGGAACCCCCTTTTGCTGCAATAACAGCAGCAAGTCTTCTGGGGTATGACTCTACAAGGTTTGCACATCTAGAGACTGACAATTTAGCCCATTCCTCTTTACAAAACAACTCAAGCTCTGTCAAATTAGAAGGAGAGCGTTTGTGAACAGCAGTTTTCAGGTCTTTCCACAGATTTTCAATAGGATTTAGGTCAGGACTTTGTTTGTTTTTAAACCATTCCATTGTAGATTTAGTTTTGTGTTTAGGGTCATTGTCCTGCTGGAAGGTGAATCTCCGCCCCAGCCTCAATTCTCTTGCTGACTCCAGCAGGTTTTCCTCCAAAATGTCTCTGTATTTGGCTCCATCCATCTTCCTAATTATTCTTACAATCTTCCCAGTCCCCGCTGAGGAAAAGCAGCCCCATAGCATGATGCTCCCCCACCATATTTGACACTGGGGATGGTGCACTCAGGACGATGAGCAGTGTTGCCATACATTTTGTGTCACCCTCAACTTGTTGCCATATATAACGTTTTGCATTTGGGCCAATAAATTCAATTTTTGTCTCATCTGAACAAAGCACCTTCTTCCACATGGTAGCTGCGTCCTCCATGTGACTTCTAGCAAACTTCAAACAGGATTTCTTATGGCCTCCTTTCAATAATGGCTTTCTTCTTGCCACTCGTCCATGAAGGCCAGATTTGTGTAGAGTACGACTTATAGTTGTCCCATGTCCTCCCAGAGTTATCTTGGGGCACTTGGTTGCATTTCTGACCAGTGCTCTCCTTGTTCGTCTGTTAGTTTAGGTGGACGGCCGTGTCTTGGTAAGTTCGCAGTGGTGCTATACTCTTTCCATTTCCGAATGATGGATTGAACAGTGCTCCGTGAGATGTTCAAATCTTGGGAAATCTTTGTATAACTTAACTCTGCTTTAAACTTCTCCACAACTTTATCCCTGACCTCTCTGGTGTGCTCCTTGGCCTTCATGATGTTGTTTAGTGACCAATACACTCTGACCATAGCTCTGAGGCCCTCACAGAACAGCTGTAATTATACTGAGAGTAGATTAAACACAGGTGGCCTCTATTTAATGGTTAGGGCAAGGTGTGAACATTCTGCAGTCATTAGGAATGTTATAAAGGCAATTTAATGCACTCCGAAAATGCTGTATGAATACTTATGCTCGCCCCACTTTTCACTTTTCTATTTTTTGAAAAATAACAGAATCATGTATCATTTTGCTTTCACTTCACAGTTGTCTGTTACTTGTGTGTGAACTTTCAGTATAAAATTCAAAATAAAATCTTTACGTTTAGGGTTGTAAACATGACAAAATGTGCAAAAGTTCAAGGTGTATTAGTACTTTCGCAAGGCACTGTATATGATAATAGCACTCCTTACTACTTATTCAAGAAAAAGATTGTTATGTATGGAAAGTACGTAGTTTTGCAGCCACTTCTACCACCTTGCAATCTTTTAAACTTCTATTCCTTGGCGATCAGCAGCCTCTCGGGTCAAGAGTAGGGACTAGGGATGTCCTTATTCAAAATATCCTTCCTAAACGAGATATCCGTCTCTTTATTGTGTTGAAAACCTTTACAACGCGCTATGAATGCATGTGAGTCGTGCGTTAGTTCTTCTATCAGCATCAACATTTTCCTTCCAATAATCAAAGTCATGTCGATGTCCAGAGAGGTCTTACATTTCTTTTCTTTTTTTTAACAAGCGAGAAACCGACGGGCCAGTCCACACACCGAAAGTCGAATACAGATGCGTCTTTTGTCTCTTTGCTCGGAGCACATGTGCAGAACAGTTCTGGCTGAGTGGACCTCTATCGCCGCACTGTTCCTCCGAAATAACAAGGAGACTGAGGGAGACGAGATAAGGAGGACAGGGGTGTAACGAGGGAGAGAGTGAGAGGAAGGGGGGGGGGGTGTGGAGAGAGAGAGCGAGTCACCACCGTCACCACCACCACCATCATCATCATCCAACCTGAAGATATGCTCCGAAAGGGATGGCCGGGCAGAGGCGGGAGAGAGGAAGGAGCGGGCAGTAAAGGCTTTCCTTCAGTTCTGAATGAATGGAAGCGGATGACTCTCATACTGTACTAGCCCAGCGCAATTGTCCGACTGTTTGCCAATGTCTAACACAAGTCCAACAGGCTCCGGCACAGTGGCTTTAAGATAATGTATGGAAAGCTGGTGAAAAGTCCCCCATTGCTGGACTCATCGTCTGCTGGGAGAAAAGGGGACGTCATTTTGAAGCATTCTCTTTCAGCCAAGCATGCGTTGTAGCGGAGGCGATTTGAGTGCTGAAATGACCAGAAAGAGTCCAGTGAAGGCGTTTGTACCAACACAAGGGGACAATAACGCCATATCCATTATTTACACAAACATGAATGAAACAAAACACCATCTCGGGCACAATTTCCAGGTGGAGGTGACTTAAAGTGGACATGTCATGCATATTAGAGCTTAAAAACATTATTTTGGGTGCCTCAGCTTTGATGTTTAACGTTTTACAATTTGAAAATATGTCTCTGTAAGAATTTAGTGGTAACAATGACATGCAGGGGAAAGAGCTGGTGAAAATCTTGACTGGGGCTCCTCCTGCTGGCAGCTGTAGGAACAATTTTCTTTAAAAAATGACTTCCAGGTTGGATACGGCGTGTGAGCAGCTCCAGCAGTGTGTGATTAACACACTTGGAGCACAGAACGGCTCAAAATCGATAACGCTGGATTATGGGCTTTAAAAATGTGGAGGACAGTTTTTGGATTTGAACAATGACGCGAGTGTAATCAGGAAGTACAGAACGAGGCACGGACACCGTAGAAGAAGAAACAGCTACATTTAACAGCTTTGTCCGAGGATTAACTCGAAACTGCGTGAGTGTTGTGAAATCCTAAATACTCTGTCTTTGATGAAGCAAGATTTAAACCTCAAGGAAAGTCAATTGTGCATGATATGTCCACTTTAACACATGATCCAAGTGTTCTGTGCAATGAGTAACATATACAAGGGTGATTTCCATTCACACATTTAAGTTATGAATCATGAAATAACAAAGCAAAGGTGTCCGACGCAGTATCATGAGACATTTTTTTGTAATGAAATCCTGTCAGGTATCAAAAAGATTCAAATAAATCTTGTATTACCAGAATCACAGAAAGTAGCGAGGGGGGAAGGGCTGTCAGAAGCGTGTGTTTTTTTCCCCCCCTTCTTCCTTTTCCCTGGAGGCCTGCCCTCATCCCCTCTTCACCTCCATCCATAATTCAACAGGGAACACCTTCTACGCCCCTCACCACCACCACCACCTCCAACCCCAACCCATCACCCCCAGGGCAACACTCCACCGGGACCTAACCCCCTCCACACACACACACACACACACACACACACACACATAAAACCATCCCTAAATACATGCCAGGACTCCGAGCCAAGAAGACATTTAAACCATTCTCCTCGCAGCGGGGGTCATGTGATTGCCGACGAGACAACGCTTACACTGGATCGCGGGAGAGATTAGCGCGCTAAACAACACGCGCGCTAACACCGGTTTTGTTTATGTGGCTCGCCCGGCGCGCGGATCAATGCTAATGACTGTCACGGGGGGGGGGGGGTTTAGGGCGCACGCCGGGAAACACCGAGCTATTAGAAATCAGAAGTGAAGGGACAGGATCTGAAGAGGGACATTAGCTGATTTGGGGGGGGAAGGTTGTCGCTGAGGTTAGGTAGCAAATAGCTTGTCAAGTATGTTCATTTCAGACGTGCGTAAGAAGTGGAGCGAAGTTTCTATTAATGTGAACAATGAAGCAAAGGGAAGATGAAATGATCTCCAAAAGTTACAGATGAGACATTTCTCTAACGTTCACAAAAGGTTTCATTTTCATCTTTAATTTTCAAAATAACATAAAAGGAAAAAGGTCAACAGGTTAATACCTCGTAGCCCCCGATTTAAGGCAAGTACTACGGGTTTTAACACTTTTATAGGTAGCCAGGAGCCTTTTAAGTGCACAATAAACACTTTCAGGGCAACATTGTAAATACGAATTTGCTCTTAATGTTTTGCCTGATTAAAAAAAAAAGGATAGTATAATAAAAATATTTCAATTCTAGTCTGATGGATTATTTCCCTTTCTTCCTTACAAAAGTCTTCCAGAAGCAAGATTTCTGGGCTGTTTTGCACACACGTCTCTTCGGAGGAATATCCACAGATCTTCAAAGATGTTTAGGTCAGAGACTGTGGTTATGGGAAACATAGATTTAATAGACATGTTTATGATTAGTACCATTTGTTCATCAGACTGGTCAAAAATGTTGACAGTATACTGTTCATGACAGATAGTAGTAGAGGTCCACCGATGTATGGGGCCCATATTTGGGTATTTTACAATATCAGCTGATAAAAGGCCGATATCTCTGGAACTGAATGTGAGAACTTTTTGCAATGGAAAGAGCACAACCGTCAGAGCTTTAATATGAGCTCTCCCACAACTTCTTAGGCCTCAGGGGAGCTGAGAAACATCGCAGTGAATATCGGTCACATGTTTGTAGTCCTCGGATCGTATTTGATATATTCTTATGTTGCAGACTTTTGCTTACAATTTCGGAACCATACGAGAGAGAGTTTTTTGGTTTTGGAATCTGCAGATTTTTTTGTCTTTCAAACAAGCTCCCTCTAAAGTACCTACTGAACATACATCAGTCCTATGCCCCAATAAAGCGCCCCCTGCTGTCACAGTTCAACACTGACACATTTTACAGTTTAGGAGCATCCTGCAAAATATCGGCCAAAATTACAGGCCGTGCATATCGGCATCAGTCAATAAAAATCCACCAAAATCGGCCTCAGCCTTAGAAAAACCTGTAGATAGAAGCTCTAATTTCCCTAAAAAACACACACTATTTTCCTTATTCTGACTCATATCATTAAGCATCGTTCTCTTGGGTCAACAGTCCGCCTTGTTATAACTTTTTTTTTTACCTTGTTGTCGAAACCTGAACGAACGAAGGCGGACTCTAACACGCTGCACAGCAAAACACTAAACAATGTTCAATCACTGTGACAAATGTGTTCAAAAGAGTTGGAATGTCCCTAGTGCTTTGGCAAAGCGAGAGTCAAGTTTTGCGAACAGTGTGCAAACCATGATTTGTGTTCAAGGTTTTGACAAAAGGGTCATGTTTTTCAAAAAGGTTCGGTAAGTGGTTGGCGTTTGGAGCAGTCAGTGGGCTATTAGGAAATTAGGGAGTCAACATATTCAAGTAATTACACTTTTGTGACGAATTGCAAAATACCTCATGGCGCGCAAAATTGGACATGCACCAAATGTAACTTCCAAGTTCCTGGTCTCAGTGCAGAACTTTAGTGAAAGCGCTAACAAGCTGGGAATCAAAACTGTCACTCAGCAAATGCAGGGGCTTCATTAAAACTCCGGCGTTACGTAATCCGTAAAGAAGTGCATATTTTCAGAATGTATTCATATGCAAAGATAGCCCGTTTCTGTACGCACAGTCCTTTGCAGTTTTTTGCGTAGAGGGGCATTATATTTTACCGAACCTCAGCAGAGTCCAGCCTGGAGCTATACTCTGTGAAGACACAATTTTCTTCTGTTCAAGTCCGCCGCTAAAATTAAGGTGCTTTGTATAAAAAAGAAATCTGCCAATATGGTGGGATAAAGAGACTGATTCTATGCAACGTCATTAAAGAGATAGCCATGTATCAATCTGCAAACTGATTTATTTAAATGAAGCCCTGTTCTAAAGTCTGAACCACATGACGAGATTGAATTGGATCTTGAGAACTTTTTTTTTTCTTGCATTTTTACACCGATGTAACTGAACAAACACAACATCAAAGCTTTTTGCACTAACAATAATTTGGCAAAAGCGGTTTCCTTATGTTATGGGATCTATGGGTCTATAAGGAGCCAGATCTTTGGAAGCAGTTCATTTCAAAGAGCGGTTTAAAAAGACAGCCTCACTTTAAAGTCTAACTAACCCCCCCTTCCAGAGCCTCTGCCTCAGAGCAAAGAAAAGGAGCGTTGCCTGGAGGACTAAGGAGCGCGGGAGGGATGGGAGGGGCCTGGGTCGGTGATTGACAGGCCTGAGTTATCGGACTTTTATTTACTAGTCCGAGCATGGAGTTCCAGCGACTACACAGTAGTACAATACAGTACAATAAACAATATACACTAAAATTACACACGATATTGAACTCTAAAACCAATACTAACAAATGTCCTAAACTAAATTCAGCGAACTAATCTAGCAATAAAAGCAACTAATGACTAAAACTACAATATTCAACAACAAAACTATAACACTACACAATTATTTATAATACAAAAAGCTATGCTAAAAAAAATCTACCTAAATGCTATAACTAATCGCAAACCTGACAATCGATGAAAATACTCTCTCGCTATTCCTTCTCCAACTCGCTACAGAGGCGTGAGCGAGACTGGGCCGCTTTTATAGCCCAGAGCGGCAGGGCAACTGACGTCAGCCTTCACGCCTGCGCAAATAGTGGTCAAATTCAAAAATGATTTGATTCAAAAATCAAATGCAGTAAAGACAGATCGCCTGTAGATGGCGCCTCACTGACGGTTTTAGGCATAAAGTTGATCTTTCAACTAATTTGCACTAAAGTGCCAAAATTATGACCAGGATATGTAGACAACACTATTGGACACTCCTTTATACAGTTTATCAGCAAAAAAAAAGTGGATTTGAGGGTGAGTTTTCCTTTAAAGTTTTCTTTAAAGCCACACAGCGGAACATTCCAAGTAAAATGTTGCTACATCACAGGAGCCACTGTACTGTCGCTTTTAAGGCCTTTTGTTTGGCTTCCTGTTAATATGTGTGTGGTTTTGGCAGTTTTCCTGTAGATACATACGGCGACCCGTCACACTAGGGGCGTGGCCTAGAAGCATATTTAGCACACACAAATAAGGTAAAGTCAAAATCGGGTCATTATGAATGTTTAGACATAGCAGATTGACCACTGGAAGAGAAACAACGGCACTCTAAGCTAGCCTTTAACCTGTAGTGTGATGCTAACGTCAGCATTATGGTTAGCATTCCCTGTTATATGTACACATTTGAGCCGTTGAACCAATTTAAGGTAAGAATAAACTTTATTGTCTCCTGAGGGAAATTTGTCTTCGACTCGGCCGTTCCCACCACACATCATTCTCACGACAGTTCACATTCTACAAAAAATTACATTTAAAAAGAGAGGGTAGCTCGCTCACAGTAAAAATTATGTTTTTCATAAAACCTTTCTAATTAATTAAATGCATAAGGAAAAGAGGCTACAACTCGTACACCTAATAATTTGTTCCTACAAAAATCGTTCTGATGTTGCCCGCTTGGCTGGTATACTTCCTTTTCATGTATTCTTCAAGGTTTCATTTCGTAAAATCGAATGAAAGACCAACATCTTTTCTACAAATGAGACTGAACGTCCCATCACTGTTCATCGGGCGCAATCTCTAAACAATAACACGATGTTACACAGAATGTTGTAACTAGATTTACTGCCATCGCCAACGTCTCTGGACAGAACAACTGAAGTATGAGAAAGCGGCCACATAAACATTTCATATCTTAAGTAAATAGGTGCAGCCTTTTCATAGACTACAGAGACCCAACCTTACTGTATTATATATAAATATGGATTTCCATGTCAATAACTGGCTGCACACAAGCCAGTATTTTGTGTCTATAACTTTTCACATCACGCTGGGTTGGGAGTGGACATTCGCCTGCCAGTGAATGCGGTGCGCCATGCATAACCAATGTCCCCTTCATTATTCATACGGCATCTTTCTGTCTTCCTGACCTCTCCGGGATGTTGGGGTGTTAAAAGCGCGTGTTGCACTTTACTTGGTTATTATTTTATGATGCGTATGTTTGTCATCAGAACTTCGTGGCCCGCTTTTACAAATTCTCCTTCAGTGGACAAATCGGACGATGTGTACGGTAAGAGTCCTCGTGGGATGATGACGCGCCGGGTTGTAGATGGAAAGACATAACAGACAGAAAATGCATGTAAAGAGAAATATATTAAAGCACAAAGGGGATGCTGAAAATCAAATGTGCATTATGTAAAATTCAATGATGTGAAGTCAGACCTGAACTTTAACAGCCGCATTATTAAATCTGTGGCATCAGGAGCTTTTTACCATCAAAAACTACGAGCTGTACGACACCTGCAGTACATCCCGATCGCTGAAGCTGCTCCAGTGCTCTGGTCTCTACGCTGGCTTCCTTTTGCTCAGAGAATAGACTTCAAAACAACTCAAGTCTCTTTACAGTCTTGCACCAAAGTACATCTCTGACATGTTATAGCCATATGAACCCTCGAGCCAGGAAGAGACTGAACAAGCTGAGACTGACTCTGTGAAGGAGGAGGGTGAGAGGAGGAGGTTACCGCAGGTCCTTCATCCCCACTAGGGTAAAGTTCTACTGTATTACAATTTTGCTCTAATGTGATTTATCTATATTGAGTTTTTGGTCCCTTTTCAAAGTTATTTATTCATTGCACATAAGATGAAGCTTAAGCGTAAATTCAATCTGGAAACACACACTTGCAGCAATCACATCGCCTCATCTCCAGCTGCTCCTCGCAATCATCCAATCATCGCTTCATCGCGGGCCGCACCTCCGTGACAGCCTATCACTGCAGAAGCACGTTGCGGAGTCAGCCAATCATCACCCAGGATCCCCCTCTTAAACCCCCTCCGTCACTGCCTCGGCCGTTCCCCGTCTGTGCTGCGACCCTCCTCCGCCTCTCCTCTGATCGTCATCAGCTAAGACTCTCCTACATTCACTCAGCATGCTCATGTATATCATACCGTTTATCCACTTGTCTCCCACTGGGGTCAAGCACCAAACATGATTCACGTCCAGTAAAACTTCTTCAATGCTTTATCCTTTATTCCTTTATTATAACTTCTTTGCACGTTTTCTTTCCTGATCTTTGATTGCACGTTTTCTATTTGCACCACACTGTGTGTTCTTAAGAGCTGCTGTAATTTCTCTATTTGTGAGATCAGTAAAGTCTTATTGTATCTCATCTTACCAGGCTCTGAGAACCGTAGGGACTGGTCTTCGGCTTGGGCCCAGTGTCAAGACTAAATACGGTTTAGATGTGAGACAGGCCTCAACTCAGCCGATTTTCAAATCCAAGATGAATACAGTTTTTAGTAGCTGTGCATATGACAACTGAAAGGATTTCATCTGCACTCTTTTCTTCTGATGATTCATGTTTCTTTGTTTTTATTTAGCCTCCAGGTTTCATTTTACATATGGCTCTACAAATGAACTTGAACTGAGAAATGTTATCCTTAATTTCCAATACGATGACCTGGCCAGGCTCATGATCACTGTCCGGTAGACGAACGGAACGGTAACGCAGGAAGGAGAAGGAGGCGGAACTGTGCTTGTCATACTATTGTTTCAGTCTGGAGCAGGAAGCAGCGGGCCACAGAAACAGGAAGTGCAGGAACCGGCCCATCCTCACGGACAGCTGTGCCCTCCGATAACTGTCCCCCCCCCTTCCTGTTAGCCACACAATGGTTCCCACCCTCAACCAGGCAACCCAGCAACCAAAGCAAAGCTAAGATAGAGACACTTTTGCCCCACCCAGTTCTCCGATTGGCCAGTCTTGTCGCGCTTTGACGAGTGACGTACCAGTTTCACCAATCACAGTGAAGTGTAAGCTTTCAGAAGCAGTTGTTGTCTTTTGTTAACTCTTAACATCTATAGGTTGTGTTCATGTAACCTCAAAACATTCTAAACAGCCTATAGTTAGTGCAGGCATGAATTCCACTGTGGTAACTATTGTAACCGTCGAAAGGCTGAATTCTCCACTTCATTTATGATTAATATCTCTGTTATAGCGAGACCTATCCACATGAAGCAAAAACTGCCACAAAGTCCAGCTCTCTCAGCACACACTGTATGAACTAAGGTCACATGACTGTTTCACAAAGGTGTCTAAAAGTGGCGACAATATTCAAAATGATGTGAAGGACTTTCTGCCATACGATGAATGTGGCCGTTGTGTGAATCCAGTCACTAATGATCAGGATAATATATTCTGAGATTTCTTGTCTGTAGATTTCTTTCCAAAACTGTGTCACCCCCTGCTTTATTGGTACATTTATTGTTCGAGTTTTCTGGTTCAACGCTGCAACATTCATGAGTTTGCCGTGAGCTGCCATTGTCCTCCGAGTACCATAATTGCGAGAGAAATGCCCAATGTTAATGCTAGCAAAAGGTAAATTACTGTGATATTTCATAAAACCACTAAAGCTTTCAGAAAATTGTGGGTTCTTTTTTAATGCTTGCATACATCAAATGGCCATTACTGACTCAATAGAACTACTGAAAGGCATTATACCTGATTTTTGTCTCGTAGTGGAACACACTTTGTTTTGTCCTCCTTTAGTATATCGTAAATTCGTGGGCAAAACTCTATCCATCTAATTAAAAAGCATTTGTATCAATTTAATAAACTCTCAGGCTTGTTTTCCAGCACTTCTGTGACAATGGCCCTGAAAAAGTGACCCTGCAAATTTGCAAATTGTGGATATAAACTTGTCCCTGTGAGGAATCGGGATGCTGCAAATTATGTTAGAGAAGTTAGGAATGGGTTTGGACCATAACTAACACATTCCTCTTTCATTGTTTGTGATCAAAACATTATGTATAGGGCCTTTAATTTCATGTTATGTATTTGCCAAAGAGCAGGCATGATAGAAGCAAGGATACCATTTGAATAGTAAACAGGATAAACTTGTCAATTTCCACAGTGCAACAGTAACTTGTAGCAGGAGTGGATTTGGCATCAGCACTGGCATGTGCCTAAAGACACCGGCAGTTCCGCATTTGTAAAAATTTAAATCCAGTACGCTCTTATTATGCAGCCCTTTTATTTCATTTTTGCCTGAGTAGGCGTCAATTATTTGCGATACTGAATCATACTTTAGAGGGAAAATCGGTAGAAGCGCTGCATGCAAAAAAAAAAAAAAAAAATACACCTCCCGTCTCTTTCTTGTGCGGTCAAACAGAAGCTAAACCTGCCTGCGCGCTTCCGCCTGTCTCCCTGATAAAACGCACTGCCAGCTCTCACCCGCCGGTTTGCATTTATTTGACTCCGACATAAAACAATAATAATAGAAAATATTGTTGCAAGCAGAAACAGGGGTATTCGCATTAATTCAGCGGTATTGAGTGGCGTGTCTGGGGAAAGGTTAATAAGGAGAAGTGAATGTCTACTGCTGAGATGACTAGGAGCTAGCTTTGATGCCGACTGGAGACTGAATGGTAATTGCGCCGGTTTAGCGGTGAAGAATGTGGGATTTAAATGATTTTGCACTTGGGAGTCGTGGAAGAAACAGGTGTCAACAGGAAATCTACCTCACTATTGAAAAAGAAAGATAGCAGAGTAAATTATCCCTTGTGACTACAGTATATCTCGCCCACCGGAGGGTATACCAAAAGTACATGTCCCATTCTGTTTTGCCATTGGGATTTAAATATGGATATATAGAGAGAGTATAAATAGTGTATACATAGAGTCAAAAGGCACAACAGAGGCTATGTGTGGTAACTACTGATTATAAAACACACAATTTAAATGGCGAAACGTATCTGAAACTTGACAAACCAAAACGTTCTGAAAGCCTTTGTATTTTTTTTTTTAATATTTGGTATTTTCTTTCTGACATGTATTGGAAGTATATATCTTCTACCGCATTACACTTTATTATCGCAGTCTTTCTATGGGAGTGGAATGGGACTGGCCACTTGAGACAAGTTAGCTTTAGACCACTTTGGAAGTGACCGCTGTGGGGCTACGTTCATGCCGGCTAATGTAAAGCGAGAACTCATTTCTGCTTTTCTGCCCTCTGTACAACATTTTATTGACTCATAAATGGACTTCACTAGTGTTAGATGCTGTCTCAACATTTCCAAACATGAGATGCATTGTTTTCTTTTTTCTCAAACGGATTGCCAAAACAGGAAACAGCTGTTGCTAAGTTAGCCTTATCTAGCTAACGATACAAGACTGTCGCCATTATCACAGAACACCGAACACCGATCCCTAAAACAGAAAAAAACACGTGGCTAAATATGAGAAATATATGTGCCTTCATGCAAGTGTGCATTGTCCCATATCTCAGTGTTTCCCAACAAGCGGTACGGCGACCCCTGGGGGTACTTGGAAGCACTTAGCAGGGGGGTACTTGGAATTATTGAAGATGAAAAAAGAAGGTGAAACTGAGTAGAATTTCAATATGAATTTCAAAGGAAAGTTGTATTTATGTTTTTCAGTAAAAGGTATGATTTGAGAGTATTTTAGCTTAATTTTGAACACAAATTGCTGTTAAACACTGTATAATCTTAGTTTAGTTGGTCACTTGGTAATAATATTGGCAAGATCCTCAAGGTAGGGGTACTCAGAGTATAAATTAACAACTCAAGGGCTTATCTAACCATAGCGTAGCCACATCATCCTTGTGTACTAAATCATACTGTCCCAAAGTAACAAACAAAAGTTATAATATCTATTTTGAAGTAACCACACTTTGGCCACACTCTCCACGTGCAATACACACAAACACAAACAGTAGGCAAGCTGCGGCGACGTACGATAAGGGGCTTATCACCAGCTGAAGACACGACTAAACTATTCACTCAAAGTCTTTACAACAACTGTAGTGTACTTACTGTATAGTGTCTGTGAACTCATCTGAAACCAAGAGTGGCTATCTCTGACATTTCAGCCACAAACCTCCTCGTTGTTTTTGCAGTTTTGTCGCAATAAATAAACAAATGAATCAGTACAAACTAATGTCATTGCTTTAAAGGGCCAATCACAACGGATGGTAATTTCCACATTATTAAGTAGTTTAATGCTCACTAGCTATTTCAGCGACATTACTTGCTATTCATTGTTGCTTTCGTTTGCTTGGGCGCCACTGTGTGCAAATTCGATACGCAAACATGTTCTGTGTGAGCGCGAACGACAATTGTTGTGCCGTTATTGTGGATTCTTGTGTACAGGGTGTGACATACTGTACCAATGGGTCAACACAAACTCTGCGGATGTCTATCAGAAGCGGTTTGATTGTAGAAGAAAAATAGAATGTCAAAGTTTCAAAAGCCCGGGTCAGGGACATCCAACCTGGACACAATACTTATCCAGAAGTAATTCAGTTGTCTGCGTCACAGAGATGCCACAAATTGCACAATCTTTAAAATCTTTTCAGCTATTTTTGAAACCGGTACAACACAACACTATAAATACACAGTGGTCCAAAGAGAGGGGGGGGGATTGAATTAAAGCAATCAATGGCAACGGAAGAAAAGAAAATCCAAAATAAGTTGCAGAGAAAACGAGTGTCCACTTCACCCATACAGGAGTTTCCCATTGCAGACAAAAGTTCTTGAACTGTCACCGTCACTGGACTGTTTCGAATTTCACCTCACAAGCTTCGTCAGCTGTACAGAGAGAACAAGTCAAATCTAAGGGTCCCATGACGATTCACTGAAGGGGTTTCTTTCGTCACTAAAAATGGTCTATTTCACTCTAAATAAATCAATACATGAAACTGGACATGTGCATAATTGAATCTTACATTTGAAGTAATGTCTTTGAAAGGATTACACAGTGACTCTGAGACACAGGGGCCAGGGCTGCTGAGGAGTTAGCCTTGTGTTCCCCTAAAGGCAGGAGAATGACTTACAGTACTAAAAACAAACGTTCAGTTTCAGAGAACCGCTCTGAACCAATCGAACCCTGTTGTCTGTGGACAATAGGGTTAGATTGATTTGATAGGTTGGATTTGATTTTGGACAATCAAACACCAATAGAATGTGGTTATTAGCTCAAAGTAGCATGGTAGCGGAGCGGTTAGTGCTCTCGCTACACAGCTAGAAGGTCCCGGGTTCGATTTCCACCTGGACTTTCTTTGTGGAGTTTGCATGTTCTCCCCGTGTCTGCGTAGGTTTCCTCCTGGTACTCCGGTTTCCCCTACCACCAAAAACATGTACAATAGGCCAGGATGAATGATGTGTGTGAATGCATGGAGGTGGTCAGAGGGACCATTGGCGCAGATGTGTGCAGTCGCGACAGCGCTTCTGTCAGTCTCCCCCAGGGGAAACTGAAGCTACTAACGTAGCTTACCACCACCACATATGGAGTGAATGTAAAATGCTCTCATGTAAAGCGCTTTGTTACCATGTCTGTGAAAGGCGCTATATAAATAAAGATCTTCTTCTTCTTCTTCATATAGCATAATATATCAATCATTGTCATATAGGATGGAAATAGCATGATTAATGAGGAATAATGCATTCTGCGGTTAAGTTAATTCTATATGTGTTTTCTTATAGTCTTATGAAAATTAGCAATGCGTCTTATTTCCAAGACAACTGGGTGAATAAACTTTTCACTTTCTTTCTTTCAATTTCTACCCAGTTACCATACTATTAATGTGCTGTAAGCTAAGTGTTAATGGTTAAATCTGCCCATAACTGTGGCCATATTGGCAGACAGTATGAAAAAAAAACTGGACTGAAGTTCGACCACTCCATCTCTGCGAGACGAGAAAGGCCAGAAATAGCTGCGCGGGCCCCCTACGGTTTGCCAAATGTCGACAAGTGGTGCGCACAAGCACAGTTTAATTGGCTGTTGAAACAATGAGCCAAAGTGGGTATCAAGACTTGGAGTGAGAGATTATTACGGGGCCCCGTGAAGTCTGTCATCTGTGAGAGGGAGCTATCTATATTTAAAAATTCAATGGTTTATTGTTTCGGCACGGTTTTGTTAGTAAGACGGGTTGTTCCCAAGACCGTGTGCTCTGTGTGTGCGTGTAGTTTTCAGGTCGTCACTTTGGCGCTTTGGAAAACTCCATCAGCCTCAATAATTCACGACAGAGTCTTAAAGTATTATGCTTTTTGCATGTTTTTGCTAATAATGTCAAACACATCTTTATCACTCACAACTTTGTTAATTAGAAAATGCAATATTGATCTAAAACAGCTGAAACAAAATATCTATTCATTTCATTTCCTGATTATTCATGCATCTTGGCTGTAGTGAAGCCATGGCGAGTGTTTTTACCCCGCGATGAAAGGATTAAGCTAACGAAAAGCTTAAAGAGGTGAGGAAAGCATTTCCTGGTTACGTAGGACCTCAGGAGGAGCTTTCTCTGAGCTGCCGCAGCGATGCTCATAATAGCAGCTGGGGAAGATTAAAGGGTTACTCAAAGATGCGCTAGTGGCTCCAAACACAACTCCGGGTATGTTTTTGATGTGAGAACAACATTGAAACATTCTTGAAAGCTCTTAAAAAATAAAAACAATTTTTTTGCTCAAGCATGGTTAACACAATTACATTTTGCAATTTTTTTTCACCAGTTTTCTTTAGTTTGGCCATTTTTGTGATTTTTATAGTTTCACTTCCTTATTGGACACTGACAGGAAGTGACATAGATAGAGGCAAACAATTTTAAACTGTTGCCGTGTAACCATGTTATGTCAATGGGAAATGTGTCAAACTGCTCTGGTGAACTTTACCTCAATCTATGCCACTTCCTGTCAGTAGCTTACAAATCCAAATCCAATTACTTCTCTGCCCATCTTTTCTTCATTAAAATGGCTGCTTCACTGAAATCAAACAATTATGACTTACAACATCTAAATAAGACATATTTTCCAAAGCATTATAACCTGTCGTATGCACTTTAAGCCAAGGCCGTGTTCACATTTGATGCAAATCCTGGTGCATTTGCAGAGGGCAAATTCGTTGATCATGGTAAGAATTCGCTAACTTTACTATAAACGTTACTGTACAAGACTCACGGTGCTATAAAATGGACATGATCAGCTTATAATTATCATGCCATCAAACCACATATTATACTTTACATACTGATTCATTGGCTATATTAAAACCACAGCAAAAATCATTGTTAGCAGACAATTCCATATTAGTTACGCTCTGACTCAAAGAAGGACATGCTATGAACATATATGATAAAATAAGTTTTTTTGACTTTTTAGTTTACTAACAATGAAAGAGAGTGCGCAAACATTCTTCCCTATAACTCATTTCTGACATCCCAGTTCTTCAAAGGGAGGAGTTCATAAGTATGTTTCACAGCATTAAGGGAGCAATGCTGTTCATAGCGCACGACAATCTTTTTTCCCCCACAAACCTTTGCTTTTATAATATACCGATAGACAATAACAGTTCTATTCCACAGCTAGAATATTATACGGGTGCTATTCTTTTAGGGCTTTCTTCTGCTTCTTTTGCAATTCATGGATTCATATTCCTCAGCATGTGCCAACTTATGTCTTCCTCACTCTGCGCTGTGTGTGCGTGTCTCGTGTGTCCTCTTCCCGCCCAATACCTTACAATAGATGGCAGTGTGGAACTACCGGTGCGGGCTCGCCATCCGAAAAATCTGTGTGTTTGGGAAAAAAAGAAAAAGGAAAAAAAAAAAGTCTTCTTCCTCCTTTAAATCTATAATGTCTGTGAGGTTCCCAGGCTCCTTCCCTGTCAATCAACCTGGAGCTGCCTACATCTCAACACCGCAGCTGAGCCGGGCGCCTGTCAATCACCTTCACCCCCCCCCCCCCCCCCCCCCCGTCCCGCACACACACACACACACACACACACACACACACACTCCCTCCCTCTCTACCCTCTCCCCTACATCCCACTATACCGCTTCCCCTTTCTACTCTCCTGCAGCTCGCGAGAGAGAGAAAAAAAAAAAAAACTGAGCCAAACAGATAGGCATTTGCCGACACCGCAGCGCACCATACCTTTGCTCAGAAGAACCCCCCACCCTCCCTCCATCGCCTCCTCCGCACCCACCCAATTCAATAACAAAGCCCCCTCTCTCTCTCTCCCTCCCCCTCTCTCTCTCTCTCTCTCCATCCTGTTACTGTCAATCTTTTATTCAGCAGAAAAGCCGGGGCGCGTCACAGCAGCTCCGTCTCCCTTTGCCTGATACCGCTGTAAACATGTTGGCGCTGGGTGTAAACATTGGGTGATATGGAGGAAGAGGAGGAGAGTGGGGGGGGGGGGGGGGGTATAAAGCTTGCAAATGATGGGGCAAAAACCTGAAAATCGGGGCAACCGGGCGGTGCTCGTTTGCTTCACTAAAGCAGGCGCTACAGCGGGTACCACTTCAAAATGAGCACGTGATCATTTTATAGCGACTGGTTTATCGTTGGAAACGGTCCGTAACGTTAGCAGCGTTCATGAGAGACAAGCATCTAGATTTGTCCGTAAACGCCAACCCTAATTTAATATTTTTGATTTTGTTAACTTTTTTCATGCAAGAGTGACACATAAAAATAACACACGTGGAGAAAAAAAGTCAATGCAATTCGATGAAAAGGAGCAGGGAGACAGCAACCTTTTGTCAACCTCACAATCACTTCACATCAGTCTGTTATTGTGTGTCTTTTTTTTTTCTTTTCTTTTTTTGCAATACTTACAATCACCATTAAGCGAGTTCCAGATGTATTTTGGCGCATTTTGCAAAGGGAGAAAGTTGAGCAGAATTAAGTTAAAGTTATCATCGGTGCGTATTAATAAGCATTAGTAGGGTTAGGATTAGGATTAAGGCCTATTAGGATGGTAGTTGATGACAATATAGTGATTAGCCGAGTGTTTTTCAACCACTGTGCCGTGGCACACTAGTGTGCCGTGAGCTATTGTCTGGTGTGCCGTGGGAAATTATCCAATTTCACCTAGTGGGTCTGAAAAAATATTTTTTTAAACAAATTAATTATTATCCACAAATAATGTGCCGTTGTCAAGTCTCTGTGCAGTGATCAGCAGTGTAACCATGTAATACTCTTCTATGGCGCAGGAAGCTCATTTCTTTGAGACAAGAGAATTAGTGATGCTTGAATGCAACAGGTGGCGGTTACAGTGGCATTGTGGCCAGCGAGACTATATGGTGTTCCTATTCAAGACACATTTTCTGCTGTTGGTGTGCCTCATAATTTTTTCTACAAAAAAAATGTGCCTTGGCTCAAAAAGGTTAAAAAACACTGGATTAGCCTATATTCATAAGCATATTATTAATTATTAATACCTTATTAATAGGTAACAAGCACATCTACAAAGTATAAAGCGTTACCAAATCTCCGTACATGGCTGTCAAGTCTCCCGTTTTGGCCGGGAAACAACCGTATTTCGACACGTCTTGGAGCTCGGTTGGGCTGGTGGGACGGCTCGCAGCGGGCGCCTGAAAATGTCTCGTATTTTCAAATCCAAAACTTGGGACAGGTATGTCTCCGTATGATCTCAGGCTGAGCTTTCGGGGCGCTGCAAAGATTACACAAAGATGTGCGAGTGGGTTGAAACACAGTTCCAGGTATGTTTTGATGAGACGACAACATTGTAACGTGGTAAAAAGCGCTAAAAGGGTCGTTTAAAAAAAACAAAACCCTCCCCCCATTAAAATGAGCACATAGTATGTTGCACCTGATTTAGAAATCTATATCCGTACTGGCTCTCATTGTTGTTTTTACTGTCAGAAAACTCTGAATGGCCTAAAATGATCCTTTCATTAGTGAATCGAAATGTGACCTTTAAACCATATGTCACAAATTCAATAGCAATTGCGAGACACACAGAAAAACTGCATATGGCGCAGTCCTCCTCTAGTCCCGGTGAGTTCTCTCAATGCATCTACACCTCTGAAACGATTTACCGCGGGATACAAAAAAAAAACTTGATCTGATTGTAGCCTGCACGTATACATTATGCGCTTATGGTGTAACTATAGAGACGTTGTTCATTATGAAATTGATGGGTTTGCGCCGTCTCTTTTTCTCCCATGGACTTTAAGTAGCTCCTTGTTATTCTTTCGAACAGACCTTGAAGCTTAAAGACTATTAGCGCTGGTCATTTTTACAGAGGCAATTATTGCGTGCTGCAGTGCAAGAAGAAGATGAGGGGGAGAGGAAAAACGTCGGGTTGAATTGCGAGCATGTTTTGGAGCTCTTTTGCCCACTTTCCCCTCCATCTTTTTCTTTTTTTCTTTTTTTTTAAACTCTCGAGCAAAATGAGGCTTGCACTTTCATTGCATCAGGGAAAAGAGCTTTCATCAGATGCTCGGAAGATTGCACGCGCATACAAGTAATAGGTAATAGGCCCCCGACGAAAATCCCGGGGAATAATTAATCTGACTAAGTGAAAATCCGCCGTACAAACTCGTAATCAGGCAAGTTTGGGCGTAAACAAGGGGCTAACAAACGCGAGCGGAGCAGTGGAAACGCCGGGGCCCGGTGAAAGACATTAGAAAGATTAACTTTACCGAAGCAATATGGTCTGGTGGTAGGGGTTTAATAAGTTTTATTTCCAAAGACACTATAAAAGATTACGACGTGCCGGAGAGTAAAGGGTCTCTCTGCTCACATCATGTTTTATAAAGGGAAACTGTACGAGAGGAGAGAGCTACTGTTGGTGAACATGGATGGGATTCGCATACTTACAAATTAAATGTCAAAAATGTAAACCTGGAGATACATATGTCAGGCCATTTATGAACGCTATATTAGCAGTAAGTGCTTAATTAAAAAAATATATATATTTTATTTTTTCACAAAGTAATTATGTTTTTATTTTATTTTGGTGATCGTCTCCATAGACCGTTAAAAAGAATAGACAACTCCTCCTCACTCGTCCCCGTTTACCATAATGACCACGTTCGAGGGGGAAATCATGGCGGATTTACAGACTCCTCCTCCCCAGCTCTGACGAAGCATGTTCCTAATAAGGGCATAAGGGCAGGATCTTCACTGTAGACTCGGCCCTTGTGTGACGTGTAGCTCGCGCAGCTCCAATGCTAACAGTCAGACCCTCATTAAGTACGAGATTTCTAAAATGTATCCTACCATAACCAGCCCGGTGCCTCTGATTGTGTCTAACCCAGCGTAATCACAGGAGGAATATCTAGCTGTAGACAGTTCCAAAAAATTAGGCACCGGGCATTAAAGTTGTTTTTAACGTGTCTAAAGTGCAATGCATTCCAATGGGGGACTAGCGGCTATATGGCGGTACTACAGCAATGGCGGCCTCCAGTGTCGTCGTCGCAAAGCAGAGCAGCCAGCGGCCATTGATCGTTTCAAACATATAACCACATTCCGTTTGTTAGATAAAGCTTTATTGATCCGAAACAGCATATTCAAACTATATTAAACAATTTCTTGGCTTTGTGTATGAAGCGCGTTAAATTGACACTCTGTCCCTGTCAGACCCTCCTCCCCTCACTTCACTTCCCATCAAAAAACACACACCGCTGCTCCTCCACGGATGTAGCTAACTGTCGGACATCAGCGCTCGTGTGTTGTTGTTTTTGTGTTAGCAAAGCTCTGCTGGACGTTTTTTCTTTATGCTACTCAAAGGAGGCGTAAGCTGTGCGACATGGCAGTAGTCTGCCGGGGCGAGAGGTAAATCGGGTGCTTCCATTTCAATTACTGTAGTTGCAACGAGAGACTCAAAGATTACTCAAATGTGCATGTTTGGCAAGGCAAAACATAATAAAGAATTAGTCAATGTTTGGCTTAAAGCTCCAAAGGATTTTTTTTTTTTTTTTTTTTAACAAACTATATTCTAAAGCTATAATAAAACAAATACCAAGGCTGTATCCAAAGCAGTTTAAAAAAAGGTGCATTACACAACTCTTTATGTGAAAAGCAAAACGTTTATATTTGTGCATATTTGACCTTGTAGTGACCCAGCAGCTGTATGAGTGGTCAGCATGGTGCCTTTACTTTCGATCACGGTGGCCTCTACAACGCTCCAGGATCAATTGTTTTGTAGGTTTTCTGGTGACAGGCTCCATCAGCAGAGAAAACCTTCCAAACAATTGATCCTGGAGCGTCCTAGACGCCACTGTGATGGAAGGTAAAGGCACCATGCTGACCACTCATACAGCCACTGGGTCACTACAAGGTCAAATACGCACAAATATCAACTTTTTTTCCACATACAAAATTGCATAATGCACCTTTAAGGAAACTACCTGACCCTAAGTGTTGAATGTCTATGGAAACCAACCAATCGAGTAGCGCTTTATACTGAACTTCATGTGATTCACTAATTATTTGCACAAACAAACTCTACAAACACACTTTAAATGTTTTGTGAACAATTACACCATAAATCAACACACTGGTATTTCCTCGATTTCACGTTATTGTGCTATAACAATCAGTCTAATTAACTTAATGGCTCAATTGTATGTTGTTCTGTTGTCGTATCAATGTCAAACCGCAGTAGAAATGCTCAAAGTGACATCTGCAAATCTGTGTTTGAGATTGGTCACCTTTGTTTCAAAGCCAGATTTTTTTTGCCGCACAGTGGTTCTTTGCACCAAGCAGCCTAACCACATCGGTACATTAACACACTATTTACACGAGAACTATATCAATTTTAGAGTAAAGTCTAAACAGAACCAGGACTAAGTTCTGTTCGACAAAGCTGGTTGAAATGTACATGTGCAATAGGGATGAATGATGTGTGTGTGTGAATGAATGATGGTGGTCAGAGGGACCGTTGGCGCAGATGTGTGCAGTCGTAACAGTGCTTCTGTCAGTCCACCCCAGGAGAAACTGAAGCTACATTAGCTTACCACCACTGTGTGTGGAGTGAATGAAGAACAACTCTCCAACACTATGTGAAGCGCTTTGGGTGACTTGTGTCATGTGAGATGAGATGAGTCTCCCTGGCCCCGATCAAGCTCGCCTTAGCCGTGTTTGGCAGTGCAACTTGTGCCTAGAAAACAGAACTTCTTTCCGGCATAAGATGTTACTAAATATTTATACAAAATGCCAGCCGAGGGCACAATCCTTTCTCTTATTCTCTGGTGACAAGACAAGCAGTGCTGAAATTAAACTTAGAAAAATAATACGTGCAACAAAGTAACATGCTAATCCGCATGGGGAAGAGAGATTAGCATGTGGAAGAGTGAAGGCTGGTGTTTTAAGTGTGGAAGTGGGAGACAGACTAAATATGCGGGATGGCAAATGAAACAAAACACCACTGTAGGTATAGGCAAACTATAATATAGGCCAGGGGAAGGCAAGATTAGGCTTCTTGATCATGGGGATTTTTTTATTTATTTTTCCCATGTGTGTATACAGTACAGTAGGTTCAATTATTCCTCTCGCTATAACTAGTCAAGGTACTCACAGTTGTGCCATTACGGGCCTAAAGGCTAATAACACAAGCATAACTGTCAGGTCCATCCATCCATCCATTTTCTTCCACTTTTCCGTTGCCGGGTCGTCGGGGCAGCAGTTGGAGCTGCCCAAATCACATTGCACCAGCCCCTATGGCTCCTCATGCAGGTGGTGGGTCCACGGAAGGACGGCCTCATGATTCTAACCGGGCCTGTTGGTCTCTCATAAGGGGCTTCTGAACCACTGGGAAAAAGCAGGTGTCACCCGGCCCAAAAAGAAGAATGGCATTAGCGTTCATTGTGAGAAAAGTGGATAAATAATATATTTTTCATCTACATAACTTTGTGCTGACGGTGGAGATATATCAGGCTCAGACTGTGTGTGCAGCAGCCCATGTGAAAAGAGGAACATTTTCAGCAGGAACCGATCCTATAATCTATGACTTATAAAACAGTGGCCCTACGAGTTAAGCTAAAACTCTGTGGACATGTGGGCCGGTCTGAATCCTTAAACTCACATGCCAAAATGAAGTCCCAGCACACCCTGGTCACTGTTGTGGGCGATATTTCTCAAAATCATCTCGGGGGGCCAGAATATGCTCCACGGCCAGATTTCTTTCCCCTTGGGCCTGACATTGGCCTGCTCACGATACAGGCCCTTTAAACATACGTAAATCCAATGCATTATCAATAGGTGCCTATTCATCACCATATCAGGAGTTGATTACGTTAAACGACTAAACCTTGTCTATTTCCTCAAAGCTGGACATGGTAATTGTTTCCGAGGTCACACTGAGCCATAATTGTGGTTATTTCAGGGCACGACTTTAAGCGCGGTGAAATTGATATAAGGAGATCTGTGCGATTGCTCAAAAGATTGTATGAAGTGGCTGCTGCGGTGAAAAGGAATGGGGGAAAAATGCATGGGAGTTTGTAATACAGCTTGTAATTCCTCCGAGGAGCTGTGAGCAGAGACAAATAAGCCGACACATAAACAATTAGGCCTTTAATTTGTCCTTCAGTGAAATTGCAACAGCGGAGAATGAGCGCAACGTTTCATCACTATAGAATCAGACTGAGATGAGTTTTGGATAGCGAAGCCTTTAAAGTCACACACAAACATTTCGGGTCACGAGATGAAATAAATGTTTATTTACTCTAATTTTGGTATGAAAGGTTGCCACATACTTTCCAGATAGAGGCTAGCACCCTCTGCTGGTGTTTTATATAACTACACAGGTACATTGTTTTTTTCCAGAGACATTTTTTATACCATCAAAAAATATTGAGTAATGCAGGAAGGACCTTGAACTTAAGAATTTGAGGCAGAATTAACAAAGTTACCATTCACTCACTGCCCACATGCACAGGCAGTTTGAGCCTACAGTCGGGTTAAAAATGAAATATGTATCCTTAGCACTCTATGACATGAATTTGATTAGCTGAATGCGTTAGCTGTACCTGTATGTCTTTCCCGACTCGACACCCACCTTAATGCTATGCTATACAGCACAGCACGCCTGTTCAATTAGGGGACCAGATCTGGCCCGTCAACCAACTAATCTGGTCTGGCCCACTGGCAATTTCCCATAAATAAAAAATAGCTTATTAGACTTTTCACGGCGCATCTGCTGAAGCTACCGCTGCTACTGCCGATATCGCTAACATTCAACAGCTGCTTATAATCTCACTGAGGAGGCTCTGCACCTCCTAGAAACAGCAATTATTACAGAGAATCAGAACTCCAACAGTTCAAGTACTGTATGTGCTCATGTTTACGCATATAAGACGAAAAGAACTTTATTTATATAGCGTCTTTCGCAGACATAGTCACAAAGCGCTTTACATGAGACAATTGTACATTCACTCCATACTTGGTGGTGGTAAGCTAAGTTAGTAGCTTCATTTTCCCCTGGGGACACTGACAGAAGGGAGAGGATGCAAACTTCACACAGAAAGGCCCCGTCCAGGTGGGAATCAAATCCTGGACCTTCTACCTGTGAAGCAAGAGCGCTAATCGCTGCGCCCCCAATGCCGCCCGCAGTATAAAGTAGCCATGTGCTTCTGATGTGTGCTTACCGTCAGGTCTTCAAAATGATTAAAATAGAACTGGAAAGGCCAGGGCTGAATTAACCAGTGCCAAATTTTTCATTTATTTATCCCAAAAATATGAATAGTTTGGTGGTGGTCAGGAGCTTGCCAAATGACCAGCCCAGTGGCCTCCTGCAAATCTGGCCTATTGAAACATGTAACTGAATAGCCCTGCTTTACAGTCTGACAAAGCCTGCAAGCCAAATAAACACGGTTTAGCTTCTGGTTTCCTCCAGAGTCTGCTTGGAACTTCGCGCACCTGAATACGAAGGGGTAAAGCTTTTGGTGACTCATCATCGCCATGGTGCTAAGCCTAGAGCTGGGATACCGTCTACAGCTCTCCGAACCGCTGGGGATTTCGATTTTTACATTTGAAAAGCGCACAACAATCTCTCTTTCTCTCACTCTCTCTCTCTCTCTCTCTCTCACTCATTGCTTTCAAGCGTCTACACAAACTTTGGGAACATGCAAAGCTCCCCCAATGTTCATTTCACAGGCACATGTTCTTATCAGCACACGGGAGGTATCGGGTACGTGCGCCTCTCAGAAGGAGACACAGATATCACAAAGTCAATAACAGAATATAGCATACATGAGATTCACAATGTCAATAAACGTAAATGAAATAAATAAATGTGGGGCATGTCCTCAGCATGAATTTTGGTTTCCTCTCCTCACCTGTTTGTCACTATCAAATGGTTTCTGATAAAAACGTTTTAAAAAGTGATGATGTTCTATGGTAAAAATCTGTCAAACCAGTGTGAACAGACAGTGTAGATTTGGGAATGATGCCCTGCTAATGCCATGAGATTCGTAGGAAATGTACATGTTTTCATGAGAGGTTGACTGAAATGGGTTTTTCTCAGGCCGATTTTTGTGGACTTTATTGGCCGAGGCCGATATGCACCGCCGATATTTTCAGCTGATATTGTTGGCCCAATGTCTCGAGTATAATCCTGTGCATGATGTGTCAGTGTTGCCTGTCACACCAGGGGGCGCTTTATCCGAGGCATATGGCTGATGTATTCAGGACATGTTTGGTAGGTACTTCAGACGGAGCACATTTGAAAGAGAAAAATCATCAGATTCCACAACAAAAATGGTAAGTCTCATGGTTCCGAAATTCTAAGCAAAAGTCTGCAACATAAATATATATAAAATAGGTGTACAAACTCTGACTGAGCTCTATCACCTTTGGTTCCGGACATATCAGCCTTTTAAATAAAATTCAAAATAAAATGAAATAGTATCTTCTTGATGAAATAAGGCAAAATACACTGCCTGATCTGGAGTTGCTGCAGTTGGTCAGGTCCAGGTTCAGCAATATTATGAGCCCAAAGAATGGGATCAGCTGAACTACCTGAACATCCGGAATGACCGGGGTATTCCCTCAATGGATTTCTTCTTCCCTGATGGCTCGGGCAAGAAGTCGACAACGGATTTACATTGTTAAAGAGCGGTTCAGGGAGCATGAGACATCATTCTCACAGATGTATGGTCCATCACAGAGTCCCAGATCTTAACCCACCATTGAGAATCTTTGGGATGTGCTGGAGAAGGCTTTGCGCAGTGCTCACGCTCTCCCACAAGATACAAGATCTTGGTGAAAAATTGAAAATGACACTGGATCTTTTGACATCGCAGAAGCCTATTGAAACAATGCCACAGTGAATACACCTAATTATAATTGAACTATATAAACAATGACATGTTGAACAACCTAGTGACTTTTGTGTATATAGTTACTGCCTGTTTGTACCCCCACCAACTTTATTTCTGTCTAAATCCACCTTTACAGTGCCTCCTATCCACAGCATTACCGTGGGCACAAAGCAGATGTTTTGTTAAGTGTCTCAGCACAGATATGCCCAATCATTTGACTATTTTCCCCGGCCCCGGGTTTACGTTTATTTCAAAAGCCACAATAGAAGGGTCTGATGAAATTCTGAAAAAGGAGGTTGCCGGTAGTTACGTGTGATATCGCGCACTTGTTCAACAATCGCACTCCGAATGAAAACTATTGTTAAAGGAGGGAGAGATAGCAATTTTCTCACCGACACTGGCTGTGTAAAAGCAGAATAAAGCAGGGGACAATAAGCGGAGTTAAAGGGACAAATCTGCGCGGCGACAAAAAAAAAAGAAAAAAAGGTGTATTTGACAAGTGAAGTTAGAATAGTGTTATACAATCACAAAAGTACAGCAAGAGATACGGTGACTAAGCCTAAAAAAAATAAATGGAGTGCCTGTTCGAATGACTGTGCCTTTGCCTTGGGCATGTCACGTTGAATAGCTTATTGTACAGTATGTGTGGGAATACAGCGCAGGTAATTACAGCAAACAAGGCTATAGCATATAAACACATTAAGGAGCAACATCACTTTTGCCGAGTCCCCGCCACTGCTCGGTGAAAACAAAAGAAGAATTAACATGGCGGCAGATCATGTCTCCTTCTGGGGATAGAAATATTCCAACCACAGGGAAATGTCCAGTCCTGCTCACAAACACATCAGTTCACTGTCAGAAGACGATCGGGAGCTATTTTATTTTGAATGGAAAAATATGAGAGCTTGTTTATCCTTTGCTACGATCTGTCAAGGCTCATTATTGGGAAACGGCTCCACCCGGTGGACGTGTGTCATGCCCTTTGTGACTTCTTTAATCGGTAGATATTTAGGTTTATTAAGCGTACTCAGCGTGAGGCCTAATTGGTGATTCTTCTCTGGATTAACATTAATAGTAGTACGGAGTAGATTAGCTGCTGAATGAACCATTTATATTTTGCTCCTATAATCTAGAAAACGAAATCGCAGGCTACATACATTTTACTTAATACCATTCTAAAAAGGGACAGAATAAAAGCCAAAGCTGTGAGGACATTATAAAGCAACAAGTGAAAAAGTTACACAAGCAAATGTCACTGATTTAATGATCACAGTGGGGTTAGGCTGCTCAGTTTAAAAGCATCAACCGTCTTCTCTTTTCAATATCTGAAGCAACCATATAAATAATAGACTCCTTCTGCTCACTTCTCCCCGTTTACGTTAATGCCAACAGTTCGAGCAGGGGGTCTATGATGGATTTACAGACTCCTCCTACCCTGCTCCGATCGAGCCCTTATGCCCTAAAAAGGGCATAAGGGCTCGATCTTCACGGTAGACTCGGCCCTCGCGGGGCGTATAGTTCGGTCGTAACCGCGCCTTTAGCTCTGATGCTAACGGCCTGTCAATCAAAGTCAGGTCCTCATTAATATAAAAGAATTCTAAATTGTGCCTTATGAAAACCCGCCTGGTTTAACCCTAACCCAGCGTTATCACAGGAGCAATATTTAGCTGTAGGAAGTTTCACATCATTGGAAACCAGGCTTTACAGTGGTTTGAAATGTGTGTAAAGAGCAATGCTTTCTAGTGGAAAACTAGCTTTTTCTGCTGCCACTAGATGGAGGTACTGCAGCAATGGCGGCCCCCTGCATGGTGGTCACGGAACAGTGCTACCCACGGTCATTGGAAGCAACAGATAATTTCTTCATATTTGATGAATAAATTAAACAAACCTTTTCTTTTTTCTGACATAAATTCGTAGTGGACAAGAGGTTCTGTTTCACCTTAAGGGGGCGGTAACATTCTCAGTGACGCAGACCACTTAGTAACATTTAACTAACAGTTGAGATAAAAGTTGTCTATAATGACAACTTTTGACTTATTTGAACAACCACAAAAAAGCTCTTTCAAGAAAACAAAGTGCATTTACATTGTTGAATTTGAAACCACGCAAGCTAAACTCCTAAATCAATCCATTTGAACTATACGGAAATCTGACAAATGTTTTCCCGAATTTCAGCCAGCAGATCCCAACAAGCAAAAAGTTTCTTCACCAAAATAATCGATTTCCTTAGTAAGTATTGCACCATAATTTGTCTTGATGGATCTCTATGACACATTGACTAGACATCCATTTATCATCATTAGTGCAGCGGTTTCCCAAAATAACGTAGGCAGAGCATGGGAGTTTAGAAGCAGATGCATGGGAGCCAGTTACTCGCCCTGTGTGAGCCTTACTGTATCTCTTTGGTCCGTCTTCGAGGCAGAAGGAGAGCGTGAGCGTGGCATCTTCCTCAAAGAACTCGGTCGCAAAGGCGTCCCACCACAAGTTGTCGCTTTCCTGTGGAATTCAAAAGAAATGCAAAATTAGACAAGGCTGCTAAAACGTGGCATTGTGATGTAAAACTTATGTCACAAGAGAACGTACATGGTCGTAAGACTCAAAACAGTGATGCACCGATCCAGCTTTTTTACTTCCGATACCGATACTGGGGGTTTGAGTATCGGCCGATATCCGATATTAACCAATACCAAGAGACTTTCTTAAAGGTGTGTTTCTCTGAGTGAAAAAGTGAATGGGCCTCTACCCCATAGCAAGATGAAGAAAGTCTTATCTTCTCCTATCTTTTGCAAACAAGATGTTACATATTAATTATCTACATTAATGTACAAACAAGGCTCACTGGACTTTTCTACAGTAAGCCTGCATTACAGGCTTTAAGATTGCATTAACAACCCAAAGTGATCTGATCATTACAATTATGTTATATCAGTAATTATTTAACAGCATTTCATAAACTAAAACACAAACACAGTTTCTGTCCTAGCCTTGATTAGTTGTCTCTAGCATTACCATACTGTTGCTACAGTAGCTGCGGAATTTTGCGCAGCGATCAAAAATACATTTGTTGCGTGAATTCTCTGAGCTTCAAAACGAGGTACCGCATGTCCATATTCACTTATATTCACTAGGTGAAAGTTGTGTTTTCAAAACGGTGAGAGCCAAAACAGGTATCGGTTCAGTATCAAATATTTGTAGCCGTTACCCGATATCGTATTTTTTCAGTATCGGCTCCGAAATCTGATACCAGTATCGATCGGTGCATCCCTACTCCTAACTACCCGCAAGACTCTGACGAGCTGCGAACAGTCTTTTTTTCACTAAACTTTCACCAGTAAAAACAACCGTAATGTAATAAATGCTTTTAAATTAAAATGCTACGGAATATGGCTTTACTATTTATTCATGTAGTTCATAACTTGCTTTATTGCACTTTATATGCACATACCTTTGTTCTGATAAGACGACACACAATATTATGACCGAGATTTTAATATGAGACAAACATGGCTTTTACATATGAAGTCGGCTTTGCGAGGCAAATCAGTTGTTTTCCTAGTTTTATCATTTTCTCATATAAACTATGAGTCAAATTCAAATGTGTCTTTTGTAAACGTGGCGGCACAGTGGCTGAGCGGTTAGCGCTTTTGCCTCACAGCAAAAAAGGTCCCAGGTTCTATTCCCGGATCGTGCAGGCCTTTCTGTGTGGAGTTTGCATGTTTCTCCCATTAACCAAAAACATGCACAATAGTTTATTCCTCCAGCCAGGTGATTCTGACCCTCAGCCTGGCTCCACATCTAGAGATGACCCACCGCTCCTTACGGGTCACCTCAGCGGCATCAAAGGATGGGTCAAATGCAGAGGACAAATTTCTCTACGGGACACTAATAAAGTACCCAGATTTCTTCACAATAGAGATATCAATTTGAAACTTTTGCCGTAGATTACTGAAATGCATTAGAGAAGAACATGTACGGAAAGTTATCTGTAGTTTTATGTTTTGTTTGTCTGTTTGTGTTTGTTTGTATACTTTATTGTCTCTATAGGGAAATTTGTCCTCTGCATTTGACCCATCCTTCGATGCCGCTGGGCAACCCGTAAGGAGCAGTGGGCGACGGCAGTGCCGCGCCCGGGGACCCATCTCCTGATGTGGAGCCAGGCTGATGGTCAGAATCACCTGGCTGGAGGATTCACCTATTATACATGTTTTTAGTATAAAAACATATTTTCATATAAAAAATAAGGCATCTTATGCATAAAATTTGCCAAAAGTGTCTATATTTTCAGTGACGAAATCTAAATAAGGGACAGAACCAGGTTTAAATGTATGATTTGATTGTGTTGATATATTAGTTACAAAGATTTTTCTTGCTTAGTTTTTGAATAAGCTTTTCATAAATCTGTAAACATTCAAATTTTGTTGTGTTTTTATGTGGTTCAAAGCTCAATAAATCACGTTAGTATTTAGACATTTAAAAAACCCTTCAACACATTGTTAAGTACAAGATTGGAAAGTCTGGGGTAAAGTGGAGGTGTTGTTTACAAGAGTGTAAATAAAACATCACTTTGAGAAAACGGGCCCCAAAGTTCTATAACGCCTAAGCTATGAACACGGTCATCTCCCAGAAAGAAAATAACCCATATTTGGATTACAGCGTCATCTCGGGCAGTCGTTTAAAAAAAAAAAAAGAAAAATACATGTGGTCATCAACAGCTGAAACACAATATGACCGCTAACACTGCTCTCAATTACATTTCGCAGCACTATCATTCTCCCCCATGACGTTTCCCCTCCACCCGGTCCCTGTCTCTCCCTCTCGCTCCTCGCCTGACTCTAATTCCCCGTGACATGACGCCGCAGATTGCCGGGTCTCATCGTACACGGCGGGGGGGGAGGCACCACTCCCCACATGTTGACGATTAGCCCTGTCACCATCACGCAGCGTCAAAGCCAATAACCGGCAACAAACCAGCGACCGGACGCCCCCACGGGTCAGACCCACCAGCCCCCCCCCCCCCCCCCCCCCCCCCCCTCAAGCCACATGCACACCCAAACCCAAGCCAGGGCGAACCGGAGTGAACCCCGGCCCGCATACTGCCACGGGGCACGGCACTGATTGGGTCCAAATGGTTTGCAAATGCGGGTCAAGGCGCAGAGTAGCCCAGCTGAGACGGGCTCAGGTGAGGCAGAGGTGGACCGTGATGAAGTACTTTTCGATCCTGCATCTTCACTCTCAAGGAAGGGAAATGGAAAAGTACACAGGTGTTGAAGAGGAGGTACTATGCTTTTTGCAGGTATTCAGTAATATTCTCAAACACGTCTCTTACACTGTGTTGGTTAGAACAAACAGCTGAGACAAAATATCCAGTGATATAGCTTCATGATTTTCAAGAGGTCCCCTCATAAGCTCCTCCCACCTCCCCCTCTTCTTGCTGTTTAACTAAAGAGAGGGGAGGGGGGGGAGACCACGCTGTAGAGGAGCTTTGGCGAGTGTTTTCTCTTTGTGAAGAAAAGATTAAGCTTGAGAACGTGTTAAGAATAACCACCGGGGAAGATTCAAAGATGATTCAAAGATGCGCCATAAGCAGTGGGACGAAACACAACTCCTGGTTTGTTTTAGGTGAGAGAACATGCTAACATAAGGCCACTTTAAAATGTCAGTTTTAATGTAGACTGTGCACATAATGAAAGTATAAACAATACTAGCTGGGAATAATGATGCACTGATATTATGAACTCTCCGAAGTCCTTTGTCACATCTTTGAAGCGTTTTCATCTCTTTTTATGTCGCTTTTTTTGTCGTGTTTTTGCCACGTTTTTGTTGTTCTTTTGTCACTTTTTGTTGTGCTATTCTGGCGCGTTTTTTGCCCATTCTTTAGTTGCTGCTTTGTTGTTGCTTTTGTCACTTTTGTTACTTTTCTGTCGCGTTTTCGTCACACTTTTGTCAATTTTTGGTTGTATTTTCATCCTCGTTTTTGGTGCTATTTTGACACTTTTTTTCCAGAAGCTTTTAGGTTTGGGTAACGCCGAAGTGGAGAAAGTGTCCTCGGTTCAGGGGGTTAAGAGGTTAAGTTCATTTAACCAGAGGTGGGTGGATTATACGTAAGAACAAGTAAAAGGTAGTGACCAAAATACTGAATTGAAAGTAAAAAAGTGCTTGGAAAAAATGTCACTGTGAGTAATTGAGCGCAAAAGTCTGATTTATGTTCCAGTTGTGACATAAATTATGAGAAACAAAACTTGTAATAATGTGAAAATTCTAATCCAAAGAAAATACCAAAGTAATGTGTCATATGTGTTTCATTTATTTTAGCTCGACATTAAATCTTTACTTTAAAGGTCCTATATCATGCAAAATCGACTTTGTGGAGCTTTTAGCCATGTTGTTGCTATGTTGTTGTTATGCTATTTCCTTATCAAAAACACCCCCAGAGTGGTATTTGGCTTCATTCACGCAGTTCTAAGTAATCCTCCTGAATCCTGCTCTCTGAGCAGCTGTTCCGCCCTCTCCTGGAAAACGACTGAGTTGTTCTGTTGTGTCGTCACAAAGGAACGGAAGTGCTCGACATCTGTAATGTAATGCCTTACGGCCTGGTTTTAATTTATAAAACAGCTTTTTCATTTATTGTAAGAGAGAAATAAAGAAAAAAAGTAAAAAAAGGAACTCTCCGACGCGTCTGTGCTGTCCCAGGAGAGTAAACAATCGCACCCCCGGCCGGAGGATCTGATCAGAAGTCTTGTTTTTGAAGACGGAGCTCTTTCTAACCTACTCTGGACACTGCCTGTTCTTTTTTCTTACCCAACGATAATGTCACGTATGCGCATTTGGGTCTATTAGATCCATGGTTTGGCTAGAGTGGACAACCTTCCTAAAGAAGAGTGCTCTCACCAGAAGTTGGAATTTCTTTCTGGGATTCAGCTAGCTACTATATCAACCAACCTGATGGATGCTTGGTGAACCTTGGCCTGAATCAAAGTGGATTAACTTTTATAACCAACACAGGGCCATAACGTAAACACCCGATGATGGCCAGGCTGAGCGGTGAGTCAATCAAAACGCGTGTTAGCGTGTGTGTTAGCCATTTATGAAACTGTTGCACATGTCAACTCCTTATAACTGCATTATGTGAAGTAACTTCACTTTTTGCAGCGATATTTATATTTATAATACTGCAAATGTGGAATGAGCGGAGAGAGGGGCGGAGTTAACTGAATCGAAGCGTCTTGTCTTCCGGGTTTGAAAAATGCCCCCAGAAAATACTTATATTTATTCACATACCATAGTGATAGAGGTACAATATATCATATAAATGCCTATACTTTACTTTGGAATGGCTAAAATAGCATGATACAGCTCCTTTAAAATGACTCACAGCGGCACAAGTCACTTTTTTTTAAAAGACACTCGAGAAAAGGTAACTAACTGCTACCCGCCTCTTCAGTCCACCAAGATAGTCCTGCTGAGTCCTGGCCACAGAGGGGACCCTATTATGCATGTTTTAGTGAAAACCCAGAGCACCTAAAGGACAATTTTTTTGTCTGTGAGATTCTTCATTTCAGCGGATCTTTTCTGCATCAATAAAGGTTAAATAAAACTAGGTGTAGCCACAGCTGCCCCGGGGTAGACAGATGAAAGTGGCTGCCAGTCTGCGCATGGTAGTAGAGCGCCTCAACGACAGGAGGAAAGGATTTATGTGGCGCGATAAAACAGAGTGGTAGATGAAATGACAGCGTTCATTTTTGCATCTTCATTGAGGCTAACCTGCTGTATATATCTTTTGATTGAGACGCCTCACTCCACAGATTAAAATGACAAACTAAACTAAAGGATTCATTCAGACCAACCGTTCGGCGCCGGCCACAGTCCTGCGTTACGCTGCCTGCGACGTTTGTGTGTGTCACCATTTGTTTCGATATAAAGATAAAACAAAGGCAGCGTTTCCAAGGTGGCAAAGCAATCGCCCACGCCGCCTGTGCTCTGAAGTCTCTATCTGAGCGCTGCGATGCCAGTCATGCAGAGCCCAGTCCCCCTCCGCCCCCCCCCCGCCCACTGGGACCTTCATCCCCACATCCCCCCCCCCTCCCCGTGAGGAGAGGAGCAGGTGTCGGCAGGCCGGCTCATTCGGAATATATCTGTTTTAGAGCGAGGGAATAGACAGAGAACAAACTGAATCGACACTTGTCACTGGTTAAGAATACAGAACAGGTATATAAACAGGGAAGCAGACTATATGTCGAAAATTAAGCTTGGATTTAGTGGGAAACGGAAACCATTCGGAACAGGCTAAATACAAAGCCTGCTAGCTTGCTAACGTGGTGCAGGTAATTTGAAAAAGTCTGGTCAAGGATTTAAAGTAATGAAATGTGAGGACTGTTTCAATGGAATTAAACAATATTCTATATGAAATCCTCAAAACAGCGAACACAACAGGAACACCTCAGTCACCTCACTGAAACCCCTCAGGTTTTATTGTGTTGGGTAAATTACTCAAACCTGCAGTAAATGACACAACTCCAGGTATGTCTTTGAAAATAAAAATGGTTAAAAGACTCCAAAAAGTCAGCTAAAGCACACCATGCTGGATACTGGGCTGCACAAAAACAAATTCACTATTCCACTATTCCATAGCATTAACAACAGTACATTTAGTGCGTTTGGAATTCATTTTGTGTGACCTTACATATTTCCAAAGCTAAATGTACATGGACTACATATATGCATGTATAGTGTACAGATGTATGAAATATTATCCAGTCAATCTTAAGTGTTTGACTATAGGCAGATCTCTATATGATTATACAGAGCTTGTACACATGGGTATATTTGGTATAGCAGGGCTGAGCGATAGAAGTGTGTATTTTGGTTTGATCCGAATGAAAAGAGATGTGAAAAAAGATGTGCCTTGGTATAAATCTTAAGTACCATAGTGTATTTATTTTTGTACGATTGTAAACGATAAATCCTTTATTACATTTTTGTATGATCATAAACAATTTATATTAATGCACAAGGATAGACTCATGCATTGGTTTCTTGCATGAGTGTATGCTGAACGTTTATGTGATGTTATTATGAATGAGAGATAAGAGGTAGGTTCTTTTTATAAGTTCTTTGAACCTCTTACTACTCCTTTTGAGCACACTAGTCTTGTTTTCTTTCCTCTGTAAAAAATGTTTGAAATACTTTTCTGCTTTTCTTTCTATGTAAAAAAAGTTAATACGGGTGCGTATTTGACCTTTCAGTGACCCAGCGGCTGTATGTGTGGTTAGCCTAGCGCCTTCGCTTTCAATCCCGGTGGCTCCTATGATGCTTCAGGATCCGTTTTATTTCATGTTTTAGGGTTTCTGATAAGTTTTCAGAATGGAATGCATATGTAACCATGGAGACGGTTCAATAAGCACAAAAAAACCTTTAAAAAAAACAATTGATCCTGGAGTGTCTTACAGGCCATCGGAATGGTAAGGGAAGGCGTGTACATACATATTAATATCAACTCTTTTTTCTTTCTTTTTTTTACATAAAAGTGGTATAGTGCACCTTTAAGGGTATTCTTCAAATTCTTACATTTGAAGAGTTCAATTGTACATTTTTCCAAAACATTTTGATTATTGTCCAGTTTTTCTAAAATATTTGTGATTCTACTTTTGTGTGGATTTGATTTAGAACGAATGACATAGAGTGAATAGATCTGGCCATTTAAAAACACATCGATACAAAGACATACACTATGTTGATTTTTATTTCCAATGGCACTCTTCCGGGTTTCACAATTTAAGAATCGTTTCTAATATTTGATGCCTTTGATGCCTTTCTCGAATATCCACATCTGTACATTCAAATGTACATTGAATTAAATGAAATTCCAATATTGTAAAAATTGAGTCTTTTTTCTCTCCTGGTAAACTGTATGAAAACAAGACTTATACAAAAAAAATCCGAAACCAAACCACGAAATAAATTAGGAGAGTTATGACGAACACTTACGATGGGTTCTTGTATTAAGCCATGTTCGCAAAAAATGTGCAAATCTCTGTCAGATGGAATGTTGCGCTATATTGTGGCTTCTTTCTTTATGGATATCACGTCACCATATATTGCAATAACAATAATTTGGCGAGACATCTAAAATGATTTCCGCTTTTACATAGCTTTGACTCGGCTGGTAACATCTCTCCCTGTCTGGTGATATTTGCCCATTGCTGAAAACCATCTAATATGAACGAGTGCGACAGCGTCCAGGCCTATTGTTGTGTGTCCATTAGCTGTGCCTCAGATGAGACTCCCCTGTTTGTATCTGTGTTCCAAAAATAAGGGGAAAAAAAAAAATCAGACGCCGCGCCAATCAGACCCAACAACGGGGCCGCGATTTCACGAGCTCCACAATGCACTTAGCTCCGCCGCCAAACAAAATAGCACTTGGCACTTTTATTACTCCGCTACAAATTCGCTAAATGAAATGCACATTTAGCTGGGCCCGCTAATAAAGCTAACTTTTCCATTATTTCTGCCGGGGAGTTCAGACGAGTCACTAGCCATTAATTCTGCACAAATGCTAGCGTATTTTGGGCTTTTTTTTTCTTTCTTTCTTTCTTTTTTTCCCCTCCCTTTCGCGTCCGGCCAAATAGAGAAAACGTGCTTGGATGGGGAATGGAAAAGAAGCCAGCAGGTTTAAAGGCATAGTAAGTCGTGGACGGGAGCCAGGGAGACCATGCAGCTACAGCCTGGACGTTGGAGCGCGGCCATGGGAATGGAGCATGCGGTGCCAAATACTACTGGGGTAAGTCCATCCAGAGTGCACGTGTGTGTGTGTGTGTGTGTGTGTGTGTGTGTGTGTGTGTGTGTGTGTGTGTGTGTGTGTGTGTGCTGTGAAGGAGTGCGTCTTAATCTTGTTAGAGAACAAAAGAAAATGGAAATAGATTTGTTTTAGTACAATTGCAAAACGGAAAATGCACAGCTGTAAGGGCTTGGCTTTGGAACATTAATCTGGATCCGAGTGATTTTGCAAATAAATCAATAAACAGCTTTGTCGGGTTTACGTCTGAACTAGTCCCCCATGATAAGAGTCGGTATTGAAATAAAAAGGAGAAGTGGCGTACAATCCTGTCGTGGCCTACAGTATGTGGACAGTTAGCAAGCCGGCTAGTCTGTTTTCAGAGTCCGTTAGCCTGTTCAATGTATTTTTCCTATAGCCCTTAGCATTTAGCTATAAACGATACAGGTGTTTTCAGCTGTTATCATCATTGCTCACATTTAGGTGAGGTCAAAGCCTAGTTAGAAATGATTAATATTGAGATTTTACTTTAGATAAGATTTAGCGTATAAAAGGGGCGCCTGAGCTAAATGCTAAATCATATACCGTTAGGTTTCTGCTTTTTGTGGGATCGGCTACACATCCAATACCTGCTAAGCATCATCTTATAATATGTTAAAGATAGAGAAAGCACAGAAATTATGCAAGTTCAAGGAAACGAATATGTCATACCTCGCCATACTTTGACATAGTGCTTGGCTGAACCATTCTTGGATGGAGAGCTCGATTCAAACCCCAGAATCCCCAAAGGCATTGGCTAACAGTACGCATCTGTAGGAACAGGCTCAGATCGCTAAAAGCGTTTCTGTGATTGCTATGAGAGTCGGTGGCAAGGTGGCAGAGTGGTTAGCGCTCTCGCCTCACAACATGAACGTCTTGATTGGGTCCTACCTTAATACATGAATCAGTAAGTAAGTTATTAGCATAAAATACTAGTTAATTGTTGAATTTTTGTTTTGTTCCTCGCGTCTTCTTTTGTTTTCCAGCAAAATTGTCAAGCAGTGCATTTAGGGAATTTTTATTTTTTATTTTTTAATTAGTGGCTGAGAGAGTCAAACAATGGCTCCTATAAGGTGAGCTATTAGGATGCAGACTCCAGAAACCAGGCACATCTGTTACATATAAACAGCTAATAAAAGTCATTTTTGGCAGAAAACCTCTCTGTTTAGCATTCCTTACATGCAGGATATGTGAGTAAAGATTGAAAAGGAGAGCAACTGAACTTTTGGATCTTGCAAAGCTAAAATTTAGATCTTGCAAAGCTAAAATTGTGACAAAAATATAAGGAATTAATTATTCTGGGCAACAAGGGACTTTTCATGATAACACACGGAAATGTAAGATGTATAGGCCTATTGATGAAAAGGAATAGATTACCAAATCAACCAAATGTGCTTCACATGCATTTTCCTCCCACCTTTTTTTTTGAAATGCTCATTAAATACAGTGGCGTTTTCATGTTATTCCAATAAATTAGAGCAATGCTCCCAAAGTGGGAGCATTGCTCTAATTTATTGGGGGCCCCCTGCAGTGTCCTCAGAGACACTGCAGGGGGCCCCCAAAACTTGTCTACAAAACAAAAACAATGTCTACAAACATTGATTTAAAGGGAAACTTATATTGTACTTGTGAAAAGTTACTGCTTTAAATCAGCATTTTGCTCATTGCTATTTGTTATATGTGTGACAAATCCTTTTACAAAGAGTGATTTATCATTTTTAGGGGGGCCTTTGTGGGATATTTTGTTCGATAAAGTGGTCATGACACCCAGAAATGTGGGTACGCCTGAATTAGACTGATAATTCATCTGACACATACTTTCTGTACTATCAGGCTTTGTCAGGACCTACAATTCTGACAAAATATCATATGCTAATTGTGTCAAACATTTTTGGACGTTAGTGACAAAAACTGAAAATGTGGCTTTGCTCTAAAATACTTACTTGGCTATTCCAAGACTCCGAGCCTTTGCCTTTCAGCCTGTCACTCACCCCTCTGCTTTCCCTTTCCGCCCGTGGTCCTGTGACGGACCACGCTGCGTATCCGTGTTTGTTGTCAGAAGCAACAAATGTGCTCGGATACGCCGGGCTCCCGAGGTGAACTGGAGAACGGGGCCCCAGACATGACAGCCTTCCTAAGATAAGGACTTTTATTGATTCAAAAGAGATCGCGGCCTATCTAAAGGAGGATTTATCAAAGTGTCAATGGCCCTGCGCCGAACCACAAATCACCAGTGTTGATCGGCGGATGAGGGTTTAGCGGATCTCCATGGGATTTCAGGGACATTACGGGGACGATAGTCAATAAATAGCGGCACAGCGAAGGGTTAAGTCAGATATGTCCATACGGATGAAGAGGATACAATGTGTTGGGGAAGACAAAGGGAGGTTGTGGAAAAAGCGATCTGCACTAGCAATTCCTGAAGTCGTCTAAAACCAGAGAAATGCCCCAAATAAGTTACTTCTTGCTTTCAGTCATCTCCTTCTTCTTTTTATTCTTGAGATGGTAACACTTTATAATAATGTTACATGAGTTCATGCATGATTTTCATGAACTCATGCATGAATTAATGCATGAGTTCATGAAACATTAATCATGTTTCATAACTTCTCAGGAACAAACATAATTACATGTTGGTTCATGGATGACTTCATCCCCGAATTAAACGTCTAACTACTGTAATGAATGTACATGAAAATCTTAATAATTCATCATGATCATGAGGATCACATAAGAATACCATGAATTCACTGAAACAGCAATGAAATGACAATAAAACACTCAACCAATCATGATCATGAGGATCATGCATGAACATCATGACTCATATGGAGGAAATGTACTTGCAAATGATGTCCCCTCAACTAAAGTGGTGCATTACCCTACACTTTTTAACCTGTTAAAGACCACCTTAGTCCTGAAGAAGAAACAATGATTTCTGGATTGTTTCCTCAATTGGAAAATGTGTGTGGAAAAAACAATTTTAAAACTTTTATTACAAATTATTACAAGTACAGCATAAGATCTCCAGAGCTGGTCTTAAACAGGTTGAAAAGTTTAGGATAATGCACCACTTTAGTTCAGGGGCACAATCATAATGAAACGTTGGTGTATTAAGGATTAGCAAATGATAAGTTCATGATTGCCATGTATATTTTATCCTATAAAGTTAGACTTTGTGTCCATAATTTGCAAGTAGATTTCCGCCATATGAGTCATGATGTTCATGTATGATCCTCATGATCATGATGAATTATTAGGATTTTCATGTACATTCATTACAGTAGTTAGAAGTTTAATTCAGGGATGAAGTCATCATGAACCAACATGCATTTATGTTTGTTCCTGAGAAGTCATGATTTAGTAATGCATTATTGTATCATGAAATCATGCATTAATTCATGCACGAGTTCATTAAAAAATCAAGCATTAACTCATGTACCATTATTATAAAGAGTTACTCAGAAGGCTGAAATTCTAGTGTTCAGTTCGCAATAAAACATGGTTCACACACAATCATGCCTTGCTCACAATGGACGACGATGAAATGGTGGCAACGTTCAGGTTTGATCAGCAAAAACTTCTCATTAACAGACACAATATGATAAAGGGAAACAATGAAATAAAAGATTGCACAAACCGTGTACGGATCAGTGTTTCCAAAAGTGGGGTCAGGACCTCTCTTTTGGGACTTAATCAAGTGTTGAATAAACTTAATTACTATTATTTGTTTTGAATAGTAAACAGTATGGTAGTAAAATTAGAAGAAAATCTGGTAAAACTATGATGTTTTCTGGTAAAACCAGAAGAAAACAAAGCATCCCTCTGCTTTGTGTTTGTTTGTTGTTTGAGCGGTCAAGGCTTACAAAAGTTCGGAAACCTCTGGTAATGATTAAATTTGCCTAAAATGATTAACATTGGCTGATATCCAGTCGTGAAATTTGAGTTCAATTGAGTCCCGCATGTGTTGTTTTCGCGCTAAAGCTAATGCCTCACTCCTCTCCTCAGCCCGCTGCTTTTGTTAGTGGGAGTTTGCAGCCGTAGCTAGCAGCCTGTTGTTGCAGAAAGCCTCCAACAGTGTAGGCGTGTCTGGGCCCTGACCTTGGCCCGCTCCCAGCCTCCAAACCCCCCCTCCCTCCACGCTTCCCTCCCCAACATGGTCCACTGCCGGGGGAAAGCAAATTTGTTTGGCTGACACAATCCACTCTGCGATGGGTATTATGTGGATATGATCAGGCAACAGGCACATGTTTAGAGCCTTCTTCCAACGCCGAATAAAGCCAATGGGTTCCTTCAAAATGTAAATTTACTTTACAAATAATGGCAGATCGTTGGGGCTCCAGAAGTGGGGGATCGAGAGGGAACCCGTTTTCTATTATGCGTCATTATTGTATGGCAAGTATGAAAGGGGGGGATTGTGAAACCTTCTTGCCCCGGGGCCCCGGCAAGTCTTTCGACGGCCCTGTTCAGATTACTACTCCAACCACTGTTACTTTACTACTGCTTCTAATATTACTACTGCAACAACTAAAATAACTAAATACCTCAGTGACTACTTCTACAGCTAATGAGACACATTTCCCCTCTTCCTGTCCACTGCGCAACACACGAATCCACTCCAAAAGACCGAAGAGAGGAAAGAGCGGTGTTAAAAGAGTGGTATTAAAATGACAACTCTTGCCACAGACAAAATTATATGTGTCTATGTTTCATGATCATGTGGTAAAATGCCTGAGGTACGTGTACCCGTTAACTGATGCAATATCCATATTACAAGAAGCCACAATACAGCATATCGCAAAATCACTGAGGGTTATTTTGTTTTCCTTTCTTTTTTTTGCTTCCACAACCTTAAACCAAAAATGCAGTTGTAGTTGGTATTTCTCTGTAACATTTTATAATAAGTACACCTTATTTAGCCTTGATAAATGAATTAACTGTAGTAGATAAGTGGTTATTAAGTGTTAGTCACAGTTAACTAATGAATTGTTCCTGCTGAATTAAGTATTAATTCATTATTTATTAAGGCTAAATAAGGTGTAGTTGTGAAGTGTTACTGATTTCTCAAATTAACTTTCATATTTGCCTTTTGTGGTCTTGATATGGTATTTCTTAAGAGTTGTTCTGACTTGATCTGCTGAAACAAGAAATACAAAATGAATAGCTTATTATTAGGGGTTTAATGGTTCAGCTATTAAAAAAGAGTTGGTTTTGAAATAAAATAGCCAAATGTTCATCCTTTAGCAGTATTTATAGTCTCAGAATAAAATAGGCATTGCTGTCTAATTTTTCAAAGCTGCTTTATAATAAAAGCTCACAATACAAAACAAAATAGAAAACAAAACTGTTGTGCGCTTAAACAAAAGTTTCAGTTTCGCTTTCCATACACGGCAGATTGTAGAGTATCTCGGCTTCATTTTGAACTAAATAGTGAATAATTTATGTTTAGTTGCTCACTATGTTCACCATTGGGTATAGGATCCTCGTGTCAGGGTTTACTTGGATTATGAATTAATACCTCAAGGGGTATGTGGGACAAAAAAGGATGGTAACCACTGGTTTAGTAAAATATTGCAATAATATTGTTATCGCAGTATTCAGTATCCAATCGAAGCAACAGAATATGTTTGATTTTCTTTGTCATATTGTGCAGGTCTAGGGCTGGGTACTGTTACATTTATTTTGATACCAGTACTTGGCACATTTGCGCATAGTGTTTCTCTTTTGAAAGAAGTTGTTTACACTTTTCAAAATCCCATTTCGAAGCCTAATCAAACTGATTGCGCACTCCCCTTGCACACTTGCTTTACAACATATAAACTTGCTGCGTACAGAGAAGGCACGCATACAGTAACCCCCACAGGCTTCAAGACTGATCCCTCCTCCTGTACTGCCACCGTCCTGCTTAAGCGCCCCCAGGCAAAGAACAACTCTCCTCCACGTCCTCTCTCGTTCTTCCAAATTCCAATTTCTGTGCCTGTCACTACTTGCAATGCTAAGTATTGTTCACCTGGCTTTATACATTTCCATAAAAGAAGGGGACTGAAAAAAGTAACGTGCCCTAGTTTGATAACACTGAAGGCGCTTAAACTTTGTCTCACATGGATGGAGCCAAACAAGAAACGGTCAATATTAGCAAAAACACGGGAAGGAAATGTCAATATTATAATATGATAAGAATACAAAGAAATGCTTGAATGGCCAAAGTGGAATTACCCAGGAGAAATTAAAGAAGGAGGATTTGACTTAGACACGCTCCTATGACAAGAGTATCTACCAAGAAGCTAATTAGAAATATAGGCAGTCAACACACAACACCGCCTCCTGTCGGTGAAAAGGCAGTACTGCACAAAATTACCAACATGTTGCTGCTTTAAACATATTTGAATTATTAGTTTCTCCATAATTGATGGAGAAACTTATTAAAAGCATTAGAAATCAATAAAAACATTTTGCCAAAATGAATGTCATGGAAAAGCAATATCATGGAAAAGCAAGTTTGTGAATGTGGAAACTGAAGCAGGGAGGGCAGGGAAGGCCGAGAGTTCAGCTTCATCCACGCTGGTGTAGTCGACTATACCTGGAATCAGCAGTGTTTTCCCGGACGACACTGAACCATAAACTGATAAAGAGCCATCTCCCCCCGTTTAAACAAAAGACTTGATTGAATTCAAAGGTCGGCGGTCATAAGTGTGGTAACTGTTCCCACTGTGGCAATGTACAGCACACAAGCAGTTTCATGGACATTACGTCTATAGTCACTTTTCGTTTCAATTTTAAAATCCTGGTGTTGACCTTCAGAGGCGTGCATGGTCACTCTGGCTCCTTCCTACATTAGAGACTTGTTGACGGAAGCGAGGCTACCAGTCTTCGCCATCGGCCCCTCCGACCCCACCAACCTCTCACTCACTCACTGCAGTCGCCGGGCTTCCTGGTGTTCCCAAACGGTCTCCCATCCAAGTACCGACCAGGCCCTTCCCTGCTTAGCTTCCAAGGTCTGACGGGATTGGACTTGATTGTGTTGATGTTTTTAAGAGCAAACTGAAAACCTACTTGTTTCAGAAAGCGTTTTAATTCCAGTGGAATAAGGATTGTTTTTTGGCCACCATGTTTTGTGACTGTAAATGTACTTTGTATTTCTTTTGTAACTTTGTGAAGCATTTTGTGACTTCTCGGTCTGTGAAAGGTGCTATTTTTTGTTTTGTTTTGTGGTGTATAGACTAGAAGGTCCATGTGGTCGATTTTATATAGGCCGTACTAACACACAGAAGCTCCCCAATACCCCATGGCTATGCACTACAAAGAAGCTAAACATGACAGTACCTTAAACATGTATGTGGAATAGAACACATCAATCAGAGGTGGAGACCGACTTAAAAAACTCCTCCAGAGAGAGTCTTTTTGGATCTACTCCCATAAAACAACCTAATATCCAGGGCTTAATGGAGAATTAGATTTCTCTCCTTTTCGGTAAAAAGATCTTTCTTGATTAATTCATAAGTATATTTTAACACTGTAGTTTTCTGTTCACAGAATGTCTATTCTATGTTTCTTTGGATTTTTTTCTATAAAATATGTGGACATTACATCATACACCAGGTGACCATGTGCCAGCCGACCTTGTGAATGTTCCCACTGCAAACTAGTTATAAGATGGCCACAGACAGTCATCTCAGGTTTCTCAGTTAGCCCTGTAAAATAAAGGCTTTTTAATTTTTATAATCTTTTTGAGTTTGTTACTCTTTCACATTGAAGGGACTGCAGACTTGTTTTCCACCAAAATAAGAGCGAGCGCAGTGCTATGTGTTTATGCTTCAACCGAACCAGCTAAGACCCAGCACCAGCTTGGGTGGCATGTGATAGTCGCATAGCAGTTAGAATTCTACTGACAAACTGACAAAAACAAAAAGAGAATACTGAACATGCTTTTTTTGGGGGGGGGATACTGACAGGGACAAACAAGCTACTTTTTCAACTTAAAATAAACACGCAAGAAATTCTGAAGCTGCAAAAGTTCAATTTGGTCCACGGACCTACTCTTCTAAAGTCCGATCAGCAAAATGACGAAAGAGGCTGAAACACACCGCCAGTGTTTCCCCATGGAAGTCCACCGCTGGGATGTGAACACTACCACCGCCGTTTCTACAATGATGAAATTTCTGCAGCTTTTAGCCAAGAACGCATTACCGACTAGCACTATCTTTGACCTAGCTGATGAATATAAAAGGGGCAACATTCGGGCTGCACGATTTTGGAAGAAAAAAACCCCAAGAGAAATCTGCGAAAAAATTGAGTCCAATATAAACTGCTAAAGCAATACAGTTAGTGTAGTGTTAGTGTTTTTTAAGAGGTCTAAACGGCAGGGTTAGCAGGATTTAAACAGAATAAGTCAATTTAGAATAACGTAGGGCTGAAAATCTAACATTAGATAATAAAACAGAGTAAATCTCATTCTGACGGGAAGGAAATGAGCTCCGCCTCTTTGTCATTAAGCCGTGGAACGGGCAAGGACAAGGAGAAGAGATGCACAAACAGCCCATAGATGCTCTTTCACAATTAGACGCTGTTGAACCAAGGGCTTTGGCACATCGGCGCTTTGTACCCACTCTCGTGTTCCTCTGAAGCAGATAGTGGAGCGACGAGGTAAATAACAAGCATACGAACGAGTGGAATGAATAGACTTGGAACTGTCAATGGAGCGCACATGTACACTCTACACTCGCGCAAGGCTAGAGACAAGGGCGTGGTATAGAAAAAGTGTGATTGTACGTCTATGGGTGTTGGTTGAAAGACAAATGGTCAAAAGGTCACATTGAGTGAATAAATGTGTGGGGGTTTTTTTGTGTCAAACCTGTCCCACGCGGTTCAACGGTAATAGGTTTTCGTTCATTATTTGTTAAGGATTGGGTGTATAAATTTGCTTGGGCCTGATGCCAGTTGAAAGGTTTAAAGTCCTTTCAACTGGCATCAATCCTGCCTTCAAATTTCTGATTTATGCTTAATATAAAGAAAAACATTTGAATGTGAAGCAAAGGTGATAAGAGAGAAGACATTAACTCTTGGTCAGTTGTGGATAGGTAGTCAATACAGAGATATTAACTATAAACTGTAATTCTGCCCTGTCCTGCAATTCTATATTAACCAATAGATGGCTTTCACACAGATTAGACAATTTATTTCAAAGCTCCTCGAAGTGTCGCAAATTAAACACTCTTAATAGCAGTTATAAGTAGCGATAAAAGTTATAGGGTAGTAATGGAATTATATAAATAAAATAAGTAAAACTAATTTGAAAAGGCACTATACAAGGATGCCCATTATCTCCAAATCGCAAATCGAGTTGTAATTTGCAATAGCGGATAGATATTTACTTTCCCAAAACGTTCAGCCCTTGGAACAACAGGACATGCAGCCCCCGGACCAGTGCCTTATCTGGGGCAGAGAGAGCCAGAGCGCGGCCTGGAAGGAACCAGTGGAAAGAGGCAGGAAAAAGGTGGGGGCATTGTGCGAGCATCCTGCTGCGGCGGACCAGGATCGGTCTTTGAAACTGACATCCTTCCACCGCATCGTGAGAAGAGGATCACATTACATGGGAAGACAATGGGAAGAAAAGTGGTGTTCTATGTAGACGAGTTAGCCTATTTTCTTTGGACATTCATCGGTTTTCTAAAGTTGCAGAGCCCTACACGATTAAGATACTGTATATTCACTGCACCAACTTCTTAATGTTGACAGAGAATCTTTTAATGAACTTTCATAAAACTTCATAAATCTAACATCTCTTTCATTCTGTTCTTTTTGTATAGTCACAAAGCCGTGTTTTCAAAAGACCGTGTTCCAAGTCAATGCTAATGACCATAGTTTTCGCCGATATATATATATATTTTTTTTTTCCTTTTGACTCGCCGCCGTGCCATGTCCGAAGCTTTTAGACCTATTCTTCTTCTTCTTTTATTCAGTGAGGAGGATGGTGTGGGCTGCAGAGTTAACTAACAGCTGCACAAACTAATTGGAGTCCCTTTTACTGGCCACCGCATTAAAGATGTTTGAATGTGCGCCTGAAGTTTTGTCTGCTGTCCATGAAGTCACAAAGGAGGACTTCATAAAATGAGGCGGGCGCGTACAGTGGTTTCAGAAAGTTTTCTGACCACTTTTAATGATTTCTGTTTTATTATGTTGCAGTCTGACAAAAAACGATGAAACATTAAAAATAGAAGTACACATTTTACGAACAAGTAAGCAAAAAGCATACGTTTTTAAGACCTGAAACAACAAATGCATCAACTTCATTGCCTGCATAGTCTTATAGTGCTGTTTGTGAATCTTCATTGCCAAAACAATGTCTGTATTAAGACGACACCATTGATAAGGTGAAAAATGAATGATCTTTCTCTCATAGAACAAGGTCTATCCAATCCAATCCACTTTATTTCTATAGCACATTTAAACAACAGAACAGTTCCAAAGTGCTGCACAAAACAGAAAAGTACACACAAAACTCCATGTAGCTCAACCAGTCAATAAAAATAGAATAAAAAATAAATAAATAAAAAAGTATACATAGCCCCTCGGACACATAGCCCGAGGGGCTATGTGTCAATGCTTCAGGTAGGTACTCTTCCTAAACAAGATCCTATCTCAAGTCTGGGAAAGGGTACCTGAGAGTGGCATTGCAGTCAGGGTGCGGTACTAAAAAAAAAGGGTTTGTATAAATCCTATGCAAAAATACAATTTAAATACTATTAACATACTATTTGATGTCTTGGTTGGAGTCAGGCTAAGTTAGGATTAGTAATGACCATGCATGATATAACACATTTTACATTTTGACCGAGGGGCAATCTGTTAGTAGTGACTTAAATCTTGGGGGTTGTGATACAAGTGAATTATAATGTAGATTACCGGTAAATACACTCACGCCCTTAGAATCCACTCGGCCCAAAAGATAAAGCGCATATTTGAGAGTTTATGATTTGTAAATGACCAAGTCTTATTATGTATAAAATCATGTACATCTACAGACATGCGCTGAAAGGCATGCGATTAATTCAGTAGTTCATCATATTAGTCCCTCGAAAAAAATCGCAGGAAAACCGCAATGAGATATTTCCCAAAATGATCCACCTCTAAACAAGATTACCTGACTTTTTATGTCCATCATATTTTACATGCGAGAGAGAAAAAAAATCCAATTTGCAATCCAGATGTGTAGATAAGCAGAACTCCTCGTACTCCAATCCTCGGTCAAATAAACACTTTGGTGATGTTTTTAATCCCGTGGTGTGAACGTTGGCGCGCCATGCCATCTTGACCTCCCCATCATAAGCCTATTCAAGTCCATCTGACACACTTCCACACAGACCCGGTAAGGAACAAGGGATTTGAGCCTTAATGAACACTCCACTTCCACCGGTTCACAAGCAGAGCCGCAGTACAGGGCCCTGACGCTCTATTTGAATAATGAGAATATAAGACTAAGCATGGGCAATGGGATCCAATGAGGGAGCTGTCAGTCATGAAGCCGGGTGGGTATAGGTTTGCTGGAGTTGGCTTTGCACAGCCCTGCAGATACCAAATACATTCATGTTTGTCTAGATTAACGACAACATGAATTAAAGAAATGTGATTGTTATTTAGGCATAACGGAATAGAATTAGAGGTTTGCCGCTCACAGCAAACACATGATTGTTTGTTCCTATATTTAAGTATTTCTCAACTATAAAAAATATATGGAGTAAATAAATGCTTGTATTTTATTGTATTTGTTGGATGAAATATTCCGAGTGCCTTTAATATATAACTTTAAAAATAATCGTGAGTAATTGTTTAATAAATACACAACATCTGAGTTATGTTAAATGCAGCAGAATAATTTCGATCTATGTGAATTATTATCATGTTTCATTGGTTGATCAAATTGAGAATTTGATAATCATTAATATAAATTACCTGTATAAAATGTTTCCCACAATTCTCTTTAAGATTGTATCGAATAAAGGAAAGGCGTTTGAGCAACCCCTTGAAAACAGGGGGCTACTCCTCTTAATAAAGAAATGTCAATATTTATGCAACCTTATTGATTAGATTCAAAAAGGCCCGACAATCACATCTTAACATGCATATTGAAGAAACAGGTATCGCCTAATTTCACTACATGAGGTCATCACATGCTAAACCTCAGACCCTACGGCTAAAGCCAGAGAGCAATCAACTTAAAACAACCCAAAAGTCCAAATTGAAGCATGATTTTGAAGGATCTATGAAATACTCCATAGATTGTAAAACATATTATATACACAGCACATTGACTTATTTCATTAAGGCCATCAAAACCAAAGAAGCTCTCCCTGTGACAAAGCTGTTTCATTGACGTCCCTCTATATATATGTTTTACCTCTTAACAAAAGCGTCATTGCTGATTTTAAAAGATGGTGAAATAACTGTCAATTTCCCATATGTTCCCATCCACTTGACACACTACGCATATGGCAAAGAACGAGCAGACTGTTGAAAGCTCTACATACTTGCGACAGGGCATGGTATGTGTCTATTCTTTATACAATCCTGTTTTTTGAGGACTACATCAGAATCTGACAATGTCCACTTCATCTTTCATCATATACTCAACGTGTATGGGGCTTATTCTGCTTTCTGATTTGGTATTTTTATGTAAATGTTATGAAAATGTAAAATGGTTTTGTAATTGTCAAAGAAAAATCAGCATTAGCAGTGAAATACATTTTGAGTTAAAGATATTCTGTAATTGTAATGTTAATGTTTTTTAAATCCTTCTAGCACTACTTTTAATGTTAGAATTAAAATATCAAAAACATCCTACATTGATGCACCCTGCACTTTCTCCGTCAGCTTTACTCTCCTCTCTATTCCACCTCTGCTGTTCCCTTCTGTTGCACTTTTCCTTACACTGTTATTTTGCCTGCCGTCTCCGCTGCCTCGCCGCTGAATATTAATGCCGTCTATGCTAATGGTCCTACGCCGGCTGAGGTCGAACAAGCTCCTCCTCTGCATGCTAATCCGGGGCGCCGCATTTGCATACGCTTAAGTGTCAAATTCCCCCACAAATCATCGCGGCACGCCAGAGGCCACTGCCCTACCCAGCCAACTAACGCTAGCATAAAAACAACAGCGCGCTCGGCATCAAGTCGGCATCAAAGCGTGTTTAAGATTGTCAAGGGGTCACCCGGGGGTCAGGCAGTGTAAAACGCGGGTAATGGGATAGCATTGCGGCGAGAGGAGGGGTACAGGCGGGCAGGTGATTAGGCTGGATGTGGATCGCTATGAGGTGCGGATGGAAAGAGTGCAAGTCATGATAAAAGAAGCCAGGTTAATGATTAGTTAAACAATAACTGGAGATAATGGGCATCCTTGTATAGCGCCTTTTCAAATTAGTTTTACTTATTTTATTTATATAATTCCATTACTACCCTATAACTTTTATCGCTACTTATAACTGCTATTAAGAGTGTTTAATTTGCAATGGATCTGCTATTCATAGTAAACTGTTCAAAGGACTGGCTCATTTTAAGGTTGTGTTTAGCAGTCAGCTTGATAACTCTTAAAGCTGTCAAACGAATTGCCTTATTGTCTAATTTTAACATCATTATCCGGCACAATAATCCAATCCCATAAGTGCACATGGTAATACTGTACAAATATAAAGGCATTTTGTCATGGAGTATAATGATTTTAGTCTTCCTGTCGTGTTTCACTCCCAAATGTACAAACCTTCGTGTGTGAACTTTGCACGTGACACATTGTGTACATAAAGAGTAAGCCACGGAACCATCTAAAAGATAACTACTAAATGGACTACTGGGTGACTTCGGACTTTACCCTGCCAATTTGGATGAATTCACAGCGTCAAAAGCATCCCTTTATTTTTTAGAGTTGGCAAAAAAACAAAAACAAAAAAAAACATATTTTTTAGCTGATGGATTGATTTACCTTTAAGAAATTTGGAAAATAAAATACAGATAGATTGTTAAGGAATTATTTATACAGCAAGTGCACTTATTTTATTTGTGCAATCAAACAAAGAAGCTCTCACTTACTGTGATCAAACTATTTCATTGAATAACTGTTAATTTTTCAAACTAGTTGAAATGCTATGTGTGTCTCAAGGCTCTTCCGCTATAGTTCCTTACACTAAATTGCACATGCTGTGACTGAATGAACAGACTCGTGAATGCTCTGAATACTTGTGACAGAACATAGTATGAAGTACTGTATAATGGTCTATTCTTCATAAGATCTGTGAACTCTCAACGTGAACTCTCAAGTCATCAATACAAACTAAACAATAATATGATCAGGGAACTAAAAAAATAGTGTGCATATAATCTGCAGGAAACGTTTAGAGACAAGCACAGCAGTCAGTACGTTTTTGTTCATAGCAAGGATCCATATGGGTTTGTATCAGCTCACGGTCATCCATTCATGTTCTACTGTAACTAATTATTTTGAAAAGTAGTTATCACTGTAACACTTTTAATTTGAAGTCAAAATGTCAGCAGCTATGAGCGATGGATAGAGCAATTAAAGCAACATGTAAAGTTTATGAGATGGTTTAGTAATGCTTAGAAGTGAACGCGCAAATATAAATGAGTCACACGGTAGGGCTGGGACGATACGTATAATGATACAGTAAGTAGTGTAAGTAATATGTTTACCTTAAAATGTGTTAAAAGAAAACAGTCATGTGTCCAAAGTTTATAAAGCAAACGCCATTTGACATTTATCGAAGTGTTAAGATTGAAAAGTAATAATGTAATATAGTGCTGTGTAACAGTTATGGAAATAAAAGCGTGCATGATAATGTAAAGTATCGATACTTGGTATTGCAGCAAAAGCTATTGCAATACGATACATATTTTGACCCAGCCTTATCGTACAGTACTGAAAAGGATGATCAGCTTTCTTCGTGCATGCTCTCAGTCGTCCAGTAAGTACTTATATAAGACCTCTTTAACTTCTACTTGCATGCCACACTTTTTGGGGGCACAAGAGCAAAGAGGAAGCTTCTTTAGAGAGAACTCAATCAACTCAGTCTAGTTGAAGACTAAAGCTTCACTACAACGCTGTCTTCATTTTGTCTATCTTCAGTCTCATGGGTTTCCAACGACAACAGCGGCAGTAGAACCTTCAACCAAAGTCCGCTCACTGCTCCTTAACTCTAAGGCACATGGCATACGCTGTAATCAGGGGAGTTAACTTCTCCCAGTGGCTGTTGTCGCAGTACAGGCTCAGTCAGCCGCCATCCAGAGCTCGGAGTCACTTAGCCAGTGCTCTGAATGTTAAGCACACTCTGAGCTATTCTCATCTTTAACAATGCCGGCTCTTTCACAATATTACTTTTTACTCGGCCGAACTCTGACTAGCAACATGAGCCTGTTAAATGCTAAATTTCTTTTTGGGTTTTGAATTTTGATTATTTCAGAAATTTGCATAACAACTGAGCACGCGCTGTTTTATATATTTATAAACCGATAAAACCAATTCAATTTCAATGAAATTAAATCAGAGTAAATGCAGAGAAATTCTCTCAATCTACTGATGCAAAAAGCTGATACTTAACACAGCAATATCAGATACATAATAATGTACACAAGAGGGGGCCAGCATGGGGAGGGAAGGGGAGAGTTCAGCTTCCAGACAGCTTGGTGGATGAAGTTGTCATCCAGTCAGTTTGACCTGTGCGAGCGATTTAGGCAAATCTGCATCACAGTAGTTACATTTTCTAAAGACTTATACATACAAAAAGTAGTATGAAATGTTCCAGTAAGCAAAATGCAACAACTCAACTCATTGTTCCGACCATGTTCTTCCATCAGATCTTGTATTCAAATCGGAACAACTTCAGCAGACACTGGTCATGCGGATACAGCTATGGATTTAGCAGTAGCGCTAGCAGCAAACTTCCTGATGAAATATTCAGCAAAACATCCACAAGGACCATTCAGCTCTTTGCTTTTAATAGAATCCAGATTTTTTTTCACCCCCCTTTTTTTCCCCTGCAAACTTCCTGTTTTGAAACAATGTTGGCTTGACCCCGCGCTGATGCCTACACAGCCCAGTGTCCTGCATTTTAAAGGACAATACGGCGCGAGGTAGTCAGCACGGGGGAAGGGTGATAACAAGACAGTGAAGTATTAGGACATCTCAAGTTTGTGTCATGATTCAGGAGAAAGGACTTAAAACTCAGAAGGAGACACTGTACTATAAACTTTTCTTGTGCATTGTTTAGAGAGTAACTGATTCATATCTAAACATTTTTGGTGGAAAGCATTGACTTATTGTTTTAGCTGACGTTTTATGTTTTTGCTGTCTCATGAATCATATCAGTAAAAGCAGTATTTATTTGTGTTAAAGGGAAGACACTGCAGGTAAAAGTCTTTTCAATTTTCAGATTATGAACCAGTTAAACTTTCAACTGGAAACAAAGAATTACCTCATTTTCACAACAAGGTGTTTAATTACTTTACTGAACAACCGTTTCTCCATGGATTTGTATGGGATATTGGAACTTCAAGGTCTATTTACTTAAAAAGCTTCTTTTCTTTCTCACATTATGGCGATGACATCAGCACTTAAAACAACACCTACAGTCACCAAATCCCCCAGTCGGGTACTTGACAGGATCTTGAAGTTTGTTTTTTTCAAAAGGATTTGTTGATATCCAATTTTTGATTTAATTGAGCTTTGAACCCACAAAGAAAGGTGAACATTTTCCTTTTTTTTTTCTTTTAAAAAGCTTATTCAAGATATCCAAAATAAGATATCCAAAATACAAAATAACTTTGTTTATTTGACCTTTAGTTATCCAGGATAGTCCCACAATCTCTTTTTCAGGGGAGTCCTAGCCCCAGAAGGGATCCTATATATATATTTTTAGTGGTAGGAGAAACGAGAGCACCAGGACCTTGTTGCTGTGAGACACGAGCGCTAACCACTGCACCACTGTGTCGCTCTTTATATCAAACAAAAAACAACCCATACATTTAAACCTGGTGCTATCTATTATTCAGATTTCATGGCTCCATATTCAGGTCAGTAAATTACAGCAAAAATATATCTCAAGATTTTATTGTGTTTCCTGTTCACCCTGTCTTTTTATTTTTCCTACTCAAGGATACAAAACATTCTTATTTTTTCCCCCACACTCCCAGCTCTACATGTTTCCACCAATTTCGGGAAAGTTACAAAAACTGCAGAAAACTACCAGGAAACAAATCTGCAGTGACCTTGAGTCTCAACGGACCTGAGCGCACCTTCGCAACATGACGATATACTGTAGCTTTATCACGTGCATGGCTCCCGCTTTTCCCCACACATCTTTTTCAACACAAGGCAGTCTGAGTTTTTTTGTTTTTTTGTTTTGTTGCCGTAAACTGACAAGCTACAGTTGCACATCCACCGAGATAATTACGGTATAATTTTGTTAAAAGCCGAGCCGCATCGCGCATCTGGATGCAAACAAACTGCGCGCATTTCAGTCGGCGCTATAAGATGCCATTTCCTTCTCATTAAATGCACCACCTGCAATCTAATGGAACAATAACCGTATCGCTAAAGAGAGGCTAGATTATAGGCTACAGCACAGTGAGGGGAATCAAGATGCGGCAGCCAAACACCAACTGAGAGAAAGCACATGATATTATTATGTAATTATAACATTTAGTGTTAAGGAAAATGGATAGCTGTTTTGTTGTTGTTGTTTTTTGTTTTTTGTTTACTTAAATGCCTTTCGTCTGTGGGGAGTTTGGTCTTGCTAATCTTTAACACAACAACGCCATATGGAACCTGGCACCTCTATGAAAATCAAAATGACATTTACTAAAGCATTCTCACGGTATAGCAGAGATGGTACGCAGATAGATACAGATGGCATCTTTGGAATTGCCTATATGGTCATGTTCGAAGCAGCCAGAGGAGGAAAACAAAGAAGAGAGGAAAGAAAAAAAAATTCTCACATTTCTCCACCATTACCTTAACAAAGGCTGAATTACAAATATATTTCCCAACTAAATAAAGATACAGAGACACGGAGAGGAGCAAACAGACAATGCTAACCAGGAACCTATGTTAGCTTCATGCTATATATGCTAACGTTAGCAACAAATGCCGTTTTTCGCTTCTACTGTGAAAAATTTGCTGTGAAAAATGCATCCATAGGGACACATTTTTGGCTTCATTTTATTGGTGTGTGATGAATATGTTTATAGTCGGCCAGAAAACATCCCCTTGTATGATGTGTTGCCGTCTATTGAGTTATGAAATATACTGCCTGAAAAGTCACCACCTGAATTTAACCGACTGCTGTTGTGCTCTGGTTTTGCTGGAGTTGGTCAGGTCTAGGTTCAGCAACACGATGAGCCCGAAGAATGAGATCAGCTGACGACCTGAACATCCTGAATGACCAGGTTATACCATCAATGGATTACTTCTTCCCTAATGACGCGGGCATATTCCAAGATGACAATGCCAGGATTCATTTTATATGGTGATCTTTCTTCTTTTTTTGGACGCTCACAGATACTTTACACTACATTATTGACTAATTATTGTTAATCTGCACCATCTGACCAACCCCAACTACTCGCCACTCCCACGCCACATTCAAACAGGCGAAACGATCAATCGTCAACTTTCCAAATTGAAAGACGACCCCTTTACCATCTGAGCCGCTGTCGTCTCAAAATGTAGATTCTTAGGAGTAAGGAGGAATCAGGAACTACAAATTAAAAGTACCAGTGTTCATGTACTTTCATTAAGGGCGTCTCGCGTATAAGAGATATGCCATAAAGTCTGGGAGAATCCACTATAGCTCCACTATATAACCCTCCACATGTCTCTGAGTGCGTGTGCGAGCGTGCATGTGTGTGTGTGTGTCTATATGGAGGGAGTGCAGGCGGGGGTGCAGTGGTGCTGGAGGAGTCCGGTCCACTGGGGCTTAGACCACTGCACATGAATAATGCATGAGCGCGGCCCGCTGCATCTCAGCAACATTTCCCTCGCTCTCCTCCTTCTCTCTCTCTCTCTCCCTCTCTCTCTCTCTCTTTCTCTCTCGCTCGCTTTCTCGCTCCCCCTCCGTCGCCGCTCGCCTCAAACTTGGGGAAGTCAGCAGCATTGGCGAGCGGCGCGCCAACTCAGCTGGAGCGGCCGGTCAAAATGAGATTCGCCAAATAATGAGCCGCAATATTTATCAGACATGATTATGGGGAGGACTGACGGGATGTTTTGAACTTTGTTTGTGGCGTGCTTTTGACACAGCAGCATGGGTTGGAGCTACAATAACCTGGTTGGGGGGTAAATCCTAAACCTACTGTGTCACTGTGACTCCATACACTGCAAAAAAAAGAAGTCTTTTTTTAGTGTCTTGCAAAAAGTATAATTGTGATTGAATTGAGTTGGTAAATAAATAAAGCAACAACTGCCAATTAAAAAAAAGCACTTTAAATCATTAAATCCCAACTTACGTCAATTGAGACTTTTTTGTCTTATTTCGTTTTTGTTGTTTTTGTTTTACTTAGTAAGTCAAACTAACTCAAATGCTAAAATATAATTGGTTTGGACATTTTTACTGATTAAGATATCATTTTAGGAATGGAAGCTTATTTGTATAGGGCTTTTCAGACAATATAAGTCCCCAAAGCACTTTACACAGGATTTGTTCTTCATTCACTCCACACACGCATACAGTACAGTAGTTACAGTTTTAGTTTTAATTTGAAACGGTAAAGCCATGAAACTGAACAGACAACATTTTCTAAACAATACTGCTGTGAACTGAACCTAATCTACAGGCGACACGTAAACACTAGGCATGGCAAGTTTAAGTACAACACGCACACAAGTCCCTCCAAGTGCTTTACAAGGCAAGAATGGTGTGTTAAAGTACAATTACTTTTTAAGTCAAAAAGAAAATTGACTCAATAAATCTATCAATAACTGGAAACTCACCTACACCCAAAGAGTGTAGATAAAATACGTGACGTTTTAACAGCCTGGATTCGAACATTGTCTTTAACCACATTGAATGAAATAACAGGATATTCCCCCGCCCTATTTCGTAAATATGCAGTTTCTTTCAAATGAACACATGACTCTAAACGTTCTGCCTGCGCGAAGATGTGTATTAATATTTAAAGGTGACATGCTAATCCCGTGAAGGGGGACCAGTGTTCTCAAAGTGTCCGGGTCACGATCGCTCTGATCTGGATAAATATTGCATGATGAGAGTTAAACGGCGGCGTAGAGCAACATCTCATCTTCATTGACCCTTGGCCCGCACATTAGAGCGACCTAAACCGTCACTTTAGGTCTCATCTGCAGGGGCCACTTTCCGCAGACGTGTGACTCAAATTGATTTCATCTGAATGGAAATGGAGCTGGACATGTCAGGATCGATCAGCTTTGCTATTAAGTGATAAGTAAGTGATGCTAACATGAGTTTTGACTGTCAAAGCATCTGGGGGCATAGTGTATTTAGACAATGAATGGAAATATATACGATTTTATTTTTTACTTGAGAAAGAACATCATAAGTGCATTTACTTATTTACTTTCAATTTTGAATGCACCGAACAACACTGCAGGATAACTGAAGCATTTTAGTGAAAGTTCATGAGCATTCAAAAAACAAAAACAGCCTAAACTCAAAATAAGGGTTTGTTATTGGTAGTTGCTGGAGCTGCATGCATTGGCAAGTTTGTTTTTTCTTGTGGATTATCGTTATTTATTTGATCTCAATCAAGTGAGTAGCAGACAAAATGATTTTGAGCTGCACATGTGAAGAAATATTACTATCGTATGCATACACACGCATTACAGTAGCATACAGTTACAGTAGCATATCTGATGTCTCCCAAAGTCCCACTGTGCAAGTTATACTTTCCGTATGACATCTTTCCACTCTCATTATGTTCAACAGGAAGTTTTTTATTCACAAACATTAGCTCGAAATCACAGCCAATGTACTTTTCAATGACAAATATGAGCCTATTGTTAAGCCTTCTTCTCTTCAATACACCGACATTTATAAAACCACATCACTCTCGGACAATACCAGTGATACTCATCTCCATACCTCACCTAAAGCACAGACAGTGGCATGTCAGCTACCAGATGAACTTGTTCTTCTGATGAGAGTGCAGCTGAAGGCGCGTATGCTGCTACTATACCCCTCTCTGGGACAAGCACAGCGGGTCAGCAGACTCGAAATACATTATTGGTCTAACTATACTAACAACCAGGCTGTCGTGAAGCTGAGCTCTCCCCCTGCTCTCTCTCTCTGCTGCCCCCTATTGTGTACCTATTTGATATTGCTCTGTGTGCATGTAACCATTGGATTTCTGACAATTTTTGTCTTTTCTCCATTTTATAACGCAGAACGGAGACGGAATCACATTTCTGGGGTCTTCTGATTGTCTCGACACCAAAAATTGCCTCTGCTGCCACCACAGCATGTCTGAATTCTTCTTTGAAGAAGCTGGCAACTAATAGGGCTGCCATATTCCGTTTTTTTTTTTTGGTCATTCCATCGCGATTCATCGTGCAGCGCTACTGACGACTATTACTGTATTTGTGACTTCATTTCATCTGCTTCACTCTCGCCGTCTGCTCTTCTATGCTCGCAAATGAGTTCTCAAATACTGTGACCAGTTATGAAACGCGAGAGGAGAAGCGAAAAAAGTTTGAAACAAAAAAATCTGATCTCAATCTGAAACGCAGGTACTTGATGACGATCCGTCCTGCATAAGGTAAACTAAACTTGCTTCGCCGGCCGCCTTCTGCTGACGTTTAAGCTTTTAATGGAAATGGGAGTATGTAAAAATATGTAAAACTCGCCTCGACAAGATAATAGATGTAAAATGGTCGGCATTGTATGCATATGGAGACTTTGCGTACTTCACCGGCTTGTCTGTGCTTTGTCACTGCAGCAAACGCACTTTTCCCGCAAAAAAAGGGTACAGCGTAAACTTAGCAAAGAGCGCTAAGCTAAAAAGAGCAAAGTCAGTGTTGTGTCTCGTGTCACGACCGGCTGCAGAGACTGACTGTCTCTGGCGAAGGCATGCAGCCGTTCTGGTTTGTGCATGCTCTTATATAGTCATGAGTGTATGGTGTGGCAGCGCGTGGTTTTGGGGGCATTTTGCTGCACACTGATAAGAGATCAATGTCCTAAATTTGACACAAGTCCAGAAGCATTAACGCTTGAGAGACTGAAATGCGTTTCAGAGCATGGTCTTGACAACAGGGTTCACACAATGCCACATGGAGACAGGAGGTTTTGTTGTTTGCAGGGAATAACCAAGCAAAATCAAACATTGCAACCTTAAAAATGGCAATGTCGATTTGTTTTGCAGCGGCACGCTCTAAATTTGACTAAAACCTTCTCATATTGCTGATATAACCGAACATTATGAGTTACGACAAGTTTTCCCTCACACAGATGTACAGTATCTATACTGTAGGTCTGTTGGCCTCTTGCACTGCCTTAAAAACTTTGCAATTAAAAAAAAACGGCAACATGTCAGTCATACCGGACCTGTTTTTTTTTTCTTTTCTTTTTATATAATTTGAGTGCCTTCAAGCAATTATAAATCATTCTAAATCCTGAAACAATTATGACTGCTTCGTGACAAATGGCAACAGAGGGAAAAGTCAAATCTAATAAGCGCGTCCATGGAAACTCGTCGAACCGGTTTCTCTTTTACCAAATGTTACTCACACAGTTACGAGCCTGTCTTAAACTATTTTTTTTTTTTGAGTTTCGAGTTTGAACAAGGAAATCCTTACGGGTCATTAAAGTTCAAGTGGAGGTACTGTATCATTTGAAATTTGTGCCACATTGCTCCCTCTCAGGAAAAAAAATAGCAGGTTTATCATAATTGTATTTGCAATTAATGTAAATAATGAAGACTTGTGTGGCTGTGCACATTTTAAACAAGCTCAGAGGCATTAACGTTTTAGAGAAGACCTTAAATGAAGTGTTATAGTAATATGCAGAAAGAATAACAGAGGCTCAGGTTTTAGACGTGTATCTTTTCAATAGAGGTGGATTCTTCTGTTGTTTTCGGAGCATATCACATCGCCTCAAACAACAGCAATTTCCATTAACTGTGTCATGACAAAATAAAGACAATTTCGTCGGTTCCAGTCGGATCGCTGCTACGTTGATTTGAAAGCATCAATCCAGCGCGTGCCTCTCGCAACTTTTTCCGGTTTTCCATGTCATCGCGAACTTTACAACGCATCTTGTCGATGTGTCGATCATTGTTGATCGCTTTATTGCGCTGATTGAGACGCGTCACTGCACAGGAGTAGTGCGCGTGTGTGTCAAGAGTTCCCCTTTTCAAAACTCTGCGAACTTCATTCCGTTTGAAAACACAAGCCACGTGAAGAAAAGAAAAAAAATGCGCAATTACGAACAGGCGATGTGTCTTTACGCGTTCGTCTCGTTCTGGCACTTCCAGAATGTTTGGCACTTCTTTGGCACCCGGTCCAGCTTTTTTTTTATTTTATTTTTTTTACGCCTCTCGCCTCCATCCCCAGTGTTAAGACGTTTCTCCCGGTAAGACGGACCCGAGTGCGTTGTGGTGTGTTGTGTTGCCTCACCTCCGTGCGCGCCTGCAGCCGCTTGTTCATCTCGTAGATCCGGTACTCCGGCTGGACCATGTACGGCGAGTGTCTCCGGTAGAAAGGTCCGAACGGGGACGAGTAGAAGGGGTCGTGGTTCGAGTTAGACATGGCAGTAGTGGTGGATGTGGAGATGGTCGCTGCTGCTGCTGCTGCTGCTGCTGCTGGGCGAGAGGAGATTTCAGCATCCAGAAGAAGCGGGCACGGCCGAAGCGGAGGAGCGCATGGGGGGTGGAGGCAACAACAACAAAAAAAGAGCGTGTTCGGTCCGCGGGGTCGGTCTATAGGAGAGAGGGGAGACTGAACAAGAAGAAGAAGAAGAAGAAGGAAAAAGGGGAGTTCTCGCGTGGAGAGGGAGAGCAGCAGTTGCCGAGGCTCAGCTGCACTGTGCCAGGCTGGCCCCTTCGCTCCGCCGCTATAGCGTGGAGCCCGGAGGAGGAGGAGGAGGAGGAGGGAGGGGAGGGGAAAGCGGAGCGTGGAGTGTAGAGTGTGGTGGTAGTGGAGGTGGAGGGGGAGGAGGGAGCGTTTCCTGTTCCCTGAAGACCCACGCTCGGTTGTTCGGCGCTCTCCTGCAAAGTTCAAGCCGAGACGAGTGTGTGTGTGTGTGTGTGTGAGTGTGTGTGCGCGCGCGCGGAAGAGTGCGCATGGGAAAGGTTGCTGCGTCGCGCTGCGTGTCTCTCTGTTGTCGGAGCGCATATGCATCCACGACGCGTTTCGGTAAAGGCTCGTGCAGTGTTCAGGTTGGCAGTACATTGTTATTATGAGTCAAATTGGCTACATGATGTTGCTGGCATTGAGTGATACACTAATCCGAACATCTCCAGCCCCTTTCCAGGTATAGTTGCCCAAATGTTTTCCATATTTGTACACACGCTTGACGAGGATGAGTGTCATTTTGAAATTCACTTTCTGTTTGTTCTGGACACGTTTCACATATTCTGGGAACATTTAGGTTAATAGAGTAAAGTAGCCTATGAAGTTGTTTTCTCTCATGTGTTGACATTTCACCCATCTAACTGTCATTATAGCCACACTATTGTCATCGAAGCATTTTGGATACGTAAACGTAGCTCACTGGGTGAAAAAGACACTTGCACTAATTGGTTCAAAAAGTGGAATAAGTTATAGCCTAATGAAATTGGACCACCAATGATCAATAACGATACATGAAACATTTTATTTCTGTGTTTAACCCTGGTCAGTGTTGCTCTTAGTTTATTGCTCTTTAGTTTATTTTTAATGGTAAATGGACTCAACTTATATAGCGCTTTCCTACTTTCATCAGGCCCAAAGGGCTTTACTGCAGGGAACCAGTCACCCATTCACACTCTCATTCATGCACCAGTGTACGCAGACATTGGAGGCAGGGTGAGTGAAGTGTCTTGCCCAAAGACAACAACAACAGTGTGCACCTTCGGGAGGCGGGATTCAATCCCCCGACCTTCCGATCATGAGACGACCCGCTCTACCACCTGTCGCCCCAGTCAGTAATTGTCACTTCTATGTGCTGAAATCTTTCACTTATACTCTTCTACTCTGATCAAGAACTTTGTCCATATAGACTATTAAACTAAAGACAATGTTAAAAAGTAGAGAAAGGAGTCTGTTAGCCTCCGGGTCACTAATGGTAAATGATCTAACACTGCTGTGTCCAAATGTGGGTGATATCTCCAGAATGTAACATTTCAAACTCTCCATTGGTTTATTTTTTTATGGAATGCGGCAGGAATTCACTGCAGCTCTGACACAATCCCAAGCTCAATGAAAAGAGCTAGGCTTTTAAATAGTCAATTGAAGATCTAATATTCAGAGTTCTGAAAGCTATTTTACCTGTACTGTACCTGGTTAGTGCAACAGCCATGTAGCCTGGCATAAAGCCAGACTGACTTTATTCATGTATTTATAAATACATACAGTATAAAGACAGTCTGGAATTGTGGTAATGCAATTTCCAAATCGAGACTCAACGCAGGGCGAACGATCGCAGTTTGAACGATCGCAAACCAATCAAACACAAAGTGACGTATGCTTTGCGTTTACGTCCTCCGCCATGATTGTTTGTAGTCCAGCTCATTTAAAACAGAAGAAAAGGCACTGGTAAAATATCGTTGTGTCGCGGCCGCCATCTTCACTGTTTTGGTTACGGCCCGGAGGAGCACTGGTGTTTGATGGGAAATCCTAGCACGGAAGATGACGCACTGTTAACTCCCGCCTCCTGTGCTATGATTGGCTCGTCTTGGTTTTGCCGGAGTCAGCGAGATTCAAATCACACATTTCCAGACTGTATCCCCATGTATCTCTTAACATGGAGGATCAGTCTGGCTCGAGCCAGGCCAACAGCCGTGTATAGTGTAACCAGTGGCATAGCAAGGGTACCAAGGGGCCCCAAGCAAGAATGTCGGTTGGGGGCCCTCTGGTGGCCAATCGGTGTACTGCGCACTGGGAGAGAGGATGTCATTTGGACAGGAGTTTTCACCTGAAAACTCCCATAATGCAGTTCTCTGCATAAGTTTTCCTTAGAACAGAAGGCTGAGAGAGTTACAATAAACTGGTTTCACTATTAGAAATATAATCTGGTGGAGCCATGAGTAAAAAAAAGTCTGTCCACTGCTCATTAAAAGTTAACATTAGGGAACCATGACTCACTAAAGCATGCAGCAGGATGGGCCACAGAGCGTTGGTGGAGAGATGATATAACTGCATCACCAAAATCATTAGGAAGGCTGTATATATCAAGCGTTTACTGCAGGTATCTGAAAAACGGGTTGGTGCATGGGGGCCCTTCACAGTTGGGGGCCCCAGGCAGCTGCCTGCCTTGCCTTATGGCAAGCTACGCCTCTGAGTGTAACTACTTACGCTCAGTATCACCAGCATATACTAAGAGGACGAGGGCCAGGTCCATCATGGGGAGATTGAGCATCCAGCATGTCTTCAGAGCCCAGCAGCTCCAGCCTCATGCCAAACAGTTCATCAAAGCCAAACTGCGCAACCAGATAAGAAAATAGGCTAATGATTTCTGCTCATGAATGTTATGTAAATGTTTGAAACTTTCAGAGTGTATGGGAGTGTAAGGGCAATGAAAACGGTCTGTTATTTGCTAATATGTCTGTGTGACATCATAGACAATAATAAGCTACTTACTATTTTATCTGAATCGCCAACTGAAATAACAGCAGATAAAAGGCCAAAAAACGTTTTATAGCAATTTATCTCACCATATCTCAAAGCAAAATGAAGATATTTCTATATTAAAAATATGCCTTCATTGTGTATGGAAAAAGTAATTTGATAATTAAAGCTTAAAGCTACTAGACGGAGTTTAAAAATATTAACATTATGTATTATCAACCCCCTACTTGCTCCAGCAATGTCCACCACAATTGCCACTAAAATCCTGCACTGTCACTCAAAAAGTTGTTAATTCGGGTCCGAAGTACCGTCATGCACAAGCTTAATATAGAGACTGCAGTTATGTGTAAGACCTGAGGTGGCAGTAATGAGTATAAGAATGTCAACTTCCATCTAGTCCCTTTAGGAAAATCCAGAGTAAATGTAATATTTCTTTGTGATCGGATGTTTAAAAAAAGCATTGGAGTTGGCTCTATAAAAGGTTAAAATCCCATTATAGTGACTAGGGCTCAAGTTCTGTTGGCCCCGCCCCTATCAGTTACTACACGAAAACAAAGCCGATTTTAGGCCGTGCAGAGAAACGGTGCAGTGTTGACTTGTTGGTGCAAATGAACATTTTACACAAATCAATCTACTAAACATCAGATTTTAGTGGCGAAAATTTTCCCTCATTCTCCGTTTAAATGACCGGAAGTGCCGAGACAAGGCAAAAAGAGGCAAAAGTGGGTCCTTTCTGTCCTGCGTTACCATGGAGATCAGCTGCGATGCGTCACTTGTCATAAACTGGTAGCATACATACATATGTTTACGAAATCAGAGCCGTTTATGATTAAACTCAACTGGCCAAAGTGGCAAATGAGAGTGAAATGGTTTTAAGCTCAAATAAAATCTACCAGTGTTTGGCTAATTGGCTTGTGATTTCTATGAGTGTAACTATCAAGCCATGTAATATCCTGGTGTGAATCAAATGCACATTGCAACATAGAAAACCGATTAGCAATTAGCATAGCATGTTTGGCTAACATGTGTGACTAACCCTGGAAGAAAAACAAAAACTCTCTTCACCTTTTGCTGTGTACTTTGCTCTAAAACGGCAAAATATGTAGTTAGTCACCATGAAAATAATTGTAAATCATGTGTGCCGAGTTGTCCAGGTCGGTTCAAAATATGGTGGTGGGTTTAGAGTAAAGCCAAGGCTACAGCACCTCCTACTGGGCACTCATCGTACAATTAAAACAAATAACCCTAAATGAGATTAAAACATTAGGATTACATAGAACAATGAGACTGTTTATTTTTTACCCCATCAAAAGGAAACTATACTTCTTACCCCTACTAAGTGCTCGTGTACACCCAGTGGTGCCTACCCTTGGATGGGAAACGCTAGCATTGACATTTGTCCCATAGTGATTGACACAGCTGTAAAAGGATTTCGGTTTTAGTCTGCTGAGATGAACTAGGACACACCAGGATTTGATTCTCGCCAATGTGCCACATCTTATCAATTCATCTTCTTATGACCAGAGCTTTAAAGTGGCAGCTTACGGCATTGTGGACTGTAGTTACATCACCACCATTTCACAGTAGGATAAGAAAAAGGTTCAAGCAGAGGAAAAAATATTGCTGGAGCAACTTTTCTTTGTGTGTGTTCCTAATGTCTCCTTCTGTTCCGAGTTACATTGTTTCCACTCTCCAGCAACTGAAAGTGCCCAGCAAGCCGACAGCTCCTACTTTCTATTTCAAGCAGGCGCTAACAGCAAAACATTTACTTCGATAGGTTTGTTAATTTTCAGTCCAATCACAGATGTTGCACATTCATAACTCATCACTCAAATGCAGAAAGCTTTCGCCAATATAAGGTGATATCCACTATTAAAATCCACGCTCCTCCTCCCAAAATGTAAAGTAAGTAAGTGCTTTATCTGTCATTGTACAAGTGTACAACGAAATAGAGTTCAGGGGTTAATTCTGAGCCGCTGCGATTGAGCCGTGCTGCCACTGTGGGCCGACCTGACCTGGACATCGGGGAAACCGTAGCACCCGGAAGAAACCTGGCTGGCTGTCTTTAGTCCTCCTCTGATCCTCTGAAATGGTGCACCGCCTCCTGGGTTTGTCCCTGTTTCAGAGCGTGGTGTCCTGCACTGGTCAGCTCCACCTCCTCCTTCCTCTTCCTCTTGCAGCTCTCTTCACTCCACAACAGTCTTTCACCATCATCTGGGAAGAGCTTAGCAGTTAATCTGTTTTATTCTCCAGTGAACGTCCATTAGCCAGAACACTACAGGGACGGAAGGGCTGTGGCTTTGCTGGGAGTCTTGCCTGGATACCTCCTCGTTTGTCCCTTTTTTGTTTCCTGTGCCCGGGCAGTGCCCGGGCGCGGCACTGCCGTTGACCACTGCTCCTTATGGGTTGCCTCAGCGGCATCGAAGGATGGGTTAAATGCAGAAGACAAATTTCCCTACGGGGACAATAAAGTATACAAATACAAATACCTCCTCGTTTGTCCCTTTTTTGTTTCCTGTAGCTCCTCTTGTGACACCTCCACTGTGCTGCAGGTGTGGGGGTCTCTTGGTGCCTCTTCAGAATCTCAGAAGAAAAAAAAAATGTTGGTCTCAAATGGGTTTACCTGATAAGCTAGCTTTTTGTTTACTTTTAAACAGCTGCTTTCTTCAGGACCATTCAGGACCAAAAAATTCCATCGAACCTCACAAAAACACAGCAAAGACGTACAAAAGTATCCAGTAAAACCATTCGGAACACAGAAATCACAAATGCAGCTCGCAGAAAAAGGAAAAAAAATCACCATGACGAGTATTGCTGGATTTCAGATGACATCCCAATACTTTGTCAGAAGTGGAAGTTACTTATTAAAAAATAAAGTGATAGTTGGTCATTGTAAAGTAACAATTTCACCTTGAGGATTAATAAAGGTGAAGAGAATCGTACATGCCTACAGAAGGGACACGCTAACCAAGGGAACATAATGATAAACTGTATTGATTTCACTGTTAATGCATTGATGGACATTGTTACAGATCTCTTTCTTTGAGACACGCAAAAGTATAAGGATAGGATAATGACAATTGAATGCATCTGTATCTGGTGTTGCTCAAGGTATTTTATTGAATTACCAAAAAAAATAAAAAATAAAAAATTCATTAACATTATATGCAAAATGTACATCTTTCTCGCTTTTAACAATTGTTTGTGTAGACGACATCTCCACTTTAGTAGCACCTACAGTCATGAAATGTTCCCGTCTTGATATCGATTCAAAAAACCTTTGAATTGATCCTTTTAATACGTCTTTTTCCCATAAAAATGCCATATGACTTGTTTTGGTCATGTTAAATAAAAAGTACATGATTAATGTAACTCCATTGGGTTCAGTTAGTTTTATATTAGTTTCTACTATTTGCAGCATTAGATCTATTTTAGAAATCCGAATCGATACCCAGCTCTGCTTTCAATAACACATTTCTAGCTTGATTTATTTAGCTTTGCAAAACCAAAGTGACACTTGACTTTTTGTGGATTGTTTTACTGTTTTTTAGTAACAACCATTCGAACGCTAAACAAGATATACAAAATTCCCTCTGAATATACTCCTTGTATCTCAAATGTCAACAAACCCATACATTGAAATCTGGCTCTTTACATTATTCTGATTCTGTCGCCACAAATGCAGACAATTTTGGCAATTTTATATTTTGGAAATATCAAAAAACCATTGCAGCCTCCACTCAACAGTGTGAGAGACTAACCATGATATAACTGTACGTACCTCAAAAACATCAGCACAGTAGAATTCCGCTCCACACCGATGTCAGCAGAGAAAGTGTTAGACACACAAGATGAAAGTGCTGCAAACGGACACACTTTTCCAAATAGGTGAAATGCCAATGCAGTGGTGTGAACTCTGGCAGTACTTTTAAAAGCCAGACCAAAGCTTGAACATGTTCTGCAACACATCCAATTAGCAGAGTCCCTGATTAGATTCACCAGGACCTAACCAGGTCTACCATTTTCCATTGGGTCCATATAGTAGAATTAAAGATGGCGGCGCATCCGTGTGCTCTGGTTGTGACAGACGTTTGGAGAGTCATTTCATGAGCATGTATTGATTGTGTTGCCTCCAGTCAATGGCGCTAATGACACAGTGTTAGTACCTGCCGTAACGCTGTAAGAATGAGGAGTGATTTGCGATCAGGAGCGACGACAGAAGGGGCCGTCTGCTGTCTACGGACTGTAAATGTGAAAGTAAACATTTGGTAAACTACCTGCTTCTGTCTGTAGCAGTCTGAGCTACGGTTCTTACAAAATTTAGAAAAAACATCTATGTCCATATAATATAGTATTTGTGAAATGTTTATGAAAATCTAATGCAACGTTACTTTTCAAAAATGTAGCCGAGTTACACTAGTTTGAGTTAATTTTGGCAAAATATAAACCAAAAATAGTAATTATGCCACCAAGCAAAATTGCAATCCAATATTTTCTTTTCCTTCTCTTTCCCCTATTCTCTCTGTTTTGTTTTGACGACATTAGCTACACGCAACTGCAGATCTTACACACCAGTGTCCGTTATTTGTGTGGAGTTTGGCTTGTAATTCGAGTTACTTGAATTGTAATGACTAATCTATTCTGGTATTTTGTGTAAGTAATATGTTACATTCCTTAGTTACTGAAAAAAGTAATATATGTGTGTAACTCGTTACTTTTTGTAAAACGTTATCGTCAACACTGACCTTACCTGTGTGAATGTGGTGTGTGAGTAAGTGAATGGGTGGAGGTTAGTCAGTCCACCCCAGGGCAGCTGTGGCTACAACAGTTAGCTTAGCACCACCAAGTGTGGAGTGGGGCTAAGTCGCAATTTGAGAAACCAGTCAACTCAAGGAAGTGCATCGTAGAAAAGGTTCAACCTATACAATACTAATACTTTCACATTGGTTTGCATTATATTCATGTATAAATACGGCGTATAATTAGAAATGTGTAGGCTACATTTGTTGGAACGCCTGCTTATTTACCACTAATAAGGAATTCAAAAACTCTCAGGAGCAGCAGATCACAGCACATCACATGACTCACATGCGTATTGTTTGTATGAACTGTGATATAAGGAGTTGTCAATCTTCATTTCATTTAACTCATTGACTTCCAGCCATTTTCAAATCAGAGAGCTCCTCACTGCCAGAAGTTTTTCAGGATTCTGATTGTTTTTTCAAGACCCACTGAAAAATTGAGTTCTAGGTCTATGTTAACACCTAACCTACCAAAAGAAAGATTAGACTCTCTTCTTTCATCTAAAAAAGTTTGTTTGTACTGCTTTCCATTCTTTAGTAATCGTCCGTAGAAAATAGGTGAAATCACCCAAAATGCTGGTTTCTGACCAAAAAGCTGAGAAAACAAGCATTTTGTAATCAAGCAGAACAGTTACTTTGATGCTAATATTTGTTGCTTTAGTGACACCTCAAACATCTGAACAGTGGTTTCCTTCTATAAAACTGAAGCACACTCCTTCTCTCACACGCTTCTCTCTCGTGTGCGCTGTGATGAAAAGCGCCGTCGGACGCTGTGTCCGGATGCGGGTTCGGGGTTAGCATTTTTGGCATGCTTGTTAGCGGCTTTTTTAGGTCTAATATCTGTCTGCTTCCTTGATCCTCCTTCACCATGATCCAACACTCTTACTACGAAAACCACAGCTAACCAAAACCTGTTCAAGTGTAAGTTGCCTGTATTTTTCCTTACATTTCGCCATTCTTTCTGGATCTTCTCTAGCCTGGCCTTTGCCATCCGTAAACTCCGGTCAATTATCTTTTCTCTACATGTACGTCTGGGTCTGATCTCAGTGGCCGCGTTACATCGGTTGAATTTCAACCTACCATTCAGCGAGCAGGGGAAGAGGGTATTGTAGGTGACGTCAAGCATTTGCGCCGCATTTGCTGGTTGTAGTTCGGCAATGGCGGCGGATACAAATGTAATGGAAGCTCTTCAATGCGTTCTGGCTCGGCTCCCAAATATCCAGAAATTAAAATTGAAGCCTTGGAATGCGCAAGGAATGCTCCAAAGAGTTATGATAGCTGCTTCACTCAGTCGGGCACATTACATACGTCACGACAGAACGCTAGTGAAAATCCGATTCAATCGTTTCAAAGGAGTTCACCCCTCCCACCTGATAACGGAGCTCAATTGTGAATATCCAGACCCTTGTACGAAACGAAATGAGTACGAGGGTATGGTAAAACCAGGCTAGATCTTCTCCTTGTACTGTGAAGTATTCCTTTGGTTTTAGGAAAGTAACTGTATTCTGAATACTCTCAAATGAAAGAGTAACTGTACCTGAATACAGTTACTCAAAATGAGTAATCTAAATGTGTATTCTCAATATATCTACATCTATACACATATAGAGCTGTATGTGGGCGAGCAAGCCAAAGACAAATTTCTGTCATCATTGTGTGTGGCAGACAAATCAAGTCATTCATTTGTTGATTTAAAAAATGGTCACCATTTCCATTGCCTGATTTAATGGCTGATCTTCCAGGACAATAATGATATCCTTGGCCCTTGACATATAAACATAAGCAGTAAAAAAATGTGGTCACAATCCTTTGGAAATGTCTCTATATTATTTACAATAAGTAGGAAAACAACGTGGCCTGTATTGTCCAAACCCTATCAGCGCAGATACGGTGGCTCGGTAAACGAAAGCCGGCGAAGTGGAACCCTGCACTGAAATCCATTAAGATTGAGATCAGTAAAATTAACAAGGTGACAGTTAATTAATGGGCCGTACAAAGTGACTGCATTTGTCAAGCTGACCTGGACATGTGCTCTTTTCATTATGACGACTTATAATTGGGCAACTATTAAAGGAAATTTTGTGACATCTAGAGGTATTTCTGATCACTTTTCTTTCTTTTATATGTTTTTTTTCCCCCTCTCATTGTGACAAATGTTTTCATAAAGTAGTCATCTGAACTGGGTATTGATAATCCACGACCATTAGTCACTATAGCAAAATTGTGCACTAGTACAATTAGCCTGATTGCACGATGTGGCTACGCTGTGAGGCCAGTGTTTCCTGTTTCCTCTTCAAATGTTCTTAATTAGCAGCCAATATGAACGAATCTACATACAGTAAAAATAATCGTCTTGTCTATAGTAATAACTCTATTTAGTTTAATTATTTATAGAACGTTAGACCATTTTAATATGGGCTTGGATGTTGAACTTTGGCAGCTTCTCATATACCGACTCACTCTCAAAAATGCCAGAGAGCTGTGTACACTTCAAAGACAATCGTGTAAAATGTGGAAAAGGCTGGATTTTTGTTCTTGCACTTTACTACATTGATCCAAATGTTTCATGATTGTGTTCAGCGTTTTTCAGAACAAAAAGAAAAATGTGAGTCATCAAGCGCACGTAGACATGTAGAAAGTGTTTGGCAAGCTACCGAGAAAGTGCTGAAGAGCTACTGGAGGTCCCTGGTGTACATACTTTGAATTTCATTCCAATTGCCCCGAGTGTTTGAGAGAAATGCAATTTAAATTTCTCAGGGACTTGACAATAAACTATATTTCTCTTATCTTAACGTTATAGCCTGTAAATGAAACTTAACACATTGTGACATGCGTGCATATCTTAAAGGAATAGGTCACATTTTTACATACTGAGAGGGGTGAAGTTAAAAGCTACCAAGTTCTTTCACGTTTTCCCTATTTAAATACAGTTTTGTGAAACGTTACACGATCCAAGTCTAGTTACACAAAATTCAACATGATGATTTTCTAAAGGGATAAAAAGGGGTACTATATTGTGAGGCGTAATAACACCTGGAGTACTTTAACATACTGCGCGGACGTCGAAGTACTCCAAGTGTTATTCGCCTCATAGGGTTGTGCCCTATCCATAGTGATGGATGACGAACATCACAAGATGTGGAGAGCCACCATTGTGAGGCCACGCCCCCTCCAGTCAGAAACACGCGCTGATCTTCTGTGGGCCTTGTAAACCTACAAACCTTGCAAGGATTGCACTAAATCACGAATATAGATAATATGCACGATAGTTTAAGTAGCCTACCAGAAGCCTGAAGACATGATTGGTTAGAGGTAATTAAAATAAAGACGCAGCACTGCTCTATTTCTGACGCGCGGGCTCTCTCTCTAAAAGCAGCTTCACTGTTTCACTGCATGGTTTCACTTTGCTTTTCGTACAGAAACTTAACAGTTTTAAAATGATGCGCATAGGTAGCCTCGTATCGGATGAGCCGGTACGAGGCTACAAGCACACGGACCAGGCGGCGCGTGGAGCAGCTTCAAAAACGTAGGCTACGATGCAAACTTCTAAATATTGTCCCGTTCACCGACTGTTTCTCAAACATTACCTTAAAATTGGGAAAATGCAAATTAATAAGCTCTGATTTACATTTGTATTAGTGTGATAAGAGTCTTGGTATTGAGGAGCTGATGACACTCTGAATAAGTTGTTCTCTTCTGAGACTTTACGCACGAATTTTAACACATTTCTGATGCAAAATTCGTGTTCAGTCGATGTATGAAAGGCTGTGTATAGATTACATGTAACAGAAGGTGTTTTATATTACTTTTAATGTATTCATTTTAGAAATAAGTTTTAAACCATTTTACAGAATAACTCTTCTTTATATGTGCTCTTGTTTGGATTACTCTAAGAAAGTTAACAGCCAGTCCTCCCCAGGAAATGTTTTGTTAATCAGATACAATTGTGTGCAATCTGGTGAATTTTAAGCAAAAATATGCTGTTTAAATTAGCCTTATACAGTGATGAAAATCAGAACTGTCTACATTATGATTACTTACTTTCTTAAAAAAGAAAAGTAACATTGTTTTTTATAGCTGCAATTAGACTACTTTTATTATTTATTCTATTTATTTATTGTTTTTTATGTACTGTCAAAATCCTGTGTTAGTGTTTCCCTGTGGGGCCCCACAGCAGGGGCCCCAGTCCCTGTCAGCTCCGCCCCTGTTCCTCCTCCGTCTGTAGCTGCTCATCGTTGAGTCTTTAGTGTTGCCAGACAACACTAAAGACTCAACTTTAACCAGGATTCCAAACGTTTTTGTTTCTTTTAATTCAGAGGATCTGATCAGAGGAAAGATTGTGTGGAAAAGGCCGACATCGTGCTGTAACCGCACACCGTAACCCCGCGCCACTCCGCACTGTCCGCACCGCCTTTTCTTTTCATTATGCTTCCTAAATCAGTCTCTAAAACCAAAAATATGAGGCCGATTGATGTGGAATAAAAAGCGGGCTAAAGCTTGGGAAGAGTAGACTTTGTTTATGGGTTAGTTTATGTCCGTAAAGTTGATGATTTCATGATAAATTGAGGCGCATTAAACCCGCGCACATGTGGAGCGGACTGACCTGCTGCTGATCTTATGATTATTTCTCCAGTCTCTCTCTGAAGAGTGGACTTCTGTCCAGCACATATTTAGTGAGGGACGGGCATGGATCTGTTGTATGACGGGGAGAAAGAGAGGATCCTTGAAATACGGGACAAAAGCCATCCCTTATTGATTCAATACGGGACGCACCTTTATATTTAAAAATACAGGACGATTCCATATTTCAAGAGACGGTTGGCATCCCTAGACATCGCCCAACCCTAATGCCTCACAATATCCTTTTTATCCGCTTAGAAAATTAACAGCTTGGTAGCTTCTAACTTCACCCCAGTTTGGGGCTATACCTTTGCTGGGAGAGGCTAAATGCTAACAACATTTGCGTGACAGAGCGCACGCACAAAGACCAGACAGGTGCACATCAACTCATCTAAGCTAAGGTAAAAACATATCTCAGTTTGTAAAAACGGTGGTCTATTCCTTTAAGGTATACTTTAGGTATACTTCGGTCTCAATTGAAAATAGAGAGCAAACCTAGAATACCATAACGTATACAGTGTAACTACTTTATTTGGATTTAATCACTTTCACAAATTGTGAAAAAGTGTCCAATGAAGTGTAGCTTAAGGACACACTTAAACATAGAGAGTGTCAACCACTAAGTCAGAATCTTACACCAGTTTCCCAGTAAAGTATTTATTTCTTTATCCATATGAATGACACTAAATGGCGCAGGTCCCCGCTGCTGCTAAACCATGACGTGTTACAGCAGCATGTCACTAACATGTTAATTTTCCACAACACATTCAAAGCCTCTTCTGGTCTCTTCTCCGGCAACGGTGAATTTCCCCCCACCCATCCAATGCTCCTTTTCCTCCGCTGTGACAGATTAGGCCCCGGCTCGCCACGTAACCGCTCGGAAATCTAAAAATAAAAACAGCAAAACGTCGCACATTAACTGCCCGTATACTGGGAATAATGAAGAGCGTTTATGAAGTCGGACTTCTAATCCAACACGAGCTGAATGCGGCAACGGCGGGCTGAATGGAGCGAGATAAAAGTTGTAATCCAAGCGCCTCAGGCATGGGGGTAATTAAAAAAAAAAAAAGTTTGAAAAATCTATTAATAAAGCTTTAATTAAAAACTACATTTTTAATATCTCAAGACCTTTTCAATTGACATTTCTAACAGGATTTGGTTGCTCGCCTAAAGCGCTTAACGCTGGAGTATGGTGGCAAACAGTACACAGCATTCAGCCATACGTTAATTGGAAAACACAGAGAGCGGCTTGTGTTTTGAATGAGGATAGAACGGCAGTTAATGTGGACAAAATCGCTTACGTCATAGAAATCATGACAAGCTCCCGCAAAAGTGAGCAAAGAATGACTGTGGACTAGGACATTAGTATGTTTCTATATTGACAACATTCTTTTGGGTGTCTCAGCATCAACATTTTACATTTAACTTTGCAATAATCATCTGTCGGCAGTAGTGGAAATGACATGTTACAAAACCGTAAAAAAGCCATTTCTTTCAGCTAATGGCAAAGCTAACAAATCAATAGTGCCTCGATGAACACACTTCAATTGCTCAGAATAGATACAGACGGCATATGGTCATGTTTGAAGCAGTCAGAGGGGGAAACAAATAAGAGAAAAACTTAACTTTGTCCCATTTCTCCACCATTACTTAAACAAATGCTGAATTATGAATAGTTTGTCTAAACAAAGGGACAGAGACTTGGAGAGGAGCAAAGTGGTTCAACAGCCCATAAATACAGACAATGCTAACCAGGAAGCTAGCGAAGCTCACGTTAGCTTCATGCTACTGTGGCATGACGGGTGGAGCTAGGTAGCAGAAGAAGTGGTGGCGATGATAATTTAACCTTAGCTTCTATTGTAAAAGGTTGGGAATGTTTGCACAACAACGCAACCGAGTGGTCAATCTCGGATTTGGACCGGAAGTATAACTACCAAATTAAGGTCGCACAGATTCGTTAGATGATGACAGACACTTGTTCCATAGAGAAAATATATAAGTTAATTCATTTTACATTCAATTGGTTAAAAGTGCTTTTAGTTACTGCATTTGCGACAGTTCAGGGTTCTCCAAAACAGTACATTTCTCTTTGTGACAGTTCAGGGTTCTCCAAATACAATACGTTTCTCCATTACAAAACCGGAGTTGAACAATAGGCAGCAGTTAACAAAACTAAAAGTGCAATAGAAATCTAACAGAAAAGTAATAGAACAAGTAATAGAACAACAGTTGGTTCTCAGTGACTCTGGGCTCCAAATAGCCGGGGCGTACCTATGAATGAAAGTAAGGATGTTGTTAGGGAAAGGTTGCAGCTGTATGGCTTGGCTACACCTGAAAAGCGGCTGGCTGGGAGCAACATACCGTTCCCTGCCTCGGTACACCAGAGCTTGACGCTTTTAATTGATCGGAGGCCCACACGGCGAGTCCGACCAACCGACCAACCAACTCCCCTTTTATAGTCATGGTGCCGCCAGCCGGCTGGGAGGAACACAACAGGCGCCTTGCTACACTACGTTAGCTAACGAGTGCCGTTTTTCGCTTCTACTGAACAATTTGCTGTGAAAAGATTTTGGCTTGACTTTATTGGTGTGTGATAAATATGTTTATAGTCCACCAGAAAACGGCAAAAAATTGTGGAAAAATGGTGACTCTCATGAGAAGTTTTCTCCCCCCTCGGCTAGGCCACACCTCCTTGTATAACCCGTTGCCGTCTATCTATTAGTCCGGTGATGAAATATGGGCTTTAAAAGATGTGAATGACAGTGACATGTTCCTTCTGTACAACAAAATTCAGGAAATGCTGATCAGAGCGCTGACGCAGAAGACGAAGTAACCACCAAAGTGAACAGGATTACTAAAAAGTGCAGTGTGGACGAAGTGAAAGGAGGGAGCAGTGTTGTTGCATGGTTATAAACTCAACAAAAGTCAAACTTGTCAAATCGTGAGGTCCTCAAAATAGTCCTTAATTTAGATCTCAACCTCTCAACATGATGATTAATTTAGCACCTCACACCAAGTTGAGGCTAAATAATACTTTATTAATACCTCTGCATTTGACCCATCCTCTATGCCGCTGAGGCGACCTGCAGGAGCAGATCCAGCTCCAGATGTGCAGCCAGGCTGATGATCAGAATCACCTGGCTGGAGGATTCACCTATTGCACATGTTTTTTAGTCGTAGTGGAAATGGAGTACCTGGAGGAAATCTTCGCAGACAGGGGAGAACTTGGAAACTCCACACAGAAAGGCACTATCTGGGTTTGATTGTGATATATACAAAGTAGAGAGGGATTTCTTCATGTCTTATGCGTATCCTGATTTATTGAGCCTGTGAGCCACGTCCGGCCCGAAGTCTAAATCCGGCCCCCAGGGCAATTGTCAATTTCTGAATTATACTTTTTGACCAACACATTGCGCTAGAACCGCTAGAACTTTTTGAACGCCTTATAGGACTTTAACATCTGCTCTGGCTTTACTTAGTCACACGCAGTGTCTTCAGACAGACAAGATTTGAATTAAAAAACAATAGTTGCACCGTTTTTGTGACTTACACGGACTCTTACTTTTATCATGTGGACTGTTTTGGATCCATTTGGAATAGAAGTGTAAGCAAATATATTTCAATATCTGAACATCTATCCTTGTCCACATACCTTTGAGACAACCAGCTTCACAGAACTTTTCTTCTCTTGTTGAGTACATACTGTAACCTAACTATGTCCCATTAGTTCAGGTGCAGGATGAAGACGGAAGAAGAGGTGCTTTTATTTGGCGAGCGCCGCGGCCGGGGAGAGACAAAACACTTGTGGATGAGAATGGATTTGGGTCAGGACACATATAGACACCGTGCTTCTGCCGGCTGGGTTTCCTCTGCGCTGTTACCATGGAAACGCACCCTATCTCGCTCGCTGCCATCCTGCATATACCTGCCTCTGCCTTTTGCCGCGGCGTGCACAAACCAAACTCTTCGAGTCGTGCGTGCCACAGGTTTTGCACCTGAATGCACCGGAGTCTTATCCACTTTCACAGACCCCGGCGCCGCATGTAAAGTTGCTGCCGTGGTTGTTATTGTTGTTGTGAGGTTTTGTAAATGGAACAAAGGAGACATGACTGAAAGCATGTGATATGATGAGACAGAGGGAGTAGTTAAATTATACTAAAAGCAGCGTGGTTGTGATGGATAAGAAATGACAATAGGAGTGCTAAAAATAGTGGCTGCTGCAGAGACACTGTAGGGAAGGAGCTGGTGTGAAACAGTGAGAGATATTTTGGTGATATTGATGAAGCTATAAGTATCGGTGACTACTGCATGTTAACCTTTATGACACACTGACTAATCCGAAGGATGGCAGTCTACTAACTACTCTTTCACAAACTTTTAGCCTTTACAATTTTACAGATGTACATCTGACAGATGCACTTAAAAGTTTGACGCGCGCTGCCGGTGCTGGTCCTTAGAGTAAATATGTTAATTCATCATAGGCGCTGATTTGCAGCCGCGCTTCCATCAGCCTACGCCAGGGAAGCTCTGGCTACTGACAAAGAACCACCTGGTGTGGCTGAGGAGTCAATAAGCATGGGTAACCACCTTGTAGTCAGAAAATGTACAGATTGATTTGATTTATATACATAATACAGTCAAGCATTTAACAAAGCTGAAGACTATACATAGAGGATCCAGCTCATACCATCAATATGAACAAATAAACCCTGCCTCACTGAAAGTATAGTCTCCTGATGTGATAAACCATGCATGGTGCAAAATACCATTAAGAGCTACAAATGCGGCAACTGCAATTATTTCTGCTGAAACGTGAGCAGAGTGACCCTGTTATTTAGTCAGGGCTGTCACAGATAACCAGTCGCCGACACTGTGTTGTTTTTTATTGAGAAATAAAACAAACAACAACCTAGATGCCAAAGGTAACTGTGATTTCACTTGGCAGTGTGGGTGATGTGTGTGATGCACAAGGGCAAAAAGGCAGTCCAGGATCGTCAACGTTATAGAAATGAAGTTAATATAAAACATTGGGGACATTTTAAATATAGTATTGTTTGTCTTTTCTTTTTACCTTTATGTCAGAATCAGAATCTGTTTTTTTGGCCATTGTTAGTGAACAGGTTCACAACTAGGATTTTTTTTCAGTTCAATCGTGCAACATGTAACATAAAACATATAACACATAACTTTGATAAATAATAAACAATACACATTTTAAAACTATAAGACCATAAGGGCATGCATGAGAAGATTAAGATAAAATATGATATAGACAACAACAATTTTACAAAACAACAGCGTGAGTGTACTTACAGATGTGCAGGTGCATTAGGTGTTAGCAGCACTTACCAGTAGAGTCCCACTGAAGTTAACAATCTCTTTTTCAGGGTAGCCTTGATTAGAGCATACATTGGCTTTGGCATTGTTTCAATAAGATCTTGCATTGATGATGGGAGAGTGCGACCACTGCGCAAAGCCCAACACATTCCAAAGATTGTCAACGAGGTAAAGATTGAGACTCTGTGGCGGCCAATCCATGCGTGAAAATGATATACTACAGTGTGAGCCCGATGAATCCTGGCATTATCATCTTTGAATATGCCCGTGCCATCAGGGAAGAAGAAATCCAATTGATGGAATAGTAACCTGGCCATTCAGGATGTTCAGCTGATCTCATTCTTTGGGCACATAGTGTTACCCAACTGCAGCAACCCCAGATCATAACTGTTAGTTAAATATGACCCTCGAGCACATAGCCTCTGCATTCCCTCCCCTGGGATGATTTTGAGAAATACGACGCACACAACAGATATCAAATGTGCCAATGTTGTGCGGAGCAAACGTGCCCATGGAATTTTACAATGTATCCTTGTTTGACATGTGTTTCTTTAAAATGAACTGTAAACTGTCATTTTTTACTTTTCTGGAGCATTTCTTCCCAACATCCCAAGTCTACACAGGGATGAGTTTACAAGGTGGTCAGTAACTAAGTACATTTACTTAAGTAAGTAAATGAGAAAGTAAGTAAGTGCTTTATTTGTCATTACCATGCAACAAAATAGTGTTCAGGTGTTAGTCCTGAGCCGCTGCGACTGAGCCACGTGACCAGCATGTTTTTGGAGGTAGGGGAAACCAGAGTACTGCCTTCAGTCTCCTCTGATCCTCTAAAACGGTGCAGCGTCTCCTGGGTTTGTCCTTGTTTCAGAGCGTGGTGTCCTGCACTGGTCAGCTCCACCTCCTCCTTCCTCTTTCTCCTGCGCAGCTCCCTCTGCTCCACAACAGTCTTTCACTGTCTTCTGGGAAGAGCTTAGCAGTTCATCTGTTTTATTCTCCAGTGAACGTCCATTAGCCAGAACAATAGAAGGCATGTGTGGCTTAGCTGTGAGTCTTGCCCAGATACCTCCTCGTTTGTCCCTTCCTTGTTTCCTGTAGCTCCTCTTGTGGCGCCTCCACTGTGCTGCAGGTGTGGGGGGGCTCTTGGTACCTCTTCAGTGTTTCAGAAGAAGACATTTCTAAGTACTGTACTTAAGTAGAGTTTATGAGGAACTGTGCTCTACTCGAGTAGTATTTGTGTTGAGAACCTTTTATTTTTACTCTATTCAATTTAAAAGATAAATTAACATTTCTAATAAAGGCTCCAAAGTAAAAAGTTAATTTGAAGGAGGGAGATGTCAGTGGAAATGAGTTGTTTATTTTTAAATGCATATGTTAATGCCACAAATTCATATGTTAATGCCACAAATTCATATGTTAATGCCACAAATTCACAACGAGAAAAATACATTTTGTCCTCATCGTGCTGGCCTAGAGAGGGTGAATCCGGGCACCATTTCTGTGTTTTAGAAGTTCTTGACTGATTTGTACCTTCTACTTTGGAAACTTGGGTATTTTCTACAGCAAATACTTCAGTACTTTCACTTAATCCTTTGACACAGCAACTTTTACTTGTATTGGAGTAATATTTGATCAGTATAATCTGTACTTTGACAATCTCTGATGTTTCCTAACTTTCAGGGCGCAATACTGTCACGGTAATGTAAACAACATGCTACCTGCTACATTCTACCTGCTACATGCTACCTGCTAGCTTCTAACTGCTAGTTGATAAAAGACTTCTTTTTCAATTTCTTTCTTCATTATTCACAATTCTTTGCTTATAGAATATACTGCAGGACAAAACACCATCACTACTAGTAAAAAAAAAAAGATCTTTTATAGGGCCTTGTACGAGTTGTGTAATTTAGTAATTTTGTGAATAGCATGGTTCCACTCTTAGTTAGCATAAAACCACAACATGCTCCCGTCAGTGCGAAATCCTGCGTTGTTTGACTAAACCCGTGCTAACTGTGAAGACCTATCTAAACATCGGCAAGCCCCCCCCCCCCCCCCCTCCACACACACACACACACACACACACATTTAGTGCACACAACTGTTTTCCAAATATGGATGAAATATACCCCGTATGCCGGAGTAGCAACTTCTATGGTAGAATCTCATTAACATTGTAATAGCTTCCAGGCTCATTTGCATTTTGCCGTGAGTGATTTTTTTTTCTTCTCTCCCCTCTCTCTCCCTCCCTCTCTAGCTCTTCCCTCTCTCTCTCCTCTGCTGGATAAAATTATTTATTTATTTAAAGGAGGAAAAAAAAAAGACAGACTCTAACTTTAAAGCACTGCACTTTATTTCCATATTCAAGTTAAACAAATTGTAATTGAAAGGCACTTTTCAATTATGCCCTCTCCTCGTCGTCGCGGTGACAAACGAATCGCGCCGTCGTGTCAAGCAATTACGGCCAGTCGCATAAAAACTACAGACTCATATTTGCGCGCGGGGATGACGAATTAGTGTAAATAGATTAATACGACGAAGTGCGGGGCTTTTTTTTATTTCGGTTTCCGTAATGTGGGGGGGGGGGGGGAGAAAACGGCGGCGTCTGAAAAATCTTATTTGCTGCAGTGTTTTTGAACTAAACCAAAAGCTTGCCCCGTGACTCAACCCCGCCGAGAGAGAGAGAGAGAGAGAGTGAGAGATGGGAGGGGGGTGCACAGAGCGGGATGCTGAAGCAAAGTAGACGTTTGGGCAAATGGCTAAATGAGCAACGACTCTGCTTTTAGGAAACTGCCGACTTTCACTGGATGTATAGACTTCATGCTGATTTGATCATGGCATAAATGAAAAAGCTCTATACTATTAAGGGCTAAACTTATTGTCTTCGATTTGCCTACAATGTATCACAGAATGATTCACTCCTGAGGACATACAAAATTCATGCGGAAAAAATCCAACAAAAATGCACAATATCTCTGTAAAACTATTATCACATTATCAGGTGACGCAATATCCATATTGCAAAAAAATAACACATTACTTTTGAAATAAATTAGTTTTAGCTTTGTTGTTTGACAGTGTTATGTATTTGGGTCTCTTTTCTGCAAATGCGCCATGATTTTAAAGCCATACTGTGTAACAATTCACGATAGAGTTTCTATTGGTAAAAAAATACCTCAAAAACATGTCATTTTACTGTGAGCTAGCTCGTCTGTCCTCAGTTCGTAGAGAGCGGGACACCACCAGTTTGTCTCCATGGAGATGTAGCGGCTTTGCTTTGACTGTATGTAGCCAAAGATGAGGTTTAAATACATGAGGTCCTCATTCAGCTGCTTCAAAGGATCTGTATCATGCTATTTTAGCCATTCCAAAGTAAACTATAGGCATTTATATGATATATTGTACCTCTATCACTATGGAGTACTCATTTTTGAGAGAAATATAAGTATTTTCTGGGGGTATTTTCCAAACCCGGAAGACAAGACGCTTCGATTCAGTTAACTCCGCCCCTCTCATCGCTCATTCCACATTTGCAATATTAGAAATATAAATATCGCTGCAAAAAGTTAAGTTACTTCACACAATGCAGTTATAAGGAGCTGACATGTGCAACACAGTTTCATAAATTGACTTACCGCTCAGCCTGGCCTCCCCATCATCGGGTGTTTACGTTATGGCACTCGCGTTGGTTATAAAAGTTAACTTAATTTTGGGGTGGGCGCTTATAAGCGTTTTGCTTCGGCCCACTCCCTTTGAGCAGACTTACTGCTCAAATAAATAAATAAATAAATCCACATTGAACCAAGCATCCATCAGGTTGGTTGATATAGTAGCTAGCTGAATCCTGGAAAGAAATTCCAACTTCTGGCGAGAGCACTCTTCTTTAGGAAGGTTGAATAGTCCTGTTCCTCTTGTAGCCAAACGCGCATCCGTGACATTATCATTGGGTAAGAAAAAAGAACAGGCGGTGTCCAGAGTAGGTTAGAAAGAGCTCCGTATTCACAAACATGACTTCTGATCAGATCCTCCGGGGGTGCGTTTGTTTACTCTCCCGGGACAGCACAGACGCGTCGGGGACTTCCTGTTTATTTATTTATTTATTATTTGTTTCTTTCTTACAACAGAAATAATGAAAAAGCTGTTTTATAAATTAAAATCAGGCCGTAAGGCATTACATTACACACGTCGAGCACTTCCTGTTTGACAGTATGACGTAAAATATGTCAGAGTGTCACAATTCAGTCGTTTTCCAGGACAGGGCGGAGCAGCTGCTCAGAATGCAGGATTCAGGAGGTTTGCTGAGAACTGCGTGAATGAAGCCAAAAACCACTCTGGGGGTGTTTTTGAGAAGGAAATAGCATAACAACATGGCTAAAAACTCCAAAAAGTAAATTTTGATATAGGACCTTTAAAATTAGAATTATCTGCGTCTAGCTGATCATTAAGAACATGTGTGATACACAAGTTTGTATAGTTATCAGCACTTCACAGCAGTTTAGTGTATATTGCGGCATAACAACATACAGGCAATGTGGTTTTACAACAACAAAAATAAAATTTTATGTTTTGTTCACGATAGTGGTTAAAAAGGAGAAGTGACATTCGATCCTAATGTATGGGGACAGTTAGCAAGACGGCTAGTCCGGAAACGTTTTCAGCGTTTCAGACTGATCAATGTATTTTTCCTACAACCGTTAGCACTTAGCCAACTTTTCAGCTGTTGGTGAAGCATCATCAAATCATTGCTAAATATACAGAACTTATGAGATTTTTCTTTAAATAAGAATTAGTGTATAAAAGTGGCCTCTAAGCTAAATGCTAAATCATATTCAGGCAACTTTCTGCTTTTTGTGGGTAAAATACGCAACCAATCACCACTAAACATCATCTTATAATATGTTAATGATGTAGAAACCACAGAAATTATATAAATGGACACTGGTAGGAATAGGCTCAGATAGCTAACCGCGTTTCAGGGATTTCTATGGATTGTGACGCTTTCTCTAACGCAACTACAGCCCCACACTGACTTTTTTTTGTGTCAAACCCCTGACAACAACACAGCGAGGAGAGATATAACCATTAATAACAGGGGAGTCATCAACTGACCAGAGAGACCACATAGTACGCAGCTCCTATCTTTTTTTTTTTTTTTTTTTTACCGGGGGAAAGCATAACAGCAGCAGCAGCAGCACGGCGGCGGCGAGCGAAGAGTTAATATTTCCAACCAGTCCTGCCTCTGCCTCACAAACGCACATACACAAGCTCGCGCACACACACACACACACACACACACACACACACACACACACACAGGCACACGCACCCACAAACTCACATAGACAAACACACACACACACACACACGCACCCACAAACTCACACAGACAAGCGCGCACACACACAAACTCGCTCGTATCCCCACAACCCATCACCCCTGATCACACTCAGCCTCAGCGCACACACCACCACCACCACCACCACCCACCCCCCTTCATTCTCCATCTCTACCCACCTCACCCCCCTTCCTCCCCTTCCTCCCCCTCAGGTCAGTTAATAAGCGAGCCCGAGCCGGTGTGTGTGTGTGTGTGTGTGTGTGTGCGCCTGCCTCTCTACCCTCTCTCTCTCTACCCTCTCTCTCTCTCTCTCTCTCTCTCTCTCTCTCGGCTCGGCTGTCTGGAGGACATGCAGAGCAGAGCAGTGTCTCCCGGGAATTGGCTCATGCAGAAATGCCTTATCCGCCCAGAGAATGGAATTTTTACCCTCGCAACGTAGGGGCTCCCAGCAGGATGCCCCCCCCCCCCAACACCATTGCCACAACACCGGACAGACAGACGAACAGACGGACAGATGTGGACATATATAGTACAAAAGCCCAGAGAGATTCCAAGTTTGATCTATCTTGACCAAAAAGTGACAGGGTACTCACACACGACTAAATGATACTATTTATTTTTGTTTTTATATAGATTTTTGCCCTGCTCCGCACTCTGATGACATAAGGTGGTGCTCGACCGAGACATATAATTTTCTTTAAAGTTCAGACAGCTTCCCTTTAATGCTGTTATTTTTGTAAATGGTCGCAAATGGTCATGTTTATACAGCGCTGTCTACCTACATTAGCACTCGAAGCGCTTTACATCAAGGAACCACTCGCCCATTCACACTCTCACACTCGCAGCGTCAGACACTGGAGGCATGGTGGCTGAAGTGTCTTGCCAAGGACTCAACGGCAGTGTGCCCCCGCGTGATTCGAACCGCCGACCCTCCGACTCTCTGTGCCACTGTCGCCCCACATGGCTTCTCTTTTGTCTGTGCCAGCCCTGGGTAAAGGTTTTGTATGCACTTACTCTATAGGTCTACATACAAAATCTAAACCTATGAAACCTGAATGCTAATAAACAAATTATAACATAAAACCTTTACATTTTGTGTAGTGTAAAATCTGTTAATGACTGGGACAACAAGAAGCCAACAACGTAATACTGTCCTATTCAACAGAAGCACCGCGTTACTACAATATTTATATTAGTGGAAAAACAATAGATAATAAAATGTTGGACTTCTATTTTCATCCACTTTGCTGAAGAGTATTCAGATTTTTGGTCCAAATTTGTGGGTATAATGTTCATAGCAGTAAGGTAACTATAACATTTTTGTGTGCAAATCTTTAGCATTTGAAGAATTTTATTTGGCTTTGAAAAAACGTATGCTCGTAAATTTCTCTCTCTCTCTAACATACAGTAGCAGCATTTTTCATCATCAGATGCCATAAAAAAAACATAAAGTCACTTGTTTTTAATCAAATTTACTCAACTTTACTTTCAAAAGTGACATCTGTAGCGTACAGTAACAAATATCCAAAACAACAATTCTTATAAAAAGAAATCAAAACCGAGATATATGTTTTTGTAAATGAGCTCTTCAAGTTTGTTAAACTTGAAGAGCTTTTTTATGTTTTGTTTACAACTTTCCTTACTAGCAGTCGTTTATCTTTGCTTTGTGTTAAGTTACTTATTGCTACTTTTTTTTTAACCAACATTGCCAACTTTAGCAAAGCTGTGTTTTGTTCCATTTGCCATTCTATAACTTTATAGGCAATTTGAATGTAGTCAATATGTAAAATCAATTATTTATTGTCATTTTAACAAGTATTATTCGAATGACTGGTGACGTCGGGCTAGCACTATTTAACATTAGGCAAACATTTTCATATAAAAAGTATGTTTGGATTCATGGTAATGTGTATATGACTGGTTAATTCATCACTTATTGTGGCTAAATAAGGTGTTGTTATTATAAAGTGTTACCAAGGCAATTTCAAATTGAAAGTTGAACAAATATTGAAGAAAAAAAAAAAGTTTTGTGTTTGTGACATGAGAGAGAGTTCAAACAGGACTCACTCATTTCTCATTAATACGGTTGCGCGGCAACAGTTGTGGAAATTCTCCCTCTCTGTACGGGTTGTCACTTCCTGTAACAAACATCTCAAAAGATGTCAGACCAGGTAAAAGCAGGTTACATTTTGAGCAAAATCGAGTTGTGCTGACCGTGTTCTCGGGAAAATCTTATCCAATGTGTCATGTGCACGCAAAGAAAAATGCTTGAAAATGCATGCTACATTTTAATATTTACACACATTCCAACTTAACTTAACTTTATTTTTTGCATCCCCGGGAATTCTCTCCGTCCAAATTAGTCCTGAATTTTGCACAGGTAAACATGACATATCAATCCTGTGCGCAAACACCACTGTGCATGGCTCTCATGGGCGCATTTCCACTGACATCTCCCTCCTTCTCAAAGCAAAGTGACCACTACCTTCCAACACGAGGGGGAAAAAACCAGCTATTTTCCCTGAATCATCAAGAAGCCATCATTAACTTAATAGCGACACGGTCTTGGGGGAGATGCACTGATAGTCTTTGCGGCACAAAACCTTTATTTGGCAGCATGTAAACACTCCTCTCTCTCCTTTTTTTTTTTTCTCGATACAACATCAGCACCACTAATGAGTTGCCCCGTAGATTTTTTTCTCCCTCTTTTTTTGTGAGTCTCTCTTTCTCCCTCTCTCTCTCTCTCACTTTTGCTTCAAACTTCAAGTGTGGAGAAAGTCACCCCACCACTGCACAGCGCACCACACACACACACACACACACACACACACCACACACAAGGCAGGCATACAGTTAACAAGCGCACACACCGGCCGCCCCCCCTCCTCCTCGCTCCTCTCTCCTCAATCCCCATCCTATTCAGCTTTTTATTCCTCCTCGAAACCACAGCTCCATCTATTGGCGCGAGCTCGGCACATGGCTGCAAAAACCCAGTCCGACGCACTAATCAACATGTAAAGCTCGGCATGTTAGGTAGAAAGACTTAAGCTAAAGCCCGTAATCTAAATCTGTCACCGTCTCAAATGCTCCATTCTACCTGCTGACGTCATGGGGGGGGGGGGGTGATTTAAAAATAACAACAACAAGAAAAAACAACTTAGATAGATCTTGTTGCAGTCAGTTTTCATTTGTCCAATCCAACTTCATTCATATAGCACATTTTAGGGACACTTATTAAGATGAAAGATTAAATGCTTCATTATTCATCGTCAAAGAAATAAAAACTCGTACAACTGATCAGAAACAATACTATATACTGTAGTACACTGAAAGAAATGATCAGTGGTCTTTACTTGAAATAATCCGGGAACAGGATGCTTTGAAACAGACAAGTTAATGTGGCTAATCATTTACAAGTGTTAATTACTCATCAATTATCAGTACAGTTAACTCATCAATTTTCAGTTCAATCAACTCATCATAGTGTTCAATTAAACATCATTATTGCTCAATACTTGCATATTTCAATTATTCCATTTCAGTTTTTACTACATTACATTAAAGCTGCCCTCAGCTATGTCTTTTTGAATTGTTTTTGTCAGTAGGTGGAGTGAACCCTGCTCTGCCCCCTCCTCCCCTCACCTGTCTTTCCCCCCTCACCCATGCCCCTCACTCCCCTTCCCAACCTTTTTTTTTAAGCCCCCCCCCCGCACGTGCTGTAGTCAGGCCTCGCCCCCCCCCCACAGTCCAAAACTGTGGACCCCACAAATGGATCAAAACATGAAAATAATTGCTATTAAGTATTTATTTCATACAAATAAACTGAAATCTGACTGTTTGATGCACCTGTAGTCCTTACTCAATAATTTTTGATGATTTTAGACCATTTATTTTGCTCAAATAATATCATTTATGACCTGACCCTCTGACCAGGCAAAGCTCTGGGCCCCCCTGCAATCCAACCACTGCCATAGACCACACGCTGCTCTGATTGCATTCAATAAAGACACGGAAATCTCATTAATCTTGTGTGAAACAAACATTTTTCAGCATAAATAAGATATGTAGCAAAGTAAAAAAAAAAAATTAGACTTATTATTATTTGCTAAACTGCAACTTTCATGTAAGTCTCTTTTTTTTTGGCATTTAGAACATAATACTTCACTTAGAACAAAGTTTACAGGGCAGAGCTTTTTCCCCCCACCATCCTTGAACGCCTCACAGCCTCCCGGTTCCTGCTTTTTAATCATAAGGAGGAAAAAGACCTGACGGCTCCCAGTAGATGTTGGATGATTAAACAACCAACAGGGACATTTCATGAGGATTTCAGCTGCATCAGAACAAGTCGCTCAGATGTTTATCATCTCACGATCTTTTGTAAACTTCTGTTATAATGCTAAACTCTGACTATTGTGGCTTCTGCTGCTTCAAACATTTGCAACCTCTGCACGTGTTTGTGTTTACATGGTGAGGGGCAGGTGAGGGTGAGGGGTGTGCTTGGGAGGGAGGTGCGGCAGTGGTCTACTTCTGTGGTACAAAGTTTGTTCGCTGTTTATGAAGGTGGGGCATATATAGCAATGCAATGTGGGAGTGCAACCATGCCAGTCCAGCAAACAGAGTAGCTGATAGTAGCTTTAAGGCATTCTGGTTACTGATACTAATTCCAGGAAACCGATTCCTTTAAAAATACACAGTAAAGATAACATGAACATTCTCCAGCTCATCTCCATGGAGATGTTGACTAAAGGCAGCCAAATGTGAGATTTTAATTGGTCAGGTTCTCATCCAAATTCATTCTTTGATTACCCATGGCAAAAACAGTATATTCGCTGGTCATTAGGAGTATGTTTTGTATTGGGAACAGTATAGTCCAAAATGCTACGCAGTGTGCCTTTAAATAATATTTCAAACTGTCACGGAAGTTTAGATGTTCTTAGCTCTTTCTTTTCATTTAGATCACTTTTTTTTTCCACTATTAAGATCTGGTCATAATTTTAGTCATCATTAGTTATTTTTTTTAATTTAGTTTTAGGTCAGCACAAAAATTACTTTGACTAAAATTATGACAAAAGTTGATGAAATTCTCACTGGTTCTGTTTGATTCATTTCAGTATAAAGCAAAAAGGCGTGCAGATTTCACACTTAGACCTGTTATCAGAAATCATAGGTGAATTACATGGATGCACAGATGTCAACTAGTACTAACAATTTGAACTAATGGCGTATGTTATTGAACGTATCAGCCATCTTGGTTTTGAGGAGCAAGCAACATCCATACACAGTAATAGCAATAACGACATAAAGGAGAAGAAAAACAGAACTGGTGACTTTAATTAGAGTCCGTATACATATATTATTACGGAGTGTGCCACTAATCCCAGAATACTTACAGCAGTTGCAGATGAGAGGTTTCGGGGCTGTCCATCACAATATGGTTGTGAATTTGCAGAGATTTCGGAAGCAGTGGCAGAGGTCTGATGAATCACTTTGCGCAGACATAGCCAGGATGATTCATGTCTCCAACATGCTTCTATTTACTGCTGAGAAAAACAATGTTCTCTTTCCCCTGGACCTGTTTATGAAGAAGAAGAAAAAATACAGACGAGTAGGGTTTGGGTGAGGCAAAAATAATAGTCCAGGCCTGCTCATTAGTCATGCATCTACGCTTCAGCCTTGTTTTTGTGACTAGTTTGAGATCATGCTTGCTCGCTAGTGCCATTGGATCAGGGGTCGGCAACCAGTTTTTAATTAGACTTATTTTGACTGTGCGGACTGAGCCAACTCTTAACCAGAACAAAACCCGTACTAAATATAGTCTAAACACACAACAAACACAAGAAATAGCATCAAACAGCAGATCAGTTGAACTACGTTATGCAGATAAAAAAGGCATTGTAGTTGTAGCTTGTTTTCTTTCATTGTTCCACAAAGTTTTGTTTACCTGTTCCAAAGGGTACAGACTCTTAGTTCTAACGATGCTGGATTGTCAAGAGATCTGAATTTTCACCAGATTTTTTGAAAGACTCAAGCTGACAACGCCATGCTCACATGCACCAGTGGATCGGACAATGCGGACCAGTCGCGTGGCAGTTTGGTCGTGAGTAGGCTAGTTTTACATTCACCTACAACAGCAAGCAGTTTTATCGATACAAAAACAGCTAAACGGTGCCAACAGAAAGATACCAGATATTCTTACACTAGACTTATAGGCAAAACATTCTTTAAAATAATAAACAACGTATTTAAATGCTTTAGTACTTTGTTGTAGTATTGATGGGCTGGAATCTGCACGCTTTAATCCAATCAGCAGCAAATATTCGAATAAAAGTCTGTCCACATCCCAAACGATTTAAACCGAAGCCTTTCCAGATTGAGATTACTGTGTTGATGTTACTTGCACTGTGAATCTTGCATTTGCCAGGTTAATACAAAAGTTGAAGTGAACTTACATTAGCCATATTAGAATCTATACCCATTTTTGTTGCAATGATAGTGGACCAAGCAATCCTGTCTTATTTTTCCAATCACTCTAGTTTCCTTGAAAATCCAATGAATGATTGTCTGTATCTCTGCACCACGAGTTGACCCTGTCTAACCCAACGTGTTGATGACTTCCATTCACACAGATTGCAATACACATGGAATTAACAAAAGAAACGGCTACGTTGCACGCTGTTTCACTATTTAACATTCGTACATCAGCAACACTAATCTCTGCTCTGGACTATTTTACACCAGCTCGGCGCTAAACGGCCTCATTTGGAGGTTATAAAAGGTGGCTCGTGAACGCAATGAGCTTTTGCAAACTTTACTTTATCCCCCCCCGGAAACTAACCAGAACTTCTGAAGAATCTGAAGTGAAATGAAACCACAAAAAACATGCAGCATTCTACGCGCGCAATCTGCATGAAATGATGAAACGTTAGCGCTATAGCGGTTTGAATTCAAACTACTGTTCCCGAGTAATAACATGCTGACACTTCGGGTATACAGCCATACTTTATGCTTTGTAAACATTATTCCAACATATTTCCAACAGGTTGTCAGGCAGGCAGAAGCGCCGAGGTTATCATTCTAATTATTCCAACCCTTGGTTGAAAAAAAGAAAGTAAAAAGTAAATAAAATACCCAAGCGTCTCGAATTCACAACACTTTGGGTTTTCTCCTTTTCAAAAGTCTCACTACACTTGCTCGTTTTCAGCTGCCTGCTTGCTTGCCTGCTTTTGCCGCCTCCACATTCCCCCCCCCTCGCTCTTTCTCCCCCCTCATCACCGCAACCGCCTCCCCTCCTTCCTCCTCCCCTCCTCCCCCTCCTCCCGCCTTCCTCTCGCTCATCTCCGCGCGCTCTGCTGCAGATGTTTTGGATATGTTTTCTTATAGAGGCGAGGCATGCGCTAACTGCCAAGTGCCCCTAGCTTGTCCTTATAGCTGGCTGGTCGGGCCGCGTGGACGTGGATATATAGTCAATATGACGTTGGTTGCATTCTGGGAACAGAAAAAAAAGAGGGAAAAGAAAATCGTATATAGCCAACATTCCAGCAGGGTCAAAGAGAGGTTATGCCCGGTGGCTGTGCGCGTAGCTGACTTTCTAATTACATGCATTACGAGTGGTTAAGGAAAGTATACAACGTATGTGGATGCACAGGCTAAATAAATAGTTAGTGGATGGTTAACATTTACTTTAGGCAAGACAATGCAATAAATTATCTCAAATTGCATAGCACAGAATGGTTGAAATTTTGAATATATAGATGCTTGCAGCAAAACTCCACAGACTGTGTATATACTGTAGCTACTGTGCAATGTAGCCGTCACTTACAGTAAGGCCAGACTGACAAGCTATTAGTGAGAGATTTGCACGCTATATTTCAAGAAGTTTCTTGAAAAAATATGTACTTAAATTGTCAGAAAATCATGCTTACTGCTGCCTGCACTCATATTGAGACAATCATTACGGCATTATAATAATCTAGAACCTACCATGAACACTTGGTCTACAATTGTCAAAAGAAAAGAGCACCATCATGCAAAGTCAACTTTTTGGAGATTTCAACCATGTTTTAAAGTTATATATCCTTGTCAAAAACATACATGTAGTGTTGTTTTGTTTTATAGGCGCATGTTTCAGTTTAGCATATTTAATCTGTCTCCGCGCTCAAAACGTGAGCATGCAGTCACGCACTCCGGTAAACTCCATGCTGAGGAATTCATAAAGATGTCTGAATGTCCACACTATGGTGCACGATAATGTGGTCGCGCCATTTTGCAGTGGTGTCTGAATGTCAAGGGAGAGAAAAAAACAATGCACTCAAAATTTCCCACAATCCATTATGAAAAGTAGTGAGCGGTGATGGTCACGGGACAGGTAAATATAGACCACTGCACTGCGAGAGTTAGAGGAGAACAGCCGACAGTGACAGGGCTTTGAACTACAAGAAAGAACGAAAACAGCTGTTTCTGTTGTGTGTGTTACTTATTTTTCATGAATCAACCACTTAGATATAAGTCATTACGATGTAAAGCCGCTAACGTTAGCTGATTAGCTTTAGCTTGAGCTGTTAAATCCTCGATAGCTTCCTCTCTCAGGCAAAAATCCATGTTAGATGAAACCTATCTGTGAACTAAAAGGGCGACATTCGGACAAAGTCTAAATTTTAAAGTCCAGACATCTTCACCCAAGTTGATCTGATCAAGCTCTTTTCCCTGTGCAGATTAGCATGTTTGCCGCACACTCTTTTCGTTATTGCTTTAAATTACAAAAGCCTTTTAACTAACACAACTACATGATATAACATCTTAAGTCAAAGACGTATTTTTTACAGCATACTATTATTAAGTTCTACTACAAAAGTATCAGGGCTGAGGGGTCATCCCTAAGTTGGCCGGTAGCCTACCTTTATTCCCCTGTACCTATGTTCCCCGGGTCCAATGTTCCCCACTTCTATTGACTGGGGAACACCGGACCTGGGGAACATGGGGACTTTTTAATGCGTGAGGTACCCATGTTCCCCGGGTCCGATGCTCCCCTGTCAATAGAAGTGGGGGAACATCGGACCCGGGAAACATACTGTAGGTATGCACTACGCACCCAGGGCTAAGGTTCCCAAAAGTAGTTTCAAACGCCTGAATTAATCATAATATATAGAATATTCAGGAACAAAGTGTCTTGAAAATATGTTTACGACTTGATATGAGGTGTACAAAACGCCAGCTCTTTCATTTGTAAGCACGGGGCCAACTGCTTATACCAAGAAACAAAAAGTGCTAAGTTTGCTAACACGGTTTTAGAAAAGGTCATTTGAGCACTGCAAAGTGATTTTACAAAGGGAGATGAACTAAATATGCACGAAGTAAAGAAAACACTACTCCAACTATGTTTTTAATTACCTGAAAACACGCTAAAAGACAGTTCTTGGCTTAAGGTTTTCCTTAGGCGTAAAACACAGTGTTAAGCATGGAATTTAGCTAGCTCTTTAGCTAGCTATCACTTGTAGTAGCCTAAGTAGCAGCAGATTTATTAACAGCATAACGCTAACAGATTATATGCTGGCAATTTAAGTATGAACATCACAAAATAGTGCACCATGTATATTTCAGAAGTGCAAACACTATAGCATGGTAAATACAATAAATACATAAATAAAGAAAACAATAATCTGAGCATACTATGGGGCATTCAGGTGCAGAAGGTCTTTTACCCAAAGCAAAAACTTTTGGTTATTTTGTTTTTGCAACCTCTGTTAGAGTGTCCATCCATGTTGTCCGGTCACACAGCGAGGTTTTTCTGTGGTTTCTGCCGCAAACATTTACTAAAGGGATTTGAGTTGAGTTTGAGTTTTGGCTGAACCCGGGAGCTCATTAACCATCCCTCTCCATGGCAGGGCATCACAAACAAGTCGGCGAGAAAACGTCCTCTCGCTGGCACCCAAAAAAAAAAAAAGAAAAAACAGGGTATGATGTTTTTCCAAAGTTAGATTTCCTATTCTGCATTGTGCTATTATTGCACAATAAGATTGGTGACAATTATAGTGAGAGCAGATCATTGGCTCATTTAGCGGATACGAGTTGGAATGTATCCAGGTATATTTAATCCAAGTGTTAAATGGGCCCTGATGGGGATAGGATTACACAATGGAGAGAAATAGTCAGTGTTGTTATGACAAGGGATGTTGATGTCCTGCCAAATATAGAAGAGGGTGACAGAGGTGGCAGTGGCTCAGTTAGTAAGGTTGTTTTCCCAATCACCAAAAGATTAACGGTTCAATCCAGGCAGTCGGTACTATGCACAGTTGGTACTATCCAGTGCTGCTTGGATTTTAGGTGGGATACCTTATTTCAACTCCTATTAGCATTTCTTTCTTTCTTTTTTTGTATATATATATATATTTTGTTTTCGGCAAAAGCAGCGGCAAGAACATGTGGCAGAATAAGTAATCAAACCTATATTTCCATATGAGCGGTACGGTTTGGTTAACGATGGTTTGTGGCTGTTTTTGAAAATTCAAAACATGGTTCACGGTACCTGTTCTAGGCCACCTTGTTATGTTCTCATTGTATTTAAATCCTAATAACCATCAATAGGCAGATTACTGTACTACAGTAGTCGCACCGGTGCAAGCTATTCTGGTCTCACACAGAGCTTGCATGCTAAGGCTGCAAGGTTTATCGATATCAAATCGCAATCAAGGTTTTGAGTACTGTAGTAACCTAACCTCAAGAGGCTGAGGGGTTGTTTTTTTTACTGTCTCTGGCATTTGAGGGATAGATGTTCACTGATCAGAATTGTGGAGCCTTGCGATCTCAGCTTCAGCTGCAACAGATAAAAGTTCTGAGTTTCCATAAAGCAGATTCTAAAGTGTTTAGATAGACCTTATGTGATTCCATCCCGGACTTATTTCAGTCACGTGGCTGTCCCCCAGAGGTACTCTGAATGTCGGGGAAAGGTGGAAGCCGAACTCCTCCAGGAGAGGGCAATTTGAGCAAGAATTTGTTGTTTCATTCATCGTTTATGCGTTTAAATGTATTAACTATAAAAATCGCAAATTGAATCACAGTCGCAATATTTGGACGAAAAATCGCAATTAGTTTTTTTTTTTGTCAAAATGGTGCAGCCCTATTGCACACGGAAAAACAGCATTTGGTTGCTCTGACAGCCCCGACAATTTTGAGTACACTATTTGACTGGCCTTTGCAGAAGCAGTCCCTTGTGTGCGAGTGGGAAGTTTGTATGAGGCATGACGGTAAGAAGCTGCTGCCGACCACACGGCACTGGGCCATCCAAATACAACATCCACTGCTTCTTTCGTTGGCTTCGGCGCAGCGGGGAAAGACACGCTGTCGTGGCACAAAGTACGGCGATGGATTATTTGGACGATGTTTCACTTGCACAAAAGCAAACACATGAAAACTTTTTTGTACACTCTGAAAAAAGTACTTCCACATGCAACCCTTTTGGTAGACTTTTATTAGCAAAAATGTTCATGTCAAATCCTGGCACTCAACAACTGAAACTCAAGTGACCAGTACCATACTGGCCCTTATTCTTCGAAAGTATGTTGGCTGACCATGTTTTCATTATGGGACATAAAATTCAGGGAATCTTCCACTTCAGGTTCAAGTTTAATCTTGCCTAGGGCGCCAAGTTGGCTAGGTCCTGCCCGCCCACTCCTCATACGATGTCACCGTTTGTCATGATGTGAGTTATGGCGGGTGTACACTTTTTTGTTGTCTTATAAGATTTTTAGATGTCACACTGCACAACATGGGGATGGTAAAATCGTGAGCTGCACTCATCTCCACTCTGCGATTGTTCAATGAGACAATCGTATCTACAATCAAAGTTTTGTCATAGCAGTTTCAGGCTTCAGAGGACATGTGTTTAGCTCAGGCGAGAACAACATGCTAGCGGTGTTTATTTTCCACGGAAAAGTCCAGATAAATTCCTGTAAAATGTGTATTCAGACCTCTGTTGCTGTGACTCTGGCTGCGGTGCAGCATGCGCTGATGTGTTGACGGACACTGACAGAGATCCTTTCTGCAGCGAAGGGATGGCCCACTCTATGACTAGTGTTCCAAAATATCAGACATCGCCTGATGTCAGTCGTAGCTCGTCTTTGGTCGTACGACGGTTCTATTTTAAATCTTTGTCCCTGTCTCACTGTACAACCTAAGACCTGCTTTCAGCTACGACCAAAGATTGTTCTCACGACTAGTGTACAACCGCCGTTAGAGACAGGTGAATCTAACCAATCAGACTGTGGTAAAACAAAATCATGATATAAAACTTTGCCTTCTCTCCCACCACTCATGAGAAAGAGAGAATAAAAATTAGGAAAGTTGTGTTATGTTTTGGAGCCTCACATTGTATGGGTCGGGGGTGTGACATCACTCAAATTCATGTTTCATGGTTCAAAAACATAATTCATCAGTAACTAATAGTTCACTGATCATTTATTCAACAAAAATGCAAGAATATAATTTATTTATTTACATTTCATTATAAATTACATTATATTTTGTTTATTTCATTCAATTTAAAATTCCCCAAATTTCCAAGCTAATGTTCCCATCGAATGTTTCCAATACATTTCAAGAAATGTATTGGGAATTTTCCGGCTTTTTGTACTCTTTACCCTATTCTGCCGTAGGCCAATACTCGCTTCACCCGCCTCACCTGTGATATTTTGCAATAGTGTCTCTCTGTAGGCCAGTGGCGCAGAATGGCAGTCACATCTCAGAAGTAGCTTTACATTGTCATAGATTCGCAGATGAATGAATGAATCAAGGAACTAATTTGAATGCTTGCTTTTGTGTGTGTGTGCATTATGAGCAAACACAGCTGTCAAACAACATCAGCCAACATCTGCACGATTCATCTGCTCCTGATCAACAGCCGCAAACACGCCACATCCAACCGAAACCCCTTTTCAACCCTGTCCTTCATCAACATGCGTTCTATTTTCTATCAATCAGCGCGTGCCCAGCGTCTGCCTATGTGGCTGCACAGAGCGCCGTGTTCCGCGGAGGCTGAGAAGAGGAGAGACCAAACTTGATGTTGAGGAGGGAAAAGAAAGAAAATAGCTGGCTGCCGCGCTCGGGCTCCCCTCCCCATCCGGTAGGCATGGCAGCAGCCTTACACACCGAACCATCAAACCGACGCGCGCGCACACACCGAGCCGGCTTGTTCGCGGACACACAAACTCCCGGAGACACGCACACACACTCCCATCTCTCCTCTACCTGATGTGAGCGAATATTCCAGCAAGCATACACAATGAATCTTTCCAACCGCGTTTCAAGCCCAGAATTCAAGTTAGGGAGCCATGTATTGGCAGATCGGAGTGCAACTAAATTAACTAAAGTCAATTAGGAACTTTTGCTATCTCCGATTTTGAGCTTTTTTTCCCCACACACGTTTTTCCATGGTACAAAAAAAGAAAAAGGCTGAAAGCTGAATCACAACACGACTGCAGTTTGTAATTTACAAAATGATGAACATATTTTGGTAATATAATGCTTTATGGTGTCAATAACACAAGCTTTGTAATGCATATGTGCAATTGTACATGCATGACTTTGGATAAATACTATATTATATTCTTACAGACTAATATGAACCATAGTCTGCAACATTTCTTAATGAAATTACTGCTACACGTAAATACAGTGCCTTGCGAAAGTACTAATACACCTTGAACTTTTGCACATTTTGTCATGTTTACAACCATACACAAAGATTTTATTTGGAATTATTTACTGAAAGTTCACACACAAGTAACAGACAACTGAGTCGGTTTTCTATTTTTTCTAAGTCGGGCGTGCATAAGTATTCATACAGCATGAAATAATACTTTGTGGAACCCCCTTTTTCTGCAGTAACAGCAGCAAATCTTTTGGGGTAAGACTACAAGATTTGAACATCTAGAGACTGACATTTTAGCCCATTCCTCTTTACAAAACAACTCAAGCTCTGTCAAATTAGAAGGAGAGCGTTTGTGAACAGCAGTTTTCAGGTCTTTCCACAGATTTTCAATAGGATTTAGGTCAGGATTTTGACTGGGCCATTCTAACACATTAATATGTTTGTTTTTAAACCATTCCATTGTAGATTTAGCTTTGTGTTTAGGGTCATTGTCCTGCTGGAAGGTGAATCTCCGCCCCAGCCTCAATTCTCTTGCTGACTCCAGCAGGTTTTCCTACAAAATGTCCCTGTATTTGGCTCCATCCATCTTCCCAACTATTCTTACAATCTTCCCAGGCCCCACTGAGGAAAAGTAGCCCCATAGCATGATGCTCCCCCCACCATATTTTACACTGGGGATGGTGCACTCAGGACGATGAGCAGTGTTAGGTTTGTGCCATAAATAACGTTTTGCATTTGGGCCAAAAAGTACCATTTTTGTCTCATCTGACCAAAGCACCTTCTTCCACATGGTAGCTGTGTCCTCCATATGACTTCTAGCAAACTTCAAACAGGATTTCTTATGGCCTCCTTTCAATAATGGCTTTCTTCTTGCCACTCGTCCATGAAGGCCAGATTTGTGTAGAGTACGACTTATAGTTGTCCCATGTACAGATTCCCCCAGCTCAGCGGCAGTACGTCGCAGCTCCTCCAGAGTTATCTTGGGGCACTTGGTTGCATTTCTGACCAGTGCTCTCCTTGTTCGGTCTGTTAGTTTAGGTGGACGCCCGTGTCTTGGTAAGTTCGCAGTGGTGCTATACTCTTTCCATTCCGAATGATGGATTGAACAGTGCTCCGTGAGATGTTCAAATCTTGGGAAATCTTTGTATAACTTAACGCTGCTTTAAACTTCTCCACAGCTTTATCCCTGACCTCTCTGGTGTGCTCCTTGGCCTTCATGATGTTGTTTAGTGACCAATACACTCTGACCATAGCTCTGAGGCCCTCACAGAACAGTAATTATACTGAGAGTAGATTACGCACACGTGCCCCCTATTTAATGGTTAGGGCAAGGTGTGAACTTTCTGCAGTCATTAGGAATGTTATAAAGGCAATTTAATGCACTCAGAAAATGCTGTATGAATACTTATGCACGCCCCACTTTTCACTTTTCTATTTTTTGAAAAATAACAGAATCATGTATCATTTTGCTTTCACTTCACAGTTGTCTGTTACTTGTGTGTGAAGGTTCAGTAAAACATTCAAAATAAATCTTTATGTTTAGGGTTGTAAACATGACAAATTATTACTCCCAACAGATGTTATCCATCTAAATAGGTAATCTTTTCAAAAGCATTAAAACCTGTCATATGCACTATAACTTCTATATTTGGAAATAACAAAATAATAATTCTCCATAATAACTATGAACTTTTGCATTTTATTATATCTACATTAATGTTTTGGCATATGACAATGATGATTACATATGGGCATTTGAAAAACACTGAATCTCCCACCACATCGCAGTAAAGGCTAAACTGCAATTCAGTGCCATGTAACTATCTATTGTAGCTAACAGATTTGGACACCTTCGTCTTGGTATTACATTGGTGTACATGTCTACAAAGTCATGCTGATAGAGCAGCCTCTACTCGAGAATGAAACAGTTCAAAATGAAGCAATATAAAAAACGCTTTAAAGCAGTACTAAGTAACTTGTGCACCCTAGAGGTCATAAGCGCCACTGCAGGTGTCGTAGCATGTTGCGTTTTTTTAACTCATTAATTGGCCGTGAGAGTAAATACTACGCTGAGAGAACAGACAAAGGGAGAGAGGGATATTGTACATCCAGTTACACAATGATAATTTTTTCCACTCAAACTTGGCTGTGAATACTGTTTAAGTGGCGCTAGCCCGCAGTTAGCTTTGCCCGTTAGCCTGTTAGCTTCTTCTTCGTGATTCTATTAGTATGTATTGCGCCTCCAACCCGGTGGCAGTCAAGTTGCAATTGTGGTTTTCTGGCCAGAGACACTGGGGGAGATAAAAGACCCCCAATCATCCCATCAACACTTGTATTACCCCCAGAGGAACTATGAAAAGGATGTATTAAGGTAAACAAGTTACTTAGTACTGCTTTAACATCAAACATGCAAAATTGCACGAGGAGGATAATTGGAGCATGGAACTGAACAAGAATATTTATAACATTGTCAAAAGCTGAAAAAGTGCATTTTGTATAATAAAGTCCATATAAAGCTTACTATCAATGTTTGCAAGTTTTGTAAATTAGAATATGGAGTGCAGCTCATCTACAGTAGCGTACCGCACATGCATTTGTACAGAAGCAATTAAACATAATGCAGTGTCCATTTATCATAGGAACATATACCATGGGAGGTGGTAGATTTATAAAGCTATTTTGCAAAGTGTGACAACAGTGTAATAGATGGCCGAGAGACTCGGTTAATCAGGGAGCATCAGGATAACACGCGAAGAATGCCTACTTTGAATGTCTATAGTTTATATCTGTAGAAAGATGAAAAATATTAAAGCCATACAGTGTAAACCCACCTAGTAAAAGAAGGGAAAGTCAAGCCCACTACATGGGCATTTTTATTTGGTGGAAAATACCTGAAAAAAACATAATCTTACAAGACCTGACTCGTAACTTGCAGGACACTACCATCTAAATTCAATGGAGATGTTGTGGCTCAGCTTTGACGACATGAGGTCTACATACATTAGGTCTATGTTTGTTGATGCACTAGCGTTTTGCAACGGTTTAGTTGCTCCTCGGACCTAGCAACACATAATCTGAAATGTTCCGCAGTGTGGCTTTAAAAGGGAGGTGACAAATTAAGAGTATGTGCTTTTGTAAAACCAATTAAACCAAAAAAGGCCCAAAATATTGTCGCCAAACTTTAGACATTGGTTCATCACGCTATGTTAATATTTTTTCCACATTTAGAATTCAAATCCAAATGAAACAGAAGAATATTCTAGTTATTACTGCTGCAGTAAGGCATTCACTCTGCTCAACTTTTAAAACCTGCTGTGCACATGAGAAAACTTTTTGAAGACAGCTAAGCACAGACAATGCCTATACAATCAGACAGAGCAGCAAGCAACACAGGTATTAAAGTAGCACTATGGCTTATACTGTAAATGCTTTATTTTGGCCATTATTAACCAAAAAAAGGGATGAGAAAAGTAAGTATTGTTTCAGTACTGAAACGAATGTACCTAAAACGTGAGGCTCTTTTCACAGTTTAACTTTCAGAGTTCATTTTCAGACACTAGGATTAGAGATGTTGAAATCTTTACCTTTATGTAAATTTTTCAGCCGCCATCTGCAGGCCGTCATCAGAAGTATCACCAGCATGCGGTGAAGTGTCACTTATCAGCTGTTCTTCCTTCCGAGGCGTGGCCAGTCTGACGGTCCTGACTGGTCCATCAGACTGACCACGCCCCCTGCCGCTCGGTGGTCTCAGGGCGACAGGGGTGTGATCTCTGGAGAAGGGTGTGAAAATGTGTATTTTTCATATGTACAGTCACTTTTACTAGCATCATGACAGTTTGTATTATTGCCTTACAAAAATGGAAGTCACAAATGGTCCGATACCGGATTTTTTTTTTTTTTTCACAAACAGAGAGTAAATCGAGAACATTTCTAAACTTTGTTAACACATTTCTAACATCACAACTCCTAACAGGGATGAGTTTACGTTTCACAACTTGCAGAGTCACTTTTCAGAGAAATCCGTTGCGAGTTTTTCAACAGTTATGTGACATAACTGTTGAAAAACTCGCCCGCAAGTTCATGAAACTGATACAAATGTACAATTAAATGCACAGTTTTATTGTCCACAATTATCCGACTTTACAATACACACAAAACATCCAGTACAGGGCCTTTAAGGGACTGTATCTTAATGAATGCCAGTGTGTGATAAGAATCAACGTTATTGAGTTTAATTGAATGGATCGTGTTTATTCTAAAACTTTTTTGCACCCAAAATGTATTCTATTACATCCAACCAAGTATTAATGAAACTTAAAGCAGTGCTACTCTCAGCGTGAACTGGATATACACAAAACAGAACAAAACAGTTTCAACCATGAGGCTATCTGAGGACTTAAACAAGTCTACACTGATGAGTTAAATCCCAGTCGAAGCTAATTGCTAATTAAATGGCGAAGACTGCAGTTATTTCACAAATACTTTCTCAAGCTAAATATCTCAAATCATATCGTATTTACGATTCACGTAGAAGAATCACATTAAGATTCCGTCCAAATTGTGCAGCCCGATAGAAGCCCATGTACCACAGCTGTACCTGTACCACAGTTTGAGAAGCACTGGTATTTCTAAATATGTCTGGAATTATTACATGCACAATAATCCAGTCCATATTGCTCTATGTGTGAATGAGGATTAGCCTACTAACACTCACGCTAACATCTGTTGAATACGGAGTGAGTGCATCTTTGTTGTGGATCTTTGCCCTTTCTTAATCCCAGGTTCGGTGGATTTTCTTCTCGAGAGTATAAGCCTGCTCCAGGTGATTTAAATTCCTCCCACAGGTGCAAGCACACAGGTCAGGTATGGCAGATTACTCCAGGCTCCATACAATACACTGGACGACCAGGTTTGGGCACTACATGGCAAATGCAACGTCCATGCTACCTCAAAAATGTGTTATCTAACATTATTCAAATTAATAACATTTTAATATTATGAATTGAATTCAAAGTTGTATAACACACAAAACAAGTTGTATGATTTCTTTAATACATCTGCTTTTGGACACTTCAGACACATAGAATAAATGCAAGCTTTTATTTTCTTACAGATATGATTATAGTTAAAAACCATTTTAAAAAATGAACAAACAAATGTGTGCTTGCTGTGAGTGGCTCACCTCTCCTCAGACCTTTACTGTAGCAGGGACGTCTCCAGCTCGTCTCCATGCAGATGTTGAAAAAAGGCAGCCAAATATGATATTTAAAAAATAGAATAGGTTAGGTCTGCATCCAAATCCATTATTTGAATTAACTAATACAAATGATCTGTTATTTTCTAGTGCCTTTAAACACGGCATGGTGGCACAGTGGTTAGCACTCGTGCTTCACAGCAAGAAGGTCCTGGGTTCGATTCCTGGACGGGTCCTTTCTGTGTGGAGTGTGCATGTTCCCTGTGTCTGCGTAGGTTTCCTCCGGGTACTCCGGTTTCCCCAACCACTAAAAACATGTACAATAGGCCAGGATGAATGAGAGTGTGTTTGAGAGTGTTGGACAACGCTTTCGACATTAGCTAACAGCACATAAACCATTGGAGCCATAACAAGTGCAGTTTGAGTGCAAACAATCAGAACGACTGAGGACTTTTGACGATTTATGGCAGGCCTTGTTTAATTGGTCCGGGGGCCAGATCCATCCGTCAAACAATCTGGTCAGGCAATTTCCCATAATAAAGAAATAGTCTAATAAGAGGCTTACTGCTAACAGCAGCTTATACACTGAGGAGGCTCTGCTCCTGCTAAAAACATAATTATTACAGAGAAAGAATTCTTGTTACCTTTGCAGTGCTTCCATTTAGCTTTTAGAGGTGAGTAAGAACCCTTTTATGCATTATACGCAGCCATGTGCTTCTGGTGCTTAGTGTCAGGCCTTCAAATGAATACAGTACAACAGAACTGGAAAGGCCTATTGATGGGAGTTATAAAACTGTGTCTGCTGCTGCTTTCTGTGTTTTTTAAAGAGGATTCAAATGCTGGGAAATACCTAACACTATCCCGAAAATATGAATATGATTTGTATGTGTGTTTTGTGTGTGTGATCTTAAACATTTGTGGGGCACTTCTGTATTTTACCTACATTTATTACGTACTAAAATTTAGGAAACACAAATGAAAGCAGTTTAGCAGGAGAAGAAGAAACGACCAAAGTAAAGAGGATTACGCAAGCCTGCCTGAATGAAGTAAACGCATTACCCCAGGTCTGTTTTTCTACGAGGGAACAACTTTATAACATGGTTAAAAGTTAAGAAAAAAGTCGATCTTCACTTTATTGTGAAAGCAGAGAGTTGTGGGGAAAGGACCTTTATGTGCCGTGCATCTAATTATAAAACCTTTGTTGTGAACTAGCAGGCCAGGTGTTGTTTACATAACCATGACAGTATTGCACACTGAAAGTCTAGTACGAAAGTTAGGAATTGAGTTTGGACTGGATGTTTCAAAAGCCCACGGTGATCTGAATCCTGATCGCAAAGCTCTATATAAAGTCGTCAATGGACTTCCTATTATCCAATTTTTGTGATAATTTTCACGTCTCCACAGCCGACTGGACACTACTGTTGCTTTTTCTTTCCCCTTCTCTCACTAAAGCCACTGTCCCTGCACCTTTCAGCTTCAATACCTGCATTTCGCAGCTCACTATAATGACCATCTTCCCAGAGCCGATCGATAGCGGCCACAAAATGAAGACTATAGGCGCCACACTCTTGGCTTCTGATTATTGGACTTTGCATAGAGTCCGACTTTTTTTTGTTGTTGCTTTTTTGTGGACCGTAGTCTCTACAGCGGCCAGGTGCACCATGGGATATCTGTTTGAATTGCGGCCCAAAGCTTCTGGCAAGTCCAATCAATAGTAAGGCCAGGGATGGATTGTCTCAAAAGCAAACTTGTTATTTCGTATTTTTAAAGATTTTTTCCCCCCTTAAATCCCTGTACCCCAAACAGAAAATCCTGGGGAAGGAGTTAACTTAATGTTTTTTGTTTATTTTTTCAAGACAGTAGGTTCAGTTTCTAATGAGCTTCATAGAGCTGTGCAAAAATGTGAGCGAACAGACCTCCTACCAACTACGAATCCCGGAATTTATGCAAATGTTTCAGACGGCGGATTTATTATTCGGAAACAAAAGTGGATAAAAGAAAAAAGTGAACGGAAAACCCCTGCTCTTCGTTGTTGGAGAGATGATGGAGGAGGAGAGAGAAAGATCCTAGGCCCCCATTTTTTTTTCTTCTTCTCCCCTTTCTCTATTTTTCTTTTTTATTTAAGCAATGGCATCCTGTGTTCTTGGATGTGTGGTCGCCATGGCAACTGTAACTTGGTGACCTCGTTATTTCTGCCTAATCCCGCGCTGAAATTATGGTTGCTCCACCCTTTTGCCTGGCTGCCCTGATAACATAATCATTGCAAATGAGGCAGGGGAGCGCAGCCCCGACGAGAGGAGCGAGGAGGAAGAGGAGGAAGAGGAGGAGGAGGAGGAAAAGGCGCACACGAGGCTTTATACATTCATCAGCGTGTGCGTTTACTGTAAGGCGCCGGCATGGTTTGAGATTGCACTGTGGTGTATCGTACTGGTACTCATGTCTATTTTTACTATGCTCTTTGTGTTATGCAATGTTTCAGTGATGAATGTTTTTGTAATCAACTTTTTAGAGCTTTTTACCACGTTACAAAGTTGTTCCCTCATTAAAAACATACCTGAAGTTGATTTTACGGCCACCCGTGCACCTTTGAGCAATCGTTGAGCATTCTTCCCAAGAGGCTATTCTTAGCATCGCAGCGCCAGCTCAGAGAAAGCTCCAGTAACACTTTAGATTACAGCCCGCAAGTTCCATGTGTAGGTAATTATAAATGTAAGTACAGGTAATTACACGTGAAAGTGTTTAATAACGGTGTGCAAAGAGTAATAAAGGTGTACAACATGTAGGTGTATGTGTAACAAAGGGTACATAGCTAGGCAAGGCAAGGCAAGTTTATTTGTAGAGCACAATTCATACACAAGGCAATTCAAAGTGCTTCACAGTTGCAGAAAATTACAAGAAAAGCTACTCACTTTTGATTACAGCCCGAGCTCATCTGTGGTTACTCATTAGGTACGGTGTATCTGCACATTTTGTTATGCGGTCATTTTCCCAAATTTATGAAAGCCTTTATAAAGCTGGCACATCTATATGACGGCCAAAACACCTGCAAATACACATACCCCTTTGTTCCACTTTGTACCCCCTTGTTACTTTTTGTATACATTTGTTAAATTTTGTAGCCCTTTGTTACACTCATGACCCCTTGTTTGACTTTGTGCCCCTTTGTTACACTTTGTTCCCCTTGTTACACTCTGTACCCCTTTGTTACACTTTGTACCCCGTTGTTACGCTTTGTACCCCGTTGTTACGCTTTGTTCGCCCTTGTTACACTTTGTATACATTTGTTAAATTTTGTAGCCCTTTGTTACACTCACTACCCCTTGTTAGACTTTGTTCCCCCTTGTTACACTTTGTGCCCCTTGTTGCACTTTGTACCCCGTTGTTACACTTTGTTCCCCTTGTTGCACTTTGTACCCCGTTGTTACACTTTGTTACACTTTGTTCCCCTTGTTGCACTTTGTACCCCGTTGTTACACTTTGTTCCCCTTTGTTACACTTTGTTCCCCTTGTTGCACTTTGTACCCTGTTGTTACACTTTGTTCCCCTTTGTTACACTTTGTTCCCCTTGTTGCACTTTGTACCCCGTTGTTACACTTTGTTCCCCTTGTTACACTTTGTTCCCCTTGTTACACTTTGTTCCCCTTGTTACACTTTGTTCCCCCTTGTTACACTTTGTTCCCCTTGTTACACTTTGTTCCCCTTGTTACACTTTGTTCCCCTTGTTACACTTTGTTCCCCTTGTTACACTTTGTTCCCCTTGTTACACTTTGTTCCCCCTTGTTACACTTTGTTCCCCCTTGTTACACTTTGTTCCCCTTGTTACACTTTGTTCCCCCTTGTTACACTTTGTTCCCCTTGTTACACTCTGTACCCCCTTGTTACACGTTGTATGCGTTTGTTACACTCTGTACTCCTTTGTTACACTTTGTTCCCCTTGTTAGTTTGTTCCCCTTGTTATTACACTTTGTTCCCCTTGTTCCATGTTTTATCCAGCTGTTACACTTTGTACATCGTTATTTACCCTGGCACTTTAAAGCGTAATTACCTCTAACTACATGTGTAAATACTTTCTTCCCTGTACCGACTGTAATCTTAAGTGTTACCATAGCTCCTCCTGAAGTCCGACGTATCTAGATAATGCTTTTATTTTGTTACCTCTCGATCTCCCCTCGCGGTAAAACACTCGCCATAGCTTCACTACAGCCACGCAGTAATTTATTTTTTCCTTTATTGAAACAGCTGCGCAGTGAAGGGGAGCAAGAGCAGGGGGTGGAGGAGCTTAGCGGGAGATAGCTTGAATAAGTGAAACTACTGGATTTTCTTCAGCTGTTATCCGATCAATATATTTTCTAACGTAAATGTAATTCATTTTCATTTTTTCTCTTATCTCTCCATTTATCAGAATCCCGGTGCCATCACTTTGACCAATGAGACTAGCTTTTCTGTGAACCGGACTGCCATGTCCAATCAAGAGGGAGGCGGAGGGAGCTTGATCGTTTACTTTTGAAAGTTCTTTCCCTCTTCATTTTGCAAACTAGGAGTGGCTTTCAGATCCAATCAGGAAAGAACGGGGGAAATTGATTGGTTACCTTTAAAATGTCCCTCTCTCTCCCCTCATTTTGCTAACTTACAGACTATCACTTTAAGGAGTAGCTGAAAGACCAACATTATATGACATAAATTATAGACATTGCGCATCTACAGAAAAAGGCGCGTCTTACAAAAAGTTGCTCAGTGTTCTTCAGCATTTGGGATGACGTGACACAGTGATTAAAAAAGTACTTAACCCTAATGGCCATCGATCGCCTGATAAACTGTATTGATTTCAGATTCTTGATACAGTCCACCCCAGTAAACAACACAAACGTCTCCCAATATGTCCTATTATTACCGCCACATCTATAGCCACCACGTTTGTGCATAAACATCTAAATTATTGATCCCGCTGTTTGATGAGATTTACTTATTGCACGGGGCACGCGGGGAGGCAGGGAAAATGTGATGGATTTCTTCAAATAAACATGCAAACTAATAAGAATCCCACAGTCATGCCTTTTCAATAATTCAGCAAATTTGCATGTGATTATTGGCATATCTCATTACGCCAGACCAGGACGCACTCATATATTCCGAAACTGTGGTCGTTAGGTATGCGCGCATAAATTAACATGAATAATAAAGCAAGTGAGGCAAGGGCGCATTTGTGCGTCTTTCATTTGGGGGGCACAAAAGAACATGTCCTTGTGTGTGGCCACGCATGTCCTCACCGGAGTGGGCAGGAGATAAAAATAGCTCAAAGAAAATAAATAAGGTTTCGTGTCGAAGCTTGGTATCGTTTTGTAAGGCTATTTATTCGAAAAGGTCATTGCATGGTTAAAGTAACATACGATTAGTTGAACATACTCCGATGTAGACTTCAAGTGTTTGATCAGAGCTTTTTTAAGATCTTTTCAAATTCAGGTTATTGTGTGTGCAATCATCGAGGTTGAAAATTACACACCAAGAAAATGAGTCATTGCCGCTTCCTCCATGAAGTTGTGACTACATAAGGCCAATAGTAATTTCTTTTTCATGTCATGTTGTGTAACCAAGCTTTGTTTTTGTTTGGAATATTGATCAAATGTTTACCTACCTACCTGCCAACCAATCTACAGTACATACCTACCCGACACACCTACCTACCAACGTACAGTAACTACTTACTGCGAAAGAAAAAGTCAAGTGTTTTGGGAAGGAATTTCAATATTTCAACCAGAATGAATCGGACAAAGCACTAGTCAAATTTCCAAGAGTGAAATTTATGAGTATATAAATGTGTAAAAGCATATTAAAGGGGTAGATGTGTCAATGTCAATCCATATCAAAGCTGATATTAAAAATGACCTTAAAGCTGCCCTCAGCTATACTCCTAGAATCATCAGTAGGTGTCAGCGTTGAACCCTGCTCTGCCCCCACCCCAACTCAACCCCCCCCCCCCCCCGTCTATTGTCAATCATAAAGGGCGAGACACTTCCTCCTGTTTGAAAACGATAACATTTCTTTGTCTCTCCAATGTACAGGGATATATATATAAAAATGTTTTTAAAAAACTGATTACCTACCACTTCATCGGGTTTGTTATGGAAGAGCAGTGGCTCTACTCAAGAGTTCTTCACTTGTAAACTCTTTTAAAGTGTTGCAGCAGGTGGTGTTCTCACTTCACAACAAGGAGGTCTTGGGTTTCACTCCCATGTCCGTGAAGGTTCCCCATTCCACTACAGACACGCACAACTGTGTCTCCCTGAAAAAGACAATGGGAAACTCAGTGGGACTATCTTGGTTGAATAACGTTGAAGAAAAACTAAATAAATAGGTTTCCATCTGTATTCATTAGGAAGGGCTTAAGGCAAACCGATCTGGAAATCTCTCATGGAAATTGTTATGTTGATGCATGCAATAGCCTTGTTGTTGTTGTTTATACAAATTCTAAGTTACAAAAATGTAAAATATCTTTGTAAACATGTCTTAAAACAGAGTCAAGCTACCCAAATAAAGAATATTGGATTTTTAGCCATAGCAATATTGGAATTTTCAGTCAGTGATTTCACGTTCTTTCCAAGCAGATAGTGATGTGACTGACATATTGATGACAGAATCCAAACTTTTGAATGCCTCTTTAACCAGAACATTTCGAATGGATCTTAATTGTGAAAAGAACCAAATCTTTTTTCTTTTTTTTCATGCCAATAGACAAAGATGAAACTGAATGAATACAGGGAAAATCAAAACAGCAGAGCAGGCATTGCAAGTTGGGAGACGTTTGCTCTAAAATGACTCTGCACAGAAGTTGCAGCCTGTTTTCTTTCCTATGTTTTGGCCCGAATTTCACTCACATGCGCGTATTTCAAAGGGTAAAACGCACCCTGAATTATTCAGTTATCAAACTCACTATTTAAAACAGATCGATAAAAAATTGTAGCCCCGTCTTTTCAAACGCCTCTTTGAAATGGACTGATCTCAAAGACTCGTCAACCCATAAGGAGCAACAGTCATTTCTAGACACTACTGTAGAGGCCCAATGCTGTCAAAGAGACAAACACATATGGTCAAACACCACATCAAACCTAAAATTGAGAAACCCTATTGTCGCGCCTCTGGCCACAAATCCCATCACTACTGGCACAAAGTCATGCGTTGCCATGTCATCCCAACCTCAAGGTGCGATGTTTATACGGGCCACCGTCACTCCAGTCGGTCTCCACGTTCTCCACAGCGAGCGGCCCATTGTTGTGCCCCCCCCCCCCCGCCCCCACCCCACACCCCCTCCCAGCCCACAACAGTGGCTGCTTTGTCGGACCACAATACATTGCACAGGGCTTGCATCAGCTGCACACACCGACAGGCTCAGGCTGACCATTCGGGACAGCAGCAGGCATATACGTTCAACCATAACTCACGCACAGGTACACTCGAATGGGACGAGGGTGGTGGTGGGCGCAGCAAAGGAAAGGAACCCAAGTTAGACCGAACTTCACAATCTGATGAGGATTTTCTAATCGGTTATTCGCCTTACCCAAGTTCGGCTCTGCCCAAATCTTAAAGCTTCTCGACTTGAGCTTACAGCCTCATTTGAAAGCTAACACATTTCATCACGTTTTTGTTGCTTATTTGACATGTTTTGGTCCCATTTTTGTGGCTTGATCGCAGTTACTGTACATTACACACAAGTAAGCAATGAAACGTGATTAAAAACGCAACAAGAGTTAGATGAGTTAGATCTTAGCTTTCAAATGAGGCGTTACACTGGCCTTATAGGCTGTAAGCTCCAGTCGAGAAGCTTTTAAATTTGGGTAACACTGGAGAAAATGTGCTTGGTTAAAGGGATACTTCGGGATTTTTGACATAGGGCCTCATTTCCTACACTGTAAGAAATAACTGTAAAAATATGGCAATTTTTTACAGTAATAAACCGTTTTCTTAAGAAACAGCTGATTACCGTAAATTCCCACAGGAAATGACACAAATATATGTTCAGGAAGTCCAAGTTTAAATTTTACGATATAGTACAATATTTATCCAACTCAGACAGACCTCCTGTCGTCTGAAGATCTCAAATAATTTCAGGACAATCATAAGGCATCTGGAGCTGCAGCTTACTTTACCTGACATTTTTTTAAATATTTTTGAAGAAGGAAGACAGAGAAGGATTTTCACATGGATCATTGCTTTCCTTTTGAGAAATAAGGTAAATGTTTTCTCTATATGTAGTACAAACAAACACTACACAGAAAGGCTCCTCAGCCTACAGCGCCGCCCAATTCAGATACGAATTTTTGGATTTCTGTTTGACAGCAGTTGAACATCAGCTAAATACTGGATGGGTGGTGGTTGGCTTGAATTCCATTAATAGACAGGAGCATTGTCTATCGGTTGAATGAAATTTGTACTGATTCATTCTTTTATATTATCAATTTTATTTCAGTTCCTGGCGAATGGATGTTAAGTCTTGAGGGCCAAGTGATTTGCCAAGGCAAAGCTGGCCTCAAATGTGGTCATTCTGCATATCATCTTTTCAACTTTGAAAACCAAGAGGAAGTCTCTATGGCCTTAAAAATTCATTCAGAGGTATGCAAAATATATCAAAATCTAAATGTGATAAATCTAAATACTGTGATAAAACTAAATTAAACTAAATAAATATGTGCTCATTAATTTGTGTTTATTTGTCTCCAGACGTTTCACTGGCATCAACACCGAAAAGGGCTCCAAGGCAGGTCAAGGGAATGTCATTTTGAAGACAACTGGGAAACTGGTAAAAAAAAGAAAGAAAAGTAAAACAGTGGCCGTCAATCCTAATGTGGCAACCCTGATTAAAAACCTTATTGTCTATAGAAGGGGATTTATCTAACTGGTGGAAAAGGAAAAACTTTTCCACTTTCTCTAAACATGTTTTACTCACTTTCTTTTAATTAACAGACACATTTGTTGGAATGTTGGAACATATTTTTCAAATGTTTAAAATTGCAGATTTGTAGTTCAAATGTTTTGGATAACATGTTTTGATATACTACATTTGATTTTCAGAGATCTGTGTTCATTTGAAAATGTTCAATAAAGCACTGATCCTAGGAATTGCATTTGAAGTCTTATTTTGAAAAGCCCAGTTACTTCTAACAGTATGATGCCGTAGGTAATTAATATTGTAGTTTACTGTTGAATATGATTACAGTAGTTCACCGTCAAATTATGCCAGAACATCTTACGGTAATCCCCCGTTAAAATAGAAATATTTACGGTTCAATACTGTAACATTTATACGGTTCCAAGCTGTTATTTTAAGAACTTTAGCAATATTGTAAATTTACGGTAAAGAGCTGGCAAATTTTGTTGCCGGTAATGTACCGTAAATTTACACTAATTTTTCTTACAGTGTAGTTATCCAGAGTGTTGTTGATGTCTGGAGATATTTTTTTCTTAAATTCATGCAGTTCTTATATTTGAAGAGTCTAGTTGCGCTAGGCTAGGGCAAGGCTAAAGCATTTCTATGGTAACCGCTAGCCTGCATTAAAAAACAGTCTGGCGCACTCCACAGTGCACCTGAGGTAAATCACTTATAACGCCAGACTAACGTTATAAATGTCTGTGTTAATAGAATAATTTTGAAATATAACTGACCTTGTATCACATGAATTACCGCATTTTGAGGGACTATTTTCTCGCAGATCACTCCGCCGCTGCCTTAGCTTACAGCCACGAAGCTGATGCTGCTCAAATATAAGTTATTATAAATGCAAAATGGTTAAAATTATTCTATTAACACAGACATTTATATCGTTAGTCTGGCGTTATAACTGATTTACCTGAGGTGCACTGTGGAGTGCGCCAGACTGTTTTTTAATGCAGGCTAGCGGTTACCATAGAAATGGTTTAGCCTTGCTCTAGCCTAGCGCAACTAGACTCTTCAAATATAAGAACTGCATGAATTTAAGAAAAAAATATCTCCAGACATCAACAACATTCTGGATAACTAGGAAATGAGGCTCTATGTCAAAAATCCCGAAGTATCCCTTTAAGGAGGATGTTATTAAGAATATACACACAAAAAAGGTACTTGTATGCTCTCGATTAATTTAGATTCTCATGACGGTATACATTGCTTTTTTTTGCTGTTTCCTTTGAATTTGAAATGGAGCACACGTCCAACTTGGAAACTCAGATCGATTCTCTGAAATCCAAGAGAAAAATCAAATAATCCTGTGTAAGAAAAAAAAAAAGCCACCACAACTAACTATTCGCTGGTCGGTTCAGCAACACAATGTGCCCAAATAATGATCAGCTGACTGAACATCCTGAATGGCCAGGTTATTCCATCAATGGATTTTCAAGATGATAATGCCAGGATCTATCGGGCACACATTGTGAAAGCGTGGATCAGGGAGCATGAGACGTTATTTTCACACATGGATTGGCCACCAGAGAGTCCAGATCTTAACCCCATGGAGAATCTTTGGGATGTGCTGTAGAAGGCTTTATGCAGGGATCACACTCTCCCATCATCAATACAAGATCTTGAAAAATCAAAGCCAAAGATGGTCCAACGACATATTAAAGTGTGCCACCTCTTTTTTCTGACAGCTTTTGGCCAAACAGTGTATATTTCACCCTTTAGTTCCCTATCTGTCACCCACTCTATTTCTCTATTTGACTCGTAACTCGTTGATACAATCACACTGTCTGTGTGATTAAAACAAGTCATTCAGGCCCATATTTTGTCTTTTTACTATAGGTTTTTAGCCTAAATTACTTATATTTGTCTCACTGTCAGTAATTTTCCGACATGACAATTGGAACACAGTAACTCAGATAAAACGAGCTCCGAGTCCCGACCTCTGGGGAAAACTGGAACACAGCATTAGGCTCCGTCCATGACACATTTTTTCCTCAGCCAAAACACACACCAGTGGGGTGCTTCTTTCTTTCAGTACACAACTATATTAGTCACATGGAAAGCAATCTAAGCCTAAAACAGGTTTTCATGAAAGCATATCGAAAACGCTAGCAAGCCCACTCTGGAAACATAAAGCCAGGGTATATCAATATCAATGCACCAAAACATGTATGGAGTGTGGAGTTAGCATGTTCTTCCAGTGTCTGCGTAGGTTTCCCCTATTCCAGGAGCACCATCCAGATCCACTTTTATTTCCTACCCCTCAATACAGTTTCAAAGATCATACATGTAAAAAATGTGCATGCTTTAGGGCCTAACCGATATATCAGCTGGTCGATATATTGGGCCGATATTTGCTTAAAAATGTATATAGGCAATCGGCCGATAAAACGGGCGATATATGAGGAATTGAAAGTGATAGCGACGTTTTTGGCATTGGAAGGAGCTCAGTCAGAGCTTTAAAATGAGACCTCCTACACTTCCTAGGCCTCAGGGGTCGGAGAAACATCGGTCACGAGTTTGTGCACCTATCTTATCATATGTTGTAGACTTTTGCTTATAATTTCAAGCTTATCTTTTTTTTTTTAAGTCTCTATGACATACTGTTTTTTTGTTTTGTTTTGGAATCTGCTGATATTTGACAAGTTCCCTCTGAAGTACCTACTAAACATAAATGTCCCGAATAAATCAGCCCTATGCCCTCATACAGCGCCACCTACTGTTGCAGTTTTTTAAATTTGGCCAAAAACAACAACATATCGGTCAACCTCTAATAGATATATTTTTATGTAATTCTATGATTGAAACTTGTTTAAATATAGGCTATTTGAGAGATAAAAAAAGAGACATAAAATTAAATTACTTAAAATATCAGCCTATATATTGGCTATAGGCCATGCCAACCTCCGTCATATCAGAATTGAACCCCCAAAAAAATCCATATTGGTCTGGCCCTTGTATGCTTTGTTGTTTGCGGATAAAAATACTATTGCAGCTCCTTGAGATTTCCTTTTGGTTTAAAACTAGATAAAGTGGCTCTTTTGATGTTGAAGGTCGCAGCCCCCTGCCCTATACCCTCCAAAAAACAAAATAAAAGCATGCGCAATGTGGCCAGGACTCCCCGAGGAAAGATGTTTTGAAATCTGACAGTCCTGGGCAAATTAAGACCTAATAAGAACAATATATCAGGAATATATTAAAGCACATTAAATTGTAACTTTTTAACATAACATTTATACATCAAAACACATAATGTTTCTGTTTATTATAGTCACTACATAGGCCGTCATTATTTAGTATATAAGCATACTGTACACATACATGTTCATGTATGTCAAAGCGCACATAGAAAACACCTTTTAATTATTATAAAATTTTTAAAAAATCCCACATGGACTTGGAGGTTTCTCTTCCCATCATCCAGCATCGTAAGACCGACCCCCTCATGGCTAGGGCACCTTTCTCGCAACCCCCACTCTCCCAAGTTCTTTTTTTCTCCCCCCTTTTTTTATTTTTTATTATTGAACCTAACCTAGCCTCGCGATGGGAATGAAAAGCAGATGTGCAGTAGGCTGGAGGTATGGTCGCTGTGGGTGGATGGAGGGAGGGGGGGGGGGTTGTAGTAAGAACACAACACGCACCCCCCTTTCCGGAAGACAAAAAAAGCCCTGTCCAAACCGCGCGCGAAACAATGGGACAGATGTGAACAGATGTGCTTACAGTAAAGAGCCGTAATCCGCTGGGTTGCTCCCAAGAGGCTTATCTCAGTGCTTGTATGGAGAAGGAAAAAAAAAATAAAAAAATGGTTGGTCACATCGTTTGTCCCACCCCCACGCCTACTACACTCGCAACCGCTGCCTCCTCTGACCTGGATTTGACTTGATGCGATATCCGCCTACATTCGCGCTCATACTAGCTGCCGGGGAAACAACTTTTTTTTTACACATAACCGTTTAGCTAATGACAAACAGAAGCGCGTGTTTGTCATAAGTGTAATTAGTAGGTAATTATTTAAAATGTTATGTTTTTTAAAAGGCATAGTACGGGGAGTTAGCAGCGGATATGATGGAAGAATGCCCGCCGTTTTCTTGGTCATACCTTCTTTATCGTTTGTAGAAATCAGCTTATTTGAGCTTTTAACCAACATATTTTGCTACTTTCACACACACTGTAAAATGTAAATTTGTTTCAACTCAAAAAACTCATTCCAAGGGCTGCCAAGAAATTTTATGTGTAACCAATAACCATTTTACAATGTAGTCGATTTGAAATTTGAGATTCACCTCTTTCGTTCAATTGTATTCTTAGGTTGACATAACTGTTTCCAGTTGTCTGAAGTGAAAAACGTCAGTTACAAATTAAATCAGTTCTGTCAACCTAAGAATACAATTGAACGAAAGAGGTGAATCTCAAATTTCAAGTCGACTACATTGTAAAATGGTTATTGGTTACACATAAAATTTATTGGCAGCCCTTGGAATTAGTTTTTTGAGTTGAAACAAATGTTACATTTTACAGTGCAGTTTTGAGAAATCCTTGGGTCACTTCTTCAACTGTGGCTGTGGAACTGAATTTCCGGGATTTTCTTTCCTATAGATAGAACCCGAAGGTGTCCTTTGCATTATTAAAGTCCATTTAGTACAGTACCATAACCATAACCGAGCCATTCTGTGCTGTGCTCCAACTGTGTTCGTCATGACGCCATTGATTTGTTGGACAAAAAAACAAACAAAAAAAGTTTATACAGGCAGCAAGTTGTCAAAGATACAGACAGCATCGCGTCATAGAGGAAACACAACTTTTCACTCTTTCTCACCTTTTTTTCTGGATGACTATTTATATTAATCACATACAATTAAAGTCGAGTCTAAATCGGGTCCATATAGATGTTTTTTCAGCAGATTGTCCAGTAGATGCAAAAAATCGGCAGTCGTAGCTAGTGTTAGCATTATGCTAACATGTAGCATTCTCTGTTATTTATGTATTTATGGGTTGTTGAACCACTTTGCGCTTTATTCTTTGTATTTTATTGGGTAGACAAAGCTATATAATTCAGCATTTGTTAAAATAGTTTTGGAGTAATGAGAGAATGTTAAATGTTTTCCCCCTCTGATTGCTTTGAACATACATGGGCAATTACATAGAAGCCGTCTGTATCTATACTGGGGGCGTGGCCTAGCCAGGGGGAAGGAAATGTATTATTTTCCACTCTTTTTAAATGTTTTCTGGTGGACTATATTTAGCACACACAAATGAAGTCCAAATTAGGCCCTAATGAATGTTTTGAGGCTGCAGATTGTCCACTAGAAGCGAAAGGCAAAGCAACTTTATCTATACCGAGCATTTCGTACACAAGGCAACTCAATGCGCCTTACAAAAGAAGATATGCGAAATTACAATCAGGTTAAGTTAAGGCAAAGCACATAGACACATCAAGACATGGGAAATACACAGCACATGAGGTCACGTGCGGAATTTTTTCTTGGAGAGAGGAAGGACAACCGGCTATTGACCAGGGGTGGGGCTGAGGAAACGTGTTGAGGCAGACGCAGAACGACGGGGGCGTGGTTAGGGAGGGGGTATGTGTGTGTGCGGTTATTTACAGTCTGAAAGTCAGTGTTATGCAAAATATGACCCAGAGAGCTCAGTCCTTATCTGGTTTAGCTCTGTGGTTTGGCCTTGAAGGGAAGTGTTGACAGTGTAGGAGAGATAAGAGGTCCAGCTGCTTTAAACCTCCTCTCTCAGGAGGAAGAGAATTATCCCAGAATCGTTCATAAATTTATAATTAATTAGCTTTTACTTGTCTCAGCATTAGTTCAGAAAAACATCCACACAAAGCTACCGTCATGTAGCATGAAGCTGACGTTAGCATTATGGTTTGCAGTCTTTGTTATTTATCTATTTATGGGCTGTTGAACCACTTTGCTCTATTTGGTAGAAAATACATCCATGTTTCAGCATTTGTTTAAAAAAAAGGTGGAGCAGGAGGTAAAAGAGTTGTTCTTTTTCCTCTGTTTTGCCCCTTGATTGCGACTATTCATCGCTGTTCAAAGACGCCGACTGTGTCTATGGAGTGCACTCCAAGTAACATATAAGACCCCAAAAGAGCAGTCTTTCAAAAAGCACACACATTAGATTGAATTATAGAATGTAAAATAACAATGCATATTTTAATGAACCACATTAAATAGTGATTTACCATCAGTAGAGAACTTCTATTTTTTTTTCTTTTCTTTTTTTTCTTTTTGTGTACAGCACTTTGGTTAACTTTGGTCGTTTAGAAATGAAACTTGATTAAAGCTAAGCTACCCCCTTTAGCCGGACCTGCAAGGTTGCATTCACACATTGCATGGCTAAATGCACCACACTCGCAAACAGCAGCAAACTTTGTCCCAAACCTCCCCAACACATGCCTCACCCCCACATGCCTCCCGCATCATGTAAACACAAACACGTGTAGACATCACAAATGTTTGAAGCAGTAGACGCAGCAACAGTTAGCAGCTAACAGTTTAGCATTATAGCAGAAGTTTACAAAAAGATCGTGAATTGATAAACATCTGACCGACCTGCTCTGATGCAGCTGAAATCCTCATGAAATATCCGTTTGTTCAATAATCCAGTATTTACAGGGAGCGTCAGGTCTTTTTTCTCCTCATGATTACAGCAGCACCGAGAGACTGGGTGTGAGGCATTCAAGGGTTGCGGGGGAAATAAGTTCTGCACTGTAAACGCAGTTCTAAATGTAAATATTAGGTTCTAAATGCCAAAAAGAGAGGCTTTCATGAAAGTTGCAGTTTAGCAAATAAATGTTAGTCTAAGAATGTTTACTTTGCCACATATCTTATTTATTTATTTTTATCATTTTGGATTTCAAACCGTCCCAGTTCATTGACTATATTTCTTTTAGAAAGCTGAACTCTCTCCTTCCCTCCCTCTACTGCCCCTTATTGTTTACATACACATGTTTTGATAGTGCTTCGTATAAAGTATCTACTGCGCAGTCTTGATGCATGTGGTAGAATTGAAAATAATAATATATAGTATAGTAATAATAATAATATAGTAAACATTGTATTGTCTCATGCATGATAGTTAGATCAGAACAGAATAGAAGTCATTGTAATTTGTACAAGTACAAAACAGTGCAGGCACATTGGAATTGTTGTGCAATTCTCTGGAGTCAAGAATAATAGGATGGACAGGTGTAAATAGTGCTAGTGCTCGTCAGGGGGGAAAAGCGATTATATGACATACTAGCAAATTATTTAGATTTTGAATTATGGAGACAAATATGGAAAGAGAGGGAGAGATGCAAATTTGAAAATAGTTAGCTGGGGTTCAAAACCATCCCTAAATTTCCGGACATATTTCTGACCCTCCCAAATCTTCACCAACGGCAGCTCGCTGCTATATCTCCTGATCAAATAAAAGGCTTTATGATTAGGTGCACACACAGCACACAAAGCTCTTTTTTGTCTCTCTTCTCAAAGTTCTGCTTTTACAAGATACTGAAGGGCATAACTATTTTTACTCCATTACAAAAAAACAAAACAAAAACAGAACAGGAATAGAGAAGGGAAGACAGTCTATGTGGAACCTCGGCACAGTCTTCATTGAGTTGGGGTTCTTATGGAATTCCTTGAAAAGAAAACTAACAGAACACATTAAAATACAAAGAATAATAAAATCCCTCTCCCAAACTCTTCACTTCATTCCACGCGATAATGTCCCGAGGTAAGAATGACAAGGCTACGTAGAACGGCCAAATGTCGTCGTCCGCGACACAAAACCTAGCCACTCTATCCTTCTCCGAAACACTTTGCCATTACTACAAAATAGTTTTTAGTCAACAAAATACTAGTTCATTTTTCTTGACATTTCCCCATCTTCGCAGCGGCGTCATGAATATGTAAGAGAGCGCGGTCGGCACAGCGGGTCTAATGAAGCCGCCACTGAAACCATACGCGCAACATGACGAGGAACACAACTATAGTCAAATAACAACAACACTATTGGGACAGCGTACACCCACAGTACACCACTTTTTTTCTTTCTCCTTTGACGTCAAATTCATATCATGTCACAGCTTACATATAGTGTCAAGAATACTTCAGAACACTGTGCGCCAAGATATATATAAAGTAGTATGTCCGTGACAGGCAAAATCTACAAAATGAGCCAGCGGTGGCAGCTTGTTATACTGTCAAAAAAATAATAATAATCGGCCATAGCGACAGGCGCATAAAAAAAAGATTCTGTGTTTTTTGCCACAACTTTCACTCATTAAATTCAGGCTTAATCATTTTACAAAAGGATGATTAAGAGCATTCATTAATTTATGCATATTTAGATTTTGCGAGGCTTCATATAAAAAAAGAAAGAAAAAAAGATAAAGCTGGTTCCGATTTGGAAGAAATACATTGTCTGTCCGCGGTGACCCCGCTGTGCCAGTCTGCAGGGCAATTTAATTAAATCACAAACTTATCACTCAACCTTTATTATGCTGCCACTAGCTGGGATACGGTGGGGAAATAGTGCCATCTATAGGTCGAGGAAGGTACGAGCAAAAGTATTCCATAAGGTGTTGGGTTATAGTCACTGTGAGAGCTTGTGTTACCTCAGTTTGGGGCCTAACAAAGCAAAAAAAAATGTTTTTCCCAATTTGAACATGGCAGGATTTGGGTTTTATTACCATTTCCGTCTAGCCTGGCTAACGCCAGACTAAAATCACAAGTGATATTTAGTCTGGGGACCACCAATTCATTTTCTCGTAGGAGAGGTGTGGTTTACGATTGTTCATAGCCGTTTATTGGGCGCTACGAATGTCTCTCATGCGTCTGCACGTAGCCATAGCCAATCGTATCATGGTATCAGATGATGTATGACGTACCTGCTGTAAACTTTTGAGCTAAACTATTTAGAACACGTTCTAAAGCTTGATCGAAAGATGGCATCGCGTCTGCTGCTGTCATGTTGGATCCGTAAATATTTTTTTATTTATTTTTATCCCTAAACAAACTACAAGCTTTATGTCAAATAGCGCGTCATTGTCTTACCGTCCCTCCTCGTTCTGTGATTGGTGCCCAAATCCATGGAAAAATGTCGGCCATGGTCCCCAGGCTGTTGTGAAGTTCGAAAAGATTCGAGCGTACACAGCAGTCTGGCGTTAGCCAGGCTAATTTCCGTCCTGGCATATGCTTGTGTTCCTGAGCTTACATGTGTTTCATTAATGTGTATCAATTCAATGCCTGAAAGAGCCTCAAAAACAGCATGTCTGAGAAAATCCTATTGTTTGTGAGTATAACTAAATAAACAGGAAAAAATAAAAAATAAAAACATATCATGTTTGTTATTATTATTATGGTATAAACGCTACAGTATTTGAACATTGTGAAACAACAGACATGCAATGACAGCTTTTCAATCGAACCATCACAATTGTAATTCAAAACAATGAAATAATGTAAAGTAAATGTAAAGTAAATAATGTGCAATGAAATTAAAAGGTTTATATATTAAACTTGAATGATCAACTGGGAAGACTTCTAAGGGGAGACACTACAGGCAAAACTCAATTATTTCAATTTTCAGGTTTTGTGCTAAATTGTTCTCTTGACATATATACGCTTTCACAAAATACCTAATCTACAATGACATGTATAATTATTTCACTGATTCAATGCTTCTCCAAAGATTTATTCTATGGAAATAGTAATTTCAAGGGCCAGTTTCTCAAAATGCATTTTTCTCACATTGGTGCAACATGTCCACATCAGTAGCTCCTAGGCAAGGCAAGTTTATTTGTATGGCACATTTCATGTACATGACAACTCAATATGACTCACAGCAGCACCAGACACCCAAACACAATTAAAAAAAAGAAGCAATATAAAGCATTAAAACAAATCAATTGATACAATTACTGTACATTAAAAATAAGTATGTATATATTAAAATTCGTGAAAATACAATCAATTTCCATAGGCAGCAGTAAATAGGTGTCCTTTCAGCCTGGACTTAAACATAGTCAGGGTCGAGGCCTGTCTCACATCCTCATGAAGACTGTTCCAGATTTTAGCTGCATGAAACTGAAACGCAGCCTCACCGTGTTTATTATTGACTCTGGGAACCACCTGGAGACCCCTCCCTGAAGTTCTCAGGGCCTGAGATGGTTCATACGGCTCTAACATGTCAGAGATGTACTTTGGTGCCTGACTATGAAGGGAAGCAGAGTTGTTTTAAATTCTATTCTCTGAGTGACAGGAAGCCAGAGACCGGAGCACTGGACTAATGTGGTCGTATTTCCTGGTTCTTGTCAGGACTCGAGCAGCAGCATTCTGGATATACTGCAGTTGTAACAGCTCATTTAGAAAGGCCAGTGAGCAGGCCGTTACAGCAGTCTAACCGACTGGAGACAAATGCATGAATTAATGAATGAATCTCTCCAAATCTGGTTTAGACACTATGTTTTTTATTTTAGCAATGTTTTTTAGGTGGTAATAGGTCGCTGATGTAATTGACTTAATATGACCTGTTAAAATTCAGGTCTGAGTCCATGGTTACTCCTAGATTTCTAACTTGACTTTTCGGTCCCAGCTCCTACAGACTTCAAACTTTCCAGTCTTAGACTTAACAATATTTTGAAGGTTTTCGCTGAGGGATTCTTTAATATCTAATTCCAAGCCTGATTGATTGAGTCTTGAATGTCAAAAAACGAGGCGGAATTTCAATTTTTAAAGATTTTTCAACAACAAAAAAACAGCTTACATTAAAACTAAACACGATTTCCAAAATCCCCTCTAAAAAAGTCTTTGTAACTAATATGTCAACGAAATAAAACCATCAATTTAAACTTGGCTCGATCCATTATTCAGATTTAATCGCCAAAAATATAGGAACTTTTTTTAAGGCATAAAAGACGTAAAATGACAAAAACCTTGCAATATTTATGCCAGTAATCTACCGCAAAAGTTTCAAATTGATATCTCCCCTATTCACCTGTAGTGTCTCGCCTTAAATTTGCAATACCACAAAAATGTGACGTCCCAATTTATTACCTATGTCGTACGGCTCTGATAGCATTCTGGAGAGCCTATAGTTTCAAATTAATGTGGAGGACAGACAAGAATTAAGGGTGGAATCCAATGCTTAATTAAAATGCTAATGTAATGGGGCTTGTTGACTTGAAACAAAAACTGGCTACTGCCGCAGTCTTTTTACTCACACTATCGGCATTATTCTGAATGGATGGATCCACATTTTATTCGGGCCATGATCTAATCTGCCAAGAGTGAGCCAGTTGTGAGCTCGGTACATTTCAACTTTGGTATAAAACAAAGCATCTGTACACATTTTGTCTCTCCGAACAGGAGTAACACTTATGCAATCCCACCCCTTGTTCTGTACTTTTATCTCAATAACCGATTAGGTTTCCTTTCAATTACTGTTTGAGGACTGTTCCCGCAATCTAAGTTCTGAAGGATACGCAATGCGAATGATACCAACAACAGAAGCTATACTTTCTTCAGATACATACCGAGATAATATAGTTTCTTTATACTTAAACTATTGGATATTTGGACATCGTTTGAGAACAGAGAAAGAGACATTTTCTGGTTGTCCGAGTACGTGTAACAGGTTGCATTCTTAACATGTAGTTAAGAAAAATGAGTCTTGGTTTTCGGCTAATATCTCTGTCTGCGTTTCCCCCCTCTTCCACACATTGTGTCCATGTTTGTCTTTATACATTAATTGAGCAGTTTTAAAAGTGGTCATAGTTTTAGAAATGCGTGAGGTGAGGTCTCGAAATAACAAGCTTTGAAAATGTGTTCTTATTACTCATTTTTGAAGAACAAATAATGGTATTCAATCACAAAGACCCCTGACATGATATGGTTCAACAATATTTCATGTTTGGATGTTTCGTTGAAAAAAACATGTGAATCCGTAGTGTGTTGTAAGGACGGTTAAATCCCAACCAGAAAAACAATCCTACATTTGAGCCATCTTCTATATACGAGGCAATCGCTTGCTTTGGAATTCCAGCGGCGTCTGAAACTACCAACATATGAGACTGTCCTCCGTCCGTGCTCCCGTCTCTGAACCGCCGTCTGACTCTACCCCCTCCCCACACACTTGTTGTTTTAGATTCCCCCGGCTTACAAAAACACGGCTCCCTATGAGAACTCTTCGAACGCGGCCGTCAGGAAGTCAGGAGGCTGTTTCCCTGGGTTTTGGGTGGCTGTCTCTCACGCAACACATGTGGTGGAGGTGGTGGCGCTCAGGTTACCCGCGGATAACTGCTACCAGCTGTGGTCACTCGCATGTTCACGTACATGCCCCCACGTCGCTGCTCGGGATTTTCAATGGATTCCACATGCCAACAGCTAACACCCCACCGTCCCCCCGCGCGCCCCGTATAGTATACCAGACATGACCTCTGCCGCCGACTCCAGAGTACACTCTAAGGACACACATTCTATTGGCATGTGGTCATTCAAATGTTGTACGCTCCTTTGGAAACAATGTATTGCCTAATCTTTGCAATGAGGGACTTTAATCCCAATTTTAAATAACAATTTCTCCAGTGGGGGAAAAAAAAAGTATTTAGTCAGCCAACAATTGTGCAAGTTCTCCCACTTACAAAGATGAGAGAGGCCTGTAATTTTCATCATAGGTATACCTCAACTATGAGAGACTAAATGAAAAAAATCCAGAAAATCACATTATGGTGGAAAATAAGTATTTGGTCAATAACAAAAGTTCATCTCAATACTTTGTTATATACCCTTTGTTGGCAATGACAAACGTTTTCTGTAAGTCTTCACAAGGTTTTCACACACTGTTGCTGGTATTTTGGCCCATTCCTCCATGCAGATCTCCTCTAGAGCAGTGATGTTTTGGGGCAGGTGCAGGGACACACGGACTTTCAACTCCCTCCAAAGATTTTCTATGGGGTTGAGATCTCGAGACTGGCTAGGCCACTCCAGGACCTTGAAATGTTTCTTACAAAGCCACTCCTTCGTTGCCCGGGCGGTGTGTTTGGGATCATTGTCATGCTGAAAGACCCAGCCACGTTTCATTTTCAATGCCCTTGCTGATGGAAGGAGGTTTTCACTCAAAATCTCACGATACATGGCCCCATTCATTCTTTCCTTTACACGGATCAGTCGTCCTGGTCCGTTTGCAGACAAACAGCCCCAAAGCATGATGTTTCCACCCCCATGCTTCACAGTAGGTATGGTGTTCTTTGGATGCAACTCAGCATTCTTTTCAATGAAGGTACTTGAGTCATCTTCTGTACTCAGTAGCTGAAGTCTTCGAACGTTTCCCCTCTCATCCAAAAGGCTTTGTCAGCGGACTAAAGTCCCGCTCAGCCCGCAGCTTAGATAAAAACCACGAGGAGGAGTTGGGGTGGCCCGGCTCCTCCCCTCTAATCACAGCTACTCTCAACTGTGGGTAAACACCTTTGAAGTAGAGCGTCTCTAACGACCTGCTCAACCCAGTATCGGTCAGTCCTGTCCTTTTCATAGATGATTCCTGCAGTCTGGCACTGCAGGAATTGAGTCCCTGGCAGCGTAGTGCATTACTGACGGTAGCCTTTGTTACTTTGGTCCCAGCTCTCTGATCATTTTGACCCCACGGGGTGAGATCTTGCATGGAGCCCCAGATCTTGTATGTCTTCCATTTTCTAATAATTGCTTCCACAGTTGATTTCTTCACACCAAGCTGCTTACCAATTGCAGATTCAGTCCTCCCAGCCTGGTGCAGGTCTACAATTTTGTTTCTGGTGTCTTTCGACAGCTCTTTGGTCTTGACCATAGTGGAGTTTGGAGTGTGACTGTTTGAGGTTGTGGACATGTGTCTTTTATACTGATAACAAGTTCAAACAGGGGCCATTAATACAGGTAACGAGTGGAGGACAGAGGAGCCTCTAAAGGTGCGTTCAGACCGAACGTGCGTCCACGCTCCGTCAGCCTCTGGTTGGACGCCAAACATTGCCGCTTCACACTCGCGAGAAACGCCTGTTTGCTGGCGCGTGAAGTTTTGCAAGTGTCATAATTAGGAGGAGTGTCATACAACTCAGGCCGAGCACAAACCGCGATGATCAACTTGTCCTCCATGCTGCCGGTCAGGGGCGCAACTACCCCCCTCCCACACACAACACACACATGGCTCTTTGATGGTTGTTGTTGTTTTTTTTTAAGTAAATAAATACCCTCTGAATTGACTTTATTTTAACGAAAATGTCATTATTTCACACAATATAACATCGACATTTCCCTCTATGGAGTTTGTTATCACAAAAAACAATCACACGGCCTGATTAAGCTTCTGTTGCTTCATTCACGTAACTTTTCCTCCTCTCCCTCTCTCTCCCTCGCGCAAGAGGGGAGAAAACAACGCAAGTGAAAGAGGTGTTTTGCTTCAACACGATCTCCTCTGTAACCGTGTTTTTATTTCATTAGGACTTTTATTTCTCAAACTTGTTGCCTTATGCTCACTTTGAGCTCCTCGTGGGGCTGCAGGCTGCAGCAGCAGCGGTGAAGATGACAGTCCCTCTGCACTCCTCTCTGCCCCACTCCAGCAGTGACTTTTGTTTCGCAAAATAAGCATGCACAACTAAAGTGACGCCCCTCCCCCAAAGAGGAATACAAAAAAAACACTTCACCACCGCGAACCTGTTCATATCGTTCACTGTAAAGACTCGTTCAAAAGAGCCGACACATCACTTTCGGCGCCCCTATGAAAGGCATATATTGCGTATGCCCTTTTTGCGCCACTGCTGCAGGTAACAGGTGACGCTTGTGCTCACTATTTGAGCCCAGTCCCTGATTGGTTAACAAGGTGTAAATGAACGCACGTGTAGATTGTGATTACTTGAGTGCATGAAGCAGTGGGCGCGGCATCCCTGCTCTGTACCGCGCTGTTCTCACCGGCTTTGACGCGCGTTTGTCCTCATCTGCTCGCATTTGCAACGCTTCATACGCGCAGACATCTTTGCTTACATTTCGACGCGCGTCGAAGCACGTCTACATAGGGTTAACATGGAACTTGGTGGCGTGTCAGCGTTTGGTCTGTCCGCACCATTAAAGAAGAAGTTACAGGTCTGTGAGAGCCAGAAATCTTGCTTGTTTGTTATTGATCAAATACTTATTTTCCACCATAATATGCAAATGAATTCATTAAAAAAAAACAATGTGATTTTCTTTTCTCATTTTGTCTCTCATAGTTGAGGTATACCTATGATGAAAATTACAGGCCTCTCTCATCTTTTTAAGTGGGAGAACTTGCACAATTGTTGGCTGACTAAATACTTTCCCCCCCCACTGTATTGGGTGTTGTAACATCAAAGCCCGTTTTTCGAAGAATTCGTTTTTCTCACAGTGTGATGACGATATCCGCACTTCAAATAGCGCCTGTGAGTAAACATGTTGGTTAATGTTTTATGTCCTGGTTTGAGTGAGGCACAGTATGCAAAATGATACGGGGTTACCTTTGTTATTTGGTTTTGTGGCAAAAGGATTCAATTTAATGAATTCTGTGTTTGTGTTGCAATGGGAAAAACCCAGTTTAGCCCAGACTGGCAGGAAGAGACAAGACGACGTCACTGAGCTGTCATCTGTGATCATTATTCTCCTTGAGAGAAGTCTATAAAACCATGAAAATGTTCCCAGATAAAATAAAATAAATCAAATTTTAATAAAAAATCAAGCAAAAAAAAAAATATAATAAGGGATTAAGGTGAGCAAATGTACCCACAAATCTTATGACCAAGCAACAAACAGCATAACCGGGAAAGTTGTGCAGTGTGGCTTTAAGTGCAGCTGACATACAAGAGTGGCATTTCTCAACGTCACAATACTTTTGTTAAGTGATGTCAATGTCAACTTTATTTATAGCACATTTAAAAACAGCTACATCTGCCCAAATCGCTGTACAACAAACATTATAAAGTGCAATTAATGAGTAGAAACAGTTACACAACATACAACATGAGATAATATAATACGTAAGACCTGCTCAGCTTGTGTTGAAGGCCAGCACATATATTTTCCACAAAGACTTAATAACATGAATACTGGGCCATTGTAACATTTAAGAAAAGGCGTTTCCAGAGTTTTCTGAGCCACTACAGCAAAAGCCGTCACAAAAGCCTCCTGTGATGAAGAGATCGCAGGTGATGACGTCATCACTACTTCCGGGTTTTGCTGATTTAAACCTTCCTTGAAACTTACAATGCTCTTTAAACATCTGATCGCACAGAATTATTACTTTTACTAACATAAATTATCTTTTTTTTTTCCATACACAATGAAGGCACATTTTTAGATATAAGCATAGAATTATTTTCACTGGAAAAAAAAACTTACATTCATTATTACAATTAAATGCAAAACAGTTTTTGGCCTATTTGTTGTTATTTATTCAGATAAAGTTGCTGTGTTTGTCTATGAAACTTACAGTTTGGACCCGGAAGTAGCTCGGTTGTCATGTGTGATGTCACAGCCCTCGACTCTGTGCATGGGATGTTTTTAGCTAACTTCCTGTTGGCCAGTGTAGAATAAAAACGTCTTCCTGTCAAACAATTTAACGGAAATTAAAATAAGATGAGCTTTAAAAAAAAAACAGAAGAAAATAAACGTCCACCCGAGTGTGTTTCATAAAGATTTGTTCCGATTGCGGTGCAATGCTAACCTTTTAATATGTTGCTAATAATTATCAAACCGCTCTATGTTCTCTGCCACGTACTGTTTTAAATATTTATATATTTATTCATAATTTAACAAGACACAGCTAACTGTCCATAAGAATAAAACACAGACAGTTGTTACACTTGGAAGTTAGCATCATGTCGTTATGCAACAATCCGTGCACCGAGCCTGTATAGCTCCTTCTTGGTAAATGATGTCCAACTGCTGTGTTCAGAGACCACACAAATACACACATTACATTATTGTGTATGCAAACATCATAATCACCATCCAGCATCACACTGTCTATAATGCAACTTTTTATTTTACATCTCCTCCACCCACACATCTCTCTCTTTCTCACACACACAGCCCTACGCACCATCATTTATACATCCACATTCTAGACCAAACAACACTCCACCACCAATCCACGTGCACGCGCCCATCCGTAGCAGGCAGCGCCGTCGTGTTGGGGGTGGGGGTGGATGGAACCCTGCGTGTATGGCTTTAATCAGGATATTCACCTCGAGCGGATTCATGTTCAAGCGGCGGTGGACGCTTGCACCTCCACGCGCCGTGCCATACATCACCCGGACAGTGCGCAGCTGAAAAGCCTCACGCCGCTGTCAATAAAGCTAATGCTATCACAGCTCCTCCCTCAGCTATGTAATCTACTATATACAACCCTGCATGCTCGGGCTGGATAAAAAGCGCTAACAGCTATACGGAAAGATAAAAAAACAAAAATACACAGGCGTCGGACGGAATAAACAGCTTTTCAGCAAAAAAACCGAGGAGACGGGTTGTTTTAAAAGCTGGAGGAACCGGGGTGATAAGGAAATAGTAGTTGTAGGAGGGGAGTTATCAGCAGGAGGTCACCAAAGTTTGACCTTAGACTTAATATAGAACAACAGGCAGCAAAATACTGAAATGTATGGGAATTTATAGTTGTTTTGCATTAAATATTCACCATAGTCTTGGATTTAGAAAAGATGATTAATGACTTGTCATCTACTCATTCTGCGAATGATTTGGCCATTAGGTGTCAGTGAAAGAGTACAGCAGAAAAAAGGGGAGAGAGTTTGAAATGCATATGCACTCAGGAGCTCTACCGCTAATCCCTCCTGTGCAGATAAGGTTGTGGGTATAGTTATTCGTCTGGCTAGCCGTTTGACCGACTCATTTCTCGGAATGTATTGTGATAAGTCAAATACTAAGCCTTTATGAAGCAACAGACACACGCAGGGGAGACCGTGGCAGGCTGTCACACGGGTTGGTTGTCGCATTGCTTTGTATAGCCAAACTAGGGGCGCTCTGACTTGATATTTGAATTTAATTGTATTGTATTGAAAATCAAGTTTAACATCCTGATTCTCCTGCTGTAATACGTTTTCATTCACTCAAAAAAACATTGAACATTGAAATAAGGTGAGGATTTGTCTTTTGGGGGTACTTGAACGATAATTGAGGTTTCAAACTAAAGCCATGTGAGCTAAAGCCTAACCTCTTGTCAGATGATCAGATGGGGCTGGTTGTCACAGGTTGGTCAGGGATTGGTTGTCTAAATGGTGGAGAATTGTGTCTATTGTTTCTATAGTTACATTCATCTTATCATTGGTGTTTGTTGAGCAATTATTTGATTGCATAGGGTGATTGCCTGCATTTTTCAGCTTATTGTGGAGAATTTTGAAAGAAACGACAACAATAACAATTGGATCAAAATAGTGGGAGAAACACCTCTGGTATTGATCAATGAGTATTTTAAAACCTATTTTATTCGAAATTCAAGTTAACACCAAAAACACTGTTAATAACAATAGGAACAACTAACCCCACTCACTGTGACAACCAACCCTGCACATGGGGCTCATTGTCACGATCGATTTTCCTCTCTTTGGTGGTTAAGAACTATTTAATGCAATAAGATATATATTAAAAAAGGAAGAGATATTTTAATATATTAGATTTCTAAAATGGCTTTTAGAAGCATTTGTGACATGCGTTACAAAATGACCGGGTCTACTCTACAACTTATCGAAGTCTATCCAAGACACACAACCTGAGCCTTTCCTTGCAAAGATGATCTACTCAAGCAAAAGAGCTTCAATGAAATGTTTTAAGCAACTGCCCCCTAAAGTCTCCACAGTCATGTTTATGCTGCTGTGTAGCTGAGCATAGCATTAGCTATTTTTGGAAATTAGCATTTTTGCTATAACCTGGCACATTACATCTCTTCTTTTTAGACTAATGCTGTTTGTGCATTGTCCCTGATCAAATAAATAAAAAAAAAGTAAAAACAAAAAGCTGTGTGATCTCCGTCCTGACTCTAGTCTAGGGTGACCAGATTTTACAACTTAAAAACTGGGACACGATTCGCAGACATGCTGCAGCGGTTCCAAATCTTGACTTTTTCCACGCTGAATGGTCAAACTGTTAACGTCTCATGACATGCACCAATATGCATCGAGGAGATGCTAGAATTTAGATTTTTGATCGGTTTATACATGGTAATTGATATTCTCCTGAGCCAAAATCATTCATTTTCATTTAAAATGTGCTATTATGAGGACTATACTGGCCAAAAAAAAGGGAACAACTGGAACAGAGACCGAGGAAAACTTGGACAAATCGGTGGTTTTGGAGAAATCTATCAGGACGTGGGACAAAGGACTCAAAATGGAGACTGTTCCGGGTAAACTGGGACATCTCACCCTACTCTAGTCAAAATCAACTGTAGTGCGCATGCAAATTGTAACGTGTCTACAGCATTATTGACATTTACACCGGTGTCCAAAAATTGTTTACCGGTGCACTATATGATATGGCCTAGCCCTAATGTTAGCCAAAGTCTGACTCTTGTGAAACATTGTGTTGACCAACAAGCCCCGGACTTCTTGGCTGGAGATGGTGTTTAGAACTGGTATGGGAAAAATGTTTGACACAACGGCAACACTGGGTTTTTAAACTTGCTAGGGGTTGGGCGGGGCGTGGTTTGGGGCATTTCAAATAAACTGCCATCACCTAAATGCATCCATTTTTATAAATATATTGGTGTTGTCTTCACCCTTACTACCCAATACGTTTAGGGCTGGGTCCCGTCTATGGGTCTGATGGATGCGTGCCATTCTACTGCTTGAACTTTTGACCCCAACCTTTTTATGACTATGCAGCGATGTCCCACCAAGCTAAATATTCAATCTGTTACATTGGTATCCTCGTCACACTCTATTGGCTTGTTGCACCGGGCAACGTTAATTCACTTCCGCATTCCACGGTGTGATTATTTGCACTTCCGGTTCAGTTCTGAGCCGGCTGAAAACAATGGCGCAGTTTTACACCCGCTGTCTTCAGGACCTGCCAAAAGTCTCTATTAGCGACGTTCTTCGCTTGATTCGGGCTTTATCATCGGCTCCCCGTTGCAAGAAGGAGAAGGGCTTCAAATTTTATGTGTCAAACTACATCGACAACTATGAAGGTAAGTAAATCAAAAGAATGACCTGTCACTGTCAGGCTAGCTTTAGCTCTCATCGACTTCGCGACTTTTTGTGTGCCTTTCTTCAGTTGTAAAGTTTATGTTCCAAAGTAACCTCAGTCTTTACAGTTTCAGTTGTCAGACTTAACAGTCTTAATTCTCCACAGTTTCTAACAAAGACCCATCAGGGAGGGTGAGCGTCAGGGCGGTCTGTTACAGGTCCATGCGAAAGCATGACAAGCCACATGAACTCAGAGTAGGGTGACACAACAATAAAAACGTTCATCTGTTCTATGCCAATCGGACTATATTTTGGGGTTCTTATGTCACTAATGTTAAACGTATGTAGGCCTAGTTACCAGTTGCTATTACTTGATGGCGTTGAGTAAATTTAGCATGTTGCTCTATTTATGAAGACTGCAGCTAACACGCAGGTAAATGCACGCTCCATCTAACTTTATGCTGAATTTCACGCATTTATGTTCACATTTCGGGAAATAATTATCATCGAAACGTAATGCTGGCAAGAAAATGTTTTAGAAGCTCTTAGGCGACGTAATTTCTAGTGTGTATGGCTACAGATTTTGCTAGATGATGGGGTGCGCATACTTGCATCAATAGCTTTCACGAGAACCCCAGAAGCTGGTCTTGATGGCTTCAGTTCCTTGTTCTACTTTACTTTAAGTTCGAATTCTTTCACTTTGTTAATGCTAAGGCCAGTTCACGGGCCAGTTCAGTCTGCTTAAGACTTTTCGTGGTTATCATTTGTTCTGTTTAAAGCTGGGAACACAGTACAGGTTCAGGCCAGGATGCATTTGGATCCTACTCAAAATTTCCCCCAGATCCACCTCCCAGTCAGTTTTTTTTTTTGTGCATTTGTTAAGTGAGTTATCATTACACTGCAATGCAAATGCAGACATTCGAACAATAAACAAAATATCAAGGCATTCTCACTTATAATAACTATCTGTTGCTGTATCTATGATGCTTTAATTGTTTACTTACTTACTAAAAAGTAAACTATTAAAGCTTTTATTTGGGCTTTTGCAACAAATGAAACATCAATGTAAATTGCAGTGTAAAGCCAAAGCACTTTAGAAATCTGCCAAGACTCTGAAATCCTGTATTGTGTTCCCAATGTGAAAATGAGCAATATGGGGCAGTCAGTAGGAAATTATAGATGTTTACATGACAGAATAAGCATTTGCAACTTTCATTATATTTTACCTATTTTATATTATATTTTACTTGCCAGCTTCCACATTCTCATTTTCTAGTGGCTGACTGACAATTGTGATTATTATGCTTTTTTTGTGACAGTTTGTTTTATGTTTAGATTATGTTTGAAGACCGCTACCCTGTCGAGATAGCGGAGGTGGAGTGCTCTTGTGCGGCTGGTACCGTGTTGTGCAATCACAGTGTTGCTCTGCTGTACCAGACCGCACACTACTCTGCTCTGGATTTGTCAGCTGTGCCACCAGTGCTGAGCTGCACAGAGACAGAACAAAGCTGGCACAAGCCGAGGACCATGGTAAGTATACATCTCAACGGAACCTGAGAGAGAGATATATACAGTATGTAAAGAATTAAGTACACCCATCATATTTCTGCAAATATTTTATAACTTTTAATGGGACAAAAATGAAGAAGGTAATAAAAAAGTGAGCAACCCAAATGAAAATGGGTTGATTCAAAGTGGATCCAGTTGGTTAATATTTTTATGTATCCCAATGGGCTTGGATGTGCTCACTTTTTTGCTACTGGTTAAGACATTAATGGCTGTGGAGTTATTTTGAGGAGGCAGTGAATTAACACTGGTATAATGAAAGTGTCAATACTTTGGTGCAGAGCTGGCCCCACAACAAACTGACTGAGGGTGCATTAGAGTTTCAAAAGGGTGCAACTAGAGATTCTCGCCATTAAAATATATTGTGACGCCATTAAAACAGAGGGTGCAAACATTTAAAAAATGAGGTTGCAATGCACCCTTTTGCACCCCTGTAGATCCAGGGCTGCTTGGGTGTTGTACTATGAGACATGATAAGATAATACTGACATTTTATTAACTTCTGTGACATACATTTGGATGCCCTCCAGTTCTATTTGAAAAAACAGTGAGGGAACACACAATGTGAACGACGCAAATGTTTGCTGGCCTTTTATGAATATCAAATACGTTAGTCATCCACAAACATTAGTTATCAATAACACCAGTTATTTATATAGACCTGTTCACATTATGTATAATGAAACTAATATTTATGTGATGTACATTTACACATATCATGCCTTCTCTCTAAGTATGTACTGTAACTAATGGCATATTGTCATTTCATGTGCTGCCAGGGTGTGAAACCAGGCCGTGTACGCGACATGGTTTTTGTGTCCGCAAGGCCGAAGCAGCGAACTGTTGGAAATGGTGTAAGGTAATAGTTGTTAAAGTTCTCGTGTAGTTATATATATATATATATATATATATATATATATATATATATATTTTTTTTTTACTTTGGTGTATTTTTTTTTAGGAGCAAAAGTTACAGAGCAGTGCGGGGAGAAATGCCAGACACTGATGTCCTCCGGGTGGCGGAGGTGTATGAGGACTTCCCAGCTGACCTAGCGCCTCTCATCACCACCATGGCCATCAGCGCCGATGTCCCTCTCATTGACTCGGCTTTTGGAAAAGTGCAGGAAGGTAGCCCTATTGCTTTTCAACACCCACTGCCAGTCAGCCGAGTCATCACTCGCCATCCGGATGCCCCTCCACCACCGCTGCTGCCATTGGATGATTACTACCTCGAGCCCACCTGTGTTCAGTTTGTTTGCAGCCACCAGCAGCAACTGGAACTGCAGTGTCTGGCCACTTCGCTGGAGGAGGCCCGACAAGTAGAAGGTGCCACGAGGGAGCAGGGCGCCACAGTGGAGTGGCACAATGTAAGGAAGCCGCGCATTACATCCTCGCGGTTTCGGGAAGTGTGCCACGTTAGAGGGTCCAGTTCTGCTCTCGGTTTAGCCCAGCGGATCAGGAAGGGAACATCTGCCACCCAAGCCATGAAGAGGGGCCTTGCACTGGAGCCGGTTGCTATTAATGAATACTGCAGGGTCAAGAACACCAACTATTGGCCCTGTGGTTTTGTTATTCATCCAGATGCCCCATGGTTAGGCTCTTCTCCGGATGGTTTGGTGTTTGATCCAACTGAGAGACCAGCGTTTGGCTTATTGGAAATAAAATGTCCAAATGTGAAAAGTTATGTAGATTGTAAATATTTAAAAAAGTGTAGTGGTACAATGAAACTCGTGTCAAGTCACAGCTACTACTGGCAGGTGCAAGGGCAGCTCCTGATCACAGGAATGAGATGGTGCGACTTCGTGGTTTATGCCGAGGATGACATTCTCATCCAGCGCATTTATAGAGACCCTGGTGTGTTTAAAAGTATTAGGGAAAAGGTGGACCACTTTTACTTTTATGTGTACCTGTCAAGTGTGTAGATCTCTAATCATGTGAATATTCTGTAAAAACAGGTACTGATGGTTCATGTAATGTACATAGTTATAATGAAAACAAATGTTATCTGATGTTAATGTTTAGTGTTCATTGTTAAGGGTGAAACAAGTAATAGATTGACAAATGATAAATGAAATATTCTTCAACCAATTTTGTAAATAGTTGCGCTCACGTGACATCACACCATTCTAAAGAGCCTGAAGTGTAAAATTGAGAGGATGATAGTAAATATGGTAGCAATCACAACATTGATTATTTATTACTTTTTCTGGCCAATGTCTCTTTCTTCACAGATGATCAACGTCACAAAGTTAATTGTCAGCACGTGTAAACTAGTGATGGGTAGAGGATCCCTTAAAGTGTGTGTCACACACTTTCATAATTGTGTCACACTGTATCACACAGTGTTGGTCAGCTCCACTGTATAAGTGCCATCTAGTGGTGAAAAAGCATTATGGCACTGAGCCTGAAAAAAAGCTCACTCAACACTGACTGAGCTAATTTATTCTCATTCATAAATGTGAACCAAATCGTCATGAATGAGCTTGGTTAACAGCTGACACTGATAGTCAGAGGGAAACTGTTCAGGTTAATGAGAATTGAAACAAATGATCAGTGATAAATCATCTCAAAATGAAGTCACTGACCAAGAGTTAATAAAGTATAGTTTTTGTGACAATAATAGGGCACTAGGCATATGTTTTTTTTGTTTGAGTGGATGCCAAATCAAACGACTAAAGCATCGAAGACTATCTGAATTTAACTCTACACGCAATGGGTGTGATAACCAAGCAATACACTATTATAAGCTATCTATACATTTTTTGCGTTGCACTTCAATCTCTTATTGCATGAGCTGCACTTGGACGTGAAAAATAAGTTATCTATTGAATGATTTTGTAACAGGGCAAGGTCGCCTGATCAGAGAATTGTGCAGCCCTGGGCCATGAATCCCAAATGACAAAATGAGCCATGTGTTGCTCTTGTTCGAGTGCGCCCCGTCTGGGATTGTGACCTCAAATTCTAGAAAGTGAATGCAACCAATTGAATAATTTTCATTTATGACAAAATCTTTCTCAAACGGTGTCACATTAGCATTTTGAGGTTGTTTTTCAATGCATATTGTACATAATTTCACTTAATGTAAGTGCTTTTTTCATGGATGTTTGTTGTACAAATCTTTCCATTAAATTGTATTTGAATTCCTTTCCACTATTAATAAGCTTTCATTGAAGGATAAAACATAGTAGTTTGAAGTATTTTACTTGCAAAGTAAGTACAAGTATTGAACAAAACATAAAATGTTATTCAAAGAAAAGAAATCCAGAGCAAAAGTCACTACTGTAGCAGATGTATCTACAAGTAGCTCTCCAGCACATTCTTGGTAGTTCATCAATAACGTTTTACAGTCCTACACGTTCATCACATTTTAGAAGCATGTTTTGATTACATTGGAACACAATCTGCAAACAGTTAGGTAAATAAAGTCAAGTGTAAGGACAAAATTGTATTCATTTTCTTAAATCATGTTAAATATCATCTTGGCTACTACCTCTCCAGGGTGAACTTCTAAAGTTACTCATATCTTTCAAACATAAAAAGCTCCTTAATGTTTCTGTTACATAAAAGTAGCTCGCCAGGTCTAATTAAAAGTTGGAGACTCCTGGTATAATAACCATGCCTAATTGAGACATCATGCATAACTGAATGACTGCCCTGTCAGGACAGACTGGCCACACCTTTGCTGAAGGAACAACTAAGTGGCTCACAGACAGCAGCTAAAAAATGTTAAGGTAAAACAATTTGAGGTCTCTAATGCTAGTGTCTGACTAAAGGACATTGATAGTTACTCTAGTAGACATAATGAACATTACCAAAATGAAATTACATTAGATTAAAACGATCACAGATGATTCTACATACCACATGAAGAAGGCACTAGTCGAGTAAACAATCATATTTAACAGTTGAAAAAATATATACACAATTTCATTAAAGATAATCAAATTCAGCTATTTACATTTTATTAAGGGCTTTGAAAAGATTAAGTTGCCCATGCTTTAACGAGTGGACCATTCTGGTAATTTACCAGGTAACAGGCCACATTGAACAGCTCATCAATGATCCCACACAAAGACACTGGGACAACTTTGTCAAACAGTTTGTTCTCCTTCACTCTCCTGATGCAGCGCTCCACGTGGACCCTCAAGCGTGCAATTGACTGAGTCTGCAGAACATCATCTGGGCTCATCTGCTTTTTCCCTGAAAGGAAGGCAGGACGGTATACTTTGCAGGGAACCAGATTGTCAATTAGAAAGCCCTTGTCAACCATTATTGCCATATCTGGCTGTAGGACATTGATAATCCCCGACTGCTTGAAGATCTCACGATCGCTCATGGATCCTGCATACAAGGCTGACACAAATGTGATGGCACCATGGGGTGCCATACCGATCATTGCCTTGAGTGTAGAGTGGGACTTGTATGTTGAGAAGATCTCACTCTGCAACAGAAGATCTGATGGCGTCTGGCAGTAGATCTCCGTACAATCAAGCACTACTTGTGTGTCAGAGAATGCAGCAAACTCAGGTGGAAGGCGAGCACGCACAACCTCACGTGGCAACCAAAGGCGTTTGCTTCCAAGCAGGTGGTACAGGAAGTTGGCCCACGTGGTGATGATCCTGCTTACTGTTGTCCGATGAATGTCAAACCTTTCGGCTAGATCTCGGAGAGACAGACCCAGTGACAAGTACATCAGGAACAGGAACAGCTCATCAATAGGAGGAAGTTTCTGCAAAAGAAAAGCCATTGTTGACAACTGCCTTAGATTTAAAGAAAAAAAAGCAGAATGCGCCATCATAGCTTATCAGCTCTGTTATGGACACTGTTTAAAATGCACATGTCGAACAGAGCAACACAAATATATATAAATACTTCAGATCTCCTGCACTATATGTTGTGTTATTAGTAGGTGTAAATAAGACAGTAACTAACTTTACTGGAATAAAGCATGGAGGCACTAAGATGGGGCTAGCCAGTCTGTTAAATCTGACTGTCATACACTTATTTATCAAAATAAAAGATTCATACCGTGGATGTGTGAAACCTGTCAGAGTCAGCAGCAGAGGCCTTGGTGTTGGTGACCCTGATCATCTTGGTGTTGGATGCAGACTCGACCAACTTCCAAAAATATTGGAAATGTCTGTATGAGGCAAATCTGTAAAAAAATATTTAGACAAAATTAAGACCAAACATAATGGGAAGCCAGTTCTCTGGTTAACCTATTACCCCGTTTGGCTATACCTAAATCTGATTTGATAGCCAAGACTTACAAAAGTGACCATAACTTTTTTGTCATGTTGTCATTGCGTTTTTTTTTGTTTTGTTTTTTTGTACGTGTTTGTCACTTTTCTGTTGCCTTTCCAGCACGTTTTATGTCACTTTTGGTAGCTTGTTTTGTTGCGTTTTCATTCTCGTTTTAGTTGCTATTTCTATGCTTTATTTAAGATTATAGATTTGGGTAAAACCAAACTGGAGTAAATGCGCTCGGTTCAGACGGGGAGTAAGAGATTAAACAGATACCCGGATCTGAGTGGTGGAGCATGGTGCATGTTGTATGCAATGATAGCCACAGCAGAGACCCGGTTTATGCACGCCACGTTTTATGGTAAAGTTGTCTATTAAAGCCACAGAAATTCCCACCACACCAAAATGAGCAAAACTGCTAAGTTTGATTTCAAAGAATCGCACACAGGCGGAGAGAAACCTTCTCGCAACTCAGTAAGCGTGTCACGCTAACACAAAACAAAACAATATATTACGCAGTTTTTCAGCATTGTTTTAGTTGAAACACTGACTTAACTTTGACTACATGCACACGTTACTATAACTAAATACAGAATATTATAAATACAAACTTACCTGGTATAAAGGCGAATTTGGTCATCTGAGCCTGCAAAGCGCTCCAGACAAAAACGCGTCCGAAGCTGCAGCCGCTCTATTTGACTCCGAGCCAGCTCAAGTTGTCTTCGAAGGGACTCATTTTCTCGCAGTAACTCGTTAGCCATTACTCCGGTTGCCGCAGACACACAGTAATCGTGGTCGGGAGCCACAACCTCCATCTCCGACCCCGATGAGTCCTCAGTAGGGTCTGCAGCCGCAGCACTCTCCTCCTGCCGTGGCCGACGTTCCCAAACTCCGAGTCTTGGCTCAGGCAGCGAGTAGTTGTTCCACTCGAACAAAACAGGAACAGTCCCCTTTTTCAGCAGCCTCTTACCCCGTGGTGTAATAAAAATATCTCTGGGTAAAAAATGCCGACTGCATACTCTAGTGTCCCTGCTCGGAGTAAAGTTAGCTCTCCGGATTCGAGCTAGCCATAGCTGACGCGCTGCGTTATCAGCAGGGAAGCAGTGGAAGCTCAAGCAAGAATTGTACCGCGAAGAGCATGTACACTTCGGAACACAACAATGTAGGGACGATCCTCCAACCCACTGAAAGGGCAATCTCTGTTTTTGGACTCCGAACAAACTCATTTTTACTGGCTACCTAGCTTACTCTGACGACAACAATCCAGGTTGATTGACAGGACGGGAAGCAACAGGAAGTCCCGTCCCCCACACCCCGTGACCGGAAGTTAGTGGCCGCCATATTGTGCACGTAGCCATATTGGCTTGTTGCACCGGGCAACGTTAATTCACTTCCGCATTCCACGGTGTGATTATTTGCACTTCCGGTTCAGTTCTGAGCCGGCTGAAAACAATGGCGCAGTTTTACACCCGCTGTCTTCAGGACCTGCCAAAAGTCTCTATTAGCGACGTTCTTCGCTTGATTCGGGCTTTATCATCGGCTCCCCGTTGCAAGAAGGAGAAGGGCTTCAAATTTTATGTGTCAAACTACATCGACAACTATGAAGGTAAGTAAATCAAAAGAATGACCTGTCACTGTCAGGCTAGCTTTAGCTCTCATCGACTTCGCGACTTTTTGTGTGCCTTTCTTCAGTTGTAAAGTTTATGTTCCAAAGTAACCTCAGTCTTTACAGTTTCAGTTGTCAGACTTAACAGTCTTAATTCTCCACAGTTTCTAACAAAGACCCATCAGGGAGGGTGAGCGTCAGGGCGGTCTGTTACAGGTCCATGCGAAAGCATGACAAGCCACATGAACTCAGAGTAGGGTGACACAACAATAAAAACGTTCATCTGTTCTATGCCAATCGGACTATATTTTGGGGTTCTTATGTCACTAATGTTAAACGTATGTAGGCCTAGTTACCAGTTGCTATTACTTGATGGCGTTGAGTAAATTTAGCATGTTGCTCTATTTATGAAGACTGCAGCTAACACGCAGGTAAATGCACGCTCCATCTAACTTTATGCTGAATTTCACGCATTTATGTTCACATTTCGGGAAATAATTATCATCGAAACGTAATGCTGGCAAGAAAATGTTTTAGAAGCTCTTAGGCGACGTAATTTCTAGTGTGTATGGCTACAGATTTTGCTAGATGATGGGGTGCGCATACTTGCATCAATAGCTTTCACGAGAACCCCAGAAGCTGGTCTTGATGGCTTCAGTTCCTTGTTCTACTTTACTTTAAGTTCGAATTCTTTCACTTTGTTAATGCTAAGGCCAGTTCACGGGCCAGTTCAGTCTGCTTAAGACTTTTCGTGGTTATCATTTGTTCTGTTTAAAGCTGGGAACACAGTACAGGTTCAGGCCAGGATGCATTTGGATCCTACTCAAAATTTCCCCCAGATCCACCTCCCAGTCAGTTTTTTTTTTGTGCATTTGTTAAGTGAGTTATCATTACACTGCAATGCAAATGCAGACATTCGAACAATAAACAAAATATCAAGGCATTCTCACTTATAATAACTATCTGTTGCTGTATCTATGATGCTTTAATTGTTTACTTACTTACTAAAAAGTAAACTATTAAAGCTTTTATTTGGGCTTTTGCAACAAATGAAACATCAATGTAAATTGCAGTGTAAAGCCAAAGCACTTTAGAAATCTGCCAAGACTCTGAAATCCTGTATTGTGTTCCCAATGTGAAAATGAGCAATATGGGGCAGTCAGTAGGAAATTATAGATGTTTACATGACAGAATAAGCATTTGCAACTTTCATTATATTTACCTATTTTATATTATATTTTACTTGCCAGCTTCCACATTCTCATTTTCTAGTGGCTGACTGACAATTGTGATTATTATGCTTTTTTTGTGACAGTTTGTTTTATGTTTAGATTATGTTTGAAGACCGCTACCCTGTCGAGATAGCGGAGGTGGAGTGCTCTTGTGCGGCTGGTACCGTGTTGTGCAATCACAGTGTTGCTCTGCTGTACCAGACCGCACACTACTCTGCTCTGGATTTGTCAGCTGTGCCACCAGTGCTGAGCTGCACAGAGACAGAACAAAGCTGGCACAAGCCGAGGACCATGGTAAGTATACATCTCAACGGAACCTGAGAGAGAGATATATACAGTATGTAAAAGAATTAAGTACACCCATCATATTTCTGCAAATATTTTATAACTTTTAATGGGACAAAAATGAAGAAGGTAATAAAAAAAGTGAGCAACCCAAATGAAAATGGGTTGATTCAAAGTGGATCCAGTTGGTTAATATTTTTATGTATCCCAATGGGCTTGGATGTGCTCACTTTTTTGCTACTGGTTAAGACATTAATGGCTGTGGAGTTATTTTGAGGAGGCAGTGAATTAACACTGGTATAATGAAAGTGTCAATACTTTGGTGCAGAGCTGGCCCCACAACAAACTGACTGAGGGTGCATTAGAGTTTCAAAAGGGTGCAACTAGAGATTCTCGCCATTAAAATATATTGTGACGCCATTAAAACAGAGGGTGCAAACATTTAAAAAATGAGGTTGCAATGCACCCTTTTGCACCCCTGTAGATCCAGGGCTGCTTGGGTGTTGTACTATGAGACATGATAAGATAATACTGACATTTTATTAACTTCTGTGACATACATTTGGATGCCCTCCAGTTCTATTTGAAAAAACAGTGAGGGAACACACAATGTGAACGACGCAAATGTTTGCTGGCCTTTTATGAATATCAAATACGTTAGTCATCCACAAACATTAGTTATCAATAACACCAGTTATTTATATAGACCTGTTCACATTATGTATAATGAAACTAATATTTATGTGATGTACATTTACACATATCATGCCTTCTCTCTAAGTATGTACTGTAACTAATGGCATATTGTCATTTCATGTGCTGCCAGGGTGTGAAACCAGGCCGTGTACGCGACATGGTTTTTTGTGTCCGCAAGGCCGAAGCAGCGAACTGTTGGAAATGGTGTAAGGTAATAGTTGTTAAAGTTCTCGTGTAGTTATATATATATATATATATATATATATATATATATTTTTTTTTTTTTACTTTGGTGTATTTTTTTTAGGAGCAAAAGTTACAGAGCAGTGCGGGGAGAAATGCCAGACACTGATGTCCTCCGGGTGGCGGAGGTGTATGAGGACTTCCCAGCTGACCTAGCGCCTCTCATCACCACCATGGCCATCAGCGCCGATGTCCCTCTCATTGACTCGGCTTTTGGAAAAGTGCAGGAAGGTAGCCCTATTGCTTTTCAACACCCACTGCCAGTCAGCCGAGTCATCACTCGCCATCCGGATGCCCCTCCACCACCGCTGCTGCCATTGGATGATTACTACCTCGAGCCCACCTGTGTTCAGTTTGTTTGCAGCCACCAGCAGCAACTGGAACTGCAGTGTCTGGCCACTTCGCTGGAGGAGGCCCGACAAGTAGAAGGTGCACGAGGGAGCAGGGCGCCACAGTGGAGTGGCACAATGTAAGGAAGCCGCGCATTACATCCTCGCGGTTTCGGGAAGTGTGCCACGTTAGAGGGTCCAGTTCTGCTCTCGGTTTAGCCCAGCGGATCAGGAAGGGAACATCTGCCACCCAAGCCATGAAGAGGGGCCTTGCACTGGAGCCGGTTGCTATTAATGAATACTGCAGGGTCAAGAACACCAACTATTGGCCCTGTGGTTTTGTTATTCATCCAGATGCCCCATGGTTAGGCTCTTCTCCGGATGGTTTGGTGTTTGATCCAACTGAGAGACCAGCGTTTGGCTTATTGGAAATAAAATGTCCAAATGTGAAAAGTTATGTAGATTGTAAATATTTAAAAAAGTGTAGTGGTACAATGAAACTCGTGTCAAGTCACAGCTACTACTGGCAGGTGCAAGGGCAGCTCCTGATCACAGGAATGAGATGGTGCGACTTCGTGGTTTATGCCGAGGATGACATTCTCATCCAGCGCATTTATAGAGACCCTGGTGTGTTTAAAAGTATTAGGGAAAAGGTGGACCACTTTTACTTTTATGTGTACCTGTCAAGTGTGTAGATCTCTAATCATGTGAATATTCTGTAAAAACAGGTACTGATGGTTCATGTAATGTACATAGTTATAATGAAAACAAATGTTATCTGATGTTAATGTTTAGTGTTCATTGTTAAGGGTGAAACAAGTAATAGATTGACAAATGATAAATGAAATATTCTTCAACCAATTTTGTAAATAGTTGCGCTCACGTGACATCACACCATTCTAAAGAGCCTGAAGTGTAAAATTGAGAGGATGATAGTAAATATGGTAGCAATCACAACATTGATTATTTATTACTTTTTCTGGCCAATGTCTCTTTCTTCACAGATGATCAACGTCACAAAGTTAATTGTCAGCACGTGTAAACTAGTGATGGTAGAGGATCCCTTAAAGTGTGTGTCACACACTTTCATAATTGTGTCACACTGTATCACACAGTGTTGGTCAGCTCCACTGTATAAGTGCCATCTAGTGGTGAAAAAGCATTATGGCACTGAGCCTGAAAAAAAGCTCACTCAACACTGACTGAGCTAATTTATTCTCATTCATAAATGTGAACCAAATCGTCATGAATGAGCTTGGTTAACAGCTGACACTGATAGTCAGAGGGAAACTGTTCAGGTTAATGAGAATTGAAACAAATGATCAGTGATAATCATCTCAAAATGAAGTCACTGACCAAGAGTTAATAAAGTATAGTTTTTGTGACAATAATAGGGCACTAGGCATATGTTTTTTTTGTTTGAGTGGATGCCAAATCAAACGACTAAAGCATCGAAGACTATCTGAATTTAACTCTACACGCAATGGGTGTGATAACCAAGCAATACACTATTATAAGCTATCTATACATTTTTTGCGTTGCACTTCAATCTCTTATTGCATGAGCTGCACTTGGACGTGAAAAATAAGTTATCTATTGAATGATTTTGTAACAGGGCAAGGTCGCCTGATCAGAGAATTGTGCAGCCCTGGGCCATGAATCCCAAATGACAAAATGAGCCATGTGTTGCTCTTGTTCGAGTGCGCCCCGTCTGGGATTGTGACCTCAAATTCTAGAAAGTGAATGCAACCAATTGAATAATTTTCATTTATGACAAAATCTTTCTCAAACGGTGTCACATTAGCATTTTGAGGTTGTTTTTCAATGCATATTGTACATAATTTCACTTAATGTAAGTGCTTTTTTCATGGATGTTTGTTGTACAAATCTTTCCATTAAATTGTATTTGAATTCCTTTCCACTATTAATAAGCTTTCATTGAAGGATAAAACATAGTAGTTTGAAGTATTTTACTTGCAAAGTAAGTACAAGTATTGAACAAAACATAAAATGTTATTCAAAGAAAAGAAATCCAGAGCAAAAGTCACTACTGTAGCAGATGTATCTACAAGTAGCTCTCCAGCACATTCTTGGTAGTTCATCAATAACGTTTTACAGTCCTACACGTTCATCACATTTTAGAAGCATGTTTTGATTACATTGGAACACAATCTGCAAACAGTTAGGTAAATAAAGTCAAGTGTAAGGACAAAATTGTATTCATTTTCTTAAATCATGTTAAATATCATCTTGGCTACTACCTCTCCAGGGTGAACTTCTAAAGTTACTCATATCTTTCAAACATAAAAAGCTCCTTAATGTTTCTGTTACATAAAAGTAGCTCGCCAGGTCTAATTAAAAGTTGGAGACTCCTGGTATAATAACCATGCCTAATTGAGACATCATGCATAACTGAATGACTGCCCTGTCAGGACAGACTGGCCACACCTTTGCTGAAGGAACAACTAAGTGGCTCACAGACAGCAGCTAAAAAATGTTAAGGTAAAACAATTTGAGGTCTCTAATGCTAGTGTCTGACTAAAGGACATTGATAGTTACTCTAGTAGACATAATGAACATTACCAAAATGAAATTACATTAGATTAAAACGATCACAGATGATTCTACATACCACATGAAGAAGGCACTAGTCGAGTAAACAATCATATTTAACAGTTGAAAAAATATATACACAATTTCATTAAAGATAATCAAATTCAGCTATTTACATTTTATTAAGGGCTTTGAAAGATTAAGTTGCCCATGCTTTAACGAGTGGACCATTCTGGTAATTTACCAGGTAACAGGCCACATTGAACAGCTCATCAATGATCCCACACAAAGACACTGGGACAACTTTGTCAAACAGTTTGTTCTCCTTCACTCTCCTGATGCAGCGCTCCACGTGGACCCTCAAGCGTGCAATTGACTGAGTCTGCAGAACATCATCTGGGCTCATCTGCTTTTTCCCTGAAAGGAAGGCAGGACGGTATACTTTGCAGGGAACCAGATTGTCAATTAGAAAGCCCTTGTCAACCATTATTGCCATATCTGGCTGTAGGACATTGATAATCCCCGACTGCTTGAAGATCTCACGATCGCTCATGGATCCTGCATACAAGGCTGACACAAATGTGATGGCACCATGGGGTGCCATACCGATCATTGCCTTGAGTGTAGAGTGGGACTTGTATGTTGAGAAGATCTCACTCTGCAACAGAAGATCTGATGGCGTCTGGCAGTAGATCTCCGTACAATCAAGCACTACTTGTGTGTCAGAGAATGCAGCAAACTCAGGTGGAAGGCGAGCACGCACAACCTCACGTGGCAACCAAAGGCGTTTGCTTCCAAGCAGGTGGTACAGGAAGTTGGCCCACGTGGTGATGATCCTGCTTACTGTTGTCCGATGAATGTCAAACCTTTCGGCTAGATCTCGGAGAGACAGACCCAGTGACAAGTACATCAGGAACAGGAACAGCTCATCAATAGGAGGAAGTTTCTGCAAAAGAAAAGCCATTGTTGACAACTGCCTTAGATTTAAAGAAAAAAAAGCAGAATGCGCCATCATAGCTTATCAGCTCTGTTATGGACACTGTTTAAAATGCACATGTCGAACAGAGCAACACAAATATATATAAATACTTCAGATCTCCTGCACTATATGTTGTGTTATTAGTAGGTGTAAATAAGACAGTAACTAACTTTACTGGAATAAAGCATGGAGGCACTAAGATGGGGCTAGCCAGTCTGTTAAATCTGACTGTCATACACTTATTTATCAAATAAAAGATTCATACCGTGGATGTGTGAAACCTGTCAGAGTCAGCAGCAGAGGCCTTGGTGTTGGTGACCCTGATCATCTTGGTGTTGGATGCAGACTCGACCAACTTCCAAAAATATTGGAAATGTCTGTATGAGGCAAATCTGTAAAAAAATATTTAGACAAAATTAAGACCAAACATAATGGGAAGCCAGTTCTCTGGTTAACCTATTACCCCGTTTGGCTATACCTAAATCTGATTTGATAGCCAAGACTTACAAAAGTGACCATAACTTTTTTGTCATGTTGTCATTGCGTTTTTTTTGTTTTGTTTTTTGTACGTGTTTGTCACTTTTCTGTTGCCTTTCCAGCACGTTTTATGTCACTTTTGGTAGCTTGTTTTGTTGCGTTTTCATTCTCGTTTTAGTTGCTATTTCTATGCTTTATTTAAGATTATAGATTTGGGTAAAACCAAACTGGAGTAAATGCGCTCGGTTCAGACGGGGAGTAAGAGATTAAACAGATACCCGGATCTGAGTGGTGGAGCATGGTGCATGTTGTATGCAATGATAGCCACAGCAGAGACCCGGTTTATGCACGCCACGTTTTATGGTAAAGTTGTCTATTAAAGCCACAGAAATTCCCACCACACCAAAATGAGCAAAACTGCTAAGTTTGATTTCAAAGAATCGCACACAGGCGGAGAGAAACCTTCTCGCAACTCAGTAAGCGTGTCACGCTAACACAAAACAAAACAATATATTACGCAGTTTTTCAGCATTGTTTTAGTTGAAACACTGACTTAACTTTGACTACATGCACACGTTACTATAACTAAATACAGAATATTATAAATACAAACTTACCTGGTATAAAGGCGAATTTGGTCATCTGAGCCTGCAAAGCGCTCCAGACAAAAACGCGTCCGAAGCTGCAGCCGCTCTATTTGACTCCGAGCCAGCTCAAGTTGTCTTCGAAGGGACTCATTTTCTCGCAGTAACTCGTTAGCCATTACTCCGGTTGCCGCAGACACACAGTAATCGTGGTCGGGAGCCACAACCTCCATCTCCGACCCCGATGAGTCCTCAGTAGGGTCTGCAGCCGCAGCACTCTCCTCCTGCCGTGGCCGACGTTCCCAAACTCCGAGTCTTGGCTCAGGCAGCGAGTAGTTGTTCCACTCGAACAAAACAGGAACAGTCCCCTTTTTCAGCAGCCTCTTACCCCGTGGTGTAATAAAAATATCTCTGGGTAAAAAATGCCGACTGCATACTCTAGTGTCCCTGCTCGGAGTAAAGTTAGCTCTCCGGATTCGAGCTAGCCATAGCTGACGCGCTGCGTTATCAGCAGGGAAGCAGTGGAAGCTCAAGCAAGAATTGTACCGCGAAGAGCATGTACACTTCGGAACACAACAATGTAGGGACGATCCTCCAACCCACTGAAAGGGCAATCTCTGTTTTTGGACTCCGAACAAACTCATTTTTACTGGCTACCTAGCTTACTCTGACGACAACAATCCAGGTTGATTGACAGGACGGGAAGCAACAGGAAGTCCCGTCCCCACACCCCGTGACCGGAAGTTAGTGGCCGCCATATTGTGCACGTAGCCAATTCTATGGGCCTTGTGACCTTGTTTGCCTCCTCCTCTTGTTTACCGGAATCGAACGCGACAGGACACAGACGCTCTCAAATGAAATCTCCAATTCCTTACCCCCCTGCGCCTGTCACTGTCGGGAGCTCAGATGTTTGGAAAAACATACTTGTGCTCGGCTAAATTCTCTTTAGCGCGCCGCCACACCTGTGACACCGCTCCTCATAGGCTTTAATAACCACACAATAGCATCTGTGTCACTCGGGTTGACAACTTATCTGGCCCCGGACAACATTCTCTCGACGCGCCGGTAATCTTTGATCAGCCTCTGCGCGATAAACATTGACTAACCCCCCTGCGTCCCCAACGGGCAATCCACTCTGGGAGGTAATGCATGCATGTCTGATCGGCCGGGGGGGACGCTCCGTTCTCCCGCACATAAGCAAAGAACACAGAGATGAATTGCCACGCCACGCGGAATAAATACATATCAGCTACATAAGGGCTGGGGAGCGCTTTACTCTTTCCTATTAATCCAAGCAGCCATGGTGATTTATAGCGCCGTTGCCTGTCAACAGCCATATAGTCCCTAGGAACCACGGGGGATTTTTTTTCTTTTCTTTTTTTTTTTAAGGCAAAGGCCCAACCAGTATTTATGTGCAAGTGAATATATGGCCAGCTTGGCTTGCAAAATGACCACTAAGAAGAATTGTTGGATAGAAAAAAAAACATCTCTATTGGTCATACTCCAAGTTTTAAATGGATGTCTTCCCGGATGAAGGTGTGCGTTTGCCAAGGTGAAGGGTCGGTCGGAGTAATCAGATTGGACCTAAAGTGACAATAGGCTAAATGTGGCTGCGTGCCGTGTCCAGTGTTTGTATGGCACTGGCTGGATATTGTGATCCAGGCTATTTGGATAATATAGGCTTAGACTGTAGGGAGAGGAGGAGAGGGAAAGGTGTTGGTGGCACAACATCTCCATCTAGTGGATGAAAGCTCGGTTCGAGAGCGCAGGCAAGGGAGATCTAGTATTGTGCTAACAGAGAAGAGTGATAAACTGCCTGACCAAAACAAAGTCACGACCAATAAGGAAGTCACACACTGTGATATTTGGTTGGAACGCCTTAAACTTTCATGGCAGCATGCGTTTGATGTGGCATTGTTTCAATAAGCTTCTGCGATGTCAAAACACCCAGTGTTGTATTAATTTTTCACAAGATCTTGTATTGATGATGGGAGAGTGTGAACATTGTGCAAAAACTTTCTCCAGCACATCCCAAAGATTTTCACATAGGGTTCTGAACCTAGCCCTGACCAAATACAGCAATCCCAGATCATAACAGTGGCCACTTTGTTTGGGTCAGGCTGTGTAGCTAAGCCATAAACGTATTTTTTTTTTTTTTCATAAAATGTGGAGATTTTTTTATCAGGCTTGTTTAGTCAGCTCACGAAAAGCAATGTTGTAAATATATATTATTGCAAAAACATGTATGAGCCGCTTAGCTTATAGTTCGTTATCTATTTATGTCACTGTACTGTTGTGTATGATGTAATGTACATCGTCCACTTGGTATTAAATATGTACAGAAATCTTAATAATTCTAGTATAGAGCTCTAGCCTGGCTAACGCCAGACTAAAATCACAAGTGATATTTAGTCTGGGGACCACCAATTCATTTTCTCGTAGGAGAGGTGTGGTTTACAATTGTCCATAGCCGTTCATTGGGCACTACAAATGTCTATTATGCTCTGCACGTAGCCATAGCCAATCGTATCAGATGACGTATATCACGTAGATGACGTGTTGGAGCCGTAAATAAACTTCTATTTTTTTTAAATCCCTAAACAAACTACAAGTTTCCATATGTTGAATAGCGCATCATCGTCTTGCCGTACCCGAGTCCAGACATAAAATATCTTTTAGAATAGATTTTAAAATAATATATATATATATATATATATATATCCTATATTAATAGTTTAAAAGCTCAACGCCGGCTAACCAGCTATGTGCTAATTACCGACCATTGTGCGGATATTTTACTAGAAAGAGAAAACACTCAATACTTGAAAATATGGCTTTTATAACTTAACAAAAATATATTTGATAACTTTTCAGTTTATGTTTTATACAAATCTTCAATTTAACCCTGAGTGTTTTATGTCCATGAGTTAGCACAGAGCTGATTAGCTAGCTAGCTGATTATTATTATTTTTTTTACAATCAAAAATACATTTTACGTCCGGACCATGGATGTAATATAGTATGGACCCAAACACATGACCGGAGGTGGGTGGGACTGTTGAGCTCTATAGGCCTAGGATTAATTATTAGAGTAACAGAATTTCAAACCTCCATGTGGTTTACATCTGGTAGAATTGACAATTAAGTTCACTGAATTGAAATTATTCATACATTATGCTGGTTGAAAGATGGTCCTGACTAAATTACAATAAAGTATTTACAATGGTTTTATGTGCGAATAAACCAATCTTAATTTTTCTTATGTAAAATAGTTGACAGAATATTAAAGGATCTATTGCTGGGATGCAGGTGACATCACAACGTTCTAAAGGCCTATATTATACAGTATAGAGGTAAATTATTTTGTTTTTGAGGACATTTTTGGTCTTGTACAGAGAGATCATGGACCCAGTGACTGATATTAATGATCATTTTTGTAATTCATACATTTTCTTTTTAGATACGACTTGTGAAAGTGTAATGCTGTTAAAAGGGAAAACTGGCCCCTGCCCCCACTGGGTCCTGTGACATCATCACATTCAAGAACCTGGAACCCAGCAATACCCAATTTATTTTTATCACAAATAATTAAAGAGGAAGCCACTAAATCAATGTTACGTTGTGGCCCAAACTCATTCCTAACTTTCCCGATTCTTCACAGGGACGAGTTTATGCACATTTAAAGTGCATATGACACATTAGACACAATGTTTGCTAAACATAGTTAACACAATTATATTTAAGATTGTGCTTAAAAACAAAAACAAACACTTTATTCATCGTGAAATGAGTGAAACTGCTAAGGAACTTTACCCTTCACTTCCTGTCATTAGCTTAAAATAAAAATAAATATGCCCAACATTTCTTCATTAAATTGCTGCTTCACTGAAATAAAATTACTTACAACAGATGTTATCTAAATAAGTCGTATACAAAAGCATTAAAAGCTGTCATATGCACTGTAACAACTTGCTGTAGCTGATTGAAAATATGAAATTTATAACCATCTCAATAAGTTGGGGAAAACAATCAGATTTATTGAATGAACTTTGAAGTTCTTATTAGCAAAATGAATTATTTTTTTTTTGCAAATGTGTATTTTTACATTATAGCCTCAAATGATTTACCCGTGTAACACACTGCTAATGTTAAACCATCTTTAACTTGCATACACATTCCTTGATATCGCTGGCATGTTTGGCTGAAATTATTCTGCGTTCGTTTATGTAATTTTCTACAAGTGCCCAGTAGTCTAATCTTTGAGCGGCAGAGATCTTCACTTTTCAAAACAATACACACTCTTGACATTCAAGTAACGCGTCTTAAGAATCCAGCCAGACAGCAATCCCACAAGACCTGACATCAACGTCTTAACTATTACACTATCAAACTCAAGTGCCTCTTCTGCCCAAGTCAGAGTTCTCGAAGAAAACCATTAAACGGACCTTCGGGCGAAAATAGGTTTTGCCAACTTCTCTCACCAGGGTCACGAATGAACTCAAGCGTACAAACATGACAGTCATTTTATTTATTTATTTCCCTGTAAATTTAACACAGTTACACTATATAAAGGACGTGCCGGACACAAGGACACTTGGATTGGAAGGGGACAAACAGACTTTAAGGCCACTCCACTTCTTTTTGTTGTCCGTTTGAGAGACGACAGCGGCGTTTCGCGAAGGTTGTGCGGTTACTGGGGACCTTTGAAGTACGAACACTGTTGAGAAAGTTATTTTGCCCAAGGAAAACAATGACCAGCAGCTTACATACAATCCGGAAAAAGACTGCGGCAACAGGTCTTTTGATTTACACATTAGGTAACCAACTAAGATTTGCATTACAGATTTTCCTCAAAATCGATGGGCAGAGATGGCGAGTATCCAAGTAACCAAGCAAAATGTCTGCTGTGGATGACAAATATTCAAGGAGAACTATGTGCAAACCATCCATTGTTACGAAAGAGTCATGTTTTGGAGAAATGCGTTCAATCTGTTGGTTAAGTCAAGGATTGATAAAAACTGTAAACTAAAAAAAGGCCATAATTGGTTTCTCGTGGGTTTGTCAAAAATAATGATTAAAAAACCAAAACAATGGACACCAATTTGAGCAGGTAACAGTACAGTCACTTCCACATTAGCAATTCACAACGCGTGATGCTACTTGGTCATGAATGACTCAAGCAAAGGAGGAATTAAATGGGAAAGTTACTTTAAGAAGGGCCTTGGTCTTCATGACAAGGAACATAGAAGTAAAAACTAAAGCAACTCCTGTTATGCCATGTTGAAAATTGCAATATACACAATAAGGGGAATAGTACAGACAGAAATCAGTATAGGCTGTCAAGTTTTTACCCAATTATCGATGAAATTTTGGAATAGTGACAATACAATGGGAAAGGCCGTAGAACTCCTCTACCATCAATAGGATCGGGTCTCGTAGGCCATTGGATAGAACTGCTACAAGCGCAAGGATTTAAAAAGCACCTAGTATTTTAAACTGAAACCGAATTGTGAAATGTAAAGAAAAATAGGACTCGGTAAAACTCATCTAACTGAAAATAAATAATCAGGTGTATTTGGTATCATGAAGGAAACAAAAAGCAAACTAATGACAATATACCAGTATAAAACATGATTCAAGGTCGTTTTTGTTTCATCTTCTGCTTGTGACCGAACAGAAGGGGCAGCATTGCGCCACTAGATGGGGCTGTGGATCTGCCCGTCCAACCAAACTCTCTCCTCTTCCCTCCCTCTGCTTCTGTCTGAGCCTCCCCCTCTGCCTTGCTCCCTCCCGGCGCGGTTCTACTTCACTGGCGATGCCTGGGTTTCACCTGCCGCGGTCACCAGCTCTATGAGGCTTCCCGAGGCCGGACGGTCCACTCCCGTCGCCCAGCTGAAGAACAATCTGAGACAAAAGATGGAGGAAAGAAAGTTGAGTTACAGCTGTGTCATGGAATAGGTAGGTATACGGTACACATAATTGACCCAGTTAGCTGCGAATATTCAGATATCTAAAGCTAGAGTGTGATTTTCTACGAGCTCACAGTGGTAGTGTTAATGGAAAACATATTTATCCGCCTTACAAAAGTGAAAATAAGGATGGTGGAGCAGTGTGGTATTAGTTTCATTTCTCATTCAGTCGACTCACTCTGCGATGTACTCCAGTGGCGTCCAGGAGCTCTGGTCCGCCTTCGGCATGAACTTCCTGTTCATCGGCGTATCCAAGGTGACCCTGCAAGATGAAGTCAAAAGGGAGAGCAGGAGGGGCTTAAATACAGCACTGGAGACTGGATTTGTGCACAACTGCAGAATCGTTTTATTACTCAAATGTAGGGCTGGGTACGGTTACATTTTAAAATCAATACCAGTACTTTAACGATACTTAGTTTTCAATATCGGTAGCGGAACGATACCTTTACTAAAATATTTATTGTCTAGAACCAGAACTATGTGTGGAGATCTGCAAATTCACTTTTAGTGTCAAGAAATGTGTGAAAAAAAGGAGAATCATTTGGAGAAAAATTTAGACAATTTGTGGCAAAAATAAGGAAAAAGTGTGTAAAAAACAAAAATTAAAAAATAAGGGGCAAAAATAAGGAAAAAATGGGGAATAAATTAAAAAAAAGTGTGTGTGTGTGTGGGGGGGGGGGGGGGGGGGGGAATGGGAGGTAATCTTTTTAAGTGGGGAAATGTGCTAAATACAAGACAGAGGGGGGAAAAAATAAAATATTTGAGCGGAAACAACCAAGTCACGTCCTGAAACAGCATAAACAGTTGGATCTAAAGTAGGGCTGGGCGATATGGCCAAAAAATCAAATCGATTTTTTACTGTGTTTGGACGATTACGATTTTATTGGAAATAAACTTAAGTAAAAAAATAATACATCCCGCACACTGCCAACCTTGCAAAAACAGTTTACTAGGATTAGGTCAATGTTTCGGTCCTGAGACCATCAGGCAAATTGGAAATAAACTTAAGATCTCCTGATTTTTCATATGAAAAAGAAAAAAAACTGCCCAGAGTCCTCCACATTAATATTTAGATTTAAAATATAGCCCACAATTTGGCCTATTAAAAATTGTTAGTTCTTTTTTAAAATATTCCGTATCTGTAAAGTAAAGCCCTGCTGTGATTGACATCCGTCTCCATGGAGACTCAAGGGGAAAGGGGCGGAGCTACATGGTGCCGCTGCTGCTGTGTCTCCGCCATGCATTGCTTAATTTGTAAATTAGTAGTTTCAGGAACACTTTTGGTCTGATGTTATAGATTTGGGAAACAGGCCAAAACATTTGCCGGAACACTCTCATTAACCACCATTATATCAGATCAAATCTTTGCCGGATCCTCCTAAATATTTACCGGATCCTTTACCCTGAAAAACTGAGAATTGGGGGAATGCGTTCCTCAAACAGGGGATCAAATTAAGCACTGCCGCCATGTCTCCGCTCTGGAGAAGGGCAGAGGATCAGATCGGAGGGAAACCGTGTTTTAGCGAAGAAAACTCCCATCGCGCACAACGAAAAACACGCAGCCTTTGTGAAGCAGCAGAGATCGTCAGAAAGTCACCGGGTTCTCCACTGGCGTCATTTCTGAAAACAGTCGCTACGGAGCGTCTGACACGCTGCTAAATTGGCAGCGCTGCGCACGTAGGGCAGACACGATTGCCATTTTCCAAATAGTCTGTTCTTAAAAGCATGAATTAATTCGATTTATCGCCCAGCCCTAATCTAAAAGATACGGTTTTCTTTTGGTACAGGCAGTCTGATATTTAACGGTGCCCAACCCTTCTCAAATTCAACTTTAAATGGGCTGTATTGTGCAAAAATCAAGTTAATCCTCCATATTAAGAGCCAAACCGCATTAGGCCCTGCATGCAAACTGGCCATACCGCCTTTGCGATGCCCAATCCCGTCAGACCTTGGAAGCTAAGCAGGGTAGGGCCTGGTTAGTACTTGGATGGGAGACCGTTCAGTAACACCAGGAAGCCTAGCGAATGTAGTGAGTGAGTGAGTGGTTGGTGGTGGTGGCTGATGTGCGCAGACTGGTTGCCTCGCTTATCATCACCGAGTATGGAGTGAATGAATAATGCACCGTCTGGAAAAGCGCTATATAAGACTAATGCATTATTATTATAATCAATAACTGTCTTGAATATAAATATACACATTATGTATAACAATAAAAACAAAATCAGGACAGAAAAATGTCTAAAAAGGAAGTAATGTGCCCAATATTGTGATAATGATAATTTGGCAATACATTGTACAGCCCTAGAACATAGAAAACAAAACAAAAACTCACTTTTTCTGTTTTATAATAGGTTTTAAACATGATTTAAAAAGCGATTATGATCATCATGTCACAACGTTAGAGAAAACATTAAAACTCCTCTTTATTAAATCAGTAACAACAAAATCGAGATGACACTGTTCCGAAACATGGTGTTACTACATGATGGCAGTGCATGCTGTACGGTGAGGACGGCAGCAGAAAATGCAAGTCATGGGGCTAATGCTGAACAGATGTGACAGGCGCCTCAGTGAGAGAGAGAGCTGCTGGTAAACATGGCCAAACAGAGCTACATACTCCCTGCAAAATTGCCTTCTCATCGTGACACTGCAGAAACCGGGGACAAATTCAATATGTACACGTAATACAAAAACGGCCTTGTGCGTCATACGCTGGAATATATTTTGTAGATGAACTTGTAGATTTCTCTGCACTAATCTTGTCAAACCTTTCTTCACGTTGCACTATGAATAGCGCGATGTTCAATTCAATTTCATTTGTATAGTTAAGTTTTAGGAACATCCAATAGGAGCTGGTCAGCTGACCTCAAAGCTCTGGATGGAATATAAAGTCGCAAGAGAACACTCAAATAGAGCGGGCCCAAGTAGTGGAGACATTTAAAAACAAACAAAACCTTAAATTGAACACAAAAGCTGACAGGGAGCCAGTGTAAGGATTAAAAACAGCAGTGATGTGCTCACGCCTCTTTGTATTGGTCAGGAGGCGGGCTGCAGCATTTTGTACACTCTGCAGGGAGCGCTGGTCCAGTCCAATCCAATATACAAGGCATTACAATAATCCAGATGCAATGTTACAAATGCATAGATAGCTTTTTCAAAATCACATCGAGGAAGGCAAGATGTTGGCCGTGTCTGTTTACAGCTCAGTCTGAAAAACCCCTCTATGGATGCGTTTCAGTTGCATGATGTTTAATAAGCCAAATCAGCATTATCAGTACGCATGCGTGGTAATGTTCCGGTCAAAGTTCACAACTACCCACGGTGTCAACAAAGCCCATTAAAACCATACTATCATAGTGGAACAACCGGCTATTTAGTGACTATTATGGCGCTTAAAGTGGTTTTGCGGCGATATGCCAGGTTTGCATTCATTCTCCATTGCAGTGCGACTGTCCTCATGGGCTTTATCAGTGTATGGAAGAGTTTTGCCCTATTCACGAGTGCAATAAAGGAACCTGTCGATGTGTTTTTGGTCATTTACCGCCGATTGGAGACACGCTTTCTCTCTTTCGTGCGTCGTTCGTAGATTGTTATTGAGGGGACTTCCGCGTCCCGCGAGTGACGCTGCTCGCTAACAACACGTCACGGCAAATAAACGAATCTGATTGCACGTGAACGGATTGATTTTGCAGAAGCCGCGAACGAGGGCGGGGTGACCAGACTGATCCCCCGCTGGATAAAAAATACAGAGGGGAATCATTCTGGTCTCACCAGGCTAGCCATACGCACTCATCAAATTTCCTACTAAAAGAAAAGATCCAGAACGTCGTGACGAATGGATTAAATGTGTAAGTTTGACATATAGCTAACTAGTAATGCCATTTTTGTAACCAATACGTCTATTTACTTAATTCTCGAAGACCTCACAGTCACTGATTACTATGACAACGGACAGCGCCATTTTAGCGTGGTTTCCAGTTGCCTGACATAGCCATGGATCAATCATGAAATACCCTACATCTGGCAGGGAAAGCGGTGCCAATTTTAGCTACTAAACGAAGCAAAGCTATAACTAGATAAACTTAGGCACAGCCGCGGTCTGCGGCAGGTCTGAGGACTAAACCGGTTACAAATCAGGACTGAACCATGACTGAATAGGAAACTAGCACTTTTAGACCAAGAGAAAAGCACAACACAACAGTGATAACAAGAACGATATAGGCTATTGACCTTTAGTGGCAGACCCAGACCTGAGCTCACGTACTGTTATTAAGTTTACTCCAGCTGCACGGAGGAAATCAAAGATTTGTTTGTGGAAGAGTGAGCGCTCACTCTGTATTAGACATTTTTGGTAAAGTTTCGGTAATTTATTAGTGACATAGTGAGTGCTCGTACTGTGTAAAGATCTTTGACATGTGAAGTGCTTTTGCTTTGTCAGAGCGCAGTGTGTTTAGAAAAGTTTAGCTTGTGGCTGAAAGAAAACGGTGTCATGATGTGGATCTGATCTGTCCCTGCCGCTCAGGAGGTAATACTGTCATTTCTCTCGTTTTAATCACTGCTTACATGGAAATTCCTCTCAAAACATGAAGTTACTGCGGCCTGTTGCTTTCTGTTGTGCCAAAACAACGCTTAACTGGTTGCTACGTGTTGCTATGTCAGACTGCACAATGTCATACCTGATTTCGGCCATTTGTCATGTTGTTTTCCATGCCAAATGTAGGGTAATTCTTGATTTATCCATTGCGATGTCTGGCAACGGGAAACACGCTAAAATGGCGCTGTCCGTTGTCATAGTAATCAGTGACTGAGTACACGCCGTCTTCGAGAATACAAACTGTTCTTTATTTATTTATTGGTTTAGCAAGGGCCACAAGTTCTTTTTCTCTCTCCAGTAACACTGTGTCCCCGTTTCTTTCAAAATTCTTTTAAAACATCGATTTTCAACGCTCAAAATAATCCACATCTGTGTCATACTCAGTCATGTACAGTTTGGGAGAGCTGGGTAGTCCTGACCTTTAACCTGGACCAGCATGCTTTACGCACAGTGAAATGCTGAAGCCGCTTATTACTGTGAAAACATTTTACCAAAAAAACAAAATAATAAAATTAGTTTTTAATGCTCAACTGCTATGCCAAATATCACTTTGGACCCAGGGATCGATTTTATACCAATAAAAGACGGCATAATGGTCAAAAGATGCATTTTGCTTCATTCATGCCGTTTCGAAGCTTCTTAGGTGCGTTGATTTTTTATTTCCTTGATATTGTTGCAAAAATAGATTGAAGATACAAGTGCATTTGTAAGTTCAACATGGCGGTTGTGCAATAAACTTGCCTGAACTAAAAGTAGAGTTATCTTTTGGACTAACATTGGTAGCAGAGGATGGTTAGTAACTACCGGGTTCCGGCAAAGTTTGAAGAGGGAAAACCCTACGAAAGCTGGAAGAATGAAGTCAACATTTGGACCAGAGTTACAGATTTGGAAGAAGAAAAAAAAAAGCTCTCGCCGTCGCCCTGGCGCTATCAGGAAGAGTGCGGGATACGGCGATGGAAATTCCGGTAGATGATCTAAATAAAGACACTGGAATGACCACTTTGTTCGCTAAATTGGATGATTTGTTCCTAAAAGAGGAAAAGGACAGGGTCTATGATGCTTACTCAGATTTTGACCGGATTATGAAAGAAGCGAACATGTCCATGGCGGACTATATTATTGATTTCGAACAGCGTTATTCTCAAATGAAAAAGTACAATGTGGAGCTACCAGACGCAGTTTTAGCTTTTAAGCTGTTGGACACTGCGTGTTTGGATATGACAGATAGGCAGTTGGCTCTAACTGCATGCACAGACTTAACATTTGCCTCGATGAAGTCCGCTTTGAAGAGAATATTTGGCGGAAAAACTAGCGCGGCAGCACAAAGTAGCCAGGAGTCCGTGTTTGCGACGGAGCAGCGACAGCAAAAGGCAAGTCCTGGCAGAAAAGCGCTCAGCAGAAAACTCCACAGCCCGGTACCAACCCGCTAGATAGGTACGGACGACGATCAAAATGTGCAGTGTGCCAAAGTACATATCACTGGGCCAAAGATTGTCCGCATAAAAAGGTGAGAGTGTTAAGATTACAGAAGAGTGTAATATTACTCTGTACACCAAAGAATCACCGACAGATGCAGAAATATTCATGACTGAATGGCTTCAGTCTGAGTGGCTTGACAACTACAGTACTATGCTACAGAAGTGTAAAGATGATGAAAGAAACAGAAGCACAAAGTCACAGGCCTTTCAAGTTTGGAGATGGAAAAGTAGTCTACTCAGGGAAAAGAGTAAAGATTCCTGCAAAGATTGGCAACACGAAGTGTAATATTGAAACGGAAGTGGTGCCTGTAAACATTCCCCTGCTTTTGAGTAAGACGTCATTAAAAAGGGCAGGGACCGTTCTGGACATGGAAAATGACAGCGCAGTGATGTTCAACCAGCCGGTCAAACTAGACTTTACAAGCTCTGGACATTATTGTGTGAACAATGACAATAAAAGTCCTGCTCACTCTGATCAGATATTAACGACTGAAGACGAAATATTGACAATCACAGACAAGATGAACACAAGCGAGAAGATGAACGTTTTGGAGAAGCTTCATAAACAGTTCGGGCATGCCTCTGCAGACAAACTACAAAAGACTTTTGAATAATTCTGGCAACAAGGACACAGAATGCACCAGTCTGCTGCAAAAGATTGTAAACCAGTGTAAAGTCTGTCAGAAATACTGTAAAACTAAACCAAAACCTGTCGTCGGCTTACCACTGGCAACTACGTACAATGAAACAGTTGCTGTAGATCTGCACGAGCTTCAGGCAGGGGTTTGGTACCTACACATTATTGACCAGTTTACTCGTTTTAGTGCTGGTAGTGTCCTGACCACCAAGAGGTCTTCTGAAATAGTCAAGCGTTTTATCCATGATTGGATCAGTGCACATGGCCCACCGCGAAAGCTATTTAGTGACAATGGTGGTGAGTTTAATAATGAGGAAGTGAGAGACATGGCCGAGAACTTTAATATTGAAGTTAAGACAACACCTGCCTACAGCCCCTGGAGCAATGGACTGTTAGAGCGCCATAATCAAACCCTAACTGAGATCATAATGAAAGTGAAAGCTAGTACTGGATGTGACTGGAGCACTGCAATGGACTGGGCCCTGATGGCAAAGAACTGTATGCAAAGTGTCCATGGTTACAGCCCACATCAGCTGGTGTTCGGGCAGAATCCTAATCTGCCCTCTGTGTTAATTGACAAAGCACCGGCTTTAGAGGGGTCTACCAAGAGTGAATGGGTTGCTAAGCACATTTCAGCCCTGCATGCTGCAAGAAAGGCTTTTACTGAAGCTGAGTGTTCAGAGAGGATACGCAGAGCTTTAAAGAAACAGCTACGGCCCACTGACGAGCGATACGAACCTGGAGATAAGGTCTATTACAAACGAGTGGACTGTCCAGAATGGAAAGGCCCTGGAGTGGTCATTGGACAGGATGGTGCAGTTGTTTTTGTCAGACACGGCGGCACCTGTGTCAGAGTGCACCAACTTAGGTTAAGAAAAGTTACTCGAGTAGGGGTGTAACGATTCATCGATACACATCGATATAATGCTCTACGATTTGTTAGCATCGATGCTAAACGTAAACATCGATATACATCGGCCGTTTTTGACCTAGGAGATTAGACGCGACTTTATTTTGATATCCAGTTCATTGTTGCTTGCTTCCCCTTTCCGGGAGCAGTGCGCGGCGTGTTGTGAGCATAGACATAGCAGGCACGTGAAAGGGGAGCCGACAGCTACGCAGCTCCTGGGCGGGTGCTATGGCTAATGTCCAAGAAGACGAGGAAATTCGCTCCCCTTTGGGCTTCAAGTCATTCGTTTGGAAGCACTTTGGATTCCAAAGAAAAGATGGCTCAACGGACAAGACACGTGCGGTTTGTAAATTCTGCCATGCGGTGGTCAAATACTCAGGGACCACCACAAATCTCGCCACACATTTAAAGAAAAAACACGACATCTCTCCCTCAAGCAGTGGCAGCGAAAACAACACGGACACGACGCCCTCCGTGAGCACATTTTTCCCCCAAATGCTAAGTAAAAACTCTAAACGAGCTACATCCATCACTGCCGCAATTTCATATTATATTTGTAAAGACTTGAGGCCATTTAGTAGCGTGGAGGGTGAGGGATTTTCTGAGTTGATGAATACGCTAGAGCCCAGATATAAAGTACCATCGAGACAGTACTTTAGTGAAACATTTGTACCACGTCTATACACCCGTGCTAAAGCGGAGGTATTACACGAACTAAAAGGAAGCAGAACGGGTTGCTATCACTAAAGAACTTATTTTTGTTTTGTAATGAAATAGTTCAGTAATGCACTTTAAAGTTTAATGGTATTACAAAAAAAAAAAATATTAATTGTACTTTACTTACATGGGAAATAATATAAGAAAAGTTCAGTATTAAAATAAGCACTTTGTATACTACAATACTCTTATAATTGCCTAAAGAGTTTGCAGTACCTTGTTGATTTTGTGTATGAATTGTTATAAATCAGGATATTGTTCTATATCGATCGTAGAGCACTATATCGTGATGCATCGTGAATGAATCACAGCAGACTAAGATATCGGCAAATATCGTATAGTGGTTCTTTGTATCGATATGATATCGTATCGTGACAAAACTCGCGATTTACACCCCTACTCTTGAGCATGAAGAGCCTCAGATTGCCTGTGAGGAGAATAATCAGGGACAACATACAGTGGACACTAGTGAAGAAGAGACAAATGTGGAAGACACAGTGTGATCCTTTACCTGCTCTTGAAAATGCAGAAGAGAGACCGGACACTGGAAACAACATAAAGCCTGGACAAATAGTGATGTTCAGAAACCAAGCAAGTGGTGTTTCACAAACGGCAAAGGTGTTAGGACGTGCTGGCAAAGCCACTGGAAAGTATAAGAACTGGTATAACTTGGAGCTACTTGAGCATGCGGAGATGGCAGGTAACAGTGAATCAGCAGATCTGTCGCAGTTGGTGAATCTTCGTGTCCAGGAAGAGGTTCCCAATACGGATACACACACACACAAGGATGTTTTTGTGACTAAGGACGTGTCATTTGATGAAGCAAAAGAAAAGGAAATACTAAATTGGAGACAGAACGAGGTGTTTGAAGAAGTTGAGGACAAAGGACAAAAGTGTGTCTCCACTCGTTGGGTGTGCACTCTGAAAAAGACTGAAAATGGATTAGTACCTAAAGCAAGACTTGTTGCACGAGGATTTGAGGAGCTATAAGTTTCTGAGCTGCAAAAGGACTCACCAACCTGTGCCTCAGAGTCACTAAGACTCCTAGTGGCAGTGTTATGTCAAAGACAATGGGAACTTCACTCAATGGACATAAAATCTGCCTTCTTACAAGGCATGGAGCTGTCCAGAGACATTTTCATTAAACCACCGCCGGAAGTCAATCGCACAGGGACTCTTTGGAAACTGAGAAAATGTGTATATGGTTTAGCTGATGCCTCATTGTATTGGTATAACAGAGTGAAAAGCATTATGATTGAAGCAGGAGGTATTGTGTCTAAGGTTGACCCTGCAGTTTTCTACTGGCTTGATAAGGACAAGAATGTAACTGGTGTGCTCGCTTGTCATGTTGATGATTTCATGTGGGGAGGTTCACACATGTTTTCAGAGAAAGTCATACCTTACCTCAGGTCAAAGTTCAATGTTGGTCGTGAAGCTCACACTAACTTTTCCTTTGTGGGGGTGGATTTTGTAACTTTAGGCAAAAAGGTACAAATACACCAAAAGACGTACATTCAACATCTGCAGCCCATACACATCACGCCTTCACGAGCTGCAGAGTCTGCTTCACCCCTCACAGAAGAGGAGAGAGAGAGAGCCAAAGATAGGCCAACTTCTGTGGGTTACGAGACGGAGCAGGCCTGATGCAAGTAATTTAGCATCTAGTCTCAAACAAGCTACAGTACAGACCATTAAGGAAGCAAACAGGGTAGTTTGTAAACTCGAGGCCAAGTCAGTTCAGTTGAATTTTCAACAGCTTCGACAAGACAGTAACTTAAAGATGGTTACATTTACTGATGCATCATTTGCAAATCTTTCAGATGGAGGTACTCAAGGTGGGAACCTCATTGTTTTGATGGGTGAAAATGGGCAATTCTCTCCCATTTCGTGGCAGTCAAAGAGAATTAAGAGAGTTGTCAGAAGCACACTTGCAGGTGAAACATTCGCCATGTCTGAGGGGATTGATAATGCCATTTTTCTGTCAACCCGGTTTTCTGAACTCAATGCTGGTTGTACTGCTTACCCTGTACCAATAGTCTGTGTCACTGATAATTTCTCTCTTGTTGATGCTCTTAAATCAACTAAGTTTGTTGCTGAGAAAAGACTGCGTTTGGAAATTAGTTCGATAAAAGAACTCATCCAAACTAAAAGGGTTCATCAAGTGTTATGGTATGAAACAAAAGATCAACTTGCAGATTGTCTTACAAAAAAGGGAGCATCTTCGACCTTGCTTCTGAGGGCTCTCTATGAAGGACGCTGGACTTAAATGAGTTGTTCTCCCTTTACTCATAACCACCGATGTTATACATTACAAGTTTTTTTTAAAGAGACAGTGAGATTGTTACTCTTATGTACGTTACATGCCATTCAGCTAGGGGGCACTGTTGCTTGCGTAGCACATGTTGTGAGGGGAATGGTGCACCCATAGTGATCAGTTGTTGTGACGGTGCAGTTGAACATGGCGGTTGTGCAATAAACTTGCCTGAACTAAAAGTGGAGTTATCTTTTGGACTAACACCTACAACACCCACCTCCCCTGCTCGCTGAATGGTAGGTTGGAATTCAACCGATGAAACGCAGCCACTGAGCTCAGACCCAGACGTACATGTAGGGAAAAGATGATTGACCGGAGTTTACGGATGGCCAGGCTACGGTTATGAGAGCTAAGACAAACTTTTCGGGCACCACCTCTGTCTTTCGAGTGATGGCCAGAAAGCATTCTATAGTGTTAGTTAGTTAGTTTATTTGAGCAGTTAACATTTTTCTTCCTCCAATGTTTCACAATCATACAGTTAATGGAAGCTCAAAGGGAGTAGACTGAAGCAAAAGCTTATAAGTGCCTACCCCTTGTTCATGTGAAATTACATTTGCAGTTAATGATGATACAGTTATACATTGCTTTTACATTTTTATCAAACAGTAAACAATCCTTCCTGAGTATTTTGTATTAGTTTCAAAACTATATACTTGTACATGTCTGAGTTAACGTTTATCCTACTGTAGCTATACTCGTCAGTATACAATCAGCAGCCTTAGTTTACAATTTGCAGCACTGGCAAATAAAGAGGTTTTAGCATTTCACATTTGACAAATAACAAAAGTAATAACTTATGGTTAATGTCATTGATCATAACAATTATAACAATTATCCTTCTTGTCATTATCAATGGATGAATATTCGTTTTCATATTATATAGGCATGTTAGACATTTTGTATTCTGCCATCTTGCCTTGTTGTCATTACTATCCACTATTTATTGTTATTATGAAAATGGTATGCCCAAACTGTAAACCCTTTCTAGTGTGTTGCGTTAAAAAGCCAGAGTGTATAGTGGCCTGTTGAAAGTGGGTGGACGCCCTCAATCAACAAGTCCCCACCCAGCTGCCCTGAGACTTGGTGGATGATGTTTACCTCCTGTACTGTGTGGTGCATTAAGAAGACGAGGCTTTATGTGCCCGTTGAGAGGGGGGGACCCCTAGCCAACAGATCCATGTCTCGCCTACCCCAAGTTACCATTGTATAATTAGAGTAGTTATAGAAATGACAACGGAGCAACAGCAACAGTTAAATTTATTTCTTCTATAATTTGGACAAACTTGATAGTGCCCAATTGAAATCTTACAATTAGAACTTGATTTAACTTGCGATTAATCGTCAAAATATTAGAAAAAAATATATGTATATTCATTGTAATGACTTTAAGGTTACATTTTGTCATATGTTGCAAGAACCATTTCCGTATATTTCCTTTTAAATTGTTTGATATTATCACACTCCTTGATTTCCACTGACAACTTATTCCATAATCTTATTCCAGATACCGAGACAGAAAAGCTTTTTCTTGTTGTCTGTATAAATACAGACTTGAAGGACATTTTATTTCTTAGTTCATAAACACCTTCATTTTCACTAAAAAGCCTTTGAATATTTCCTGGTAACAATTTATTCTTGGCTTTAAACACCACTTGTAATGTTTGAGAGGAAACTAAATCTGAAAATTTGAGTAATCTTGATTTAAGAAACAAAGGGTTGGTATGTTCTAAATAACTTGCTTTATGCACATGGCGTATTGCTCTCTTTTGAAGTAGGACTAATGACTGCAGATTAGTTTTATAATTATTTCCCCATACTTCTGTGCAGTAAGTGAGATATGGCAAAACCAGTGAACAGTAAAGAATATATAACGCTCGCTGATCTAAAACCTGCCTTGCTCTACTAAGGACCGCAACACTTTTTGACACTTTTTTTTGCACATACTTAATATGTGATTTCCAGTTAATTTTATTGTCCATAATGACCCCCAAAAATCTAATTTCGTTCACTTGTGTTATATTTGTGCCATCCATTGATATAGTAATTTCTGCATTCTTTGCACTGTTTCCAAAATACATACATTTTGTTTTATTCATGTTCAAAGATAATTTATTTATATTGAACCACATTCTAATTTTGTTAAATTCTGTAGTTACATCTTGAACTAATTTTTGCAGGTCCGAGCCAGAGCAAAACAGATTAGTATCATCCGCAAACAATATGGGTTTTAATATCGATGACACATGGCACAACTCATTGATATATAAAATAAAGAATTTTGGTCCCAATACAGAACCCTGTGGAACTCCACAATTGACATTTAAACATCTAGATCTATATTCTCCCAATCTTACAAACCGTGTTCTTTCACTCAGATAGCTCTTTACCCATTGTAAGGCTATACCCCTGATACCGTAGCGTTCTAATTTTCTAAGTAGAATTGTGTGATCTATAGTGTCAAATGCTTTGCTTAGATCCACAAAAATTCCGATTGCATGAAGTTTTTGATCAAGAGAGGATGATATTTGTTCAACTGTATCAATAAGTGCCATGGCTGTGGAGCGCTTAGCCCTAAAGCCATACTGACACTCCGATAGTAAGCTATATTTATTTATAAATTTTTCCAGTCGTGTATTGAAGAGTTTTTCAAGAATTTTGGAGAATTGCGGTAACAACGAAACAGGTCTATAATTATTAAAAGTATGTCTGTCTCCTGATTTGTACAGTGGTAACACTTTAGCGATTTTCATCTTATTAGGGAATGTACCCGTCCTAAAAGATAAATTACAAATATATGTTAGTGGTTTTGATATACCCTCAATTACCTTTTTGATTACTGACATATCAATATCGTCGCAGTCTTTTGATCTCTTATTTGCACATTTGTGTACTATTGCTATAATTTCATTTTCTTCTACCATTGATACAAACATAGAACTCAAATTACGTTCAGTCAGATGTTCCTTCCACCCATCTGGTGGACCTGAATCAGGTATTTTGCCTGCCAAGTCAGAACCCACGTTCACAAAATATTCATTTAGTTTCTCAACAACAACATTCATATTGCGGTTGTCTTTGTTGTCAATATGAAAAAATGTGGAAAGCTCTTTTGTGTTCTACCTTTGTTTATCACAGTGTTAAGATTTTCCAAATTTCCTTAATGTTGTCTTTGTTCCTATGCAGCAGCCTACCATAGTATTCTTTTTTACTAGTCCTTAATATGTTTGTTAACTTATTTTTGTAGATTTTATACTTAATTTCCGATTCCTTTGTTTTTAGTCTTATGAACGCTTTGTACAGTATGTTCTTCTTTTTGCACGCATTCTGTAAACCTTTCGTCATCCAAGGACATTCATTATACTTAGATTTTTCCATATTGATCGGACTGGACAATTTTTATCATATAATTTTTTAAAAATATCTAGAAATGTATTGTAAGCACTGTTTACATCATTGTCATTGAGGACACTCACCCAGCTTTCATCTTTTAAATTGTTTTTAAATGCATCTAAAGACGCCTCTGTTCTAACTCGACTGTACTCCCTATTATGTGTAGATCTTTGAGTCACTTTGTAATTATTTCATATACAGTAAACACCGGAAGGTGGTCACTGATATCACTCAGTAAAATTCCACTTACTGAGTGATTTGACAAATTATTTGTAAAAATATTATCCAGGAGAGTTGCACAGTGAGATGTTATTCGTGTTGGTCTAGTGATCACTGGATACAAATGCATGCTGTAGATTGTATTAATAAAATCATTTATCATTTTGTTATTATTTGTATTCAGCAAATCAATATTAAAATCTCCGCATATAAAGACTGTTTTGTTACTTGTTATGTACATTCTCTCAAACCATTCTTTAAATTGTTCTATACCAGACCCCGGGGATCTATATATACAACTAATGAGTGCATGCTTATGTTTTTCATCATATATTTCAACTGTTATGCATTCAACCAAGTTGTTTACAGCAAGTGACATTTTATCTATAACTTGAAATTTGAGATTGTTGCTCACATATAGACCCACACCTCCCCCACCTTTATTTTCCCTATCCAAATGAACAAACTCATAACCTTCAAGGTCAAAATTCATATCCTTATCTCTGTTAATCCATGTTTCGGTAATTGCAATAACACTAAAGGGTTGCGTAAATTGACTCAGGTAACATTTAATTTGTGAAAAGTTTGCATATAGGCTTCTAGCATTGATATGGATCAGTGAAAATTTCTCATCCTTGTTTATACTCTCATAATTCTCCTCAGAATAATAACGGCAGTTATTATTGATGTGATTGAAAAATTATTGTCCGGATCAATGTTATTCTCCACATCATGTGCATTGTAATCTGTGTACTCAAATGCCTGTAATTCCATATTCTCATGCTGCTTAACCCAAAGTGTTACATTTTTTATCTTTTCAGATGTGAGATTATCGAGTCCTTCTAGTTGTGACATGGTGTATGTTCATGAGTCCAGTTGAGTCTTTACCTTCACACTAGGTCACAGTTAACAGTACTGATCCAGTTCCTCAATTTTCCTCACGACCATCACTTTAGCTTCTTCAGGTGGGCCATTAAGCTTGATGTATACCTTACAGTTCATGGACCATGTGTTCAGGATTTTCTTCATTTTCCTCAAGTAACGCGCTCTTTTTGCGATATCAGCGTTAATCTTCGTCAGATGCTCATTAATATAAACATCCGTGCCTTTGAGCTTCCTTCCTTCTTTCAGGAGTGCAATCTTGTGTTTTCTGTTCGCAAAGCGTATTATGACTGCTTGCTTGTCGCTGTTGTTCCTTTTCGGGAGTGTGTGGCAAGCCTCGATGTTCCCACAGTCAAAGCGAATCCCTTTCGACTGAAGGAAGACAGCCACCTGCTGCTCCGTGGAACGCGCATCCATCTCACCGCCGGGGTCCCCAGCGCTGGTCGCTGCCACCGCTCTCGCATACGACCTGGGATTGATCTTAATCCCGGTGATGATCACATCGTTTATTCGACTATACTGTTCCAAATCTGCAATCCGGCACTCTAATTCAGATATTTTCTTGTCCTTCTCATCATTCGCCATGCGTAAAGTTCTCACTTCCGCAACCAGCGCCAGGATTTCTTTCTGCTGCGTCTTCACAGTATCTATTTGTTCAATGAGAAAGTCAAGAGTCTTTTTCATTTCGTCAACTTCCTCAGTTGACGCCGGGTTCTTTCTTGTATTAGGCATATTGTGCAGTTTACTTATAACAGTTTCGCATCAGATGACCGAAGAGCTGGAACACTGCGCCTTACTTGCGCGCCTTACTTCCGCGTACGTGTACAGCAAATAAAACCTAAAACACCCAAGGCATTTCATCGGTTTGCCTTTGTAATTGACTTTTATGAGCACCAGTGGAAAAACTCCTAAAGTGTGGCCATTTTAATTGCTATGACATATACAGTAAGTCATTATCTACAGTCCACAACCATTACTGAAACTATTAGAGATCTTTGGACTTCAACACATTGCTTTTATTAAACAATCGTAATTTGTACAGTGCATTGGTAATGTTTAATAAGATGTGTAGTACTTACGGTAGAATGGCTACAGCTGCAGCTTCTGACGGCATCCCACTGTTTTTGGCTGCGAGGCTCTGACACAGTTGATGGACAGCAGCTTTGGCCATGCCATACCCCATCATACCTGAGGAAAAAAAAGGTTTAAGTGTTGAGATGAGGGGAATTTTACGACATTGAGAAAGAGAAGACTCTTTCCAGTCTGAATGCTATTCTTCTGTGGAGAATGCCAAATTAGAGTAAAGATGGAAAAGAGTTGCTGTTCTGAGGTCCACAGTTTAGGAAATAACGGCTGCGTCCGAAACCATCAAATATGTAGCTTTTATGTCCTGATCCTTAACCTTTCTTGGGGTCAACTGTTAGATCTCCATGCAGTTAGTGAACTAGAGCTTGCCCAATTCGACCGTCCTTACCCAGGTGGGAAAACAGGGGAAGTGACATCACCAACAGCGGTTTCAGAAAAAAACAAAAACAAATTACCCATATAGTATTGGACAACAAAAACTACTCCTGGCCATGGACTTCAACGACTCAAACATGAACCACAACAATAATATAAAGCCACACAGAAAACAGACAATGATAAAAAGGAGGTTTCCGATTTACCTTCCACAGCTACATCACAGAAATAAAAAATGCTCTGGTCAAATATTCCACCAAATCCTGTCCTTCGGTTCATCCACAGAGAAAGATGCCGTATTAACACAGTGAGGTCTGCTCCTTCTCTGCATGTATGCAAATTAGCCACGTGGCTTAAGTTTCCTCGAAATGAAAGCAAAATCATCAACTGCCTTCATTTAGGCCATTTACTGGAGGCAGCTCTTTAAAACAGTGACATGTGTCTGTGCTGTGGTGACTCCATGTATTTTGTCACTTAAATAAAAGTTTGGCTTGTGCAGAATCTTATTTTTTACTGAATGTGCGCCTGTCAATCAACAGTGGTTGCGCATTAATCACTCGAGGGTGGGGGGGGATTGGCGGCGAGGTATTTTATGGGATGGCACATAGCTCCTAATCGCAGGTGAGTTAGCGTCAGAGGTCCCTATGGTAAAGTGGATATAATCGTTGGCATCCTAACTGACAGGCCAATTTGGACGCTTCTTATCATGGCGGACACTGACGCAGATCTGGTTTGACATTAGACCTCTAACCAATTTTCGCGTTTCGGATGGGGCCACTGTCTATATGAAGACAACACAGTGAGGATCGAGAGACTGGGCTGGACAGGATTTTGAATTAGCCTGGAGTTCCCTCTGTCAGCAATGGGAATGACATGTTCATTAGTTGGCATGCTAGGCAAGAACCAATTCTGAGCGCACAATTGATTCAGTGATGGATTATGAGCTTTAAAATGTTTTGTGGTCCCTCTGTGCTACAACAAAATGCAAGAAACACAGATTAGAGCACTTCAGCTGTAAAGAATAAAAAAAAAAATTTTTTTGAATTACTCCAAATGATTAGGACGACTCAAAACAGTGTGAACGGAGTGAAATACCACTCCAGGTATGTTTTTTGACAAACGAACAATGACATACAATGGTGACAAGCTCATTAAAGTCAATTTTGCATGATAAAGATACTCCTGATTATAACGCCAGTCAAAGGACAACAGCGCTCTACGTATGTACCAATGTTCCAAAGTTTCCATCAACATCCAGTCCCAATCATTCAGAATGGAACTGATTTAACTACCACATGACAGTGGTGTCATTGTCTTACATTTAATTTCTGTGCTTATCCAATAAAACTCAGTCTTTTAATAACTTTATGAACACTTTATAAACATTAGGACAGCGTGCTAGGCTAGCCCACCCGATCAACCACGTTTGATGATACAGCTGAGGTGACGCTGACTTTTAAACCCAACTGAGGTCAGAGCGTTGCCTACTTCTTATTAATGCGTAATCCTTTAAGCTGCAGTGCACTCCGCTCTACATATTACTACACCCGTCTGTACGATGGCCTTAACAGCTCTTGTGCATCTGGAATCACTACTCTCCTCTTAAAACATCTACCAGAGGAATTCCAAGCATCTGTTTCCCTGTTCTTAAACCAATCCCATGACAAGCACGCCAAATTGTCCTACAAACAAGTGACCAATAGGAACAAGGGGAGGTGTCAGGGCTTTTCCTACACGTGTTGAACAAATGGGGATTCACAACTAAAAAGGTGAAGATTTGGTCTAGACTAGGAGGCGTCTGGAATCCAACAAAGGCATTATTAGCAAAGAAAATTATACAAAAAACAAATGGCTCGGATGATTACTTTATTCATTTGGGCATGACATCTGCAGTTATTGGCTACTTTCGAGGTAGAATGAGGATCAATGCAAAAATCAATACATCACAATGTTGATGTTGAAGCACCATTCATTCTAATACATTACAATGGCAGGCCCAGAGGCCGTGCACAGCTCCAATGATTAGATGTTAAATTACACATGATGTGAACACTAAAGATGTCCTGATGGAAACCCGTTCCAATAAAGTATTTTTAAATGATTGGACATAAAGCAGATCCTCTACATACATTTAGAACACAGCATCATTCAGGCTTAAAGTAATACATTGTTCAGGGGAAACAAGTTTTGTAAAGTAATGTAATTTGGGGCATTTTGGTTATGAGGTTAGAGTATCTGATAAGCACGGAACCATTCACTTCTTTGTCAGTTGTTCATTCAAAAAGAGTCTTTTTTTGTGTGGCTTTTTTCCCTTTACCGGAGAAGATTACTACTTGGTTGGGTGCATGTGAGTGTAGCAAGTAAGTAAAGTTTATTTCTAAAGCGCTTTTCACAGATCAAATCACAAACTGCAGTACAACAGAATAGGTAAAAAACACAATATATACACATGTGCAAAATTAAAGTGACACTAGTAAAAACCCATCAACCAAAAGCTTTCTTAAATACATCTTCAGATCCTTTTTAAAAGAGTCAGCCAGAAGCAGAAGCAGGAGCAGGGCGTTCCAGTCTGGGTGCAACAGACTGAAAAGACAGGTCCCCTCGGGTCTTATGAGTCTTGGGGACTACAAGCAGGTTCTGGCCAGAGGACCGAAGACTGCGGCCAGAGGAGTACGGTCAAAAGATCCTGGATGTACAGTGGGGCCTGAGCGTTTAAAGGGATATTTCAGGATTTTTTTACATTTTATAGTTATCCAGAGTGCTGTTGATTTCTGGAGATGTATATATATTTTTTAAATTAAATTCATGCAGTCCTTATTTGAAGAGTTTAGTGGTGCTAGACTAGTGCATGTCTAAGGTAACTAGTAGCCTGCATTAAAAACAGTCTGACCCAAGCATAGTGCACCTGAGGCAAATCACTTATTAACACCAGACTACCGATATAAATGTCTGTGTTGACTGAATAATTTTTCCAATATAACCATTTTGTATTTAAAAGAACTGTTATTTGAGCAGCCTCAGCTTCCTGGTTGTAATGCTGGATTTAGGCACGATGCGTTACAAAAGGCATTTTTCCGTCATTCGTGACATGACTTAACGCATCTCAATGGGATTCTTAACAGAACGCATCAGCTCGTGACATTTGTGATGTTCGTGGAGAAGGTTTTTGGCTGTCAAAAAATGTTCCACAAATGTCACCCTCTGTTCGTGGAGTTCGCAACGGAGCATGTTCTTTTGTGACGAGTAGTGGCGTTTCGTAATTCAGCGCGAAAGCATTCGTAGTGCAGAATCACCGTTTTCACGCTCAAAATTGATAGAAACACACGCTATGCCGAAAAGTAAATGTTCGTACCTGCACTATGCCAAAGAAAAGTCACACGAAGTCAGCCAATCCGCGCTCCAGGCCCGGGACAGCACCTGCCGCTGCCGCCCCTCAGGTGCTGAAGTTGTACCGCCGGCTTTTCTTCCTCCTGATGTTTGGGAGCCAATCCCTTCCCACACCTATTGCCGCCCCGCTGAGAACCCGACTTATATATTTGTCCCGATTTTCGCGCGTTTGTGGAAAGAAAAGGGACAGGGCCTTACCCGCACTTCTTACTGTCCCTGAATGCCTCTCCCCACGCTGCCTTACGCAATGACCCAAACAACAACGTGTGGTTACAGTATAACATGGATAAGTGTTAAGGCTTATTTACAACTTTAGACATGTAAAACAAGTGGCTATGAGCGCAGCAGGTGAAGACAGGCCTGTTGTTCTGGATTATGCAAAATAAGTTTTGTCAAATGAAGCTACGATCGACCAGATGAGTGAGAATCATGGATAAAGAGGTGAAGAGTTCTACGACAGATCCCCAGAAGATCGACTGCACAGTGAGTGTAGTGTTTTTATGCTTATTGTGTGGAGTAAAGTCTGGCTGAATGTGCCGCTGTTGCACAGACTCATTTGGCATAAAGCGCGTGTGTTTATTGCTATTGTTTGTCTTGATAGATTCAGCGTTTACCCGTGTTACACAGTGAGAGGAGCATATGACTTAGTTTAGTGTTGAACTGTTGTGACAGTCCCATAGACTATGAAAAACTATTGCTATTCTACAGTATACTGTATGGACAGGCCCGACGGTCAGCTGGTCTTTGCTTTTTGTGTAATCCGATTTGGCAAGAGCACGGCGGAGCAAGACGCCTCTGCTCCGCCTCCAACCCGGTGTGTGCGGCAGGCGGTTTTGTACACATTCGCCCAATTATTGACAGAACTCTACCATACCCAATGACCCGCAACAGAGCGCCGCAGCACGCAACAGTGCGAAACGCATGTTAGTGACCATGCGTAATAATTCGTGCCGTTAATCGTAACACATGGTAACAGGTCGCAAGAGTTTGCGGCGGTGCGTGAAACCTCTACCCCGAATCATCAAATTTCAATCACATTCGTGATCCTCGGCCACGAATGTAGATTTGTGGACTTGTCGTCGTTATGTGTAAACCCAGCATAAGCTACGCAGCGGCGGAGTGATCTGCTAGGTTACTAGATCAACAGTAGTTTGTTTACCTGCAGCCGGCATTACTACACTTGGAATTCACAAAGGAGCTTTCTACAAATCAGATACAGTATGGTAACGTTTGGAGGACTACCCGATGATTTTGAAGAGGTTTTTAATGCAGGCTACTAGTTACCATAGACATGCGCTAATCTAGCACCACTAAACTCTTCAAATAAAAAGGACTGCATGAATTTAATACAAAAATAATATCCATCTCTCTCTCTCTCCAGAAATCAATAACACTCTGGATAACTAGGAAATGAGGCCCTATGTCAAAAATCTTGAAATATCCCTATAAGGCTCTGAAAGTCAGCACTAAAATCAATCCTGATTTTCACAGGGAGCCAATGGAGGGGCGACAAGACTGGAGTGATATGAGGCCTTCGAGGGGCACCTGTTAAAAGTCTAGGGTCCTTTTTTGAATTATAGAGATATTCCTGAGGTGATTAAAGCAATTATGGACGAGCTGTTTTAAGTGAGTCTCCAAAGACATGGCCTGGTCAAACCATAGACTGTTAAAGAATAGACAACTCTTCCTCACTCCTCCCCGTTTACCATAATGACCACGTTCGAGGGGGAAATAATGGCGAATTTACAGACTCCTCCTCCCCAGCTCTGACGAAGCATGTTCCTAATAAGGGCATAAGAACGGGATCTTCACTGTAGACTCGGCTCTTGCGTGACGTGTAGCACGCACAGCTCCAATGCAAACAGTCCGACCCTCATTAGTACGAGATTTCTAAAAAATTTATTTCGAGAACCAGCCTGGTTTCTTTAATTGCGACTAATCCAGCGTTATCTCAGGAGGAATATGTAGCCGTAGAAAGTGTTTAAAAATTAGAAACCAGGCAATAAAGCTGTTTTTAACATGTCTAAAGTCAAATGCTTTTCAATGCGAGACTAGCGGCTATATGGAGGTATTACAGCAATGGCGGAGCAATGGCAGCCTCTAGTGTCGTGGTCATAAAGCAGAGCAGCCAGCAGGCATTGGGTCAAACACAACCCCCAGGTATCCAGGAGGCTGGATTTGACAGAGGAGACAAGAGAGCCAAGGTGCTGTTTGATCTTGTGGTCTAGAGCAAAGATCAGGGTTTCAGTCTCGTTTGAATTTATCTGCAAGTAGTTAGTGGCCAGTCTTTGATTGAGGACACACACTCGAAGAACAATGGCAAACGATGGAACTCGGCATCATTAAAAAGAACAATACAACTGGACATCGTCGGCATAGAAATGATACATCCTTGGAAAATGTACAGTAAAAACAAAATAGGACCAGAGACTGACCCTTGTGCCACTCCGCAGGACAAATTGGTCACATCTGACGGTACACTGTTTACGGCAAAGTTAAAAAGGTGTGTATACTTAAAACAAAATCTGGCATATGTGGATCAGTCATGAACACATCGAGGAAGAACGGTCAACCTTCCTTTTCCATACTTCTGAAAGAATGTGTTTAAATACAGTAGAGTCAGTAGGACAGTTATCTGTTTTTCATGGATTTTGAGGGAACACATCATAGGTCAGCAGCAGTAGAAGAGAGAAAAAAACAAAAAAAAAACTCAAAATTAATGAAGCAAAATATTGTTCCAGACATTGTTTTGATGAGGGAACATTACAACATGGTTAAAAACTAAACAAAGTTCATTTTGCGTGATACGTTGCGGTTTTTGTAGGGAAAGACAACAAATTACCACTAACAATTTCTCTTTAAAAGTACTGATAAAGTGCTAATAAAACTCAGCAAGAGACCATTTAGATCCCTAAAGGATTTACACTAGCTTATTTGAGCAATGGGTATTCCTCTCCACTTCTCGCTCTTCTTTTTGTCAAATGCTTTGGTTGAAAAATAATTCATGTCCTACTATCACACAGTGCACACCTCATACAGCACGAGGAGAACAATGGATAGCTGCTAGCGTCCGCACTTTTAGTTAAAAAGAGAGGCTGTCCATGTGGATGAGGTGTGGGGCCATAAATGCCTGAGTCATGCCTCTGGTAAGCCCGGGCCAAAAGTGCTTTGAGGCCCACTGCTGAGGCAGGGATTGCATTGATTTAAATCTGGCCACATGTTCAGGTGGATGAGCTAGTTGGTTGGTCATCACAAAGGGTCTATAACCCACACATAGTCAGGTCACATGGGGGTGGGTGGGTAGGAGTATCAAGAGTAATGGCATAGTGAGTCCATGGCCGATCATTCCACCATTGTTATTTATTCCACAAATCTATTTTATCTACTTATTCTCTCACAATACTATGCTCTTCCCTCCCCTTCCCCATTCAAAACCCTTCAATTACTACCTTTATTTGGATTGGCAGCTTGGAAAACAAAACCCTCTCCGCAATGAAGTCTGCCAAAAGTCAAAGTGACGCGGGGTCGGCATAATGTGGAGAGTAAACACAAACCTCCAGTCCCCGAGAGTGCAGCTTTCGCTCCGGCCAGAGTCAGCAGTCCTCCAGGTTTGAGATGCAGCGCTGCTAGGTGACTGGAGATGGTGGATGTCCACACACTCTGCTTCCACATCAGGTCGGAGTTCTTGTATAAATCTGGAAAATACAAAACCATCTAGTTTTAATAGTTGTGGAGCGGTCTTGATCCAATGGTACATTTTATTATCTAGAGAGGCTCAAGATGGGGCTGATTATGTGGAATTGTTTGTTGTTGCAACAATTAAAATTAGTTTTGGATTATATTACAGAAATCCTACTACATTCCCTTTTAAAAAATAAATAACATTTGAGGTTACATATTTCAAAACCTCAAATCGCAAGATTTGTTCATGCGTTAGCAGTACTGCCAGCAAAGGATCATGGCATTGGTCCACTGCAATTAAACAATTTATTTCGTTCAATTAATTTTAGGAGATTAATTTACTGTTTGTGTGATGAACTAAACATTAGCACACAAATATGAACAATATCTTTAGGTTTGTCTTAATAATTTGAATGTTGCATTCTTGATCTAAACGATAGTCAATAACAGCTGTCTGTAATATATAGTTTTAAGAAGTTACACATAACATCTTTGACTATGCAGAACAAAATAATGAAGAATAATTAAGAATGCTGTACCAACCCCGAGCAGCGGTTTTGCATGATAAAAATTAGGTTCTAAATGTCATCTGATAATGGCGACAGTAAACAATGTTGAAAGTCTGACCTTTGGAGCTGCAGTTTCCGCCTGCCCATCCTCCAGCCACACACAAGATGGCATCTACCTTCTGTTCCCCCAGCAACGCAGACACTTCTGTCGTCACCTGCAACGCCAGATGTTATCACATTTTAATAAACGGCCACGCAACAGGGTACGGACACATCAGCCCAAGAGAAACACTCAGATATGACAGCAGATTGTTGAGGTCTACCATATAGACGCTGTGTTTTAATTTTAGCAGTTTGCAATGTACTGTAGTAATATTGATATCTTAGGAGACTTTCACAAAAACAAAGATCAAGCAGCATTTTTTGTAAACAATTGAAAAAGAGCATGTAAACATCTTATCTAAGGTGTTCCTCAAAGGGACAATAAACACAAGATTACATTGTAATTACATTGCAAACATTTTACTAACACTTTTACTATGTGTTAAAACCGGTGCAAAGCAAATTCTATCTCTGTTCGCCCACTTCTGCCACTTACACTATGTCCTCATGCAAGATTAAATTAACGCAATCAAAGTTGTAAACGCTACACATCTTGCAATGTGCTTCATTCATTTCCACGCATGCACACCAACTGTCATATAAAAGAGAGATGAAAATATGCTAATTGAAAACATGTCTCACCTGTCCAGCCTGTTCAGTAAAAGATTCACTCATTTTGACGATGACATTCTCGTCTGCCTCCTCGTTAGACGCCATATCGATGCTAGCAACCCACTGCGATATTAAAACAATAAATAAACAAACAGTGAGAAAAGTGGCATGTTAGCATAGCAGCCCGGTTAGCAAGAGGGGACTTAGCCGCTGCACGTACCCAGCCTTTGGACCTGAAATGCTGCACGATCCTGGAGCCCAGAGCCCCTCTCCCTCCGTAGACGATGACCCGGTTAGCAGCCATGTTTAGCGGGGATTAGCAGAAGGTAAAGCGTGGAGAGTGTGAGTGAAGGCTTGGGGAAAGAGGAGCACAGGCTAAATACATGGAAGAGGGGGCGGACACATGAGTAGGCGGAGTAGACACGGATTGTGCAACAGGTCCATGGAACTAATGCTGCGTCCACGGGTAGTTAGTAATTCCACATACATAATATTGTAGAGAGCTCAGCTCAGTGAATGTTTTAATTAAAGGTAGGCTAGCCAACTCCTTCGCAGGAATATACCGCTACAATGCACGTTTTATACATACTTCTGGGTACCTCTGCATTGACATTTTACGTTTAGAATTTGGCTTGCTTGCAAAACAAAAGTGCCATGATAAACACACTGGGTCTGGTTTACTGAGCCACGTGCTAAATTCCGAGTAGTATTAAAAAATTGCATGTGCAATTTTGTGGGCGTGTTGCATCTGATTTACCATTTGAAACTGTGTATTAGTAGTCCTGTAAATGTGATATAGTCAAATTGGTTTACTGCAGAGCACAAGCTGCATAAAACTGCTGCTGCTCTGCTCCCTGACTGCCTTTGAGGGACCAATAAAAATGTTATGATGGATAAATGACAGATGTCACAAACAATAATTATTACTTTAATAAAAAATAATAATATTACTATAATAAAAAAAGATTATTATTATTGTCATTGTAGCAAATCCATAGACCGTTAAAAAGAATAGACAACTCCCTCTCACTCCTCCCCGTTTACCATAATGACCGCGTTCGAGGGGAAATCATGGCAGGTTTACAGACTCCTCCCCTGCTCTGACGAAGCATGTTCCTAATAAGGGCATAAGGGCGGGATCGTCACTGTAGACTCGGCCCTTGCGTGACGTGTAGCTCGCGCAGCTCCAATGCTAACAGTCCGACCCGCATTAGTACAAGATTTCAAAAAATGTTCTTTCGAAAACCAGCCTGGTTTCTTTTTTGTGACTAACCCAGCGTTATCTCAGGAGGAATATGTAGCCGTAGAAAGTGTTGAAAAAATAGAAACCAGGCGTTAAAGTTGTTTTTAACGTGTCTAAAGTCCAATGCTTTTCAATGGGAGACTAGCAGCAATATGGAGATACTACAGCAATGGCGGAGCAATGGCGGCCTCCAGTGTTGCGGTCATAAAGCAGAGCAGCCAGCGGTCATTGAGCAAATCGGTCTTCTTATCTAAGGTGCTGTGCACAGAGCACGTTCATGGAAAGCTTTCACGGAAAGTAACCAGCACTGCTGAATGTATGTCTGAAGAGTATGAGGATTTGATCTTATGGGAAATGGGAAAGGGCACAGATGAAACACGCGCGCACTCGGCTCGCTCCGGGATGTTTGATGGACAGCTGCAGTGAACCGCTCCAGTTCAACGTTATATGGATGAGAGCCAAAGGAAAAAGCAGTTTAGAACCCCGCACACATCAAAACAACCCAATTATCATCTTATCTTTGTAAATGAGCCAGATACAAACATTTATTATTATTAGATAGATAGATCTTTATTGTCCCTTGCGGGAATTTTGTTTCCACAGCCTGTCAAGTCAACACCATCACATTCAACATTTAACACAAAAGGGGTGCACAGAAGTAAATAAAGATAACATTAAACAAGGTCTGACAAATAAATTAGTGAGGTAGCTTGAGAATGGCGATAGCTGATGAGACAAAACTCCAGTTAAAACGCGCCCTAATGAAATGAGGTGTCCGGTACACGGTATCTGCGTCTAGAGGGAAGGAGCTGGAAGACATTGTGGAGAGGGTGCTCAGTGTCCGAAACTATCGATTTAGCAAGTCGGGCTATTGCTCGGTCGGAAGTATTTTGACGATATTACTGCGTGAACGTCAAAATACTCCCGGTGTTATTATGCCGTACAATATAGTTTCCCTTTTTATCTGCTTAGAAAATCGACATGTTTAATTTTGTGTAACTAGACTTGGATCGTGTAAAGGCTCACGTAACTGTATTTAAATAGGGAAAACCTGGAACAGCTTGGTAGGTTCTAACTTCAGTCCAGTTTGGAGCTGTACCTTTTCTGGGAGAGGCTATATGCTAACAACATTTGCGTGACTGAGCACATGCACAAAGACAGTTACGCATCAACTCGTCTAAGCTCCGGTAAGAACATCTCAGTATGGAAAACGGTGGCTTATTCCTTTAAACAATCGTGAAATCACAATATTTCCTCTCAAAAATGTATAATTGTGACTCAGAAATGTATAATCATGACATCACAATCAGGTTGGCTACAGGGCTTTGGTGTGTAAGACAGTAAAACAGAATTGTGTAAATTCAACAATGCAGACGAGTTGTCCTGACAGCACTAGTGGTGGGGTTGAAGGGCCTGAGTAACTCAGTCAGTCTGCAGCAGAGGGACTTGTTCAGCTCCTTAGCAGTCTAGTGCAGGACAAGGGCCCAGATGTCAGTTCAAGTACATTCCAGAGCTCAGAACCCGACTACTCATTCGCTCAGACCCGACTCTCAGCAGTGCATCATTGAGTCCTAGCGCCAGACACCTCACCCACTTTGCGTCCCATGTGTACATTGATGTTTCAGTAATGACGTCAGTGAAATGTGAGTTCTTATTTCCGCCACTAGGGGCTGCTGTAACTCTGCGCTCACTTCTGATGTTGTTCTACAGTCCCATTATTTCTGTGCAGTGCCAAAGCCTAGCGCCAACGATACATCCAGCGCTCCCCTCATGAATAATACAAGTGTTCCGGCCTTGGCTCCCCCCTGTCTGTCAGAGTGTTCCAGAGTACTCCGATCTGTCACCCTCACCTCCACACGACACGCGCTCCTGCCACACCGACTGACTGCTGCTTTGTCTATTGGCATGTTTGTTCCATGCAAAACGCTTACTTCATGTCCCGCGGCCGCCGGGTAAACAATTATTACGATGTCTCCTCCTGAACTGCTATGTGTCTTTGGGCAAAGCATACATTTTGGGGAGTTTTACTCAATTCTGCGGCTTGGGGATTTGTAAAGCTGCAATACACAGCTTGTATTTTATGCTGAGTAAGTAACCATTCTTAAAATTGAAGTATACTTACCATTAGGGATTAATGGTGAGCGTTTGCTTATTTTTCTTTAATCGATAGTTGATGCTCTCTACGGTTAATAATCAATAAACCGTTTAATCCCTGCACTGAAATGTAACCCTTTGCCAAAGTGTTCACAGGCGGCTCATTTAAAGGGACTATACGGATTTAAAAATTGCGGAAATTATGTATTTCTACCCCTTCATGTTCCAGCAATGTCCTAATGTGTAGAATGAGCCCAGACCTGTTCACCACATTCAAAAAGTTGTTCATTCGGGTCCGAAGTACCATCATGAACGAGCTTAATATAGAAACTGCAGTTACGCGTAAGACCTGAGGTGGCAGTAGTGAGTATTAAAATGACCAACTTGCATCTAGTCCCTTTAAGCAGCCGCACAAACCGCTCCACATTTACTTAGTGTGAACTGCACAGGGCCCGACAGAGCCTCGATGATCCATGCTCCGTCTCTGTTTGTAAAGACTTCCCTTGTTTTGTTTATGTGTGGGACATTACGCCGCCTCATCACTGTACGCTAAAACGTGAATCCCTCCGCCGTTGTCACGACACCGGGCTATATGTTTTACACAGGTCTGTCGAATTTTTGTTTCTATTCCATGACGGTTCAGACTCACTTCTTTTATTGAATGCCATGAAGAATATTCTATGTTACAATGGATCTGCCTGAACCTCGGGCCGTGGCAGTGGAAGGACAGGGTGAGTGCGCACTGATGTGAAAGAAGCCGGACACGCCGATTGTCAGTCTGTGTCCGTTGATGAGGAGAGTAAAAGTGTTGCCAAATTTACTACATTTTGTAAAAAGGCTAAACTAACACTATGTGGAAAAGTGCACAAGCTGACATGTGACACTCGCAGTTAACCGAGCAAAGGGCTTTTAACCGGTTAAGTAATTGGTAGCGGTTAACCATGAACATCCCTAGTAACATTTCATTTTGCATAAGGAAAAAAAAGCTTCCAGTGTCAAAGTGAAGAATTCTTTCACAATTTAAGCAACAACAGATCAAACGTTCAAGACATACAGATGTTTGCGTCAAACTTAATACAGCTCATGCTATTTAATTGAGCGGTATAGCTGGGAAACTGTGTGAGTACTTCACAACTATATCTCACAACATGCTAGCCCATTTCTGGCTTGTCTTCCAGCTAAAAATAACAACCACAAAACATTATTTCAGGCTGGGAGGATGTGCAGGAAGTTGCACGGCTGACCGGGCTCACTATCCCCGGCTTGAGTCTGGAGAAGCGGACAGTAATTATGTCCCAGCGTGCGCGCATGGAGGCCCCACGGTTTGTCTGCCGCTGCACAAACACAGAATTAGAGTCAACTGTGTCTGTCAGCACAGCGCGTGTGGTGAAAGGAAGGGTGTAATGGATACTGCAGGACCAGGACTAAACCCGCAGGACTGATAACTGCTCCGTGATTGAAAGGTTGGCAGAGGTGAAGCAGGCGGCGTGCGGATCCTAAGGAGGGGAACGGCGAAGGGAAACTCGACAAGAGACAGGTGTTTTAACAGTTGGTGTTGTGTTGCGGCAAATGCTGCCTGTAAATTGGTAAACTGTCGTCAAAGTTTGTAGGGGAGGAATGGCAGAGGCAGGTTAGTGGTCGGTGATACCAGAGATTTTACTTTCGGTCCATTGCCAGGTAATACTGAGTGCGACGTCGAACAAACACTGATTCACCAATACATTGAAGTTCGGAAAATGACCAAAGGTACTATCACTTGCCGCTCTGAACTGAATGAAAAGGAGTAGGCAGCACAAGTAGATACTATGTACTAATTCATATTTTAATGATTTTAAATATGCAGAAACACTCTAATATTTAATAGGACAGGGACTTTTGTCGCGATACAACACTTATTGTGATACAGAGGGCTTGATACATTATGTATGGCAATACAATATACTCTAATGCATTAAAGTGCATATGACAGGGTTTAATGCTTTTGAAAATATTACTTATTTAGATGGATATCAGTTGCAAGTAATAATTATCATTTTTATTTCAGCGAAGCAGCAATTAAATAAAAAAAATTAAAAGAATGTTTAAGCTGCTGACAGGAAGTGACATAGATTGAGGTAAAGTTCAGTTTGACTCACTCATTTCCCACTGACATAACATGGTTGGCATGACAACAGTTTAAAATTGTTTGCCTTCCATCTATATCACTTCCTGTCAGTGTCCAATAAGGAAGTGAAACTATAAACATCACAAAAAGGGTCAAACTAAAGAAAACTGGGTCACATTTTTTTAGCAACATTATTAATTGCGTTAACTAATGCGCCATATGCACTTTAAGTGTTATGATTTGTCATTATAACAAAGTGCAATACTTTGTCCTGAGTGAAATAAATAAGAAAGCACCAGTTTAGTTTCCATTTTTAATATAAAACTTACACAAAGTTAAAATAAGACATTGTGAAACATTTTGAAAAGTGCATATGGTATAGAGACATTTCAAAAGTATGTCACTTTTGTTTAAACCAATCAGCACCAAAACTGGCATAACATTATACATTTGTACCAGCTTTCTCCAGAACAGCGTTGACTATAAAACGTATTGCAATCTAAGGCTTAAAGGTGCATTATGGAAGTTTTTATGTGAAAAAAACTAAACTTTTTATGTGTGTGTAATTGATCTTTTAGTGACCCAGTGGCCAGCATGGTGCCTTTACTTTCCATCACAGTGGCCTCTATGATGCTCCAAGATCAATTATTTTTTTAGAATTCTGAAAGTTTTCACTGCTGACGGACCCTCTCACCAGAAAACCTACAAAACAGTTGATCCTGGAGCGTCATAGAAAAGTGTGATGAAAAGTAAAGGCACCATACTAACCACTCACACAGCCATTGGGTCAATTACGCATAAATATCAAGTTTGTTTTTTTTGCATAAAAAGTTCCATAATGCATCTTTAAGATACAATATGATATGATATGTGCCTTGGTGGGTTTTCTCTGATTCTTTCAAACAAGACCTGAGTAAACAGCTGGCAATAGTGTCAGGCGTAAAAAGCAGTTTAAATGAGGGCACATCAGTGGTTGCTATGGCATCCAAAGTTGCAATTAACAGAATAGATAATTACAACAAAGCTAGAAATAACAGGATGTTTGTGCGTTTTGACCTCTGAACACTGCCAATGAAAATAAATCAACCTTTGTAAATGCTGGTAATTTCTCTATTTTACAGCAGTGACCTTACGCATTCATCAAATCCTTTGTAGAGTTGATACAATGGAAAATTACATTTTCAAAAGTTCTATATTATAAATTAGAGGATACATTAACCTTGATAGTTTTGTAGTAGGCAATGTTTGTAATATAACCTAAAATAATGTTTATAAAATACCTCAAGTTTTGAAGACAGAGGGTACTCCTGATCTGCTTTGGTGATAAAGGAATGGAATTAGCCACTGCAGCAGTATGGACTTTATCATCTATTTGTGGCGTCCTCGTAACTATCAGCAGGTTCCCATTAAGGTTCTGTGTTTGGTTGGGTTTGGGTCCTCGTGGTGAAGCTCATGTGGGTGTGCGACAGTCACTTTCCTGCTATTCAACATTTCTGAACTACGTAACAATTCTCTAATTTATTGGTCCAGAGGTTTTGGTGTTTTCACTGCTGTCTGCTAGATTGGAACATTGATTTTATTTTACGAACTTATAGCATTCACGTTCTAGAAATTGATGATGTCATAATCTCAGGTGGAGGGCAGGGGCCAATACAACACTATGGGAGAAATACAGTTTTTGAAAGAAATCTCCAAACAGGAAATTGACAATTGACGATGTTGTACCTCATCAGTATTTGATAGGGATTGGATTTACAAACCTGTCGTATTATTTGTACGGCAGAAAGGCCTTCCTATTGGCCAACATGACGTTCATATTCATGAATATTGTCACCACTGACGGAGAAGACACTGAACTTTGAGACAGTTTTTGTTCCATGTAGATTCTCCCAGTAATGACAGATATTAGCCAAAAATTTGCAGTTACCCCGATGGAATTAACAGTTACCCACCGCCTCAGTTTTAAACAATTGGCTCTTTAGAATGTACTACCCGCCTCTGAAATCTAATATGCTATTCCGAATTCTTATCTTGGAAACAGACTGTAATGTGCTGAAATATATAAATGTTTATTTACATTTGATTATCCCCTCCTGGAACCACCACCTTAACGTGGTGGAGGGGTTTGAGCGCCCGAATGATCCTGGGAGCTCTGTTGTCGGGGGCTTTGTGCCCCTGGTAGGGTCTCCCATGGCAAACAGGTCCTAGGTGACGGGTCAGACAAAGAGCGGTTCAGAAGCCCCTTATGAGAGACCAACAGGCCCGGTTAGAACCATGAGGCCGTCCTTCTGTGGACCCACCACCTGCAGGAGGAGCCATAGGGGGCTGGTGCAATGTGGGGGCAGCTCCAAAACTGCATGGTAGGCGTATATAAGCTTTAAAGCTTCAGCCAACTCCTTTTTTAAGCTTCTTTAACTGTATAATGTGAACATTGTAAAAAGTTAAGAATGTAAGCTACTCAAAAATAAACTAAACTAATCTAAACTAAATGTTGTGATGTCACGTGAACCTATTGGAACTGAAGAATGGACTTTGAACAAGCTGTCTATGAACCGTTAGGACTATATTTATTCATTTTGAATTAAGTTTGTACATGAAGCTAATGCAACATAATAAATGTCAAATATTTTAAAGAACATCTTATGTCCTTTTTTTCAATAGACGGACATATGTGCCTTTTTATAGTGGTCCGGAGCCTTCTCTCCGGTGGCATTGTATTATTTTAATTTCTTTTAAATACGTAATCTTAATCAGTGTTTCCCAACCAGGGGTACAGGGACCCCAGGGGGTACACGAGCGTTAGGCAGGGGAGTCCTTGGAATTATTTCAGATCAAAAACAAGATTAAATTAAAAGAAAAGTTAATTTGACTGATATTTCCCTGTACTACGTTTGCATTTAAGAGTGTTTTAGCCTTAATTTGAACCCAGCACACTACCAAATGCTGATAAATCTGAGTTAAGTTTATCATTTTTTAAACAATTGGCGGCACCCGTCAGATAAGGGGTACTTTGAGTAGAAATAAAAGACTCAAGGAGTACGCAAGAGAGGTGTGAATCACTGATCTAAATCATGACACACATTTCCTTTCAGACCATCACCGCTCGCCTTGTCGCACAACGGCAAACATGCTTATCTGCACACAGGGAAGAGAGTTCGGCCACGGGCAGGAGTGGAACAAGTTTGGCGAATGCTCAGAAATGCCGTGGAGAAGTCCGTGTGACATTTGTAGGAGTGTGGGACGCAAAAGTCACTTTCCCGTGTCGTTAATAAAACAGAGATTCTAATCTGGAACAAATGATTGAGCACATGAATCCACGAAACATGCTGTCGTCCAACATGTACTGTGGTGATGGCCCTTAGTCAGGAGGAATAATTTAGGCACAGTGACAGGATTCAGTGAGGGAGAGTCCACTTGTCACTACATAGCTTGGATAGCACAACAACTTTTCCCAATGCACAAGGATGATTTCTGTTTCGTAGCTCTGTAATTTGAGCTATAGGTGTACTGCCGTTTTGCAGAACGCCTCAAATTCCATCCACGGCGTTCCAAATTGCAGCTGAAACTCCTTCTTTTCCACATGTCTGTCGCAGTATATAGGGAACTGTGCACAAGAAGTGACATTTCTGTTAGTCCCCGAGCGTCACCTCCTGCTGTCAGCGTTGGCTGCTGCTAAATTAGATCAACAACAAACTTCGATAATGGCACTGTCAGAAGTAACTGCGAGTTGTTTACTCCCGGAATACTTTTTAATGAGAGAAGAGTTGCTTTCAGTTGTTTCGAAAGTAGTACAGGCACAAAAACAAGAATAATAGACTAAGGGCCTCTTCAGGATTCCATGTACAGTATGCACAGCGCAATGGGCAGAAGGCATTGCAAATAATCTTGGGGTTTGTCTGGAGAACTCCACTGTAAAAGCGTGTTTATTATGTCGAGTGTGTTTATGATGTATATCAGCAGGACTCAATGCTTAGTACGATTAAGGAATAAAATATTATCTGTAATGTAGATTTGATCACCTGGATTAGTCTTGATGGATGTCGTATATGTTAAAAGGTACGTAGCACAATATGGACTGTGGCACCGTTGGGCAACTTGACAATAAGGAAGTGAGAGTCACGGGGCTTTTGGAGAACTCTTATATTTTCAAAGACAGTGATAGACGGCGCATTTGTGAACACAGACCGTGATTGAATTAAACAAATGAGAAGGATGCGGCGCCGTCCAGAACTGTAAGGACGAAGGACACACTCGCTTCTCCGCACATGGTCCGGGTAAATAAATAAACTTTATAGATCATCAAACTGCTTTACACCTCAGGTTAGAAGGAGAATAATCAATCACCTTATTTTACCAATTATTGACTATGCGGACATTGTTTATTTTAATACTTATGATATACATCTTAAACCTCTTAATGTTTTGTTCAACACTCTTTGTAGATTCATTTTAAGTTGCCCGTATAGAACTCATCACTGTAATTTATACATTCAGCTTAACTGGCTACAACCTGAGAAACGACGGCAGTACCACTGGTTTCTATTCATTTTCAAGTGTATTTATTTTAATTTACCACCATACTTGAAATGTTTTCTTGTCCCTTATACTTCAGTCTACCCTCTTAGATACTCTCAATATCCTACATTTACTGTTCCTAGTGTGCATAAAGAGATGGCCAGGAGGTCCTTCTCCTTTAGGGCTCCCACCGAGGTCTTTATCAACCTTTGGTCCCTTCAAAATGTCTCTTTTTGTTTATTTAAAACTGAATGCCACTGTTTGTAGTGTACTCTTGGTTGGAATAACATTAATAACATTTTCATCTTTATTTTATTTTTTTTAGCTTTATTTGTTTTTCTATTGTAAATATTGTAATTTCTGAGATGGTTGTGTGATCTGGAGTGGGATCTGAGCAAAATTGTCTTCTAATGTTTGTCTGTAACTGTTTGGTATGTAACTTGTCCTGTGTTGTCCTGTATTGTGTTCAATGCTTAAATGTTTTGGTTCCCCTTGAAAACGAGATGCTGCATCTCAAGGGGTTTTCCATTAATAAATTCATAAACACACAATGCAATCCACTCACAGGGTAGCGGCGTTAAGGGGGAATGACACGAACACAAGTACCGCTGAAATAGAGACAGAATGCTGGGTTTAAAAGCTCAGGATTGAGGAGCCTGATCGTATATACGCACTGCTAAATGCTCGCATTAGCGTCTGACATTGCGTAGCAGAAAGTTTGCGGCTTGGATTTGCTTCACTGACTGTGAGAAGGGTCGACTGTGCGGAAGTGCTTTGGATTGTGATAAAACGATCCCACAAAAATGACAGATCAACTCTGGAGATCGTAAGACGGTCTATTATCGCCATATCGCCCAGTCCTAATAGGAATATTATATTAATAGAAAATAACTTGTCATGCCATGTGTAAAAAGTCTGTCCACTGCTCATTATAAGTTAATATTATGGGAACCATAACTCACTAAAGCATGCAGCAGGAGGGGTGTAAATAGCGCGAGAGATCATTGGTGAAGAGACGGTGTAACTGCAGCACCAAAGTCATGAGGAAGACTTTGTAGTATATCAAGCGTTTGATGCTGGTTTATAAATAATGGGCCAGTTCATGGGGGCCCTTGACTGTTGGGGGCCCCAAACAGCCTGACTAATGGCAAGCTACGCCTCTGCGTCCAGCGCCTCAGCGTGGGTTTGACGCTGAAGTATAAATCAGCCTTAAAGTGCATATGACACATTAGATGCCATTTTTGCTCCTATCTATCTATCTATCTATCTATCTATCTATCTATCTATCTATCTATCTATCTATCTATCTCACTTCACTTAAATATTTTACACCAAGATAGACAACAAACTCCCATTGATCGTAAAACTACATATTCTATGGATAAAACCTAATTGTTGTGATTTGTAAATGTAAATAAATGTAAATACCTTTCATTTTGTTGGCGTCACCGTGTCTGTTGTTTTTGCCAGCAAGTATAAAATCCACCCACTCACGGCAGTTCAGCCACGTAATTGTTTCAACCAGCAATCCAGCATGCAGTGCACGGTTGGAAACAAGATTAGACTATAAATGGCTTGATGAAACTTTAGTGCATATTGTTTTTGTCAAATCTCAAAAAGACAGAAAATGATCTTAGGGTTGGCTGCGCTGAAAGGATCATATGGCTGCAACTCAATTCAGCTATTAAAAAAAGCTGGTGTCTGCCTGCATACTTTTATTTACTATAAAGTAACTTAAAGGTACATTGTGCAACTTTTATGTGAAAAACATAGGAGATATTTGTTTGTATTTGACCTTGTAGTGACCCGGTGGCTGTATGAGTGGTCAGCATGGTGCCTTTACTTTCAGTCCTCATAAAAAGTTGCATAATGCACCTTTAATACATGCAATTTCTAGAACGATAAAATAAAATCATAAAATATGAAACTGTTTTCTAAATTAATACAATTTCTATATTTGAGATATTTAAAAAACATACATCAAAAAGCTTGATCTATATAAAATCAAATGAATTTCTAATATGTTTTGATTCTTATATATTTTTTAATGTTTCAGCAACTGCCATCCTCTCCTATTGATGCTGTTATTAAACTTATAATATTCCACTCATTCATTAAAACACTCTAATTTCTCTTATTGTTCAGATTGTAGCAAACATGATTACCTGGTGCTCATTCGGAGGCTGAGGATACGACTTTTTGACCGCTTTCCTAAAACACAGATGATTGTGCATTTTTATCATTGTTTTTCAGCACTTGCTAAAATTTTGTTTTTGAATAGCCTGCAGCACAAAACATAATTATTCTCGTACTTGCGAGTCACAAAGCAGAGATGCTTCTCTCTCCTTTTTATCAGAGGATTGAGGCTTTCGACTTTCTTCGGGAAATATTTATGTTGCCTTTGTTGGTTTGGCAGACTGTTATTCAAACATTTGTATGCATACTTTTCTCTATATACTCAGCAAGTTTCTGTTCACAAAGTTAGCCGTCTGTCATTTTGGAGGAAAAGGTCAGTTAACATTTGGGTAGCATTTTGAAGATAGGCTATAAAGAAAAGAGACTGCTGGTTTCCCAGATGAGCTCCCAAATTTCACAGCTGGCTGCAAAAGTGTTTTTTAAAGTGCCATTGATTGTGACTTTAAGATTAAAATATAGTGTGAATATTTTTTTCAACTTTCAATTTGAAAATAAATTCCTGTAAGATTTTTTATACATTTCTGATAGGATTCCTATAGCGTAAAGTCCTATGGGATTCTAACATAATAGATTCTTATACATGCGTTTCCAATGACATCACGCATAGCTCCGGCTGCGATTTTGAATACCGAAGTAGAATTATGCAGTACTACAACATGTAACAATATCTGTATTCAGGATGAAAATGAAAGACAACTGATTGACAGCGGCATTTTTATGTACTCGTAATCATTGCCCAAGAAGATAACAGTAAAAGCACGTCCCCAGAGACGCACGTTTATGTGATGTGGGACAGATATAGCAGCTCTGTCTGTCAAGCTACAGCAGGATTTACTGAAGATCTGCTTCACTCCTCAGACTAAATTAACACATCAAAGAGGAAACAGAAAACCTTTCTCTATGATTTGTACGGTTTGTCATGTCAATTCTGTAGTCTTAGTCTGCCAGTGTGTAAGCTGCTCAAGACATTAGCATGCTACCGGTTAGCATTTAGCTTCAACACGATAAACACATGCGTGGCTCACATCTATGAACACTGAAGAAATACTGCAGTAACAGCTCAGCTCTGACCTCTGTCACATGTTGTTTCCAAGGCTAGATGTTTGGAGTGGTTCAGGGCTTTCCCTTGGAGAGGTCAGAGCTGAGCTGTTGAAGCTAAATGCTAACCGGTAGCATTGTAACGTTTTGAGCAGCTTAAACACTGACACTGCATCTCTGGGGCCGTGTTTTTACTGTTATCTTCTTGAACAATGATTACGAGTACATAAAAATGCCGCTGTCAATCAGTTGTCTTTCCTTTTCATCCTGAGTAGAGATATTGTTACATGTTGTTGTACTGCATAATTCTACTTCGGTATTCAAAATGGCCGACATAACAAGAAAGGTCACATGACTGAAAGGCATGTATAGGATTTTTTTTTTACCTTAATTAGGCCCAAAGCGCTTTACAGCAAGGAACCACTCACCCATTCACGTTCTCATTCATACACCAATGTATGCAGAGAGTACAGGCAGGCAAGGTGTATGAAGTGTCTTGCCCAAGGACAGTGTGCATCAGGAGCTGAGATTCGAACCCCCAACTTTCCAATGATGAGGCTCTACCAACTGCACCACTGTCAACCCTTTCTATACAGTAGGATTCTTATCGGATTCCTATTGGATTGTGTACAGGATTTCTGTACGATCCTGTAAGATCTTACTCTATAGGATTACCGATGGGATTGTTACAGGATTCTTATAAATAATGTGCATAACTGGAAATCCCCACAACTACAATATGTGTTGGTACTGCACTGAAGCAAATAAAAAGTCAGTGAGCGAACTCAGTTGTGTGGAGTTCCTGCTTTTCATTGTACTTGTTTTTTGATCAAGCACACTGGTTTAGAACTTGTGAATGTGCCCTACAAACTATAATTATCAGTTCTCTGTCAAAAACATTTACTTGAATTAAAAGCCAATGTTTTGCTGCAAACCATTAAGCTTCTTCAAGGGTGGATTGATGACTGTGGGCGTTTAAAATTTCTTTTTTTTTTAACATCTTTAATTTTTTTGTTATCCTCTGGTTTTCCTTGGACGCAACATCAAAGCGCATTGAATTAATTGGACATTTTCCTACAATGGATCTTCTGCGACCTTCTCGGACACTTTCTGATCTGAATTGAGATAAAGCCTGGAGAAAAATACACATTTAAAATCTAATAACAGGTATGGGAAAGAAATCGTGACAGCTGGCTGGTTCTAGGGCCAAACTGCTGTTCCACTGTAAGACCCAGTGGGGATGTTTTTGTGGAAAACTGGAGAGGTTAGAGGTGCATACGAAGATGAAAGACGAGTGTGAGTAATGTTCTGTGAGTGTGACAGACACGTACCCACTGGCACTGCAAGACAACCAAGCCCTGTGTGTTCGATTCAACTGAAGAGATCGTTACTCATACGACAGACGTGTTCAAGAAAATACAACTCTATAAGACAAAGAATGCTTTCATTTTGTGTTCATCTCTGTTTTCTTTCAGGAAATGTCTTATTCGATAATGATTTAATCTGCGACTTTTTACTTGAGGAGCCTCTTGAGGAATCTGTACTTTTAAAGGTGTGTTCAGAGCAAATGCGACCTTGGCATCTGTTATTTCTGTTGTATGTGAAGGTGCGAGAAAATAATATGGCACTGTAATATATTACAGTGCCAATAACATTTGCACTGACATCAATCTGGGACGGCGTTTAGTTTAGTTTTGAAAAAAGGGATGTGTTTGTGTTATGTGCTGTCGTGATTTTTGACGTTGCCACGTTGTTAGTATCTTTTTTGCCTGAACGAATTTTGGTTTTGGTTCCGAAAGGTGGAGGCTGGAGCGGTTCAAGATGGATTCTCGTGTGTTTGTAAACTCATAAATACCACGACAATTCAGCTTGTTCGCAAGGTAATCGAGAAAAGACCTGCGTTCTCTCGCCTCTGACGTCAGATTAAAGTCCGCACAGGAGCCGACCATGACCAGACGCAAACCCAAGTAACGCTATGATTTATTCACTTGTAACATTGCTAGGTTTGCACCAAAGCCCCTGTGTAAAGGGAGCGTGTGGATGGGTCAGTATTGTCCAGTGCTGGTTGATGGTGGCAAATGTGTAGCCTGGTACAAATGGGCACGCACTATATATGTGTCTATTAGCTGTGATGCACCCTGTCTCAGGTTTAGTCCAGATTTACTTGATACGTGGTCTTGAAGGCACTTGGGAAACATTTTTTCGTATCTTGTCTGTTGCATGTGTTGCAAACAATAATCACTTTCATTTATTTGCATCCATTTACTCCAAATTACAATGCATTACTGTCTCCCATTGCCTTTGACTTCTTACCTTTACTCAACAAACTCTTCAATAACAAAATGATTTACCGTCCGCCGTCTGCCATACCTTTATTGCTGCTGTGAACGACAAACTGGTATCTCTTTCACAAAAGCCAATAGCTCTATGGAGCCTTGTGTAATAAACCTCAAACTTAATATGTTTGTCATTTAGGTCAGTGGGGTGAGTTTGATTTACGTCATCTTTGCTCGTCTGTCAGATGTTCCCTCTGTACTCAACACTGTAACAAGCTAATATCATCCCTGGACCAATGTAACTGATTGAAATAAGGAATAGGGGAAACTTCAATATAGATTTGTTTTTGTTATAGCGAGGAGACAGAACACCACATGTGTCTTCTGTAATTTTTCCCCACCGGGGGGACAAGGTGAGCTGGGAACCAATTCAAAAGCAATGGAGCAAGCAGGTCTGCATTTCCAAAACTAATATAGCTCCAAGCCAATATCGGTCGCATTTCTCAACAGCCTTTAAACCTCCACGTATTGAGATTTTTACTTTCACTGAGTTACTGTATATTGAATGTCGTCAGACTCACGTGTTCATTAACTACTGATCGCCAACGCTGAGGGAATGGAAGCTGAAGTGAGAGAAAGAAGGTGGTAGTCAATAGTCACCTCCCTGGGTCGGAATGTAACACGTTTTTATTTATTTTTTAATGCAGCTGCCACCAAGTAGAAATGCGGTGCCATAGTGTGAAGACAATAGTGCGCCCTGGCGTCATATGTGCAATGCAGGTTGTTTCAAGTGACTGTATAAAAGCATGATTTCAATATGTGACCGGGTGGAAGGCTTTAGCTTAGCTCAGTTCCGTTCCAGATAACATTAAAAAGAAAGGACCACAGGTTCGTTCATTGAGAAAAGGCAAGTCGTTCCATTAGTTTTATGTAATTTATTTTCAGAATAATAATTTAAATTCCAATCTTTAAGTCATTTTCGGTTTCGGTTCAGTTCTTAAAAGAAAGTCCATAAAAACGGACACTAAACAAGAAAAACAAGGAGGTTGACAATATCCATTCGTTGGTTCACAGTTTTTCCATTCTCAGACACTCGTCACTTTTATCAGGGTACGCAAAGCAGCAATGGTTGTGGTTTCCGCAGCTTCTTGGTTCAATTCATTTTCGCTTTTGGGTCCATCATTCACGCGGGGACGTCATGCTTCGCGTACTGGCCCGTGGGGAACCACACCTCCCCCCTACAGCACAGCCATCTCGCACTGCGCCTGAAGCGCACCCCAGACCCATAGCTGCTCACGGGAGCCCAAGGCTACACCACCTCCACACCAGGCAGACACGGAAGAACAAGGGGTCAGAGGTCGAACGCAGGTAGGCTGTGCCTTTTTATACAGCACCCCCTGCTGACGGGCGGAGTAATACCACAGACGGCTCCTACTATTACAAATACATTCTTAGTATGGTAAGTGTTTCTAGGCGAGCAGGTTCATGACATGAGAAATAGAGAAACTGTAATGTAAAAATAATGCCGAAGAACCTCAAGTTGCATGGATTTGAAGGAATTATGAATGTTTGATTGAAATCCAATTTGCTGTTGAAATCACTGCTATGAAAACGAAAAGTAAAAAGCCTTTTTATATGTTATATGTTTTTATCTGCGCCACAGAGATGAATGAGAGTGTGAATTTAGATCTGAAAGTCTGAACTTTGTCTTTTATTCCCCATGGAGGCAGACATTAGTCCACACCACCCAATTTTTCTTAAACCAAAGAGCACATTGGTCTGCACCACAGTCTGTGGGAGCATTTTCATGTGGGATTTAAGATCAAACCAAAACAGTAAGTCCAACCGTCTGAACCACACAGTCCCAGAACACATTAGATCATTATCTAAATGCTATATTTTGATAACTCTTACTACTACAGCATTGTTGTCTATTAGACATTGGAATGTTTATGTTTTGAGTTTTATGTCACCTTAGTACGGCCTGGCCAGCCAGACTATACACACTTTTACATTTATTTATAAAGTATTCTGGTGGTCAGCGTTATCTCCGTTAAGTTATGAAGTTGTGTTAAGTTGTGTTTCTAAACGCAGACTATAGCGTAACCTTTTCTGCCTAGGAGGGAGGCAGTGTGCGATCTTGCTGCTCCTCAGACCTGGTGCATTAGTGGGCTGTATGTGGGCAGGACAATCTCCCATGACCAATGGCGATGTTGTATAGGACAACCTTGAAAAGGTTGTAATTGACCGGCAAGCACAAAACCTGCGCCACACGCAAAAATGACACGTGTCCAACGTCGCGTTTGGAGCAACGCTGTTCTTGCACCAGGCGCAAGATCTGGCCCTTAATTTAGCAACAAATGTTACACTGATAAATGCCGCCTTCTCCCAAATCAATAGGCAAACTACTCATACTTTTTATTAACAAAAGAGAGAAATTTGTTCCGAATGATAAACAATCTGAGAGCCTTTCACATTTGAGTGCCGCGTTTTAAATTTGCACCAGTGATTGTAGCGATACAAAAATTGGCTGCGAACAGAAGCCCAGACCCCAGTCCTTTAGAAGTGGCTTTAATATTGAACCGTCCTGCTACATTTACCAAATGTTTCATTCAATTGTAAAATAGCATTTTTTAATTTTTTTATTTTAGCTTTCATTTCAAAATTGTATTTGGCAAATGTCATTTCAATATCCAATTTTGACATGACATTTACAAGTTTTAATTGGGCAAATGGCAAATCAGAATGTTAATTTGTGATGCAGTACTTACTAATTATTCAACATTTAGTTTGCTTGAGACACCTACCCCCTCGCTTTACTCACAGTGCAGAATTGATTTAAAGAAAACACTAACCTTCCACAAGACTTTGATGTTTTGCTCATAAAAATCCTCATTCATCTCCGTATTCCTGCATGTATTCACCATGCGTTTCTCCTTGCAGACACAGAATGGATGTCTTCTCTCCAATAAGCCACAGAAAGCCCTAGCATTGAAAACCATCCCAAAAAAAATCGATGCGTGAAATATTGTTTCATCACACCCCAATGACAAGACGATTGCCTGCATCAAGCAGCCATGAGCTCAAGGTGAATGCATCTTTCATTTAGAATTTATTACGTTATGTCCCAGCCACCTTCCCCACAGTTGTGAATAAAAAGCTGTAAAATCTCTCTGTCAAATCCGTTCATGCTCCGCTACAATGGGGACCGGATTGTTTGGAGTCTTCTTGCTTTTGAAGGTAAACACTGTAACATTTAGTATACAGTGGCGCAGATCAGTTCACGATCCAGTTTGCAAGTGAACGGAGGCCACAAAGTAAGTAGAGTAAAAGCATAAAATGGACATTATACCGGCTCCCAGACATTCTTCATTATGGGCTATGTCTGAATGTTCACCCAAGTCCCTAACCCCTCCTTCACAATATACTGGACTATATAGTGCATCGATTCTGTTGGCAATTCGGACAAGTAGCCCAATACACTGCACTACTTGTCCGAATTGACAGTGGAATATTTATAGATAAATATCAGTCAGATATACGTTATATTTCACATGGATTTTACATTAATTAAGAAAATGGCTTGGATTATTGCCTTTTTGTCTGACAGAGGAAGCTATCGGTCATTCAACAGCTCAAGCTAAAGGTAAGCAGTTAACGTTAGCGACTTTTCACTGTAACAATTTATATAGAAAAAATATGCAACACATGATTGAAACAGTTGTTTTCACTCATTCGTGTTGTGTTTAGTTCAAAGACCTGTCGCTGTCGGCCGTTCTCATCCGACTCTCGCAATGCATTATGGTCTATGGACATCTGCATTATGGCTAATTTTGTTTGCAATACTTTTTTCTGTCTGATCATTTGGGCACCACTACAAAATGGCGTGACCACAATATAGTGCACTATACAGGGAATAGGGTGGACATTCAGACACAGCTATGAACTAGAGGCATTGTGGCCAAGAAAACATAAGGCTTAGCGTAGGACTGACTGATGTCACAAAAGAGAAGCACTAGGACCACAAGGTTTGTGTTTTTGGAGTCCGCTCGGTTTAAGGATTATTGCTGAAGGACTCCTCGCAGGCCACTGAGTTTACTACTTACTTTACTACCTACTTACTTCGTTATCTGGACCCTGACTTGACAAAATAATCTGGCTAATTAATGTGACGTGCATTAATGGCTTCTCCTCCCATTTTTTAATTTTTAATTTTGACCCTTGTTTAACCAGGAAAGTCCCGCTACTCCGTAGGGAGTTCAGCTTCCCGATGGCCCTGTGCACGAAACTGTTCCTCAGCCGACTGGAGCTGCCCCTTAGACTCCGCAGTCTCCTCCCTGAAGGCATCACCTTGAAGAGACTGTGTGATGGGTGCGTAGGGTCCCTGGTGACTCCGACGGCTTTGCGGGTGAGACGGGTGGAGTACATGTCCTTAATGGTGGGGAGAGGGACTCCACAGATCTTCTCCGCTGCTCTCACAATGCGCTTGAGGCTCCTTTGGCAGGAGGCAGTACTGGCGCCGTGCCACACAGTGATGGAGCTGGTCAGGATGCTCTCTATAGGCCCTCTTTAGAAGTTGCACATAACGGAGGCTGGGACTCTGGCTCTTCTTAACTTGCGGAGAAAGTAGAGACGCTGATTACTTTTCTTGACCAGTGATGTAGTGCATGGTCCAGGAGAGTTTCTCTGTGATGTGCACACCCAGTGCTGGTCACCCTCTCCACTGCAACACCGTTGATTGTTAGAGGAGCATGCTGGACCCGCGCTCTTCGAAAGTCCACAACAATCTCTTTTGTCTTCTCTACATTTAGAGAGAGATTGTTCTGTGTGCACCACATGGCCAGACTGCTCACCTCACTCCTGTAGTTTGACTCGTCTCTGTTGCTGATGAAGCCCACCACTGTTGTGTCGTCTGAAAACTTGATGAAGAGGTTTGAGTCGTACTTTGGAGCGCAGTCATGGGTCAGCAGTGTGAACAGGAGGGGGCTCAGCACACAGCCTTGGGGAGCCCCCGTGTTCAGTGTGATGGTTCTGGAGGACTTTCCGCCGACACGTACAGCCTGTGGTTGCGGCGATCTGCCATCTCCTCCGCCCTCCCAGTCTGGTTGCCGCCCCCTCACCTGAGGCCAGGTGGAACCAGTTGGCAATCAGGTGCACACACCTGGACTGTTCATAATGACGCTCCATTCACTTCACTGTCATGCACAGGGAGCAGCCTAACACCACGGCAGGAGCACGGGGAAGCTCCACAAACTTAACAAAAGACTCTCAACAAACACTGAGCGGGACCGGGTTCTCACATTTAGAGCTGAAGAGACTGCCGGTAAGCGCCAGCGTGTGCCCTTATGTTGAAAGTGAAGCTATGTGTTTCTGTTCTGTTGTGCTAATGCTGCGTTCGGCAGCACTTTGTAAATAGTGATTTGTTTTGTGTGGGAAAGGTATACACGGGTTTAAAGCAGATTTTGTGGGTTATGTAAAATAGTCTAAGTAATTCATCATTGTTTAGTAAACCATCAAAAATCTTGTCAACTTATAAAAAGCATAAATAATTTGGTTTAAAATGTGCTGTGTAAGTCATACACATTTACAAGGTGGATAAAAAGTTGAGCATTCATTCATAATCGCTGGTATAAAAGTTAAAACACTTTTTCAAGGCTAAAAACATTTATAAAATCAAATTGTGAAATGTTCTAAAATCATTAATATTTATTTGTAATTCATATATGAAATTCTGTAAAAGATATATGGGTGAAAGTGGGTAACACTTTACATGACAACCCGCTAACTACTAGGTAATTACCTAGTAATAACACTAGTAATTGCAGTAGTAATTACTAGTAATAAATATCAATAAAAGTGGTAGTTCTTGGGTAATTAAAGTAGTAGTTAATAGTAACTCTGCTCAATAACTGCTAGGTAATTGCATAGTAATTACTAGTAATAAATATCAATAAAAGTGTTAGTTCTTGAGTAATTAAAGTAGTAGTTAATAGTAACTCTGCTCAATAACTGCTAGGTAATTGCATAGTAATTACTAGTAATAAATATCAATAAAAGTGTTAGTTCTTGAGTAATTAAAGTAGTAGTTAATAGTAACTCTGCTCAATAACTGCTAGGTAATTGCCTAGTAATTACTAGTAATACATATCAAAGTGGTAGTTCTTGTGTAATTAAAGTAGTTATTAATAGTAACTCAGCCCAATAACACTAAGTAATAATCTAGAAGTGGGGGGTAAATAACTGCAAGGTAATTGGTGTGGGGACGACATAATTGAAAGAAAACAATTGTATTTATTGATATTTTAATCACATTATAAATAACACTGCATCAAGAACAATATATACAGATGTTGCCATTAATACATTTCAATGAGATATTAATGTAATTCCTTACCACAAAGACCTGTATGCCGAACTAGTAACAACAACAAAAAACTACCAGTAACATCATGAGTAGGTACCGGGTAACTATCTGTTAGTTACTACATTTCCCGGGTCTTCATCTGACGTAGAACATAAGGGTAAGTACTAGTAACACCACAAGTAAGTACTAGTAACAACACAAGTACCAGGTAACTATCTGGTAGTTACTACATATCCCGGGTCTTCATCTGACGTAGGAACAACCAGTAACAACTGAAGTAGGTGCCAGATATCTTGAAGTTTCTACATTTCCCGGTCTACATCTGACGTAGAACATAAGGGTAAGTACTAGTAACACCACAAGTAAGTACCAGGTAACTATCTGGTAGTTACTACATATCCCGGGTCTTCATCTGATGTAGGAACAACCAGTAACAACTGAAGTAGGTGCCAGATATCTTGAAGTTTCTACATTTCCCGGTCTACATCTGACGTAGAACATAAGGGTAAGTACTAGTAACACCACAAGTAAGTACCAGGTAACTATCTGGTAGTTACTACATATCCTGGGTCTTCATCTTACGTAGGACATAATGGTAAATACTAGTAACACCACAAGTAAGTACCAGGTAACTATCTGGTAGTTACTACATATCCCGGGTCTTCTCTCACGTAGGACGTGGGTACCATTACATTACATTACATGACATCAAAAAACACTAATCACCGTATTTGTTCAAATGGAGGTGATGGGAAAAATGATATAACTAATAGTACTGGTATCTGTCAAATGCTGATGTGGCTACTTCCTGATTACTTACTTTATATTCTGTCAACATACATTAACTAAGGGATACAAATAATTTATTTTTTTATACATATATTCATGACTTTCTCTTGCATGCAAACGCAACCTAATTATTAATTAAATAAAGGAAAAGTAACGCTCTGTAGATCGTAGGGAGCTCGCTAATTACACCAATTCTCTGTACTCTAATTATTTTGTTTTATTTGAGAGCTTACAATTACATGGAATAACAACAATAATGTCTCTGAGCTAAATACAGATTTAAAGTTGTCTAGTTCTATAAATACGTATGTGCCTCCTTTCTAATTCAAATGATTTCCTGGTGTACAAGCTCAAGGGTAGGGCAGGGTACCGAAAAGCTCCGGTACGGGCGTAAAGCTAACTGTGGGCTAGCGCCACTTTAAACAGTATTTACAGCCAAGTTTGAGTGAAAAAAAAATATTTCCATTGTGTAATTGGATGTACAATATCCCTCTCTCCCTTCGCCTTTTCTGTCAGCGTAGTATTTACTCTCACGGACAATTAATAAGTAAAAAAAACACAACTTGCTACGACACCTGCAGTTGCGCTTTTAGCCTCTAACGCCTAGAATACTTACTTACTTAGTACTGCTTTAAACAAAGGCTAAATTAATGCATGCAAAGATAATTAGCTACTTCAGCGCAAATGAAGGCTGTTTTCTTAAAGCAAAGTTATAGATAAGTTAAACTTTTGTAATTATTAGTGGCGGGATCTGCGGCAGGACTAACCCAGGATTTAGACTACACCGGTTGTAACACAGCTGTAAACTAAACCGGTTATAAACCAGGACTGAATAAGAAACTTGTTTTTTAAGTCACATTGAAAAGCATAACATTGCAATGACGACAAGAAAGACATCTTTACCATTAGCTAAAGATACGCAGAAGTTGACTTTACGTGCCTGATTACTGAAATAAAACCGTGTCCTGATGTGAACCATTAAGGCACCGGTGCCGAAAAGCAGGCATCGTTAAAGTATTGAGAAGAAAACAAACAGCGGTACCCAGCCCTACTTATGGGGCCCAGTCGCAGTGTCTATTAGGATCCTCATATGCGCCCTGGGCCCAACTTTGGGATCCACTGTACTGCTGTGATCTTTTTCCTGGTTCTATTGCTTTTCAAGACGGTGGGCAGCTTGCCAGCAGAAATTTGTATGGAATTCCATCAACTGAAATCAAGTCATCAAGTCTTCCTTACACCACCATGGCATTGCTGGGTACACAGAAGTCAAGCCGTTCTCTGCAATACACAATGTTTACAATGTAAAGTTCATGTTGAAACAACTGTGTCTTTTGGAATACAGGTGTTTTACTTACTTTTGCTTCATGGCCATTGATGTGCGTCTTAAATCAAAGATCAAGGATAAAATAGAAAACCTAACAATTGAAAGCAGAACGTTGGTTAGACATAAGAATTTTTGCTCCAATTCTCAAACATGTGTTGGATGACCACATGTGGGAAGTAATGTCCCACTTTATTTACATGTATAGTCTGTTTATTTATGTTCATTTTACTGTATATAGCTACTGTTTGCCCCGCTTGAAGTTTTTGGTAGTCAGTGTATATAAGATACCTCTATTTACTATGTAATTTTTTTTGCACATTTTCTTGTCTAATGTGCACACCCTGAGTGTTTCTGAGGGCTGAATGTAACAAAGTGAATTTCTCCATTGTGAGATCAATCAAGGCTTATGTTATCTTATATGCTACTGCACCATCTAGTGATTACATGGTGCACTAGCATTTACAGGTGAAGTTTATGAGACTGACCGTGACCATCCTTTCAAAATGCTCCTGTGGCACAAGATGGGCAAACACTGTGCTATTTTACAGGCGACTGTGAATGTGCCAAACGAATCTTCTCAACCCGCACCTGTACGGAGCGAAAACGCACACGCCCTGCTTGATCTAATTTCATACAGTCGTAACATCCACCAGCTCCTCTAAACACCCACGCAGCCATCAAATAGCTTTGGCAAGGCTCATTTCAGCCATATATGACATGTAAACAAGTTTAAATTGAGCCAACCGCTCACCTCTCTACACTTCACCTGTGTCCTCTCCTTCAGGCACGCGCGGCTATATTTTACCGTGTCCGCATTGCTTTCATTCAGCTTTTGCAGCGCTACCACAGCGCCAGGACCTCAAGACTCGAGTAAAATATCCAACATGCGGGCTAACGCTGCCACAGTGCGATTCTCTGTCGTGCGTTCGCTGTGGGCAGCTAATCGTGGCTCGTAGCACACTGCAATACAGACAGAGCGAGCCAGATGTACTGTAGCGCGCATGCGCTTTAGCCTCCCGCCGAATTTTTGAATTGTTTCAGGTCTTGCTTGCAGTATTCACGATAATATAGTACGTTCATGGCAACAATACGCAATAAGTCACAATCATGGACGCCTCTTAAAATTCAAACCTTAAATCTGGTTTCTCGTACCTCTGCTGTTGTACTTCTTCAAACACTTTCGAGTTCATGCCATCAACATCGACTGCTAACGCCACCTACTGTGTCTGAGCGGAAAGACCCCAACACACCTTTTTATCTCTCCACATTTCGAGAAAGCAGTTACTTCATATTTTCTTTATAACTATAATGAGGTCTCTCATCTAAGTTGACAGCGACATTTGATTATATTTGTAAAGTAAAGATTTCCTATGTATGCACAACAATATTAACAGCAAACAATATCTTGTCTAAATGATTTTAGTAAAACACTTAACAAAATGAAACATTTATACACACAAAATTGTAACAGAACTCTTTCCAAATATTTAAACGTAAATTATGTCAATTACAACCAGAACAAAACAGTAAAAAAAAATTAACTATGTAACTTGTACACAAGTGGCATCAGTTGCCCTTTTGGGTTAGGGTAAGGGCAAGGGCTTGTTAATGTAGATTTCAATCTTCCTTTATTATGTAAGTTGCCCTCACTTTGTCGTATTGTTTGTTCTTTTCAGTTCTCTTTTCAATTCTCTAAATTAAATCTTCATCATTTAAGACTTGTTCTGAGTGTATTGATAATGTCGACAAAAAAGTGATCTTTTTTATGTCATACCTTTTATACATTTAAAGTCTTTTAATATCTATGGAATTGTACACATAAAACATACTATTTATGCTGCATACATAATGTAAAATTACAGATGCATTTCAGCACATACAGAATGTTACTCCATATTTTTAACATGTACATATACACGCAAATATATGTCATTATGTACCCATGAGTACAGACTCAAATGTTTAATAAATAGTTACCTTTATTTCAGGACACAATATAACTGTACATGTACTAAACACCAAGTAGATAGACCATTGTGCCATATAAATAAGCATATTTTCTATATCATTACATTAAACACCATTTGCATAACATTTGCAACTAGAATTAAAAATGAACCAAAAATTGTATGACATTACTCAAATTTGTTTGTGACCAGTGGTAACAAAACATTTTATAGATGAGGGGCTACTTCAAGAGCATTCAGTGGTTCATAATCACCTGTTAAAAAAATAATATCACTTACAGTTACACTGTCTAATTATACACTATTAAGCATATTATATGACTAATTTAGACAAATGCACAAAGAAAACCAAAAAAGTTATTAAATATCACGATGCAAGAAAATGAACATTTAGAACAATTCTTAAGGGCTACTGGAGATGCCACAAAGAGCACTTGCGTGCCTGTGGACATCGGGTTGGTGACCCCTCATGACATAAACTTTAAAACCATTCTAAGATTTATGTAGAGCTAAAGATAAATGTAAGGAAGTAAGTATACTGACTTTTAATAGCCTACGCATTTTTTGGGTTAATGTTTTATGTGTAATATCACTGTTATTACCGAGCCTATCCCGATGAGATGTTTTTTTATTAATAGTTCTCTTATTCACCACATATGAACTAAACAATTGTTCTACATAGTGCTCGTGAGAGGTGGAAGGCAGATTCAAAAATGTTTTGGTGATTTTAGTAGTGACACAATTCTTTGTGCGTTTGTTAGATCTAAAAATGAAAAAACCCATTTCTCTCACACTATTGTTTAAAATGTTTAAAGATTACAGAAAAAAAGTCAGTGATATACCACATTAATAACAATAGCAAGTCAATAATTTTCTATTGTAAATGTACATTTGTCAATCTGGTTAAATTCTCCAAAAAACTGTCTACTGATGTCAAGTCAGTTTATCACAAAAGAGAAACAGATGTCCTATTGTATTGTACTTGAAGAAATTAAGTTTCCTCTTCTGACAGCATCAGGAAATGGCACCTGCAGAAAATGAAAATGTAAAATAGTTAAGATGGTGAAAGACTATTGCGTTCAGTCCGTCCTGGCTCAACTGGAATGCAGAGTTTCACAGGTGACCCTCAGTTGAATAATGGCGTGAGAGACAGGAAAGAAGGGGATGGAGAAGAAGCAAGATGAGGCAGCAGGAGCGGCACATGAGGAGGTGGAGGATCAGGAGACCAGTTCTCAAACAGGGACAAACTCAGGAGGCGGTGCACCATACCAAAGAAGCACTGAACAACACCCAGCCATGTTTACTCTGGGTGCTCCGATGTCCCCTACCTCCAAAAACATGCTGGTCAGATTTGCCCACAGTGGCAGCGCACAGAGTCGCAGCGGTTCAGGACTAAACCAACATCAGAACAAAATTTCCTTGTACAATTGTAAAATGACAAATAAATCAATAACTTACCTTTTAGGAGAGAGGATCTGATTGTTAGAGACCCTTTTACACAGCATCAGAGTGTTTAACTACAACATCTCTCTGTCGCCCACCCCAGTGAAAGTCATACTGAAAATACCACGAGGAACAAAATGAGAAAACATCATGCTTCTTTAAAAAAATATAACAGAATATGTTTAGTTTGTATAACAAGTACTTGCATATTAGCTTTGTTGGGCACAATATAAATCCTCAACATGGAATGTGAATCTTTTGTTTGATTGCTGGTCCAGTTTGAGGGATCCTGAAGAGACACAGAAAATGTGAGGACAACTAAGATTTTTCATATATTTTTTTAAAAAAAAAGGAAAGAAATATGAACAAAGAGGCACATAAGATAAAAGAATATATTTTAGTTTGTAAAGTACATTTTGTCACAATAGTTACAGTCTTTAGATCACTAGAATGAAAGGAATTTAAAATACAATATTGAAGATCTTAAAGTATAATATAGAACAATCCCAAAAATTCAAAATCTACAGATATTTTATCCATTTCTTATCTCCTTTAATTGATATTGAGCCTGTCTATTCACTGCATTGTTCCTAAACAACTCAATAATATGCAAGGGTTAATGTGCTTTATTAGTCATTATCAACCTAAGGAGCAGCGCCCGAGTGGAGCTAGGTTTGTAGCAAAAATCAACTGGCTGGAGGATTAAGCTTTTGTGCATGTTTCGGCTGATGGTTTAAACCGGAGAACCAGAAGGAAACCCAACCATACACGGGAAGAGAAACATGCCAACTACACACAGAAAGGCCCGCACGGCAGGAACACTAATTGCACTGCTACCATACCTGAATACTCTTACTGTAAAATTTAACTTAACATATAACCCCAAAAATAAATTTTTAAACTGAAAAAGGCCAACACTAAAGCCTCTTTTAATAAGCAAGTGCTTGGCCAAACCATTTTTGATGGCTGTAAAGGGAACTATACTAGGCCAACCGCCGATCAAACATACTGTTGATTAAAACAATTTATATGGATTAATGTCTGTAGCATTAATATTATTTTCTGTAACCCATACTTGCATTAACTACACAGATTTCTGCTAAATTGAAAACTCCTCACCGACAACCTCAGTGCTCTTCCATCTCAATGCATTGAGACAGTCCTATGTCCATCTCTCAGGCCGTTTTCACACATGTTGGAGCTTTGTAGATTGCCTCGAGACCGCTTTAGCTCCTACTGTATTTACTACAAAGTTAGTTAGGTCCGTGTTCACACGCGCTCGCACAACACATCGCAACATCAGCCACGTAACAACGATCAGCTGTTCAACGAACTTATTCCCATGACAACGGGCATCAACCTGTCAATGTGCCACAGGCGCACTCATACAGGCACACTTCCCCAATGATACGGGGTGCGTTGGTCACTCCTCTCCCTTGTGGTTAAATACACTGAGGCTTATAGACGCGCAGCGCGGAGAAATGTACTTAATCAGCACATAGAGGAAAGTTTCACTGCACCAGGAAGGGAAAGACAGGAAAGAGATGCGTACCTTGATGATTTAAAGTTAATCCATTTTTCCTCGTGAGTGAAATGAAAAAATATAAAAAGGTATGCACACAGAATTCCATCGTGGCAACAGCATAGCAACAGAGCAATATTATAAGTCTGCACTGGTATTATTTTATACAAAACTTTGAGGGTCTTATTTTGAATTTAAAAAAATATGATTGCATACCTTTGGGTCAGCACTGATGTCTGCTTTGAGGATGATGCTTGGGACCAATATATTTATTTCTGTAGCAGTGAGCCTCATCACCTTCATTTCACTCATCAGTTGTCTAAAAACACACTTTAAAGGAAACGAGGGAAATTACTTTATTTGTAAGCTACTTGTAAGTACTTTGTGGTATGCTACCTTTATTTCCACAGCTGCCCTGGTGTAGACTGACAGAAAGCAAGGCTGTCAATCTGCGCCATCGGTCCTCCAACCACTCACTGGCACATACACTGTAATGTACCCGTTTTCAGAAAGACTACACAGTCAACGCCACAACAAAGCTATCCCAATGTTTTTTTATATGTTTATACCTCAACAAGTTATCAGAGTACTTGTTTAGGTACCATTTGCACAATACTGGTTGTGAGAACAAGTCAAAACCAATACCTATGCCAAGTAGTTAAAACACGTATTTGTGCCTACTTACTGTGCTGAAGAAATTATGATGACAGTTAAGGTGAGAAAGAGAATGCAAGTAGTTGCCTTAAGAAAAACTGGACGCTTTAGAGAAGAAGCCGGGTCATGATTATCAGCAGCATCAAACTATTATCGGTGGTCCTTTGTCAGGCTTTATCCTGCAGATGTGACAGGGAAACAAAATTACATTTTCTGTTAATGTGTATAGTTGACAATATCTGAGCAGTGAGCAGAATAATGTTCGATCTTCATTATAATGCTTGAACAGAGCTTTTCTGTAAAATAATTATTATTTGTTTGTTATTTATATAAATGGGAACACACTCTCCAACCGGATATGGTCGTCAGAGGCACTGGCAACTAAAAGAGTAGGAGACAAAGTTGCTTTCTCAAGCCTGGCTTCCAACTCCTTGATGTATTAAAAGGCTTCATCAAGGGCACCTGTAACAACAGAAAATAATATCAGGATATGTACGCATGTATACACACATATACATTAGGGCTGCAACTATCGATTATTTACATCGATTAATCGGATAAGTATTTTATTTCTATTGAAAAACTATTTCATGACTTGATAGCCGATTATAAAAGGAAAAAAAACATAGTTTTAAACAATGAATTTTCCGCTAGAAATAACATAATTTATTTTTCATTTCTTATCAGTTTTTCCCAAAGCAGCAACATTTCACTCTCATAAAGAGACACCTGTCCTTATGTCCATGATGAGGAGAGAGAGCAGCTTCATAGTGTCTTTTATATCAGTACTTTTACTCTTATTCAAGTGAAGTAGGTCCTGACTGGAGACATAATCTTGAAATCTTCTGCTGAAGCTCGGATGATTCATTTCTTTCCCAGGACCTCAACCAGAGGGGTTTCCTAAAAGAGGGAAAACATTTGAATTACTTTTGTCATAGTATTGCCATAGAGCAGGGAATAATGTGTCAGTTTGCATGGTTCATAAATGTATTTGTTGTGAGCAATAAAAGGATGGATATGAGAAACTTTAAAGTACAGGTGAAACAGTATGACTGTTGGAGTTTTATTTTGCTTTTGAAATAGAGTGACAACCTCAAATAGTTTAAACAGAGACCAGTGGGACAATTTGGCAGAACTTTGAAGTACAGAGGAATTCTTTTTTTTTTTTTTATTGTTTTTTATTATATCAGGCATGTTCATCACACGCACACCTTTTCATTATTAAAGCTTACATAACACTGGGCTAGCAACAGATCACAATATATTAATAAATATTAAAAAAATAAAATTAGGTAGGCTTCAATGAAAAAGTGGGACATTTTAAGCACCAGGAGGGACAGAGAACGACATGGCTCTGCAGTACAACAAAGAGGACAGGTGGTCACTATTTAGATCTGTGTATTTATTTAACTTAATTTAAATCGTAGATACAGCGTAAATATATTTAACGCAAAAAAACTGTGCGGCAATGGAGAAGTAGATAGAGTTGGATGTGAAAGTCTGCGTTTCGTGAGGAGGGAAAAGAGATAAGTTCGCCATCATACTTTACCTTATGTCACACTTTGAACAGTGGATGAATGTGTAGATCGTCCGTCCTGATGGTAAATCATCATTGATGCAGTGTTAGCATTGTTGTAGCGCGATAGCGGGGAGAGCCGTGACCTTTCGCCTCGTTAGCCTCCGTCCTATCTTCGCCTCTCGTTTCTGAGTTTCTTCTTGTTTGAGCCGTGTTTTGATGATTTCGTCGGCCTGTTTTTCCGCTCTGCTACCTGGTTCTGCCTGGCTACGAGTATTAGCTCAGCTAGCTCCGCTCGGTTGTATACTACCATATAGTGAGTTGTGCTCTTCAGAAGTGGCCGTGCGGAAACAAGCGCCGCTTAAACCCTAAAGTTCCGGGCGCATAAGCGGCCCCGTTTCACGCGGTTTTAATGAGATATATTAATTAAGCGAATGATCGAAGCGGGAAAATAATGTTCGAAGCATTTACTAATCGAGTTTATCTATTTATTTCGTTGCAGCCCTAATACACACACACACACACACACACACACACACACACCACACACACACACACACACACATATATATATATATATATATATATAGTAGTTTTATTTTGTATTTATTGATATATGCAAATTATAGTGATATTTTTATTTGTAACTTGAGACGGTAAACGACTGTCACCTGTTTGCATCCCCTATTTCATTATGTAAATTGTAAACTATCGTAAGGTGGACTTAAACAAAGTATTTTGTAAGCAATAACCTGGCAAGAGCCAGATTGATGATTGTGTAGAACTCTAATGCGTTCTCCACAGTGTTTGTGAACTCACAATACCGTGAGAATTCAGCTTGCAGGCAAGGTTAAAAAAGGTGTGTTGGGGTCTTTCCGCTCAGACACAGTAGGTGGCGTTAGCAGTCGATGTTGATATCATGAACTCGAAAGTGTTTGAAGAAGTACAACAGCAGAGGTACGAGAAACCAGATTTAAGGTTTGAATTTAAGAGGCGTCCATGATTGTGACTTATTGCGTATTGTTGCCATGAACGTACTATATTATCGTGAATATGCAAGCAAGACCTGAAACAATTCAAAAATTCGGCGGGAGGCTAAAGCGCATGCGCGCTACAGTACATCTGGCTCGCTCTGTCTGTATTGCAGTGTGCTACGAGCCACGATTAGCTGCCCACAGCGAACGCACGACAGAGAATCGCACTGTGGCAGCGTTAGCCCCGCATGTTGGATATTTACTCGAGTCTGAGGTCCTGGCGCTGTGGTAGCGCTGCAAAAGCTGAATGAAAGCAATGCGGACACGGTAAAATATAGCCGCGCGTGCCTGAAGGAGAGGACACAGGTGAAGTGTAGAGAGGTGAGCGGTTGGCTCAATTTAAACTTGTTTACATGTCATATATGGCTGAAATGAGCCTTGCCAAAGCTATTTGATGGCTGCGTGGGTGTTTAGAGGAGCTGGTGGATGTTACGACTGTATGAAATTAGATCAAGCAGGGCGTGTGCGTTTTCGCTCCGTACAGGTGCGGGTTGAGAAGATTCGTTTGGCACATTCACAGTCGCCTGTAAAATAGCACAGTGTTTGCCCATCTTGTGCCACAGGAGCATTTTGAAAGGATGGTCACGGTCAGTCTCATAAACTTCACCTGTAAATGCTAGTGCACCATGTAATCACTAGATGGTGCAGTAGCATATAAGATAACATAAGCCTTGATTGATCTCACAATGGAGAAATTCACTTTGTTACATTCAGCCCTCAGAAACACTCAGGGTGTGCACATTAGACAAGAAAATGTGCAAAAAAATTACATAGTAAATAGAGGTATCTTATATACACTGACTACCAAAAACTTCAAGCGGGGCAACAGTAGCTATATACAGTAAATGAACATAAATAAACAGACTATACATGTAAATAAAGTGGGACATTACTTCCCACTTTGTGTACATGTGGTCATCCAACACATGTTTGAGAATTGGAGCAAAAATTCTTATGTCTAACCAACGTTCTGCTTTCAATTGTTAGGTTTTCTATTTTATCCTTGATCTTTGATTTAAGACGCACATCAATGGCCATGAAGCAAAAGTAAGTAAAACACCTGTATTCCAAAGACACAGTTGTTTCAACATGAACTTTACATTGTAAACATTGTGTATTGCAGAGAACGGCTTGACTTCTGTGTACCCAGCAATGCCATGGTGGTGTAAGGAGACTTGATGACTTGATTTCAGTTGATGGAATTCCATACAAATTTCTGCTGGCAAGCTGCCCACCGTCTTGAAAAGCAATAGAACCAGGAAAAAGATCACAGCAGTACAGTGGATCCCAAAGTTGGCCCAGGGCGCATATGAGGATCCTAATAGACACTGCGACTGGGCCCCATAAGTAGGGCTGGGTACCGCTGTTTGTTTTCTTCTCAATACTTTAACGATGCCTGCTTTTCGGCACCGGTGCCTTAATGGTTCACATCAGGACACGGTTTTATTTCAGTAATCAGGCACGTAAAGTCAACTTCTGCGTATCTTTAGCTAATGGTAAAGATGTCTTTCTTGTCGTCATTGCAATGTTATGCTTTTCAATGTGACTTAAAAAACAAGTTTCTTATTCAGTCCTGGTTTATAACCGGTGTTACAACCGGTGTAGTCTAAATCCTGGGTTAGTCCTGCCGCAGATCCCGCCACTAATAATTACAAAGTTTAACTTATCTATAACTTTGCTTTAAGAAAACAGCCTTCATTTGCGCTGAAGTAGCTAATTATCTTTGCATGCATTAATTTAGCCTTTGTTTAAGCAGTACTAAGTAAGTAAGTATTCTAGGCGTTAGAGGCTAAAAGCGCAACTGCAGGTGTCGTAGCAAGTTGTGTTTTTTTTACTTATTAATTGTCCGTGAGAGTAATACTACGCTGACAGAAAGCGAAGGGAGAGAGGGATATTGTACATCCAATTACACAATGGAAATATTTTTTTTTCACTCAAACTTGGCTGTAAATACTGTTTAAAGTGGCGCTAGCCCACAGTTAGCTTTACGCCCGTACCGGAGCTTTTCGGTACCCTGCCCTACCTTGAGCTTGTACACCAGGAAATCATTTGAATTAGAAAGGAGGCACATACGTATTTATAGAACTAGACAACTTTAAATCTGTATTTAGCTCAGAGACATTATTTGTTGTTATTCCATGTAATTGTAAGCTCTCAAATAAAACAAAATAATTAGAGTACAGAGAATTGGTGTAATTAGCGAGCTCCCTACGATCTACAGAGCGTTACTTTTCCTTTATAATTAATAATTAGGTTGCGTTTGCATGCAAGAGAAGTCATGAATATATGTATAAAAAAATAAATTATTGTATCCCTTAGTTAATGTATGTTGACAGAATATAAGTAAGTAATCAGGAAGTAGCCACATCAGCATTTGACAGATACCAGTACTATTAGTTATATCATTTTTCCCATCACCTCCATTTGAACAAATACGGTGATTAGTGTTTTTTGATGCATGTAATGTAATGTAATGGTACCCACGTCCTACGTGAGAGAAGACCCGGGATATGTAGTAACTACCAGATAGTTACCTGGTACTTACTTGTGGTGTTACTAGTATTTACCATTATGTCCTACGTAAGATGAAGACCCAGGATATGTAGTAACTACCAGATAGTTACCTGGTATTACTTGTGGTGTTACTAGTACTTACCCTTATGTTCTACGTCAGATGTAGACCGGGAAATGTAGAAACTTCAAGATATCTGGCACCTACTTCAGTTGTTACTGGTTGTTCCTACATCAGATGAAGACCCGGGATTGTAGTAACTACCAGATAGTTACTGGTACTTACTTGTGGTGTTACTAGTATTTACCATTATGTCCTACGTAAGATGAATGTTTATGTTATTTATTTATTTGTTTGAGCAGTCAACCCGCCCAAAGGGAGTGGGCTGAAGCCAAAGGCTTATAAGCGCCCACCCAAATAAAAATACATTACATTTAATATTTACAAGGTAGCAAATCATAAAAAGGAACATAGGGCAAAGTAACAATAAATGATGAACCAGAACAAAATAAAAACAACAGCAAATAAGAACAAAAGAATGTGCTACTTTTATGTTATAAAGGTTCATTAATACATATTATACTCTGAGATCTTGCTACTTCCCAGTTGTCATTACCATCCTCATATAATTTAATTGGGTTATCATTAATTACATTATTAAGGTGCATTAATACATATTATACTCTGAGATCTTGCTACTTCCAGTTGTCATTACCATTCTTAATATAATTTAATTTGGGTTTAATTATCATTATTATTATATTTGTTTAATTGAGTTATATGTGAAGTATGATGTAAGCCCTGCATAGTGTGGTGCATTAAAAAGCCAGGGTGTAGAGCGGGCTAGTTGAAGAGGGCAGTAACTCCCCCTCAACAAACCCCACCCAGCTGCCCTAACAGCTGATTTGTAGATGATGTTCCTATGCTGAGTGGTGCATTAAAGACAGGTTTTGAGCCCGTTGGGAGGGTCCTCTCAACGATTCATAACTTGCCTACCCTAATTCTCATTTGTAAATTTGAGCAATAGAATGACAACCGTTCCAAGCAGCAACACTCTTCCTTGATAGGAAATACACATACTGACCTACTTGCGCCTCCTAGTGGCAACACATTTCTTGTTCTCTGTATGTTTCAAAAGTCTTTTGTTTGATTTATATTGAACAGGTTGATGTTTGGACATCGTTTCAACTCCATTTCCAGTTTATTCCACAATTGTACACCATTAACTGTTGGCTAAAACTTTTCAAAGTTGAGCTATGTTTCTGAGTCCTAAAGTTTAATTCATCACGTAATTCATAACAACCAGTACGTTCTTGAACCTTCTTTGTATTTGGCCTTCGGTAACAGTTTGTACCCCTTGCTGTATAACATCTGTACAAGTTTGGAAACTCAACAATGTCACAAAACTTCATGATCTTTGATTTTAAAAATAATGAGTTGTGTGTGGTCCAAAAAACCCAACTTTATGAATTACTCGGATAGCTCTTTTTGCAACAATACTATTGGTTTTAATGTGTTTTTAAAAGTACTACCCCAAAACCACAGTACAATTAATATAAGTTGGCAAAATCACGAGAACCAGTATAAGATATGTAGAGCTTTGATGTTTAAAATGTGCTTTGCTTTTTGCTATTACTAGACAATGCTTCTAGAAATTTTCGTAGTAGATATAATTTAATATGAGCTTTCCAAGTAATTCTGTCATCTATAATACACCAAGGAATTTGATTTCATGCCACTCGCTCTATGGACAACACCCTCTATCTGAATGCTTCCTGAGCATTTGGAATTACGGTTGCCAAATATCATCATTTTTGCTTTTACTCAGATTTTAGAGATAATTATTTTGTTTTTTGAACCACTTATTGACACTTTGAGTTCCAAGTAACCAATCCGACACATTGCTGTAAGTCGTCACCTGATGCAAAAATATTTGTTCATCAGCAAACAAGATAAATTTAAGCTACTAGACGTTTTACCAAAAATGTCGTTAATGACATGTTAAACAATTTTTGGGCCCAGGAATGGAAACCTTGAGTAAACCACACACCCAATTTGTCGACAACTCGACTGATTAATCACCTATTTTCACACATTGTTTCTTATTTTTTAAAATAACTGGTTAACCACTGTAGAGCTACCCTAATCCCATAATGCTTCTAGTTTATTAATTAGTATATCTAGTTATTGTATCAAACGCTTACTCAGGGTTTTCAATAAATAACCCTATTGCATATTTCTTGTTATCTAACAGCATTAGTTATTTTCTTCAATTATATCAAAGAGCGCGTGCTGCAGGTGAGTGGATTTTCCTAAACCAAAAACTGATTGTCCGAGCAAGTAAATTACCACCTTTCAATAAAAAGCTGTCAAGTCTAGAGTTATTAAACCTTCTCTAATATTTTTGAGAATTTGCCGGTTAAAAGGGAAACGCCTGTAATGAAGACCCGGGATATGTATAACTCCAGATAGTTACCTGTTACTTAACTTGTTGGTGTTACTAGTATTTACCATTATGTCCTACGTAAGATGAAGACCGGGATATGTAGTAACTACCAGATAGTTACCTGGGTCTCACTTTATCGAAAACTGTCCTGAGAATCTGCCTATAAGAGTCAAAGTTACGAGCCAAAACCAAACTTCAACGTACGGAAGAAAAAATTGGGACTTATGAAACCCTCCGTACGCGCAGCACCACGTTAAAACTCCCCTTCACAAATTCCACCCTTGGAGCAGAAAGCGCACATGACCCCTCCTCACGTCACGCCCCCTGCACGGCCTCCATCACCATATAAGGATATGCCAAAGTAAACTTATGAATGAGATTTACCTAAAGCATGAGGCCGATAATGAGGGGTTTTAACCCCGAGACCCCGGGAAAAGAAGAGGGCAGCGAGGCCAACACGCCGCAAGCAGTGACAGCAGAGCGCCGGGTGGATCTTTACTGACATTGTTACCGCTGTTCTCTGCATCACAAGAACCTAAACTGGCAGAGTGCAGTGTCTCATCAATAAACACTTTTGGAAAAATACACTTTTAGAACGTAAAGAAGAGCCTTTTAGACGCTGATATGTGATATCTCCCAGTGCTGTTCACGGAAGCTCACATTTCCTGAAAACTACAGAATAAGCTCGGTGGGCTGAAATCACTCAGATAGTCCTATTGTTTTTTGAGCATCGCTGTACGTGCAGTGGGATGAGGCCACGGTTCGCTTTGGGCATGAAATGAGGAGCAGAGTCCGGTGTATGAGAAAAAGAGGTTGTGGAAGCTGCCAGCGCGTAATTACGCAGCGTCTCTGAATGGACTTGTGCCTTGGACCAGCCATCCGCACGGACCTCCACAGGAGTGGTCAGAACTTTTGGTTTAAAAAGCACAGAGCGGCTCGGATCCTTTCCTGTTCTCGCTCTCAGCCGGCGGCCCAGTGCGCTCCCGGTGTCCGTGCATTCGAGCGTCATGAGCGCTGCACGTCTTTGAGTGTCACAACATTACTACAATATATTAAGTATAGAACGCAAAGGATTTGAAAACACTACCAAACCAACGGCTTGATTTCCTAAGATTTTATTTTTAATGTCTTAATTCATTCCTGTAGAAAATAAAGAAATGGAGCACGTTAAAATGTGCACCAGACTTCATTTCCTCAATCCGACTACCCTTGCTGCTTTCCCTCGCCTCTCCTCGTGTGTTTCAAGCGTTTCTGAAAAGTTGCGGACTGCGTACGCCAGTGTACAAACCTAGTGTGGCGGGCGTAATGTTTCACGTTCAGTTTGATTTCTATAAAATACCACCTTTTGGCGCAGAACAGTTCGTACGGAAGGTTATTGGCCTCATTTTGTCCGTACGTGGCTTTAATAAATGAGACCCCTGACTACTTGTAGGTGGTTACTAAGTACTACCCTTATGTTCTACGTTCATTATGCTAGACGGAAATGTAGAAAACTTCAAGATTAATCTGCACTACTATCAGGTTACTGGTTGTTCTACGTCAGATGAAGACCTCGGATATGTAGTAACTACCAGATAGTTACCATGACTGTGTGTACTAGTACTACTTGTGTGTGTTACTAGTACTTACCTTATGTCTTACGTCAGATGAAAGACCCGGGAATGTAGTAACTAACAGATAGTTACCGGTACCTACTCATTGATTTACTGTAGTTATTTGGTTTGTTGTTACTATTCGGCATACAGGTCTTTGGGTAAGAATTACATTAATATCTCATTGAAATGTATTAATGGCAACATCTGTATATATTGTTCTTGATGCCAGTGTATGTTATCAATGTTGATTAAAATATCATAAATACAATTGTTTTCTTTCCAATTATGTCGTTCCCCCACACCAATTACCTTTGCAGTTATTTACCCCCCCACTTACTAGTATTAACTAGTGGTTTATTTGGGCTGAGTTACTATTAATAACTACTTTAATTACACAAGGAAACTACCACTTTTGATAATGTATTACTAGTAATACAGGCAATTACCTTAGCAGTTATTGAGCAGAGTTACTATTAACTTACTACTTAATTACACAAGACTACCACTTTTATTATATTTATTACTAGTAATTACTATGCAATTACCCTAGGCAGTTATTGAGCATAGTTACTATTAACTACTACTTTAATTACCCCAAGAACTACCACTTTTATTGATATTTAATTACTTAGTAATACTATGCAATTACCTAGCCAGGTTATTGAGCAGAGTTTACTATTAACACTTACTATTAATTACTCAAGAACTAACACTTTTATTGATATTATTACTAGTAATTTACTATGCAATTAACCTAGCAGTTATTGAGCAGAGTTACTATTAATACTACTTTAATTACCAAGAACTACCACTTTAATTGATAATTATTACTAGTAATTACTACTGCCAAATTTACTAGTGTTATTACTAGGCTAATTACCTAGTAGTTAGCGGGTTTCATGTAACAGTGTTACCTGAAAGGGGCTTTTGATTATGTAACCTGATTGCTACCTGTAACAAATGTGTGGGTTTTTTGCATTAAATAATATTTGCCTGTTAAATCTGCATATTGTATTTACTTGTGTTATTCTGTTGTTTCCACGAAGGTTTTTAACACCTAACTGGCTAACTGACTACTACCTAAAACCAATGGAATGGTTAAAAGAAAATTAAAAGGATAAAAAGACAACTTTCCTGCCTCCAGAGGTTTGAGTGAAATCCTGTTTTAAACTTCAGTAGTGAAGCCATCTCACATTCAGGTGTGGGACCCCGCCCCAGCAAAACCCTAGAATAACCTGACACTCCCCGTCAGTAAGTCCCAGCAGCCAGTTGCAACCAGTGATGTGTTGATCCCCAGGTGGAGCAGTTTGGGTTATAGCTGCTGTGGGATTTAGTGTTGGAATGCTGGAAGCTTAAGTCTAAAAAAACCAGCCATTCTAACGTAAGAGTCCTTTTGTTTCAAGGTGAGTGAGGCCTCTGAATGAACGACAGCTGGAGAAGCATCTTCAGTTGAGCGAATTGACCGATAAGCAAACTGGTATGGGTCCAGGGGGATGGAGAACAGAACGTGATATGTTCCATGACGAGCCCGCTTCGAAGCACTTTCATAAAGAAATGGAGTGAGTGCTTACTGGGCGGTAGTCATTAAAGCAGGATGGTGGAGACTTCTTGGCACTGGAATTGATGGTGGTCCGCTTTGCAGGCACATGGGACCAACAGCCCTGCTGCAGAGGATGTGTTAAAAATGTCTGGAAGACTTTCAGTGAGTTCTCAGCGCAACCTTTCAGTACACGACCTGGTATGTCGTCTGCGACCTCGCGGTTTGCGTACGTTGATTCTGCTCAGCAGATTTCTCACACTCTCTGGAGTAGCTTCAGCACTTCGGTCTTCAGGAGAGGTGTTGACTTTGCTGCGGGTTCTGTTAAGTGCCTCGTAGCGAGCCAAAGAATTCATTTAGAGCGTTCAACAGAGAGTGTCACTGTCACAGAGGCTTTTTGTCGAGGAGGTTTATAGTCTGATTGATGGTCTTTATCCCCTCCCACAGACCTACCGAGTGTCTCTGCTGTCTCTGAAGATGATCAGTTTCTTTTTGGAGTACTGTTCTTGGCTTTTTTGATGCCGCGGGAACAAATGGTTGCTGTCCGCAGTTTCTCCTTGTTCACCAGATTTGCAAGGACCCTCATGAGCCGTGAGGGCTTCACTGTAATCAAGGTTTCTGGTGTGGACCTGATAATGATGATCTTAGAGGTCTGCTAACATCCTCCCAGTGCACTTGGGATGTAGGCCAGTGCACGAGTCTCTGTTATACTCCTGGAGATCAGTGATATTGTTGTGAAATGGCAGCCTGCTTGAACATATTCCAATCGTTGTGTGAAAGCAGTCCTTGAGTTTTCTCTAAAGATCTTCAACTCCACACTTGAAATCTGCTTTCCGAACGGTTTAGTGACTCTAACCAGTGGCCCTGTATATGCTGGCAGTAACAGAATGTATGTGGTCCGAGGCACAAAGATGCGGGGGCAGGGGGACTGCGTCCCTTGTACGCTCCTTTTTTGGTGGTGTAAACCAGATCCAGGATGGTTGTTTTTCCCCTTGTTGGGAAAGTCAACATGTTTTGTTGATAGACTTTGGGGAAAACGCTCTTTGGGGTCATGCATGGTTAAAATCCCCAGCTAAGATGAGAAAAAGGCATCTGGGTGGGGCTGGTCT